>CM050447.1:41937207-43205957 GCA_027563935.2 Costus lasius | reverse complement strand
CTTCGCAAGGAAACTCATTGGCCCTGGGCATAACGGTTAGGAATGGACTTGACTAGAAGTTCACATGTACTGGGCACATGGTGAAAGTCTAGAGGCATCGTTGAGAGGTTAGGGTTTCATGCTGTATCCAGCCCTCGCTGGACATGAAATGCCTGGACTGTCTCAATAAGGGGAATTGCTTGGAGCAATCGGCCGGCGCACCCACCTTAGGAAACATGGGTCACTTTGTGCATCTCATCCCACCCTCGTGGGACGCGAAGCCCTGTGTGGAATGAGGATCTCATCTCACTAGGAAATCTTGGATTTCTCGATTGACTTTGTGGGTTGTCAATTCGATTAAAAATAGTGGGAGCCATGGTCATTTAAAACAAGTCCAGTTTAAATGACTCGAAGTAGTACTAATCTGCTGTTTCTTGGTTGTTGTAGAACAATGGCTATGAACAATAGCAGTTGGTCACTGCGATCTACCCTGGAAAGGGATAAGTTGGTTGGATCCAACTTACTGGATTGGTATATGAACTTGAGAATCATGCTCAAGCTCGAAAGGAAGCTTTATGTCCTTGAGCGTCCTTTTCCTGAGCCACTTCCATGCTCGGCCTCAGCGGCTGAGAGGGATGCTTATGATAAGCATCAGGTTGATACTTTGGAGGTTGCTAACCAACATGTCACCTGAATTTAGAGGGTGATATGAATCGAAGAGTGCCTCTGAGATTATTTTTAATCTAAGGCAGCTCTTTGATGAATTGGTTGAGCTCAATCCTCCTAAAGTTGATATTCAATGTGTTGAGCCGAAAGGCTTGACCAAGGAACTGAAATTAAAGATGGATATGATCAGGAATAATAGGTGCTATTCATGTGGAGGGCCACCTCACATGTTGAAGGACATGTTGCAACTTCAGAATGAGGAAAAGAAAGGCAAGGCCTTGTCTTCATGCTCAGGTATTTATGTTACCGAAGTCAACCTTTCTACTCCTATGACATGGGTATTGGATACCGCATGTGGAGCTCATATTTGTACAAATATGCAAAGGCTCAGAAAGGGTAGATCGGTAAGGCCTAGAGAGATTGACCTACGGATAGGTAACAGGGCACAAATTGCTGCTGTTGCTGTAGGAGTTTCTCTCCCTGCCTTCTGGACTTCAGTTAAAGCTAGACAATTGCTATTATGTACCTTCCCTTACCAAAACATTGTATCCACTCCTTGCTTGGCAAAGAAAGGATTTAGGTTTGAAATAAAAGAGAACTTATGTTCTTTTTCTTTTGCAAACATGTTTTATGGGAAGGGTACTTTGTGCAATGGTCCACATGTCTTGGACATGGATAGCTCTATTTGTAACATAAATAATAAAAGGACCAAACTGAGTGGTTCAGTTGGTGCTTTCCTACGGCATTGTCGATTAGCCCATATAAACAAGAATCGCATTCGACAACTCCATGCAAATGGGTTGTTAGATTCGAGTTCCTTGGAAGAACTTGATACATATGAGACTTGTTTATTAGGGAAAATGACAAAGGCGCCCTTCACCAAGACTGGTGAGAGGGCAGGAGGTTTATTGGATCTCATACATATTGATGTGTGTGGGCCTTTCAATAAATAAGCCAGAGGAGGGTATAACTACTTCATCGCGTTTATTGATGACTTCAGTAGATATGGTTATGTCTAGCTGATGAGACATAAGTCTGAATCCTTTGAGAAATTTAAGGAGTTTAGACATGAAGTAGAGAACCAGCTTGGTAGATCTATTAAGGCTCTTCGATCAGATCGTGGTGGAGAGTACCTGAGCGGTGAGTTCTTTGACTATCTGAGAGAGTGTGGGATCATATCCCAACTCACTCCTCCTGGAACACCTCAATGGAATGGTGTGTCTGAAAGGAGAAATCGAACTTTATTGGACATGGTTCGATCTATGATGAGTCATGCAACTCTACCTCCCTCATTCTGGGGGCATGCACTTGAGACAACTTCTCTAATACTGAATAATGTTCCATCTAAGAGTGTCTCAAAGATTCCATACGAGGTATGGAGTGGGAGACACCCTAATCTCACTTTTATCAGGATCTGGGGATGTAAGGCTTATGTCAAATGTCAGGATTCTAGCAAGCTAGAACCTAGATCTGATAAGTGTATGTTTGTGGGGTACCCTAAGGAGACTAAGGGTTACTACTTCTATGTTCCCACCGAGAACAAAGTTTTTGTTGCTCGGGGTGCTGTCTTTCTAGAGAAAGAATTTCTCATGAAAGAAGTTAGTGGGAGGAAGTTTGACTTGGATGAGGACCAAGTGCAACCACAAGACAAAGAGATGGAATCTGAGCCACCTGCACTGGTTGCTGTACAACCTGAGGCTCAGACACAGGTCCCCATGTAGGTCTGGGAGGATTCGTCGTGCACCTGAGAGGTATGGGTCGCTGCTGACCCAACACGACGGGATCTTCATCATTGAGGATAAACCCATGACTTATGATGAGGCGGTCAGTGGACCGGACTCCGAGAGATGGCTTGAGGCCATAAGATCCGAGATGGATTCCATGTCGTCTAACCAAGTCTGGGATTTTGTTGAGCTACCTGATGGGGTAAAACCCATAGGGTGTAAATAGGTCTTTAAGAGGAAGACAGACATGGATGGCAACATAGTTACCTATAAAGGTGGACTAGTGGCTAAAGGATTCAAACAAGTCCACAGGGTGGACTATGATGAAACCTTCTCGCTAGTTGCCATGATCAAATCCATTCGGATTCTGCTTGCTATAGCTTCATATCATGATTATGAGATATGACAGATGGACATGGAGACAGCGTTCCTTAATGGGAAGCTGACTAAGGATGTGTATATGACACAACCTGATGGCTTCATCCATCCTGCAAATGCTAGCAAGGTCTGCAGGCTAAAGAAATCCATTTATGGATTAAAGCAAGCATCTTGAAGTTGGAATCTTCAGTTTGATGAAGCTGTGAGTGATTATGGCTTTATCAAAAGTGAAGATGACGCCTGTGTATACAGAAAATTCAGTGGGAGAGCAAAAGTGGATTTTGGCATGAGCAAAATTCAGTTGCGCCCACACCCTATTATTGCTGCCCCCTCTTGCCTCTCTATATATACATGGATATATGCGAGAGCAAAAGTGGATTTTGGCATGAGCAAGAATTAGAAGGGCAAAGAGGGAGGCTTTGGCGAAAGTCTTCTCTTCCATCTTCATCCTAACCACAAGTCTCTTCTATACTTCTTCTCTTGGAGCAAGGAGGGATAGGACTTGGTGTCTTCACCCTCTTGCCTCTTATCTTGGCGCATCTTCTCTAGGAGTTGGCGCAAGTAAGGATGAGGAGTTGAAGACATGGCGGCAACATCTCCATCTTTCTTCTTCGTTGGCGCTTCTACTTTGGAAGTGGCGCAAGGGTTGAAGAAAGTGCACTAAGGCTTGGATCTTCTTCCCGAGGCTAGCACCGGACGTGGAAGAAGAGGACTCGAGGGATCCGTGTGTGTGAGACTGCAGAGGGCGCACGCTTGGGCGCCTATCACGACATCGACCTCATCTTACTCTAAGGTATTTACTAACTCATCGTGTCGACTCTCTTGCTTGCGATCTTCACTGGGCTTTTTTGGGACCGGCCTGTTTCGGGGATATTGCTTCCGCTGTGCAATATATTTTGTAATCTCTATCTCTGAAAATTGTAAAATATCCCCGGGGTTTCCCAACACATTAACTGTCACAAGAGTAGGGAGTTTGCGTAGTTAGATACCGGATTATGCTTCGGGAGGAGGTAATCTGTACCTTAGGAAAAATCCCTTTCAATACTATAATTTTTTGTTTAAAGATTTATTTTTACTAAATTCATATTTGTCAATGTGGTGAATCTCTGAGTCCTGATTTTATCCGAATTGATTTTTACTCAAAACGCTATCTCTGTTTCTTTTATTTGTACTTAGAAGTTTCCAAACAAAATAAAAAAGCACACTTCGAATTGTCTAGATATAGATCGACCGAGTAATTGGTACTTGACCGCTAGATCCTTGTTGGGAATAATATTTTTATTACTTCGATAAATCAGTGCACTTGCAGACGTATCACCGGTATTATGCCTCCAGATCTCACGTACCAGCAACGAAAGAAGTTTGTGTTAAATACAAAGTACTATTATTGGGATGAACCACTTTTGTTCAAGTGTTGTGCAGACTGTATCATTCGGAGGTGCTTACCAGAAGAAGAGAGTTCAGATGTCCTATTCCAATGTCATTCTTCTTCTTATGAAGGGCATTGTAGTGGGATGAAAACAGCGTATAAGGTTCTCCAATGCGGATTCTTTTGGCCAACCCTATTTAAAGACGCAAAGAATTATGTCAAATCTTGTGATCACTACCAAAGAATGAGTGGAATATCGCGAAGAAACGAAATGCCTCTTAACACCATTCTTGAGATTGAGATTTTTGATATTTGGGGTATCGACTTTATGGGTCCATTTCCATCTTCATGTGGTAATAGATTTATTTTGGTCGGAGTTGATTATGTCTCCAAATGGGTCGAAGCCTTGGCTGCACCAACAAATGACTCTAAGGTAGTTCTCAGATTTTTCAAAAAATTGATATTTCACGATTTGGGACACCGTGCATTGTAATAAGTGATGGCGAAGCTCACTTCATTGAGCGGAAATTTGAATCACTTCTCAAAAGATATGAAGTAACACACAAGGTGGCCACTGCTTAGCACCCTCAGACTAGCGGCCAAGTGGAAATATCAAACCGGGAGATAAAGCACATTCTAGAGAAGACCGTATCGCGTACTCGCACGGACTGGTCACTCAAACTCGACGATACTTTATGGGCATACCATACAGCATTCAAAACCCCAATCGGTATGTCGCCATTCTAGTTGATATATGGCAAATCATGTTACTTACTAGTAGAGATTGAACACAAAGCCTTTTGGGCGATACGACAACTGAATTTTGATGAGAAACAAGTTGGCAATGCCAGAAAACTTCAGCTCAATGAACTTGATGAGTTTCGGCAAGAAGCCTATGAGAACACCAAGATTTATAAGGAACGCACTAAAAGATGGCACGATCGAAGAATCGTGAGAAGAGAATTTCACAAAGGAGATATGGTACTCTTGTTCAATTCTAGGATTAAGCTTTTCCCTGGTAAACTACGAACTAAATGGACGGGACCATTTGTAATACGCAAAGTCTATCCTCACGGCGCTGTGGATATTTTCCGTGATTCAACCGGCACATTCAAAGTTAACGGACAGCTGCTTAAGCACTATGTCCCGCATGAACCGATACCAGAGGAAACCATATTACTCCTCGTTGATCCTCCTTCGCCAGGATGACACCGACCATGGTCAAGTTGACGGACCGTTAAATCAGCGCTTCTTGGGAGGCAACCCAAGCATCTTATTCTAGTCGAATTTATTTTCAACATCTTTCTTTCTTGCTTTCGTGTTTGTGTAGTTTAGTTTAGTTTACGTATTTTGAGGAGTTTTCTTGATGATTGGTCTGAAATCCTTAGTGATCTCATACTTCTGTTATATATCAAAATGACACAAGGAAGTATCGACCAATTTTAAAACATCCTAGCTTACCCTGCTATAAGTTTGATTTTCCTCCTCACAGCTGTTTCTAGTTTACTCTGCTTCATGATTATTGATAACTCACGTTGATGGTAATCTTACAGATAATGCACATACACTATGTTGATGCTGATCACCAAACTCCGGATACCTAAGCAGAGTACTGATACTGAGGTTGGCATGGGAGTCCCTAACAAGCGGCAGCTTACCGAGAATGATGCAAGCTATACTCGAACTAATTAGTTCTATCGAGAGACTATCCAAGCTCATTTACTGTTTACTTGTTTATCCCTAGCATTGGCATTCAATTTTCAATAGTTGGAAGTGATATAAGGGCCTTGTTGTGCCCCTTTCATTACTTGTATTGTTTGTTGTATTAGTTTTCGTATGTTTCTGTCTATCTAGCTATGGTGATTGATGTTTCTACTTGATTTTGAAAGACACAGGAATATCGCAAACTGATTCAATAGAGGCAGGCATTTTCGGTCATTTTTTATGGACGGGTCCCAACGAAAATCTCGACCATGATTATCATTCAGTCCAACATCAGAAATTTCGCTGAGAGATTACGGCAGGGAGGCGATTGAAGCTATGGCCATAATCAGCAACACAGAAATTACAACGAGGAAATCATAACCGGGGTACGCTGAAGGTCGTGACCGAGATTTCTCAAAGAGGCAAAACAAAGACTTATTCACTGAAAAGATCATGGCAAAGCCGTGACTATGGTCACGACCGTAAAATTTATGCACAACCTTACAAAAGCAATCACTTGCGGGTCATGACGAAAATCATGGGTAGAATTTCCAGAAGGCAGAATGTGTATTATATTGACGAGAACATCATGGCTGCCCAGTGATTCAAGTCACGGCCGTAAAAACTAATACCAAAAATATGTGAGAAGATCACGATTGGGTCCTGACAAAAATCTCGACCGTGATTTCCTAGCAGATGTTTTCGGCAACGAACTTCTTAGCGGGTCCAGGCGAGCTTATTGGGCGTGATCACTAAAATGCTTAATGGGTCTGCTGGCAACCCGACCCGTTAAGCACATTCCCTTAAACTCTGCCCGATTTATCCGCCTAGGGTTCCCAATTTTCCCCTTTCCGTACTTCTCGCCGACCCCACTATCTGCCCTACCAACTGACTGCCGCTTGCTTCACCACTGCCACCGACTCGGCGGCGACTTCTCCAATTACTTCCGGCAAGCTCGCGACTACAGGTTCCCATCTATTTCCTTGCCGTAACTTCCGTTTTTCCGCCCTTTCCTCTTTCGGCATTTCCACAACAGCACTCAGCACCTTCATCTTGCTGACTCAAGCAAACATGCCGCCACAACGGAAGGCAACTGGGAAGCGTCCGGTGGGCACTTCCAGTCCTCAACCAGAACCACAACACCAGCCAGCTCCGCCAGAAATCTAGATGCGGGATAACCACCAAGCCGCACGATATCAAGTTCTCTCTAATCGACGCATAATCAACACCCGGTAAATCGACCCACCTTCGCTGGCTACACTGGGAATCTTCGACGATCTCCTCTAGATGTTTCAGTAGTTCGGCTGGGGAAGGTTCCTGCAATATGCGCACCCCACCTATATTTCATTCACGTTAGAGTTCCTTAGCTCGGCAATAGGATCTAGACATCAAGTCCGTTGATGGCTGGCAGTTTGCCAACAACTGTATGCTCCTTACACAAGTGATCAAATTGATCCTAATCAAACGACAGTAGGATCGAAAATATCCGGTCCATTTATAGCTAGCAGTTTGCTAAAAACTGTATGCTCCTTACACGAGCAATCAATTTGATCCTAATCAAATGGCAGTAGGATCGAAAATGTCAAGTCCGTTCATAGCTGACAATTTGCTAAAAACTGTATGCTCCTTACACGAGCAATAAAATCGATCCTAGTCAAACGGCAGTAGGATTGAGATATCAAGTCCGTTGATGGTTAGTAGTTTACCAAAAGTTGTAAGCTCCTAACACAAGCATTTAAAATCAATTCTAGTCAAACGACAATAGGATCTAGACATCAAGTCCATTGATGAGTGCCAGTTTGCCAAAAAACTGTAAGCTCTTCAAATGGGCAAAAAAAAAAACAACTACTCTACGATACAATGAAATATCATTTGGGAGATACGTACGTCGATACTCGTCATCGGGGCGTAGCTCCTCGATATAACGTTGTACTTGCAATACCATGGAAGGGAAATATAAAAAAAAATCAATCAAAATTCAGATATTCACAAACCATTGTGGCAGAATATTTGTAAAATTCAGAATCCAAATATTCATAAGCCATTGAGGCAGAATATTTGCAAAATTCAAAATCTAAATATTCACAAGCCATTGAGGCAGAATACTTTCCAAATTCAAAATATTCATAAGCCATTGAGGCTGAATATTTTCAAAAAAAAATTAAATATCCAACAAGCCATTTTGTCAAGGGTATTTTCTAAATCAAATTATCCAACACGCCGCAAGGCCGGATAATTTTCTAAATTCAATATCCAACAAGCCGCAAAGCCGGGTAATTTTATCCAAATTTAAATATCCAACAAGTCGCAAGACCAGATATTTCCAAATTAAATTATCCAACACACTGCAAGGCTGGGTATTTTTCTCAAATTTAAATATCCAATAAGTCACAAGACCGGATATTGCCAATTTTAAATATCTAACAAGTCACAAGACCAGATATTTTCAAATTAAATTATCCAACAAGTCGCAAGACCGGATATTTTCAAATTCAAATTATCTAACAAGCCGCAAGGCTGGGTAATTTTCTTCAAATTTAAATATCCAACAAGTCACAAGACCGGATATTTTCAAATTAAATTATCCAACAAGCCGCAAGGCTAGATAATTTTCTTCAAATTTAAATATCCAACAAGTCGCAAGACTGGATATTTTCAAATTCAAATTATCCAATAGCCCGCTCACCAAATTTTGAATGTTTGGCCCTATGGCTTGTTTACTCAAATCTAGAACGTTTGGCCCAACGGCCTATTCGCCTAAATTATGAACGTTTGGCCCAACGGCCCATTCGCCAAATTCTGAACGTTTGGCCCAACGACCTATTCGCCTAAATTATGAACGTTTGGCCCTCTACTGGCCTGTTCGCTCAAATTCAAATACTTAGCTCATCGGCTCATTCACCAAATTCAAACGCTTGGCTCAACGGTCGTTCGCCCATTTTGAATGTTCGGCCTAAAGGCCCATTCAACCATTTCAAACATTTAATCCTCTACAAACTCATTTACCCATCTTAACTCTCTAAAGGTGGATTCACATACATCAACACTCTACTTCACAATGACGACTTATGTTCAACTCTCAAAGCCCTTCATATTGCTAAAAGAGTTTCAAACATAACCACATTTGATCCTTCATGAAGAATCGCCTCCCTCCTTAACCCCAAATAAATCAATCTTGAAAATGTCATCCTCATCAACAAATCAAATTTATATGATACTTGTTGATGCTAGATATCTTAACTTTTAAAAAGATGCTCGTTCCTTGATCTAACATATGGAAACTCATTCCAAGTTCACCATTCACTTATCTCAAGTACATACAATATCCCAAATCATACTCGAAACAAGTACATCATGCGAATATGGTTGCTACCCATCCTGGTGGTGTTAGGCATCTTTGCCAATAGATTTGTATACGCTCGTCGCTTATACAAAATCTATTGTGGGGGCATTTGTTGAACCATAATTTTTTACTCATTCATGCAAACAAAAGAATAAAGTCAAAATCAATTTTGACCACAGAGAAAATTGGAAGCGTAAAAAAAAATTAAATCAAATTAAAGCAATGAAAATAATAATAATAAATCAAAAATCAAATCAATAAAAGATATCAATCGAATAAAAGGCAAATCAAAAAGAGAAAAGAAGGAAATCAAAATAAAGGAAAGAAATTGGACAAGGAAATCAAATTGGCAAAGAAGGAAATTAGATCAGGTAACGGAATAAATTAAAATACTATTGCCATGATTAGAAAGAGGAGAAGAGCAAGATTAAAAGGAAGAGGGCTCTAGGCTAATAAAAGAGGGATGCAGCCGAAAGCAAAAAAAAAAAAAAAAAAAAAAAAAAAAAGAGAGGAGGGAAGGGAGAGCATCCAAGCTCTCGGCAACACACAAATAAAGGAGGAGCAAGATTAAAAAAAAAAAAAGAGAGAGGAGATTGGTTGGGCATCCTCTCGGCAACAAAAGAAGAGGGGCGATATCAATAAAAAGGGAGGAGAGGACCGAAGCAAAAAAAAAGAAAAAGAAGAGTCTCGGCAACGATAGAAGAGGAGGAGAGGGGAACATCTCTCGGTAACAAAAAAAACAAGGAAAAGGAGGTAGCTCTCGGCAACCAAAAGGAGTAAAAAAAAAGAAAGAGAAGAAAAATTGGAGCTATTATTCCTAAGATTCTATATCCTAGATTATTTCTAGGATCTTTATATCCCATGTTTTATTCCTAGGATTCTATATCCTAGTTTATTTCTGGGATCCTTATATCCCCTATTTTATTCCTAGGATTTTATCGTAGACTATTTCTGGGATCTTTATATCCCCTATTTTATTCCTAGGATTCTATATCCTAGACTATTTCTGGGATCTTTATATCCCCTATTTTATTCCTAGGATTCTATATCCTAGACTATTCCTGGGATCTTTATATTCTCTACTATATTCCTAGGATTTTATCCTAGACTATTTCTGAGATCTTTATATCCTTTATTTTATTCATAGGATTTTATATCCTAAACTATTCCTGAGATCTTTGTATCCCCTATTTTATTCTTAGGATTTTATATCCTAGATTATTTCTGGGATCTATATATCCTTAAAAAAGCTTTGGGATTTTATATTCCCTTATCACATTGTCATGCTCTGATTTTAAGGGCTATGCAAAATTATTGTGTGACAAACGTTAATAGATGAAATAATGTCATCCAACGATGAACGGAGACAGAAGCTTCTCTCAACGCCCGCCGGAGGTTTTACCACACGAGATTCACATCTGACTGTTGGATCTTGCTCAAATCATGCCCACATATTCTCCTCACGTCGGCGAACTTACAGCCTAAAAGATCCAGCCATCTAACGTCCGGATCGCCGGAAATCCGCCGGCGACCCTGTTTCCGCCTAAATCGACGATTTGCCGCCGATACTCCACCAAAAAGCTCCAAACTCCGGCCACAAGCCCCCCTCGACATAGAGAGGCTACACCCAGAGCCGATTAGCCGGAGGTGCGGTGAGCGGGCGGCGCCGACGAACCCTAGTTTTCGATCCGCCGTCGCCATCGCGGGTAACGTAGAAAATGAATGAACGGTCCAGATCCGTGCAAACACATCGACAGTCGAGATCTAACGTGAATCAACGGTCCAGATTACATCATATTTAATCGAACGGATGAGATCAATTCAATCAAATAAATTGAATCCACGGTGATGATTCGTTCAATTAAAACCAACGGTCCAGATCAGAATCTAATCCAATGCTCTAGATTATTTCAATCTTAATCAGACGGCTTCGATCACTCCTGTTTAATAAATTGAAATCAACGGATCAGATTCATCCATTTCAAATCGAACGGCTCATATCTAATTTTACAATGAACGGCTGAGAATGTTCGGAGCATATCTTGATTGAATTGACCTTTGACATGATCAAGGTGTCGATTCCTACTATTGCGACCCTGATGATTTCAAATATAATATCAGATTTTTGATTCGAGACCGGATTGAAGAAAATCGATAAATTTAAATGAACGGCCAAGATGAGTTTGATCTAAACTCTAAATCCACGGTTGACAATGATCTAAGCATATTTAGGTCAATCGGTTGACTTTTGACATGATCAAGGTGTCGATTCCTACTATCTCGACCCTGATGGTTTCAAATATAATATCAGATTTTTGATCCAAGACTCAGATTGAAGTAAATTGATAAATTTAAATGAACGATCATGATAAATCAGATTTAAATATAAAATCAACGGCCGAATTTGATCTGAGCATATCTAGATCAATCGGTTGATGTTTGATATGATCAAGGAGTCGATCTCTACTAATTCGAACTTGATCTTATCAAACATAATATCAGATTTTCTATCTAAATTCTGGATTGAAACATATATGTGAATTTAAATGAATGGTCAATATAAATTTGATATAAATATAAAATCAACGGCTGACAATGATCTGGACATATCTAGATCAATCAGTTGATGTTTGATATGATCAAGGAGTCGATCCATACTAAATTGAACCGGATCGTTCCAAATATAATATCGGACTTTTGATCCGAGTCCTGGATTAAACAGATATATAAATTTAGATCAACGGCCATGAGAAAATCAAATATTTGACGGCTAAAGATGATTTTCATCAATATGAGTCAAATGGACAGTCATTGATACAATCTGGGTATTTACCTCTATAAAATTTAGTCCAATCTTCCCAAATATAATTTTGGACTTAAATTAAAACATATATTTCAACTGGTTGAATATGAGCTAATTAACTCACTCAACCTATTTTGATCAAACCCATCATATCACAATATAATATTGTTTGGGAGATGCGTACATCGTCATCGGGGCGTAGCTCCTCAATATGATATTGTGCATGTGATGCTCCAAGATAAAAATATTCCTCATGATAAATCAAGTTCAAATGCTCATAGGTCATCAAGACCGAGTATAAATCAAATCCAAATGCTCACA
Organism: Costus lasius; assembly: GCA_027563935.2. Lineage (NCBI taxonomy): Eukaryota > Viridiplantae > Streptophyta > Magnoliopsida > Zingiberales > Costaceae > Costus > Costus lasius. The sequence continues at coordinate 43,193,670 of CM050447.1, read as the reverse complement.
AATCATCAAGACTGAGCAGAGATCAATCTCAAATGCTCACCAAGGGCCAAACCAATTTTAAATATCCAAAAGCCGTCACGATTGGATATTTTTCAGAATCAAATATCCAATAAGCCGCTAAGGCCAGATATTTTCTAAATCCAAATACTCACAAGCTATTGAAGCCGAGTATAAATCAAATCCAAATGCTCACAAGCCATCAAGGCTGAGCGCAAATGCTCATAAGCCATTAAGACTGAGCGCATATGAAATCCAATACTCATAAGCCGTCAAGGCCGAGCACATATGAAATCAAATACTCACAAGCTATTAAGGCCGAGCACAAATCAAGTTCAAATGCTCATAAGTCGTCAAGGCTGAGCACATATGAAGTTCAAATACTCATAAGCTGTTAAGGCCGAGTATAAATTAAATTTAAAAACTCATAAGCCACTAAGGCCGAGCACAAGTCAAATCAAATGCTCATAAGCCATCAATGCCGAGCATAAATCAAATTCAAATGCTCACAAGCCAACAAGGGCCGAGCATAAATCAAGTCTAAATACTCACAACTCATCAAGACCGAGTATATCAAGTTCAAACACTCATAAGTCATCAAGACCAAGTATGTCAAGTTCAAACGCTCATAAGCAATCAAGGCCAAGCATAAATCAAGTTCAAATGCTCACAAGCCATTAAGGCCGAGCACAAACCAAAATCTAATTGTTCACAAGCCATCAAGGCCGAGTATAAATCAATTTCAATTGCTCATAAGCCTTCGAGGCTGAGTATAAATCAATTTCAAATACTCATAAGTCGTCGAGGCTGAGTACATATCAAGTCTAAATATTGATAAGCTATTGAAGCCAAGTATGAAATCAAGTTCAAATGCTCATAAGCCATTAAGGCCGAGCTCACATCAAATCCAATACTCACAAGTCATCAAGACCGAGTACATGTCAAACTCAAACGTTCACAAGTCGTCAAGACTGAGCACATGCTCATAAACCATCAAGGTCGAGCACATCTCAAATTCATATTCTCACAAGCCATCGAGACCGAGTGCATGCCAAATCCTAGACACTTATAAGATATCAGGGCCGAGTATTCAAATACTCACAAGTCTTTCTTTGACTACGAAGATTGCTTCAAATTTTAAGTCATTCGTGTGTCATGTATTAATATGACATTTATAAAATATTTTGCCCTCCAATTTCTAGAATGTTGTTTATTCTTATAGATCTCTTAATCAAAGGTACCCTAATTTTAGGGGTAATTAACAATGAGTGTTTGCGCTCATTGGAAGCCAGAACCCATTAAACAAAAAGCCGTATTAAATTAAGGTGAATTTGAAATGGTCTATTACATTCCAATGTTACACTTTTTGACCCCACAGTATGCTTCAAGGCTTGGACCGCCCAACTTCAATGAGGACATATTCTAGCGATGCATCTCTTCAATGACGACCTATTCACCGCGCAACACCCGTGCTTCCACCATCTCTAATCCATGCATTAGGTACGCCCATCGCATCCTCGCGCATACGATCTTCACGCGAGATGACGACGGGATTGTGCGCCAACCGGAGTTACTTTGTCTATGGGGCCTTCTCCATCACTGCCAAATCAATGCTGGCTACCATCTTGCTCAGCAATTCCTCCGTGTCACCCACGCAACGAAGGGCAATATCTGCATTGGAGGGATGATTACCATGATTGCATTATCTTTAGGGCACAACCCATATGGACAGCCGAAGACGGTGGGCAGCTGACGATTGGACATCGAGCATCTTCTATCCATGAAGATGATTATTCAGTGCGACGACATCTACCACCTGACCTTCACCAATACCACCGTTACCATGGCTCTTCCGAACTCCGCACGTATAGACATTCAAGATAGCATCAACTGGCACCTTCACCCTGAACCTGCAGCACCAAAAGACCACACTGCGCCCCTTGATATCGACCCCAGATTTTCCATTGGCGGATAGCCTCGAACTGTAGCACGGCCCTCCATAGACGACATGCTCCACCTTCTTCGCCAAGAATAGTTAAACCAGGGAAAGCAGATTGCAACTTTGATTAAGACGGTAAAATCAATCGAGATCTTCTTGCACTGCAATATGGCACCACCACCACCACGAGACGCGGACGAAGATGCCGACGACACCATACATGTTTCCGACTCCTCTGACGCAGCTGATGAAGACTACGATGACCCGGCTGAGTGCAGTGAATAGAGTTGCACTTTAATAAGTCTTCCCCATTCCTTTTTGATACTTATCTATGCTCTATGCATCGAGGACGATGCAACCTTTTGCTTTGGGGAAGATTTACACATTTTGATAGGGTCATTATGTTGCACTTTTATGCTTTTATGACGTGCCATTGTATAACTGTTGTGATAGACTATTTTGCGACTAATGTGTTACTGCTGATGTATGGTTGTGTACCAACCCTACAAAAACTTTACATGCCAAACATGATGAACGTTTTGAACATGTTGCACTTTCATGACTTTTTTTTTTGATGTGATACTTTCATAATGTTTCAAACTTTGCAATGACACTTTCATTATGTGCTTCTATTATGACCTCACTCTTATGATGCGCTGCCCGTGAATTTTTTTGAACACATGATATTGTAGCTGAAATTTTTCGTTTTGCGACTATTGATTAATGATATCTCATTCTTGATTGATTTATATTATTTATGATTGATTTATATTATTCATGATTGATTCATTTAATCTATGACTAATCTATACTCCCACTACCTTAAGAGCATCTTTTATGCTAATCAACTCATCTAGTCACTTGATTCCTTATACACTAGATACTTAAGGATTGAACTTTGATAAGTTGTGTATCTAGGAAGCATCTGTGTCCCAACATGAGTACTATTTGTTTAGATGATTATAGGCCAAACCACTTGACACACTTACTACCCTTGGTAACCCTCGGTACTCGTTTTGGTTCGAGCTCCTCTAACTTGGCACCATATAAGAAATAGAGAGAAAGAAAAGAGGAGAACAAAAGGCAGTGGTACCAAAGTTACAACTTGGCACTGCCCAACAAAAAGAGAAAACAAAAGAAGGAAAAGAGCAGTGGTACCAAAGTCATGACTTGGCACTGCCACTAAAAGAAAAAGAAAGTGAAAGAAAAGAAGGGCGGTGGTACATAAGTTATGACTCGGCACTGTGTTGAGTCCGCAAGTGCACGGATACTCGAAGTAATAATTAAGATATCGAACCACAGAGACCTCGTTTGCTAAGTACCAAAGAATTGATTTCTTATTAGCTAGGCAATCGAAATTGATGTAAGTAAAATGCGGAAAGAACACAAATCAGAGAGAGAAACTGGGACTAGGGTTCATCCACCTTAATTTATATGACTAGAAGGAAATAAGCATATCGTCAGTCCACTCTTATTATGATAAAAATATAATTTACTTCATTAAGAAATCATCTCGCTTTCGCACAGACAATTTACAAAGAATCAATCCTCACTTTCGCACAAGATTGATTCAATGTTAAAGATAAGTAAACCATTGACAAAGAAATCAAAGATCACTTTCATGCATCCAATCTCTATATCAATCATCTCAAGTGAAAATTAAATACTTTCATAATTTAGTTTCACAGGCTCTACTTAAGGTTCTCCAACGATCCGATACTTAATTTCTTACAATATCTTCATGTTAATTCAATAATTCTTCCTAGATCAGATTATTAATAAGGCAATATACTTCTAAAATCTAGAAATAAGAACAAACCTAATTTCTTACGATGAGTTCATAAATCATGATTATAGGGTTCCAAGTTCTCGCAAATCACTTTTCAGTCCATATTGCAAAAAGTCCAAAACATGCTGATAATATGAAACTAAAAAGAATTAAAGGCAATCATCACTTAAGTAGAATTATCATAACAAGAGTTCCCTAACGAAATAAAAATTATCTAGTCATTCGAAATTAAGGGGATTACACCCCCATGTCCCAAAAAGTGTTTAAGCTAGCATGGTTGAAGAATTACAATAATCCATAATTTCGAAGGATCAGAAATCAAAGAGAAAGAGGAAATTCTACTAACAGTACGGCTATAATGAAAATTACAGCCGTAATTTTGCTCGATGAACAGTAGCGGCGACGCTTCTTTCGTTGATTTCTCCTCCAATTGATCTCCTCTCGCTCTGAAACTTCTAAAGTATTCTCTCCTCTCCCAGATGCAGCTTCCCTTCAAATTTCATGGCCGGAGATGCACTATACGCTTCCCGGTGGCGAAACCTAGGGTGGTGGTGAAGATCGTGATTTCTCCCTCAGTGATGGATCAAAATTAGGGCTTCCGATGTGTTCGTTTGTTCTCTCGAGTTTTTTTCTTTTTATGGATCTCGATTTGGTGGTCTAAATTGTCCGCAATCATCCGCGCAAAAATCGGGCTTCAATTTGACCAGAAAAAATGGCCGCCTAGGTTGTAATTACAGCCGTGATTTTGATTACGGCAGTGCCGTATTTTATTCTGTAAAGAATCTGGAAAGAAACACGGGCCGTGAAAACAACCACGGTAGTGCCGTGATCGTGCAAAATATTCTGTAAGAAAATCTCCTGAAATTACAGCCCGTAATTTGTTTTACGGCAGTGCCGTAAAATCTGCAAGACTCTCTGGTTGGAAATCAACCCAAATTACGGCCTATAATATGGTTTACGGTGGTGCCGTAAAATCTGAAAAACTTTCTGTATAGAAATCGACCCAAAATATGGCAGTCCTTGGAAATTACGGCAGTGCCATGGTTTATTCTGTAGGTTCAGTAAAACTATGGTACCGTAATATTGATTATAGCCCTATCGTATTTTAAGTTCAAACCATGGTTTATTCTATAGGTTCACGTAGTTTTAGTTCAAATCTACCATACTTTTGTTTACAGGAATAAGATTCCAAGATCTTTTTCCACACAAAATTTTTAAGTTCCTCTCTTTTTTTGTATCGTTCACATTCTCTAATTCGATTACCACCTCTTTTCTGGTGACGAAATTAGAGTACACTGATCACATAACCAATGTAATAGAACTCATATCTCAAAGGTAGGAAGAATCTTCAACGAGATAGTGGAGTTAATGTGGAACAATTTCTCTCCATGGTTTGGACTTCAACTTTTAACTTTGGTACCACCGCAAATCAACACGGTGCCAAGACAAGGAGTCATTCTCTTGATCTTTTCTTTTCTCTCATCATTTTTTTTTATTTTGACTTCAACCCATGTCTTAGGTACCACTGCCAATTTTGCGCAGTGCCAAGTAAGGGAGTCACCTCTCTTAAAATTGGATCATGGAATTTTTCTTCCCAACAAATAACAAAATAGACTAAACATCAACTAAATTAATCAATCGATATCAATTCAAAAATTACACTCATATGCTTGTTTTATTTAAAGAAGTATCTTCACCTTAGATTAAATTCATCAAACAATATATCTACCCAAAATCTCATGTATCAACCAATGAAAAATTTCAATAGGTGGATATATATTAAAGAAATAAATTCAACACAATAGGTCTATCCCTAATCACAGGCATTCGACAAATTTATCATCAAGAAAACCATATTATCAATAGAATTTTCAGAAATAGACCACACTATAACATTACAGCATAAAACCATAACAAGAGAAAATTTTGCATATATCCATTCAGAAATAAATTCGTGCATCAATATGCACCCACAAGGTGCTCAATATCAACATAATATCAATCATTATATAACCCAATCGAATCAATATCAGAAATTCAAACTCAGAATATATCAATACAACCCAATCGAATCATGAGAGAGTCAAACAAAAGCAAGGTAAGATAGCATTGGCAGACACAAGAAGTTTGAAGGAGAGTCATCTTTCCCTATAAAAACGTGAAACATCAATGAGACATGGAAGATGAAATACAAAGAAGTAAGGAAAAAGGAATACTCACAAAACTCTACTCATCAGCAACGGATCCAATCTCCTCTGTGTCCTCGGCGGCTGCATCCATAGGATCATTGTGCTGCCCTCCCTGGTCTCCACCATAGATTCCACCTCTCTTGCTGTCCTCAAAACCAAAGCGGTCATAGAGGAAATTCCCTATCTCCTCCATGTAGTTGCCTAGCTCTTCAACATCTTGGTATATATGATCCATGGAGTCAGTCATTCTCCCCATGGAATCCAGCATTCTTTCCATGAGGCGACCCTGACGGTACACCTCAGTAGAAAGAGACTGGAAACTGGGGTCGAATGCACTAGCCCATCCTCTCTCAGTAGCACGGCCTGAGGAGCCTGAAGCTCTGTGTGAAGGTAACTCTGTAGCTCCATGAGACGGTGGATCCATACCCATACCGAATGGGTCATCTCTACCACCCCAGGTGGATAGTGGCGGTACTGTGTCCAAAGGTGGTGGCATAGCATAATCAGCATCACTAGGAGTCAGCTTATATTATGGAATCAAGGCTTCAAATGCCTTAGGATGGTTCCTCTACACCTGGCAAGAACATAGGAAGCAAACAACAGGTCTAACGAAGCTTAAATTGGAAAAAATCAAGAAGGGGCGGAAGCTGGGCAAAACAGATGGCACAAGCGGTAGCTTGAACTCATTCAAGGTTCAAAATCATTTCAAAACCAGTCAAAATCATTGGAAATTACTCTAGGAAGGTTTGCCGGTGATCAAGGAAGCAAATGCAAGCAAAAATTTTGGAAAATCGACTGAGAAACGGGGGAAAATGAGAAAGGGGCGGAAACAGGGTGGAACAGATGGCACAAGCGGCGGCTAGAACTCATTCAAGGCTCAAAATCATTTCAAAACCAGTCAAAATCATTGGAAATTACTCTAGGAAGGTACGCCGGTGATCAAGGAAGCAAATGCAAGCAAAAATTTCAGAAAATCGACTGAGAAACGGGAGAAAACTAGAAAGGGGCGAAAACTTGCTAAATTGAGCAAATCGGTGTAAAGAGTACCAAATCGATGGCTAGAGCTAGACGGGAAGGGTCGCCCGCGAGCTCTGAAGGTGACGAAAGGTCGGTGCGAGAGCAAGCGAAATCGTGAGCAAAAACCCAAAACACGGCCTGAAAAACCCTAAAAAGGCACAAAAATCACGTGGGCCAAATAGAATTACGGCTATAATATTCCTTACGGCAGTGCTGTAATGTGCTCAGTTCAAAAAACACGGGTCATAATAACTATACGGCAGTGCCGTAAACGTCTGAAAACTCTCGGGTCAAAAATAGACTGGAATTACGGTACCGTAACAGAGGTTACGGTACTACCATAAAAACTTGAAAACTCTCGGGTTGAAAATCTGCCATAATTACGGCACCATAAAATTGGTTACGGTAGTACCGTAATAATTTTTTTAAAAAAAATGAGATAAAATAAAATAAAATATAAAAAATATATAAAAAAATCACAAAATTACGACACATAAACATGTTTACGGTACTACCGCAATATGAGCCAAATCTCGGAAACTTTATGTATGAAAATTTCATGAAATTACCGCCCATAAAATTCATTACGGCAGTACCGTAAAAGCGATAAAACTTTCTGGTTGGAAACGGACCGAAATTATGGCCCGTAATTTGCATTACGGCGGTGCCGTATTTTTGTACCAAACTCAATTTTACCTGCAAAAAGAGAAGAAAAATTAACTCTAAAAATAAACTAAAATAAAAGAAACTAAGCTAAGTAAGAATGCTTGGGTTGCCTCCCAAGAAGCGCTAATTTAAAGGTCATTAGCTTGACCGTTCTGCACTCAGATTTGATCATGGTGGTGCCTTCAGTCTCCATTCTGATTTCTCTTTATTTTGTTCACCACTTCTGAATACATAAGACTCATTCAAGAAACAGTGTCCAACTTTACCCAGGAACCTTTTTTCTTTCTTAAGCAGTTTCAATCTTTCTCTTCTTCTCTGTTTATTCTTTCTTTTCTTTTCAGCTTTTAAATCAGCTTTCTCCTGAAATTATTTTTTCACACACTCAAGAGAGATGTTTCTTTCAAAATTAGAGGGTTCATCAAATAAATTGTGCACATCACTAACAACATTATCTATTACATCAATACTACAACATGATCCTAAATATGATGGTTTTTTTAATGAATCTGTTAAATCAAACTCGATTATGTTTTCACAAATATCAAATGCGAGTTTTCCTTTCCTAACATCAATGACTGCTCCGGCTGTGACTAAAAATGGTCTACCAAGAATAATTGGGTTTTTTAGAACTTTCCTCCATTTCTAACACCACAAAATCTGCTAGTATGAAATACTTACCTATTTGAACTGGAACATTTTCTAAAATACCAACTGGATACTTTACCGATGAATCAGCGAGCTACAAAGATATTGAAGTTGGTTTAAGCTCTCCCATGTCCAATTTCCTGCAAATAGATAAAGGCATTGGGCTTACACTAGCACCAAGATTACATAAGGCTTGATCAAAAGCCATACTCCCAATCGAACAAGGTATAGAGAAACTACCTGGATCTTTTAATTTTGGTGGCAACTTATTTTGGATGATAGCACTACACTCCTCAGTTAATGCCACAGTACCATAGTCCTCTATCTTTCTTTTATTTGACAAAATTTCTTTCAAAAATTTAGCATATGAGGGCATTTGAGATAAAGCTTCAGTAAATGGAATATTAATATAAAGCTTTTTCAAGACATCAAGAAATTTCCAAATTGCTTATCTAACTTGGCTTGCACTAATCTTTGATGAAAAGGTATAGGTGGCCTATATGGTATAGGTGAACTAGGTCTAGGAATATCTGGCTGACATGTCTCATCACCTTTAGGTTCATCACCCTTATGAGGTGGCGAACTAGCTTAGGACTGCACATGAGCAGGTTGTGTTTCTAACCCTAGTTCACTGCTATGTTCTGTGTTGGGCTCTTTCTCCTTATCAATTTTATGGCTGTTCATGGTCGGTTAACCGAACCGTTGACCATAGTCAACCGGTTAACCGAACCGAATGGAAGGGAAAAACCACAAACCGTTCCCGAATCGTTCGACCGGTTAACCGGTCAAACGATTAACCAATCAAACGGTTAACCAGTTCGGTTAACCACGGTTAACCGATTATAATTTATTTATTAAAATTTATTTTAAAAAATTAACTTTGACTATTAAATATTATTATTTAATAATTAAATATTTTAAAAAATTAATTTTTAAATTGATTTTAATTATTAAATATTATTATATGGTAATTATATATGCAAAATAATTAATTTTTAAGTTGTAGTGAATGGGTTTCGAACTCATGACCTACTAACTCGCAAAACAACTTTCAACCATTGCACTAGATAAACAATCTAAATATAATTTTGAGATATAAATATATATACCGGTCGGTTCGGTTAACCGGTCAAAATTTTTTCTCCGAATCGTAACCGAACCGAACCGAACCATTATACTAAAAAAACCGACCGTGAACCGAACCGATCCATTCGGTTAACTGCCCGTTCGGTTCGGTTCGGTCGGTTTTCCGGTTCGGTTCGATTTTTCAGTTTTTTTGAACATCCCTACTTATCATCTAATCTGCCCCTTGGTTCATCCAATTGTTTTCCACTTCTAGTTAGTATAGCATTACAGTGCTCCTTAGGGTTTGGTTCAGGTTTAGCAGACAATTTCCCTGGGGGTCTATAAGATGTACTAGCTTGTTGTGCTATCTGGTTCTCTAGAATTTTATTGTGTGCAGTTAATGATCCTACCTGAGAAATAAGCTGATTAACTATTCCCTTAAGATCCTCAATTTCCTTACTCTGATTTGTCATGAGCTGATTTTGATTGAACAAAAATTTTTCAAGCATGGACTCTACACTAGAGTTCTGGGGCTGACTTTGATTTTGATTTCTCTGTTGGTATCCTCTTTCCTCATTCTATCCCCTTATATTATGACTACCTTTCCAAGATAAATTTGGGTGATTCCTCCATCCAGGGTTATATGTACTAGAATAGGCGTCATTAGTTCTACTTTGATTATATGCCCCTATAGCATTCACATGTTCTGTACTCTGATCAGCAATAACTTTACACTCCTCATAATAATGCCCATGATTACCACAAATTTCACAGATAACAGAAGATGAAACTACATTAGTTTGTATTTGAAAAGAATTAAATCTATTGCACAAGGAATCTACCTTTTCAGCCAAAGTGCGCCAGTTATCATTTTCATTCTTACCATGAGGAGGCCGATATATCACTCCTTTCTCTATAGTCCACTGGTTGTGGTTCAGCGTCATCTCCTCAAGCAAGGTGAAAGCATCATCAATGGTCTAGTTCATGGAGGCTCCTCCTGCAGCAGCATCAACAGTCAGGCGGGTATTATAAAGTAAACTATTATAAAATGTATGAATTAAAACCCATTTTTTAAGGCCATGGTGAGGACACTTCCGCTGCAACTCGTTGAAACGCTCTCATGCCTCGCTAAAAGACTCGCCATCCCGCTGTGCAAAGCTTGTAATCTGGTTCCTTAACCGGATTGTCTTACTGGGTGGAAAGTACTTCATCAAGAAAGCATTATACCATTGATCCCATGTGGTGAAGGTACCGGTAGGTTGAGATTGAAGCCAAGAGCGTGCTCGGTCCCTAAGAGAAAAAGGAAACAATCTAAGTTTTAATGCATCACTGGAAACTCCGTTAATTTTAATGGTATCACATAATTCAATAAATAAAATAAGATGTTGGTTAAGATCTTCAAGTGGAGTTCCTCCAAACAGATTTTGCTAGATCATGGATAGAAAAGCAGGCTTAATTTCAAAGTTATTAGCCTTTATCGCTGGTCTAGCAATGCTAGAATGTATCTCCTATGAATTAGGGGTTGCATAGTCCCTAAGTGATCTTCTGTCTGCCATGACTACTTCTTCTTCTTGTCTTTCTTCAAATCTGAGTTTCCTGCGCAGTCTAAGAGTTTTGTTAATCTCAGGGTCTAGGGGAACTAGTGGTCCTGATCTAAGATTCCTGCGCATGCACAAGTAGATAGATCAAATAACTCAAAATATACAGAAAAGAACAAAAAGAACATAATTAATCTCAGCTTCTAAAGACTCCTAAAAAAAATAAAATAAAACATAGTCTAGTAATACTCTCAATATCTTCAATATTAACAAAAACCAAGGTCCCCGGCAACAGCGTCAAAAACTTGTTGAGTCTGCAAGTGCACGGATACTCGAAGTAATAATTAAGATATCGAACCACAGAGACCTCGTTTGCTAAGTACCAAAGAATTAATTTCTTATTAGCTAGACAATCAAAATTGATGTAAGTAAAATGCGGAAAGAACACGAAATCAGAGAGAGAAACTAGGACTGGAGGTTCATCCACCTTAATTTCTATGACTAGAAGGAAATAAGCACATCGTCAGTCCACTCTTATTATGATAAAGATATAATTTACTGCATTAAGAAATTATCTCGCTTTCGCACAGACAATTTACAAAGAATCAATCCTCACTTTCGCACAAGATTGATTCAATGTTAAAGATAAGTAAATCATTGACAAAGAAATCAAAGATCACTTTCATGCATCCAATCTCTATGTCAATCATCTCAAGTGAAAACTAAATACTTTCATACTTTAGTTTCACAGGTTCTACTTAAGATTCTCCAACTATCTGATATTTAATTTCCTATAATATCTTCCTGTTTAATTCAATAATTCTTCCTAGATCAAATTATCAACAAGGTAATATACTTCTAAAATCTAGAAATAAGAACAAACCTAATTTCTTACGATGAGTTCCTAAATCATGATTCTAGGGTTCCAAGTTCTCGCAAGTCACTTTTCAGTCCATATCGCAAAAACTCCAAAACATGCTGATAATATGAAACTAAAAAGAATTAAAGGCAATCATCACTTAAGTAGAATTATCATAACAAGAGTTCCCTAACGAAATAAAAATTATCTAGTCATTCGAAATTAAGGAGATTACACCCCCACGTCCCAAAAAGTGTTTAAGCTAGCATGGTTGAAGAATTACAATAATCCATAATTTCGAAGGATCAAAAATCAAAGAGAAAGAGGAAATTCTACTAATAGTAACAGCCGTAATTTTGCTCGATAAACAGTAGTGGCGACGCTTCTTTCGTTGATTTCTCCTCCAATCGATCTCCTTTCGCTCTGAAACTTCTGAAGTATGCTCTCTTCTCCCAGACGCAGGAAATTCTCTCGATAATCCATGATTTCTCCTTCAAATTTCACAGCCGGAGATGCATTGTATACTTCCCGGTGGTGAAACCTAGGGCGGCAGTGAAGATCGCGATTTCTCCCTCAGTGATGGATCAAAATTAGGGCTTCTAGTGTGTTCGTCTTTGCCTTGTTCTCTTGAGTATTTCTCTTTTTACGGATCTCAATTTGGTGGTCTAAATTGTCCGAAATCATCCGTGCAAAAATCGAGCTTCAATTGACCAGAAGAATTGGCCGCCTAGGTTGCAATTACGGCCGTGATTTTGATTACGGCAGTGCCGTATTTTATTCTGTGAAGAATCTGGAAAGAAACACGGGCTGTGAAAACTACCACGGTAGTGCCATGATCGTGCAAAATATTCTGTAAGTAAATCTCCTGAAATTATGGCTCATAATTTGTTTTACGGTAGTGCCGTAAAATCTGCAAGACTCTCTGGTTAGAAATTAACCCAAATTACGCCTGTAATATGGTTTACGGTGGTGCCGTAAAATCTGGAAAACTTTCTGTACAAAAATTGACCCAAAAAATAGCAGTGCTCGTAAATTACGGTAGTGCCATAGTTTATTTTGTAGGTTCAGTAAAACCATGGTACCGTAATATTGATTACGGTCCTGCCGTATTTTTGATCTGAAGCTCCGATCTTCATGAAATTTGACATGTAATCTTCTCTTGATGATGGAAATTCATCTATGCATCTGAATTGCTTGAAAATGCTTAAAAATTATGCCTTTTTACCTGAAAATAATCAAAAACACAAAAAGGTGTAGATTCAGTAATATTTGATAAATAAGGCATAAAATAAGCAAAAGAACATGGATATGACACAAAAAGACTTATAAAATGATGCAAAATATACTATGAATTTTCGTTGCATCACACTGCAAATCAAAAAAAAAAGGAAAGAAGGCTGGTACCAAAGCTACAACTTGGCACTGCAGAAAAAGAAAGAGAACGGTGGTACCGAAGTTATGAGCAAGACCTTTACTACTACCTTAGGGTTTACCTTTTGGATGCTGAGGTGGATTAATGATTCATGTGGTAGAGGGATTATTGCTATCCAACTTATTGTACAACTATTGTCCATAGATCTAACCTAGATACTTTGCTTTTTCATCTTGACGTCTTTAAAGTCTACAGTGATTTGTGCATCATGTGATTCGATTTTATCTTAGCATTTATAAACCATTACGGAGTATAACTTTTGTCGATCAACTAGGACCCTCATGAAATATCATTTCTTTTTTGCTTGAGGAAGCAAAGATTTAAGTCATGGGTATTTTGTTGACACAAATCTATATAGCTTTTTATGCACGATTTTACTAACGAAATCGTCTCTATTTCCGAAAATATGTCCCATTATTGTCTTAATTGCTATTCATCTATGGAATCTACACCTGTTTCGGCATTTTCACATTTTCAGATCAAAACGACCACAAAGATGGTAGAGGAACTCCTCCTAATCTAGGAAGGTTCTAACTAGAGACTTTCAGAACTATTGGAGCCCCCGTTGAGAATCACGACCGGGTCACGATCAGAATCAGGCCCATGATTCGTCTCTGTACTTAAAGCTGCAACTGATCAATCACGACTGGGTCACGACCAAATTCACGCCCGTGATCACGAACCCGCCTGTTTCGAAACCGCAATTTCAACCTAGGTTTCTTCAACCTAACCTAGGGCAAAGCAAGAGGGCATCCATGTCCTTTCTCCCCCGTTGACAAGAGATCATGAAGCAGCTTTTAGGCAGAGAAATCTGCTATGAAATCATGATTTCGTGGAGATAGGGACGGCTGAATTTGCAGGACATGGGAGGAGGTTGGCGAAGACTTTTCTTGCTGGAAAGATGGCAGCGGCTTTGCAGAGCATGGGGAAGAGAAGAGAGCCCACTAGGAGGAGAAGAGATAAAAGAGAGAAGAAAAGGATTTTAAGGGAGGATCGCATACGAGGGAGGTGCTGAACCTTGGAGAAGAAAGCCACGACAGGAAAGAGGGGGCTGCGCATCTGCAATTACTGAAGATCTTCTTGCATAGAACACCACAGAGATAAGTTTGTAAGGAAAGATCTTTAAGCTACATTCGATTTATTGCATTTATTGTATAATCCATGCAAAGTATTGTATGATCTTACCCTTCCTTTGTAATTCCTGCACAAATCTGCATATGCGTGTGTTGTTAAGGATTATTACTTGTGATTCTATGATGAATATGATAGACTAAACCTTAAATCAGGATGTGGGGTAACCCTTTGGTGACTTATTAGTTGTAATAATTTTACTCCGTGTGCCCTAAATCCTTACTTAACCTTATGTGTGCGCCTTGCCTACATTATCTGAAAGGAGATGTTTGAGCCTTCAATCGCCCAAGTGAGGTTTATAAACCAGGAATTCTAGGGGGTAACCCCTTGGCGAACTGTACTAACTTAGGGGGATTGTTAGGATCCTAGACGTGTCGAGGAGACCAAAACTAGAACTGTGCGTTGGAAACATTCGATTGAGGGGTTTATCTAATTTGTTTGAACACCTTGCCTACATTACCCGAAAGGGAGCATTTGAACCTTTATTTCCTTGAGTGAGGTTCGTAAATCAAGGGCTAGGGGAAACTCCCTTGGTGAACTGTACTCCCCTGGCATGAGTATTTGGATCTTAGACGTGTCTAGTAAACCAAAAGTGCGCTGGCACGTTGGACTGTTTCGGTGCTCTTTGCCTGCGCCGCTCGAAAGGGTGCGCTTGAGCCGGTGCTCCATAGGGGAGGTTCATAAACCAGGAATTCTTGGTTGTGGGGGGGGGGGGGGGAGCGGGGGGCGGGGGCCTTTGGTATACCTATGCTCACCTTGAAAGTATTAGGGACTTAAAACTGTTAGGAAGATCGCAAGTTCGACTGAACGTCAGAACCTTACGAATTAGACCGGTAACCTAGTCCATGGGAATAGAGGAGGCTATCGGACGGAGCAACCTGCACATCATGTGGCTGAATCCCTTGAACTAGATAGGATGATGACAATGGAGTTTGATTATTCAGCTGTAAGGAGTCAGAGCGGTGAACTCATATCCTAATGCATCTCCCCATCGATTTTCTCTCGTGCAATTCTTCTGTTCACGTTCTTGTTGATACACACCGCAAGTGCACGGTGTTATCGAAGTAATACAAAAGATATCGAATCCCACAGGGAACAAGGTGAGTACCAGAAAATCTAATTCTTGTAATCTAAGCTGATCAAATCGTGGTTTTTGGAACTTAAAAACTAAAATTTAGCGAAATCGTAAGCAAGAAATCAAACAACTACGGCGGGGAAAATATATGAGAGAGAATATCAGGGCTTTGGTTTCCAGCACTCTGACGATTCTAATTGCGCTAAGACATAAATATCAGTTACATGAATTTACAAATATGCATAAGGAATCTACCATATAGTACAAGGTGCCCTCTTTCGAGTGTACACCCCGGTATTTACCTAGAACGTCTCCTACTTTCACAGTGGATCGTTCTAGACAAACCCAATGGGTTCCGTGATAGATTATGGACCTTCGAGCGAAGAACAAGCACTTTCGTGTCGAGTCTTCGTAAGATTCACAAAGAGGTTCCGTCGTTACAATCCTACTTTCGTTATGAACTGTAATAACTATGACATGATAATACTTGGCCAGATTAAATATCAAAAAATTAATACTTCAAGTGAAATATGCTCAGAATATGATCCAAATAACAAAGTTAACACAATAATTGCAAATAGAAATCGTCAGAGGGCTTAACCTAGCCCTGAAATAAAGTTTATGCTACAACCATCATTGAATCGCTAAAAATTCTCTCTTTGGATATAGAAAAATCACAGGAAAAGGTTTCTAAGAGGGAGGAGACGATGAACCGAAAGAAATAAACAAGAATCACTGAGTTCCGATGGTTGAATCTCCAGAAATCGCCTCGAAGTCGCCTGTTCGCTGTGTTCGTCCGCCCTAGCCGCTTCGTCGCCTGATTTCTCTCTCCTTAGGTCACAAAAATTGAGGCTTTTTTATTCTTTCTATTCGCCCTCAAGTAAGCTTTCCAAAAAAGTCCTCAGTTGCTAAATTTGGACTTGAATCGGGCCCGAAATCAACGAAAAACTGAGTGAAGGTCGGGCTGTTCTTATAGTATCACGGGTGAACCCCGCCGGGTTCACCAGGTGGTGAAGTGTTCTGTGCAGTTTTGTTGCGAAATAATCATAGGTGAACCCCGCCGGGTTCACCTACCAGTGAAGTCCACGGTAAATTTCTACGCAGATTTTATCAGATAGAATCACGGGTGAACCCCATGGGGTTCACCTGCCAGTGAAGCGTGTGGCAAATTTCGGATACCCTGACATCATCGGTGAACCCCGTCGGGTTCACCTGGCAGTGAAACGCGCTGTGAGTTTCATCCTTTGGCAAGATCACCGGTGAACCCCGCCGGGTTCACCTGGCCGTGAAGTCCAGAAAAGCTTCGATTGAGCCCAAATTTTACGGGCAGCTTCGTCTTCTCATAAGGAATCACCCCATGCTCTTAGATTTTTCAAAAGGACTTTAAAATTGGGTGATTTTACCTGAAATTCCATAAGATAGACGAAAAGTAAAGATTCTGAAGCTTTGAAGTAAATAAGTCTTAAAGGAGTGTAAAAACATTCAAATAGGCCTAAATTTATCATGGAATAATAATAATAATCACTATAAAAATGCAAGGCATCACTTGTTCATTTAATTAGTTAAACATTTAAACTTCACCAATTTCGACTTAGTCTAGCTGGTAAATTTGAGATCTGTCGGTACTTGCCCATTAGTCCCTGTGGAATTAATATTTTACTACTTCGATAGACCCGTGTACTTACGAAAACCCTATCAAATGCCCTTAACAATTGTTAAGAGTCTCTCACCTTCCCTGTATTTCAACTGTAACTTTGTAACTTAAGCCTTCTGTATAAATATTACAATGTGTTTTAATGGTGTGCTCATGTGAAATACTACAAGTGCTTGTAGTGGGAGGAGCAAGTGCACGATTATTAAACTAATAAAAATATTATTCTCACAAGATATCAAATACTAACTAATTTTATATTCATTAGTTAGACAGAGTAAAGCGATTTGTGGAGCAATAGTAAACTAAAAATAAACTAGCACATATCTTAAAAAGCATAAATAAACATAAGAGAGTAAAATATTATAATGAGGGATGAGGTTATTTGGTTTTACCTTAGTTGAAGTCTTACAATTTAACTAAATAAACACCTTTGCTATTAATTCTATTATATTTAAGGGAATTTATCCAAATATATGGGTTCCTCTCCTTCAGTAGCACAATCAAGTATCAATCTAAATTAATTTTTTACTTTTATGACATATCAACTAATGATAGATCTATTACGCTCTATGATAAATTTTATGATCCCTTAGATAAATTATATATATTTTTGTGATCTAATCTATAAGTTTGATTGAATTAGTTCTAACGTCAACTTTCAATTCTTCTTCCGACATCCAAGTATGCAAACATAGCATGCAAACACTTGGCTAGAGAATCACAAGTAGTAAAGCACAACTAGAATTAAATTAAGGATAATAGAAATTAATGATATAGGAATATCAAAATAATCTAATCATAAAAACATTTAAGGAGCAACACAGCAACTATTGTAGAAGATGTGTTAGCACAACCTCAAACAAACTTGTTTTTTGTGTTCCATCTTCTAATGGCATATCATGCATACTATATCAATTACATCATAATAAAATAAGGACATAATATTGAATAAATCATTACAAATGACCAGACAATTACTTCATAAAATAGTGTTTTTATTTATGCTTATGCTATAGAACAACTATCTAATAACAACTATGAAGATATCGTGTAAACACCCAGGTAACCTTAGGGTAGTCCTAATAGATTTCCAATCAAGTAATCAAAACTGCCAAGTCCATAGCTACAATACAGTCTCTAGTAGGACATATGGTCTACTGGCATGGACCCAGCCATTGGTTATTATCAGCCCAAGATCATCGACATCAAATAAATTGCATTTATGTGATTGACCAACTTCCGTATGTAAAATAAATGTATGATTAAATCACTACAACAACTCTGCCCAACTCAATAATATCCGTGTAATAAATAATACAATTGTACACTGCTATTTTAAGTGTAGGTAAAACATGTATCTATCTAGTTAGATATAAATGCTTTAGGTTATGTTAAGTTGAACGGAGGGTAAGAAAAGGAAAAAAATTTTACAGTTGGGTATCCAGTGCACCCAACTGCACTGATCTGCAGCACGTGACACAAATTTCACGATGATCATGAAATTATTATCGTGAAATCGTGAAATTTTTAAAAGTGAAAGATTTCACGATATTCTACGTAAGAAAATTCGTGAAATCCACACATAGCTGGGTACCCAACTGTAAAATTTTTTTCACACGTGGCTCTCTGAACAGATTCCTCTATAGTCGGAAAAAATTTTGGCAGCGGGGTACCGTACCCCGCTGCCGCATCTGCAGTTGGGTACCCCCATCTGTCAAACGTGAATCATAAAGCATTTTTACCAAATCTCAAAGTTAAGTCAATTTCATGATCCGCAGTCAACGTTCACAATGTTTAAACTCAGATCTAACCCTAGTTAAAGTCAACATTCACGAAAACTATGTTGACTCGTACACGAATTGGCGGGATTTCACGAAACAAGATAGGATTTCACAAAAAATAGACGGGATTTCACGAAACAGGGCAGGATTTCACGAAAAATAGACGGGATTTCACGAAACAGGGTAGGATTTCACGAAAAATATGCGAGATTTCACAAAATGAGTTTAGTTTTCGTAACAGTTTTTCGTGAAATGAGTTTAGTTTTTGTGAAATAATAATAATTTTTCGTGAAATGAGTTCAGTTTTCGTGAAATAATAACAGTTTTCGTGAAATAAAGCTGAACTCATTTTGTGAAATCTCATATATTTTTCGTGAAATCCCGCCTATTTTTTTTGTGAAATCCCACCCTGTTTCGTGAAATCCTGCCCTGTTTCGTGAAATCCTGTCTATTTTTTGTGAAATCCTACCGTGTTTCGTGAAATCCCGCCAATTCGTGTACGAGTCAACATAGTTTTCGTGAATGTTGATTTTAACCAGGGTTAGATCTGAGTTTAAACATTGTGAACATTGACTGCAGATCGTGAAATTGACTTAACTTTGAGATTTGATAAAAATGCTTTATGATTCACGTTTGACAGATGGGGGTACCCAACTGCAAATGCGGCAGCGGGGTACCCCGTTGCCAAATTTTTTTCCTATAGTCGTACGTATTTCATCCCTTCTCTCTCTATATATATTACTTTTCTACCCTAGTTATTATTAGATTTATAATTTTAAAAATATATATTCCAGTAATTTCCCTGGAAGAAGAAGAGCGCATGGAAGCCAGAAATGCTAGAGCAGATGAAGAAGCTAGATGGTCCGTTGACGTACGTACAATTATTTTATGTTGGACCTTAAATTATAATCCAAAACAAGATTAAATCATTTAATAGTAATGATTATGTCAGTTAATTGCCTTAATACTTAATCTCAAGACAAAGAGAGAGAGATGAGGAATCTTATGGATGGACATGGAAATCTGTTCGCTCATATTTCCGTTCTCTGAACGTTGATATCATTATATACCCACTGCCAACGTCATTAATAGGTATACTTCAGAATCAATATTATATATAATATTGTGTTATAATTATGATTAATCGACATTTTACTTTGTTGTCCATACTGCAGGTTGGATCGTTTTGGCGATTTTCAAGCAATGTGAGTTACATGTTTTAAATCATTAAATTTGTAATAAGTTGTTTATGTACTGTCATTTATATATTTTTTTTTATCATAATACAAAGTTGGAAGTAGAAAAAAAAAAGCCTCAAGTGGATAATTAATTGAACTGATAAACTCATAAACTCTAGATGAGTCATAGATGAGACCTAGCTTTGGCTTAAACTAAGGGCAACTGATCCTAGTTAGCCAGTTAAACTGGTGTAAGGTTGAATTTTGTAGTTATTGTATTCATGATCCTACACTTTGATATTGGGAGAAAAAATTTACCTATAGTTCATACATTATAATATATTAAAATTTACCTATGCATGGTAGGGCTTTTTAATTTTGAGTTTAAGATACTTTGATTTACACAAGCATTAATAACTAAATGGTTGTGTTCTCTTGAGAGAGAGTAACTTAATTTCATTGTTTCATTTAAGTTAGTGCCGTAAACTTGAATGGTTTAATACCATTGAAAAATAATAACTTGAATCAGACAAATTCACCAACGCATGCAGTTTACGGAATCGTGAACGACCTGGAGGAAGAGAAGGTAAGGTATATGGCGGCCATGAAACTCATAGAATATCTAGCCGAGAAGACCAGCTTTGATTTCTATCCCAAGGGCTACTCGCGGGAACCTAATCCAACTGTATTAGATGCTATGCGAAGTCACTCTGACCTTCAATACACTTGGACAGATGATGACACTGTGCTGAAATGAAAAACATCCTGAATGAGGCCGAACAATTGCCCAGCAAATGGATGAAGCCGCCACTGATCATAGAGGCCGATCGATTGCCCAGCAGATGGATGGAGCCGCCGCTAATCATAGCGGCCGAGCTCGAACTTGACGACTTGGTGCGCAAAATTCTGCAAGTTTGCCCTCAGTCGGCGATCTACCTCGACTCCAAGGGCAGAAATGTTATGCAAGTAGCAATCCAATGGAGCCACGAAAAGGTTGTCAGAGTTATAAGTGAGATGTTGCAGGGGAGCAATCCTGTTCTTCCCTCTTGCCTCCCCTCCATGCTTGATAATAAAACGAGGAACACCATCTTGCATTTAGCTGCAGAGAATAGCCCTGCTGAAGCAGACGCACTACAACTGCATCACGAACTCGTGTGGTTTGAGGTATTTCATTCTCTCTCCCCCTCTCTCTCCCTCTCTAATTATATGATTATTTGTGCTCGGACGATACGATACAGATGGTGGAAAAGATTATTCCGAGAGAGCTAGTATATAGCCGAAACAGGCAAGGGAAGACAGCGCACGAGCTATTAGCAAATAGGCACAAACAAATGCTCGAAAGATGCAAGGACCAACTGGTGAAGATAGAGAGCACGTGTGCGGGACTGGTGGCCACGTCGAGTTTCTCCTTCCCGAGCGAGAGGCACAATGTATCGGGCAGTGTTGCCTTCAAGATCGTTTCCCATGCCTATATGATCGGGTTCGGATGTGCCGCGACGGCGCTGTTGTTGTTCCTGTTGCTCGTCCTGAGACCCTACAAGGTGAACGACTTCCGACTGGCCATGCCCATGCTGTTATCTGTTGCCGGCTTGTCCTTCGCACTGGCTTTGGGGGCTTTCTACCTCACCGTCGTCTGCAACATCATCCTGCAAATCTATGCCAGCAAAGTGAACAAGAAGCACTTGATTCCGCTCGTTCTAGAGCTTGTCCTCTATCCAGTGCTATGCTTTGCCGTGCTACTTGGTCCAGGCGTCAAGATTAGTCCATCCTTATTTCGAATTGGAAAATGAGAAAAAAAAATCCTTCTCCGACAAGGAGGATTTAATTTGAGTCGAATTGAATTATCAAATTGTAGTAAATTGATTAGATGTGAGTTTGATTACGGCGTTGTTGTAATATATCAAGTTGGGTTGAAGGCCATGCAAGCCACGTTTGACTTAATGATTGCTTTTGATTTCAAGTAAAACTTCAACTGACTTAGAGCAAGAGTTGGATTTGGATTCACATTTGAATATTGAATTAAGTCTTGAATTTGATCAAGATTGTATTCAAGTTGGATTCACTTGGTTTGGCGTTGAGCCAAGTTGGTTTGTGTTTAAGCTTTGAGATTTATAAAACTTGGGTTAAATTGGCAACAGTTTTGATGTCAAAGTTTTAATAGACCTGGCTGACTATTGTTGGATTGGTGAAATTAACTGGGCCTTAAACCGGCTTAAGCAACTGGGCCAAGTGACTGGATTGGGCCCGGTGTTGTAGCAATGAAGAGGTAAAATTAGTTGTTTCAAATGCTATTAATTTAGTCGGGCCAGCCATTGAAATGAATTTAGGATCTATTTCTTTAAAGAGAATCTACGTGAGAAAGAAGAAAAAAATATAATGAATCTAGTAGCTTTTGCATTCATATTCATTATATTTTTTTCTTCGCCTTCGTATGGATTCTCTCCAAAGAAACAGGTCCTTAGGGTTTGATGGTGAGTCAGGTTGAATTGTGTTTGCACGTTGATATAACACAAATTAACTTGGACCTAGATTATGGCTATGTTTAGCGTAGCTGAAACTTTTAGTTTTTACTAGTTGAAAAAATATTGGTTGAAAAGTAGCTGGTTGGAAAAGTTAAAAGGTGTTTGACTAAATTGTTATACTGGTCAAATTTTTTTAAAAAAATTTAAAATAATTTTAAATTTAATAATTTTTATTAAAATAAGAATTTTGTTATCGTAAAGACATACGAATATAGATGCGGACATGGGATCCAAGAAGAAAAATAGTTATAAAATAACCAAAAGTAGCTCCCTCCCAGCTTTTCCAAACCGATGCGCTTCTAGGTTCCAAACTTAGAAGTAGCTTACTAAACACTCTAGTTTTTTAAAATGAGCTATTTTGACTAGCAAAAGCAGCTGATCAGCTATGCCAAACAGAGCCTATGTCTAGGTTTTGATCTGAATCTGATTTAGTTGGGTTCAATGGTTCACTGCAGCCAATCAAGTTAACATGGATGTCAATTTACTTTTTTTTTTTATACCATTTGGGGTAAACCGAATCAATCTTCCTGGATTTGGTTTCAGTCAAATCAAACCACAATGAAACCAGGCGTACGATCGTCACTGATCTACAGACTTTTACTGTGTGTGTTTGTTGTGAGGGCGAGCGACGGAAGGCCGGATTCAGCTCTAGGATAGTATTTTAATTTCTCAACCAAAATACTAAGCTTTAGTAGAATTATGAAGGAATTGGTTATCACATGATTTGATTTTTCTCAAAATTCTGAATTTTCGTGTGATTTGAGCTCTCTGCCAGAATTTTGACTCTCAAATATAGCATAATATGGATCTCGGCCAAGATTGATTCAGAATTTAGTATGATTTGGGCCCTCGGCCAGAATATCAAGCTCTAGCAAATTTTGACTTCAACTTCTCTCAACTTTGACCCAGGATTCGATTGCGGCCCGACACTTTCATCCCAAAATTAAGGCTATCTTTCCTACGGGGGAATTCACTCCTTTCCCTTGTTTCTTCCAAAGGACAGAAAGCGATTGAGAGAAAAAGCAAAGGAAAAAAGCACTACTTTTCCCTAGTTTTGGCTTCCGCCCAAATCGGGCGGAAGTGCATCAACAACGCACGAACGCTCACTGTCCCTACGTGCTACGCGACTTCGCTGCTCACCACTGCCCCCTCCTCCTTCCCCTCCTCGTCGGTGCTGCCCTTCTCCTTCCCTTTTCCTCCTCCCTCCTTCCGTCGCCCGAGCTCGCCAGCCTCCCATCACCTCGTCCTCCTTCCCTCTTCCTCTCATCGCCTCAGCCTTCTGTCGTCGACCTCTCATTGCCTCAGCCTTCCATCGCCTCGCCTTTCCCTCTCCCTCTCCCTCCCGTCGCCAGCCTCTTGTCGCCAGCCTCGCCTCCCGTCACTGACCTCTCATCACCTCAACCTTCCATCACCTCGCCTTTCCCTCTCCCTCCCGTCGCCAGCCTCCTATTGCCTTAGCCGCTAGTCGCCAGCCTCACCAGCCTCGCCTCCCGTTGCCTCAGCCTCCCACCTTCCCTCCACAGCCTCGCCTCCCTCCTCACATCCTTGCTTCGTCCCCTCCAGCTCCCACTTTGCCTCCCGCCTTCGGCTCCCTCCTCGCCTCGCCTCCCGTCTCCGGCTCCCACCTCTAGCTCCTGCCTACGGCTCCCTCCTTACCTCGCCTCCTGCCTCTAGTTCCCGCCTTCGCCTCCCGTCTTCCGTCGCCAGCCTTGCCTCCCGTCACCTCAGCCTCCCTTCCGCCTCGCCTCCCTTCTCAACCTTGCCTCGTCGCCTCCAACTCCCGCCTCGCCTCCCTCCTCGGCCTCGGCTCCTGCCTCCAGCTCCCGCCTTTGCCTCCAGCTCCCGCCTTTGCCACCCAACTTCTGTCGCCTAGCTGAAACTCCCGTCACCGATCCTCACCAGCCTCCCCTGCTAACCTCCCTGTCGCCAGCCTCTCTCGGCGAGCTCGCCAACGCATCGCCTTCCATCGCTTGGCTGAGCTCGCCAACGTGTCGCCTTCCATCGTGCGTCACTAGCTGGACATCACGTGCTTCTCATGTAATAAATTTTTCTCTCCCTCTAATTTCCTTCCGTTGTGTTTTTCAGCCCCTTAGATTTTCCTTCTGTTGTAGGAAACATAGTCTAAAGGAAATTCTGATCAAATCTCAATTTGATCAAAATTTTAACTGACCCAAATTCAACAACAATGCCGAGCTATTTTATCCCATGTATTTCAAAAGTAATTTCAAACATTAAAATCACATTCTTCTGCTTCGGTGGTCAAAACTATATTGACCCAAAATTAGATTAACTCCCTCAAATTATTTCTTTTGGTCAAAATTACCTATTTGACTTTAAAATTAAAGCATTGAATCATGGCTAATGCTAATCATATTGGCTCAATTTCCTTTTAACTTTGACCCAATTTTTTTTCAACTAAATTAGTGTCACGCCCAGCCCAATCTGCCCGTCCACATCAGCCAAACATTGATTTTGACAGAGGCGTTGACCGGCCTCGTTTCGAACGCCAAACGAGGCGTCGTCTCCACGCGTGTTCGAACGACGCCGCCTGCATCGTTCGTTCGCCGTCGTTGCCGGAGCCGATGGACGGGAAGGGAGCGTGCGGCAAGCCGGACCGCCTGTCCGAACCTCAGCCTTCAACGGCGCACCGCCGGAAGCGACCGTCGGCGTGGATGGTGAAGGAGAACTCGGCGGATGTTTCCACCGCTGGAAAACCCGAAATAGCTCTCGCCGGAGCCGGAGAAGATAACACAAGAGGTAAGGGAAATTTCCGTTCGATTGATCAGGTCGACCCTACATAAACCCTTACACGCTCGCTCAAGCCTCCCTCACGTCGACGACACCTCACCGTTGACTACAATCCTCTCAAGCTCGCTGCCATCGTCGGGGGAGGCGGAGGAGCACGCCGCCGGCTCCGGTCCCGCCTCCCCCTTCCTTCTTCCTTCTGGACGAAGCTAGAAGGGAACCTTCTGCTCGCGCCTCTCGGAACAGGGGAAGTCGCTCCCCGTTCCTCCCTCCCTTTGGATCAAGCCTGCTCGGCTCTTAAAGGGAAGGGCGACGCTCCACTTGAAAGGAGATGGATTCGCCAGCCCCGCTTCCTTCCTCGTCGCCAACCTTCCTTTCGAGCCGTCCGTGATCTTCGTCCTCCGCAGATCACGCCTCCGCATCACCTGGTGTCTACAGCTGCCTCGTCCGCCATCGACACCGTCTGTCGTGCCCCTGACCTCGCCTCCATCCACGCCGGAGCAGACGTCGTCGATCCGCCGGAGACGTCGCTGAGGGTCTCGCTGCAGATGACGTCGACGGAGCTCGCCTCATCAGCATCGCAGTCGTAGCCGAGCTCGTCCGCCTCGATGAAATCCGCACGGGTCAACTCCTCAATGTTGACCCGGCATTTGGCTTCAGCCGAGATATTGGGCCGCCTGCCCAATCTGCGTGACCACTAGCCCGGTCCAAGGTGAAAGAGGCGTCACAATTAGCATCCTATTGACCTTTTAAATGAGTTCAGCAAATTTTACTAGCTAGTAGAATTTGTTAAATTTTAAATTGATACAAGCCAACCAAAACATGAAATTTTGTTACTAAAGTATGGCCCAACACACCTTAGTAGTACTAAAAATATATTGCAATGCATCGACAAGATATTTGTAGTATTTCTAAGATGACTGCATGGTATTCAAAAAAACATATTTTTAATTGTCATATTTTTTTTGTCAATAATACGAAAGTAATTTATACAATGCATTTATGAGATGTTTGTAAAACTAGAGAAGTACGTTTATCACTTGTAAACCTTTCAAATATAAGAATCATATCACTAAGCCAAATATAAGAATGAGGAATTTTAATTTGTAGTCTTGAATATAAGAGAAAACATTAAAAATAGTAATCATGAAATTTGATCACCTATCTAAAAAAATAAAGACATTTGAAATCTTATAAAATAATATACTTCGTCCAACAAGTGTAGTAACATAGATTAGAAATACCATTAAAAAGTTTCCACTTTATCGTATAAGTATCTTGACCATGTCCATATATTTAAATATTTTTTTTAAAAAAAAAAATCAATGCAATTATATCAATTAAATATCGTATTCAAATATAGAGCAAATCAAGGAAAAATAATTTTAAATTTGTGTAATACAACATAACCTGTAATTAAATATAATTTTATTTATGAACTATAGTGTTCAAATTTTGTTTAATATGTTGAAGGTTAAAAATTAATGTAATAACATTATTTTTTAAAAAAAAATTATTTCATGTCTTTGGATATTTTAATTATGTAACACATATTTATTGTTAGGCTAACTACAAAATATGCAATTCACAACAAGGAATAAATTATTTAGAATAGTTGAGTAGTGTAAGGTTGGTTATGTTAACTATTGTGTGTTAGAATCTATAGATTATATACATGTACACACATAATATAGACATATGTGTTTTAGTAATTAATCGAATATATTTTTATCTCTAACTAATTTATCGAACTCATCTAAATAATTATAGTATGGAGGAGCTTAAAATACTAATAAATTTTTTTATAATATAATTATTTGATTTCTGATGGACTAACACTAATTCCACCTATTAGATTTTATTTATAAATAAGTGTGATCCCTAATTAGCCATATATGAGAATACTAACTTTTACTAGGTAATCTTCAATTTTTTTAAAAAAAAAAATATTTAAAAAATAGTTTCATCACACTTGTGCATATCTCTCTAAAAAAACACACTATTACACCACTGACCCGATAAAACCATACCAAGATGCAATGACAAAAATTGACAATAGAAATCTGACTAAATAAACTTATCTAGATCTAAGCATACGACAATTAAATTACAATAAATTCCATCTGAGTTCATAAATATACATTTGTACTATGAACAGATCCTAAAAATACATCAGAGTTTACCCTTACAAAATAACCTTTAACTAAACACCATATCTTCTTGAATTTGACCTGATCACCTTAGTCCAAACCAGTACCTGAAATAATCAACAACCCTCAGCAACAATGCTGAGTAAGCCTCTCTCTAGTGGAAGAGTAGTCCTTTGAAACCGAAGGAGGGAAGACCAACAATATACTAAAGTAAAACTGATAATATCTAAAAGATACTTAAATAGTAAAATATACTGAAACTTCAACAACATCACTTGGAACAAAAAACTAGACTTTAACAAGAATAACTAGATACTGAATTGAATACTATTAACTGAATACTAAACTAAATACTGTTAACTGAATACCAAATGAATACTGAACTATCTATTGTGTTGTAACAAGAAATATATTAACAAAACAAATGGTAATATTCAATACAAATATGATATAAGTATACAAACTGGTTAATATGATTTTAAGGCAAAGAAATACTAAAGATAATATGATTTTAAGGCATATAAATTACTTGAAATTGGTTTAAGGACTTACCTTAATAATGCCAATAAAATTTAGTTTAACTCAAGGATACTAGAAAAATCTAATCTGATGAACCAACTGATATGCATAGAAGATTATATACAAATATAATCAAATAGGCATCAAACAATCAAAATAACACTATTACAAGATAGACCATAATCTAAAACTTAGGGAGCCGGTCTTGGTTCAACTAAACCGGACCTAAACCCCACTGAACTAGCCAGAATTTCACTGAAGCGGCCAAATTCACATTGAACCACCTTAGATCGAGAATGAAACATGCAATTACTCTCAAACTATGAATCAATAAAGACACTCTTAGTACCATTAGATGTTGGTTTTTTAATAAGAAAAACCCAAAATCCACCTACTATTTTTATTGGGTAATTAATTTATTATTCTTTAATTTTGCCCATAATTATTTAATGCTTTAATTAGTTTATTATTTAATTCATCTTAATTAATAAATACTATTATTAAATTTATCCAAATAAGACACGTCTAAATTAGACGTGCTTAATTTAGCTTCCTAGCTGTTGCAACTTCTCCTATATACGAAGAGGCATGCAGAGATTGGAAAACACATCGACATCCGTTTGAGTTCTCTCTCTCGTACTCCCTCTATTTTTTATGCTGCCAGCCGGAAGTGCCTTGTGATAACTACTACACCGACACGCAGGCAGTAGTGGACTACTTGGTTGAATCTTCGAGGCTGAATACCGGTCAAATCCCGCGCGAGTGACGGAAATCTGCCTAAAGACAAATCTTCGGATCGCCTCTAGGTTTTTCTAACACAAATTTATTTCTTGGTCTTTCTAATCATTAGATAGGCAATTTCCTAAGCTTTCTATTGACGACCTGAACCGGTTCTAATTCGATCGAAATCAAACCAAACTGGTCCAAATACTAGCTCTAGGTCGGAGCTGAAATTGAATTGGTCAAGCTGTTAACCAAACCCAAATCAACGACCCGACTTAGAACCGGAAATCAATCGGTCGAATCTAGAATTAGACCACTTGAACCCGGTTAAACCCAAATTGACTTCAGTGCCCACCGCGCTACTCAAGCGCCGCCGCATGTGGTTGCCGGACTTTAGGTCCATAGAACTCAAGCGAATTCTCCAGCGTGCGTCGGACGTATGTTCTCTGCCGAACTCTCACAAATGATAGCTGACAGAGAACGACATCGAAAACCAAACTCACGGCAAGCTTTTAGCCTCCGTTCGAAGCTTTCATTGAGGATGAAGAACTCTGATGGTAGTGGCGCTGCCGACGAACACCAAAACAACACAAAACAACCCAAAAACAAGGGGAAAGAAGAAATACCTAGAGTAGCGTTGGGCTGATGCTGCAGGCGAAGAGAAAATGCTTTGCCGGCTTCGGGGATGATGAAGCATCGCCACCATCTTCTTTGTTTTCGGTGAACTGGTTTCAATGCTGTGTCTCATCCT
The DNA here is from genome assembly GCA_027563935.2 of Costus lasius. Taxonomy (NCBI): domain Eukaryota; kingdom Viridiplantae; phylum Streptophyta; class Magnoliopsida; order Zingiberales; family Costaceae; genus Costus; species Costus lasius. The sequence continues at coordinate 43,164,305 of CM050447.1, read as the reverse complement.
CCAGCGCTCCGCAGCACCCACCAAAATGCTCAAGAAGGGCTAGAAGATGAGAGGAAGAACCCTCTTCTACTACCTCTCATAAAAACCGCGAGCAGTGGTTGCCGCCAAACGTAGCGGAGAGGGCCGAACCGGTACGCTAAACAACATTCGTGCGACCGAAATACTTCACAAGAATGACTTTGACCGATTGGTTAGATGTGTCTGCAAAACTCGCGTGCGAAAGCACTCGAGGCGGGTTTGAGCGGGTGCATTTTCTCGGGTTTGAGCGAGTGCGTTTTCTCAAAAAGTTTCTTTCTGAGAAAACTTCAGAAAGTTATCTAATCACCATCCATCTTACACGAATCCTAAGAAAATTCAATTCATCGTGTCCTCACTGGCTTCCGTTTTCTTCCCGTTTCCTCACTGTTTGTACCCAATAGATTTGACACAAATATTAAGATATTTTATAGTATAATAAAATATTTTATTATATTATAGAAATTTAATAATACATGGTAGAAATTTAGTAATACAAGGTAGAAATTTAGTAATACATGGCAGAAATTTAGATAAATATTTTTTAAAATCTAAATTAATTATAGTAATTAAGTTAACACTAAGAAAATAAAATATTATATAAATTTTTTTTTTATGTATATTTTTTTATTTTTATGTACTTATATAAATGTTTTTATGTATATTATAATAATGTAAAATTTTAATACAATAAAGTAGAAATTTAATTGAACTCTATGATAAACCTAAGAAAATAAAATATTATATATATTTTTACTTATATATATATTTTAGATTTTTCTACATATATTATAATATCGTAGGAATTTAATATTATATAGTGGAAGTTTAGTTAACTACCTTATTAGTAAATAAAACCCTAACTAGCTTACATAATGGAAATATATATATAACATATCTAAAGATAATATATATATGACATAGCATAACTATATTTCTACTACATTATATTAAATTTCTACGATAATACATGGTAGAAATTTAGTAATACATGGTAGAAATTTAGATAAATATTTTTTAAAAATCTAAATTAATTATAGTAATTAAGTTAACACTAAGTAAATAAAATATTATATAAATTTTTTATTTATGCATATTTTTATTTTTTGTGTATATATATATATATTATGCATAAATAAAAATATAATAACTTAATTACTATAATTAATTTAGATTTTAAAAATAAAAAATATGCATAAATAACAAATAAATTATATAATATTTTATTTTCTTAGTATTAACTTAATTACTATAATTAATTAAGATTTTAAAAAATATTTATTTAAATTTATACTATGTACTATTAAATTTCTACAATATAGTAAAATATTATATATATATTATTACATCTTTATGTTAAACCTAAGTCAATTATGCTACCTAACTTAGAATTAAGAAAATAAAATATTATATATATATTTTTTATTTATATAATTTAATTTTTTACGTATATTATACTATCGTAGAAATATAATATTATATAGTGGAAATATAGTTAAGTACCTTAGTACTAAGGAAATAAAACCCTAACTAGCTTACTTAGTGGAAATTTAGTTAACTAGTAACAAAATAAAATATTATATAAGTTATTTATTATTTATACATATTTTTAATAAATTTTTTATATATTTTTTAATATAGTAGAAATTTAATATAATATAATAGAAATATAGTTATGCTATGTCATATATATATTATCTTGAGATCTGTTATATATATATTTCCATTATGTAAGCTAGTTAGGGTTTTATTTACTTAGTAATATGGTAGTTAACTAAATTTTCACTATATAATATTAAATTTCTACGATATTATAATATATGTAAAAAATTATAAAAAATATATATAAGTAAATATATATATATATGCATAAATAAAAAATAATTTATATAATATTTTATTTTCTTAGTGTTAACTTAATTACTATAATTAATTTAGATTTAAAAAAATATTTATCTAAATTTCTACCATGTATTACTAAATTTCTACCTTGTATTACTAAATTTCTACCATGTATTATTAAATTTTTATAATATAATAAAATATTTTATTATACTATAAAATATCTTGATATTTGTGCCAAACATATTGGGTACAAACAATGAGAAAACAGAAGCCAACGAGAAAATGGTGAATTGAATTTTCTTGGGATTCGTGTAAGATTGATGGTGATTAAGTTTTCTCATAAAGAAACTTTCTGAGAAAACGCACTCGGTTTGAGCTCCCATCGCTATAGTGCGTGAGAGGTTTTTTATTTTTAAACATTAAATTCAATTTCTAAATAAAAAATTCAATAAAAATTCCTTTAAAATCCTCTAAAAATCCAAAAAATTCATAAATATAAATTTCAAATAATTATTAAATTTTTGGGGCGTAACACACATACTTGAAATTTAATAAAATAAAATACTTCATCCCACAAGAGTAGTTACATAGTTTAAAATATCATTAAAAAGTTTTCACCTATCTACAAGTTACCATGCGCATATTTTTTTAGTATATTTTTAAAAATCAATTAAAATGTATCAATTAAATAACTTATTTAAATATAGAGAAAATCAAGGATAATTATAAGCGTAATACAACATATTTTATTTATGAATTATATAGTGTTCAAATTTTGCTTAATGCGTTGAAGGTTAAAAATTAATGTAATAAAAATATTTTTTTAAAACAAAATCATATCATGTAATACATTATTGTTTGGAAAATTATGAAATATAAAATTGACAACCAGAAATACAGTAGTTAAGATGTTGAGGAATTTTCATTAAGTATATAATTCAAATCTCACTTCTGACAATAATATAAAGTATGTGATCAATGTTAAGGAATTTTCATTACACCATAATAATGCTAAAATCTTGATGCTATTTTGAAGATGTCTGTAATGCCCCAAACTGCTAAAAAATATTTGAAATTAATATTAATATTTTTTTGGATTTTAAGAGAATCTTTAAGGAATTTTCAATGATTTTTCTAATTAGCAAATTAGATTTAAGTTTTTTTAAAATATTATCAATATTTAATCGTGCATGCAGCCACAGGAGTTTGAACCCGAAACACGTGACGTAGTCCGCGTTTTCTATGCGTGCCAAACCAGTAAGTTGAGCTTCCACTTGTGAGTTAGTTGGGTCAACTTCTTGTTGGACCCGAGTTCGGCTGGTGTAGTGATGCCTCAAGCAGTTTCCCCTTCACTTTTGCTTCTTTTAGGCTATGTTCTATTGAATGGAATCCATGGTGGAAAGGATGGAAAGTACTTTCCACCGTGGATTCCATTCAACATAACATAGCATTAGTGATATCCTTCTCATGAGATCTAGAGGCTTTTAAGTGACACAACGGTGTTGAGCTCGTTGCTATTCCTCTTCTTATCTGTAAGCTGTTGAAGACCTATGGTGACACCGCTGGACAAGATTGAAGGAGGTCGAAATATAGCCTCAACTCAAACATGTTTATGATCTAAAATTTTCAAGCATATCTAGTATTGGTTTAAACTGATAAACCGAAGTGATAGATATTAAACATCAAGTTCAAGTGCACTAACATTTTTAAACTTGAGACCTTAAACTATTATAATCATGCAACTTAAATCAAAATATAATAACACACGATTATGAACCAAAACAACTTAATCATATGATTATAACTGTGGTGAACCAAACTCACCAGAAAAACTAAAATGATCCTTGGATCACTAACTTAACCAGAGTGATAAGCATATCACAAACATAATTAGAGTGATCTTAAGATCACCAACATAACAAAGGTACTCATCAATCACCAGCATAAACTGAATGTGATTATAAAATCACATTATCCTAAATAAGTCAGACTATAACATTCCCAGCTTAGCCTAGAATAATTTTATAGGCAATCAATTCTTGTCTTTCTTTATATGACTAACAAAAGTCAATCCACATTCAAGTGTAAAATCATAGTGATAGGATATGTTTTACTAATTGTTCAGTAATATTAATGTCAATAAATCAGATATCAGCTTCACATAAGATTACCTAATGAACTAATAATCAAATGTTAAGTCTTATGCAATTCATGTAAATGACAGTTCTTAATCAAAAGACAAATTCCATGTAAATACAATAAATTCATTATTCAATCAATGTCATAAACATTGTGCTTCCACTACGTCACTCTGATAATCAATAACATGTCTATGTTATGCTCAAGTGTCTTGTTTATCTTATGCAAGTCATATCTTAATATGATGTACAAACTCTCCAAATTTTAAAACTATACAATTTATCACCATAGCCTTTAAGCTTTCAATCTTAGACTTGAACCTTGAACCTTAAACCTTAGGTTTGAACTTTACATGAGATTCATCCTTGTATCACAACTTAAGTTAACACTCATGAGCAATAGTCTAACTCTTAGCTTTCAGACTTATTGCATATGAGTACATTGAAATAAGTGCAAGTTCTCTTAAGCCTTAAACTTTAACATTAACCTTTGTCTTAGGTAAACCTTAATCCTAACCTTGCTCTGATACCAAAATGTTACACCCTGATAAATCCATACCAGGATACAATGATGAAACCTGGCATTGGAGATGCTATATCAAAGTAGGATTGAATGGACATTTTAATTGGATCAATCTACAACGAGAATGGTGCAAGGTGCCTATTCGAAGAGATATGCATGAGCTAATTGGGCTTTATGTCCAACAAACGGGTAGGCATTGGAGCCTAGGTGCATGGCACCTGGATTGGGGCACCAATGGGGCCTGCATAGGTTCAGTGTCGATACTAGTAGAGGGCAAACATTTCTACACCTATATCTTGTAAGCCACCATGCTCAAGCATGCTTCAAGGGTATAATTCCTCCCCTATCCTTTGTCATCTTGTCTCACATGGATCTTCTCAGAAGAAAAATCAATTTCAAGTAAATTTTCCAATGTATTTATTATTATTAAAATTTTATTTGCTTGTGGCTTTCCCAAATAGTGGGTTGGCTTTGACATCGATGAGTCTAGGCTTTCTTGGGTCTTCCAGTTGAACAACAAGTTAAGAGCATCTTCAATGCCACCCTAAGATATGGGTAGGGACTAAGGATTCCTACTAGCACCAACGACCTAGATAAGGGAGAGTGACAATAGTGGATCACCCCTAGTTCCATGCATTATTAACCTCCATTGATGTGAAGATGTTTGGTTGAGTGACTCCAAGGCGACAGTAGTGGCAAAGAGGTGACATCCATGGCTTAGAGCTATCATGAGCGAGGTACACATTGATGTAGTCACAAGTGCATGTCTTTAGCAAAGTAATAATTTGATAATCACTATTTTCACAATTTAGGCAAACTAATCTAGGTGTTGCATACTGAAAATTCTTAGATAATTAGACTGAGAGAGAGAGAGAGAGAGAGAGAGAGAGAGAGAGAGCGTCGAGCAAGCAATTGTTGGTGTATATGCCCTAGGACCTATTGTTGGTCAGATATATGTGTAATACATATAGAATTGTTGGTGTATATGCCCTAGTTCCAATGTTGCTATTCACCTCCTGGTCCTTCTCGCAACGTCTAAAACGTAAAATTACTTGATCATAGTAAAATTATGGAATAAACACAATCCTAATCAAATCAATTGTGTAAAATCCATGGCAAAGATTTAAATAATAAGTTTAATCCATAAAACATCAACAGGTTACACCTCTAATCCCAAAAATAAGTTTACACGCTAATGTTCAAAGTAAACAGCATGTTCATCGATAAAAATTGCATGAAAACTCAATAAGATTACAAGAAAATACTAGAAAGGTATTTGAAAATCCTTATCCTCAATCTGGAGATGAAGATAGAATGTCCAATTCTTCCTTTGCGTGATCTTCCTACTCGATTTTGCCTAGAAAGTTGATTTTTGCCCAAGCCGCCACCTCTATTTTAGTTCGTCCGTAGAAGTCCCCTAAACCCATCCAAAATCCTTTCTTTTATAGTTTAATCAGTGTAGAACCCATCTAGGAAGGCTTCTGCAAAGTTTGGTTAAGTTTCGACTCAATTCGGGATCGAATCAAGTGAAAAACTGAAGGGAGCGAAAAAACTCACGGGTGGTGAACTGTTCACGGCCATAGCCCTGAGTTTTTCTGTTTACTGCACAGAGTGTATTCATAGTCTGTGAATATATTCATGGCCACGGGTGTGAAAGTTGTGTATGACCTCCGTTTTGCTCCAAATTTGACGTATAGCCTCGTCTTTTCATCACGAATCACCTCGTGACATCAAAACTTGTAAAATCCATCATTTTGAGTGATATTCATGGCCCATAAAAGATTCACAGGTGCAACCGTGAATATTGCGTCTGGCCTCCATTTCACTCTAAATTTAATGTTCGATCTCGTAATTTCCTCGAGAGGTGTAAATGCAACTCATTAGTGAGATTTGTGGAATTGTGGGTCACAGCCTCGCTAATTGTCAGTTAGGAATTTCCCAACTCTTTGAACCACAACGAGAATATGTTAATGATATAGGGAACCAAAATTCTAGACATCAACTTGATCCCTACTCAAATACATACAACCATGGTTGGAGAAAACCATCCTATCTTCTCTTACAGGAACAACCCCAACCCTGCTCCACAACCAAATTATAAACCACCACCTGGTTTTCAAACTCGACCTTATGTACCACAACATCAAAAGACCTCGCTTGAAGCTATCTTGGAAAATTTCATCTCTTCTCAGACAAAAACAAATGAGAGTGTTAATGATATGCTGTATCATGTGACTACTAGACTCGATTCCATTGACGCTCACAATATACAAATGGATACACAATTAGCAAACCTTGCCATGAGTTTAGAAAGACCCTCAGGTAGGTTACCTTCTTAACCTGAACATAACCCATGAGAGAATTGCAATACAATTACTACTCGTAGTGGTAAGCAATTGGAGGAACCAAAAGTACCTGAGCCTAATCTATGTCCCGATGCATCTTCTTGTGATAAACTTGAACCCGAGAGACCAAGTGAGAAGAGCGAAGATGAAGTGAGACAACCAGCTTATAAGTCACCAATTTCATTCCCCCAAAGACTACCAAGGGCAAAGCTGGACAAACAATTTAAAAAGTTTTTAGAAATTTTGAAGAAATTGTATATTAATATCCCCTTTACTGAAGCTTTAACGCAGATGCTTACATATGCAAAATTTTTAAAGGACGTTCTTTTAAATCAAAGGAAGCTGGAGCAACTAGGCACAGTGGCTCTTACTGAAGAGTGCAGCACTATAATTCAGAATAAGCTTCCAGAGAAATTAAAAGATCTGGGCAGCTTTTCGATACCATGCAAAATAGGGGATTTGTCTTTTGATCACGCATTATGTGACTTAGGCGCCAATATTAGCTTAATGCCTTCTTTTATCTACAGGAGACTGGACATTGGCGATGTGAAACCAACACCAATCTCATTACAACTTGCTGACCTCTTAGTACGCAAGCAGGTAGGAATTCTGGAAGATGTTCTGATTAAGGTCGGTAACTTCTTCATTCCAGTCGACTTCGTCGTGCTTGAGATGGAGGAGGACACGAAACTACCGATAATTTTGGGAAGACCATTCCTTGCAACTGCCAGAGCAGTTATTGATGTGAAAAATGGAAAACTAGCCTTAAATATTGGTGAGGAGGCTATTAAATTTGATTTAGCAAGAAGTATGAAACACTCTTCTGTCGCAGATTCATGTTGGAACCTAGATATTTTTGATGATGCGGTCAAAGATAAAAATGCCATAGCTGATGGAATGAACACGGGCCCATTAGAGGTATATCTCTTGGAGAGTCCAGATGCTGAAGAGAATGAAGAAGCTCAAGCTTATGCAAAACTAATGGACTCGGCTGAATTCCTTGGTGCTGACACCTATATTTTGCACTCTGAATAACACAGCGGTCAAGCTAATGACCCTAAACAAGCGCTTTTTGGGAGGCAACCTAAGTGTTTTGTTTTCTCTTTTCTTTAATGCTTTAATTTAGTTTTAGTTAAATGCTTATCTTATCTAATGATTGTTATCCATATCAGAAACGATTGCAAGTTAGCAGAATGACGAGGATGATCCTCAAGAGGAAGGTGCTGAGATGCGCGCTGATGATGACTTTAATGGATCTTATGAGTATTAGAACCCATTTTCCCAAATTTTGAGATCTTTACATGCTATGCATAGGGACTATGCATAATCTATGTCTGGGAGATTATGGGCTCTTTTTAAAACTTGTTAAGTAGTAACTTTAAACTTGTTTTGATGTTAGAATATTTTGATGACACTTTTTTGGTTTCTTTTTCTGATGTTTGTTACACCCCTAGTTCCGATATTGGATTACACTATTTGATTTTTTAAAATGCTGATGATTTTAATGATGATATAGTTTTGGTTTCAAATGGAAATCATGATAGCTTGATGTTTTATATTGAATCTTTGGGATAATATTATTATGATCTGAATCTTAGTTCAAAGTCAGGTAATTCATTTGATTATTATGTTTGATGAAAAAAGGCCATGGAGTGACCAATTCGATATTCGATTGTGGTTTTTACTTTCAATGTATATTTATGATCTCTTTGTTGTAGTACATATCTCTTTCTATTTGATTCTCCTTACTACTTGTTAGTTATAATCAGTGCACTTATCTGATGGTTGTTATCTCCTCCAAAAAATAAAAATTAAAAAAAATAAAAAATAAAAAATAAAACAGACTCCTCTACTTGGCACTACGAAAAATTGGCAATGGTACCGAAGATATGAGTTTAAGTCTATGAAAAAAAAAGAAGACTCCTCTACTTAGCACTACGAAAAATTGGCAGTGGTACCAAAGAAATAAGTTGAAGTCAAAAGAAAATAAAGAGGATGAAAATAACACAAATAAGAGTGCATTGGTATTTTTCCAACTCGTGTCTTTGGGTGAATCAGGTTGGAACAGAGTACATATACCACACAGAAGATTATTGTAGCTCATGAAGGTAAGCCTCATATAATTTGGATCTTCACACCTTCATTCCTGACGATAGATGATTACTTTGAATCCTTGACTTGCTGAGGTTGGTTCATAATAATATCTTCCTATGACACAACATTTTACAAGCTTGACATGATTACCTGGTTTTTTTTATTACAACTCTTATCTGCTTTATATGCTTGAGGACAAGCAATGATCTAAATCTGGGAGAGTTTGATGTCTCGTATTTTTATAGTCTTTTAGACCTATATTTACTAGTGAATCGAGACCTATAATCACATTTTTACACTCTTTTCCGGCTTATTTTATTGACTTTCTTTAAAAGTTTCACTACTTGTCATGTTTGATGAATACAGGACATTACACTCGCTTTTTGAGCTATTTGGAAGTATATTTACACCCCCCAAGTGAATCAAGAACTTTGACAAGAAGTTTCGCTAGAAATAGGGGTGAGCATAATTTAGTTTTTACCGAATTTACCGATCGGTAAATTGGTAAATCGGTTCGGTAAATTCGGTATCGATTTTCGGTCCGGTAATAATTTTTAGGTAATTCGGTATTCGGTTTTCGGTTCGGTAAATAAATTTTTGGTTCGGTAATTTACCGATTTACCGATATGCATATATATTAATATAAATTAAGGAAAAGTTGGATATTTGAAGCATAAAAAAATACCAAACAATTGAATAAACTTAAAAATCAAGTGACCATTAAGAGACTATCCATTGTCATTCTTGTATAACAAGTATTTTTTTTCTTTTATTTAAAACCTCCTCCATAAAAATTAATTAAATTAATTAGGTAATATATTAATATTTTTTTAATTGGTAAATCGGTTTATTTGGTAATTTACCGATCGGTAAATCGGTAATTTACCAATCGGTAAATTCTTTATTCAGTTCGGGATTGGTTTTTAACATTTTGGTATTCGGCAATTCGGTTTTCAGTAATTCGGTATTCGGTAATTCGGTTTCCACCGAATACTCACCCCTAGCTAGAAACGGGACCAATTTCCATAATTACGGTCGAAGCCATAATCTACATCATGACCATAATTCTCTGATTGGCTACACGAAAGACTCATTTTTATACAAGCATAAACATAATGTGAAGTCATGCCCATAACTTCCTCAACGGCAACCTTTTGGATGATGAAGACCTCGACAAGAAATTTACAGGCATTGCCATAATCTGCCTCATAATCATAATCTCGCTTAATTACCAACTGCCAAAATTTATTACAAACCATCAAGATTTAAATGCTCATAACTCTCTCGTTTTAACTCCGATTTAGACGTTCTTGGAGTCAAAACAAAGAGAATTAAATGAGCATTGATTATTTGAATGTTTTAAGAATTAAAGAGGCTGCAATTAATGTATTACGATTACATTATAGTTACAGTCATAATTGCCCATTACACCCATAATTATGGAGCTACCTGCATTAAATGGGTCATAACTTTCTCGTCTTAAATCCTTTGTGAAAGTTTTTTTGTGTCAAAACGTAGGTAATTTAATGGCCCATCAATGCATGTGTACAGAAGTTAATTTGGACTCTATTTAAAGGGCGAAAATTGAGTTGCACAGGCGACGAGTCTTGGCTAGGGGTGGTGATCTTGGCGAAAACTTGGGAGAAGAAGATATTTTGTGCGTCCAGTCCAGAAGGCTTGGAGAAAGAGGATTGCTGCCCTTCTTTGAAGATTTTTCTCTTTTCTCTTTTCAATCTTCTCCTTTGTTTCTTCTTCTAGAGATTTGCATCGTAACGACACTATGATAGCATAATTTCTTTATCGAAACTAGGGTGTAGTTTCATTGATTGTATTGATGCGTTGCATTTTCATCATATTTTGCCTATATTTTAGATCATATTTTGGGCTTAATTGAATGATTTTATATAATTTTTCATATTTTTACTTCACTTTGCACAGAATCTTCCCTTTTCTTGGTTTTATTGAAAATATAGGTAAAATGGCATAAAAATGATGGATTTCGAGAGTTTTGAAGCCATAATACGATTCCCTGGGAGATCACTAGCTTACATGTCAAATTTGGAGTCAAAACGGTGAAGATTTTGATTTTCATTGCCTTGGCCATAATTCTGCCCTCGACAGTAATTTTGGCATTCGAATGGCGATGAAATTGGCTAAGTTAAAAAGTTCACAGAAACTTTCATGGGTGATGCCGTAAATCTATCACTGTCCGTGAAACTTTCTATGCACAAAGGAGCTGTACACACAGATGCATTCACGGCCTCAGCCATAAATTTATTACGGGCCGTGAAAACGTCTGCCCTTTTAGTTTTTCACTCGATTTGACTCCAAATTGAACCAAAATTGAACCGGACTCTCCAGAAACCTTCCTAGATGGGTTCTATACTGATTAGACTATAAAAGAAAAGATTTTTGAAGGGTTTCGGGGGCTTCTATGTATGAAAACGAAGGGAGGTGGCGGTGACGGCGAGAATCAACTTCTAGGCAGAATTTGATCAAGAAAATCGCGCAAAGGAAGAATTGGACGCTTCATCTTCGTCTCTAGATCGAGGGGAAGCTTTTCTAATTACTTGTCTAGCGATTTCTTGTATTCATCTGAGGTTTTCATGCAATTGTCATCGATGAACATGCTGTTTGTTATGAACATGAACGTGTAAACCTTATTTCGGGATTTGGGAAGTAGCTCATTGATTGATTTATGAATTACATCTTTTGAATGAATTTTTGTTAGGAATATTACTTAGTTGATTTGATTAGAATTGTGTTTATTCTGTAAATTACCCTGATCAAATAATTTTACGTCTTAGACGTTGCGAGAAGGACCGAGAGGTGAATCGCAACGTTAGATCTATTCTTTTCAAACCTATGAATCCGATCATGGGAGTAGTTCAGATTCGTTTGAAGGATTTACATGGTTTTTCATAGAACTTAATGGGTCTAATTACGTTAACTGTCACAAGAGTAGGGAGTTAGCGTAGTTAGATACCGGATTACACTTCGGGAGGAGGCAATTTGTACCTTAGGAAAATTCCCTTTCAACACTTTAATTTTCTATTCAAAGGCTTATTTTTATTGAGTTCATAATCATCAGCGTGGTGAAACCCCGAATCCCGATTTTCTCCATACTGATTTTTACCCAAAAACGTTACCTTTGTTTCTTTTAATTTTGTACTTAGAAGTTTTCAAACAAAACAAAAACCACAGATTTGATTCGTCTAGAGATAGATCGACCGTGTAATCGGTACTTGACCGCCAAATCCTCATTGGAAATAATATTTTTATTACTTCGATAAATTCGTGCACTTGCGGAACGTATCAAGTTTTTGGCGCCGTTGCCGGGGATCAAGCAGCCAATATCGATTTAATCGTGAGATTTATAGACTAGACATTTATTTATTTATTTTATTTTTGATTTTGATTTTGTTTATTATTATTATTTTTATTTTTTTATTTTTTTTATTTTTTTTTGTTTTTTTTATTTTTATTTTTATTTTTAGTTTTTCGTATTCTTTTTCTTTATAGTTAGTTTAAGCTATTTTTCTCTTTTTGGATTAACACATTGTATGAACAGGAGAACCAAAAAAAAAATCACTAGACTACATATTTTAAGCTTTGTTTTGCATTCCTATTTTACATTTTGTATTTTTAAATTTTATTGCAAATATAATGTTTAACCAATGTCAATGGTCAAATCATAGGTATATGCCACCGACAATGACAAGAGAATATGGGACGGATGTATCATAGTCTTTTTTAGAAAAGGTAAATTCTTTTATTCAACATACTGATTATTTGAGTATGCAATGTTATAAATTGAAATATGTTATTTGCGATATTTGTGGATATCATAGGCATCATTTTACTGAATGTCAATTAGGAATTCCTTCATGCCTTAACTCTTGCCCTAGTGCCTATAATCCAAGTTGGGAGAACCATTAAAACTATCTTTATCAGAATGACCCAACATTTATTCCACAATCAGACTCTAGTCAACTTCAAGAATCCAACCTAGAAGCAATGCTTGAAAACACTCTAGCTGATATGACTAGACAAAGTGAGGAACTTCATAGAAAGATTTATGGCACTAATAAAAATGATATAGAGGAAGAAATCTATAATGAATCTAAGAATTTTTCAGAGTTAGAAAAATCACTGATGGATTATGATTTAACTTCTTCAAATTTTGATGATTTTGAAAATTCTAAATACCCTTCCTCAACATTCTACCAGCCACCTAGTCCCCTCTCACAAAATGAAGTGTCTTGCAACACATTTATTTGGGACACATTTGAACAAAAATTTAAATTTTTGGAGTCTTATGAGAATAAAAATGAAGAATTTAAGGATCCTCAAATAAAAAGTAGTGATATATAAGGGAGTGAATTTGATAGTGTGAGGATGGAATACCACATTGAAGAGAAACAAATTGAAGAAAAAGATGAGAAAGAGAATCCTGAGCATATTACACCACCACTACCATGTGAACCATCAATTCTTTTTCTTGAGAGAAATCCTTTAGAAATTTGCATCACAGATGAGGAAGGTGATGATTTTAAGGATAATGATGATGAGGTAGCTGAATTATTATTTGATGCAAATCCAACCACATATACCCAAAAGATGATAACACATGAGATTCTTGATCGCATTGACATTGATGTAAGAGAAAAACCAAATTTAAAATTTGAAAACTTCTTGATCAATCTAAGGTATCAATTCTTTGATTTTAATTCCGGTCTTCTTCCAATTGCTGATACAAATTTAAAGGAAGAATGCATGATTTTACTCTTGGATAAATATAGAAAAATTATTGAGTATTCTTTGCATGACTTTAACTTTTATTTTTGTATGCATGTACTGGTCACTACAACATGAATCCACCTATTTTACTGGATATATACTTTGGTGGGCACACTCTTGAGACGGAGGAAAAGAAGAAGATTATATGCTCTCTACTATGGCACAGACTCACCAACTCCGCCATGAGATGAAGCTATGGTCAAGCTAATGACCTTAAACAAGTGCTTTTTGGGAGGCAACCCAAATTTTTGACCTTTACCACTCTTAGTCTGAGTTTTTGATTTTTCTTAGATTTTTAAGAATTTTTGCAGCATGATTTGATGAATCTTTATTCATGAAAAATCTTTTAATAAGTTGTTTTATATGCAGGAAATTTTTGAAAATTTTTACAAGAAGAACAAACACCAAATGAGACATTCACGGGTGCAATCGTGAGTTACTCACGGACTGTGAATCCTGCGGCATCTTCTTTATGAGTATATTAAATGCTGATTTGATTGATGAAACGTGATGGTATTTGATGTTTGAAACTTATTCACAATGGAAAATATTGATATCTATATTGTGATATAGTTTTTTAATTTTTTATGAGTCATGTTTGCATATTTTGACATAACTGCACAGGATTTCACTCCTGTTATAAAGGGAACTCTTGCAAATTTTTTTTTAAATCTATCATTCATTGATTTTAATGCTTATGTATATGCAACAATTTAAGTCTAGGGTGTCCTCATATATTTTGCTTTTTCTTCAAAGCTTTATAGATATGTATTTTGAATATTTATGATTTTTAAGGGTAATCAAATTTGTTTTGTCCTTAATTTTAAAGTTAGGAAACATTTTGAGTGATTGATTTGATGTCTTAGGAAATTTTTAAAATTTCATGTGGACTTAAATTGTTGAGTAAATTCAATTATGGTATTGATAAAATTTATACATATATTGTTATATGTTCGAACGACACATGCATAGTATCTTTATACTTGAAAGTTTAATTTATCTATTTTTGCTTGATGGAAATTTTTATGAATAGAATTTGGTGATATTTCTTTAAACTGAGATTTGCTCCAACTCCTCTAGTTGAGAAATCTTAAGTCATGAGTTAAATTATACCATCGTTTGGTATACTTTAAATATGTTGTGATCAAGTAACAGAGGGAGAACTTTTAAAACAAATATTTAACCCTCTTGTAGAAAGATCAACAACGATTTAAATACCATGCAACTGACCGGTTTTCTCCAGAAATAAAAAAAAAGAGAGAAAAAGAAGAGAATAAAAATGGAGAAAGAGATAAAGCTGTAGGTTAAGTGGACAACTCTGCTGACTTTCATGATTGAGACTATGAGTTAAATTATACTACTCTGTGGTATACTTTAAACAGTGTTATGATGCTAACGGTAAATAGCATATAACAGTTTAAAGACCAAATTGCTTTAAAAATCTCTTATCTTTAACATCACCAAGATTCTTGAAATAAATTTTTGTCTATTAAGTAAGATAGATTTATTAAACTGAAGTATTCGATATTTAGTGTGTGAAGAATGAATATTATGACATGAATTATGAATTTTATCTTTCTTGGATTGTAACCTCTTGGGAATTTATTTCTATTATGATTTTTCTTGAATTACTTGAGTTTGAAAGATTGAGTGCTTAATTTGTGAACTAAGGATGTTATTAGGGGCAAAAACAAATGAGTGTTCCTTATCTTTACATTCTTTATACATATCAAGGTATTGTTTGAGGACAAGCAAAATTCTAAGTCTAGGGTTTCTAATGCATTGCATTTTCATCATGTTTTTGCCTATATTTTAGATCATATTTTGGGCTTAATAAAATGATTTTAAACAATTTTTAATGTTTTTACTTCATTTTGCACAGAATCTTCACTTTTCTTGGTTTTATTGAAAATGTAGGTAAAATGGCATAAAAATGATGGATTTCGAGAGTTTTGAAGCCATAATACGATTCCCGAGGAGATCACGTGCTAACACGTCAAATTTGGAGTCAAAACGGTGAAGATTTTGATTTTCACGGCCTTGGCCGTAATTCTGGTATTCGAAGGGCGATGAAATTGGCTAAGTTAAAAAGTTCACAGAAACTTTCACGGGTAAGGCCGTGAATCCATCACGGTCCGTGAAACTTTCTATGTACAAAGGAGCTATACACATAGAAGCATTTACGGCCTCAGCCGTAAACTTATTACGGGCCGTGAAAACATCCGCCCTTTCGGTTTTTCACTCTATTCGACTCCAAATTAAACCAGAATCGAACCAGACTCTCCAGAAACCTTCCTAGATGTGTTCTATACTGATTAAACTATAAAAGGAAGGATTTTGGAAGGGTTTCGGGGGCTTCTACGCACGAAAACGAAGGGAGGCAGCGGTGACGGGGAGAATCAACTTCTAGGCAGAATTTGATCAGGAAAGTCGCGCAAAGGAAGAATTGGACGCTTCATCTTCGTCTCCAGATCGAGGGGAAGCTTTTCTAATTACTTGTCTAGCGATTTCTTGTATTCATTTGAGGTTTTCATGCAATTTTCATCGATGAACATGCTTTTTGTCATGAACATGAACGTGTAAACTTTATTTCGGGATTTGGGAAGTAGTCTGTTGATTGATTTATGAATTACATCTTTTGTATGAATCTAATTACCCTGATCAAGTAATTTTACGTCTTCGACGTTGCGAGAAGGAGCGAGAGGTGAATCGCAACATTAGATCTATTATTTTCAAAACTACGAATCCAATCACGGGAGTAGTTCAGATTCGTTTGAAGGATTCACATAGTTTTTCATAGAACTTAATGGGTCTAATTACGTTAACTGTCATGAGAGTAGGGAGTTAGCGTAGTTAGATACCGGATTATGCTTCGGGAGGAGGTAATCTGTCCCTTAGGAAAAATCTCTTTCAACACTTTAATTTTCTATTCAAATGTTTATTTTTATTGAGTTCATAATCATCAGCGTAGTGAAACCCCGAATCCCGATTTTCTCTATATTGATTTTTACCCAAAAATGTTACCTCTGTTTCTTTTAATTTTGTACTTAGAAGTTTCCAAACAAAACAAAAACCACAGATTTGATTCTTCTAGATATAGATCGACCGTGTAATCGGTACTTGACAGTCAGATCCTCATTGGGAACGATATTTTTATTACTTTGATAAATCTGTGCACTTGCGGAACGTATCATGTATCTTATGTTCGAACTTGTTATTTAGTAGCAAATAAAAATTTTATCTTGTGTTTATTCGTTCTATGCTGTTTTACTGCTAGTGTTGCATTGGCCACGTAATTACTTTTCTTAGGCACCACAAGAAGGACCGAAAGTTGAATTGCGACACTAGATCTGCTAGATCGAACATACTCTGAGCTGTCAAGAAATGAGGTAGGATTTGTATGAGGAACCTTATAATATCTCGGAACTCATTGGATCAATCTAGGTCCAGTTAGCCACAAAAGTAGGATGCCGATCTAGATTGATACCAGATTACGCCGTCGAAAGAGGGTAATTTGTACTATCTGATATTTCCTTGAACACTTTTAAAGTTGCATTACTATAATTGTGACTCGTTTGAATTTGAGATCCATCAATGAGACAAACCTGAAGTTTCTATATCTTTAACCCCTGTTTTCTACCCAAAACTTTCTCTTGCTAGATTTAGTTTGCATTAAGTTATATTTACTTTACTTTTCGTAATTCCGAACCACTAAATCGATTGTTTAGCTATTGATTCATAATCACTTAGTACTTGAACACTGTCCTCGTGGGATTGACACTTAAGTACTACCACGACAAAACCGTCATGCTTGCGGTAAGTGGTTCGATAATACGACACACATCAAGTAGTTGTGGAATTTATGATGTCATATGATGTGATCTGCAAGTGCACGGACACGTCGAAGTAATAAGAATATTGATACACATGGACCAATGGCTAAGTACTGATTCTTACTAAAAATTGTTAGCTAGACTAATCTGAGAGAAAACGGTGTTTATCACTGCTGAACAGAAGCGACAAAAGCAAACTGGGGTTTGTAATCAATTTATGGAGAGTTCAGGTTTTCAGGTTCACCACTTTATGCTTCATGACTTATTAAAATTAAAAAAATCTTAGGAAGGATTTACTGTGTTAAAGGGGATTTATCTGCATGCACAGATTGCCCCTTCTCAGTAGTACAATCTGGTGTTTATCTGACTTAATCTCCTACTTTCGTGGTTATTAACTCAAGATAAACCCAATGGGTTCTTGATAAATCTGAAAATCCCTCAAGTCAATCTGAACTACTCTCGTGTTCAAATCGAGTTGTCCAAATGTTGTAGGTCCGATGTCTCAATTCACTTCTCAGTACTTCTTGAGACGTCTAAAATATGAGAATCATGGCCAGTAATTATCATGTGATTAGTGCAACAATAATTAAACCTAACAAGAATAAATAACTTCATAAGATGTATAGAGAAATCAAGTCATGAAAACAAAGAGGGCTACGCCCTTAATCCTGAATAGGAGTTTACGCTGACATGCTACACATGTTCACGTTTAAGAATTTCATGTTCATGATTACAATCGGATAAAAAAATATGAAAAAGACAAAGGAAGACAAGGATTAATGTTTCCTGATGAAGATTGTCGCCAATAATCCTTGGAATCGAAGCCTTTTCGGTGTGAAAACGCGGGTCGCCGCCCGGTGCCCTAGATCTTGCCTCCTCCTTGGTTCTTGCCTTGAAAATTCACCAAAAAGTCCCAAAATTCGGCCCAAAGCTTCTTTAAATAGTTTCTCATCATCTAATTAGGGTTTTCCCAAAACTTGGCTCGAAAACGGATTGAATCGGACGAGAAACGAAGTCAAATCCGAAATTGGCGGAAGGAATCACGGCCGTAATTATTTTCATGGGCGGTCGTGAAACTCTCTGTTGAATTTCATATTTCGCACCCGATAGGATTACGGCCGTGAAAAATTTTATGGCCGGTCGTAAAACTCTCTATTCAATCCTGTATTTTTGCTTGAATAAATTTACGACCGTAATTTCTTTTACGGGCAGGGCCGTAAAATCTTCTGTTGAACTTTGATATGGCCGTGATGGGAATTACGGGCAAGCTGTGATTTCTTCTGTTTGTCTGAAAAATACGGCCGTAATATATTTTACGGGTGGGCCGTATTTTTCAGAACAAATTATGATTGGCATGAAACTTTATGGTCAACTTAGTCTTGACTTGTAGAATTCACCCATGTATTTGGAAACTTCAAAATCCATCGATTTGTTATTGTTTTCACCTGAAATATGATAAAAATGAGGAAAGGTGAAGATTCCGAACAAACAAAGAAATTTAAGCCAGCATTTATGTAAATATGAAAAAAAAAAAAAGAGAAAATTTATGGTAAAAGTATGTTGAAAATACTATGTAATTGCGTGTCATCATCATACCTTACCCAAAGTACGATGTCATACCATACCCAATAGGGTACTTTCTTTAAAGGTGTCCGATGACTTTGTCTCAGAAGCCTAGCTCTTTGTTTCCTTATTCTCTGCTGCTCTTGTTTTTCTATCCTTTCAGGGCTCAGATGAGCAGAAAAATCAATTTTGCCCCCATTGATAATGAATGAGGGTTGTTTGTCCTTTAGTATTGCAGGTGTCTGCTTCTTCTTTGGTGGTGTCTTGCTTTTAGTTGTCAGGACCGACCTTCCTTTGACATTCTCAAAATCTGTAAATGACAGGTAAATGAACTCGACATCCTCCTCCGAGATAGAGCCAAACCATACACTGTGCATGATGATTGATGCAACCTCAATGAAGATTTTTAGTTTCTTTGCCACTGCTGCACAAAACAAAAGAAACATGAGTGTGTATATATATAAATGATATTATCCCAAAACATAGATCTCAAAGATAAAAAGAGAAGCCAGGTCCCACCGGGCATGCTAGAATTTGTTAGGTCAATTTTGGTCATGATTAATATCTTTTGACCTTTTCAAATTCACCTTATAAAAATAAAATTTTTTAATTAAATGGGTTCTGGCTTTCAATGAATGCAAGCATTCATTGTTAATTACCTCTGAAAATCAAAGTACCTTTGATTGAGAGATCTATGTTATGAAATAAAATAATAATAATAAAAAAAATGATTGAGCAATATAATTCATTAAACATTAAAACATAAATACATGATGATTTCAGAAAGAAAAATGACAAAAGAGAAAAGTCTTCATCAACTTGGATAATTTGTATCTGCCAAATACCCTGTCTTACAAAGGTTTATTGGATACTTTGGATTTAGAAGGGATCCGGTCTCAATGATTCATCGAATGTTCAATTTGAGAAATACCTGGCCTCAACGGCTTGTTGGGTAAAGATATCTGGCCATGACGGTTTGTTGGATATTCAATTTGAAAGATACCTGGCTTCAATGGCTTGTTGGGTAAAGCTATCCGGCCTTGACGGCTTGTTGGATATTCAACTTAAGAAAAATATCCGGCCTCAACGGCTTGTTGGGTAAAGATATTCGGCCTTGACGGCTTGTTAGGTATTCAACTTGAAAAAAATGTCTAGCCTCAATGGCTTGTTGGTAAAGATATCCGACCTTGATGGCTCGTTAGATATTCAACTTGAGAAAATACCCAGCCTCAACGACTTGTTGGGTAAAAATATCCTACCATGATGACTTGTTGGATATTCAAGTACAATACCCAACCTCAACGGCTTGCTGGATAAAGATATCTAGCTATGATGGCTTATTGGATATTCAATTTGAAAGATACCTAGCCTCAATGGTTTGCTAGGTAAAGATATCCGGCCTTCATGGCTTGTTGGATATTTAGTTTGAAACATACTCGGCCTCAACGGCTTGTTGACTTGTTGGATATTTTAATTGGCTCAGATTATCCTCAGCCGTCAAATATTTGATTTTCTCATGTTTGTGGATTTAAATTCATAGATCTGCCTGAATGCAACATTCGGATCAAAAATCTGATATCATATTCAAAAAGATCAGGTTCGATATAGTGGGGATTGACACCTTGATCATGTCAAATGTCATTCGATTGACTTAGATATGCTCAAATCAATTTCAATTGTTGATTTCATATTTAGATCAAACTCATCATGACTGTTAATTTAGCTTCATAGATCTGCTTCAATTCAAGTCTCGGATCAAAGATCCAAGATCATATTTGGAAAGCTCAAGTTTGATTTGATAGGTATCAACTCCTTCATCATGTCAAAAGTCAATGGATTGACCTAGATATGCTTAGATCAATTTGAGTTATTGATTTAGATTTAGATTTGATTCATCACGATCGTTCATTTCAATTTTCATATTTGTATTAATTCGAGTCTCAGATCGAAGATCCGATATCATATTTGGAAAGATCAAGTTCAATTTGATAGGGATCGACACATTGATCATGTGAAAAGTCAACCAATTGACCTAGATATACTCTGATTATTCTCTGTAGTTCATTTGTTTTATATTCAGATCTGAACCATAGATTTAATTTTAACAGATCTGGATCGTTGGATGAAATCAGAGATATCTCAGCCGTTTGATGCAACTGGAAGTAATTTGGACCGTTGATTTGAATTCAGATCTGGGTCATTGATTTAATTTGAATGGATCTGAACCGTTGGATTCAATTTATTTAAATTGGATTGATTTCGGCCCTCCGATTTTTGATTGAAGTGATCTTAACCATCGATTTGAATTAAATCTGGACCGTTGATTCGAAAGGGTGAATCTCAGCTGTTGGATTCAATTTATTTAAACAGGATTGATCTCGACTGTCCGATTTTGCATAAAGTGATCTCGACCATAGATTTGAATTAAATCTGGACCGTCAATTCGAAAGGGCGAATCTTAGCCATTGGATTCAATTGATTTAAACTAAATTGATCTCGACCATCCGATTTTGCATGAAGTGATCTAGACCGTCGATTTTAAGACGACAAATCTTAGTCATTGGATTTAATTAATTTGATCAGATTGATCTCAACCGTCATATGGAGCTTAAAAGAATATGGATCGTCGATTCTCTTTCAATCCGAACTGTTGATTTGATAGAATGGATATGTACTGTTCGTTCTTTCTCCTCTCTCTCTCTCGACGACGGCGACGATGGACAAAACTAGGGTTCGTCTCCACGGGCTGCTCGCTGCTCCTCCAGCCAATCGGTTCTAGGAGTACCTTTTCTAGGGTAAGATGGACTTATGGCCAGTGTTTGGAGCCGTATGGTGGAGAATCGATGGCGAATCGACAATTTAGGTGGAAACAGGGTCACTAGCGGTGTTTCGCTCGATTCCGGCAATCTGGTGATCGGATGGATGGATCCTCTCGGCTGTAGATTCACGGTCATGAGGAGATCATACAGTTATAATTTGAGCGCAATCCGACGATCGGATGCCGAGTTCCTATGGTAGGGCATCGGCGTTCAAAAAGGGCTACGACGTTGATGCTCCATATGTGAACGTCTGTCGTCGGGCTTCTTCTCGCTTACGTGTAATCTTGCACGACTCTTTAAAATTCAGAACAATAACAGTATCGAGGGGGGATATAATGATCCCAACAAGATCTTTTAGGGATATAAAAATCCCAACAAGGCTTTTAGGGATATAAGGATCCTAGCATAATTTTTAAGGGATATAAAGATCCTAGATAGATTTATAAAGGATATAGAGATCTCAGACATATTTTGAGGGGATATGAAGATCCCAGACAGATTTAAGGGATATATAGATCCCAGACAGATTTTGAGGGGATATAAAGATCCTAGACAGATTTGGAGGGGATATAAACATCCCAGACAGATTTAAGGGATATAGAGATCCCAGACAGATTTTAAGGGGATATAAAGATCTCAAATAGATTTAAGGGATATAAAGATCCTAGACAGATTTAAGAGATATAGAGATCCCAAACAAGCTCATCTGATTAGATATCTCATGAACAGCCTGTTTACAAGGAAGGATGGATGAGTAGAAAGGATGGATATTTTTAAAATCCCTTATTTACCCAAAGGGATGGATGTAAAATAATGGATTTTCGGGTGGACGGACGAGGGACAAATCCCTCGTTTCACGTCCCTCCGAAAGAGGCGGATTTACACACGGAACGTGAGCTCCGCCGATTCCCTTCTTTGCCTCTTGTTCGTAGCTTACTTTGATTCCGACATGACAATGCTGGAGCCAGCGAGAAGAAAATCTCTGCTTCTCGTTGCTGCTCTTGGGATTTCACTGTCTGCTCAGCGAATCGACTCTATGTTGGCAAGCATCAATTGCCTTGTCGCTAATCGTGCTCCGAGAGAAAGATCCAAAGAGAAGTTTCCTTTTTCCCAGATTTTACTGTAACCCCCTGTTCAGTGTTGACAAAGATTGGATTTCTTTTTTTTTTTCTCCTTTGTTACTCATCGGCAATGGAGCCGCGGTTTTGAAGCGGACCAAGTTCACGGAGCAGCGATGTTGGATTTGGTGCTGGATTCCGACGGCGACGTGGACGCCGAGGCACTCAACTCGAGCCGGAGTTCAATGAGTAGCAGTGGCATTAATTGTGAAGACTGCTGCAGTAGCTTCTCTGGTCTCTCCTTCGACAATGCCACGCCGCCTACAGACACCGTACCCTCTGCACTCTCGCCTGACGGCCCTCCAAGCCGCACCGTTCGTCGGACCCCGCTTGGACGGCCATCCATTCGCGGGGCGCCGCTGCTGACCTCGGCCCATGGGACTTCAAGCTCGTCAGCCGCATCGGAAGCGGAGACATCGGTACCGTGTACCTCTGCCACCTCCGCCATGAGTTATCGCGGTGCCTGTACGCGATGAAGGTGGTCGACAAGCTGGAACTAGCGAAGAAGAATAAGCTAGAGAGAGCGGCGACGGAGAAGAGGATACTGCGGATCGTCGACCACCCCTTCCTGCCCTCGCTCTACACAGACTTCGATGCGTCGCCGCATTACTCCTGCGTCGTGATAGAGTACTGCACCGGTGGCGACCCGCATGCCCTCCGCCACCGGCAGCCCCGTCTCCGATTCTCTGTTACAGCCACCAGGTCCTTCATTTACCTAATATATAAAATTCCTCTTATTTTCCATCCTTCTCGGTAAACACAAGGAAGAATGCTATTTCATATTTTTCGTTCTATCCAACTAGAGGTGGCCATGGGCCGTGCCCGGGCCCGGGCCCGCCTCGGCCCGGTTCCTGCCGTGCCGTGCCTGGCACGGCCCGTTTCATATCGTGCCGTGCACGGCAGGAAAATCCCTGGGCCCGGCACGGCCCGCAGCCCGATTAACCGTGCCGGCCCAGGCACGGTTACGTCGGAGGGTGAGCACGGATCCGGGCCGCGTCGGCACGCGGGCCGAATACGGCCCAACGGGCCCAATGAGGGACGCGGGCCGTGCCTGGCACGCGGGCCCGCGTGCCAAATTTAAAAAATTTAATTAATTTAATAAGTAAATTATTACTTAATTAAAATATATAAAAATATAAAATATGAAAAAATAAAAAATTTTGAGAAATTGAGAATGTATATTGCACAAATTTTTCAAAAAATGTTAAAATTTTATATATTTTAGACCGGACCCATTACAGGCTGCCTACGTACCCCACTCAAAGGAGGAATCAGGTCTACGTAGTTCTCTTTTTACAACTCTTTTTACAACTCTTTTTACAACTCTTTCTACAACTCTTTTACAACTTTTTTTATAATTATTTATTACAACGTTTATCCATTGTTGCTTCCGCTTGCACTTCCAAGACTTTGTTCATCATCATCCGATGAAGTTGAATGACCACCTTTATCTTGAAGACGATCTTCAGCATCTAGCCAATCTTTAAGACAAATACACATTTCCACGCTTTCTTCATTCATTCGGCTTCGCTTCTCGTCCAGCACCCTGCCGCCTGCACTAAAACAAGACTCCGATGCTACAGTAGACACCGGAGGAGTTAGTAGATCACGTGCCATGGCAGAAACCACAGGATATGATTTTCCTTGTGATCTCCACCATGATAAAATATCAAAATTATCTATTTGTTCTTCTGTGAGTAAAGATGTATGATTATTTTCTAAAAAAAATGTTAATTCATTAAAATTACTAGATCGACTTGTTGATGTTCCTTTTCTATTTAAAATTGTGCGTATTCTTCCTGTAATGTTTTTACTACTAGTAGATACATTAATTTGAGAGGATGTTGGATTCATTATATTTCCAAATTTTAAATTATAAATATTATACATTTCATCTAATAAGGTAGAAACTTTATTTTTTTTTCTCATCTACTTCTTCAAGTTCCATATTTTTATAATATTCATCTAATAAAATATGAACATCTTCTAATTTTAATCTAGGATCCATAATTGAAGCTAAACAATATAAATGAGATATATTTTTCTAATATTTTTTAAATTTTGTTTCCATTTTAAAAATTGCTTGAAAAACATTTTCATCATGTCTATATTGAGAAAACATTTCACTAATTAAAACTAAATGTTCTAAAATTAAACATGATGTAGGATAATAAACACCAGATAAATGAGTGCTAGCATTATAAAAAATTTCTAAAATATTATGTAATAACTTTGCTTTATCCCAATCATTTTCTTCAATATTTCCATCAGGCATTCTTTCATTATAAAATAATGTAAGAGGATCCTTAAATGGAAAACATGTTGTTAGCATATCATAAGTAGAATTCCATCGTGTTTTAATATCAAGTTTAAATTTTTTATATGACAAACCATAAGATTTACATATTTGTCTAAAATCTTGATTTCTAGAAGTAGAAGAAGTAACAAATCTAACAGCATTTCTTAATTTAGTTACATGTTCATCTACTTCTCTTATTCCATCTTGAACACATAAGTTTAGAATATGGCATGCACATCGTATATGAAAAAAAGCACCATTAAATATTGGATTTAACAATCTTTTTAATTTATCAATTGCACTATCATTATTACTTGCATTATCAAAACTAATTAAAAAAATTTTATTAATTATATTATATGAATGTAAAATGCTATGAAATTGTCTAACTATAGCATTTGCAGTATGAGGATATTCAAAAATTTTAAATGCAATAATTCTTTTTTTGTAAAAAAAATTCACTATCTATCCAATGTGCCGTAATACACATGTATGACTGATCAGAATGATTACTGGTCCAAATATCAGATGTTAAAGAAATACAAGAAGTTAATGTAATTAAAGCTTGTAAAAGATTAGTTTTATATTCAGAAAAAAATTTTATAGCATCCCTACGCATGGTTTGTCTACTTACTTTTTTATATTTAGGTTGTAGTGATTTATGTATAAATTTTTCAAATTTATAATTTTCTGCTAAAGAAAATGGTTGTTTATCCCAAACAATAAATTTAGCTAATTCTTTTCTAAGAACTTCAGTAGAATAATTAAAAATTTCAAAAGAACTAGAGGAAAGATTTAGAGTAGCCTGTGCACGATCGATTTGAGTTTGATGGCTTCTGATGTGGCGAGTCAAATGACCAGTTCCACCCGATGATTTGCAAGTCAAGACTTTTTTGCACTTTTTGCAGCTGGCTCTTTCTTCGCTGTTAATCATCACCACATCGAAGCTCTTCCAAACGTCGCTCGTGCGTTTTCTTGAGCCCGACACAGTAGACTCGTGAGGGTTTGCACTGCATCCCTCCTCTCCCTGCATAGTGTTAGTAGGCTCCAATTCAACATGATCTTGCTGTTGTTGATTTGGGTCGTAAGGCGAAGGGTTGGCATCTTGATCGGGTGGCATAACGGGGGTAGTACTAGTCCCTATTAGCTCCTGTTGTATTGCCTCAAGCTCCCATGGCAAAAAATCCCATGTATTGTTAAATCCCGCCATTAATTCTACATATAATATTAAAAGTTAGCCAAAAAATTTATAAAATAAGATTAAATACTTACTAATAATAAATTATACATTAAAAAATTACCTTATCACGTGTTTGAAGATCGCTTAGTAAGAACTAAGAAGTTGAGGACCTGAGGTTTCAGCCTTCAACAACCTTAACTTAAACATAATTATGAAAAAAAATTATATTAGAATAATTTAAATTTAAGTACAATTACATTATAAAAGACTAAAAGTAAATTAATTAACTACTTACTTGATCTTCTCCACGTGACTAGACCGAGGGAGATTTGAAATCTTAATCTCTTTTCTAAGAGAAAGAGATTAAGAGAGTATTAAGAGAGAATGAGAAATTAATCCAAAGTTAATTGGAAACTTGTGTAAAGAAATGAGAGGGTTGGGGGGTCAATTTATAGGGATGAATTGGGTATAAATTTACATATTTATCCCCTATTTTTAATTATTAAAAGGGGCTAAAATGGTAATTTTATAACATAAAGACAATTATATCCCTAACTTTTAAATTTTTTCAAACCGTTATAGGGCTATTTGGGTAAAAACGCATGCTAAATTCAAATTTTCGAATGTAGCCGCCCAAATTTTTCGTGCCGTGCCCGCGGGCCGCGAACCTCCGGCCCAGCACGGGCTGCCCGCGGCCCGTTGACTTTTATAACCAATCTTTCTTGAACAATAGAATGACAAGCACGCTCCATAAGCCCAATAGAAATCCAAGAATTATACTAAGGTATTCTGGAAGCATTTGCAATGAATCTGCATGCCTCTCATCTATTATAATATAATTTTTATAACCAAAGCAACTCTTGTTAATTAGAGCCTCACATAAATTGACATTGCCTTCGTAAATTGATGCATCTTGTAATGTCTGAAGTTGATACCCTTGAGGAATCATCCCTGACAAATTATTATATGACAAATTTAAATAACTCAAAGAGTTCAAAATTGACAAGCCATGGGGAATAGCTCCTCATAGTATATTGTGTGACAAGTCTAGAGTTTTCATTGACTTCATTTCACCAATTGTATTTAGAATATTTCCTTTCAAATTATTTCTTTAAAGATTTAAAGTTTGAAGACCAGCCAAAAATCCCAATTCTTGAGGGATTTCACCAACTAGATTATTATTTGAAAGATCTATACACTTCACAAGAAAGAGTGTCTTTGAAAAGATATATTCATATCCCTTCATTACTATTGTTATGTTATCACTTTCTTCATTGTACTCAATAGTTATTAATGGTATTCTAAAAAAACCAAAACTCATTGTTCTTGATGCAAAAGTAATGGCACTAAGATTTCCCAAGGAGCGAGGGATTGATCCAATTAAATTATTATTAGCAAGTCAATGATTTGTAGATTGCTCAATTGTCCAATATCTACAGAGATATCACTCGAGAACATATTCGATCGAAGCCGAAGAACTGTTAATTTTTTCATGCTTTGTCCAATCCTTATTGGTATATTTCTAGAGAATTTGTTGTTGCCGATATCAAGAATCCACAAGTTGCTGCAATTTTGTAATGAGGATGGGATTTGTCTATAAAGCTTATTGTTATTTAAGTGCAATGATTTTATGTGGTTGAATTGTCTGATGGAGCTAGGAATTTTTTCGCTTAGATTATTATTTTCTAAATGAATAAATCAAAGATGGTTGGGCTCTAGACACTCGCAATGTAGAATTTCTCCAAATATTTAGTTGTATGATAAATCTAATGTAATTAGATTTGTTAAATTGCAAATAGAGGGTGGTATTAGTCCAGAAATGGAGTTAAGAGATAGGTCTATTACCATTAAATTAACAGGAAGTTTAAGAATTAGTCCATCAAATATATTAGAATATAGATTTAGATAAATCAAGCTTGTATAATTGTCCAAGGATAATGGGAGAGGACCAGTTATTTTATTATAAGAAAGGTCTATGCCCTCATATGTAGAAAAAGCCCAAAACGAATTAGGTAAGTTACCTTCAATGCTTGTGTTTGACAAACTCAACTCTAAAATAGAGTTTTGGGACTTGAACCACATTGGAAAGGTGGGTCCCAACATGAGAGAATTTAATGCCATGGATTCTAATTGGAAAGGTAGGAGGCTATGTGTTCAAGATAAATGGAGGCGCTGTATGTTGGAAGAGCTTCAGCAATCCACCATAGCAGATTCTACAACCGAAGCTGAGTATGTGGCTGCTTCTGAGGTAGCCAAGGAAGCTGTTTGGATAAGGAAGTTCTTATGTGATCTTCAAGTGGTACCTAGTGCAATGGATCCCATTGAACTATACTGTGACAACAATGGAGCAATTGCACAAGCCAAGGAACCACGGTCTCATCAAAGATCCAAACACATACTCATAAGATTTCACCTGATCAGAGAAATCATTGACAGAGGTGATGTCAAGATTAGCAGAGTAGACACAGAGAACAATCTAGCAGACCCATTGACCAAGGCTTTGGCGCAGCAGAAGCATGATGGTCACGCTAGAGATATGGGATTGAGATTCCTCAACTTCTAGGTCTTAGTGCAAGTGGGAGATTGTTGGTGTATATGCCCTAGGACCTAGTTTTGGTCAACTTATGTACTACTTGACATTGATATTTATATATCATTCTGGCATTGTCGTTATCATTGTTTAACTACACCTGCGATCGTGTACTTACATGATAATGTCCCTAGAGACAGATTAGATCTGTGCTCAAATATATGTCCCCAGTCGATGTACCTAAGTGGATATGGGACAGCTCTGGTACTTGAGAGACTGGTATGTGGGCTGGTTAAGCACGTAGTGCTAACGCAGACACATGGGTATATCATTGGAGGAT
This sequence comes from Costus lasius, assembly GCA_027563935.2. Classification (NCBI taxonomy): domain Eukaryota; kingdom Viridiplantae; phylum Streptophyta; class Magnoliopsida; order Zingiberales; family Costaceae; genus Costus; species Costus lasius. The sequence continues at coordinate 43,134,863 of CM050447.1, read as the reverse complement.
ATACTGGATAGACCCGCTATGAGGCTATGACTTGGTGTCATGAGTTATCCTCATAAGTGACAGGAGATGCATTGATCCCTTAACTTGAGGTCATTGATCATTCTATATGGTTAGGGATTTGCTTTGATACAACCTAACACCTTTCCGTAGCTGGGAGGTCATAACGGTTGTTATTGAGCATGTCACGACCCATATGAGAAGATCAATGGACAGACATAGGATTTGCCCCTTCCCTATGGAAGTATGATATCCATGGAGCTCCTTTATGGTTCTATGACTGAGACTGTATGGCCATACCTAGGTGAGAACCTGTTTTAGTCATAGCCATGTGATTGGATGAAAACAAGTGGTGACACACTTGTCCAATCGGATATCAGTTCGGCAAAGAGACTGTAATGCATCTGTACCTAGTTGCGATGATGGGGATGTCGATGTCGATATCCATTCCAATGACCTGGGTAGCAGCGATGCACTGCTAGGTGCCACTCACTGCTTGTGATGACCTCTGGTCAGCACTGCCAGCGTCAGAGGAACCTACAGGGTCGCACACCTTGATACTTGAGTTCTCGTGTTGATCGGGAAGCCTTATGATCGAGTTATTGGATAACTCGGATCTAATTGGGAGATTTCATCAGCGCCAATGGGCCTGATGAGATGGAAGAATGTTATTGGAGCCAAACTTTATTTTTGGCAGGTTGACCCGTATTTGACCATGGTTGGTCACATTTGGATTAGGGTTGCATTAGATTGGATCCAAGTGCTTAACCAACCCATGCAATGAAGTTTTGGGCTAGCTCATTATCCAATGAGGCCCAATGACAAGTTCTCATGAAGAGATGAGAGGCTAAAAGGGTATAATGGGGAGAAACATGAACCATTAAGCGCCTAGGGGCATAATGGGGTCATGTTGGCGCCTTTGCTTCATTATGGAAGTAAAGGGTGCCCCCCCTCTCTTCCTAGGATGGAATTAATACCTCTATGGTATTACTTGAGGCGCAAGGCAAGGCCTTGGCGCACAAGGAAAGGCGTGGGGAACAAAAGGAAAGGTTGAATGAGAATTATGGAAATGTCTTGGAGACTTTCCTTATCTCAAACCTCCTTATCCTAGCCCTACACTTATCATGATCCTAGCCCTTACCCTAACCGCCTCTTGCCCTATAAATGTGACCCTAGTCGCCCCCTCTTGTTGGTAATCAATCGTTGAAGGCGTGAACACAAGAAGAGGGGTGAGTGCTTGGAGCAAGGGCACATCTTCTTCCATAACCGCAAGCTTCTTCTCTTCTTCCTCCTTGGCGCAAGAGAAGAAAAGGCTTGGATCTTCTTCCCGAGGCTAGCACCGGGCGTGGAAGAAGAGAACTCAAGATATCTGTGTGTGCGAGACTGCAGAGGGCGCACACTTGGACGCCTACATCGGCATCGCTCCACATTGCTCCTAAGGTATTTACTAACTCATCGTGTCGACTCCCTTGCTTGCGATCTTCACTGGGTTTTTGGGACCGGCCTGTTTCGGGGACATTCTTCCGCTGCGTAAAAGAATGTATGTCCATGACTCTAAAAATTTGTAAAATGTCCCCGGGGTTTTCCAACATGAAGTTGATAACCTTGAGGAATTATCCCTGACAAATTGTTATATAATAGATTTAAATGATTCAAAGAGTTTAATGCTGATAAGCCTTGGGGAATAGCTTCTGATAATATATTATGGGATAAGTCTAGAGTTTCCAATGACTTCATTCCACTAATTGTATTTGGAATATTTCCTTTCAAATGGTTTCGTGAAAGATTTAAAGTTTGAAGACCCTCCAAAAATTTCAATTCTTGAGGAATTTCACCAACTAGATTATTATTTGAAAGATCTATACACCTCACAAGAAAGAGTGTCTTTGAAAAGCTATATTCATATCCCTTCATTAGTATTGTTATTTTATCACGTTCTTCCATGAAAATAATACTTCCCACTAATACAGATGGACTAAAACTCATTGTTCTTGATGTAGATCTGATGGCACTGAGATATCCTAAGGAGTGTGGGATTGAACCAATTAAATTGTTATTGGCAAGGTCAATGATTTGAAGATTGCTCAATTGTCCGATATCTACAGGGATATCACCTGAGAACATATTTGATCGTAGCCGAAGAACTGTTAATTGTTGCAAGCTATGTCCAATCCATGTTAGTATATTTCCAGAGAGTTTGTTATTGCCGATATCAAGAATTTACATATTGTTGCAATTTTGTAATGAGGATGGAATTTGTCCAGAAAGCTTATTGTTATTTAAGTGCAATGATTTTATATTATTGCATTGTCCAATGGAGCTTGGAATTTTTCCACTTTGATTATTATTTTCCAAATAAATAAATTCTAGATTGTTGGGCTCTAGACACTCGCAATATAGAATTTCTCCAAATATTTGGTTGTATGATAAATCAAAGGTAATTAGACTTGTTAAATTGCAAATAGAGGTTGGTATTGGTCCGGAAATAGAGTTAAGGGATAGGTCTGCTACCAATAAATTAATAGGAAGCTTAGGAATTGGTCCTTCAAATATATTAGAAGATAGATTTAGATAAGTCAAGTTTGTATAATTCTCTAAGGATAATGGTAGAGGTATAATGCCATTAAGTGAAATTGAACGAAGTTGAACGAAGTGAAATTGAACAAGTCTAATTAAGTGAAATTGGGTTGGTATAATTCTCTAAGGATAATGGTAGAGGTATAATTCTCTAAGGATAATGGTATAATGCTATTCTCTAAGGATAATGGTAGAGGTATAATTCTCTAAGGATAATGGTATAATGGTACATTTCCATTCTCTAAGGATAATGGTAGAGGTATAATTCTCTAAGGATAATGGTAGAGGTATAATGGTAGAGGTATAATGCTATTCTATCACGATTGAATAGCTTTCCTATTTGGGTTGGTATAATGCCATTAAGTGAAATTGAACGAAGTTGGAGTGTTGATAGATTAGTTAAATTCCATATTTCATTTGGTATTGTACCATGAAAACTATAAGAGAGATCAAGATAGCGGAAGGCTCAATAAATTTCCAATCCTAGGAGGAATTGTCCCACTAAAATTGGAAAATCGGAGATCAAGATGCCTCAATTTCTGAAATGAACCAATGAATTCTGGGATTTGAGTACCGCCAAAATGATTCCAACTAAGATCAAGATAGAGAAGGCTCGATAAATTCCCAAGCTGGGCAGGAATTGCCCCGCTAAAGTTGGATGATTGGAGATCAAGATGCCTCAATTTTTGAAATGAACCAATGAATTTTAGAATTTGACTAGTGCCAAAATCATTCCCACTAATGTCAAGATAGCGAAGGTTTAATAAATTCCCAAGCCGGGCAGGAATTGTCCCACCAAAGTTGGAGAATTTGAGATCAAGATGCTTCAATTTCTGAAATGAACCAATGAATTCTGGAATTTGAGCACCGTCAAAATGATTCCAACTAAGATCAAGATAGTGAAGGCTCGATAAATTCCCAAGTTGCAAAGGAATTGTCCCACTAAAGTTGGATGATTGGAGATTAAGATATGTCAATTTTTGAAATGAACCAATGAATTCTGGGATTTGAGCACCGCCAAAATGATTCCAGTTAAGATCAAGATAGAGAAGGCTCGATAAATTCCCAAGCTGGGCAGGAATTGTCCCATTAAAGTTGGATGATTGGAGATCAAGATCATTTAATTTCTTAAATGAACCAATGAATTCTAGAATTTGAGTACCGCCATAATCATTCCAGCTGATGTCAAGATAGAGAAGGCCCGATAAATTCCCAAGCCGGGGAGAGATTGTCCCACTAAAGTTGGAAAATTGAAGATCAAGATGCCTCAATTTATGAAATGAACCAATAAATTCTAGGATTTGAGCACCGCCAAAATCATTCCATTTAAGATCAAGGTAGCGCTCGATAAATTCCCAAGCCGAGAAGGAATTATCCTATTAAAGTTGCAGAAATAGAGATCAAGATGCCTCAATTTCTGAAATGAACCAATAAATTCTGAGATTTGAGCACCACCAAAATCATTCACCCTAAGAGTTAAGCTTTCTATATGTGTTAAAGAAAGTAAAGACAGGACTTAGCTTTTCAATATGCAGAGCCGTGTTGTTGTACTCGTAATCATAAATGTCTGGATTGGTAAGGTTGAGCTCCAGGACATGTACGCTGATAGTTGTGGCATCATTGCAACAGAGCACCCTACTCATGTTGGCTATTCCATGATGAGCGGTTTGAGGGATCCTAGATGTTGGCTATTCCAGTCGACTGTTGTGTGGAAATTTGTGATGCCAACAAGATTTCTAACACCCAATTCCATAGCTGCATAATCAATTGACTTGGAGTAGTTGTGGAGCTGGCATTGAATTCGACCTGGGAAATTATTCTTGCACCAAAATTTCTGCCCAAATGTCAATGATGAATTAATTATACAATCAAGCGCTTCCTTTGATGAATTAATTGTTAGCTTCCTTTTTTTTATATTACGAGCTATTATTCTTCATTGTTAGCATCATCAACTACTACTAGTCCTTCTATAGCTCAATCAACTACTGCTTCCACCGTTGGGAGTAAATTGGGCCCCTATTAATTATTTATTTATTTAAATAAGAAGAGACTATATTGCACGAGGGCCATTGTACCCTCTTACTGAGCAATAGATACCAAGTGGAGATAAAAGAAAAGAGGTTTGAGGGGTGAAGGAAGGGATCAAAATGTAACTATTTCTATAGGATGTTTGCAATCAACTATGTATCATTACATATATATTCTCGAGATTAATCAAACAACCACCACGTATTAAACTAGAAGGAGAAGCATATTTTTTAGCACCATAGATATTTGTTTGATATCAAATTTTAAAATCTAGTATAATTAGATTGGTCATTTTAGAGGTCTAACATAGATGACCTCATCACCCTATCCACTAAGGTGGACATCAAACAAACATCAAAAAGTTGGAAACTTAATTACCTAAGACAATACAAGTAATTGAAAAGAAAATACATTATATGAGGCCATCTTCCCCTCTTATGGAGCCTATTGGATATAGAGAAAAAAGTTTCGAGGGTGAAGAGAATCAAAGTGCGGCATTATTTTATATTGATGCTAGCAACCAACTATATCATTACTAGATCTCTATTGTCAAGATTAATGAGACAATGACGTGCACGGTATTATCGGAGTAATATAAAAGATTATCGATCCCATAGAGAGTAAGGTTAATTACTATTAAATCTGAGTTTTAAAAACTAAGCAATTCAAATTGAGGTTTTGAAAACAGTTTAACTAACAAATACCAAAGCAAATTTCAAAAATCAATTGCAACTATATTGAATGTATCAATAGAAGAGGCATCGGGACTTCGGTATTCACAACATTGACGTATCTATCTGATCTAAAACTTATCTGTTACATGAGTTTATAATATTGCATAAAGAATCTTTCCTATAGTACACGTTGCCCCTTGTGGTCGAAACAACCTCGTACTTACCTAAAACGATCTCCTACTCTCATGGTATATCATTTTAGATAAATCCAATGAGTTCTATGAAAAAGTATGGTACCCTCGAATGAACCCTAACTTCCTTCGTTTTAGGAGTTCATAAGTTTTACTTAGGGGATCCGCCAATACGATCCTCCTTGCGATCAGGATCATGTTGACTAACACGCAATACCACGTGGCTAAAGCAATATTATGTATTAAGCACAACTAAGTAAAATATACTCATATAAAACTCAAAATAACAAAACAAGTTCAGAACATAGGATAGATAGTATCAAAAGGTTTCAACCGAGTCCCGATTAAGGGATTATGCTACAAAAGCCAAACAAATCCACACATAACTCTCCAATCAACCAAGAAAACAATAAACAAAGACTAAGGGAAGGAAGGATAAGTGATTTCGAACATATCCCTAAGGTTTGGTGAAGATCCGCCGCGAGATTGCCTCAAAATCGCTCCCGGAAGTCCTTGTCGCCGGTCTACTCGCCCTAGCCACTTCGTCCATCAATTCCTCTCCTAATATAGCACAAAAAAGAGGGCTTTTATGCCCAAACTCTTCGCCATCCTCTTAGTTTTCTAAAACATATTTTTGCTGATTTTTCTGATTTTTTTAGAACCGTCAATCAAGTCAAAAACGAGAGAAAGGTCAACAAGCAGTCGCAACCACGGGTGAATCCCATAATCTTCACCCAGTCGTGAAGTGCACTGTGCAGATTTGAGAAATAAGAATCACGGCCAAAGATTTTCGTGTTCACCTGGTCGTGAAGGTTACTGTTCATTTCTGGAAAAAATTATCTTCAGTGAAATCACGACTGGACACCAAAATCTTGGGTTAGCCGTGAAGTATTCTGTAAAGTTTCAAACATTCATGTGAATCACGGGTGAACCCTAAAATCTTGGGTAGTTGTGATTTTCAAATAAACTCTGATTGATCCTAAATTTGCTGTATAGACTTGTAAAACAATATATTGTATAATTTTTGTTGGGATAGAGTTAATAATCTACACTCTCATTCATGATAATAGATTTTGTGCTTCTAGAAAAGTAAAAGTTCCCAAAGTGGTTAATTACCATAATATAGCCTCTAATTGATCATTTCTAGGGGACTTCCTATATAAGAGGGTTCATATACAGTTGTGACTAAGGACATAGACACCCCTTAGAGCATGTTTCCTTGGAGAGAAAAAAAGGAAAGAAAAGAAAGAAATTTTTTTTTCCTTCATTTCCTTAGAAGGAAAAAACCATCTCTTTTTCTCTCATTTTTGTGTTCGCCAAATTCAGGCAAAAAACACGAAAAAAACTTTTGTGGTTCTCACTTCCCTCTCCCACATGTGAAGTCACCCCCGTCGACTGCCAAGCTCGCCTCTCCCACCTGTGTGCTTCTCCTCCCCCACCGACTGTTGAGCTCACCTGTGAGCTTCTCCTCCCCTTCCTATGAGCTTCCCCGCTTCTTGTGAGCTTCTCCTCCCCCCACCTACGAGCTCCCCCTCCCCTATCGGCTGATTGCCTCTCTCCTGCCTATGAGCTTCCCTCTTCCCTATTGACTGACCACCTCTCTCCCCCACAATTGGTCATCAACAAAAAGTCCATTATGTGTAGATCATATGAATTTCTTTTCCTCTCCTTCTCATTTCTTTTCCTCTGTTTTTCTTTCTCTCTAAAGAAACGCAAAATTTGAAGCTCTCATGAATAATACACGCAAACAACCAAAAATGTGTAAGCCCACAATTGGATAACCCCTATATTGTGTATGTATTTGTTGAAGTCTAAGATAAAAAGTAATCCAAGTCTAATTTACTATCTTTCTTTGAGATAAAAATATTTTCATTAAGTACTAAAAGCAGGCATGAGTAATATTTTTTAAATCATTTTTAAAAAAAATTACGTGGGGAGAGGGGTTGTTAGAATAAAAATCTAAAAGTATAAACTCATAATGTTAGCACAACTTTTTTTTTCAGCTTTTACTATGCAGCTTTTCAGTACAACTCGCTACAATAACAATAAGCTGCATTTTTTTTCACTTTAGACAAAGGCCAGGAATAACTACTGTAGCATCAACTATAGCAAGATGGAAAGCACAGCAAAAGCTATTTGGTAATCTCCACCAAAGAGAGCTGATTGGAAAGGTCTATCAAACTGAGGCTAAAGGTGTCGGATCAAGCTTATAGAAATCTAAAAAGAATTCTAGTTGGCAATAAGTTATTTTCTTCTTTTTCCTCTTCCCCATTTCTTTCTTAGTTTTCATATTTTCATTGATTTTCCCATTGTCTTCTGTTAACCTTTCCATGATCGTGTGAACGTTCGACCCAAATTAAGCTGGCACGGGAGCTCAAATTTTTAGCAAAAAAGTAAACTTCAATGCACCTTCAAATTTTATTTCTCTATTCTCTTTTTTTATTTATATTTTATTTTCTATATTATTGATTGGAATATCTAAAAATTATTTTATATTTGAATAAAAATATAAAAATAACAAGTATGCTTTGCTAAAAAATTTAACTTCATCATAGAATAAATGTACAATTTTGAACCAAAATGTTTATTTTATGGATCCTTAACAAGGAATACACTTATTTTTATATACTTTCATTTGTGTTCTATGATCTCCATTTATCAACAAATATGTGGAATGAAATTAAATTACTTACCTTCAACGATTACTAATCACGTATTAATTAATGTATGGACTTTTTCGAATATTCTTCCTATATTTTGTTTTCATTAGTAATGAGCTAAACTATTTTAAAATAATATATAATATTTTTTTTCATTTATACAGTGTTTTAGGCAAAAGTAAAATATTTTATGAGCTTAATAAGAAAAATCACATTAAAAAAATTTTATAGGTAAAATTAATAGAATAAATATGAAAAATATTTGTATAAAGAGTATTTAGTACAAATTTTTTAAGGTATTTGCATTTTGCTCTATAACTTATTGTTCTGTTTTAGTTCGAGATGGTAATTCCGTCATTTGATATGGCGCCCATTGCGAGGGAAAACCCTAAATCTGCGCTCGGGATTCGTAGTCGGCGTACTATTTAGGGTTTCGTTCAGCATTCCTCCTCGCCTTCGAGCTCCCCCTGTTGCCGCCGTCCACCGAGCTCTTGCCATGGTCGATGAATTCTCTTCGTCCTCTTCGTGTTCCCATTCTTCTCTACCCGTTTGCTGATGCATTGTTACCCGTCTGTCTCTTGCAGGCTTCGGAGAAGAAGCTGTCGAACCCGATGAGGGAGATCAAGGTCCAGAAGCTCGTCCTCAACATCTCCGTCGGTGAGAGTGGTGACCGCCTCACCAGAGCCTCCAAGGTTCTCTTGCAATCAAAGCCCCTGCTTTTTATTGATAACTGCTCTTCTTCATTCTGTTTGCTTTCAATTTGTGGTGCATGGTCTTGTAACGAGCCTAGTTTCTTGTTGCAATGCAGGTGTTGGAGCAGTTGAGCGGGCAGTCTCCGGTGTTCTCAAAGGGTATGCTTCTTTCTGAACGCTCGTAGCCAGTTGTTGTTGTATCAAGTTTTGATCTTGTCCACGGATTCTGATTTCGCTGCTCATCCTGCAGCGCGATACACCGTCAGATCCTTTGGGATCCGGCGTAATGAAAAGATTGCGTGTTATGTCACCGTCAGGGGCGACAAGGCGATGCAGCTCCTGGAGAGTGGACTTAAAGTGAAGGAGTACGAGCTGTTGAGAAGAAACTTCAGCGATACTGGCTGCTTCGGATTTGGCATACAGGAGCATATCGATCTTGGGATCAAGTGAGTTGTGGTTCACCCTTGGTTTCTTCTCGCCTTAAGAAACCATATGGAAATATTTCTTTCAGCTTGTTCGGAACCACATAATTTATGGAATTAGAATTAGCTGATCGGTGTAGGAAGTGATCACAGTCCTTGAGTGCTGCAGATCCTCTTAAACATATTGGAATTGGTTTTGGGGCAAACAAGGTTGGATTTTGAGAGTGCATTCCTGGTGTTCTGCAGACGCTGTGATTGGCTTATTGCCCTTGACTATCGATGCTTAGTACATCTCAGTGCTCTCTGCATGATCTTCCTGAGAATTGGGACAGCAAAAGTTAGTCTAAAACAGGATTTAAGAAGAAACACGCATTATATGCCATGGAAGACTGCAATTAGCGTCGTAGAAACACCAATTCGTATCCTACTTCAAATAGGAGCAAATTATGTAGGAGTAACTGCACATTATGTAGTTCACTAAGATACATAATCAAGTCATGATTTGGTGATTTACATCAGACATTTCTCTGTGCACTTAAATCAGATTTTCGAGTTAAAGAACTGTGTTAGTATATGTATACATATTTTTTAACTCTATGGTGCTTTTGTAGGTACGACCCCTCCACCGGCATCTATGGGATGGATTTCTATGTGGTCTTGGAGCGTGCTGGCTACCGTGTTGCCCGCCGTCGCAGATGCAAGTCGCGCGTAGGAATTCAGCATCGGGTTACCAAGGAGGATGCCATGAAGTGGTTCCAGGTCAAGTACGAGGGAGTCATCCTGAACAAGTCCCAGGCAATTGCTGGTTAAGACCATCTGAATTTCATCGTTATTTTGATTTCCTTTCCCTCGTTTTCCAGTAGAGTTTAAATGATCCGTAAGACTGTTCCTTTCCAATTTTCGACCTGTATTTGAGGATATTGTTTCTAGAGCTAAAACATTTTGTTTTCGTGCTGGATTTTTTGCATTCCTTAATGTCCTTTTGGTGGAACCTTCTCTCTGGTGGTGAATGTATTTCACTGGGCAACTCGAATATGATCTAATCCTTTAAATTAAAATGTCAAATTTTGGAATCATAATAAAAACCCAGTAGATTGTCTTGGGGTGGCTGGTTATTGTTTGGATTGATGAACAAATCATAACAGAAAACCTGTAGATGATTCGAGTGCTGAAGAATATGGTGAGGACAGCTGCTGTTCAAGTCTTGGACGCCGGAACCTCACCGGCCGCAAACAAGGGATTCCGGTTCGAGTGGGCTTCCCGACACATCGCCGCAGCCGAAGAACTCATCGGCTGCCGCAATGATTGGACTCGTGAGTCTGCAGCGCATTCAAATTCTTTGTTCTCCATTTCTTTCATCTTCTCAGTTGATACGCCGACAACGCCGAATTAAACGAATTGTGCAGAATTTCTTGAACCACAGTTTGATTGAACAGTTGTTCGTCTTCTCTCTTTCCCGCATGGTCGTGGGTTCATTCTCAATCTGCGAGCGGGGTTCTCGTCCTCGTTCGTACTCCGTACTCGCGCCTCGCGGAGCCTCTCGGTGGACCGTGGCTCGATGCTGATGCTAAATGCAAATTTCAATTAATTAAACTAATAAAAAGTTATATAAATGCAAGAGATTTTAAATAAGTAAATTGATATACATGTCGCCTTTCTTCCAGATAGAAAGAGTAGTCTTTTTATTTTATATATTTCCTTATAAAAAAAATTAAAAGAAAAAAATAAAAAACATATTGAATCTAGATATAAAGCTTTTTGTTATTGTTTCTTTGGACAAAAAATTAAGAAAAAAAAATGAAAAACATATTGAATTTGGACATTAAATGTTCATGTCTAGATTTAATATGTTTTTTATTTTTTTCTCTCAATTTTTCGTCCAAGGAAATATAATTTTAAATTTTGATTTGGTCCAAAATATAGGAAACAAATATCTAAATTGCTTCATTTACAAATTTTGTATTAAATTATGTGAATCATATATATATATATATATATATATATATATATATATATAATTACCATTACCGAATTAATGAGAAGAAAACAATCTCTACATAATTTAATTTATCTTTGAATTTAAATGTGTTAGGTTAACTCTGTATGTGAACCTATTGTTTTTTACTTTTTTCCATGTTAACAACTAGAAATTAAGTGCAAAGATTCTCTTTAAATATGCTAGATAGTATGATTTGTTGTAATATAATGTAAATGTGTGTAATGTACAAAGTTTGAAATCGGTAGTTAACAATGGTCTAGTGAAAATAATATCGATAATTTTACCAATTACTAAATCAAATGAAAAATATTATTATTTTTACTGACTAAATAACAAAAAAAAACAGTTAACACTATGCCACTATTATCAAATTTACTAATATTGTTAGTAAATTTGCAAGCAAAGGTCTCATTCCTCTCACTATAATTACACACCCTAGAATAGGGGACTAGACTAGAAAGGAGATAGATAAGGATCAACAGGGACATTAACGATTGAGGCAAGTAGTGTTAAACTTGATCCTGAACTTGATTTTATTGTATTTTAAAAACTTTGCCCAGGAGGAAAACCCGATCCCACAGCAATGATGAGTGAGTGGTGCAAGGGCAAGTACCAGCATGGCGAGCCGCGTAAGGGAAAGGAAGGGAGAGGGGAGTGGAGACAAAAAGGAGCAAGAGAAAAGGGGAGAAGTGGGAAATAGATACCGAGAAGTGGGAAATAGATACCAAGAAGAAAGACTAAAATTGATAAACTAAAAAATAAAAAAATTATTACTATACCAAAAGTTAAAATTGATTTCTACCATACATATCCTCACCCTAAACTATGTTTTAGTGGAGAGAAATCCGAAGAGAAAGGGAAATCTGAAGAAAAACGAAAGAATTTACTTAGGGAATGGACAGAAGAGAAGTAAAAAAGTTATTTCCTTTCTCTTTAAAACTTTTTAAATTGGGCGAAAACAAAATTTTCTTCCTCGTGTTCAGGTCACCTGAACTTGCACTATTATATATTATATTATATAATATAATATATTATATCATATTATTATATTAATATAATTATAATATTAAATAAAAATAAATAAATAATGTGCTAGATAAAAGAATGATATTTTATAATAAAATTTAATATTTTATTTAATTAGTAAACTATTTTATTTATATAATTACTAATTATTTATTTATTAAGTATAATATATAATTTTAAAAATAAGTCTATCATGTTTTCTTTCCTCCCAACGAAACAATGGTCTATATAAGAGAAAATAGTTATTTTTCTTTTTTTTTTTCTTTTGGGATTTCTATCCCTCCACTCAAACAGTATGAGAGATTTAATAGTCAGAAAATATTTTAGGCTTTGTTTCCTACGAAGGATAGAAAGTTCTACGAAAAGGGGAGAGATATGGAAAGGAAAGAGGGTGGAGAGAAATTAGGGCACATGCTACACATGTGAAAGCAAAAAACACCTCTTCTCTTCGCTGCGTGTGCCGAGCTCCCTACCACCTCTCCTTGCCGAATGGAGGAGAGATCGCCGGGAGCAATGAGTCGGTGGAGGCTGCAGTGGCCGGCAATGAGAGCGGCGCAGGTTGGAGCTGGCGTAGCAGGCGACGCAGGCGCAGGCGGACATCCGCTTGCTCGGACGCGGAAGCGCTCCGTGCAGCCGCCTACTCCGACACGGACACTGAGGACGGCACCAGGGGGAGGGAGGAGGGAGGCGCAGGTGGACCGCGGGTGGGGGTAAGGAGAGCGACGAAGGCTGGAGCTGGCGCAGGCGGGCGACGCAGGCGAAGGCCGCCTGCTTCGACGCGGACATTGAGGGGCGGCACCGGGGGGAGGGAGGTGCAGGTGGACCGCGGGTGGGGGGGTGACGAGAGCGGCGCAGGCTAGAGCTGGCGAAGGCGGGCAACGCAGGCGCAGGCTAGAGCTGGCACAAGCGGGCAACACAGGCGCAGGTAGCGAGTTCATCGACGCCAGGAGGAGGCAGCACCAACAACGAGGGAGAGGGAAGGACGAGGTGACAGAGGGGTGGGGTGACGCATGTGCAGCGTGATTTTTGTTGTTTACGCCTGATTTGGGCGAAAGCTGAAACAGCGGAAAGTGAGTGTACTTTCCTTCTTCAATTCTTTCCCTTCTATTCCATCCGTCAAAAGAAAGGAGGGAAAATATTATTTTCCCTCTCGTCCACTATCTGTCCAAGAAAACACACCTTAATATGTTATGTGAAATACTGTAGCCGTAGGGTGGCTTGCCAAAAATCAGGTGAAAGGGCGTCCTTAAAAATCTCACGATTTCAAAAGCAACGATGTCGATGACCCGATGCTTGGACTTAGAGCTCAACATTGGCGAAGAGAGTTGCAGCCTTGTTTCTAGGTCTCCGAGGGTTGGGTTGTCGCCGGTAAATTGGTCATTCGAATTGGGCTTCCATTTCAGCTTCGACCTTGTTACATCAAGTCAGGGGAGGAAGCGGAACTTATCGGCCACTGTATTCCTCTGGCATTATGACCTTTACTACAACGATGTTGTCCATAGATCAAATTATTTCGTGGATTGGATTTCACTTGACTGTTTACAGCTCCATTACGTGTGCTTAAGGTAGAAGTTTTGTATAAATGTATCGCCGTGTTATTAAGTATTTTGCTTTAAGTTCTTTTCTCTGTAAGAAGTGGAATAGAATAACCCGGTTGAAATATTGATTGTTCCCCAATAACCGAATACTCTTTTATGTAAATACTGCATATTTGATTCCATCCATAAATCTATTTTCTTCCCTATGAGTTCTAATATCGATAAGAATTCTAGTTCTTACCGTTCATATGTTATGGTATGAATATACCATACCAATTCGTTATGTATAGATGATGAGATTCCATTGATACAGAGCCAATTCCAATAGACTTATTGAACGTTCCCATTGGTCTGCATCCAGCAAGAATTGAACCTACGAATTTGCCTCTGTATTGAATGTGGCGAAATTGTTGCAGGTTATAGGAGAGTTATGTGGGATGGCTTAATCAACGGTTATGGCTGTTCACACATATTTATAAATTGCACAATCTACAATAAACCATTAAAAAGTATCACCTACTTAAAATAAAATGCTCCAAAAAAAAAAGACTACGTCTTGTTTACTGAACAAGTTTCAATTCAAACTTAATCAAACAGTCTATCCAAATTTCAAACTTAAGAACTAAGAGCATCATAAGAATCGCAAAATCGAATGGAATGCACAAATTTCAAAAGTAACCATGATGAATATGTTCCAAACTATGAACTTCATTCTGAAATCTCAAATTATAAATGACCTAAAGAAATAGCATCAGATGCAACAATCACTTGAATATAAATTACCTGCGAAACAAAATAGAACATGCATTTCACCAGAATATAATTATGCGAAGAAACTCGAGTCAATGTCGGCCGAATAAAACTCCAAATGAAGCAAAAAAATTGTGAATAAACAAAGACTACTTCATGCTCCGCTACAGAAAGGCTACAAGATATTAGGCAGTAGCTAATTGGCGTGACCGCAAGGTCACTCTAGGTCATCCTCTGCGCAGCTTCCTTCGCTAGCAACTTCTCCTTGGCCTTGGTTTTGGCCTGAGATTTAGAACCCATGATTCCACCACCCCATTTCCTCCTGATCTCATCAAATTTATCATTGAAATTCGCCTGCCATGATACTCAAAATCAGTACAGCCAAATATAATGCAGCAAAGCAAACAAAATCAGCTGCTGCCTATTATGATGCTAACCTTTATGGCTTCAAGGATTTTGCTGAATTCCAACTTGTCTTCATTCTTCACGGTGGTCAGGCATAGTACTGATGCAGTTTTCTTATGCACGATCTATAACCAGATATGTGGGTCAGTAACGGATGTGAATGTACAACTTAGATATCAAGTTTTAGAGATTGAAAATAACAAAGAAAACAAACCGTGCCCAAGCGAGCCTTTCCCTTGACAATGCAGTAGGGGATCTCCATCTTCCTGCACAAGGCTGGTAGCCAAACCACAAGCTCAATAGGATCCACATCATGCGCAATAACCACCAACTGTGCCTTGTTCTGTGGAAGATGAATCAGAAGTTTAAGTTCACGTTGGTAATAATAAGACAACCACTAGCTAAGACGCTACAATTTCAATCTGCTGGCATAAACCCTTTAATGAAAAATAATTGCAGACCTGCTCAATAAGGTAGGTCACGTGATTGAGCCCATACTTCACAACAATGGGCTTCTTGGCTTCCACAGTCTTCCCTTCAGCTTCAGCTTGAGCCCTCTTCAGAAGCCTTTCTTTCTTTGCAGCTCGATCTTCAGGTCTGTACTTCAGCAGCATCTTGAAGAGATTGGTGGCTGCAGAAACAAAATCACATACGATTATATTAGTAGAATGAGACTATGTGTGTATATATATATATATATGACAGACGTTTTACTCTCTAGCTACTGCTCATGTAGAAAGTTCAAGAAGGAAAAATTTATCTTACAAATTATTGTTGAAAGTGCAAGTGTAAATAGAGCATTAGAGAATATCAGTTATTGTTCAGCAAAATGATAGGTGATAGTATGAAAACTACAGACACAAATGTGATCCAGTTGTCTGTTACCTTTCGTTAAGAGCAGGATAGTTGAAAATATTGCTTACTAATAAAAATAAGAAGAGCCTAAAATGATCCCCTTCATGTTGATAATAATATGCAGAAAACATCATACAAACCACTCAACAATTAGGCAATTCTCTACCATGATATGAAAAATAACTTTGCCAGCTTGATGAAGATGATCGTTTTTTTTTTTCAAAAAAAAAAGAACAGAAAATTTCACTCACCAAGATTCTTGTCCAAGGTCCGAGTGAATTGGTTCAAAGCTGGAGGAACCTTCAACCGCTGTTTCAAAATCCTTTTTTGCCTCTGTATCCGGACCACCTTCGGCCATTTCACGAACCGGTGCAGATCCCGCTTCGGCGGCAGTGCTCCTCCGATCCCAAACTGCTTCGGGCGCTTCTCAAACAAGGGATTGACAACCTTCTCCTGATATCCAAAGAGAACGTATCAGAAAAACTACGGAAACAAAATCCAAGCATTACTCGACCTCCATAATCGAAATATAAGAAGGGAAGTCACCGGTTTCTTCTTTGCCGGAACGGGCGCCTTGCCACCTCTCTTCGGGGCCTGTAATACCAAAAATCACACAGTATAACCAAGCACTCGCCAAAAGAAATCAGAATTTTTCAGAAAAATAGGAAGCTTTGGCGGCATGATCGAACGACGTAAAGGAGCATAACGAATTAAAATTCAATTGAGATCGATAAACAAGCCAGAAGATGATAATGATAGCAGATCTCATCGTACCATTCGTTCCCACCGATTTAGGGCTTAGAGTTCGGAGTCGGCGCGGCGGAGTAGTGGAGAAATGGGAGCCAGTATCCTCAAATATAACAGCCCGGATCCCACATGACTAGGGTTTAGACGACGTTACATGTCATCTAATCCTAAAAGCCCATGCGAAGAAGCCCACGGAACCCAACTCTGTTCTGTCCCCCACAAAACTACAAATCATATCATCTCTTCCTAAAAGCCCATACGAAGACGCCCACGGAGCCCAACTCTGTCTCTCGCACAAAACCATTAAATCATGTCATCTCATTATAAAAGCCCACACGAAGAAGCCCACGGAGCCAACTCTCTCTCTTCTACAGAATCATCATATATGGTTAACGGAATCACGATGCTTTGTTACCGGTAATTTTATAAAAATATTATTCCATGAAAAAAAATAATAATCTATAAAATTAATAGTTTATATATATATAGTATATAGTGAGAGAAAAGGTATGTGGTTTAAATCTTCAGTTTTTTTAATATAAGTATTGGTTTGGGCAATTAATTGCGATTCAGGCAGGGTCGAGTCTGTCCCAGATCGAAACTCATTTAGAAAACTGCTAATGACTGAATTGATTAATTCGATTAACCCGATTCGGTTCGACGGCGGAATCATTCATTTTGATATATACAAAATAATAGAAAAGAAAATAGTGAAAGAAATGAAATATCACACTATTTATTTTTATAAATGTTCTAAGTGATAAAAAAAACAAATAATATTTTTTACATATCCATCTAGTTTATTGTTATATATAATTTATTTTTTTAATAATAAACTAATCCACAACTAGTAGATTCTCTTGCGGAGATCTCAGCCCTACACTAGAGTGGTCCACGATCAATTAGGATTGTGCTGCAGAAGCTGGCCCAGCATCTATAAGACCTCACACCCCCACATGCGTAAAAGGTTTGGCCTAAATGCCTCCATTCGAACATGTTTATAGATCTCTCACACGTGCGTCAAAAGTACCGGAGACTCTTCGACAATTTATGCTCAAAGAATTTCCATGGCATGTGCTCCTCTCTCTACAGTGCTGAGGTAAGCACCAGCGTAGCCTCAATCAACCACAAGGGGACAGTGGCTAACACCTTCAAGAGTGTCAGCACACACGTCTAGGAATTTGCAGCAAGTGAGATACTCGAACACCTTCGAGGTTGTCAACACGTCTTGAGCAAACACATGCAAAATCAACACACAACCCATACTACGCATATGTGAGCAAATAGCGCAAACAATCGTTCGGACAAAATGCCACATGAAGTTCGGACAGTAGGTAAAAACCCTTATCCACTACTACATAAGAAAATCCGCCCTACTATCAGTACACAATAGATTTGAGGGAGAGTTTACCCTTGTAGCGTGCCACCACTTCACAAGCCGGGCCCACCGAGATCCTCCTGGAAGTTGGGTCGGAAAGTCTAGTTGAAGTCGAAGCATGTCGCGCGAACGCACACGTGCAAAATACCCCTTTCCTCCCCTTCTCTCCTTCGCAAATTCATGTCCCGAATAGGGGACTCATGGCATCGAGACAGGGGAAGCTTCCCCTTCCAGCTCTGTCATAGGCCAGCTACCAAACTCGCGCTGAAGGGTTGGAACCCGGTCGTCGACAAACGGGAACCTTGCTGCCGAAGAGTCACTGCCGGAGGAGTTCGCCGTCGACGAGAAGAAGAACCCAATAGAAGTGTCACTCGCGTGGAATCGGAGATCGAAAATTCTGATCCCTCTCCCGCGTTTGGCTATCAACGCCGGAGGAGATGATCTCCTCCTTACCTTAGCGCACCAAAAAACTATTTGGAAGTGCCGTGTCGACGAGTCCACGATCGGAGCCTCATTGTCGATCAAGATCGCAACACTATATTCTTAGATCTAGTTTGTCGTCATCGCCAGACCTACCTAAGCTCTCAGATTGCTCAATAGGTGGCCTCCCCTCGACAAGGATGATGGAAATCATCCTCGTCACCACGTGAGCACCAATCTCCACCGTCAGATGACCGAAAATCACGCTTCCACCGGGGATAGATAAAATCTTAGCACTAGGCTTGTCCATGTCGGATACGACATGGATCCATGCCCATTCGTTGTCGGCTTCATCGCCTTGCCATCACGAACTGCCGGTGACCTTCCAAATCTGGCGTCCTCCTTCCAGCTAGCCGGAATCAATGGTGGTGCCGGCACTCTCAGCACAGATGAAGACCAGGGGAAAAATCCCCTTCTCTTGTGTGCGTGAGCCATGAACCGATTAAATCGATTTGGTTCAGCCATGTTGGTTGGTTCAGGCTCGTTCAGGCCGAATAAGCCACTGATAGGCTTCATTTTGCCTTGCGGTTGATCCCCTTCGTTGCGCTCGCACAAGATAGTTTGGGTCCATGGGTTGAGTTGGGTACTCACATTTATTATTATTGTGCTTCCGCGTGGTTTTTTTTTTTAATTCGCTTAAATCTGAGAACTCAAACGCTCGTAAACCGTCCGATCTGAGATCACCACCCCTCATTGCCGCCTTTCTGCCGCTTTCCGGGCTCTTTCCGCCCACGAATCAAAGAATGGCGTCGAGTTCCGAAGGTTGCGCCCTCGGCGACGGCGACCGCGATCTCAACCCCATCCCTGCCTCGTCAAGTACTCTACTCTACTCGCCCGCTTTGTGGATTGTCTTCCTTTTCCTTAATGGCTAGGGTTAGGGTTTTGATCTGCCTCTTTGACTGGTCTCTGGTCGAGGATTGGTTTCGGTGGAACAAGATTCACGGCACAGAGCGGAGATCCCTTCTGGAGTGTTCCGACGGCTCCGCCGCCTCCGGAAACCCTACCGTTTAAAAGCAGTAGCGCGATTTCATCATCAGGTAGTACGGGGAGGACCCATCCAGATGCATCGCCTTCACTAAGATTCGAAAGTCTTAAATTGGGGACGTCGATCTTCGCCTGGAAAAGTAGGGGTTGATCAATATGGGGCAGAGGCGATTGTCATAGAGCCATTGCCAGCGGTGGATGTTGGGCTGCAGGCTGTCGTGGAGGAAGGGGCGCCGGGGAGTGTGCAGGTGGTGCCAGCTTGCATACCTGCAGAGGTGATGCTTCTTCACTATTCCTGGTTATTGGATGTTTTAAAATGAACAGCCATGTAAATGGTTATTGTTGTGCTTACTTATTAATTTGCTGCTCTTCACTACAGCTGATTAGTGGATTGTTTTACAATATCATATCTGTTATTGCATTTTGGTAAAACTTGAAACTTGTTTGAACTTCTAGTGTTTACTCTACGGTGCTGTATTTCAAGCTAAGCATGTTATACATATACGCACATATGTAGATAAAACTATATTGATCTAAGATGAACAAGATTCAGTTGATTCTTTTTAGTGTGGTTTGTGCTTTTATTATCATGACTACTTTGCCTTTCATTCTTTGCCATTTATGCTGTCCTTGGCCCAAAAGGTTCTTGGCATTTTGTACAGGAGTGGCAATTTAGCTAAAAACAGTCTACACTGCATATAGATGAATCAATAAACCAACCGTATGTGCTAATTCAGTGAATGCCATACATTGATTGTCTGGCTGTTAGATGTCTTTAGGTGTTCCCAGATTGAAATAGATTGGATTATGCCATGTTCACTAGGGCAGAGGTATGCCAATCCCTGTGAGGGCGATTGCTTATTTCCAGCTTAGCAAAGCTGCGATACAGATAAGAAGCCAATGTTGGTTATTTGGTCAAGTTGAAGATCAGAATTTTAGCTAAATATTCTTTTTTTTTCTTTTAGTTGTTTACTAGATTTTGACCATGCTATTTCTATTAATTTCATTGTAACGTTTTATCATTTAACCATCATTTTCCATCTTCCTAGCAGTAGTAGTTTTCCTTATACTTGCGAGACCTTCCTTGAATGGAAGAAAACCCTAATTATAAAGATTGATTCAAACAAATTTCTTGAGGTGTGCACCGTTGTAGGGAATTCTACGCCGTCTATTACTTTTGACAAATTATGCACTGATGTCATCTGCATGGGGGCTTCCCTTAGATGCCAATCTGGATAACCATGTTTGCTTTGCCAGTGGAACAGCGATGAGCACGTTTGTTTTCTTTTGCCAATAGCAGAAAATTTAGTCCTAGTTACTCAGATTGATATTCCCAAACACTACAGGTGGCCATCTGTGCTGGGCAATATGTGCCGTGCCTGGCAGGGCCGGGTCCGCTTTGGCTCGTTCTATGGCAGGCCGAAATTTCTCTAGGCCTGGCACGGCCCGTGGCCCGATCCGATATGACTCAATTAAGACTCGGCCCAGATCTGACACGCGGGCCAAACTCGGCCTGTGGGCCAAGCCCGACCCAACAAAGCACTTGGCCCATGGGCCGTGCCAAGTCTGTGGGCCATGTCAAACACGCCCATAAATTAAAATGTTGCTTCCTTGGAGATTCAATCCTGTGTGCTACCATTATATAAACCCACACTATGCCCAGCTAAGCAAAAAACCACGATTAGATTACATTAACATATTATAAATTATTATACACATATAAACACTTTACAAAAATATATTGACAAAAATCATATAAGAAAATTATAAAAATATTATTTCTTTAAATTTTATTTATATAATAATAATAATATAAATTTATTAAAATTTTATATAATAATAATAATATATAAATTATGCAAATGAATTTATTTATATATTAAAAATAATAATAGTAATAATATAAAAATAAGAAAAATTTTAAAATGGATTTATCACATTTGTAACTTAAATCTCATATTTAAGTCACATGACTAAAGTTAAAATCAACTAGATTAAATTTTATATTCATAAATTATACATTTTAGCTTAAATCAATTATCGACATAATGGGCACAAGTAGTTGACCAGTAGCCAGCGACGCAAGCAGCTACTATAGAAAATTTGCGAGCATTGTGTTAAGTATACTTACTCTTCGTATCTATCTTCTCTATGCATATTGCGTACTCCATGCTTGCAGCTCTATCTCCTTCTTCAATAATGAAAAACTCAAGTGACTCTTGAGCTTGGTTTGTTTCGGTATGTTGCTCTGGCTCATCGTTGATATTATCACTATCATCCTTACTATCATTAATTTGAAAGTCCTCAACCTCTATCTCGATCTCAACCCGAGAAGGGGAGGGAGAAGGCAAAAATTCTTGTCTTGCATGATCAAATAAGTGGATAAAGTGTTCTTCGAACCTGAATACATCAATTCATATGATTTGATTAACATGCTCGATAATACTTAAAATAATGATTCTCCGTTGTTCAGCATCGAAAAAATTTAAGATAGACGTAAGGAAGATCAAACATTGAGAATTTGGCAGAATGATAATTATCTTCACTCTTTTATTATTTGCCATTTTTCTCTATGCCTCGGGCTCACCTGCAAGACTACAAACACAATTAACAAAATAATTGAAACTCATGTGATTACGAGGAATGTAATAAAAAAAATAATTGAAACTAAAATTTTGTATGTGAAAATATAGGGAACTATCGTAGAATTTATAGGGATGAAATAAGTATAAATTTATAAATTTATCCTTTATTTTATATTATTAAAAGAGAATAAAATAATAATTTTATAATTAAAAAATAATTATAGCCATAAATTTAAATTTTTTAGATACTTTAAAGGGGTATAAAGGTAAAATAATATAGGTAAAAATTTGAATTTGGGCGCTAAATAAAAAACACGTTAATTGCGTGTCGTGCCGTGCCTGGGCCGGCCTGCGTGCTGTGCTCGGCCTGGCCCGCGTGTCATACTCGGCTCGGTCACGTGCCATGCTGGGCATAACCCGCTATGGTGTTGTGCCCAGCTCGGCCCGCTATCGTGCCGTGCCCGGCCCGACCTGCTGGCCTCAAACCTCTAGCCTAGCCCGGCCCAAGCCGTGCCACGGGTCGCTGTTGACCTGCCGTGTCGTGCCCAACCCATGTCGTGTTGGGCCATGCGGGCCCGTTGGCCACCGCTACCCAACACTACCTATAGGGCTTTCGTAGGTATGTCAGCTGGAGGTCAAAAAAAAAAGTGAGCCACATTACTGCAACAGTGAAGCATTCAAATCAGATGTAACAATGGCAAGAAATTCAGACTTGTAAAGTACCAATTAGCTCATGGACAAAGATCTTAAGTATTTGTCAACAAGGTCATATGTAGAGTTGGTGAATGGATTGTGTCAGGCACAACTTAAATTTTTCTAATTTATGACCTAGCTAGGCATAGCCCGTAAGGGCTGCAAGCTAGAACATTTATTAAGTGATCTTAGCTAAAATTATTGAGTTTGGAGAGGTTCACATGTTGAATGGATTTCTTGTATCATTAACTGCCCATGTGGCATTCACCTAAAGGGGGAAAGCAATGTTGTAATATGATATGTTGAGGTGAGTATCACATGAAATCTTCATTGATCGAATATTGAGCTTGTAAGATTAAATTTAGAGCGAAAAATCTATGAAATGTTTTGATGACTTGAATTAATCTTCTTGAAGAATGATGATCTGCGTTGTTACTCATAAGTTTGCATGCTTAGGCATATAGCATCTCGATTAAGAGGATTGGCCTTATGTATGATTTTTTTAGTACGTAAAATTCACCTTTTCATGGTCCTGGCTTCTTAATTGAGAGAGTTGACCTTAGTCATGACTTTGATAATTAGCACCGCACTTGCTCACCCTTAAGGCTTTTGTAAATCATGTAACCTTGGTTGAAGCTTTTGCTGATCAAGAAGGTTGAGCTCAATCATGTCTTTCATCTGTTAGCTTGGCATCAACCTTAACTCTATGTTTTCTCAGACGGAATCGACGGCGGAAAGAAGAAAAAACACATTAAATCTAGTAGCTAGATTTCCTTCTTTCTACTGTGAATTCTGTTCAAGAAAACACAGCAAGTGGTATCAACCTTAGGTTTTATTGGTCAAGAAAGTTAGCCTCAATTGAGAGAGTATTGTACCTAGTTCTTTTGACTTTTGACAATCAGTTTGACCTTAGCACGAGGGATTAGCCCCTAACACCTTGTTTAAAAGTCTATTTTCCTTCATTTATTTGGAAGGAAATAAAATAAGAGATGCACTTTTCCTTACAAATGCTATCCGCCCAAATCGGAGAAGAAAATAAAAAGGTGTTGCCTCCTCACTGTAGCCTCCCTCTCCTCTCCCTCTTCTCTACCCTAGCTTGCCCCGCCGCTTCCTCCTTCTCTCCATGTCCCCTCCCACTCCCATGCCCTCCCCCTCCTCTCTCCATCTGTCCCGCAGATCACCTACCTTTCCTCCTCATATCTGCCCCTCCCTCTCTTCCCTCCTCTCCCTGCCTCCCTTGTCGCACACCTTCCTACCCCATTTGCCTCACTATCCACCGCCCACCACCCATCTATGTTACTCCCCAGCAAAAGATTTCACTACGAACGTAAAAGTTTAAAAGAATACAAACCATCACAATAATAGTTCACACCATAACACCACAATATAGTAATTACTAACAAAAACTTGTATAAGCATCAAGTCTCACAATACATATCAAAAACAAATCAAAGTATGCATTTTACATCATCTTTCAACAATTCTCAACAAAACTCAAAAGCTTGGCAAACAATGCCAAGATACAAATACCACAACACAAGAAAGTCAACCTTAACTATTTATTTTCCTCAAGGCTCCCATGTCTATCTAGCTATTCATTTTGGGGTTAGGCCGAACCTGGACCTGGAGGCAAAACAAAGGAGTTAGCAAGGAGAGCCAAGTAGGAATCACAAAATGCATGTAACAAGGAAAGATTATTATAAACAACTTTACTATTCTACATGTAAACATCACATCCACAAAGTCGTGTAAATCAAGAGCATAACCACAAATAACCTCACTCTCGAGTCCGCACTCTTTGTTAAAGTGTTTCCAGCATTACTCAACCGATGGAATAACTGCCCTCAGACAGCTCGGGGGATGTTGTGTCCAACATCCAGGACCCCGGTTAGTCTAATGACTTCCCGTTAGGTGACCTCTAGCTAGCACCTCTATAGCCGATCCATACTCGGCACTATAGAGTCCACAGTGGTATAGCTGGCATAATATACTCCAGCATATGATCAATCAATGCCACGACATAAGGCAATCACCAAAAGTACTAAACTATCATTACAATTATTTTGACAAAATAATCAATATAGTTGTCAAACTATGTCATATCCATCACAATGATGATTAAACAAATGATATAGAGTTCAACGGTAATGAAACAATAATAAAAGGAAATGAACTATAAGATATCACAGATTTCAAATAAAGCTTAGAATGCTGTGATGAAAGGAAAAATATTAGATTCCTACCTCAATGGTTGATTTTCTTTGCCAAATGTTTACTAACTCTCACAGTCCTTGAATCACTTTAGCTTCCAGTCTTGACTTTCTAACTTATTAAATCTTAGCTATCCTCTTTTCTAATTATTTCAAAGAGAAAAGATTACAATGCACAAAATTAAAATTACCTTATAAATTCATTCAAGATAAAGTTATGCATACATTCAATTCTTCCCTTATGACATAGATCTTAAAGTTCTTTCACAAGATTCTCTTTCTAACATGCTATAGTTATAATTGCACATTAATTGTTTTCCAGCAATAATTCCATTTGATCACCTAGACATATATTAGATATTCCTTACCACTTAAAATTGATTCCAAACACTTTCCTTCTGATTCTAACTCATTGATTACATACACAGAAATATTCCCACTAATAAAATTACTAATTCCCCACCTCTTACCATGAGAAATCTTGTTCTATTTATATGTTGTGTTTTATTCTTTTATATATTTCTAATCATCAGCTTTTTCTCTCTTTGCTTGTTATGCTTCATATATTCATTAGTGTGAGCACTTTTAAAATAATCTTGTTTATACACTTTCTTCAGCAAATCATCTCTACTTTTCTCTATTTTTATATCTTACTTACTTCTTATACAGCTTTAAATTCTCACCTTAGCATTTCATCTTCTTTTAATTCTTGTTTTGCAGTAATTTTTTTTTAAAGTTTTCTAACTCTATCTTAATTCACGTGCTACCTACATTGCAATTGCTTCCGCACTCTTACATCTTCTCCTCACTATATTTGAGTAGCATTTATTTTTATTATTTGTAATGAGTTTAATCCCCAAAGAAATGCTTTATGAATCCCCTGTTAAAGTTTTCAAAGGAAAGAATTCAATACTAGAAAGTTAAATTGCAGCAGGTAGCACAAATTCATATGGTAATGGCATATAAAGAATCAAATCCAAGAGCGCAGAAATTAGTTAACTAATGATAAAAAAAAAGTTAATGTTGAATGGAATTAAGGAATTAAAAGGAAAGGGTTAAAGCTGAGAAACCTCATAAATAATATCTATTAGAACAAATTTGGAACCATATCTATCGTTTAAGTTACAATTTCAATGACTTGTTTTCAATATATTCTGTACTCTTCAAAGAATTTGAATGTTTGAGTGTTCCATGCAATTAATAAAAACAAATTCCATTCTAGTTTCCACAAGACTTTGCAAGATTCATGTACAGCTCTAGAAATGACAAGAATCCAAAAGCATGAAGAGGGAATTTTAATGCAAAGAAGATGGACTAATATTCAACTAAGATTAAGTCAGCGGTTCAATCCAAATTATAAAAATCCTAATTGACCAACATTCATTAGATGCAGGTGAAACGAGGCCTAGCAAAATTCCTAACATTGCTGCCAAAATGACAAAACACAGGAAGAACTTGCCAGGACTAGAAAGAGTGAAGAATTAAAATCTAAAAATAGTTACTCCAAACAGGGAATCAGATTATAATAAAAGTCACTACAATATCCCATTAAGCATGACATCCAAAGCTAAAAAGTTTTTTTAATAACTCACTGTACACATATATCTAGATATGAAGGAAATCAACATTAAAGAATGCTCAAATGCTGCTGTGACATATTGGTGACGGGAACAGTACACACAAGAAATTCTTTAATGCAATCCGCTATAGATCCAAAAATCGGATGTGACATATTGGTGACGGGAACAGTACACACAAGAAATTCTTTAATGCAATCCGCTATAGATCCAAAAATGGGATAGATACAGAATAGTAGAGAAAATTTCCAAATTCCACAATCAAGAATCTAGAGAGAAAAATAAGTGGATAGATGAGGAAGAGAATTTACCTAGATTCCAAAATCTATAAACGAAAGAAGATCCTGGAATTCTTGCTGCACACCTCTTGAAGCAAAATTAGGGTGAAGACGTCGCCGATCAATTATTCCACGCACAAAAAGAAATCAGAAATCAAATAGAGAAGGGAGGAAATCTCATTCGAAAAGGTTTATAAGGAAATTTACACATAAATCCATAAGTTCTAAATGTTACAATTGGATCCTGCAAAATAAAATAGAAAATTAGTTTTTTTAAAAAAATTAAATTATAACAAACTGCCTCGCTGCTCACCTACTTTTCCTCTTCTCCACCCTATTCTTTCTTCTTGTTTTGAATCACGAGATTTACCTTCTCCCTTCTCCTATTTTCCTATTTTCTTTTTCCTCTTTTTGTTCTTTTCTCTCAAGTAAACAGGGCCTAAGAGTTTAGTAACAAATGCAAAAGATCTCTATCTTGGATCTTCAAATAGACCTTCATTTTTGGCCAACATGATTTAGATGGAAGGTGAATGTGTTGACCGAATATTAGTTTCCATGGTATTTCTTAAGAGTGATGACCTTCCCTTATTCAATTAAGATGGTGCGACTTCACTTGTGTTTTCTCATGGATGCTTCTTATTGGGAACTTCTATTTTCTTTCCCCTTTATGAGAGCCTGTATTGAGATGTAAGACTTGGTCTTCTCAAGCAAGTTCCTTCATCATGTAAGGATCTTAGATAAGGATGAAAAATAATCTGCTACGTTATATGGCACTAATTAATGCACTAACGAGAAGCTACTAGCAGGCATCATGTGTATATTAGAAGATATACTAGGTGAGCAACTTATCATCACTTCGTTTTACCACAAACAATGCTGATATACACTTTTTGATGCTTTAACTTCCATGAAATGATTCTTTAACACTTTCTCCAAACATGCAAATGACTCAATTGGAGAGTTTAGGAATTGGGAGAATCATCTTTGGGCATGCCCTTATTGTGTGAGGGAAAATCTTCTTAATATCATCACATTAGATGTGTCAAATAGGGCCATGAATGCTTGGAGGGCATTAACATGATCCATTTAGTTAAGGGTGCAATTATAGGGTTTCATGATTGGCACTTTAAACTTCCTAGGAACTAGTTTGGCTAGAACTTTAGCACAAGAGGAAGATCTAATATTTGCCATACTTTTCCATATCTCAACTCAACTCTCAAATTGTTGCTAGGTGAGCTAGGGGAGTCAATTAACTAAGCTTTAATTTCTATCTCCAGCTTCATTGCTTCGTGATATGATTGAGGTCTAGTCATATTAGCAAATGATAGTCAAGCTAAGACGGCGTTAGTAAGTCCATGCAAGTTTCTTATTTCATTCAAAATTAATGGGAGAAGTGTGTTCCCCTATCATTGTACTTTGAGTAATCAAAGTTTACAATGACTCAAGAAAAAGTGTCACTTGCCAAGCTATGTGCTACTAGACTTGTAATGTTAGCAACAAATTCAAAGGTTTAATAGAGAGTCTAGGAGTTTGTGACGAAGTAGATGGGTTAAACATGTGAGATAACAAGCATGGAAGTGGAGAGTTTTTGAGGTGGCTTAGATCGACAGTGGGTGACATATGAGATTTGACTTATAACCAAACTTCGGCTGTGTTTAATTGAAATGATGGAAAGTGGGAGGTAAAGGAAAGTAGGAAGGAAAAGTAATTTTAGTTATTTAATGGTGCGGAGGGAAAATAGAAAGGAAACATAGAAAGATACACTGTAGCAAAAATTTGATAAACAGTGTTGATTTTTGACATGTGTGTTCCGTCCGAATTGAACAGAATAGCTACTGTAGCTACAGTAGTTACTGTAGCTACAGTAACTACTGTAGCTGTATGCAGCATTTCCTTTTTTCTCTTCGATTTTCTTTCCTCTCAATTAAACACAGCCTAATTTTTTTTTGACAAAGATAGATTTGATTGATGAATATAACTTGTATCATTGGCCAGTAAAGAGTTACCGATGACATCTTTGTCTCGCAATAATTAAACTTGATGGATTTGCATAAACAAGAGGCTTCAATTTGAATCGAGAAATTCTTGTTTTGATTAGTCATGAAATGAAAAGTATGATATAAGCTAGAGAATTTGATACCTCCCTCCTCTTGATTAGAGGGCACATCTACACCTATTGTTAGATTCAATATGTTTGGATTGTTCTGATACACGTATGACAAATGCAAAAAAATGTGTTGTCCAGTATATGCTACAACAGAAGGGAAGGTGGAATGATTGGTTCTATTATTATGATATGGGATGACATTGTCCTTTAGTATAACTTAACGTGTGAAGCATGTGGGATGTTGGCACTATGGAAGCTAATGACATGTGTATGCTTCATTCAGTAACTTCCGAGTGTTTTGAGCAAATAAACTAAGAAGCTTGGTAATTTATATATAGTCACCTAAATGAGTGAAGAGGTGTTTGGTATATAGTGAATCAGGAAGTGCGCACTCTAATTATTTGAGTAGAGATAGCAATTGATTTGAACCCATTTGCAGCAGGTTTAGGTATCCAATTAACTAAATAAAACAGATTCTAGTTTAATGGGTTAGGTTTAGCTGAAATCGAGCCGATGCTAGCTATTTATTGTTAAACCCGAACCAAATTGGCTTATTCAATTTAATCTGGTTCAGTTTATCGATTCAAACTAGGGGTGAGCATAATTTGATAAAAACCGAATAAATCGGTAAATCGGTTCGGTAAATTCGGTTTCAGTTTTCGATTCGGTAATAATATTTAGGTAATTCGGTTTTCGGTTTTCGGTTCGGTAAATGAATTTTCGATTCGGTAATTTACCGATTTACCGATATAAATATTAATATATAAAAAATAAATTTTTATTTATTAATTTTTAATTTTTTATCGGTAATTTACCGATTTACCGATCGGTTTTTACCAATCGGTAATATTTTAATTAGGTAATATTTTAATATTTTAATAAATTTTTTAATAAATTAATTATATAATAATTTAATATTTTTTAATCGGTAATTCGGTAATTTATCGATCGGTAAATATCAAGTTCGGTATCAATTTCGGTAATAAATTTTTTTGTTTCGATAAATTAATTTTTGATTTTTTAATTTTTAGATCTAATTTAAACTGGTTTTTGGACACCCTGTGACGAATAAAAATAAATTTATTAGATAATCAAATTATGCATGAAATTGGGACCGAAATGTTTCTGACACACATGGGTAGAGATTAAAGTACTTGAGCTGGCATGGTCCTCTTCGCTGGAATCAGACAACCGACTCGCTATCCGACGTACACAAGCAGCACGGCAGCGGGCCAAAATTTTTTCCCACCTCCCCAACCCCAGCCTCGAAGCATCGCGTGTCCAGCTCTGATTCCTCGAGCACATCACGCTATCGCTAGCTCTTTTATAACCATTATTTTTGCAAGCAAAAGTGTAGCCCGAGCTCGCTCTGCAATAGCAATGGCGGCCGCGGCATTCAATATTTCTTTATTAGTCACAGTCGTTGTCGTCGCCGTCGTCCTTTCCGGCTCGGCGTTCGCTGCACGGGCGCAGATGTCGCCGGGGTTCTACGCGGCGACGTGCCCCAATTTGCAGAGCATCGTGCGCTCCGCCATGGCTAAGGCCGTGAAGAAGGAGCCGAGGATGGGCGCGTCCATCCTCCGCCTCTTCTTCCACGACTGCTTCGTCAACGTAAAACTAGTCCTTAATCTAGATGCAGTTTTTGCTGCGCCTCTGTTCAGAGATTAATGGGGCTATGATTTGCGATTCTGTTCTGTTCCAGGGCTGCGACGCGTCCGTCCTCCTCGACGACTCGCGGACGATGACCGGCGAGAAAAACGCAGCCGGGAACGCCAAGTCGCTCCGCGGCTACGAAGTCATCGACAACATCAAGTCCCGCGTCGAGAAGGCGTGCCGCGCCACCGTGTCCTGCGCCGACATCCTCGCTCTCGCCGCCCGCGACGCCGTCACTCTGGTAATTAATTGCCTCGGCGTCACGCAAGGCCCACGATAACAATCACGCTAACATGCGCCGCATCGCGAGCTACGCAGCACGGTTGATTGATGGGCCGAGATTACAATCAGACCCCAAAATTTAGCCAATTTCTAGATTTGTCCTCGGTGTCGACGGTCAATTTGCGATTCTGTGTATCTATATTTATCCTAATCAATTAGTTACCTTCACCACAACTCACGTGCCATGCCGGTGCAGCTCGGAGGGCATCCATGGGCGGTGACGCTGGGGCGCCGAGACTCGAGGACAGCGAGCATCGCCGCTGCCAACGCCAACCTCCCATCTCCCTCCGCCGGCATCAATAACCTAATCGCTCGGTTCGCCGCCAAGGGCCTCAGCCTGCGGGACCTCACCGCGCTCTCCGGGGCGCACACCGTCGGCGCTGCCCGGTGCATCAGCTTCCGTCAGCACGTGCACAAGGACGCCAACATCGACCCCTCCTTCGCGGCATTCCGGCGCCGCATCTGCCCCGCGTCCGGGGGAGACTCCCAGCTTGCTCCGCTGGACGCGACGACCCAGGGCCGCTTCGACGTGGGCTACTACCGCGGCCTGCTGGCCCGGCGCGGGCTTCTGCACTCGGACCAGGAGCTGCTTAACAGCGGGCCGGCGGGCGCGCTGGTGCGCCTCTACAGCGCCAACGGCTCCGCCTTCTCCCATGACTTCGCAGCGGCGATGGTCAAGATGGGCAACATCAGCCCCCTGACGGGGTCCGCCGGCGAGATAAGACGGCATTGCCGGAAAGCCAATTGATACGCACTGATAATTGTTTTTGTTACTATTTATTTAAATTCGTGCAATTTGTTGGGTTCAGATGAATAACTAGTCCCAATTAGGGAATTTCATAATAGAAAATTGCTTTTGTTTGTATAGAGACCCTTCTAATTTTTTAAATTTCCATAGATCTAAAATTTGAAACACTAAAAAGAGTCTATGATAAAATATAAAATATAAAATATTTTATATATTTATTATAAAATATAAAATATATTACTTTTTTTTATCTAAAAAGAGTTTATGATAGCTTCTTAGGCAATTCATTGGCAACCTTTAATATTTTAATATTTCATCTTCCGTATCATCCACATGAATATTCACATCTCATTACAAGTTTTGCACATGTATATTTCTATAATTTATAGATTAACTCATCTATTATAATATCACAAGTAAGCCAAAGGACTTTTTTATAGTTCATACAATCAATTTCTTTGTTTTAATTCCTTTACAAATGGACCCTTTAGATTCAAATGATAAATTAATCTAATTTTTTCCGCTTACATT
This sequence comes from Costus lasius, assembly GCA_027563935.2. NCBI lineage: Eukaryota > Viridiplantae > Streptophyta > Magnoliopsida > Zingiberales > Costaceae > Costus > Costus lasius. The sequence continues at coordinate 43,102,796 of CM050447.1, read as the reverse complement.
CCTCATATTTGCAAATAGGCATTTTAGTTTAAAAAAAAAACTTGCCCTATGAAATTAGTAGTACTATTATTGCTTATATTTATAGATTAAGCTCTTTAATTTAACTGATTATCTATAAAATGACATTTTATAGATTTTCTAATTTACGAAAGTTTGCATCTTAGACATATATTTTTTTTACTTTTCTAATTAACCCCTTTTGTATTTTAAATTTTAAAAGTATATAATCTTAACTATTTTATACATTAGCCACTTCGTTTAAGAAATATATAAACTAACCTATACTCTTTAAAATCTTAAGATTCTTTAGACTTATAGCCACCTTACATAAGCTATAAATGAAAGGCATCTTATCTTAAACTTTTGTGATTGAGAGCCATCCAATCTAATTTTTATTTAAAATACACATATCTTGTCCTCAATCAAACAAAGACATGGACCAAAGTGTAATACTTTAATAATTAGGGCCTTGAATATCCTACAAAATGATGTTGTGATTAGGAATCTTGACCAATCTATCATGTGATAACATATCCTCCATCATGCATTTATATGTATGTTTTGAAGAAATTTAATTCTATTTTCAATGAGTGGATGTATGATGTGCAAAAGCATGCATGGTTTTAGAAACCAAGCTCTATCATGAATTTTCGTCATGTTGCATGCTTGATGTGATCCTAAAACCAAAAAGTCAACTTATGTAGAATCTTCTTATCTCTTTGGATATTCTATTACACTGTACCAATTCTCCAAACCTTGTTGGTTTAATTACCTAGAAATAGTATAACACTAGTTTTCTTTGATTAAGATTTATATCAGCAATTAAATTTCACAAATGAGCTATCAAAGCACCTAAGTGGAGTTAAAACTTGGGTCGAAGTATTTTTTTTTTGTTAAGTTTCAAATTTGGTATATATAGTTGATTTTTTAGGGTTTGCTAGAGTGAAAAAAATTAATAGGAAAAAAATCTATTGTGATTTTGAACTATTTATCTTTGGTATTATTTAAATGATCAAAACTGAATGTTGCCCCCTTAGGTCTTATATTCATTTGATTCACCAATCAGTACGCCTCTTTTATGTAATATATTATTTATGATTGTAATTTGACATTATGATGTATAGCCTAAATCTGACTTAATGATAACCACTCGATCAAAGATATTTTATACATCGGTACAAAATAATCATCAATACTTTTACTTTTTTAATGTTTGTATATTACTAATCGAATTGCTAATAATTGTTTGGAGTATAGTGGAGAGAATCTTTGGGATAATCTTTACAAAGCTATTAAATTATGCTAGGAAGCCCTAAACTCAATACATAGTCTATTGAAAGTTACAAAGTAAAAAGATGAAACAATCTCCTCTACTACCTCCATATACAAGTTGAAACTTCATGTGTCCTACTAATATGTGATGGTGTGCTCCATATACAAGTTGAAACAATCTCCTCTACTAATGATACTCTTGGAGTGGATTCCAACTTACTATCACCTCACATCATCAAAAGTTTAAAAATGAAACTAAACTATTCAAGAAAACATCAAGGGGAAAGGAGATATCAATTTAGCTTACTAATGCTTGCATTTTATAGTTTGTATAACAATCATATGCTCACAAACTTACAAGATCCACAATTCAATTCCCAGTTGCATGCAACCATTACTTTGGTGTAGTAAAATCATAATAGAATTCAAACCTCACTTTGCTATGAGCTTCAAGTGTTCCTACGTTCATACAATAATCAAGTTGGATGAGAATAAATAGTAAATATAAAGTTTACAATTATATCTTCGCCTATGTTGTTTGATTGAAACTTTAGATTATATGATTGTTCGATCGAAACTTGGTGTTCGTGAATTGTGATTATGTATGAACGCCTAGCCTTAGATCTACTACTGTAAATTGTAATTTAACTATCTATTTACTCAATTTACAAGTGATTGTAGGAGTTTATTGTATCCAGAGGGAGTCATCACAGCCCACTGTTCTTGAGTCCTGTTTTGAGTCAAAGGGTGGTATTGTTTATAGTGTTCCTGGCCTCCTGGGTTTGTGATTGAAGTAGCCAAATAGAGCTGCATCAGCATATTCCTTGGCCTCTGAACCCAAATATACAAGAAGCGATTCCCCTGCTCATCACCTATATAATAAGTGAAGGAGGTCAAACGGAAGAGCTCTATCTCTCTCTCCAATCTCCTTTCTGGGTTGATGAAGATCGGCAGCTGCTAGCTCCTCTTTCTCAAGTAGTGCCAAAATCGACTCTTTGAATCAAAACAAGGTACTTCCCTTTTTTTGCCATCTTTACTTGCTGATATTTGGAAGCTGCGCCATCTCACTGGGTTGCGGGGCAGCGGAAGTTGGATAAAGTTGAGATCTTGGAGGTTTGTTGCTGTGTTTTCGTGGTGGAGATTGCACAACGTGTTGGGGGCGCATTTGTGTTTCCGCCCCTTGCAGCACGCTAAAAGGCGAGCATCCCGTGTCCTTGGGTTCGAGCACCTTTAAGAGTAGGAGGAAAGGCGAACGGGAGTTGGGAGCGAGGAAAAAGGTGGGAGCTTGAGGGCTGAGATGTCGCGGAACTCGCTTGAGAAGCATGGGTCGATCGACGCGCAGCTGAGGCTTCTGGCCCCGGCGAAGGTCTCCGAGGATGATAAGCTGGTGGAGTACGACGCGCTGCTCGTGGACCGATTCCTCGACATCCTCCAGTCTTTGCACGGCGAAGATCTCAGGGAAACGGTACCTCGATTCTTGTCGATTTCCGGTTCTATTGTCTCAAACTGTCCTCTTCTGCCTATTTCTGTCGGAAAGTTTGAGACTTGTTTTAGTAAAAGTTTCTTTGATTCTGATCGAATATGCAAAGAGGGAAAAAAATAATTGTTTGACCTCTTGTTGGAATTCCACCCAATCAAACGTTGAAATCGAGTAGGAAGATAAAGATTCTGCTTGACTGAATCAATTGCGAGTCACTCGTTGAATCCATTTAGATTTTTGCAATTTTCTCTCTAGGTTCAAGAGTGCTACGAGATATCAGCAAAATATGAAGGGACGCGCGACCTAAGCAAGCTGGATGAGCTGGGGAATGTGCTGATGAGCCTTGATCCTGGGGACTCTATCTTGCTCGCCAGCTCCTTCTCTCACATGCTCAACCTGGGCAATCTGGCTGAGGAGGTCCAGATTGCCCATCGCAGGAGGAACAAGCAAAGGAAGGGAGATTTATTTGATGAAAGTAATGCGACGACTGAATCCGACATCGAAGAGACACTTAAGAGGCTTGTGGGGCAGCTGCATAAGTCACCGGAGGAGGTCTTTGATGCCTTGAAGAACCAAACAGTTGATCTGGTTTTGACTGCACATCCAACCCAGTCAGTAAGAAGATCACTGCTTCAGAAACATGCCAGGTTATTTGACAAATTCAGAGTCAATTGCCTTTTCAAACAATTTTCTGATAATTCCAACATTTTCCCTGTATCATGCCTGTCAAACTTTCCTGTATAATTTTGTTGCTTGGGGTTCCCAAATTGTATTGGTTAGTTAATGCCTTTTGTTCAGCTCATTCATCTCTCACTAAATTTGCAAAAGAACTTTCTTACATGCTATATGGGTTCTTGTCTACTTCTGAAAATAACTATTTCTTGAATCTTTCTTCAGGATAAGGAATTGCTTGACGCAGCTGACAGCCAAGGACATCACCCCTGATGATCAGCAGGAGCTTGATGAAGCCCTTCAAAGGGAGGTAACTTGATTGCTCTAGTGTTCAAACCTGAAAATTTTCAAAGTTGATTACCATTATTTTCTCAATTTGTATTTCTGCTTCCATTCTTTTGATATTGTCACGGTTATATTTCAGATTCAAGCTGCATTTCGAACAGATGAAATCCGGAGAATACAACCCACTCCACAAGATGAGATGCGAGCTGGAATGAGTTACTTCCATGAAACAATATGGAAAGGTGTACCGAAATTCTTACGACGAGTTGATACATCTCTCAAGAACATTGGCATCCATGAGAGGGTTCCTTACAATGCTCCTCTGATTCAGTTCTCTTCTTGGATGGGCGGGGATCGAGATGGTAATATATGTTCTGCAGATATCTTCTCAAATTTGTTTTCATCTTGGATAATCCGTGCAATTTGGTTTTACTTGTTAACAATATGTTAATCCATGACATAGCTTGAGTTTCTTTATAGAGACAAAATGACTCAAAAATTTTCTAATAGTTTTGCTGTTAATATTTATTTGCCTAATGCAGGCAATCCCAGAGTCACTCCAGAGGTCACAAGGGATGTATGCTTATTAGCTAGAATGATAGCTGCAAGCTTCTACTATTCTCAGATAGAAGATTTGATGTTTGAGGTATGGCAATCTGAACTTTGACAAACTTAGCTCTCTATTTCTTTTTTCAAGCATTAAATATTACTAACTCTTCAATATTATAGTTATCCATGTGGCGCTGCAACAATGAACTTCGAGAAAGAGCAAATGAACTTCACCAGTTGACAAAGAAAGATGCAAAACACTATATAGGTATAATAAACTTACTATGAATGAGAAATGAAGTGTAGGATTCCTTGTTTACTTTAATTTGTATCTAGAACCAGTGTTTCTCAGGTGCCATTAGAACTATTGCTTTTCTATGGATCACTCTTTTTTGGGTTCATCCTAAGTAGGCTGCATGTTCTTCTCTGCTAGGCCACGCTAAACACCTTTTTTTTTCTTGTTTAAAAATATCCTATTTTATGCGTCTTGTCTATTTCTAATGTCATCATCAACTAATAGACTAGTGTACATGTAAAATATCACTGCCACCACTTTCCTAGCACATGATTGTATATGTCAACCAGGGTTTATAAATTCGTTTCATACTGCCCAATTCAGGCAGTCCGAGTTATATTACTATATATATAATATATATTTATAAGAGAGTTCGCTACCAATCAATACCACCGGTACATACTGGTCCAGCCATGGACCAGTATCTGAAACCTTGATGTCAACTCAAAATGCAACAATAACAATGATGTCTAGGATACATTCATTTTGACTTTACCATTGTCTATATTGTGTCAACTTTAATAGCTTCAAGGTAACCAAAAACTAGACAGAATATTTCATCCCTTCATTGACCAAACTAAACAAAATATTTCATTTTGACTCAAATCAGCCTTAATCAATTCAAATGAAGGTTCAAAAGTTATTCTCTTAATTTAGCTTTTTATATTAAATACCACATTGATACATTTTCAATCTCGTTCTGAAATTCCAAAATTTATAGCTAAGTGCCTTCATATTATAGCTAAGTCCTCCATACAAAATTAACAAATTTATATAATAGAAAACATTTATAAATCTTGAAATTTCCTTATCATAACATTATTTAAACTCATCTCCTATTAGAAAGATGTAACCGTTCTGTTCCACCTTAACAGAAGTTGATCTAGAGTTTAACATCTTAGAGGCATATCTTAGTTTTTCCTTTCTGATTTCATCATCTCTTGTCTTACTACAAGATAAATTCGAATTGGATCCTAAGGAACTTGACAGAATCTGTTGGTTTCTGTATCCCTTTATATTTTTATTTCCTCTGGCCTTTGCTAGCCTTTTGCTTAACAATTTCTATTGAATGGACATCAGAGATTATTTTATTAGATTCTTTTCATTTAACTTTATTATATCTACACTTTCTGTGCAAAAAAATGTATAGCTACATTTTAAATAAAGTGTTAGTTAAAGGGGAAGGAATAGCCCAGGGCCTCTTAAGAATAGCAATTTTCATGTCAGAAATGTTTATTCTAGCTCATTTTATCATTAAAACAGTGTATTAATGCCTATGCACTTTCATCATGTTGTCATCACTCGTAATTGGATTAACATCATATAAAAAGAATTTAAATTTACCTGTTGCAAGAAACAACTGAATTTCCTTATTTGCTCCATTTAATTCAGGTACTGTGATCCTTCTTCATCATGCTTCGATTCACCAACTTCTTTTTGATACATATGGTGAAGGAATGATATGATGTCTGCATATTCAAATACATATTCGGGATATGTACTTTTTTTTTTTAACTTTCAAGCACATAAACAAGGACCTAGTTTAATGAGTATAAATGTTGAAGCAGTATCAGGTTCTTTTCATATCAGAATATTCAGCATTGTTTTGGTATGATTGAGTAGGTATTTTTCATTTTTTTCAATCATGAGTGACTAGTGGTGCATATCATTAATTTCAATTTTTGAATACACAATCTTAAGATTATTGAGATCTAGAAGGCATAAGTTCCCTTTTTTCTACATTCAAAACTGTCAAAGTAGTTATCTGATTTTGTTGAATTGACGTATAAAAGATTTAAGGGAAAGATGTTTGGACTGACTTCTTGCTTTGAATCTATGAAGTGTAGGGTTTGTTTTTCTTTGATCTGACAATGCTATTTCCTGATGCAGAATTTTGGAAACAGATTCCTCCTAATGAGCCATATCGTGTTATACTTGGAGATGTGAGGGATAAGCTTTACAATACACGCGAGCGTTCCCGCCATTTGTTGACCAATGGATATTCAGACATACCTGAGGAAACAACTCTCACCAATGTTGAGCAGGTTATAATGTGTTGACTTTTTTTACTACTTGAGTAATGAATAATTTGAGTAATGGAAGGTGCCATTTAGTTTACTAGACAAGGTCTTGGGTCAAATCCCACCTTCAGTTAATTGGAGTTTTCCTAGTTGCTAGGCTATACAAAAGAAAGGAATTGAAAAGTTTTTTACGCATTTCAAACTAACATGGTTACTTTTGTGGTAGATTTAACGAAAATAAGATTTTTTTTTTTTTTTTTTTTTTTTTGGCATTCGTAAGTAATGAAGGCAGTAACTCTAACCAGGACTTTGTTATCAAATACTAATTCCTTGCTAGTTGAACTAACACCTTCGACTAAAACAGTCGAAAGCATAAGGTTTCTTTGGAGACGTAATATAGAGCTAAACATAATATTGCTTCAGTAGAATGTGAGTATCTCAGAATGTAAAAAATGCACTTGATTCGGAGATTAGCCTTTATATTTATCACTCTGTAGAGTAAGGAAGTTGAAGTGTTTATGAAAGCAATTAAATATAGTTTCTATTTTAATGAATGACATGTTTTTATTTCTTAATTGTTTTTTTATTTGTTTTTGTAGCTTCTCGAGCCTCTTGAGCTCTGTTACAGGTCACTCTGCTCATGTGGTGATAGAGCTATCGCTGATGGAAGCCTTCTCGACTTCTTGCGCCAAGTTTCTACATTTGGCCTCTCTCTTCTCAGACTTGATATCAGGCAAGAATCTGACAGGCATGCAGATGTGCTTGATGCTGTCACAAAGTATCTTGGAATTGGATCATACAATGAATGGCCTGAAGAGAAACGCCAAGAGTGGTTGTTAAATGAACTCAGAGGCAAGCGGCCTCTATTTGGTCCTGACCTTCCACAAACAGAGGAAGTTGCTGATGTTTTGCAGACACTTCATGTCATAGCAGAGCTTCCTTCTGATTGTTTTGGGGCCTATATCATCTCAATGGCCACTGCTCCATCGGACGTGCTTGCAGTGGAACTCCTTCAACGCGAGTGTCGCGTGAAGAACCCGTTGAGAGTTGTGCCATTATTTGAAAAACTCGCAGATCTTGAGGCTGCTCCTGCTGCTTTAGCGCGACTGTTTTCAATTGACTGGTATATGAACAGGATCAATGGAAAGCAGGAAGTTATGATTGGTTATTCCGATTCGGGAAAGGATGCCGGCCGTCTTTCGGCAGCTTGGCAGCTATACAAAGCTCAAGAGGAGCTTGTGAAGGTTGCTAAACAATACGGCATCAAGTTGACGATGTTCCATGGACGTGGTGGCACGGTCGGAAGAGGCGGCGGTCCAACGCACCTTGCTATACTGTCACAGCCACCGGAAACGATTAATGGATCACTTCGTGTGACTGTTCAAGGTGAAGTGATTGAACAGTCATTTGGTGAAGAGCATTTGTGCTTCAAAACACTTCAACGTTTCACAGCAGCTACTCTTGAGCATGGAATGCACCCTCCAATAGCTCCTAAGCCAGAATGGCGGGCACTGATGGATGAGATGGCTGTAGTGGCCACTGAGGAGTATCGCTCCATAGTTTTCAGAGAACCGCGATTCGTCGAGTACTTTCGACTCGTGAGTAGTCTTTCTCAATTATAGAAAATCCATACTTCTATAATTAGTTTCTAGAGATAGTTTTGTTCATTCTCTAATATTGGATCAGTAGTTTTTATATGATATTCTATTTGGTTACTATGAGTCTGTTCTTTCTTTCACTTTTCTCTCCTCTCTAGGATACATAGTAAAATCAGATGGAACAAACAAAAAAATCAAGTTTTATTTTTTCAGAGAGAAAGAAAAAGAGGAAAAGAAAAGTTTTTTTTTTGATATTTTGATTGCATCAAAATCAGACAGTGACCATATGACTCTTTTTTTCTTCTTTTTCTTTCCTTTTTTTTTCTTCCTTACGCTGGTCTTTCCTCTCAAGATGCACAATAGTAGAGTCCAATTAGAATTTTAGATAGTACTGAACATTTACACTAAACATTCTTCTCTTCATTCTAGTCCACATTTCATGGTATTGTCATCAATCCCTTTGCTTGCATCTTCTTCCAGGCCACACCTGAAACTGAATATGGGAGAATGAATATCGGCAGCCGGCCGTCGAAAAGGAAGCCAAGTGGGGGAATAGAATCTCTTCGTGCAATTCCATGGATCTTTGCCTGGACCCAGACAAGGTTCCATCTTCCAGTGTGGCTTGGCTTCGGTGCAGCTTTCAAGCATGTCCTGGACAAGGATATCAGAAATGTCCAGACATTGAGGGAGATGTACAAGGAGTGGCCCTTCTTTAGGGTCACCATTGATCTGGTTGAGATGGTCTTTGCAAAGGGAGACCCTGGAATAGCAGCCTTGTATGACAAACTACTTGTTTCAGAAGAACTATGGCCGTTCGGGGAGCGACTGAGGGCCAACTATGAAGAGACTAAACATCTTCTCCTCCAGGTGAGAGCTCTGAACAGCATTTTGAGCACGCTCTTTCATTCTTGATCAGTGTGAAGCCATGATGCATGACCCACTGCAATTATTTTTCAGGTTGCTGGCCATAAGGATCTTCTTGAAGGTGATCCTTACCTGAAACAAAGATTAAAGCTGCGCCATGCTTACATAACGACTTTAAATGTGTGCCAAGCTTACACGCTGAAGAGAATCAGAGACCCCAGCTTCATTGTGAATGTGAAGAAGGATGTGGATGCTAGTGATCCAGCTGCAGATTTGGTGAAACTGAACCCTACAAGTGAGTATGCTCCTGGGCTGGAGGACACTCTCATCCTGACAATGAAGGGAATTGCTGCTGGAATGAGGAACACTGGTTAGGGGTGCTGCTTTCTTGTTCTTCTTTCTGCATTCCTAGAATTCTTATCCTGTACTGGTTCAGAATTGAATCTACAGTAATCAGCTGTGTACAATTCAAAAGGCAACTGAGTTACCTTGCCTTGAGAGACAAATAACAGAGAGATAAATGAGAGAAACTTTACTTTCTCTGAGTTAAAACTTTTCAGTATGATCTATTTGCTTCTTGTTAAGAACTCATTGCTGTCATTGTGATGCTCTTCATGTTATAACCTATTAGCTTAATTACGACTCCACTATTTTTGATAACTTTGTTCTATTGATTTTTCATCATATATAGAATTAAGTTTTTTTTAGTATCATTTTTTATAACTCGCTTAGTGTTAGGCCCTTTTTGCTGGATTTGGGGCTCAAATCGCAGCCAGCCCACTATCACCTCAACGTTCAAAATGAACGCAAGGAGATGCGTGAGCGGGACGCAAGTGACGTTCCGCATGGGATGAGTTGATGGGAGCTGACCTCGGTCAGCGTGTGGGACGTGGGGGCAGAGTGGGAAAAGAGGACGTCGTCCTCGTGTGAAGGGGGGGGGGGGGACGTTCGAAGAAAAAAAAAAGAGAGAGCTTCGTTCCGGAGCTTTTCGGCGCGTCCCACTCGAGCTCCTCTCCTCCGGCCGATCGGATTTCTTGCCGGAGCCATCATTGACGGCTGTTCTCCAGGCGCTCGGTGGTGTGGGTGGGTGGTTGATGTGCCCGGGAGAACCCTGTCTTTCCCCGTCTTCCTCCTCGTCTTCTTCGACCTTCGTTGTCATTACCGTCGCCGTCGTCGGCAACATCCACACTGCCAGACCGCCTTGGAAGGCGCGGCCGGCAACCACGTCATCGGAGAGAAGGAGCCGGCGGCCAGGTGTCCGCCGAGGTACCCCTCTCCCTCTCTCGTCCTCCGTTCCGGTCGAGCGCGCTGCTCCCGGCAACGCCTCTTTACAGCTTATTCCTCGTCGCCATTTTGCCTGTCGTGGCCGAGCTCCCCTCCCTCCACCTTCGGCTGCCGGCCCGTCTGCGCGCGAGAAGTTCCGGAGCCCTCGCGCTTGCGTGCATGAGTTCTACCAGTCGCCTGCGTGCGACTTCTAGCAGGTTGCTCCGCCTGCGTGCGGTGGTCCTCCCTCTTCGGTTAGGCTTTGGGGTGTAGTAGTTGGTGGTCGGACTCTGGGTGGCGGCCAGCCTTGGGAGCAGCATCAGCAGACGTCGTCCGGGTGGTGCCGTCTCCGGCCGAATCCGGTTGCAGCGAGGGACGAGTGAGCAGGTGGCTCTTTCTCTACTTCCCGTCAGCTCTTGGAGCAGTGTTGGCAGTCGCCGCCCTCATTTTCCGGTATGGGACGTTTGTTTGGCGTCGATCGTCCTCGCGGAACTGCGGTAAGGAGGCGAACGTCACCTTCTTCTCCGTCGTTCCTCTCCTTTGCGTTGGGCTCGCCTTCGTGTGAGCGTGGGTATGCGGCGCCGGCTTTTGCCGGCTTGGTTGGGTGCCTACGGGTAACCCCTTTCTTCTCCGGCTACCCTCGCCTTCGTGCGAGTGAGCCGTCGGTTGGATTTTCCCGCCACCGGCGTGCGACGTCGTGTGGATCCTCGTCCGTGATCACCGGGCGCCGGCATGATCCGTGGACGAGGGAGTGTGTTCAGAGTCTGTTGCAGATCCCGTCCGACGCGGTCGGTTACGGGTGAATGGCGAGCATGGATCCAAGTCGTGTTGGAACGGCAGCGATCCGTGTTGAGTCCACAGTCGGGCTGGGAGTCGATTCGAAATCGAATCCGCCGGTCGCGCCCAATCCGACGGTTTCGACCGTTAGGATACCTGCGTTGACGCAGTTGGACTCGAGTCAAGCGTTGACTCACGTGGAAATCCACAAAAAAGAATTACCATAATTCAGGGCGTGACAGCTTGGTATCAGAGCCGAGGTCGTTTCTGCACGTTCCAACCCATACGAGCGTCGTACGCGCATTTTGATAGATCCACTGCTTGCGTGCAGATGGAACCCGAGCGTCTCGTAGTTCAGGTGACTCGAAGCACCGAGGAACTAGAGGCATCCCGGGCAGAGGTTGCGATGCTGAAGCGCGCTCCGGCGGCTTCGATAGCATCGACCATGGCCGATTGTGGCCAATAGATCGTCGTGAGACGACCCATATTTCGGTTCATGACCCACTTGAGCGCTCCGGTTATTCGGGTCGGGGCACGTCGTGGGAGTGGACCCATAACCCACAGGTTGGAGGGGTGCGTTGCCCCATGGAAGTTGCGAACTTCCTCTGGGATATGGTGACATATTCCCAATCTATTCAGATCCCTGAGGGGGAGCAAGCCCAGGCTTATATCGCGGATCTCTCCGGAGACAATATGAGGAAGAGATAGCAGACTTTAAGATTGCTATTTGGGAACAAGGAGGGTGGACGAAGTCCAACTAAAACAAAAGAGATCCCTCTCCTTGGTCCAACTGAGCCAACCTCGCATAAGGGATGCCTTACGTGAGGGAAGCTTGGGAGGACAGCAGGGAAAAATCCTTGCAAACTGTCCGGGGTTCCTCGGCATATAGGGACGCCTGTATAAGTGGAGGAGACCCAGGGACAAAATGGTAATTTGGGCGAGCTAGGTTAGTCTTCGACGGGGGTGGTATGGGACACCTTCGAAGAGGATGAGACTTAGGCGTGGCCAAGTTACGATGTTGGACGAGTTTCCTGGGAACATATGCAATCTGATTGGATCGCGGGTGCTGTAGGACCCTTCCTACAATTCAGTGCAAATTACGGGTGCGAGTTGAGTCGCACAAGATGAGTCGTCTAGGACGATGAACTGGTAAGAGTGTTGAACTTAAAATGTCCTCAGCACAGGACCGAGTGAGGTCGGTCGGTGTAGTAGACCCCGAGACCTTCGGGGTATCATACGATATAAATATCGTAATCGGCAGTTGGCAGGGTTGCGCCAACGAGATCCGACATTTTGGATCAAACAGTAGGTGATGAATTGATACAGGATGGGGGATCCTGTAGCTTTCGATAGTCGAAAGTTAAGTGAAGTAGAGCAGAGATACTCCGCGCATGGGAAATGAGATGGTTGCAGTGTTGCACTGCCTCCGAGTATGGAGAGTCCTTCTCCTAGGTATTGCCTTCGTGGTGGAAACTGATAAGGTGGTGAGTACATATCTCACCACTCGGAAGAGATGGTTGGCCAAACTAGCTCAATGGTAGGAATTCCTAGTAGAATTCTAGTCCCGGTGGGAACACAAGCCTGAAAAGGCTAATGAAGTGCCAGATGCACTGAGTAGGCTTAACGCCTTAGTTCGCTTTGCGATCTCTAGAGTGGAAGGAGATCTCCTTACGAGGATAAAAGCAGCAGTTGGGATCGATAAGGAATATCGAAAGTCTGTTGAGCAGACTAAGTCGGGTATGACCCGATGATAGTATCTGGGTAGACGGAGTGGGTCAATGTCCTCACGGAGGACTGCCTTTGTCATTTTGGGTGACTGCGAGTCAAAGGACGGGGCGAAGTGGATTGATTTGGCACAATTTGCCTATAATCTCCACGAATCGCCGTCTACGGGGCACGGCCCGTTCGAGTTTGTGATAGGGAGATAATCCCTAACTTAGGTTGGTATTGCGATAAGGACCTCCGAAAGGAGATGTCCTGCTATTCTATGGATAGCTAGTGAGCGATAGAAGATGTCTGCGAAGGCAGCACATCGGGGACTTCCACAGAGATACGGTAGACCTTTCGAGGTGTCGAGTCGGGTTGACTCAGTGGCGTATCGTCTAATGCTCTCTGCTAGGGTGAAGCTGCATCCGACTTGCCATGTGAGCTTCCTAAAGGGTTTTCATAAGGATCCAGAGGATTTATCTCGGTGACAGTCGCTTCGTGCGTCTCCGACAGTTCGAATGGAGTTCGACCAAAGGATTGGAGAGATCCTAGATCATTGAGTTTTGGGACATAGCAGGAGGAACCGACGAACAGAATTTCTTGTTCGATGGGAAGGTTCTCCAATGGAAGACGCTACATGGTATAAGGCGCTCGAACTGTGGCAGTTCGAAGATGAGATCCGACGTTATTTTGAGTCGTCGAGGGCGACGACTCGCTCCGGAGGGGGAGAATGTTAGGCCCTTTTTGCTGGATTTGGGCGCGGCCCAAATCGCAGCCAGCTCACTATCACCTCAACGTTCAAAATGAACGCAAGGAGATGCGTGAGCGGGACGCAAGTGACGTTCCGCGTGGGATGAGTTGATGGGAGCTGACCTCGGTCAGCGTGTGGGACGTGGGCGCAGAGTGGGAAAAGAGGACGTCGTCCTCGTGTGAAGGGGGGGGGGGGACGTTCGAAGAAAAAAAAGAGAGAGAGAGAGAGCTTCATTCCGGAGCTTTTCGGCGCGTCCCACTCGAGCTCCTCTCCTCCGGCCGATCGGATTTCTTGCCGGAGCCATCATTGACGGCTGTTCTCCAGGAGCCCGGTGGTGTGGGTGGGTGGTCGGTGTGCCCGGGAGAACCCTGTCTTTCCCCGTCTTCCTCCTCGTCTTCTTCGACCTTCGCCGTCATTACCGTCGCCGTCGTCGGTGACATCCACACTGCCAGACCGCCTTGGAAGGCGCGGTCGGCAACCACGTCATCGGAGAGAAGGAGCCGTCGGCCAGGTGTCCGCCGGGGTACCCCTCTCCCTCTCTCGTCCTCCGTTCCGGTCGAGCGCGCTGCTCCCGGCGACGCCTCTTTACAGCTTATTCCTCGTCGCCATTTTGTCTGTCGTGGCCGAGCTCCCCTCCCTCCACCTTCGGCTGCCAGCCCGTCTGCGCGCGGGAAGTTCCGGAGCCCTCGCGCTTGCGTGCATGAGTTCTACCAGTCGCCTGCGTGCGACTTCTAGCCGGTTGCTCCGCCTGCGTGCGGTGGTCCTCCCTCTTCGGTTAGGCTTTGGGGTGTAGTAGTTGGTGGTCGGACTCTGGGTGGCGGCCAGCCTTGGGAGCAGCATCAGCAGACGTCGTCCGGGTGGTGTAGAGCGGCGCCGTCTCCGGCCGAATCCGGTTGCAGCGAGGGACGAGTGAGCAAGTGGCTCTTTCTCTATTTCCCGTCAGCTCTTGGAGCAGTGTTAGCAATCGCCGCCCTCATTTTCCGGTATGGGACGTTTGTTTGGCGTCGATCGTCCTCGCGGAACTGCGGTAAGGAGGCGAACGTCACCTTCTTCTCCGTCGTTCCTCTCCTTTGCGTTGGGCTCGCCTTCGTGTGAGCGTGGGTATGCGGCGCCGGCTTTTGCCGGCTTGGTTGGGTGCCTACGGGTAACCCCTTTCTTCTCCGGCTACCCTCGCCTTCGTGCGAGTGAGCCGTCGGTTGGATTTTCCCGCCACCGGCGTGCGACGCCGTGTGGATCCTCGTCCGTGATCGCCGGGCGCCGGCATGATCCGTGGACGAGGGAGTGTGTTCAGAGTCTGTTGCAGATCCCGTCCGACGCGGTCGGTTACGGGTGAATGGCGAGCATGGATCCAAGTTGTGTTGGAACGGCAGCGATCCGTGTTGAGTCCACAGTCGGGCTGGGAGTCGATTCGAAATCGAATCCGCCGGTCGCGCCCAATCCGGCGGTTTCGACTGTTAGGATACCTGCGTTGACGCAGTTGGACTCGAGTCAAGCGTTGACTCACGTGGAAATCCACGAAAAAGAATTACCATAATTCAGGGCGTGACACTTAGCAAGACACATTACCTTAGTGAACTTAATAAGACGAGGTTTAATTTAAAATAATTAACATCAAGTTAATAGCAGTAAAATTGTTAAAAAAAATTACTAAAAAAATTTATAACATATTAATTGAATCGAACATTTAGCTTGTCTTAGATTAGCTTGAATTTTTTTAAAAAAATAATATAATCACATTTAGCTTCTCTTAGATTAACATTTGGATCGAACATACGATCGTAGGTACATTTGAGCCGGCCAAGCGAACCGGGAATGAAGCGCCGCGTCGGTGGGGCTCCCCCGTACACATGAAAAGGCCGACTCGCGCTTGCTTGCGCCGAGGGTTTGGAATCGAATCGAATCATGCTTTGTTCACGACCCGCACTGACGGGTCCAATCTTATTCCTATTTATTAGTACCTATCAGATCCGGTTTCTCTTTTCGTAGAAAACCAGACAATACAGAAGCGTACGCCCTAGCTTTTCAATCAATGCTTCCACTGTTGGACTCGCTCCGTAACTCCGTACCCGCTACCCCAAGTCAAGCCGTCCCGCTTTCGGATCCTCTTCGATCCGTACCCATACGGATCCGGAGCCTGGCCGCATCCGTCATCCGTTGGCAGTCGGTGTACGCTCCTTTAAAAAGCGCAGTTTGGTCCTTAAATTTTAGTTATTTTATTCTTGTTTTAGGTTGATTTTCACTTTGTGCCATTTGAGATTATAAAATTATAAACATGACCCCTATCAATTAATAGTTTAATGGTTACTTTTTATAATTTTTAAAAAGTTAAGGGGCTAGAGCGGAGGTTGTCTGTGCCCCCACCTCCCCCTCTCTCGCTCCCGTTCTCTCTCTTTCTCGGAGACGCACGCAGCAAAAGAAGGCACAGTCCTCACTCATTTCTCCTTCCGCCAATCATTCTGAATGATCCTTCGCTTCTCGTGCTTCGAAGATTTCGTACGGGTTCTCCGCCTCGAGATCAGAGGAAGAAGAGGAGTCGGGAAGTTGGCTACTGAAAGAGCGATATAATGTCGTCCGGTGTCGGGTCTTTACGATTTGCGGCTTCTTGACGGGGAAGAGGACGATTTTGAGTTTGTGCTAGCTCGCCTTGATCTTGTTTGTTGAGTTGTCCTTTTCTGCTGGGATTTCGATGTAGGTTTTGGCCTCGGGAGCGAGGAAGAAGAGTCAGTGACTGGTTCTTCGTTCGATGTGGAATGCGGAGTTAGGGTTTCGCTCAATGTGCGGTTTAGTTTGATGAATTGCGGTTAGAGTGGATGCTTTGGTTGGAAATTAGTTCGATTTGCGTTGTTGGTTTCTTTTTTTATTGTGAATATCTTTAGTGTCTGGTAGCGAGATTTGAGGAATAACTTGCCCGGGGGACAAGTCTCTTCTTAGTGGAGATTTTTTGTCTTTTGGAGGAGGTGGATAGATGGGGAATAAGATAGGTAGGAGGAGGCAGGTGGTTGATGACAAGTACACAAGGCCGCAAGGACTGTACCAGCACCGGGACATTGATCAAAAGAAGCTGAGGAAGCTCATTCTCGAGTCCAAATTGGCGCCTTGCTACATTGGAAGTGAAGAATGCGGTCTTGATCTTGAAGAGTGCCCCATTTGTTTTCTGGTTCGTTATCTATCCACCTTGTTCTTTTACTCCTCTTTCAAGTTGATTGGTTGCATCTCAAATGTTGTACGGTGTTTCAATGGCATTAAAACACTTTGTGATAAACTATTTTCTTGCTTTTTTTGGGATTTTGTAGTGCTATCCGAGTCTTAATCGATCGAGGTGTTGCACGAAAGGCATATGCACTGGTAATGTACATTGCCGCTGTTTCCTACAGCTTTCTGCACTTTTTTTTATAAAAAATTTACCCATGTGGGCTATACCGTTCCTTTGCTGAATCAAGGTTTGATACATCTTGCAGAATGTTTCCTTCAGTTGAAACCACCTCATGCAACTCAACCAACACAGTATCCTTGTATATAATTTTTGCTATATCATTTGTTTATTTCGGATAATATGAGGTTTCTACTTAACCTAATAGATGCCCCTTCTGCAAAACTTCAAATTATGCCGTTGAATACCGTGGTGTCAAGACTAAAGAGGAGAAAGGCATGGAAGAAGTCGTAAGCTTCGAGTTTCAACCTCTTTGCTTGCCTTCCTCTTAGTATTATGAGCCGAATCTACAGCTACTTCTTGTATAATTGGAACTTCTTTTATAAATAGTTCTGTATAAGTGTAGGAAGAGCAGAAGGTCATTGAAGCACAAATAAGGATACGGCGGCAACAAATTCAAGATGAAGCTGACAAGCTTAAGAAAATAAAAGACACAAATTTATCTGCTACGATAGGAAATCCTTCAGAGACAGAGTCCTATGCAATAGGTAGCACCTCTTTTTGGATCCTCTTTCTGTTGATCAAGTCATTTTACCTTTTGTATTGGTTACTAACATCAATCTATTTGTATTAAATATTCAATAATCATCTTTTAAATGCACATCAGAAACCAATGGATTTGTTTCATCTCAAGCTTCGTGTTCCGTGCTGGCAGCTGTGCCACCCTCGCACTGTAGGCAAAACAGGTAGCAAAGTGCACTGCTAGTTTTCACTTTTCCAGCTTTGTCTACTAATTTAATGGTTCTTTTCTGATGTGTTGTAATGATTTTCATCCAGTGCCTAATTGTAGTGGCTAGACAACCTGTGTTGAAGATGGTTTTGTCCAAATTTGCAACACTTTGCTACTAGGTGGTTTAATTATACTACTTGAACTAACCATGAACTAACTAGTACATGCTAAGGAAATTTCTTATCGACTTAAAATTATAACTTCTCTTTCTCTTGCCTGATCTCCGAGTTGAAAAGCTACGTACTGGACTTTATTATAGTATACTGCAATCTTTTCCTGCTTAGTTCTCTTATTTCTTGAAGAATTTCTGAATAAGAGAGAAGGGTCAGGTAATGGAAGTTTCTTAGTGATAATTTGACAACATTGTTAATGCTCCTCTCTGAAGCCTCAAATTCTTCAAACTGTGACGAAAATGTATCTCAAAGCAAGTAAAGCGTGTAATGATTGAGTCTACTACCCAATTTCAACAAAGCAATTAGCTTTTTGTCTCCACCTAATGAGGTTATCATTTCATCCTACTTATACTCTTTCATTGCAACAGTAACAATTGCGTGTTATTTCTATCATTGTAAAAATTCCGTTCCTTTCCTTTTATTGCATGAAACTTTCTTGCCAATCCAATCTCATTAATATTTGGCTACTCTTGCCATATTAGAAGTAGTTACCTTTCAAAAGCTCATGAAATCTAAAAGATGATCTCTAGATCAGTTACCCCACATGTAAGTTGGCTTGAGCAATGGCTAATGGAAAACATACTACTTGGCCTCTGCTATGAATCACGATGATCCATGCAAGTACTATGGAGTTTATGCGATCCTGATTCTGACAGGAGATCAGGTATTGAACTGGGGCATAGGTCGTATTCAATTGTTGGTGCTGGTGTATTCAACTTTAGAGAATTTCTATATACTCTTCTTTTCAGTGTTCTTCCCATTTGAGGCTCTAATATTAAAAAAAAAATCAAATTGCTTCTGATCTTACTCAAGAGCAAATACCTTTTTTTTTATTTCTGATTGTCATGCAGTTTAGGGAAGCAAAACATATTTTCTAGTTGACATTAATTTCGTATTATTGCAATCTCATTTTATTTCAAAAATTTTAAATGCAGGCCTTACAATTTTGATCGTGAGGTTGATGACATTATGGTCATGGAAGCAATATGGCTTTCCATTCAGGTAAGGTTTACTATTATTTGTAGTTAAGTTTTAACTAAATGATTTAGAATAGTTTCCAACTCTCCTCGACATGAGTCACATGATGAACAGTGAATATTTCCTCATGTCACAAAAATATCATGATCTTATAATCAGAAAAGTAATTGATGTATCGTCTGACTGGGGTTAAATGTTCTGGTACTTTTAGACGGTAAATATTTAATTAGGGGTTAAATGTTCTAACTTGATTACTTTTGTCTTTGTTTTCCATTTTTCTTATGTACTCTTGTCCTTGTGCTGCGTTTTTCTCCCTTCTGTAGCACCTCTTGTCTCTTCTTTTTGCTGATTTCCGGTTAAACATTCCCGAAAGTTCTTTGCTATGTGATATATTCCTTGTTCACTTAAAAAGGTACCTAGGAGAATTATAATCATCACTCTTGCTGTATGATATGTCCTGGTGCACATTTATTGCATAAAAATCCTTGGTAAGTCTGCTGTTTACGTGCCCATATACAGTATCTTGCTATCGGCATTGAATGTGTCATTGGATCTGCATGCCCCCTCACGCATAACCACGTGCTTGTGCTTCATCAGGAGGTGCATGCATCCAATATTGCGCATTTCCCAGCGCGTGCAACCAACAGCACTGATAGGGCCCATCACATATGGGCTTATATGAGGCAGGTCTCTATGATTCTTATCCCTTCTATTGCTACCTAGGCATTTTGGTAGAATTTTCTTATACAGGCTCCCATCGTGCAAAGCTATGTTGTAGGCATCAAATGTCTGAGGGGGTAGGAAGGCCTCATTATGGCATGTTTTGGTCATACATGCGCGTTAGGGGATGTTCATGGCTTCATGCGCATGTTCATGATACTTTAATAGCCACTTTTAGAGAATTTTGTAAAGATCATCTTTACTTTGCATCATCAAATGTGTTTGAATTAAGTTCCACGAAATCGCACCATGATACAATTATAATTAGAAAGTTGGACATATTTCCCGACAATATCATTGGTCTACAAGGTGCCAATTTCTAATCTGAAATTTTAACATTGAATAGGAACACGGTTATCTTGGGTATCCAGCTTATCATGGAAACTTTTTGCCTGCACCAACCTTTCTGGAGGAATGCTATAGTTCCCGGGGTATCATTCCAGAAATATCTCCATATGGTGGGTTAGCTTGCGCGGCTGCAGCTCTAGCTGAGTGCCAGCTTATAAATTTCGAGTCTGGTGCTAATTTGGCTGGTAGCAGTACTTCAGTTTTCGACGCCCTTCAGCGATCAGGCAGCTTGCCTGCTGGAAACGTGAGATTTGTGCAGAATAATCCTTCAGGCAATTGGACTGACATACCACCTGATAGTGGGAGGCAAATAGTGAGGCAGGAGATTGCCGAGTGTCCCACAGATCCTTGGTCTGGCATGGCCGTCGCAGGGACCGGCTATGCTGGCTCCACTATTATGGTAGATCCAGGAAATGTAACAATTCCCTTCCTAAACTGTTCTACCATGTCACCACGGCATTTTTCTCCTGAGAACTTCGAAGAGCAAATGATGGTAGCAATGCCCCTTTCATTAGCCGACTCCCATGCAAGGATGCCTACCCAAGGGTTGACATGGCTATAGGGAAATGATTGCTGTACGAATCTTTCGCCCTTCTACTATATCTGTTGGTTCTATTGTCCTTTCTTTTAGCCAGTTTCATATATACATGAGCTTGAAGAAATTGGGGAAAAAATCAGAGAGAAATTATGTGAAGGTGAGTCATGTATGTATGGATGTTGAGAAAATAGGCCATAGAATTTAAATGCTAATAGAACGTGCAATAACTGAAAATTCTCAGTTACAGACTGTAGGAAGCCAGAGGTAAAAAATTGCTTTAAACTTTTCAACCGTAAGCATACTAGCGATTGACAGGCTGTGCCGTCATTTGCACCACTTTAGTAACGCCAAAATTGATTTTAGTCAATAGTGATTCAACTTGATGCATATGGAAAATAGGTTTTTTGTTCTGCAGGTGTTTGTCTCATGTCACGATATGGTTTGCGCCTGTAGGAAAGTTAATGCGAGTCAATTTGATTTGCAAATTTATTATATGATATGACAACAAATGTTTTTTTTTTTTTTTTTTTTTTTTGCTGTATATGAAGTTCTAGCTATTTGTTCCGGCAAATTTGTTTTTGTTTTCATTTTTAATTAGATGGTCCAATTTAGGGAGCATCCAGTTTAATCTTTTATAGGCTGTGTATCCTAAAAACAGTATTTGTAATTTTTTTTCTCTTATGAAACGAGAAGAAAGTTTTATGTCCAAAGTTCAAGGTTTTTTTTTTTTTTTTTTGTGAGCAGTACCTGATGGAAGGAAGACTTGATTTCAGGATCTTATTATCAACAATAAAAATTTTTAAGTTAGTATTTTTTGGTAGTTACCTATTATAAAGTATATGTATACGTTTTTAGCATACAACTTTTACTGAATAATTGTTGTATTTTGGAAGTTTATATTAGATGATTCTATACTTAAAGGGATTATCAAATGGAGGTGCTTAAAGTCATGGCATTTTAAAATTTCAGAATTATGTATTTATTTGTTCCGATGGGCATATATAATTTAGTAAACAGATATGATTGAAATGTTTTAGTATGTAATTTTTTTTATTCTGGTATTTCCTCCAAAAGAAAATTGTAAAAAAAAACAAAAGAATTTTAGTTTAGACTCTTGCTTATCCGTTTTAATTTTTGTCTATGGAGTTTTATAAGATTTCTCAATTGCTCTGAAAATTTACTTTTAATACTTGATCGATAAATTTTTAGTTGATAATTGAAGTTGATACATTTTTAAACTTTAGTCTTTTGTGTCAGAAATTTAGGGGCTAGTTTAAGGGAAAATTGTTTTAGGAACTAAATGTGAATAAATTAAACCACACAAATTCACCGAATTGAATCAAGTTGTGTTAGGTTGGATTCAAGTTTGAATTTGAGTTAGCAAGTTCTAGGTGCATGTGCGGTATAATTAATCTATTTTTTAATTAAAAAATCACTTTTAAAATATCTCTAGTATGAGTTGAGTGTATAAGGAGTGCAAAACTATCTTTAGTTATTGAAGGTGTTTCCTCTTCAATGCTCACAATTTGTCAACAAAAAAAAATCCAATCAATTCTTACACAAAATTGCTTTCCTCTAGGGAAATTACGATTTACGAGTGGAGAGTTCAATTAATAATAACTTTAGTTATTGATAATAAAGTTTTGGGAGTTAGAACTCAGTCCTTATTACTTAAAATTTTCTTATTTTCTTATAATAGTTAATTATTACCCCTAAAATATAATTACTTGAGAAGGTGATCAATTAGCAAGTGAGGTGCGTGATGTACTAATTAATAAGATACCTTGCTTAAGCTCTCCCTCTCACTGCATGAACATTACTAGCGAATATATCCTTTGCTAAAAGAAAAAATTAAAGAAAAAGAAGACCTCCAAGAGGCCAACGACAAGAAATCATTTTATTCTCTTTATTCGCAACCCATATATTCTTGTCGGAAGCCCCCATCATCAATTCCACTCCCCCCCGCCCTCTCCAAGCACCACCCATGGCTGGCTTCCGTGCGGACGCCTCTGCTCGCTACCCTCCCACTTTGGTCTCCGGCCTCCTCCCCCACCACTGGCCCGCCACAAGAGTAATCTTGAGCCTCCACCTCCCGCCCGCCGGCTACCTCTGCTTCACCCGCCCCTGCATAGTTCGCCGCCGCGGCTCCGGGCCCGCGTCCTCCCCCCGCGTCCCCCCGCTGCGCACGCCAGCGGAGGAATCTTTAGGTTACTTCAATGACAGCCGGCGCACGCGGCGGCGGCGGCACGCGTCGCCGCCGGCGACCGTGGCCGTGGCTTGCGCCTTGGGCACCGCCTGCTTGTTGCGCGTCGCGGTATTTGTCGCCCCCATGTCTTTGAGTAGGCTGGCGAGGAGAAGATCGATTACTCAGGCTGCTGCAAGCGGCGACGGCGGCGGCAAGTCGGATCCTGATCAGAGTGAGGATCCAGCCAAGGACAGTGCCGAAGACGACTTCTGCATAGAAGTGAGCATTGAAGGCCCGGATGGAAAATCGGCGCTAACTCCCATCATGTTGGAGAAAATCTTGCTCGGGAAGCCGACGGATTCCGCTAAGAATCATTTGGTACATCAAGTGTTCACCGCCGCCCTTCGACCAGACGCGCAGTTGCAGCTCCTGGAACGCGTCTATCAGCTTGCCTTTCCCGAGGTCTGGCCTCTAATATCACCCATAATAAATATAAAAATAATAATAAAAAAAAAACCTCCATGCACGCTCTGTGCATATACAGTAAGCAGCGAAACTGTAATCCTCGAAGGCACAAGTTTACGTAGAGCATCCCCTACCCACCCACAACAATTACAATTTGCTACTAATCAATTTGAATCTGTGCAGCGAAACTGTAAAACCGAGGTGTTCTCTAAGGATTTGCTCGGGGATCAAGAAAAATTGGACGCGGGACTTGCAATGGCACAAATATACATGGAAATGGTACATTTTCAATTAACTCTTTACCACCATTTTTCATTAGTTTGCATATATACCCTTCTGTAATTTGCTATTAACTTTAGAAAAAGTACAAAGACGCTGAACAAGTGTTGGAGAGGCTATCAGAAAAGATAACCCCTTCAGCATTGGACAAAAGGTTGGATCTTCTCAAGGTAAATGAATATTGCATCCATTATTTTATTAATTGTTTTAGATATTCTTAAAATATAAAAATAATCACGTGAATACATGAATAAACATTGGTACGTACGTGCATGGCCTTGCATGCTGCAGGCGGCGAACAATGTGATGTTGGCAGTGGACCTACTGCGGTCAAAGGGCGACGCTTTGACGATCGAGTTGGTCGACGAGCTGATCGCTAAGTTCAAGACTTGTAGAGACGAGTATCGAAAGGGCCTTGCTTCCACAACTCCGAATGGCAATGAAGATTGAGTACAACTGATCAAAATATATACTTTTTAATTCAATATTGCCGAGTAGAATGGAAGCAAAGATGTTGTTCACATATGTTTCTTTGTTCATAGTTGTATAATAATTCTTCTCTCCTATAGAGTTGGGATGATGTGTGAGTGAGACTTCAATCGGGCTCATGTATCGTTTCTTAATGGGATAATGCATCTTGAAGCTTAATTGACCCAAAGGGTTAATAACATAACTAGTTGGTAACTTTGAGAGGACAAAACTCTCGATAAATTTGGGATAAAAAAATATAATATATATTGTATTTCTTTGAAAAAAAATCCACAGCGCGAAAAGAATAGAAAGTACTATTTTTCTTTATTTTTTTTTCAAAAAATAGAAATAAAGCCAAATACCGCTATCTTCACTTGCGGCGTGTGGGTGAAGATGGCGATGCGTGGGTGAAGACGAACAGCATTTGACTTCATTTTTATTTTTTTTTAATTTGATGAAAAGGGGGGAGAATGATTAAGATACGATTCATAGTTCATGAGTATATGATTCTTATGAAATCCTAATCACAAATCTTTCAATATAATTTGATGCAAGGGTTGTTGATTTTGTATTTAAAAATATAATTGACATAATAATTAAATTAAAGATGAGGATCACATTGAGTTGATTTTACTTTAGTTTTAAATTTATTTTAATTTGATGCACATTCATTAAATTTTAGCAAATTATTTGCTTGATACTAACTAATTTACTATAACAATTAATATGTTTTACTTTACTTCTAGTATAAAATATGTTTTGACAAAAAAACCTTTAAAATTAAGTAATTTATATTTAAAGCTTGCTTCCCATATAATTAGTCTTATGTATCTTAGATGGAATTTCTAAGATAATATGTTTATGATTTGACTAACTTTCAATTTGAGTCAAAGCTAATTGTGTTAAAGTCAACTTATTTATAATCCATTAGTGAATAAATTATATCGGTTATAAATAGGTCAATTAATTTATGACTAATATTTATAATATAGATTGCATATAATATATAAATGATATTAAATTAATTAAAAAGCCATGCATTAATTTGCATATATGTTTGTTTCCGGCGCTGGGTTCCTCCAGCAGAGTGTACTAAATTATTAGTGGACATAGAAGGAAACTGGAATGGGCGAGTGTTATGTAAATAGAGGGCTAAGCGCGAGGCTTGGCCGCTTGGGGCGTGCATTGGAGAAGTCCAAAATTTCAATATATTATTTGCCTTTTGTTCCTTTTCATATGCCATTTCGTCCTAGAGAGAGAGAGAGCTGTGAAGGAGTACTGCCCAGCCAGTGAGGCACAACTGGGAAGGGGTCGGAGTAAAAGCCTCTTGGAAGAGGAATTTGGGGAATCTTGGGAGGACGCCAGGTTTTGCTGCTGCAGATTTGTCCTCCTTTGAGGTAAGGGCGAAAGACGTCTCCTTTTTACCAATCAGTGCATTTTTCTCCCCCCTCGGCTCTTGAACTTGTTAAAAATGCGGGTATTAGGGATTTTTTTTCACCCGTAAATCCTTGCCCGGGTGAGTTTTCTCCTCTTGCGCTTTTTTTGATGCTCTCTTACTCGTATGTTTTATAAAGGCGAGATTTTTTTGTGTTATTTTTTGGATCGTAAATCTTGTGGAAATGCTGGTTGAGTTGCATGTATTTTGGGGAAGAAATCGCCAAAAGTGCGGTTGTGTTGGAATGGGGGAGTGTTTTCTCGAGAGGCATAATACGTACTTGATTCATGTGAGGTTGTCGGTGGATTGTCTTCGATTTGATTCTTTTCTGCTGGAGACCGTAAAGCAGGGATCTTGGTGAAGCGAAACAGCACTTTCTTCTAAATCTCCCTAGCTTCCCCTTCTGCTGGACCTTCTTTCTTGATCATGATTAATGCCATTGCCTCTCCAGTAGCTTGTTTTTTTTTCTCTCCTCATCTTTTGTTTTGAGTGCCGGAGACGATTATGGTGTTGATGGAGTGAGTTTTAGGTATTCTTTCTTGAGCTCTTTCCTGATGAAATTTCACTTGCAAAGTCAAATTAAGAACTTTAATGTACGTGTTCAATAATTTGATGTGTTATTTTGTAAATTGATCTTTTCCTTGCTTGCATGTCGATTTCAGATTCTGAGATCACTTGGTCTTAGTTACTTGGTCGAGAAGATTGAAGATTGAATCTCTCGTGTTGCTACTCTTTAATCTGAGAATGTTTTCAAAATTTTAGGCTGCATGAAGCCTGGGACATTGATCTTTGTAATTATGAAGTAAGAATCTCTCTTCTTGTATTTATGTGTTGGTGGCTAACAAGACCTCATTCGGCTGCTTTTCCACAGTTCTGGCTCTCCTCTCTTCTTGAATCTTATATATTTCCTCAGTTCCAACTAATACATCCAGAAGGAATATACATTGGAGCTGAATTCTCCTGGTTAAGTTAGGTAATGTATATTTACAATCTACTTCTTTTGGAGGAAAAATATTTTGTAAGTTTGTGTAATTATTTTATTGTCGTCATTAACAGTGAACACTAAAGTTGTGGACTCTTTTCATGCTTAGAAGTAGATTCTTTTAGGAGCAATTTAAAATATTTTGTTTATGCCTCTTAAACATTTGTATCTTCATGTAGAGGTGTTTTTTATTATCTTTCGAGGGAATGAAGGTGAAGTATATTGTTAGTTGAACGGATATGGATCACATTAAATAGTACATGTCGGAATTGGACATGAGTATGTTGGTGGGGACATGCTACAACCAAGGGAAGCTGACATACCTGCTCTTTTAATCTTCTTGGTTGTGATTCCTCTTTTTACATATATCTTACTTGGGAGATGGACTGAGGGTACAAAGAAGAAGGCTAGGATAAGTGCGCTTGCTCACCTTGCTGCCGAAGAAGCTTTTCAAGTAGAAGCCATGGCATCCGCTGATGTTCTTCCAGTTTTACCGCCTTCAAGAACTGGCTTAGATGGTCATCCAGTTTTCTCTTCTTCAGTTACTGGCTTAGATGCTCTTCCAGTTTTGCCTTCAAGAACTGGATTTCATGAATGTGCTAAATGTTCTTCTCCTGCAACGACACGATGTTCGAGATGCAAATCGGTTAGATACTGGTATGTATAACCTTATAGTACGTGGATTTTTTTTTCTATTGTTTTTCTCATCTCTTAGAGCCTGTATTCTGTTCGTATGTTTCATTTGATTGTTTTATTGTTGCCATGTTAATAATAATTTGCTTCTCTAAAAGATGCCAAAAGTGTGCACCACAAATTGCTTAAACTTGGGTTGCTTTTCTAGCTTATTAATCCAAAGCATGAGCACAACATAACAAAAAAGATTTAGAAGTGCTGGGAGCCAGGTATGATTAATTGTTTTTATAAAAATTGTTTCTTATTGTTAGTTTTTTTCCCAAAGAGTGGTAAGAAAATTATATTCAGAGGATGCTGCAAAGATTAGGTGTTTTCATTTAAAGTTGAGAAGATAAGAAAATAGTACATTGCTCTTCACCTTCCTCATTTTATGCAATATGGTGGTCCTTGTCACATTTGGATATATAATAGTCAAATTACACCCTGTTGTCCATCTATAAGTGAGAGAGAGTTCCAAAAGATGGAAAGAATATAGATTGGAATCGGCAAATATGTTGCTAGGATATTTATAATGACAATAAGCACAATTCTCCTGCTAGAGCATGCTTACAACCTAGTCAATTGTTAACAACTTATGCAATTTCTCTTACAACAATCAAGCATTAGAAATTATCCATGATAAAGAAAAACGAATGCAATGCATTGAATTTATTTTACTTTTCAATATCAAAATTACCTTTAGGCACGGCTGATTTATGAGCAACATTGATTAAATAATTGGTATAAAAGGGCACTTGGATATTTTATTAAACTAAGCTTAACTATAGATCATGGTTCATGGTACCCCTATTAGTATGATATAGCCAAAAATGTGATATTGGCCATATTAACCTTATAAAATTCACATAATCAGAATCAAAAAGAGAAAAATACATAAGAAATAAAAGAAAATTGTATTAGTAATTTGATCCACAATCTTGTATAATTAATGAATAAATTAAATAAATAATTTAGTTTTAAAATTTTACATGTTTGTAGGTTTAATGAGTATGAAATAGATAATTATTTTTGTTCTTTAAACCTATTTAATAATTACCACTATAAATTAAAACATGTGAATTTTAAACCACATGTTATGTGATGACGATATGAATTATGAAACATTATTACTTTTTTTAAAGATATTTGTTCACTTTATTGTTAACTTAGCATTAATTAATAATATATAGTTAATTTAACAGTTGATTATTCTTATCAAATATAATTAATTTTGTTTTTTTTAATTTATTAACTAATAATTCTATAATCATTGTAGACATTAATTATCTAAAATTTACTAAACTTTAGATAATAAATTTAACTTACTTATATATAATGATTAGTTTAAATTACTTTAAAGTAATGTACAAGATTATTTCATTGAACATAAACATAATGAATTAGCTTAAAGGGTCAATGCAATTAACAAATTTTAAATTGAAATTTGATTAACCAAATTAGAGCTTTAAGAATTTAAGAAAAAATAGTGAGTTCATTTGACTTGATTGATTATATCATATTAGAGACACTAGTATTTTTAATCTTAGTCCGAATGATAAGCCCAGTACATTCCAATCCAGCCATGAATAGTACACAGACCACATGTATACTGACTTGCACAAAATATTGAAAATAAAATTATGATTCTAATTTGAGGTATCATGTGCTTGCACCTATTAGTATGTATTGATCCGAGTTAAGATCAATATATCAGCTCTGCTACTTTAAATCATGATAGGTACGTGTTCAAACTTAATGGAGGTTCACCTTTTTTGTCTCTCAAAGATTTGAGACGGAAGCAAAGTTGACATTTAAGTCACCCTCCAACCCCAACGTTAGAAGTTGGGGAGACTGAACAAGCGATCAAGCTCTCAATAAATTTTGCTAACTATTGATTTTTTTTATTGATATAGGCTAGAGTGAGCCAAGTTAGATTCTCTGTCATTGATGATATCAATAACTTAAATGTTTTTATTGGCAAGTGTCTAATGATAAGGCTAAATAAATTCAATTGCAAGCGTCAAGCGGCTAATAAGCTTGGGGTCTTAGACTCTTAGTTAAGTTCTCATCAATTTATAATGGCTCCTCTCCTATTTCTCATTTAACAATAGATCAATCCTATATACTGTGTGAGATTCTGCATTGAATTGTTGGGATCACTTGATCCCAGTTATTCAAA
The DNA here is from genome assembly GCA_027563935.2 of Costus lasius. Classification (NCBI taxonomy): domain Eukaryota; kingdom Viridiplantae; phylum Streptophyta; class Magnoliopsida; order Zingiberales; family Costaceae; genus Costus; species Costus lasius. The sequence goes on along the minus strand of CM050447.1, from coordinate 43,073,677 downwards.
CTTCAAAGCCTAGATTGAATAAAACTCATTGATTCCTTCTTGTCTGTCGGAATGCAATAATTGACACCAATCTACTCATTTCATTTATTTATCATAAATCAACTGAGGATCAGATTAGCTCTTGACAATCCCAGTACAACTTAGTAGATCCAAATTAGGATATCTACATTGAACACAATTATGTACCCCCTCACATAAGATATTTTATTTATAGAAATACTAAGATCTTAATCTGATTATGCGCATGGGACTTTTATTGACTTTTAAATAAATTAATGTTAATTTATTCTACACCTGTCCATCGCATTCAGTTCTCTCACATCTGACATGCATCTCCAACAAGATTTGTTTGTTTGAGCCATCTGGCCTTCCTCCTTGCTACCTCTCATCCCGTTTTCTTATCCCTGTGTTTTCTTATTAGAGAATGGAATAATTAGACATTGATCAAATTCTTCCAACCATTTGCCTCATCTACAATTCCTTGGCTTACTGTTAGATACCCTCGATTTCATTAAGTGTTTGGAAACAAGGATGAGAAACCTGTATTTTCAAAGTGAGGTACGTTGGCAAGTAGTAGTTCTTGGAAAAAAGTACTATAGGTATAGTTCAAAATCCAATCAAAATTTTGGCTTCACTATTAAGGATTGGATTGGTTCGTTTCACCAGCTGCAGCATATGGATGTGAATCAGTAGAACTGACATGGTCTTAGATATACTATGGCTGCATATTGTCCAACACTCCAACGACGTAGTATAGTATTCAGCTGGTAGGGTTATAGTCATGGTCCAAAACAGATTACTATATGTTCCTCGCAGCTAGAGGTTATCTTGACCAAAGAAAGGAAAATAAATATTATTATGCAATAATTTCTTACATTAAACTCCAACAAAAAGTCGTGGATACATATACCTCTTCTCTTCCTTCGATTCTGAAATGTTAAACCGGGAGCTTAAAATCTTTCTGAATCTTAAGGATATTTATTTATTATGTTTTCAGTTCTGGAAAGTGCCAAATTATTCACTGGAGGCAGGGGCACAAGCATGAATGCCTGCAAAGGCATGAGAATCTCTTTAGTGCTTCTGCTGGCGCACCTCATAAAGATTCTCTGCCGCACAATCCTTTCTTAAATAACCGAAAATCATCTCACCATTCCAATCTCCAAATGTCCCTGCAGCACAATCTTCACAATGGCCTGGCTGATCCTCTGTTTATGGCCACCGATACACGTCAAGATTTGGACACCAGAAGGAAGCCTTTAGGTAAGTATTCTTTTAGTAAATTAAAAATGGCTAAATCAGATGATGACAATAATGATACTGGTGAATTTGACCAAGATTACATCCATGATGCTTGTGCTCAAACCTTGTCAACCGATGTCATGCCAGAGGACCCTTCCATCGGACATAAGGTTCTTATCATTTGAGTTTGTATTGTATTTGCTCTCATAGGCATGATCAGTTTCTACATTTTGCACTATTTTACTGCTGTGTTTATTCACTTCTGGTTTCAGCTAGCTGGGGGAAATTTCACTGTTTCGTCCAGTCAGGTTCATATAAATCAGGAGACCAACAGTTCATCTAATTCAAGAAATGTGTTAGGTCAGCATAGTAAATCAGCAGGTGAAACAAGAAAGGGACTGAAACAAAGTGGCTCTCCTGTTGTGCCTCAATTCCATATGGATAAACATATGATTACTGCATGCCAAAATGTGCCAAATGTTAGTTCAGAGAAAGTGAATTCTTTTGAGGGCGGGTTTTCTTCTAGTGAAACAATCAATGTTAGTTATCCACTTGAACGGTACTCAACCAAAGAAAACAAAATGTACAGGAAACCCCCCTACACCCTGGGGCACACAGCTTCCTCATTGCAAAAGTTGGCAGCAAATGTTTCCAAAGAACATCATTGTCAAGGACTAGAAAGAAATGGTGACATGGGAAATGGATCTAGTAGGATAAACAGAACTTCCTTCAAATTCTATTATACCTATGTTATTGACCATTATTATCGTCACAGCTTTCTTACTTATTCATGTTTCTTAAACTTGTATAGAAATCCCAGACAAAAGTGTTGCCTCAAACATCCACTTGGAGGCCCTCAGTGGGAATACAAGCATTGAAGGGAAGATGGCAGGTTCAAAGAAAAATTCAAAAGTTCTCAAGCGGAATCTTGTTGGATTGATAAATGACAATAAGAAGAATAAGGTCTGGTTTGAGAAATTGTTGTTAGACCTAAAACCATGGGTTTGTTTTGACGGAAAATCTTTTATGTTTTATGTTATGCAATTTCAGCTTTGTCAATTGTTGTTTCCTTACGAGGATCTTGTCAAGTTTTTCCAATGTGAAGAGTGGCACATATCTCCTAGGGGTCTTCTTAATTGTGGAAACAGGTATAAATTCACAAGCGCTTGTGTCTAAATGATTCATATAGTAGGCTTACCCCAGTTGAGGGCATATTTCATCATTCTTGTGTTATTTTCCTGGAGAAATGTTTCTAGGTTTACTCTCTTAAAATTTTGACAGTTTTAATTTTGCCACTATTAGCTTGTGGTTTTACAGTGGTTAGATATTTTTCATCGTTTGTTAATTACATTAACTGATCAAGCAAACATGACCGTGTAGAAATGTCTACCTGTTCTCGCAAAAACATACTTCAATTTTATCTCCTTTTTGTAGTTCTATTTGAGAAATTTATCCTTTAATCTTTTGAATTATTTTATTTTGCTGAAGTTGGTATTCCTTGGTTCAAAATGGCTAATCTTGTATCAGTCTTAATTTTATTTTCCCTAAAGCCACTGGATATTGCATGTGTTGTTGATGCAATCCTCAGTTTCCTGGAATCTTATTTCCTGGAATGATGCGTTTATAGCACTATGTTGATTGTTGACAGTACAATATGTGAATATAACAAAATAGTTGAGAATCTTGCCTCTAGGTATAACTGGCATTTTCACTTACGCAAGCATGTACCATGAAGAGAACTATCCACGCATCCAAATTGAGCAAAACTTATAGACAAGACAAATGAATTAAATGGAAAACAAAAAAAAAACTAAAGGAAGAATTTCTTCATCAATGAACAAAGAAACATTAGTTTGCTAGAAAACACTATACATTCAGGTACGTAACACATTGGTAGCAGTTTGATGCTTCAAATGGACGCTTTGTCCAGCAGACTTGTTTATTCAGATCGGTTGAAAAAATTTTCAACTGCTAAACTGAGATGTGGCACTTCCTATTTAACAAGTGTCCATCTTTACAATAGTTGATCTCTTTCCTGCTTTTGAACCTTTGGTTGAGTGTTTGCATTTGAACTATCTATTGGAATGGGTTTGAAAAAAAATAAACTATTTCTAATTTTTTGATGACTACTAGTTCAACTACTTGACTATCCATCAAATGGCCTATGTTATTTTATCTACAATGGTCGGAATCCAGTTTTTACACTTCCATTATGATTCACCATTTTTAATTTCAAATTGGATTTTTGTTGGACTTTTAGCCGGTTTTTGTTTGACCATTGGTGCTAAAGTATGTCATCCATAATCGTATGTTTCTGATGTGCATTGCATGAGCTAACCAATTAATAATCTTGAAGCCCGTGCCCCTTTGCTTGGACAATTAGCACTTTGCATATTCAGGCTAAGTTGCCTAAGATCTATAGTTTAATTCTCATTAGCGGCATCCTGTGTACTCTGGTTTGTTAAACATGGATCTTTAGGTTGCCTATATTTAGCATCCTATGGTATCTAACAAACATGTTTGGCCTTACATGATGGCATGGCCTTTCTGAGGGTGAAGGAGAGATGTCAAACCACCGTGTTTGAAATTTCATAATTGTCTGATCCACTATGTTCTGTTTTATGATTTTTGCGATAGACCTACAATGTGTATGTGTGGTATATATATGCATATGTATGTATAAGATTGGGAAATAATTTGTAGGTTACATTTGTTATTATTTTTATTTCTTAAAGTCGTCTCTGGAGATAACAAAATAACAGTTAGTTGTGAGAATACTTATTATTTTGCTTAACGTAATGAACTTTTGATGGCTGAAGCATTCGGTTAGCTTTCCCGCTATCTCTAATGAAATATTTTGATAAGTGAACTGGTTTTTTTTAGAACCTATAGGAACTTTGCATCTAATGTGGATTTGCATTTGCAGTTGTTATGCTAATGCCGTTTTGCAATGTCTGACTGGCACTAAACCTCTCATGGTCTACCTACTACGGAGATGGCATTCTCAAACTTGTAAACTGCTGTTTTTATTATCAGAAAATTCTATGAGAAACTTTATCATATTTTGCTCTTCTAATGATCAGTTATTCTCCATTAATAGGTTGTGCCAAGGAATGGTGCCTTACGTGTGAACTTGAGCAACATGTTTCAATGTTGCGGGAGGGAGGTGGTCCTTTGTCTCCCAGTAAGATCCTTTCAAACATGAGGAATATTGGATGCCGCATGGGTGGCGGAAACCAAGAAGATGCACATGAATTCTTGAGGTACAAATTATAATGAAATTCTTTGGCTTTTATTTAATTCTATGGTTTCAGAAGTTCCATATCAGTTACTTTAGATTAGTGCTGCAATAGTTTGGTCATTCTGGGACTAAGAAGGGATATCAATATCTGATATGTATAGACCAGGCTTAGGGATACTGGATTTATTCCTATCGTGTAGAGGAGCATTGTTTAATGCCTGAGTCAAGCTTTCTCAGATGGATTGGGTGCTGTCATTTTTTTCACTTCTATTGTTACGTTAAGTAATAACTGAACCGAACACATTCTTTGGGGTCAAGGGGGATCAATTTACTTTAAAGACTGATACTTAGACTGACCCAGCTGTGGGGGTGATGGGATTTATTTTAGTATTCTCCCTTCTCTCTGATGTTACATTTTTGTATTTTATACTGATGAATACTGCATAATTTTATAATTCATTTTGTTGATGCATTCATGCAATCAGGCTTCTTGTAATGTCAATGCAATCAATTTGCCTCGAAGGGCTTGGTGGTGAGAAGGAAATCGATCCAAGATTACAAGAAACAACACTTGTACAACAGATATTTGGCGGTCGTCTAAGATCAAAGGTGTGTCACTTTTACTTTGCTGCAAATTTATCTCTTTTAGGCTAGTACAGTCTTCATACTGGTTAAATAAATGATATTTGACCCTAACTTATGCGCTCAATGAATCAAGGTTAAATGCTTAAGATGCCATCTCGAGTCTGAACGATATGAGAGCATAATGGATCTCACACTGGAGATACATGGTTGGGTTGAGTCCTTGGAAGATGCTCTCACACAATTTACTGCTCCGGAGGATTTAGATGGAGAGAACATGTATAGATGTGCGAGGTTCGATTTATACTCCAAACACTGCATATCTAATTTCATTAGTTATTGGCTGCAACTGATGTATTACTATAAATCATAGGTGTCTGGCATATGTCAAAGCCAGGAAGCAGTTGAGTTTACATGAGGTGCCAAACATACTAACTATAGTCTTGAAGAGATTTCAGGTAAAATGGTTGACTAGACAGAAATTTTGTGCTCTTAATATTTACTTTCATTTCATCATAATGTGTTCTGGCATCTTAAACATAAATATTAAATATATTTTCAGTATACTAGACACTATTTTGAAATTGCTAGATATTTTAATTTCTTTTAATCACATGTCTACACTTTTTATCATGGAAGCTGTGCGATGATTATGATCAGTATTGTTATTAATATCATTTATGAACATTTGAAGAACATTTTTAAAAGTGTAATTATTGCTTGAAGTTTTAAATACCAATCTTATAAGTATATTGGTGGTATGCACCAGGAAGTATCAGTCTATATCGACATTTGGTACTTGTATATAAGTACAAAGTCATATATATATGTATGATACGTTCCGGGTTATAGACTAGATTGTTTATTCTGGACTACACTTGTTGCTGCCTTCTTGTTATTAATACTAGCATGCACAAAATATAAGTTAACCTTTTTCTTTATGCAATTAGTTGCATTAACCTATCAAATTCTTATGTCCTTCGTTGTTTGCTTTTCTTAATTAGACAGGGAAGTATGGAAAAATAAATAAATGTGTCACCTTCCCTGAAATGCTGGATATGATACCTTTTGTGACTGGGAATGCTGACAACCCTCCTCTCTACCTGTTGTATGCGGTGGTTGTTCACTTGGACAACTTGAATGCATCATTTGCTGGGCACTACATTTCATATGTTAAAGATCTGGAAGGAACGTGGTTCAGGATTGACGACTCTGAGGTAACTAGAGTCATTATTTAATCTGTCATACTGGGGGTAGAGTCTCACATTGTGTCCCTGGCTTAGAATTAAACGCTAAGTAGTTATTGGTGAAATGGATCTGGCATCATTAGTCATGTGTTCTACGACTTGTTACATATTTCATGAGCAAAAGAGGATTATAGGAAAAAAGAAAATTGGGCAAAACTTCTGCATCTACTGTATGATATTGCAAGTTTTCATGTATTTATTTGCTTAATCATTATATTTCAACTTTGAACATGATATTACTGAAGTACAACTTAGGTTTGTTTTACATGACCATGAATAGTTCAAATAGTGATAGATTTTTCTTTCTAGTAGATGCTTAGGGCTTGTGAAACAATCTAATCTGTAAAACCTATAAAGTACCTTATCCACACAAAAGATTCACCTACTTCTCAGTATCATTTTTGTATAAACTCACTACTGAGGATACAGAGTAACAGTTCTTCGTTTGCTGTACTATATCTCTTGCAGAGGCTTTGCTAGTAGGAGTGGGTTTAATATTGTGAAAGAAAGAAGAATTCTTGCATGTTGTTAACAATGTGGACTCATCATTTTCTTTATTAATTTCTGGTTTTTGCTGTTACCCTTTTGATCCTTATTTTTTTTTGCTTAAAATAGGTTCAACCGGTACCCCCGAGTCAAGTTATGTCTGAAGGTGCATACATGCTATTCTACTCGAGGTATGTTTAGTTAATTTCAATGCCATGTCTATCAGTACCAATGTTTTAAATGTCGGTATCGATTATATTAATACACAAGACCTTATATCGATTTACCATATAGAGTCGGTACGAACAAATTCAAACTTGCTAATTCATCTAATCCTCAGATCTTTTCCACGCCCACCCCAAGCTTATACTGATAAAAGGCTATCGCGCCCCCCACTTTGTGCAAAGAGGAACAATGTCAAGAGCCCCAAAACTTCAAAACATGGGCAGCAAAGACTAAACACAAGTTCATGTGCTCCTGCAAATTCAGCACATCCGAGAAATGATTTGGGAAAAGATTATGGTGAAGATATGGCAGATCTAGCTACTACTGCGCACATTCCAAGGCCCTGCAGTAGAATCTCTTCACCAGAAGGAACAGCATACCCAGATGCATTGAGTAGTGAGTTTTCTGATGTAACATCCAGTGATTGGTCTCTTTTCACCAGCTCAGATGATTCATCTTTTACCACCGAGAGCACCAGAGATTCTTTTAGCACAATGGATCACGGAGACAACACAACACTAGACACCATTTCCTCTATATTTAGTCCATTCTATGCACCGGAGTACACCAAGATCTCACCCGGTCCACCCCAGCAGACGAGATTCTTCGCAGAGAGCGCAGACCGAATCGTGGATTGTTCAGTGCCAACACGACCACTTGACAGTGTACATAGAGGAAGGAATGTGGATCATGCACCTCTGGCCTCAGGGAGCCATTGTAGTAGTGTTTATGGTCAGTGGGAGTGATCTTAGTGAGATTGCCTCCGTTACTTGTAGTTATCATTCTACATTCTCTTAGATATAGTGGAGTCTACTTGATCTGGTTCATCCTTGGGTCGAAATCCACCGTGTCTCGTGTTTTTAATGGAATGAGGCGCGTCTAATCAATGAGGCATTTGCCAGGGTACTTGAGGAATTTCATGTACGACTGAATTAAGCTAGCTAGCCGATGTTCTTAGTTTCTTGCTCTCCAAATGGAAACATTGAGATGTAGTGTAGCCATTTTGAATCTTTGGTTCTAGCCATTACTTTTCCTCCGGATTATCTGACAATTGCTGTTGCAGTCCTCCCCTTGTGTTTGCATCTGCAAAACCTTTTATGTGGCCTTTTTGCTGTCATTGGTCCAGCTCTCCAGCTAGAACATGTTGAAATGCTTTTGAAAGCCAATGAACTGAAGGCTGCAGTGATTCCCGAGGACAGCACAAGTCAACTAAACAGGAAATTGTAGTTATAATGTCTCTTATTTTATTGGTCAAGAAAAGAGGACAGTGCATAGAAAGAACAAAAGATGCTCTAAATATTCTGGGCAGGCCAGGAAAAGGACAGCTCGTGCTCTATGAAAAGTTAATGCAGATGCAAACACAAGGGAAGCAATCGCCAGATTATTAAAAAGTTTTCTGCACTAAAAAATTGAGCTTGATGTATGAGAGCACCTTAATCGGTATTAATATTCTATGTAGCAAGTGTAGGTGGTAAATTTATCTGATCGATTAGTTGGTATGTCTGATTCGCACACAGATGTAGTATAATCATCAGATTGAATCTCTCCAAGAATTGTGTCGTTAGATCAATCAGCAAAAGCTATAATTATGAGTTATGCCCAAATTCCATTTGTTCAACTTATTTGATTATAGTTGAACATGCTTTGGTGCTTGTATTCTCCATCCTCTGACACGAGCGGTGTGCTTGTTTTTTTTATTTGATCATAATTAATTCACGAGCGGTGTGCGGTAAAGTTTCACAAAGCCGATGGATTTGAATCAATTAATTCTACAAACTCCAATATCTAAAATTAGAACTATATGCCCCCAGTTGTAATTACACAGGTTTAAATCCAAATTTATTGCGAGTTATATAACCAGATGTCTTATTCATGTAATGATAACTGATATCAAGAATAAACTATACGTGAATTAATTATGAAGCAAATGCAAATACATATTGTAACACCATTTGTTCATCCTAGGGACTTGAAGGGCTAACCTAATTCGATCAAAAGTGTGATCTTTAGATTCATTAAGTCCAATAGAGTCTAGGAGAATAACGTCAATGGGCTCTAGAAGTTGAGGATATTCTAATTGTTGAAATTGATTAACCTATTCAACATTATCTCGAGTCAGGTTCTGGGATTAGTTCTAAGGTTTTAGGCATGGTTGAGCCAAAAGCATACTCTCAAAATCTGATAAGTCAATAAATTGATCTTCACAATCAGATGAAACTGAAAGTAAAGCTTAGGAGAGCAATAATCATTTCAAAGGTAAAGATTTTGGATCAATCCAAAGGTAAAGAGTTAAAGAGTATATACTCTATATCACTGGTCTCCGACTCTTCAGTCCAGTTATTAGATTGGTATTTAGTAATGTTAGGGTTGTTTTTATCAGGTTCAATTTCTTTAAATTGATATGCACGAATTTGTTTAGCAAGGCCTATGAACTTCATTTCATAGTTTGCTAAGGGCTGACTTTTTAGGAGATTGCTTAGGGCTAGGTGTTTGGGTTAATCTTGACATATTTCTTTCCGAATTTTCATCTGGATCTTTTCACGTAGAATTTGTTGTTTGAGCTTTTGAAAACTCATAGTCATATCATCAAAGAAGGCTTAATCTTTTGCACGTTGTTTTCTCCAAGCTTCTATTCAGGTAAGGCTTGAATTAAGTTCAAAATTCTGATAAGATAATCTTAAGTCTTTGCTGAATATCAGAAACGCTCAGAGCAATTTTAGAACAGAAATTTGATGCAGAAACTGCAGTTCAGGAATTCTTGATGAATTAAAACAGACTGGTGCAAGAATTAGTGCAGCTCTGGCCTAGTTGCAATGAACACACTCTATGAATCCATTTCAGAAATCCATTTTTGTTAGATTGCAGAATTTGAAACAGAAACTAATCGGGTCCGACAGAACAAATGGAATTGTGCAGAAACTGAGCTCTAAAATGTTATATTGCATCAATATCAGAAGTATCTACAATAGCCACAAAAGATGCAGTGCAGGTTTTATCAGAAAATTGACAATGAAATACAATATACTTTGTTGTGCAGAAATGTTTCAGCAATGTAAATGCAGAAAACTCTACTAAAATCTTAAATCAGCACCAATGCAAACTTCTGAATTCTGATTCTTTTTAGGTAAACATATTGCATCCAGATTTACGTTAATTAGTTTCTCATTTCATATTTGATTATGCTCATTTGTGTATGATACAGGTTGCTCAGCATCACAATTTGATCACACCATCACTATTAGGGGTGGGCAATCGGTTTTTACCGAAACCGATTATACCGATTAACATTTACCGATTAAAAATTTACCGATTTTTTAAAAACCGATACCGAACCGATTAAACAATTTACCGAATTTATACTGAACCAAATTTACCGATTAGTTTTTGATAAATTCGGTAAATTACCTCGGTAAATTACCGAATATATACCATTAGCTTTTGTTTAGGTGTAGTGAAATTTCTGAGCTTTAATTTGATCTTCACTTTCGGTTTGTTACTTTGTTTATATTGGCTGAGCAAATAATGATTCATCAATGTGTTGACGGCAGGTTGACGATTATGATTATCTCATTGGAGAAGATGGAATGGCATTGGCCAGGCAAATGTTCCCCAATCACTGGAAACTGGAAAGGGAAGAATAGACTCTACTGTAGACTAAATATTGCTTGTGACTATCACGCTCAAAAGTCAAAGTAATGCCTTCCCTACATCTCAGATAATAAGTAGGGACTGTGGCAGTATTTCCATGTAAAATAAATTCATATTATTTAAATATAGTTTATGGACCTTGAATTTAATTAGGATTTAGGAGGACAAACAAAAAATTAACAAAAAAAGTAAAATAAAAATGATAATTTGTTTTAATCTTTTTGCATGCACTCATGCGTGCCGATCGTCCATGTAAATTGAACACAAATCTGCTTCATGTCCATGCACTGCACCATCTTTTGGGGACAAAATAATGCGAGCCTGCAGACAAAATCATGTCCAGAAGAAAACAATAATACAATATTGTACATTGATACTCCTAATCACACGAGATTTTACTAGACAACGTAACTGCAGGCAATAGCAAATAAATCGCAAGGTAGTAGTAAGTAGTAACTGAAAAGTTCAATTTCATTTCCCTATTTTATTTTCAACACATTCACGTTTTATCAGAATCAAAGCAATGATTAAAACATCCAAAGTATCCAACCACATTTAGCATGAACACTTCCCCTAAATTTGAAACTCACAAGATGAAGATGTCAAGTGAAAAAAATTTAAGCGCAAACCCAGTCACAAATTCACAATGTTTACACAATTCACAACCCAGTCATTAGTCATTACAACACTTCAAGTCTTCAACAAAACTTACAAACAATCATGAGTCAACACTTCAACTACACAGTCTACAGAGTTAATCTATTTTAGCAAACACTTCCACAGTGGACAACTTCAACAGCCATGAAACCATTGAAACCAAGTCTTCCTCCACGTAGCAAACTTTCCAAGTCATTGAAAGTTTGAAACCAAGTCTTCCTCCATGTAGCATACTTTCCAGCCATTGAAAAGTCATCCTCCACATAGCAAACTTTCAAACAGCCTGGACAACTTCAACGAAATTTAAAACTCAATCATTACAATACATATTATGATATTAAACAGAATTCAAAACTTAAACTTAGTCATTGCAAATTACAATACCAAAAGACAGGCGGGCAAGAAGCAAATTCTGCAAAGAAGAGTTTACAATACCAAAAGACAGCCAAAACTCCTCCATTTGGCCAAAGAACCAAATTCTGCAAAGAAGAATTTTCAAATTAGAAATTCTTAGATAAGAAATAAATAAATGTTAAAGGTTTAAATTTGATTATCAACACTTAACACTTCCACAGTAGACAACTTCAACAGCCATTGAAACCAAGTCTTCCTCCACGTAGCATTCCAAGTCATTGAAACCAAGTCTTCCTCCACGTAGCATACTTTCCAGCCATTGAAAAGTCTTCCTCCACATAGCAAACTTTCAAACAGCTTGGACAACTTCAACAAAATTTAAAACTCAATCATTACAATACATATTAAACAGAATTCAAAACTTAAACTTAGTCATTGCAAATTACAATACCAAAAGACAGGCCGACAAGAAGCAAATTCTACAAAGAAGAGTTTACAATACCAAAAGACAGCCAAAACTCCTCCATTTGGCCAAAGAACCAAATTCTGCAAAGAAGAGTTTGCAAATTAGAAATTCTTAGACAAGAAATAAATAAATGTTAAAGGTGTAAATTTGATTATCAACACTTAACACTACTTGTCTTCACGCCATGTTTGAAATTCTGCCAATAACACAATTGATGAATTGAGTTTAGCAAACTACAAATTACAAAAGGTTCAAAACAATCTCAAATAAAATAAAAATTGTACTAGACTCTAGTTTATTGACATCTTCAAGTACTTCAAGATTAATTGGATGGGTTGATATTCTAAGCCAATCTTGAGCACACATGAGAGCTTCTACTATTTTAGGATATAAAGAACTCCTAAATGGGTCAAGAACTCGATTTCCTGTACTGAATGCTGATTCTGAGGCAACTGTAGAAATTGGGACAGCAAGCACATCCCTTGCCATTTGTGACAACACAGGAAATCTAAGGCTATTGACCTTCCACCATGATAATATATCAAATGTATCAGTATCATCATCAACCTCTTCATTTAAATATTTATCCAATTCAGTTCTTGCATCTACCCGTCCACAATCTGATGGGCTTCTTTTTAACATTTCCCTCATCCTTCTAATTTCCGCTGCCCGAAAACGTACAGAGTTATTAGAGTCCTCAACAGTTGAAGTTTCAGTCATTGAATTGTCAGATGATTGAGAGGTTTTTTCGGATGTATTGAAACGTTTATATTCATTAAACATCTCATACATAGCAGTTCTGACTTCACTCGCCACAGCCATACCCTTTTGAGTATCATATAAGGTGTAAAGCTCTGCTTCAATATATCTGAACCTAAGTCTTGGGTCAAGTGCCGCAGCAATATAAACTATTTTGTTTGTCTTTGATGTATCACCCCAATACTTTTCATATTTCTGCCTCATAGAGCGGGCCATCATGCTTAAATCAAAGTCTTCACTTAGTTCATACTTAGCCAAAAGCTTATCAAGAACAATAATTTCTTCAAATAATACATTGGAAGTAACATACATACTACCAGAAACTTTAAGAGTGAGATCATAAAAATTTTCCAAAAATTTAATTGCTCTTCTAGCATCTTCCCAATCTCTTTTATTAGGCACTCCATCACTCCCATCTTCTCTAGTAAGTTCATGCCAAAAGTTGGGATCAACTATTTTGAATCTTTCAAATGCTCTTTCAAATTTTTCAGCAGTGTCTAACATAAGATAGGTTGAATTCCATCTAGTACAAACATCCAAGCACAACAAGTGCTTACATTGAATTTTTTCCATCTCAACACATTCTTTAAATCTATTCAATCTAGCTGGTGAATGCCTAATATTGCGAATTACTTGTCGAATTTTTAAAATAGAACTGCTTATTTCTTTCAACCCATCATTGACAATAAGATTAATGATATGAGCAATACATCGAATATGAATGTATTTACCATCTGCAATACTAGTGCCCCAATTGGTAATTTTATCTCTCAAATAATTAATTGCAACATTGTTGCTTGACGCATTATCAACTGTTATAGTAAAAACTTTTTCAATACCCCATTCAACAAGACACATTTCAATAGCCAGGCCTAATCCTCTACCACTATGGTCATTCTCTGGGCAAAAATTGATTATTTTTTTATGCAACCTCCACTTCTCATCAATGTAATGGGCTGTTAAGCACATGTAGTTGATCCTTTGTAATGATGTCCATGTGTCAGTAGTTAAAGAAACTCTTTGATAGGTAGAGCTATGAAAAAGTTTTTTGAGCTTTTCTTTTTCATCCATGTAAATCTTCAAACAATCACGTGAAATAGTATATCATGATGGAATCTTAAATCTAGGGCATGCAAGAGCAAGTAATTGTTTAAAACCCTCACTCTCAATAAACTTGAAGGGTAGCTCATCAATAATAACTATTTTAGCCAATGCATTTCTTATAGCCTCCTGGTCAAATTTCCAAACATTAATGGGACATATTTTATCATGTCCAGAATCCACCTTGAAATTGAGCTCTGTTTGTTGGCTAATGGTATAGGAGTACTTCTTACAAACTTTTATATGATTTCTAAGACCAGATGTACCATTATTTTTTGGATCAGCTTTAATTTCCCTATTACAATACTTGCATTTACCAATGATAGAACCTCCTACTTTAATATGCTTAGTAAAATGTTCCCATACCTCTGATCTTGGTTTTACTTTTCTTTTGGATTTGGCAACAACATTTGTTCCTTGTGTTTGACCCGTTGGTTGTCTCTCTTCCTCTTGTGCCTCTTGTGCCTCTGGTGCTTCTTGTGTTTCTTGTGTCTCTTGAGAATCTTGTGTATTTTGTGTTTGCATATCTTCTTGTTCTTACGGCATCTACAACATTAAAGGAGATATAGATGATTTCATCATTAAAGAGATATACATGATTTCAAGATTCAGGATACCTAAGCTTCTTTGGAATTAATTCTCACAAAAAAAGAATTCTAACTCCATTGCAATTTGCAATTAGCATCATTGCATGATTGAATTCCAAAGAATTAATTTAATTCAATAATACCAAGTCCCTGTTAGATACATAGATTGTTACATGTCCTGTCAAATTTTTGTTGGACAGCAAAAGTAATAAGAATCAAAAGAATTCAATAGATGATCTATGAAACTAACACTTTTACAAAATAAAACAAAAATTAGCGCCGCTGCATAGATGCTTTCAAGATAGGCAAGGACTATTACTATTGGCATATGCTACATTGCTAAATGCTACCAGCCTAATATAGATACCATGGTTAGATTGTTGTCGTAATAGAAATATTTAGTTAATATTAATGTTTTGTTGCATTAGAATATGGTCCTAACTCTTAATTGTTAGTTCAAACTGAAGCTAGCCTTAGAATATAGTCCTAATTGTTAGTTCAAACTGAACTAGCTTCTTTCTCCCTCGTATGTTTGATTCTTTGAATCCAAATATCAAATATGTGTTTATTTCTGTTCAAACTTCAAAGACCATTCATCATTATGTTGCATAGTGTCTATGTGGACCGGAAACAACAAACAAGCTAAACTATGTATGCGAGCTTGTGAACTTAGAGCTGCTGCATAGATGCTTTCAAGATAGGCAAGGACTATTACTATTGGAATATGGTACATTGCTAAATGTTACCAGCCTTCACTCATCTTACGTAACTAACATTAGAACATTAGAAGTTTAGAACATATAATCTTAGAAGAGCTCCTATAAACTTAGAAGAGCTCCCCTTGCAAGTTGCAACTTGCAAACATTAGAACATATAATCTAAGTATCTAACTGATGAAATCTCATCTTACGTAACTCAGAGTTCACTCAAAAAACCCTAAATAAAATATTACTTTTAGTTTGAGTGCTACGAAAGAGTGATGAGTCTTCGAATAGACGATCGTGGAGTCACGGACCACAGAGGAATAGAGGATTGGAGGAAGGTCGAAGATCAAGATGATGAAGAATAGACGATCATGGACGCCAAACACCAGTTAGAATCGTCGACGCCAGTCGCCGTTGCCACGTCGTCGCCAGTCGGCAGTCGCCTTTTAGTTTTAGTCGAGTAAAGAGTCACGAGTTTAGGTTTAGGGTTATAACTTACGACTTATGGTCCTTATTAGTTATGGGTCGGGATTCGGGAAGACAGGATTCGGGAATACGGGTGACGGGTGACGAGTCGACTTCGGAGTTCGGAATAGTGAAAGTGTGGAACAGGAAATATGGGGTGACTGCTGACCGGGTGAGTCGGGTGATTGGGTGACGCCGGCCCGTGAGGCTCGTGACGACTGACGAGTCTTCAGTAATTTTTTTTAATCGGTAACTGATGAGGCATGTATTCGATTTAACCAAGTAATATATATCGGTATAATCGGTATTTTACCGAACCGAAAATTTTTTACCGATACCGAAACTGATTACCGATTATATAAAATATATTTACCGATACCGATACCGATACCGAATTTACCGAACTTTTCGGTAAATTGGTAAAAACCGAATATACCGAAACCGATGCCCACCCCTAATCACTATCATTAAAACCCTACATTAGTTAAATTATCACATAGTTCCTTTTCAGTTTCAATGTATTCCTGCTAGTCGATTTTAAATTCAGCTGTACATCTGAACAAATAGCCCAAACACTCCTCAATTTTCTGTCTGAAATACTGAATAGTCTCTGATTTGCTACAACTCAGCATTGCAGCAAATCAGAATTAGAAAAGGATATGCTCCACTTTTGCAAAGAGAAGTTTAGATCTTCACCATAGTAATTATATTTTATAGAATACTTTATAATTAAAAACTGAGAATTAATTTTTTTTATTAAATCATGAATCCACATGTACCCATTTAAATACTGAAGTTAGGTACGGATTATATAATAGGGTACCCAACTCGAGTTTTGGTCGGTTCAGGTATCAAGTAAAAGACTTTGTATATGATATGTTAACATTATGTTAAGATAAGTACACTCTTCTAGAAGATAGATAATTCTAGAAGTAAAATATTTATAAAGATATATTTAGAGGATAAATATTTGTTGTAGAAATCTCTACAATATGTATGAAGCTACTAGAAAATTGTGAGTCGTAAGCTATTAGAAATTAGAATGAAGAGAAATAGATTTCTCTATAAGCTTCACTCCCCACTTCAATGATGGCCAATAAATATGCATGTAGTGATCATTTGTACTCAAGTTAAAAAATCCAAGTAAAGCATTCCTCTTCTACTCACTTCCTCTCGACTACTAAAATATTCTTCTTCTTTCAACTAGTCAACCTTCCAATTATTCTACAAATTACTCTTATCATAATCATGTCGTCTCTACATTACAAAATACTTAACACATCTTCTTAAATTCTCAATAGTGGTATCAGAGCTTTGTTCGATTATAATTTCTCTAACTATATGGCTTTATTCCTTACTATTAATTTCTCATCCGTCCCTATTCTAGTATTGGTTAGTTAAAATTATGATTTTTTGGAGACAAAAGGCTATTTTGGCCCTGTTATTACCTCCTGTCAAAATTATTATGCTATTGATAAATAACTTTTTAATTATTGTTATAGCTATCATAATTTAAGATGTTTGGTAAGTTTTTTACTTTTATATTGTGAAATGTATAAATAACCAAACTGTGAAATATACGTATATATAATATATACATACATTATTTATCTAAAATTTTATACTCAAAATATTTAAAATTTATAAGCTCATTATATTATTGATAAAGACAATAGTACAAAACAACAGTATAAGACACTAAATAGAAATTAAGTGGACACTAGACCTAAGGACTTGATGGAGAGGGTAGGTGTGTGGAACCTTGCAATTTTATACTTGTGAGTTGTCACAAGAAAGCATTTAACCAAGCACTATCACCCCTCTCAATACTATCCCACATACACATACTATGGGGTGTGAGTAGAAGGCTTCACAAGGGTTGGGTGGGCTAATTTTACACATTTGAGCCCCTCATCCTGGAGTATTTGTGAAAACATAGTCCCCATGCATGATTTCCATGTTTCGGGACAATCCCACGAAAATGGCGCATCCATAAATATGATAAAGTATAATGGATTTTTGTGCTTATTTCAAACTACTTTTTTGGAGAAGCAAAAGCAACAAAAGTAACAAATTATAGTTTTATCGACTTCTACCTTTTTATAACCGAATACTTTTTCTCTACTTTTTGCTCAAAATCTGCTTAAAAGCATAGCCAACCAGCCCCAAAACTAAGGACATATTTTATCTCCCAAAATATATGGGATGTTATCCAAAATGGATATAATATTCCAATTAATACTTCTGCTATGTCTGATCAACAATGAAGAGAATTCGAGAGGAAGAGACAAATGGATGCTCAACATTTATTCTAATTCAACAAGCAATGCGAGACACTATTTTCACAACAATATCGGGAGTTCAAAATGCCAAGAAAGTATGAGACATATTAGAGGAGGGGTTTCACAATAGGAAAAGGCACACATTATAAAACTAAAATATATGATAAGAGATTTTGAGTTTCTAAAAATGAAAGATTTTGAGACTTGCACTATACTATATAAGAATGGTAGAAATAATTAATCAGTTAATATTATATGGGGAAGACTTATTGAATAAGAGAGTGGTAGAAAAGATTTTTATCACTCTTACATAAAGATATGATCCATTAGTTACAACTATGGAGCATATAAAAAATATATCAACTCTATCAATACTTGAGTTGATAAGTGCTCTTGAAAACATATGAGAAAATAATTTATTAGACATAATAAAGAGATAGTATAAAGTGCATTCAAAACCAAACTGAACATAAGGTCTCATAAACACAAAATTGAGGTTAGAAAATATAATCAAAAGTCTTGTGGAAGTGAAAACAAAAGATATACACAAAGAGAGATAAAAGAAAAATACTCTCCATGTAGCATATGTAAGAGAAGTAGCCATCAGGAAAAAGATAGTTCCAAGGTCAACTATAATGCAATAATTGTAAGATATTTAGTCACTTAGAGAAGGATTGTAAAGCGAAAAATATTCACCAAGCAAATATTGTGAAAGAGAAAAGTGAAAACTTATTATTCAGTAGTCAAATTTATTTAGAAAAGACTTATAACACATGATATCTAGATAGTGGGTGTTGTAATCACATGACACCATATATTGATATCTTGGCTAAACTAGATACATCTTTTCAATCAAAACTCAATTAAGAAATAATGAATATCTTGAAGTCAAAGGCAGCTTTGGAGTTAATACATATTAATGTTTGCGGGCTAATAAAAAAACAATCTTATCATTAAAGTAGATATTTTATTATATTCATTGATGACTATGCAAAAATGACTTGGGTATACTTTTGAAAGAAAAATTGGAAGTTATTAAGATATTTTAAAAATTTTGCAACCACTTGAGAAACAAAGTGGACATCTGATAGGCCCAAGGATGCTTGACAGGCTTCCCGCAAGTGCATGGGTCTATCGAAGTAGTAAAATATCGATCCCACAGGGACTAATGGGCAAGTACTGACAGATCTCGAATTTGCTAGCTAGACGATGTCGAGATGGGTGAAGTTTGAAATGTTAAACTAATTAAATGCACAAGAACAGAAATGGAGGATTTGCACGAGAGAATTTTAATAGGGAGAAGAGTCAAAATATGGGTTCACTGCTTTGACTTCTTACAGTTGAATAGTTAAACTCTATTGCCAACGCCCTATCTAGTTCAAGGGATTTAGCCACATGTCGTGCAGGTCGCTCCCTCCAATGGCCTCGTCCGCTCCCACGGACTAGGCCACAGGTCCAATCCGTAGGGTTCTGACGTTCAGTCAGACTTGTTGTCTCTCTAACACGTCTAAGGCCCTAATACCTTCAAGGTGAGTACAAGTTAACAAGAGGGATCCTCCCCGAGAATTCCTGGTTTACTAACCTCCACAGCGGAACTCCTGGCTCAAGCGCGCCCTCTCGAGCAGCGCAGGCAAAGAACTCAGATATAATCCAACGTGCTGACGCACTTTTGGTTTGCCGGATGCGTCTAAAATCCGGGAGCTCACGCTGAGGGAGCATAGTTCGGCAAGGGGGTTTTCCCTAGCCCCTAATTTACAAACCCCACACAAGAAATTAGAAGGCTCAAACGTTCCCTTTCGGGCAACGCAAGCATAGCACATCAACGGATTTGATAAACTCCCAACCAAATGGTTCTGACGCGTGGTCGAATTGGGGTCTCCCCACTGCGTCTAAACTCCTTATAGTCCCCACAAGTGAGTACAGATCCGCAAGCGATTTTTCCTCTTAGAGATACTGATTAACTGATGATATGCAAAAATATGATATTTTGTGACTTAATTCTATTATTATTTTGGAGTAAAATGCATGCTTTGTCTCATTTATGCACTCAAATGTTTGATATTCTTCAGAGTCTTCACTTTTCCCTTGTTTTATGAAAATGTAGGTTTTTGGCCTTAAAATCAATGGAATTTAGAGAATCTGAAGGCATGAGATGATTTCCCATGATAAGACGAAGCTACACGCCAAATTTCAGCCCAATCGGAGTTTTCTACAGGATGCACGGTCGTGGGTGTGTACCCATGCACGGTCGTGCATGATCTGACTATCCAGGCTTCACCGAGCTGTACACGGGCATGGCTGTGCATCCATGCATGGCTGTGAATCATAAGTTATCCAGCAACCAAGCCGTGCACGGGCACATCCGTGCACCGATACACGGCCGTGAATCGCCTCCCGCAGCTTCGACAGGCGCTCGGTATTTCGGCCATAACTTTCTATTCCTGGCTCAGAATTGAACAAAATTTCAGGGAGACCTTCCCAACTTGGATACGCACGTTTTGGGATTGGAATCATCGGATTTGATTAAGCGGTTGCAGAGAACAAAGCGAAAGAGCGAGACCTTTGGGTTTGGGGCAATTTTCTAGGCGACAACACTGTTCCGGCTTGATTTTTTCTTCGTTCCAGTGTGGATCTTCGTGCTGGACCTTCTTCCATCAAGGATCTACCCTTCCCTTTGGTTTGAATCAACTTTTATGAGAGATTTTATGTATTTAATGATGAATCTTGTAGCTTAACTCTATTTTCGGGGTTTGGGCGTAGCCCACTGTAAGAATGCTTGATATTAATGTTTGACCTACTTATTTCTCATATTTATCTTTGTTCTTATTTATGTTTAGGATATTTTATCTCATGTTTATGTACTGGCCATACGTATGCATGTCTTAGATGTCAAGGGAAGGACTGAGAGGTGAACCTTGATCATCGGAACCCCTTAGACTGGACTGGTGATTTGGTGTTGCGAGAGCACTCAAAATCACCCGAGGAACCTTAATCCTTCACAGATCCCATTGGATCCGAATTAACCCGGTAAGCCACGAGAGTAGGAGACTTGGGTTTAGTCGGATACCGGACCGTGTCTTGAGAGAGAGCGCGTCTGTACCCTAGGAAGGATTACCTTGAGAATTTAGATAAAGCTCAATTTAAAATATCAAACCTTAATATTTCTGCATGCTTTAGTGTGGTAAAACCTAAAACCCCGAATATCTCTCATAGATCTAAAACCCTGTTTGTTTTGCTCTTTGCTTTGCTTGATTTAAGTTTGTTTTAGTTTAATTACTTGCACTAGGATTTTAGCTATTTCTCCCTTAATCATTTACCTAGCTATGAGTTGACTGATTAGTTAGTACTTGACCCTAGTCCCTATGGGTTCGATCTTATTTATTACGCGATAGTCCGTGCACTTGCGGTAGCAGCCTGTCTAGGCCCTATCAAGTTTTTGGTGCCGTTGCCGGGGACTAGGTTGCCAATATTAACACAATCAGAAAATTTGTAGACTAGGTTTAGTTAGATTTCATTTTCTTTTTATTCGGTTTATTTACCTATTGTTTCTTTACTCTTTGTTTTTAGTTGTAATTTTTGTTTGGTGCAGTGCTACTAATCTCTTTTGTCTAGGTACTTGTTTATGCCCAAGAATACTGCGCGAACAGGGGAACTTGTACCTAGAGACTCGGAGATAGAGCGTACTTTCCGTTTGGTCAAAAGAAACTGAAAAAGGCTGAAGCTTGAAGGATAATTTTCTGACAACCAAACGATGGAAGCCAATGCCAACCGCTCTCTGAAAAACTTTGCAGCACCCACCATCTCTGGTGTACACTCGAGCATATCGCGGCCTGCTATCGAAGCTAACAACTTCGAGATCAAGCCATCACTTGTATAGATGGTGCAACAGAACCAATTCAGTGGAGCAGCCACTGACGATCCTAACCTTCATTTATCTATCTTTTTGGAATGCTGCGACACTTTAAAGATTAATGGTGCTCATCCTGATACTATCAAACTAAGACTCTTCCCTTTTTCTCTCAGGGATCGAGCTAGGGCATGGTTACAGTCTCTATCGCAGGCATCAATCACAATGTGGGAACAGCTATCGCAAGCTTTTCTATCAAAGTACTTCCCACCGAGCAAGATCGTCCAGCTCAGGAATCAGATAACTAATTTTGCCCAACGAGAAGGAGAGTCCCTGTATGAAGCATGAGATAGGTTCAAAGAATTGTTGAGGATGTGCCCGCATCATGGTCTACAGAAGTGGGTGATGATCCACACCTTCTACAATGGATTGCTATACCAGACTAGACTTTCTGTAGATGCTGCTGCTGGTGGGGCGCTAATGAACAAGAATTATAATAATGCGATGGAGTTGATAGAGGACATGGCTCTCAACCATTATCAGTGGTCAGGAGAGAGGAGCTAGCACACTCGAAATTCAGGGAAGTTTGATATTAACTCGATTGATTCTTTAATGGCAAAAGTAGACTCTCTTTCATCAAAGATAGATTCTATTAATGTCTCTGCTTCTAACTCTTTGACTAGTGATGTTTGTGGAGTGACAGGGCATTCTGCTGATAACTGCCACATCCTGAGCGCTCCTTCTGAACAAGTCAACGCCATTGGGAATTTTAGGAACTAGAACGACCCTTACTCGAACACATACAATCCGGGATGGAGAAATCACTCGAATTTCTCCTACTGGTTAAATCAAGGGCAAGTTCCTCCTGCTAATTTTTCTAATCAAAACTTCTCTTCTAATTTCAGGCCTCCTCCTGGGATACAATATCCATCTGCCAACCAAAGACAACAAGATCCTCCACAGAAGTCCAGGCTAGAGTCTATGTTGGAAAATTTTATGGCGAGTCAAATAAAGCACAACGATACTATAAGTGAATAGATTCGCCAGCTGAACATGAAAGTGGACTCTGTATCAACCCACCAGAAAATGATGGAGAATTAGATCACGCAGCTTGACCAACGAACCAGTTCGATCCAGGAAAGAATTAACCACAACGAACATTGTAATGCGATAACGACAAGGAGCGGAATTCAGCTAGAAGACCCTAAGGTACCCGAACCCAAGGAGAAGACAAAGACAACAACATCCGAGGAACTTTCACCTGAAGAGGACTCTGCAGTTAACCCAGAGACAGAACAGCAAGGCTTGAGTGCGCCAAATGAGCATGTTTACATTCTACCTCCACCGTACAAACCGCCTATCCCATTCCCTCAGCGTCTAGCTAAGGCTAAATTGGATCGGCAGTTTGGAAAATTCTTGGAGGTATTAAAAAAACTCCATATCAATATCCCTTTCACTGACGCTCTTTCACAGATGCCAGCGTACGCCAAGTTTTTAAAGGAGATCCTCTCTAAGAAAAGAAAGATTGAGGAGCAGGGAACAGTTGCTCTGACTGAAGAGTGCAGTGTCGTCCTCCAGAATAAGCTTCCAGCCAAACTGAAAGATCCAGGGTGTTTTTCTATTCCCTGCCAAATTGGGAATATGCCTTTTGATAAAGCTCTATATGACTTAGGAGCTAGCATAAGTTTAATTCCCTTATCTATCTGCAGGAAGTTAGGAATGAATGAGATAAAGCCTACCTCTATATCCCTTCAATTAGCTGATCGATCAGTGCGCCGACCGGTCGGGATAATTGAAGACGTGCCGATAAGAGTGGGAGATTTTTTTATCCCCGCGGACTTCGTAGTGCTAGAAATGGAAGAGGACACTCGACTACCCATCATTTTGAGGCGCGTTTTCCTTGAAACCGCCGGCGCCGTCATAGATGTGAAAAACGAGAAATTGACACTGAATGTTGGTGAGGAGAAATTAGAATTTGACTTGTCTTCCGCTCTAAAGAAACCATCTTTTGTAGGAGCTTGCTGCGAAATTGATACAATGGAAGACAACATTGAACCTATCCCACCAATCGCCGAGGACACTTGGGAAGTCTGTCTGCTGAATGATGAACAAGAGAGTGATACTGATGAGGATCGGGTTCAAGTAGAAAGTTTGGGAGTTGTTCACCCTGAGAGATTCAAAAGAACGCAGTTTGAAAGTCTTGGAGAGGTTAAGTCTGGTCCTTCTGCAAAGAAGGAGTTAGAGTTCAAACCCCTTCCTGATAATCTTAAATATGAATTCTTTGATGCTAACTCTACTTGTCCTGTCATCATTAGTACTGACCTTGATGTAGAACAGACTGCGAAGCTACTGAAGGAACTGCGGCTCCATAAACAGGTAATTGGATACTCATTGGAAGATATTAAAGGAATTAATCCTTCGTTCTGTATGCATAGGATTTTCTTGGAGAGCGACAGTAAAGCTTTTGTGGAATTCCAGCGTCGTTTGAATCCAAATATGAAAGAAGTGGTCAAGAAAGAGATATTGAAGCTACTTGATGCGGGGGTTATTTACCAAATATCAGATAGTGAATGGGTAAGCCCAGTGCACGTTGTGCTGAAGAAGGGTGGAGTTACTGTGGTCAAGAATGAGAACAACGAGCTCATCCCCACCCGCACTGTGACTGGATGGCGCATGTGAATCGACTACAGGAAGTTAAACAAAGCCACGCGCAAGGACCACTACCCACTTCCATTCATTGACCAGATGCTGGAGCGGCTAGCAAAGAATTCTCACTTCTGCTTCCTTGACGGCTTCTCAGGATTTTTCCAGATCCCTATCCATCCGGAAGACCAGGAGAAGACTACCTTCACCTGTCCATATGGGACATTTGCCTACTGCCGAATGTCGTTTGGGCTAAGCAACGCCCCAGTTACTTTTCAAAGATGCACGGTTTCAATTTTCTGATTTTATAGAAAATGTGATGGATGTTTTCATGAACGATTTCTCAGTTTATGGTACTTCATTTGATATTTGTTTGGCTAACCTCTCTAAAATGTTGAAAAGGTGCGAAGAAGTTAACCTCATCTTAAACTGGGAAAAGTGTCATTTTATGGTGCAAGAAGGGATAGTGCTTGGACACCTAATCTCGGAACGCGGCATCGAGGTCGACCGGTCCAAAGTAGATGCCATTGAAAAGATGCCACCACGTTCATCTGAAAGGGAAGTTCGAAGTTTTCTTGGGCATGCGGGTTTTTTCCGTCGTTTTATAAAAGACTTTTCTAAAATTGCTAGGCCATTGACTAATCTGCTAGCTAAAGATATTTCTTTCTCCTTCGATCAGGACTTCATGGCCTCTTTTAAAAAATTGAAGAAAGCACTGATCTCAGCCCCCATTATGCAGCCACCAAACTGGTCACTCTTGTTCGAACTCATGTGTGACGCCAGCGATTTCGCAGTCGGAGCAGTGTTAGGACAATGAGAAGACAACAAGTTACATGCCATGTATTATGCGAGCCGGACACTGAATGAAGCTCAAATTAATTACGCTACCATGGAAAAGGAGCTCCTTGCTATTATTTTTGCTTTTGACAAATTTAGATCCTATGTTATTGATTCAAAAGTAATCGTGTACACTGATCATACAGCTATCAGGTACCTTCTAACCAAGAATGATGCAAAACCACGATTGATTCGCTAGATCCTCTTGCTATAGGAATTCGATCTGGAAATCCGTGACAAGAAGGGCTCAGAAAACCTGGTGGCTGATCATTTATCCCGATTACCACATGAAGAACAAAAAGAGGAGAATTGTCAAGACATTAACGATTACTTCCCTAATGAACATCTCTTGGCTCTAACCGAAATTGAAGCCCCATGGTATGCTGACTTTGTCAATTATTTGGTGTCTGACGTCGTCCCCTTTGATCTTTCATGGCAGCAAAAGAAAAGATTTTTATACGACGTGAAGCACTATTATTGGGATGACCCTCTTTTGTTTTAAAGATGCGCTGATGGCCTTTTTCGGCGATGCATACCTGAAGAGGATATCCAAGATGTCTTATTTCATTGCCACTCATCTCCTTATGGAGGCCACGCTAGTGCTTCAAAGACAGCCTTCAAAGTACTACAATCCGGACTCTACTAGCCCACTATTTTTTGGGACACCTGGCGATTCATTACTCATTGTGATCAGTGTCAACGATCAGGCAACATTTCCAAACGAGATGAGTTACCATTAACCAACATCTTGGAACTAGAGATCTTCGATGTTTGGGGGATGGACTTTATGGGACCATTCCCATTGTCCTGTGGACATCGATTCATACTGGTAGCCATGGATTATGTCTCTAAGTGGGTGGAAGCCTCAGCCGAACACACATCCGATGCTAAAGCGGTAACCCGAATGCTTAGGCGCACTATCTTCCCCAGATTTGGTATACCTCGAGTCTTGATAAGCGACGGAGGCTCTCACTTTCTGAATCACCAGTTGGCCTCTCTACTAAAGAAGTACGGGGTAACCCACAAAGTCGTAACCCCTTACCACCCATAGACCAGCGGACAAGTGGAAGTATCCAATAGGGAGATACAGAATATCTTACAAAAAGACAGTTAACTTCTCACGAACTGATTGGTCATTGAAACTAGATGACACACTCTGGGCTTATAGGACAGCCTTCAAAACTCCGCTAGGAATGTCTCCCTATCAGCTAGTATATGGCAAGTCTTGCCATCTCCCAGTTGAAGTTGAGCACAGAGTCTATTGGGCAGTCCGAAAGCTGAATTATGACCTCCAAAGTGCCGGCAATAACATGAAACTCCAACTCAATGAACTTGATGAAGTTCGTCTGTCTGCATATCACAATGCAAAGATCTACAAAGAGCGGATAAAGCGATGGCATGATAAGCATATTGTTACAAAGAATTTCAGAGTAAGAGATCATGTCCTTCTGTTTAATTCACGTTTAAAACTCTTTCTAGGGAAGTTAAGGATAAGATGGTCAGGACCATTTATTGTGAAGAAGATTTTTCCAAATGGAGTTGTTGAAATTTGGAGCCAGCGATCAGGAAACTTTAAAGTGAATGGCCAACGTTTAAAACTCTACTTTGCAGATGACATCATCGACAAAGGTGTCTCTTTACATATCTCTGATCCTCCACCACCAGACTCACCATGAGCATCATGACGGTCAAGCTAGTGACCCTAAAGAAGCGCTTGTTGGGAAGCAACCCAACCTCTTGTTTGCTATTTTTAACTTCTCATTTATTTTCATGATTTAGAGTTTGTTATTTTTTAGTTTTTACTTCATATTTGTGCTTTCTAAGCTGTACCACACTGATGGAATTTTTCTAGAATTTTTCAGGTATTATCGAGCCATGCACGGTCGCACCCGTGCATCCATGCACAGCCGTGCACGACTCGGTTAACCCTTCCCAACGCGCGACCGAGCGCTGCACGGGCATGGGTGTGAAGGCGCGCACGGCCGTGACGCGTAACGAGATTCCGCACCCGCAGTTGACCAAGACGTGCACGGGCCTGCCCGTGCACCGATGCATGGCCGTGCATCATAAGTGAACTCAGATGCTTCCGGAGACCGAGCGTTGCACGGGCTGGGCCGTGTGTCCATACACACCCATGCATGACATTTTATAAAAGAGAGACGGCTGCACAGCCGCGTACACACCCGTGTACGCAACCCTAGCGCCGCCGCCGCTGTCCAGATCCGCCGCCTCTGGTGCTCGATCAATCGTCGGCGACCTTCCATCGTCTTCCCCATCCTCCGGCGACCATTTCCCCCAACTTTCCGGCACCGATCCGTGCTTCCCACCACTGTTTCGCCGCCGCCCTAGTTCTGGTCGCCGCCCACGATTCCGCCGCCGCCGACCCTTCTTCTTCGCCGCCGATGCCTCCAAAGCTCCTTCCACAGCATCAGCTAACTTCCTGTCACCATCCTATGCCTCCATAATGTCTCGACGCAAGCAGACCACTTCCAAGCACCGGGCGTCCTCCTCTTCTCAGGCCGCCGCCGAGCATCTTCCGCCACCAGCCTTGCCACCCACTCCATATGGGATTATCTGTCGAGATCTAGAGCAACTTACCAAGCTCACCGCCCTTGCACGCCGACTGGTGGTGACCACATGATTCCTGGATCATGCAACGCTGAATACTTTGGGTTTCCACGAAGACGTACAATGACTCTTTCAACGGGTGGGGTGGGATCAATTCTTCACTATCAACTACCCCACCTACATCCTCATTGTACAGGAGTTCCTCTCATCCATGGAATTTCATGCTAGCATCCACACGGATGAAGATGACGACAGCTTATCATTCCGGCTCAACAACAATGAATATGTGCTTACATTGACGGAGATGAACTCTATTTATGGTTTCCCTACTGATGGGACGCGCCTCACACCAACTGAGTTTAAAGCAAGCAACTTCTGGGCCGACATGACTGGCTTTCGCCCCTTTGACACCAGGACAGCTAGAGCCACCTGCCTGAGGAACCTCGTGATGAAATATGTGCACCATGTCCTTGCACATACTATTTTCGGTCGAGGGGAGTCTGATGGTCT
This sequence comes from Costus lasius, assembly GCA_027563935.2. NCBI lineage: Eukaryota > Viridiplantae > Streptophyta > Magnoliopsida > Zingiberales > Costaceae > Costus > Costus lasius. Next base: position 43,045,229 of record CM050447.1, on the reverse strand, counting down.
TGTCCGAGTTTCTGAGCTTCAGTTTCTTTGGGCTATGCTGCATGGGGTCCGCCTCAACACCGTTTTCCACATTGCCCGACAACTCCAGAAGGTATCAAGGGCACCGAAGGGTGCAATAGCTCTCGGGGGACTGCTTACCCCACTTGCTTATGCAGTAGGGATTCATCCCTACCAGATGGAGCAAGCCCGGGGCAACTGCCGACTTGACCTTGATTCTTGCATCTCGATGCGGATGATAGTGAAGGAATGTGAACTTTATAGCTTGATCTTTCCCGGGAGCGATGTGAAGTTGCCATTGCCAAATCCTGCACGCACTACTGTTCGAGAGCAGCGGAACTGGAGAGTGGAAGCAGTTGAGGATGAGGATGTGCCTCTTGCCACTGAACCCCCACAACCTTCTCAGCAGCGCCCTTCTACCCAGCTCGACCGTATTGAAACTATAATCCGGTTTGTCCGCGACGCCCAGCAAGAGACTCACCTGTCTGTCGATGCGGGCAATGACCGGATTCAACAGTTCGAGACTGAGGTTGAGCGCCAAGGACGAGTATAGTCCTCTATTTTAGAGTATGTACATGACCTTCAGGCGAGGCTGCGTCGGCGTTGGGGATGAGCTTCTTTGGTTTCACCCATCACTTGGTCAGCTTTCTATTTTTCCAGTAGTTTTCTTTAGTTGTTGATTATTAGTTTTCTTTGGTCAGCTTATGTTAGTTTGCATGCTTCGTTATTTTGTGGTATCAACATCTTTAGTGTCTTGCCCAAACCCTACTTTTCTTTATGTTATTTGCTTTGTCTTCTAGTATTGCGTTGTTCTCTGACTACTTGATTGCTTGGGATAGGAATCTTAACTTTTATCTGCCAATGGTCTATAATGGTTATGGTTTGCACGTATGATTCTTTGGTTTACTGTAGTTGAATGATGTAATTAACCCAATTCATTATTTATATGATCTTGAAGAGCATGCTTGTTACTATACCTCACCCTGGATGATCATCTCATGTGTAGTGATTGATTGCATCTAGCTCCATACAACTACTGTCATTGTGCACTTTGTCATGGGAATTAGAAATAATAATAGTGGTACCGAAGTGTTCTTGTACATTGCACATTGTACTTCCACTTGGCACTATTCATAGCATCTCAATGTTAAAAAGGGTTAGTGGTACCTAAGTTCATCACCACTCTTACTTGGCACTAACCCCATAGTTCTAAACATTCACAATGGAACCTAGGTGGTACCGAAGCAAAGCTTGGCACTTAGCATTGCACATTGTAACTTTGCATGTTCTATATATTGTATCCATGATAATCGATTTAATTTGCTTTCCATACTGCATTATAACCTGAAGACCTATTGTGTTTAACCAATAACCTTATTAGACCCAGTTGATCTATTTGAGATTCCCTATTCCATGTCATCATTGTATTCTAGACAATTCAATTGCTTGAAGACAAGCAAAACTTTAAGTTCGGTGTATTTGATGACATGCAAAAATATGATATTTTGTGACTTAATTCTATTATTATTTTGGAGTAAAATGCATGCTTTATCTCATTTATGCATTCAAATGCTTCATATTCTTCAGAGTCTTCACTTTTCCCTTGTTTTATGAAAATGTAGGTTTTTGGCCTCAAAATCGATGGAATTTGGAGAATCTGAAGGTATGAGATGATTTCCCATGATGAGACGAAGCAACACGCCAAATTTCAGCCCAATCGGAGTTTTCTACAGGATGCACGGTCGTGGGTGTGTACCCATACACGGCTGTGCATGATCTGACTATCCAGGCTTCATCGAGCTGTACACGGGCATGGCCGTGCATCCATGCACGGCCGTGAATCATAAGTTATCCAGCAACCGAGCCGTGCACGGGCGCACCCGTGCACCGATACACGGCCGTGCATCGCCTCGCACAGCTTCGACAGACGCTCGGTATTTTGGTCATAACTTTCTATTCCTGGCTTGGAATTGAACAAAATTTCAGAGAAACCTTCCCAACTTGGATACGCACGTTTTGGGACTAGAATCATCGAATTTGATCAAGCGGTTGCGGAGAACGAAGCGAAAGGGTGAGACCTTAGGGTTTGGGGCGATTTTCTAGGCGACAACACTGTTCCGGCTTGATTTCTTCGTCGTTCTGGCGTGGATCTTCGTGCTGGACCTTCTTCCATCAAGGATATATCCTTCCCTTTGGTTTGAATCAACTTTGATGAGAGATTTTATGTATTTAATGATGAATCTTGTAGCTTAACTCTATTTTCGGGGTTTGGGCGTAGCCCACTGTAAGAATGTTTGATATTAATGTTTGACCTACTTATTTCTCATATTTATCTTTGTTCTTATTCATGTTTAGGATGTTTTATCTCGTGTTTATGTACTGGTCATACGTATGCATGTCTTAGATGTCAAGGGAAGGACTGAGATGTGAACCTTAATCATCGGAACCCCTTAGACTGGACTGGTGATTTGGTGTTGCGAGAGCACTCGAAATCACCCGAGGAACCCTAATCCTTCACAGATCCCATTGGATCCGACTTAACCCGGTAAGCCATGAGAGTAGGAGACTTGGGTTTAGTCGGATACCAGACTATGTCCTGAGAGGGAGCACGTCTGTACCCTAGGAAGGATTACCTTCAGAATTTAGATAAAGCTCAATTTAAAATATCAAACCTTAATATTTCTGCATGCTTCAGTGTGGTGAAACCTAAAACCCCGAATATCTCTCATAGATCTAAAACCCCGTTTGCTTTGCTCTTTGCTTTGCTTGATTTAAGTCTGTTTTAGTTTAATTACTTGCACTAGGATTTTAGCTATTTCTCTCTTAATCATTTACCTAGCTATGAGTTGACCGATCAGTTAGTACTTGACCTTAGTCCCTGTGGGTTCGATTTTATTTATTACGCGATAGACCGTGCACTTGCGGTAGCAGCCTGTCTAGGCCTTATCATTAACAAACCTCACTTTGGCGACTAAAGGCTCAAGCATATCCTTCTGGGTAATGCAGACAAAGCATTCACATAAGGTCAAGCTAGGATTTCGGCAGATAGAGCTAAACTATTACAACTAGTAAATCATCAAGGGCTACCCCACATCCTGATTTAGAACTTAGCCTATCATATTCATTATGAAATCACAAGTAATAATCTTTAATAGTACACGCATAGGCAAGTTGTGCAGGAATTACAAAGGGAAGGCAAGATCATATATTACTCTGTATGGATCATACAATAAACGCAGTAGGTAGAATGAAGCTTAAAGATCTTCCTTACAAAATTGTTTCTGAGATGCTCACACAGGAAGGTCTTCAACTATTGCAGGTGCGCAGCCCTCTTTCCTAGTGTGGTTTCCTCCTCTGAGGCGCAGCTTCTTCTCCCGTGTGAACCCCTTACGATCCCCCTCTACCTTGAATCAAAGGTCTTTTATCTCCTCTCTTCCTGCGCCTTCTTCTCTTCCCCATGCCCTGCCAAAAGCCTCTGCTACCGCTGTCTTTGCTCAGCTGAAAGAACCTCTGCCAGCCTCCTTCCATGCCCTGCAAAACCTGCTGCGATTGTTGTCTCCATGAAATCATCATATCGTGGAGAAGATTTGCCCTGAAAAGCTGCTCCACGCCCTACTCCACGCCTCTCTTGTCAACGGGGGAGAAAGGTCTTGGGTGCCCCTGAGCTTCTCCTAGGTTAATCAAAAAATCTGGATTAAAATCGTGATTTCGTAACAGGCGGGTCCGCGATCACGGGCGTGAATTTGGTCGTGACCCGGTCGTGATTTATCACTTGCAGCTTAAGTGCGGAGATGAGTCATGGGCATGATTCTGATCACGACCCGGTCGTGATTTCCAACAAAGGCCCCAATGAGTCTGAAAACTTCTAGTTAGGATCATCTTGAATTAGGATGAACTACTCTACCATAAAAGTTCCAGAATCCAACCTCTTTATGGTCATTTTGACTTGAAAACGTGAAAATACCAAGAGAGGTGTAGATTCCATAGATGTAAGGCAATTAAGGCAATAATGAGGTAGAAAGCCCAGAAATATAGATGATTCTGACTATAAAATCATACTTGAAAGGCTATATAAATCTGTGTCAACAGAATACCTATGACTTAAATCTTTGCTTGTCCTCAAGCAAAAAGAAAGAAATGAAATTCCATGAGAGTTGTTCGGCTAAAGTTATACTCCCCAATGATCTATAAATGCTAAATAATCACAGCTAGTCACAAGATGCACAAATCACTGTAGACTTTTAAAGATATCAAGAGAATGTAGGTCAAATCTATGGGCAACAGCTGTACGATAATATTAGATAATAATAGTTCCTTACCACATGAAGCACTAGTCCACTAAAGCACCCGGAAGGTAAACTCTACGGCAGTAGTAAAGGCCTTGCTCATAACCTCGGTACCACCGCTTTCTTTTCCTTCTGTAATACCAAGCCGTAGCTTCGGTACCACTGCCTTCTGTTTCTTTTGCTTTGATTTGTAGTGCCAAGTTGCAACTTCGGTACCACTACCCTTCTTTTCTTTCTCTCTATTTTTCTTTTATTGGCAGTACCAAGTCAAGACTTCGGTACCACTGCCTTTCTTCTTTCTTTTCTCTTTTTGTTGGGCAGTGCCAAGTTGTAACTTCGGTACCACTGTCTTTTGTTTTCCTCTCTTTTCTTTCTCTCTATTTCTTGTGCAGTGTCATATTAGAGGAGCTCAAACCAAAACTAATACCGAGAGTTCCCAAGAGTGGTAAGGTGTGTCAAGTGGTTTGGTCTATAATCATTCAAACAAATAGTACTCATGTTGAGATACAGATACTTCCTATATTCAAAGTTTCAAAGTCCAATCCTTAAGTGTTCAGTGTATAAGGAATCAAGTGGCTAGGTGAATTGTTTAGCATGAAAGAAACTCTCAATGTAGTGTGAGAGTATAGTAAATGAAACATAGATAAGAATCAATCATGAATGAGAAAATATTAGTTAGTGAAAATAAAAAATTTCACCTAGAATCTTCCTTAGGATTTTGCATGTTCAGGCAGTAATGGTTAACAAAGTTCAAGCCTTATCAACAAAGTCATGATGAAAGCATATCAAAAAGGTGTAGCATGTCATAGAAGCGACTAAGCCTGTCAGCAAGGTATAAAGACATAATAGAAATACATCATGAAGGTGTCCTTGCAAAGCTGAAACATCATCAAAGTAACTTGCAATAAAAACATCATGAAAGTGGAGCATATTAACGTTTAGCAGTAAATAAGTTTAAAGGTTTGGCAGGTTTGGTTCAACAACACATCAGTAGCAGTAGTTTATCACAGCATAAAGTTTACCACAATAGTACGTACAACATTATATCATAAAAACATAAAAGTTCATCACGATGACCCCATCAAAATGTATCATGGAGGTTTCAAAAGAAGTAAATCTCCCCCAAAGCAAAATGGTGCATCATCCTCGATGCAGTAGCATAGATATGTATCAAAATAGATGGAAAGACTTACTAAAGTGCAGTCCTACTCGCTGCACTCGGCTGGGTCATCGTCATCGTCGTCAGCTTCTTTGGAGGAGTCGGAGACGTGGATGGTGTCATCAGCATCTTCATCTTCATCTCGTGGTGGTGGCGGTCCCATGTTGCAGTGGAGGAAGATCTCAATCGATTTCACTGTCTCTACCAGGGTAGAAAGCTGCTTCCCCTGGTGAATCTGTTCCTGTCGGAGAAGGTGGAGCATGTCATCAGTTGATGGTCTGGCTGCAGTCCTGGGTTGGCCGCCAATGGAGAAGCTCGGTTCCGGGTGGAGGTGCCAGTTGGCACTATCACGAATATCCGTTCTCGAAAAGTTTGGGAGAGGCATGGTAATCGTGGTATCTGCAAAGGTAAGGTGGTAGATATCTCCTCGCCTGATGATCATCTTCATCGAAAGAAGGTGCTCAAGGTCCAGTTGTCTGCTGCCTACTGCTTCTGGTTGGCCATAGGGGTTGTGTCCCAATGATAAAGCAATCATAGTGACCATCCCGCCAATACAGATATTTCCCTTTTGTGCATGGGCAACGCGGAGGAATTAGCGTGCAAGATGATATCCTGCATTGTTTTGGAAATGATGTAGGAGTCCCCACAAACAAAGCAGTTTAGGTTGGTGAACGATTCCATCGCCGTCCCGCGCAAAGATCGAGTGCGCTAGCAGTCGGTGTGCATATCTGATACACGGGTTAGAGATGGTGGAAGCTCTTGCATTTCGCGGTAAGTAGGCGGTCATGGAGGAGATACATCGCCAGAAGATATCTTCATTGAAATTCGGCGGTCCAACCCTGGAGGCATACGCTGGGAAGCCGAAGATGTCATTCAAATCCGCAATGGTGAGGCGATATTCGGTCTTTGCAAGTCGGAAAGTCAGCAAACCAGGGTCCATATCGAGAGCTGAAACCTTGAGTTCGACGAAGCTAAGAAATTCTAGAGTGAAGGGAATGTAAGTAGGATGGGCGTACTGCAGAAAATGCCCCCAGCCAAACTGACGGAATATCTATTGAAGATCGTCAAAAATGCCTAACGCAACCAGTGTAGGTGGATCGATGTAGCGGGTGTTGATGATGCGCCGATTGGAAAGGACTTGGTATTGGGCAGCTTGGTGATTGTCCCGCATTTGGATCTCTAGCAGTGCAGATGGTTGCTACTGAGGTTCATGTTGAGGGCTTGAGGCACCTGCCGGACGTTTGCTGGTGTTCTTCCTTATCGGCGGCATAGTTGCTTGAGTGGCTGGTCGAGGATGTCGAAGAACAGAGGTTGAAGAAAAACAGAGTGTGCAGCGAGAAAAGGATTGAAAACCTGAAGTGAGAGCTTGCCGGAGGTGATCAGAGAAGTCTCCGGAGGGTCGGTGGTCGGCGGCGAAGCAAATGGTGGCGACTGGTGGGACAGAGCAGGTGGGGTCGACGCGAGATGTACAAAGATGGCAAGAAATCGGGAACCCTAGTGAAGAGATTTGGGGCGGAACTTAAGTGGATAGCTTTATGGGTCGGGCTGGCCAGGCGGATTTGTTAAGCTGCCAAGGTTCGCGCTCGAGATTCCTTTCAGGACTCGGTCATAAAATTCTGTAGAAGCATTTGCTGGGAAATCACGGTTGAGATTTTCATCGGTACCCAGGCGTGGGCGACAACGAGAGATCGACGGCTCGCAGATGCTTGACGCTGACGCTGAAGGGGAAGACGGATGGCGACGACTCCCGGACACTAAGGCGAAGGCGGAGGGTGACGGCTCGATGGCTCGACGCGGCAGTCGATGAGGTAAGGGAGAGTGGCACGTGCTTGCCATGCAAGCCATGTGCATTCACTTTCCGTTCCCTCCGCCTTTCCAATCCCTTCTCCTCTCCATTCCCTCCGCCTCTCCGTCTGCTTCGTTAAACACAGCCTTAAGGAAAAAGTAGAGCACCAATTGACTGTTGGATATACATTAGTATAAAATGAAGTCTTAAAAAGGAAGAATAGAGCTGTGATGGAAATAGACCAATTCATGTTGAAAGAAAAAGGATTTCCTAATATGTTTTGGGCAGAAGCAGTATATACAACAATCTATCTTTGTAGTAAATGACCAACTAAAATTGTTCACAATAAGACTTCCATAGAAGCTTAGAGTGGGAAAAAACTATCAGCAAAATATCTTAAAGTATTTGCCTATTTGGATGTATAAATCTATTCCAGATCAAAGAGAAGAAAACTAGATGAAAAGATGTAGCAATAATAGTTTTAGGCTATAGTACAGAATCTAAAGGTTGGCGAGTTTATAATCTAAAGACAAAGAAGCTAATCATTAGTAGAGATGTAGAGTTTGATGAAAATGCATTATGGAATTGGGAAGAAGAAAAAGTAGAAAGGAAGATAATAACCAAAACAATATTGAGACACCAAATTCTTCGTTGAAAACCTTAGTTTAAAATACATTCTCTCCATATCACCACCAAGAAAAGTAAGATCTTTGAGATATATATATATATATATATATATATATATATATATATATATATATATATATATATATATATATATATATATATATGATAGATGCAACCATGTCACTATAGGGCTAGAAAGTTTTGAAGTAGTTGCAAGATGTGAGGTTTGGATAAAAGCTATAGAAGAGAAAATCAAAATGTTTGAGAAAAACAATATATGAGATTTGGTAGAGAAACCAAAAGACAAAGATGTCATTGGAGTTAAATAGGTTTTAAAGACAAAACGTAATCCAAATGGCGCAATAGAAAGCACAAAGCTAGACTTATGGCTAAAGGATATTTATAAGTGGTTGGCATTTACTACAATGAAACGTTTACACTAGTGGTATGACATTATTCTAAAAGATCATTAATTGCTCTACTAGTTTGATGTATAGTCAACTTTTCTAGATAGAGTACTCGAAGAAGAAATCTATATAAAACAACCACAAGGGCTAATGATAAAAGAACCAGAAAATAAGTATTAAAATTGAATAAAGAACTTTATAGATTAAAATACGCACCAAGAGCAGAATAGATTAGCACTTCTTGAATCAATACTTTAGGAATCAAAGTGAGCCAACATTATACATCACGCCGCAAGATAATACTGACACTCTGATAGTTTTCTTTTATGTGGATGATCCTATATATGTAGGAAACTATGAGAGACTACTTAAACTATTTAAAGAAGACATGAGGAAGACCTTTGAGATGATCGACTTATATTTTCTACATTATTTTCTTGGCACGAAAATAATTCAAAATGAGAAGGGAATATTTATCTTCCAAAATAAATACATAGTGGATATACTAAAGAAATTCAACTGCAAGATAGTTTATACTCGCATGGTAAATAATGAAAAACTATAAAAAGAGGGTGGAATAGAAAAGGCAGCTATGTCATGATATATAAGTCTTATTAGAAGCCTTTTATATATGGCAACGACAAGACCAAATATTATGTATACTACGAGTATACTATCCAGACTATTGCAAAGTCCAATTCAAAATCATTATGGAGTTAAAAACGGATATTGGGATACCTAGAAGGTACAAGAGACTTTTGGGATTGAATATCATAAAGTATAAGATTCAAGATTAATAAGACATATTTATAGTGACTAGGCTAGAACAATGGATGACATGAAGAGCACTTGTAATACTTTGAAATTTATGAACCCCTTATGATGGTATGCAAATAATAAGTTTAGTAAATCTTATCACTTGGTTAATAAAGCATGCTTGAAATCTTGAAATTTTCTATGGTGATGATGGCATCTTTGTATTATGGCTTGAATGTCTTTGTTGAAGTCTTAAAGGGGCATTCTTGGAAAACTTGCCACATAAGCCTTGAGGGTTAGTAATTTGGTAAAGAGAGAATCGAGAAGAGGGGGCTAGTCTTGTTGTTGGGAAAGAACCCTAGTGCCCAACAAGAGGAAGGAGTTGGGAGAAGGATTTTCAACATCTCAAGGCAAGTAATCTTGTTCTTAGTCTTCGATAATCAGGTTTTTCCTTCATGCTCTAGATGATTTCGTTTACCTCATGCCTTATGTGTTTGATTTGGGATTTAAATCGCATGATTTCTATTCTATGGAGTCGGATTTGAATGTTTGTAAGGGTTCTAAAAGTTTATTCTGCTAAAATCTGCAGTTTCCAATCTGACCTTGCTGTGCTTTAACCTAAATATCTCCTGACCTACAGATCCGAATCATACCAAACTAATTCCATTCGAAACTAGACTCACCCAGCTTTGATTTGAATATGATATCGACCATATCTGAGTTGTATTCGAGTTGCAATCTGTATCAATATCTAACTTTCGAAATCAGTTTTCTGGAAATCTAGAATCTTGACCTTTCTGTGTTCAAACCCTCATATTTCCCTAACTATAACTCAAAATCTTGTAAACTCAGTTTTATTGAAAAGTAGACTCATAGAGCTTCATTTTTACTACTATATTTCCTAATTTTTTTTTATTACTTATTCGATCTGAAACATATGTCGCAATTATAATATATGAATCTGCTTCTTGGAAATCTGGAATTCTGACATTTTTGTATTCGAACCCTCATATCTCCCACATTATAACTCGGAATCTTATAAACTCAGTTTTAGTGGAAAGTAGACTCAGAGAGATTCAATTTGACTACTATATTGCCTATTTTGGGTTACTTATTTGATCTAAAACATATGTTGCAAATATAATATACGAATTTGTTCCTTAGAAATCTGGAATCCTGACCTTTCTGTGTTTGAACCCTTATATCTCCTTGATTATGAATCGAAATCTTGTAAACTCAGATTTCATTGGGAAGTATACCCGGAGAGCTTCATTTTGACTACCATATTGACTAGTTTTGGTTAGGTATTAGACTTAAAATATATGTTGCAATATGACAATATGAATATGCTTTGTTTTTAGTTAAATGCTTACCACTAATATTGGTATTGTGTTTTGAGCTTGAAATTATTCTTAAAGCAGCAAGATCATTATGAAATCTATTTTCTATGCCTTAACTTATGATTTCTCATGGCATGAAATCTAATACATTATATGGAACTTATGACCTTTTTTTTTAACGAAAGCAAAATATTATAAATGAGAGCCTCGATCAAAGGCCAAAATACATTTCAAGCCATAAGGCCAGTTTTCAGTCCAAGTAAAGGAATTAAGGGAGCTAGTAGCAAAAAAGCTAGCCAGTTGGCTGCCTAGTTAGCTTCACGATGAGCAAAATTTACAGATTTTCTACCCCAACGAGACAACATATGGTTTATCTCTCAAACGAGATTCTTGACATGAGTTGGCATATGTGAAGGTTCCATAGTTAGCGTGAAGAAAGCAGTCTGGCAATCAGTCTCAAAGAGAATCTGGGTCCCGAACTGGTCCGGCCTGGAATAGACATAGGAGATAGCACTCCGAATCGCTAGAAGCTCTGCTTCCAGCGAGTCAGCAACCTGAACCTGTATAGAGACAGCAAGAGAGTAGTTACCCAAATGATCCCGAATTAGATAGCCTATACCTGCAAGATTTGAAGCCGCTTTCCAGGAGCCATCAACGTTGATTTTGAACCATCCAGGAGAAGGCGCAGACCAACGGGATATAGAATGGAATGGGCTATGGCAGACCTCATTTCCCTCAGGCTTAAAAACGATGAATGCGTCGTTGAAATCAGCAAGAGCACGTCTCAAGATATCCGATAAAACCGGTTGAGTTCCAGAAAAAATAAAAGCATTGCGGGCCTTCCAAAGGGTCCAGTAGACAGTTAAGGCAAGTTCAGGTAAAGGATAAGCAGCCAAAAGCCAACTAGCATCAACCCAGCTTGTGGGAGAGTGTAAAAGAAACTTCAAAAGAGTAGCAAGCTGTTCCCAGATTTGCTTAATAAAAATACAGCCATAAAACATATGAGCAATGGAATCAGAGAAACAATCGCAGAAAACACAAGATCGGATCCTGCCAATGCCAACAGACGTAAGGAGGTCTGAGGTGGGAAGCCTCGAATGCAGTAGTTTCCAGCCGAAGACAAGGAGCTTTGGGGCAACATGCAACATCCAAAGTTTCCGCCATCCAAACCAGGGTTCATTGAGGTCCCTATGGTTATTCAGTAACCAAAGGTAAACCACTTTGGTCAAGGAACATCTAATAGGAGCCTCTCGCCATATGCAGGAGTCCTCACAGGGATCAGAATTAATAGGAAGGTGCGTAATAACATGAGCAAGCTCTTTTCCAAACATTGAATGAATAAGATCAGCATTCCATTTGCTTTCATGCAATAAAGAACAAACCATAATGTCATTAGAAATAGCAGCGAAAAAAGAGGGTTTATATTGGAGAGGGACCTCAGAACACCAAGGAGAGCCAAGCAAAGAAACCTGATGACCGGAACCAATGAGAGCGCAAAGGCCCAGCTTTAAAGCAATTAAATCAGATAGAAATCCTTTCCAATTGCAGCTAAAACGTTGGAAAATCTTAGCATTCCAAGGGTCAGGGATCCCATATTTAGCTGAAACCACCTTGACCCAAATGGTATCACGTTGGTTCAAAACATCAAGAGTTCGTTTACACTGCAAGGCAAGTCTTAAATGTCTAAAGTCTTTCACTCCTAAACCCCCAAATTTTTTAGGCAAGGTAATGGTTTCCCAATTAACAAGGTGGAGGCCTTTAGAATGAGGGTTAGAACTTAGAACTCCAAATGAAGTGGCGGGAGATGCTATTGAGCTTGTCAAGAGAGGATTTAGGTAACCTGGTGGAGATTAAGGTATGAATAGGAGAAGCAACAAGCGTGGAATTAAGAAGAGCAATCTTACCAGCTTGTGAGAGAAGTTGGTTATGCCAAGAACTGAGATGATGGTGGGCGGCATTTTGGCAAGCCCGAAGAGCAATCTTGGAAACAAAGTGAGGGGAGATGAAAGCCCTTAAGTATTTGAAAGGGAAAAAACCTTCACGAACATTCAACTCATGCAAGATGATTTGCCTCATATGAGTGGGGCAAGATTTAGCAAAATAGACTTTGGATTTGTCAGGATTGAGATGGAGGCCCAAAAATTGAGAGAAGGCATTGAGGAAGTGAACTATAGTCCTACAAGACTTAGGATTAGCCTTAAAGCACAAGATTAAGTCATCGGCATACATAAGATGAGAGACCCGAATTCGATTCTTAAGGTTAAAAGGGAGGAAGTTGCCCGCCTCTATTTGACCTTTAAGAATGAGACTAAGGATATCCATCACAAGAACAAAAAGGTAAGGGGAGAGATTTGTTAAGTCATTTTTATATAGGAAATTCTATGCAATTTTTACTATTATATCTTCATTATTCTATCATTTACACCTGGTTTTACTTTGAATTATTGCAATATCTTCGGAATCTACACTCATTGGTGTTTTTGCCTCATTTCAGGGAAAAAGCGAGAAAATGCAATCGTTTTCAGCCGGATCAATGTTCGCGGCCAGAACCACGACCCGCCCAGCGACCAGAATCACGCCCTGTGGCTTCTGTGTCGCCTGATACTGATTTTCCAGCTTTTACCCCTCGCCTTCCCTACGTCAGATAAAAGGGTCCGAAAGGGAAAAAGAGGAATTCGACATGTGGAAGCAGGAGAACAAAAAGGAACCAATTTTGGGTGCCCTAGAGAGGAATTCATTCGTTCACGCATGCACGGAAGGAACAAAAAAGGCGGCGGCTGAGCAGCGAGAGAAGGAAGAAGCTCTCCACCGCGAGAGCGTGGAGAGGGCGGACCACCGATCAGAGGAAGATGAGGGCCTTACCAGGCGGCTTCTTCCCCTTAGAGGGAGTCTTACCTTCTTTTTCTTATCTATCTCATTCACCGTATTATCCATGGATGTATCTACTGGATTGATTGATGCTTTGCTTTGGAACATGAATATGACAGCTTAAATCTTATTTCAGGGCTAGGGAAAGCCCTTTGAACGTATTATGCATGTATTGTAATTACATTTTGTAAACCCTAGATTGTCTTACTTTACCTAGTTGCACCTCTTGAATGAAGATTACCTTGTTGTTTTCTCCATGCTTTAGACATCCGGTATTGCCGAGAGGCACATCTAGATGTTTGATAACCTAGGCGAAGGTACCTTAATCATCCCATGAGAGTGGTTGATGAGGTACAGGTAGTGCATACCATTTTGTGCTCATTGGGTTTGTTCGGGTAGGCATACTACGAGGGTAGGCGTTGAACCGTATAAACACCTTGTTGCATCACCCGAGAGGGGACAACATGTACAAATGATAGGATGTTATGCATAATCCGGCACTTATTGAGTTTACTCGGTCAAGCGTCCTACGACGGTAGACACTAAATCGGGTAAACTCTTAGTCGCAAGTTGCATCGCTCGAGAGAGGACGACTCGCGCACCCTTGGATTACCCTAGGACTCAATAGAGGGGATTTATACATTGTCTTTCCATCCATGCATAACACATCAAAGTGGTGGACCCTAGCCCTGATCTCTTGCATCCTTGGATCTTTAGCTGTACTATCACATTGCTTTCCTCTTTTGTTACCTTGCTTTGTTGTTTAGCTTTACTTTAGCAACCATTTCAAAACCATCAAAGGATTGTCTAGCTTGTGATAACAGAATCAGTAGGTACTTGGTATTTGGTCCCTGTGGGATCGATACATTTATATTACTTCGATAGTCCGTATACTTGCGGAACGGCTATCAAGTTTTTGGCGCCATTGCCGGGGACCAAATTTATCAATATCGACACGGTCAAGTTATTGCTAGACTAGACATTTTTTTCTTTTTTTTAGTTTACTTGTTTTTAGTTGTTTATTATTAATCTCTTCTATCTATCTGATATTCACTGCATATCTCTTTGCTGATTGGGAAGCTTACCTTTGAATTTGCTTGGTTTATACATAGAACTCTGTGGTAGGGAGAACTAATACCTAAGGATATGACGATGAACTACCAGCAGTGGTCAACTGAGAGGGCGGTACATATAGGGCAGGTGGTCAATTTGAACATGATGCATTGAGCTCTATAGCCGCCAAGCTAGACTCTCTAGCTCACAAGCTTGACACTTTTAGATTGAACTCTGCAACCGTCAATTGTATTTCTTGTGAGAGTTGTGGTACACCAGGACATTCTTCAACCAATTGCCACATGGGACCTCCTCCTTTCTGGGACTTTCCACCGGATCATGTGAATGCGCTCAATAGTTTTCTGTCAAGGCCACAATATGATCCATACTCTAACACATATAATCCTGGGTGGAGGAGCCACCCAAACTATTCTTTCCAACAACAATGGCAGCAACCTCAACCGGTAAAGTCAAATTTAGAATCCATGCTTGAAAGTTTCATGGCTAGTCAAGCTAAACTAAATGAACGCATGAACGAGAGTATCCAACAGAACAAATGCAGGAACGAGACCATCTAACAACTAGCATCTCGAGTTGGCATGTTGACTACACGAAGTAAGATGCTTGAAGACCAAATTGTGCAACAAACCGAGGCCAACCCTAGAGAGCACTACAATGTTATCACTACGCGTAGTGGGAAGCAACATGATAGGCCTAAGGTAAATTTGGATATGGAAAAAGACCCCGAGCCGAAAACCTTAAGGGAAGAAGAGGTTGGTATAGAAGGACCTGATGATGAACAAGAGAAGAATAATGAACCGACGTACATACCACCACCACCTTATGTGCCGGCTATTCCTTTTCCACAAAGATTAGCGAAGACAAAGGTTGATCGCCAATTCCGGACTTGCAATAATATAGATGTTGTGGAGGACGAGTTGGGTAGCATGCACACCATTATCAACAATTCCGATCCTTTGGAGGAATGCCTACTTGGAAATGAAAAAAAAGAAGATGCTAAATCTGAAGTGGCAATGCGCTCCCAACCACCGAATACCACCTCTCTCTGCAACTTGAACTCCTTGGAGTGTCTCAAAGGGAAGTCCAGGTAATCTAACCCAGAGCTGGGGGGACATGGGAACGCGGAGTAGCAGTCGATTGTCCATTTGCAGCATGTGAAGAACAGTGAACCTGGGAGCGCGAAGCAGCAGTCGATTTTCCATTCGCAGCATGCGAAGAAGAAGGAGCATGAGCCCAGCCCTTCGAGGGAGATGGCTATGGACGGCCCAAAATCCCAGGATCCGGAGGCTCCGGGCCAGTAAGCGCAAGCAAAGGAAGAGCAGAGGAGCGAGGCTGAGGGGCTTTCGGGAGCCATTGGCGTGCCACACCCCTAAAAGGTGGGGGCCACCTCTTGAGTCCCACTTCTCATATGGTTGTTGGGAGCAAAGTGCCACACCCCTGAAAAGGTGGGGGCTACCTCTTGAATTCATGGGAGCCACCACTTGAATCCCACTACAACGTGATAGTTGTGGAGCAAAGTGCCACACCCCTAAAAAGGTGGGGGGCACCTCATATTGCACTAACTCATTGTGGGCAGATTAGCTTGGCTACTCATTGTGGGCAGAAGAATGAAATACTTTAGAAGCTCATTTGGATATTTTAGCTATATCATAAAATTTTGTAATCTTGAAAATATTGTATGTTCCATAAAAGACTTGTATTAAGGAGTTGTAATGTGACTTGTTGTGATGAGAATGTTACTAGTTTTAAAATTTGATTACAATGGTTTATGTTGATAGTATGTTTAGCTCTCAAATTTTGAATTGTATGACTCTACTTTGCTTTTGGGCAAAAGACCTTGAAAGAATGAATTTTTTTTTGTTGCGACTTAGATGATGACATTTTATCACTTGTTTTATTGTTCAAGGGATTAGAACTTGATATTGATTATCGATTCTTGCGACAATTATGTTATATGATTATCTATTATGGATTGTTATTATCTAAGGTTGTGACAACACTTTAAGACATGCATTTACACTTGGATCAAGACTTTTCTCATGGGCATTAAAGAAATAAGAAATAGTTGCTTAAACATCAGCAAAGTATGTAGCAACAACAAACACAACTAGTCCATCAATGCAGTTAAGAAAAATATTTGAAGATATTGGAGAGGAACAAGATAAACAAAAAAAAATATATATTGTGATAGTAAATCAACAATTGCCATAGTGAATAAGCCAGTATATCATAGTAGAACCAAACATATTATCATCAAGTATCACTTCATATAAGATATAATATCAGACAATAGATAAAGCTCAGATTCTGCAACACAAATAAACAATTAGCTTACATTTTCACAAAGGCGCTAGTAAGATAAAGGTTTAAGCTTCTACAAGATATACTTGAATAACTAAAAAGTGTGCTTAGCAAGAGTTTTTAGATAAGTACACTTTTCTACTAGATATTTTCTAGAAGCAGGATATTTCTAGAGGATATATATTTGTAGTGGAAATCTCTAGAATATTTATGAAGCTAATAGAAAATTTCTATAATGAAGAGAAGTGGAGACATCTCTAGAAGCTTCACTCCACTTCCATAATGGCCTATAAATAGGCATGTTGTGATCATTTGTACTCAGAGCAAAAAAAACCAAGTATTCCTCTTCTATTTCCTCCCAACTACTAAAGCCTTCTTTCAACTAGCCAACCTTCCAACAATTCTATGAAATCACTCTACCCTATTCCATTCCTACATTACAAATTACTTATACACATCTTCTTCTCAAATGGCCTAACACATTCCTACAAATGACCTTGTGAGGGGCGCATGAGAGAAGGAGCCCTTAGAGAGAAAGAGACCTTAGGAGACATCTTTTGGATAAGAGCTCTTATCTTAAAAAGCCTCAACAAATGCCCTATGGTGTGAAGCTCTCAAGTTTAGCTAACAAAGGAATGAGTCAAAATACTCAACCATCATAAAAGGGACAACAAAATTAGAGGTAGGCCAAATCATGAATTTAAATTTCTCTCTTTAAAAACAATACAAATTTTAGAGAAAAACATTGTTCTGATAATTGGCTCCCATGTAAAAAGTAAAATTTCTATAATATTAAAAAAATTACCTATATACACATAATAATAATAATATCTAGGTTAGCACACTTCGATTCCTTCTGTCCACGGAGTTAAGATATCGTCCTTCACGAGCAGTTCTTTGTGTGAGTAGAAAAAGCCAACAGTAGCAGAGCACACACAGAAACACAGCCGGCAAAAGCTGCCTCCGTAATCAAATCAAGCTCAGGCTTATTTAACGCACCGTGTCAGCGGCTGCGCGGATACTTCGCCAGAGAGAAGCACTCCGCGGCACTGGAGTAGCCGGAAGTGGGAGTTGTCAGTGCGCGGTGCTCAGTTTCAGATCCTTTAAATGAATAAAAGACTCGAATAAGTCACCGGAGCGGAGGGAGAGACAGAGCGAGCGAGCTTGGGCCTTTAGTCATATT
This sequence comes from Costus lasius, assembly GCA_027563935.2. Lineage (NCBI taxonomy): Eukaryota > Viridiplantae > Streptophyta > Magnoliopsida > Zingiberales > Costaceae > Costus > Costus lasius. The sequence goes on along the minus strand of CM050447.1, from coordinate 43,027,445 downwards.
CTGCTGAGTTGTTGGAGGTGGAGAATCTTTGGAACATCAACGCGGCGGCCGGGGGATGGGTCTGGCTACGCGGTGGCTACGGAGCCTCTGGGGCAGGAGGAAGAAGGAGAGCAGCCATCCCAGGGAGGAAACCCCCGGCCACAACAGGCGAGAGGGAAAAAGTTCGAGCTTTACCAAGTCAAGAAGGGAAGAAAGCGACGTGGAGCTGGGCCGTAATGCCGACACGGCGGTTGCGGAAGCGGCATGGATTAGGTCCTTGCGCGCTGAGAGAGAGGAGAAGAGTAAGCATGCGCTTGCTGTAGCCGCTGCCACGGCCGCCGCCGCGGACGCGGCGGTGGCAGCCGCACAAGCTGCCGTCGCGGTGGTCCGGCTCACGAGCCAGGGATGGGGCGGTATTGCCAGCGGCAGCCTCCAGCGGCATTCGGCGGCGGCGATCAAGATCCAGACAGCGTTCAGGAGATACTTGGTAACTGAAACCTGCCTTGTTGCGTTCTTGAATCCTTTCGGTTCTCTGCGGTGGTTCATGATTTCTTCATTAAGTTGAATTCTTTTTTGCAGGCCAAGAAAGCTTTCAGAGCCCTGAAAGCACTGGTAAAGCTGCAAGCCTTAGTCAGAGGTTATCTTGTGCGCCGGCAAGCCGCTGCCACCCTCCAAAGCATGCAAGCTCTCATCAAAGCTCAGGCCGCCGTCCGAGCTCGGAGAGCTCGATCTTTGCTTCTCAGCGACTCGGTGCCTCGCGAATTCCTCCCCCGGCGATCTCTAGTACGATTCGAAAGCCAAGATTCACCGCCTTGAATTGCCCAATCCAATTGCCACCTTCATTCAATTCGCTTCCTCGTTCGGTGGCAGGAAAGGTACGATGAGACACGGAGCGCGCACACGCCGTCTCTCCACAGAAGGCGACTCTCCGCAACCCTCGACAGCCCAAAGACGGTCAAGATGGACACGAGCCGGTCGAGATGGAGATCCGCCCGGCGATCCGACGACGACTACCTGCACTCTTTCTCCTCCACCATCGAATATCGCTGCAACTTTCAAGAGGACGAGAAATGCCGGCAGCCGTTGACCGCGCAGAGCACTCCCCGCTGCACAAGCTCCTCCGGCTACGTTGACGAGGAGGGAACCCTAGGCCGGTTTTGGAACGCTCCACGCCGCCCCAGCTACATGGCGAAGACGCAATCGTTCGAGGCGAAGTTGAGGTCCCAGAGCGCGCCGAGGCAGCGGGCGGGACCGGCCGGAGCGAGGCAGTGGTCCTCCGAGCTCCCGATGCAGAAGTCATGTTCTCGAGCTCTCGAGGCTTCGTTCGACTTCAAGAGCGCCATTGTTGGCAAGCTTGACAAGTCTGGTTTCAACATGAATTCTTGAATCCGATTGGCAAATCTTATTCTCCATCTCCATCCAGCTTCAAATGTGATCAATCAATCTAGGCTGAAAATTTACGTAGTTCTTGCAAATTCTGCGCTTCTTCTATCATTCACATGAACAGTTTATCATAGAATTGCAGTAAATCAGTAAGTGTCAGTGATAAAGTGCAAAAGGTTTTCCTTTCAGTAATCATTAGGTTTTGATTTGATGGATGAGAAGGTTTTTCTCTCTCTAGGGCCATTAAGCTTTCTTTTTTTTTTCTTCATAACGGTACTTGATTCCTCTTGGCCAGTTCTTCCTCTTGAAGTGCAGCGTTTGCAGCTGCAGCAGCTGCCTTTCTCCCCTATTGATCACGTGGCACTAAATCTAGCAATCACGAGTGGCTGATAAGATGCCTTTGGTCAGTTGATAGTTGACGGATCAGATGACGTGGTCGATTTGTCTCCATCCGGCGCTGGGCTAGACGCCTAGACTTGGCCGCTATGGTTGACTTTTGGGGGATATTCACGTAGCACGTTAAATTAATTTTTACTTTTACCCAACTTATATTTTATTTCTCACTCTATTTTTGGATAATATTTAGGTTTATATTGTATTTTCAGTGTGCCATTGAACTTAATACTGTATTTATTTAGAGATATTGCCAATCAGTCCCATATACTTTGAAATTTACAAAATGGCATTGTTAGACTTAAAAAAAATAGTTCTTAAAATTTTTATTTTTCGTTGATAAGGAAAAGAGGAGAGAATGAAAGGAAAATATATTGAATCTAAGCTGGTTTTGGCTACTAAATTTATTGTATTTTTTTTCTTGTAATTTTTTTCCAAAAAAACAAGGCCTAGTTTAAAAATTTTTTCTATGAATTTAAAGATTTTATTATTGTTTCTTATCTACCATATTGGTTTCGAAAGGAATAATAATAAGAACCTTTCTTCGCTAACATCGTTGCTTCACCGTTCCTCGTGCCAACTATGAGCTTTATAGGCCAATGCAGTCGTCTGTCATTGCTCTTGTATTTGTATCAAACTCTTAGCCAGCGTCATTTTCTCACTATCACACTTATGTTTATAGTGAGCCCCTCTCACCTTCGTTACTTAAAGTTGGATATAATTGACATAGGAGTGTTTCAAAAATTCATTGAACCTAGCTTAAATTGAATCGATTTTGTAGTTAAATGAGTTCTTTTAATAGTCATTTTTTTCTATATTAATCAGTTTTTGATTTAATTATGATTTTAGAGTTAGTTGAACTAGTAGTTAACTAACCAAATTGGTTATATATGAAAAATTTATAAAATTTATTTTAAAGAGGGTGGCCAGCCCATCGCCAAATGCATGTCGCCCTGCCACCCACCATTTAGCCAATTGTAACCCTTGCCACCCACAATCGGCTAGTCACCCTCAGCCCCCCGTCGATCACTTGCTGCTTGCTGCTAATCACCCCCGCTACTCGATAGTCACCTTTCATCGTCCGTTGGTCACTCGCTATTCTCTGTCAGTCACCTACTGTCATTCGTTGGACACCCATTGCCCACCGACTATCACCTATTGCTACTTGTTGGCCACCAACAACTGCTCGTTGATCACCCATTGCTGCCCCTCGCTGCCTATCACCTACCATGGACCAATTTTGGCTACCCATCATCAGTTGCTAGATAGTTAACTGAAAATCAATGATAACCGTATCTAAAAATTGATAAACTAATAAATTGATTAATCGATAAATTAATTAACCAAAAACTATCGATAAACAGTTAACTGATTCTATTAGTTTCATACCAATTTCATATTTTCTCAGAGTACATAGATTTGGTGTGGTTCAGTTTAACTAACTAGTTTACTGAATCTTGAATGGTGTTAGGCCCAAGGCCCAAGGTGTTAGGTGTTAGGCCTAAGGGCTGGAAATTGGGTGCGGCCCAATTCCAGCCCAGCCAACCCGGTCAACCTAGCCCAATCAGCCCCTTTTTCCTTTAACTAACCGGGTTAGCGGATTGGATCCGGGCCGCGATCCAAATCCAGAAAGCTTCACTCAACGGGCGATGTCACGCGAGGCTTGCGTGCGAACGACGCAAAGCGACGCGGGGGCGTGGGTCGGCTGACACCTCGGGCGCTGCGTTGACCGCGTGCGTTGAGGTGGCACGTCAGCGTGGGGGAAGCGAAGAAGAAAAGGGAGAGACGCCGTCGTCTCCCTTACGAGTTTTCGAAATGGAAAATTCACCGCCGCTCTCTCCCCTCTGATTGCTCTTCTCGTCGGACACCGTTTGTCGGCGGTTGTTCTCCGGCAACCGATGGTGTGGGTGGGTGGATGGTGTGCCCGGGAGAACCCCGTCCTCCTCCATTTCTTCCTCGTACCGTTCATCCGCGTAGTCGACTTCGCCGAAAACGACACCTCCAGATCGCCTTGGAAGGCGCATACGACCACCACGTCATCGGAAAGAAGGAGCCAGCGGCCGTGTGATTGCCGAGGTACTCCTCTTCCTTCCTTATTCTAGTTCCCGGCCGCGTTCTCGGCTCCGGCGAACCCTGTTCGTGATCTGCCTGGCGTGGCCGTTTCTCCGCGTCTTCCCCAGCTGACGGTCCGCCTGCGTGCGGAAATTTCTGGAGCTGTTCTCCGCCTGCGTGCGGACGCGTCTCGTAGCTCGTCGGACAAGCCCCTCTCGCATGCGTGCGAGTTTCCTCCTCTTCCGGCGCCGGCTATCGATTGTGCGCGACCTCCTTCCGTCAGAGAAGTCTGCCGCTGATCAGCGCCCCTTCACCAGCTTTGGAGTGTGGCCGTTCGAGTCGACAGTCGCCTGGGTTGTCTAGAAGCAGATAGCTCCTTCTTCGACGCCGTGGATGCGATGGGTTTCGCTCAGCCTCCGCCCGAGCCATCTACCCCTCGTCGCCTGTGAGCGACAACCCCTTTACCTCCTTCTCCGTGAGCTCCCCTCCTCGTGAGTGGTGAGCGGCAAGTTTTCTCGCAACGCATGCGAGGAAGCCCGCGAGGCGTGCTTTGAGGGCATGATCTGGGACGGCCAGATCGTCCCGTCTACAGTCGTTGTGCGGCTGGTCGCTACGCCTCCCTCGTGCATCTTCTGTCGACCTTCTTCTCCGGTCGTTCTCGTCTACGGGCGAGAATGGCCAGTCCGCCGGTCTTCGTCACCTACGGGGACGATACCGATGGAGCGTCGTCCGGCCTCCTCGCCGGTGTGTGAGTGAGGAGCCGACCGAGTTCAATCATCTCCGGCATGCGACGCCGTGTGGACGACCATCCGTAATCGCTGGGCGCCGGCTTGATTCGACGGATGCGGGAGTGAGTCCCGTTTGGGTTTGGGTGGACCCGGTTTGACTTGACGACACCTGTCTCCGGTGATTCATCCATGTTGATCGACTCATGTTAGAACGACGGCGATCCGTGTTCAGTCCATAATCGGGCTGGGAGTTGATTCGAGGAATTGACTCCGCCAGTCGTGCCCAACCCAGCGGTTTCGACTATTTGGATACCTGCGTTGACGCAGTTGGACTCGAGTCAAACGTTGACTCACAGGCAAAATAATTAAAAAAATATTACCGTAAACGTGAGCGTGACATTAGGCCTAAAGCCCAATTAACCTTGGCCCAGTCAATCGGGCCATTGACTGGGTCAAGATTGGCCCAGGCCCAAGATAAAAAATCGAAGCTTCATCGATGCCGAGAACCCCAGCAAACTCTCTCACGTCTCCTCCTTCTACCTTTGTCTCCCTTCGTTCGAACTTGACAAGCTCGTGGCGGCGGCCTCGGTTGGACAGCGAGCTCGAGCGGAATGACGAGCTCGTGTGGTCGACGATTGCTCGCCGGACAGAAGGAGGGACGGCTCGCCGGGAGACCCGGGTGCTTCATCGCGAACGTGGACGCGTCGCCGATACGAGGCAGCGGGCTTTGGACTCACGGACGAAGGTTGGACTTGAACCCGGCTACGTTGACTCCCTCTGTGACGTGAACGAAAATCCGGATTTGGGGATTTCAGACACGGATGAGCATGCATCGCAGGTTCAGATCCGAAGGCGCGTTGACCCTTCGTTCCAACGTCGATGCAAGCAACGAAACGTGGCTCAATTTCAGAAGTGGGATTCGGCTTTGGATGACACATGTTCTTGGATCCGATTTGGGATCTGATTCGGCTAATTTCGGGTTCAAATCCAGGTCAAGGATCTAATCCAATTGAGGTATAAAACTCCTCTTTCCTATTTTATTTTTATATGCTGACGTGGCTCTCTCTCTCTCTCATCTCTCTTTTTTGAACTGGATGAAGGTCGGAATCCTTCGTGGAGGCTAAGGGGTGTGCACGGGCGCACCCCTGCCAGCCGCGCTAAACTTGATCAAATTGCTTAATTCATCCCATGCGTGGGAATTTGTTAAATTTTAGCCTTGCGTGGCTTTAAAATTTTATGTAAAAATTAATTAAATGGAATTCGTATTACGTTAAAATAGGGCATGCCACTTTCCATGTGTTAAAAAAGTATAAAAAAAGAAATAAAAAAGGAACTTGTATAGTTGTATCACAGCTTCAACTAACAATCCTAATGCAAACAAAATTAAAAACATTCGTCCTATTTTAGGCCTATTAGTGTAAGTTTATATGTAACAACTAGCCCTATTTTAGGCCTATGGTGAATTACTAATTACAGTAGAGGAAAGTATTATAAAAATTGACTTATCCAATGCCGAATTTATTGAACCAATTATAATATTATATTTTATATATAAATAATTATATATATTTTTTAAATCAGTAATATCAACCCACATGTAGCCTAGGTCATGGTTTTGTGCTGGTAATAGCGAGCCTAGTGGGCCACCATCCACTGTACATATATCTTCTTTGTTGCTCCACAATATTATCTTTAATAAATTTAAAATCAATATACTTATATATTAATATAAAATAAATATTTATTTATTATTACTCGCAGTATAATTAACATATTAATTATCTCTCTACAATTTAGTAGCTTAATATTCAAAAATTATTTTATAATATAATAATTATTATTATATTCATATTTTAATAATATAAAATTATCATATATGGCCCGGTATTCTTAGCTGGATCCATGATAAATTCTAATTGAACTATCACAATTAGCTCCGTACTTAAATATTTTATTTTTTATTATAATATGTATATATCTCTTAAATACTCTCCCTCTCTTTTTTAAAAAATAATAAAAAAAATAACAAATTTTAAAAAACAAAAAAAAAAACAAATTTAATGATTTGAGATAAAGTAGCTTTGAGCGTGGCGGGAGCGCCAAGCTGCACGCTCATTCATCTGTTATCCACCCTCGTTGCTTTCGGGTGTCATCCTTGGATTCTTGCAAGGGAGAAAACAAAAGTGCATCGTTGCAAACTTGCACTTTACTTATTAGCCCCGTGTATTTCTATATATTTTTATTTAGTCGTTTGACACTTTGGTGGCTTTCCTTTGGCATAAAGGATACTTCACTACATAATTATATTATTCATCCTCGTATACCAATATATAAAAAGTTAGTCCCGTACTAAGAAACTTTCTTAGGAAATTATCTATAAATAATTATTAAAAACTCAAAATTAATCCTTATATAAATTTTTAATTTTTAAAATAAAATACTTAATATTTATTTTCAATTTGACAGAGGTTTCATTAGGAGTTTTTTTTTTGTGAGTTCATCACAACAGATATGGAGACAAAATATGTAATATTTAAATAAATGATTTGGATTTATTTGTAAAAGTTTTTTTCCACAAAATCATAATGCTGTAGTTGTTTTTAAAAAACGGATTTTTATTTTAAAAAACACTATTATTAGACCAATCACGTGATGGTGACGCGAGCAGACGCGGCGTGGGACCCGCTGCTGCTGCTGCTCCTCCCTACAGGCTCCAGCTCAGCTAGTTTCTCTGGGCAGCGCTCTCCCCGGGTCCCACCCGGCCGCACTCCTCCCATCCACTTACCCGTCGTTTTCTTTCCCACCACCACCAGGACGGCACCACCTGCTCCTGTCCCCGCCTTTGTTAAAGAACAACCCAATCTCCTCCTTCCGGCCGATTCCGTCCGCTCTGCCCCCTCCCGCCGGCCATCGCGGCACTACCTTCTATCTTTCTCTCACTCCCTCTATCTCTATCTCTTTATCTACGTGTGTTTCTTTGGTTGCAAGGCTACCTTGACATCGGCAACACTTTTGTCGGTAACCTAGGAGGAGGGGTAAAGCAGATCTACGTGGTGGGAATTCTTATTCCTCTCCCGCCTGGTACACTCAGGGTTCGTGTTCTCCTCTTGGGTCTGTGACGAAGTATCCCAATTTCCCTATCGGTGTTTCAATTTTGGCCGCTGCCGTTTTGATATATTCATTGCAGTAGATCCAATGGGCAGTAGTGAGGATGGCATCGTGGTGAAGTTGCTGGAATCTTCTAGGCACTTTTTTTCCTTGAATATCAAAATATTTTTATGTTTTTCTAGAACAGTGAGCGAATTTATCTTCGTATCTTTCAGTTCTAAATTTATTACGCTACACGTTTCATAAACATGTGGAATTCCTTCATGGGAGTTGCTGAAATTTCATCCGGGACTGGCGCAGAGGGTTAATCCCGAATTACATTGACCAGTTGTAGTTTGGAGACCTTGTGCTTTCCTCTTATATGCTAATTTTGTTGTTCTCTGGTTTGCGGATGAATCTGACACATCCTCAGCTTTTCAAGCTTGTAGTTGGTTTGAATTCCTCAGACAATTGTGAACGCTCGAAACGTCTGGTTTTCTCGATTTTCCTATTAGCAACTGAATGTTTCGATTGAGGTTTTTTTTTTTCATAAAATCGTGACCCTGATGGAATATGATTTTCTTTATAGGTACTGGAATGGGTAAATGCAATTTTTGAATTTTAGATTGCATTTTATTACATTGATTGTGGCCCTTGCAAATTAGATCGACTTGTTGATCCTCAATTTTCTTGTTTCCATGCAGTGTTTGGACTGCCATTTCAGAAATTCACTTGTAAAGTTTTTGTCTATCTCAATGTAATAAAAGGACAACAGTTTAAGTACTCTGTCGCGCTGTTGCGAATTGCTTGGCAGTGGTTCCACTCTGACAATAAGAAATCAGCAAAGAAATGAAGCAGGCTGAATTTTCAAAAGAAACATAACTAATGATGGATTCGGAATTGGCAACTGCTCGAGTAAAGGATGAAGGATTAAGTGAAAAGGTGAGGTCGTTTGAGCAACATCCTTCAAAGCCATGCAATGTGAAAGGCCTGCGCCCAAGCGCCATCAAGAACAAGAACGTTGACCTCTTAGAGAAGGTCGGAGCTCTCAAAACAGAAAAGCTGCCAAGGCAAACTGCAAAGGATCAGCCGGAGGCAAAAAGGAACTCGGATGTGCTTCCCTCGTGGACTTCTCAGAAGCCGTGGCCTAGTAGGAAGGCTACCAGTGTTGATGAGCCAGTTAAGAACATGTCAAATGTACCTCACTATCTTCAGCGCACAGATAAAGGAGATAATATTCATGAGAAGGCGCTAAATTATGGAGTTCTGGACTGGGGGCTTCTAGAGAAATGGGCACACAGCCAGAAAGGTGACACAGATGTGGGAGTTCGAAACACTGTATCTAGTAGCATGGATTCATTTTCTACTGGTTTTCCACATAAATCTTGTAGAACCATGTCTGCTTCTCCTTCTCAAAGAAAGAAATCTCGTTCTATGAGGCCTCAGAAGAGGCACCCTGTTGCAGGCAGCTTAAGAAAGAAATCTGAGAAAGAAAATTGTGGACAATTTAAGGGATTTTGTGATTCAAGGGAATGTTCTACCAAATTTCCCAGACATGATAGAAGTAGTAGTAATGTCTCAAACTGGGAAGTCATGTCCCATGAAGTGTGCCCAGCTCGGTATACTGCTGGGGAATCTATTGCAACCAGACCAGCAAAGGAACAAAATATTAGCTCAAAAGCAAAATTGTCAAAAAATCACTCTGACAGACCCATGGCCAGTGATAAAACATGGTTTTCTCAGGATGACAAAATGAAAAGGGATTGTCATTATTCTGATTCCCAGTTAACTACAGGTGGCAGGATAACTGAGAGAAATTGCAACAATCTTTCAGGTAATCTAGCTGAGGATTTTGAGATCACCCACCAATATACTCATATTCCTCATACATGTCTTCTCCCCAGTACTACAATTAGTGATGAACCTCATATATCATGTGCTCTTCCACCAAAGAACGTAGAACAAACAGAGAAATCCACATGCAGAAAAGTTGACCAACTATTTTCCAGGGCTTCTTGTACAACGGAAGATCCCAAGAAGTATGGAGCAAAGGCAATGGATGCAGCAGAAAAGAAATTATCCGACTGTCCATCATATGCAGGTTTTAAGCGGATGGACTTGAGTTCAACTTTGAGGGGGAGTTCATCTAAAGGACAATCTGATTCAGTTTCTTGTCTGCATAATTTACACGGAGGTCAAGCAATCAAAACTAACAAAGACAGGCAAAGCCCATTGAGGAGGATACTAGATCCTCTACTAAAGCCGATGAACAATCTAGTCTTACATGGTCGACATTCGTGTGAATTAAGTGGAACTTATAAATCATCCCATGCATTACCCAAGTCTACCATCAAAAGTGTTGATGATCCTACACACCAATCAATGAGAAGCATGGGTAGTTCAAATCAATTACCAGACAACAGTAAAGCAACAAACCACGATGAAAGCCATAATGCTCCTGGGAGACCAATGAATCATGCTATTCTTCAATTTGCTTGGAAGAAGGGGCTTCCTTTGCTTATGCTCTCATCCAATGACACTGAAGTACTTGCTGCTACACTAACAAAGAGGATTGTCAGCAATAATGATGAACTGGGATACAAAATATTTTCCTTGAAGGACTCTAAGAAGAAAGGCATGTTCTGGAGCAACTATGGAAATAAGGCAAAGAAGCATCAATTTATCTCCAATGTAGTTGCCCAGTTGAGGGTTTCACTCCACAGACTGAGTTATGATTTTGACAAATTTCATGTACTGAGGGAGTTTGTTTTGCTTGGCGCAGAGCTGGCGCCGACATCTCCCAAACCTGTCGACTTACCAATTAAGAGGGAGTTAGCTGCCATTGTTGTTAAGGTGCCATTGCAGAGGCCAAAAACTTTAAGCATCGGTATGTTGTATCGCAGTAAATGCAAAGGTTCATCACCGACAAATTCAGAAGAAAAAACAAGTGCTTCAAATGAAGACAAAGATTTGAAGTATAATCAATTTGATGACGTTACCAAGCCACCTGGTATAGTTGTCATAATCCCAAGTGGGATTCATGGCTTGTCGAACGATGGCGAGCCATCGCCTTTGCTAGAAAGATGGAGATCTGGAGGAGCATGTGATTGTGGTGGTTGGGACGAGGGCTGCAAGTTAACCATTCTTAGCGACATGTTTCAAAATTGTAGTATTACTGGTTCAGCCCAAGATTGTAGCACTCAAAGATTTGATCTGTTCATTCAGGTATGGCAGCTTATTAGTCATTTCTGCCTCTTAACAAACTTATTCTGATTTGGAAAAAAAAAAACAAACTTATTCTGATGCTTTTCTCTAGTAATGTGGCTGCTTGATACTGATAATGAAACTCTCTTAGGGCGCATCTAAGGAAAAATCGCATGCATTTAGCATGGTTCCTTTCAGAGAGGGGCAGTATGCTGTTGATTTTCTGTCATCCATGTCTCTGCTTCAGGCTTTCGCCATTTGCATAGCATTCCTCCATGGCGTGAATCCTAGCAACCATTCGGCAGAATCAAAAAGCTTGCAAGAGCACATTGTCGATGGTCAGCTAGGCAGAGATCCTGGAAGAATCTCCGGTGACGCTACTAGCTATGTACCAAATCATCCTCCTCTTTCACCTGTTGGGAGGGTTTAATTGACCCCCTCTTATATTATTGCCAGGTGAGTGCAAGTTTGACAGATGTTTCTTGTTCCATTAGATATTCACAGTATATATACATATATATATATATATATATGGTTTCTTTATGTGAGGGGCATCAAATTCTCTTTGTAATATTTATGGGAGGAAGCTTTATCAGCAAAGAAATAGAGATATTATTATCTAGAATAAAAGAAAAGAGAGAAAATTTTGTTGTTTCTTAAAATATAGTTAAAATATATTATTTTTTACTTATGTTATCTTCCCTACCTCTTATTTCTTCTTTTATGAAAACTGGCTATATTCATCTTGCTTTAATTATTTCATCTTCAAAATGCCCTTTGTTCTTTTTAACACGTTCTTCCTTGAACTTGACCTTCTAGATAGCGTCTGTTGTCGGCAGCCTTTACACTGAAAATGCTTTTTTTTTATAACAACGTTTATTTGGTGAGGTATTATTTTTCAACTGATGTTTATGCTACTGGTCAATAACATGGATGAACCTCAAGAGCATGTTATGTATGTTATAAAGCTATAGATACTCCAAACTAGGTTTCAGGTGAACAGTGAAACTTGTAGGGTTAAAATGAGAAATTTCGTAATATTTTAGAATTGAAGCTAAAATTTTGATTGTTAATCCTTATTCATTTGCTTTCCTGTTATTAAGTTGACCTTAGTTTATGAGGTTTATGCTATTCATTCACTTGGGGGTAAATCTCCCCACTCATCTAGGGGGAATGATGCAAGAGTGATAAGCTTCAGTTTAGCGGTGAATGGTTGAGATCATGAATATCATCTATCAAAGGCAGCTATATTTTACTCACAAGGGTATATTTATACTTTTGTTGGTTCTGTGGGTTTTTTTATAAAAAATTATTAGGTTTAATACTATTTAAAGTGTGAAAGCCTTTGATGTAAAGATAATTTAGGAAAAAAAAAATGAACCGATCAGTTTTTTTGGTTTCAATCATTATTAATATCCACTTTTATCTACACCCTTGAAGACAGTTGAAGTAATGCATGTTTGTCATACCGGGCAAAAATATATTTTAAAGCGACTTAATATGTGAATGGAAGCAAAAACATATACTTTTTTAAACTTTTATAATATATATACTATAAATTTTTCACATGACAAATATATTTTCTGAATTTGAGTGGGGTAGTTGCTGATATTGGGTATCATGTAGATCTGCCGCAACCTGAGGATTCAGTATTTATTAGTATCGAATTTACTAATATTTTATAAATCGAATTCCTAAAATACTATTTTTATCAAAATTATTTATTTTTTAAATAAATTTGATGAATTATTGAAAATTTAATACAGTATGCATAAAATTATAATTCAATTTTTGAATAAATCATAAATAATCACATCAATTTTATAAAGATTATATACAAAAATATTACATACATGTCAGTAAATATTAAAGGAGTATTGGATTCGGGTTTTAACATCTGAATCCACCATCGTATTATATATTATATATAAATATTATTTGTTTCGGTAAATCAATTTTTTATTAAACCAAAAAATAAAACTGAAATTAAAAATTAAATTTTACAAAATTAATTACTGATATCGAAACTAAATTTTTTTTACCAAATTCAATTTATTAAAATATTTAATAATCAATAAAATCCAATTTTATGGAACCGGAATACTTACACTACTTACCTCCACACTCCCATTCTTTTTTGTTTGACGGTGTATTTTTGTTCATGCAGCAATGTCTCATTTCCTTTTGCCACCAATGATATAATCAATCTTCTTCTTCATCCTTCAATTCGTTGTATTCTTAAAAGATTCATTTGGGAGGGATATATAGCTCATATTTTGTTACTAATTCAATGTATTTTTTATTTTTTTTTCAATTTTCTTTTCAATAAAACACAGTATATCTCACCACTTACGACTTCCGATATCTTCCTCGACATTGAATGATCACTGGATTGGATCCTTGCAAAAGCAGTAGGCGGCTGCTTGGCAGTTTCTGCAGAGGAGGAAGAAGAAGCCGCCAATGGGAATTGGCCGGCGGATTAGTCTATGAAAGGACTTGTTCCAGCCAAAAATCCGCACTAGTTCAACCTGCATCGAGCCCGAACCAACGTAGATGCTGATCCAAATCCAGATCCACACAGCTCCAGCTCCAAAAATACTATCCAACTAATTTGAGCCGAACCTGTCCGATTAGCCCAACCAATAGATTGAACGTTGTCGTTGATCTGGATAACGCCTCTTAACCCAGATTTAATTATTTCAATTGTCTCAATCGATTTAATCGATCTAACCCGACTTTCATGTGAATCCGAATATAAATGCCTCGACTCCCAACAGCGGGACACTTGTCACCTCACAATTACGACAACAACTAGTCAACGAATGACTCATCTTCTTATTCACCTTCTTCCACACGGACACGTTTTGGCTGGTCAACGATTCACGTATTTTAAAGCATTTACTACTTCAATTCCACCAGTTGACCTGTAATTAACTATAATCCCATCCCTTTCCATCCATCATCATTCATCACGACCGATCCATAGCCCGCCACCTGTAATTAACTCCCTTCCTAGTATGCACTCACTTGAATTTTTCATCTAATTTTTATTATTATTTTTTTAAAAAAAGCATTTTCTCTCCACGCACTCCAACTCCTTAACTAATGTTTAAGTCTTAATCCTGTACACTTGGCCAATTTGCACTGTCAATTAACCAAGTTCTCTCACGCAACGCAATGTGTGATTAATTAATATTAACAGGCACACTAATTGTTCCTCGTATATATATGTAACTAAGCTCCACTGTATGCGTAATCTAACGCAAATCTAGCCCCGTTCACCCGAAGCCATGGCCCCGGCCAAAACTGTGGCGGCTCTACTCCTTGCCATCGCTAGCGTCGCCGCAGACGCAGCCGTCGTGGAGCACACTTTCCATGTGGCGAACCTGACGATCAGCCAGTCGTGCCAGAGCAGAGTCGTCACCGCAGTCAACGCCACCCTCCCCGGCCCCACCGTTGACCTCGCCGAGGGCGACACGCTGGCTGTCCACGTCATCAACGACTCCCCGTACAACCTCTCCATCCACTGGTAACTGCTTCGTTAATTGCTTAATTGATGCCGAGCACCGCTGACGTGGCGGCGCAAATTAGCGCAGGCACGGGATATTTCAGAAGCTGAGCGGGTGGGCCGACGGGGCCAGCATGATCACCCAGTGCCCCATCCGGCCCGGAAACAACTACACCTACCGGTTCAACGTCACCGGCCAAGAGGGCACGCTGTGGTGGCACGCCCACACTTCCTTCCTCCGCGCCACCGTCTACGGCGCCCTCATCATCCGCCCCCGCAACGGCTCCTTCCCCTTCTCCCCCCAACCCGACCATCATGTCCCCCTCCTCCTCGGTTCGTACGTAAACAGAAATACGTATAAATGTGAAGATATATATATACCTATGTGTGAACGTATGTGTATTATGCATGCAGGCGAGTGGTGGAACGCCGACGTGGTGGAGGTGGAGAACCAGGCCTTGCTCACCGGCAGCATGCCCAGTGTCTCCGATGCATTCACCATCAATGGACTGCCCGGCGACTTGTACAGATGTTCCACTAATGGTAACAAGGGTTACTCGATCGAGCAATGAAGATAAAGCTACATGTGCACAGCGTATTTATTTTGATCGAGTCCGTTTGCATGTATACTTGCAGAGACGATATACAACCTCCAAGTCGTCGCCGGTGACACCTACCTGCTCCGCATCATCAACGCTGCGCTCAACCACCAGCTCTTCTTCAGGATCGCCGGCCACAACTTCACCGTCGTCGCCGCGGACGCCGGCTACACCAATCCCTACCCCACCGACGTCATCGTCGTCGCCCCCGGCCAGACCGTCGACGCGCTAATGCTCGCCAACGCTACACCAGCCTCCTACTACATCGCCGCCCGCGCCTACGCCAGCGCCGCCCAGCCCTTCGACACCACCACCACAACTGGCATTCTGACCTACGCCGGCGCGGCCGCCAACGACTCCTCCCCTCCCCTGATGCCGACGCTCCCGCCGTTCAACGACACCCCGACGGCCCACCAGTTCTACACGAACCTGACGGCTCTCTCGCACCCGGACGCGCCCGCCGTCCCGCTCCAAGTCGACGAGCACATGTTCGTCACGTTCGGGCTAGGCAGGGCCGCGTGCGGGCCGACACAGCTGCTCTGCAACCCCAGCAGTGGCGCGCTCGCCGCGAGCATGAACAACGTGTCGTTCCAGTTTCCCGCCTCGACTCCGCTCCTCCAAGCGCGTTTCTCGAACGTCACCGGAGTGTACACATCGGACTTCCCGGACCAGCCGCCTGTGCTGTTTGACTTCACGAACGCGACGGCCAGCAGCGACCCAGCGCTTCTGTTCACGGAGAAGGGGACGAGGTTGAGGAAGGTTAAGTTCAACTCGACGGTGGAGCTGGTGCTGCAGAACACGGCGATTTTGGGGGTGGAGAACCACCCGCTGCACCTCCACGGTTCTAATTTCTTCGTGCTCGCGCAGGGCTTCGGGAATTACAACGCCACCGCTGCTGTGAACGGCTACAATTTGGTGAATCCGCAGGTCAGGAACACGATCGGTGTGCCGATGGGAGGGTGGGCCGTCATCAGATTCGTCACCGACAATCCAGGTGACCTTAGTTCTTCATTGATTAATCCTATAAATTAAAGAAACACACCTGACTACTCAATTCTTTTGTAGGAGTATGGATGTTCCATTGCCATTTGGATGTGCACCTGCCGATGGGGCTGGGCATGGCGTTCGAAGTGGAGGATGGGCCGACGCCGGACTCCGTCCTCCCTCCGCCGCCGGACAACTTGCCCACCTGTTAGACGAAGGACCAACTATATGAAGGGATGGAAATATTCAACAAGTCTTCTGTTATTTTTTCCATTACCTCTACTTATTGTTTGATTCAGATTAATTTCCTTATTAATATCGTCAATCCATTGTTTGTTCACTTGTTGGTCTCCGCTTCTGTAAGTTTCTCACGCATCGCCCCACGGCTTGAATCAATATGATTTGTGCTTATTGTCACACATAAGACTTATTTTGGATAGGTTTGACTTTGAAAAAGTTAAAAAAAAGTCAACTTTATGTTATTTAAGACAAGAGTTGACTAAGTTTGATGTTTCCTTAACTCATTATAAAAAATTATATTTTAAATTGATGTATAAAAAAATCACTTAATTCATAGCCTAAAATTATTGTTAGTTGACAATTAAAAAAAATTAAAATAAAAAAAAAATAAAAACATTACCTTCAAAACAAATATAAACAAGGAATACAATTATACCTATATATTTGACCCGACCAATTTATAATTATTCAATTAATTAAATGAGTTAAAATTAAGTTTTAGACATCGTACTTCGGGGTGTACAATCGGTTCGATATATTCTGTAAATATCGATTTACTAATTTTTTTTTTGATAAAATCAGTTCGGTAAATTTGGTATCGGTAATAATTTTTCTATAAATCGATTATCGGTATTAGTATCGGTAAATTTAAGGATTATAAATGATATTTTTTATTGAATTTCTTATATAAAAATAAAGAAATAAGGAAGAAAAATGTTATAAAATTGAAAAAGTAAAGAAGGAAAATATTATATAAATATTAGATATTAAATAAGTATTTATAATTTTTTATTCAGTAATTTATCGAATTTACTGAAAATTATTTGGTAAATTTGGTTCGGTAACTATTCGGTATATTTCTTATTCGGTTCGGTATTGATATTAAAATTTTTGATAAATAATAAATCAGTAAATTCAGTATCAGTATTACCGATTGTACACCGGTACTTGATATTTAATATTTAATTTAAAATAAAAATTATATTAAATATAAAATAATAATAAATAATTATTGATAAATATATTTACTATTATAATAATATATTATAATCGGGTTGTGGGAAAAAATCCTCATTGCCGTCCCTTGAGTATAAATGGAGGAAAGCACAGCTACTCCCTGCCAAATTGAAGCAACTTTTTCGCGCCCTTTCAGTCCGTTACGCACTTACTCCCACTCCCTTTTCTCTCATCATCAATCTCGCAAACCCTAATCGACGGCCGCAGATGCAGTAGAAGCTAACGAGGACCAGATGCAGGAACCGCGGCTTGTGCAAGGTAGCCTTTTGAAGAAGGCGCTGGTGACCATCAATGAGCTGTTCACAGACACCCACTTCGACTGTTCCTCCTCCAATTTCTCCCTCCGGGCCATGGACTTCAGCCACGTATCCCTTGTCGCCCTTCTCCGCTCCGAAGGCTTCGAGAGCAACGATGCCATCGTTCCCAGGGCAACGTCTCCAAGAAGTTCCGATGCGCTGGGAACGATGACATCGTCACTCTGAAGGCAGGTGAGGGCAGCGACACCGTTAACTTGATGTTTGAAAGCCCCAGTACGGTGGTTTTGTCATAATATTCTTATTATGGTTATTATGTGTGAATCATGTGCTGTGTAACCAAAGTTGGCTCCTTCTGGACAAAGCTAACATCCTTGAATTGCTGCTATGACCTATTCTTTTTCTTCCATTTATAATTGCGAAGTAATCTTTGGGTTGCAAATCTGGTTATTTCTTTTCATCTGCAATATGAGCATATCAAGACGAGATTGCTGATTTTGAGATGAAGCATGCCGACATTGATAGTGAGCATGTTGGCGATCCAGATGCGGACTATGAAGCATTTGTGCGAATGCCATCTGCAGAGTTTGCAAGGATATGCAAAGATCTGAGCAGCATTGTGGAGACATGTAACTGAGCAATCTTATTTCAGTTGAATCTCTGATAAGTTCTTCCTTTTCTGAGTTGAAAAGCATAGAGGAACTCTCTCTTGCAGTCATTTATGAAAATTCAAATGAATTACACTCAAAGTAAAGATGAAGGATAGTATTAAAGAAATAGAGCATGAATAAGGTTCAGGCGGCTTCATAGAGATTCACCCCGAACCTGTTCCCACCCTAGTAGGTTTGTCGGTGGATTCATATTGATGGATGATCTTAGGGATAATAGTTATTTGCAAGTTTGATAATGTGTTCTTGAAAATTCATTTCTCATTTATGCTAGATCTACTAGCTTTCAGAGGATAGATGCTCTCATGTGTAATGATAGTGTTGAACGTCGACTCTTTGTTGCTTTCTCCATAGCCTCAAATTGACATGGTTGGTTTGGCATCCTAATACTCATCTAATGGCGTACCATCCATGTTGAATCTCTAAGCATCCTATAACTAAATGCTTATTCCTCTTCATCGATTATTAAATAGAAGATTCACATTGAGTCTAAGTGGGAGAAGAATTATAATAATATATAAGGTCTATAAGCTTGAGCTTAAGCATTTTCTATTAGGCCAAGTTGTTTTAGGCTCTTAAGTTGATGAGTTACTTTTCTTTCTGTTTTGCTTTTTTACTATCTTTTCCTGTTTTTTCTCTTCTTCTTCTTCAAGTTGAGTCTAGGTGGGAGAAGAATTAAAGAAGTATAATAATATATAAGGTTTAATAAGCTTGAGCTTAAGCAATTTCTATTAGGCCAGATTATTTTAGGCTATTAGGTTGATGAGTTACTTTTCTTCCTGTTTTACTTTTTTACTAAATATTTATGTTTTTCTTCTTCCTCCTCTTCTTCCACTGCTGCAACCCAGTTCCACTTATTCCGTTCAATACAGACTGATCCAACATTTGTTTTTTTTTTTTTTTTACTTTTTTTTTTGTCTTTTCTTGTACTTTTTAGCTACTTAAAAGCAGTAGAAAAGCTGGGAAGAAGAAGAAGTCTTCCTCTTCCCCGTTCCACCAATTCCGACTAGACGGACTGGTCCAACTTTTGCTTTCTAACTATTTTTTCTTATTCATGCTTTTCATTACTAAATGCCTTTTTAGCTGCTTAAAAGTAGTATAAAAGTTTAGCCAAACAGACCCTAAGTCTTAACTAGGGAAAGTTTGTGACACCTTACTTTAAGCTCATGTAGAACTGAGAGAAGAATTCTAATAATATGCAAGGCATAATATGCTTACTGCCATTAGCATGATCTCAAATATTTTTAATTGGTCATGCTGTTTCAAGTTGATCTAGTTAATGAGTTACTTTTTTCATTAGGCATGTCATAACATAGCTCTAGGTTGGTTAGTTTGTATTTTATTTGTAGCTTGCCTTTTGAGAATGTCTATTTGTCATTTTTTTATTATAAGAGGAATCATAACCTCCACAGTTTGGGTTCCTAAAGGTCCTTGACTCCCCTTACTCTGATTTATTGAGAAATGTTATAATTTATTCAACTTCAATTGATGACGCTTGTGCCGTTTGATAGAAAATGCCTCAAATGAAGCTGGGGGACTATCTGATCTCTTTGTCTAATCTTCTAATTGCATTGGCCATTTAATACTCAGAAAACAATTTTTATATCTTTGATTGTGGCAATTGATATTGCCAATGATGTCATAAATGGTAAAGTTCTTTGGAGCACCCATGGTTATTACTACATTTTTGTATCTGATCCATTTTTCTGATTATAGAGTTTAGGTTAGCTATGATAAATTTCTGAAGTATATTAATTTTCTTCCTTCTAGGTGACCATCCAATGTGGTATTGTTAATCTCTGTTCTTGAGGTATTTTTCTCTAGCAATTATCATCCATATGTTTTATTTCTTTAAAATGAATTTTCACCATCATTTGCATAATCTTGCTATATTATGAACCTTCAAATTTTGCATCCCTAACCTACCATTTTTGGTCAGATTGGTTGTTAGATTCCAGATAGCTAGGCAGCGATGCCCTTGCACATTTAATCTCCTGTTCATAGAATCGGTTGCCTGGCCAATGGTTTAGCGACCCATTTAGGCTTTAAAGACAGAAAATAGGATTTTGCTGCATTCCACACTGTTGATGACCATTTTACCTCATTTGAATGAAAATCACATCTATGTTACATGTTTACAGTTGATTTATTGATGTCTGTACTCTGGTCATTTATGTTTTCTGTGTAGTAGCAAATGAAGTTATTCGACAAGCTAGCTACTCAGTTTACTGCAGAACAAATTGGCTGCTCTGTTTATCTTCTCTTTCCATATGAAAATATGTTTTAGACAAGTTTTTTTCTCCGAAATTCACTTGCAGCACGTTGACATTCTCCGAGGCATGGAGCAAGAGTTTAATATTTGTTTGGTAGTGCGGCGAGTCTCTTCTAAAGAGGATAGTATCTCTTAAACTCAACGTGAACAATACCATGGAACAGAATTGCATGGCTAATTCCCTGTACCGTACCCCTCCCTGTTTGCACATTTGGAACTCTATCAAAGCAATCATAACCATCAAGAACAAGGAGGAAATGGTCAACCTGTAGGAGATCCATTGTTTGCCTGAACAATCCACAGGGCACAGAGGCTACTGAGAACTGATGATCTGGTAGAATTGAATAGCTTGGTAATGCAGGTTTTCCAGGTAGTAGGGAAACCTCTTTCTGAGAGTGACACCAAAAGATAAGGCCAATTGACACTCAAAAGTTTCAGTGCGGTTGACATTTATCAGAACCACATACTAGTTTACATATAGAGCTTTATTTACAGAGAATAACTTCATTTATTGCAATGTAGAATTTGTGATTTTTAGGCTCCCAGCAGTGGAATTCTCTGCTGGACTTCTGTATTGACATTAGTCATTGTTCTCGAGAGAAGTCTGGACTCTAGATATATCAGGTCCCAATTTAGTTGAAGAAATTGAAGTAATTTTCTAGCTTCTTTGCAATGCCCATGTTTCTCCCTACTTCATGCATTCTTCAGGAGATCTAATATTTACTCGCCTTCCATTTTTCTAGCTTCTTTGCAATGCCCATGTTGTGACATGTGCCAGTTCTCAGTCAAAAATTGTGAAAACTTAACCCAAAAGTATTGGCAACTAAATTAACTGCCTAGTTTATTTCCCAAAGTGTATGATTTATGTAAATTAATCAAAGCGATTGCTTAAACTTTACAATTTGAGCTATATTTATCAGAATAGGACTGGACAACCATCCCAAGAAGTTACATGTCAATTGTTCATTCAAGGGGTATGATTGGAGGGTCAAGTTGATTTTCTTGCATATCTAATTTAGAGTTGAGGTAGTCAAGTGTTTGTTGGTTTTCCTGCCCAACCAGCTGGCTGATCTGGGATTTAACATTGATTGTACCATATGAATTTAGCACAGATATACTGTATAGTGCCCCCTAACTTTAATATCTTTATGCCACACTAACTATCCGACATCCAAGGTAGTACAATACTATTGAATTGTGAACTAAACTCTTCTGAATAGGATCATGAAGCAGCCACTGACATTGTTTTTTTTATTAGTAGGATAGATTCTTGAACAAATCTTTTGGATGTTATAGGACACTTTAAACCGACAATTCCATCTGAAAGGGAGGCCACTAGTTCTATACCCATCTCCATTTAGTTAATCATTTTGAAGCAAACTTGGAAAAACTTTAGAATTGCAATACGATTGAAGAATGGAAATCAGCTGATCTCAGTATTGATTCTTACTGTCAATTCCCCACTGAAAATTGGGCTAATACACAATCACTAATGCGTTCACCTCCAATCCTACTCTGGAAGAATGCAGCATTTGTTGTAAAAGTATGCGTTTACAATAGTACTCCTAATTTATTTACTTCTGTGGTGCAGCCTGAGGAAGCAACCATCATAGAGATGAGAGTCTGAATCTTTAACCTTTGCTCTGAGGTACTTGAACTCATAAACGAAGGCAACACCACTATCTGAAACTGTGACCCTTAATTTTCTTCTGATCTACTGTGGTGGTTGAATGTAAGATTGCGGACACCGGATGCATCAGGTACTATTTGGCACCAAAGATTGACGAGGAAGAAGAGAGGATGAAGATATGAAGTCATGAATTAACTCCACCATTTGTAATTGGGTAATGAATTAACTTAACCTTTGTAGTTTTAAATAGAAGATGAATTGCTGTCAAAGAAATGCCCTTTTTCTTTTCATCTGCCTGATGGCAGATCTTGTCATGAATTAGGTTGCCAGTATCTTCGAATTGAATATGTCGCATGACCTGTCTTCCTCTGTTTTTCCATTTCTTTTCCTACTTCCCCTGGCGTTCTTGATTTATGTACTCTTATTTGTATTTATGAAGCAAAATTCGATTAGTTACTTTCCTCTAACCTCTGTTGGAGCCTGATATAATTTTTAATCTACATTTGAGTTCAACTGAAGCTTTTAATAACAACACCCGCATTTGTGCCATAATTTGTAAGACATCAGAGCTTCGATTTGTTACCAGAGAACTATCTTTTAACTGCACAAAGCCCACGCTTTGCTTAGAGTGGACAGGAGGTACCTAGCAGGATTTTAGCAAACAATTAGTACACTTGAAAATCATCCACATACCATTTCATATATAATTTCACTTCCGAGAGATGGGAAATAATCAAGAATATCAGCCATGTGACATGAATTCCGATATCCCTAATAGCTCACCTGCATGAATTATTTAGTAAAGAGTAAAGAAAACAAAGAATATCAAGTACATGCATTTTGTCTTCTGATCTAATTCACTTAAACTGCTCAATATAATCTGTTGCAAAGAAGAAAGGGGAAATGGGACAAAAAGCACAAGAAAGAACAGAAAGACATACAACATGTAAACTGAAAACTGTTAGCATCCCTGCTCAAAGTAGCGGATAAAACATGAAATCCGCAGAATGGAATTAATTGTAGAAGTGGCCGGAGGAAGGATCCAAAAAGATCGCATGATCCAAGTCCCTTCATTGAAGAAGGCATGCCTCAAGGGATCAATGCGATCCCTTTGGATGCTCCCTACAGCCACAGCCTCGAAACATTCACTCTCTCTCTCTCTCCCCCAAAGTCAGAATTCTACTAGAGATAGAAGGGTCCCTTGAGAGGGCTCTCTAAGCAGTCTGGGGTATATATAGAGCAATAACTCTCTATATGCGAGAGTGTCAAAGGAAGACAAAGTGAATTAAATTTACCGAATGCAATCACATAAGAACCACGCCGGAAAACAATTCTTTTCCACTTCAATCATTTCGCCATTGATTAGATTCTCCACTATCTCTTCTACTTGTCTAACCATTCTTAATATATTGCTATTTCCTTAAAGTTTTAGCTGAGCTAATGTCTTCTTTGGGCAGGGTGGTCCTCTACCTATTGCAAGTAGCTATTTCTAGAGATGAAAGCTGTGCTTGGCCTTAATTTACAAGCAAGGTGCAGGGTAAGAGTCATATCCCATGTGATTAGTTCCTTAAAGTACATCAGCAGAGCAAAACCCCCAGTAAAATATTATTTCTTCTATGCTTCTATCATATACCACATCAAAAGTTTGGCTTTGTTTCAGTATGTTCCCATGGTTTTTAAACAGCACAAGGATGGTTCAACATAACTTGGGGGTTAACTAGATGAACATCAGCTAATCATTTTGGTTTTAATTTATAAGATTTGATTTCATCATCATATATTATGATGATGAATACATGATGATGAAATCAGATCTTATAAATTATAGATGTGTATGTCTTTGATAAACTAACCATTTCATTCAAACAATTTTGATTTGGTTAGAGAAAGCCAAATCTGTGCAGTGGCTAATTGCACCCTAAGCATTGATTATGCATTCCTCTAGAATGACTTTTGAAGACGGAAGTGAAGTTTGGAAATGGACTTTACACCTCTGCCACTGTCATTACATTGCATGCCACTTCTAACATTAGGTCCACTTCAGAAGAAAGCATTTCCATTATGTCCACTCCACTTAAAAGTTAAAACCAAGGCCATCTATAACAAAACTGAAGGAAAAATGAAGCCAACCTTTAATTCCCTAATTCTACAAACCTGTATCTTATCTTTTTTTTTTTTCTCTCTTTCCTCAATCAGTCTGGATGTCTGCAGAAGGCCAATTGTTCAATGTGTTTGAGTTGGTTGCTGCCTGAGCATAACTGGAGAAGAATACTCAAGGAACACTGCATGGTGATCAACTCCCGGCAGAGCACACAAAGTTGCTAGATTTAGTGGCAGCATTTGAACAGAGAGCAAGGTGGTGGTGGACTGTGCTGTCTGGGGGTGATGTGAAATGGAGGATTCTCGGTACACTTATTTGCCCCATCAAGGGGGATTCCTCACTCTCTCTCAATCTCTGTGGTTCCACTTTTACTGAACATAAATGTCTCCCATCTTCCTCAGCACTTGGGCTCACTGAGCACGACCTGCCCCCATCTGCTTCCACAAAGAAGATTTCTTCCTCCTTAAGACTCAACCATGGAGGAGGTTCAAGTTAGCTGTGGGACAGCCAGCCCCTTTTGATATCATCCCCACATGTTGAGCTGAAAAACATCCATTGCCCATTATGCTTGCCAAAGAATGTTGAGGTGGATCTCCTGGATGCTGCAACTTTGCAGTGGTCACTGTTCTATTAGTTTGCAGGACCATTACCATGGGCTTTGCAACCACATACACCTTTATATTCCAACTCCCGACTAATTTTCTACCAACTATAGCTCTCCATGATGGAAATGAAAAAAAGAAAAGAAAGAAAGAAAGAGAGAGACTTGTGGGGGCAATGGCAGCTACATGAATCAGAAAGGGACTCCTTGTATACTTCTTTGGTGCTTCTGGACCAATCACTTGCCTTTCACTCAGTGTAGAGCGTGGTCCTTTCTGGCTATTTAAGTAGCCTTTTCCTAATTGTACTCAATCGATGTGATGTGTTGTTGTTTCTTCTTGTTCATTGATGATGCCAAAGCATTTATTATTTGCAAGCACGCTGAAAATGATTTATATGCAGGCCACTTTCATTGCCAAGGTTGGATCATGTCCGTCCAATGAGCTTTGATGAATATTACCGTGACTTGAGGAGGAAAAGATGATCAAGGTGAATCACTTGAACTCCTGCCAAGTGTAAATGAATGAATCTTCACAATCCTTGGATATTCTTGCGACTGTAGCTTGGTTTGATGCATCTATATCCTTTGTGTAAGAAAGATGATTTTCTGCTTTAGAAAGAAATAGTATTATCTATGAGCAAGAATTGTTTATATCCATTCGGAGATTGTGATCCTAAAAGGAACTTCCATTAGAGGTGTCTTATGATCCTTGTAACCTCTATTATACAATACATCTTACTGACTTTTTTTAGGAACAATATTGATAAAGCCTTCTGCAAGAACAGATTTGCTTGAGCTTGTGAGTTACCATTTCTCCTCCAGCAAGGTTGAGTACACTCCAATTCTCCAATGTGCTGCCTCTTGAAACGGTAATATTCTCTTCATATACACTATGAGCACGCTTTTGTCTTTCCTACTTGTCTAATTCCGTAGACGCACATGCACATTGAACAAGAAAATAATAAACAAAATTATCTACGGTTGTTTTCACTTGCGTCTCTGATAAAGCAAGTGAAATATCTCTTCATTCTTTTTGAGAGAAAAAAGGGTTCTTAGAAAGGATAATAATAATAGATTTTTTATTCAATATAATATATTGTCACTGTCAAATAATTACACGGATTATAAATTTAAGTGGAAGAATTTGTACATGCTTGGCACGTGAGTGCACACAGAGGGGCTTTGTTTTATTCTGCCTATTGTAAGGTAAAATCGGTGTTGTGTTGGCGAAATGAGAGAAAATGTGGAGGAAGGAAAAGGACCAAAACACTGAATGAATAAGCTGAAAGCTTGTAGGAGTTTCTTTGTGAAGAAGACGGACAAAAATTTGAACAAGCTTACGTATTGCTTAATTTGGAGAAAGAACAAAATGTCTTGAATTTGATATTTATAATTCTTTTTCTTTCCTACACAACTTGTTCTGTTCATGTCCCATCATCTCATAAAAAAAAGGGGGATTTTGGTTCTAACAAATAGATATCACTAGGCTGAGTCCAATTTGTAACTTATTTGAGTCAATCTCTCTTTATCAGTCAGAGGTGGTGTCAAACCAATTGGACATGGTCCAGCGTTTGGCTTGATACGTCATGGGTTATGCTAGATATGGTTCAATTGGTTCTAATTCATACCGAGCATAATTTAAAATTAGATATCTCTTGGATCCATCCAACCCGTGGCCCATTTGTACACCGCCCCCAAGCAAATGTGCCTTATAAAGACAATAAAAATTTAAAAATATAAAAGTTTTTTTTAAAAAAAAAAAGGTAAAAAGAATAAAAGAAAAACCAAACTTTAAATTGTAGGTCATGCTTGGCTTGTGGGTGGTCTTATGGTACCTAGCTTGTGTGTTATGCTATGCCTTAGTTCATCTCGCAGGCCAGTGTAATTCATTTCAGCCTAGTTCATCTTAATGTGGGCTTCCGGCCATGCCCGAGCCGGATGATAATTTGGGCTTTACTAAAAAAAGAACCTCTTAAAATATATATGGGCCTTGTATTCAGCTGAATTGTGCACTTGTGAACCTAAACGCTAGTTTTACATTTGCATTAAGTTTGCAAATAAAATATAATTTCTTCTTGCTCCTGATTTTCCTTCTCATATTCTTAATCTGTTTGATGCTACATGCTTTTGGGTTATGACTAAATTATTTGTTTCCATAGTCATTAAGATGACAATGGCATAGATTGGCCAAGTTTCTTATATAATCGAAGACACATATAAATTATAGTTCTTTCTCTTTGTTAGGAATACTATATTATAGAATTAGTCAAACATTGGCATTAAGATTACTGTGTCAATTACAATGTATCCACTTATGCATATTGTATCTCGCTCCTTTATAAGCCCTGTATTGATGTTTTTTTTTTTTTTTTGCATTGTTCAAGGATATTATTAGTAACAGTAATATACTTTTAGGCGTTGTCTAGAGAGATTGAATAACTTTGGTGGAATGAAGTGGTATACTGAAAAATATCCCTTGGGGAAAAAAATAAAAGAGAATTGTATCAAATCATATCATGGCAACTTAAAAGACATGCAAAAGATTATTCTTCCCGAAGCAAGCTAAGATTATTGGAAATCCTATTATTGTTCTTTGTTGCTTTATTATTATTATTATTATTATTAAGAATATTATACTTGAGATTTTGCTATAAGAAATAACACTCTCATGCGGAGGTATATTTAAAATTTATACAAAGGTGAGATCCATTCCTTCCATATGTATACAGTTTGGGTGAAGTGTTTTAATAATTTAAGCAATACAAAATCTTATGCTTCTTTAGGAAATAGACTCAAGCTTGGCTTGACATTGTTAATAGAGCTCTCTGAAAAGAGATGCAATCATTGCTGGAGTAGAAACAAGTGTAAGAATTTTATAAAAAAAGAAATATCTCTCCCTTTAAGTTTCTTTAATATGAAAATATAAACAATAAAATATTATAACACAAAAATAAAGATCAAATCAACTGACAAGATATGTGATGAGAAATTTTTATTCATTAGAATAAATTTTTTTACTCGCATGCCTATGTTGCTGGATTTAACTATATTTCAGCACTCTTGTATGAAAAATAGGCATTATTTCCTAATTTCCAGTTCACTATGTATTTTGCTTCACCTGGTAAGATCAGATAATGTTCAGGAATCAGAGTCCCAATCCAATTTCATCTCTGCTAATTTTAATTTCTTCCAGATTCTTATCCAGTAAGGAAAATTATGATCAGAAAATTCCTCTCTTAGAAGTAAACAAGTCGGCAGCTTTATAAGAGAAACACGAAATTAGGCACTTGTAACAGCAAGTATGAACCAATACCAACTCCATATTATTTCGCCTAGTAGTGCAGCATTTTGTTTCCCAGAACCAGTGCAACTTACTTGAACAGAAAGATTGAACATAGAATAAGACCAAGTTGTACACATAACGCTAGGCAAATCACAGCAGTTCACTGAGAAGCTACCTCTGTAGTGAAACCTTCAAACTTCTCTTATCCGACCAATGAATTGATGAACTTCCTGCACAGCCTGGATTTATGGTGGCACTGATGGAGAGAGCAGCACACATTTTGGAAAGAATCCCCAGCTTCAGTCCCTTTTGTCAGTCCCAGTCCCCTCATGCTTATGCTAAAGCCCTTCAGCACCAAGCTGACTTAGAATTTGCCAAGAAAACTGTTGTGTTACTTTTGCAGTTAGGGTGCATGAACCAACTACAACTAGGAAAAAAAAGAAGAAGCCATCTCTCACACAAGATCACCTGCAAAAGACAAAAATGGAGTCAGACATTGTGGCTCTTGCACGCATTGAGCAACAAATGAAAACAAGTGAAACATTATAGCTTTGAGTGGTTAAAGTTGATTTATTATCATTATTATTATTATTATTTTGTAGATCCAAAAACTCAACCATGAGCGAGATGCAGCTAAGCTAAAATTATGCTGTCTTCAGGCCCCATTTGCCTCTTTCCTATTGCCTTTGCTCATTTTTTTCTCACAGCAAAAAGAGCATCCAAGACATGAAGACAATGACCAAAGCAAGTTATATTCTTGATAAAGATGACCGAGTGGACTGGACTGATTTGAACAAAACAGAACGATGGGGCCAGCATAAGGTACATGTTCATCTCATGAAAGTCTTGAGGCACATTGGGATGAACAAAGTATGATTTCACTTCAGTGCATAAAGCATAAAAGCAGCAACTCCCCTTACACAAAGGGTCAGTCATGTTCATAACCACGCACAAGGAGATAAAGATGGAAATACTCTTAATAAACTGTGAGAGTTTGGATACATCAGAGGCAAATACCGAGTGTATAGTACCAACCAATTATTAATTTTGCCATAAGGTATGGTGTATGTGCCATTCACAACTTGTAGATATGACAAAATAAGCTCCATAAAGGATTCATTATCAAGAAAATTTCCACTAAGCAAATGTATCACTTGAGATCAACAATCTGATGGATAAAATGGAAAAGTTGGCAATACCAGTGTCAAAAACTTCAATCAGAGGACCTAAAGCATCACCAGCAAAACAAAAGTAGGATTTACAAACCATTCACAACTAGTAGAAATGTCAAAATAAGCTCCATAAAGGATTCATCACCAAGAAAATTTCAACTGAGCAAATGTATCACTTGAGATCAACAAGACCTGATAGTTAAAATGGAGAAGTAGCAAAAGCAGTGTTGAAAACATTAATCAGAAGTCCTAAAGCACCACAAGCAAAACAAAAAGCATCCTAGTGTAGGGATAACCTCTCTAAACGACCATTAATGGACGAACAAATTACTTTATAAGGATGACCCCTAGTGCTGTAAGGGTGAGCTCAATCAGATACCCCTGGCAAACAATTTGACCTCTTTGTTTAGTGTAAGTTCAAGCATACTCAACTATTGAAAATTTGAAAGTGAACAATCTTCTACCAAACAGGAAGAATTAGAATAGATTCAAAAGCTAAACACAAGGAAGAAGCGCAACCTGATAGATGCCGATCTCAATACAGTCCTAGCATGCTCCTTGTGAAATAGTGTGAAGGATTCTGCCTTCCACTCATCGGAAGGCCACTTCGCCTGCTGTTTTGCCGCGGTGTCAAGTAAAATCGCAACATGCCATTGTCGAGTCGATTGGGAGAATACCTAGCACTTCGGTTCCTCTCCAAAACAAATTCGTCTCTCCTCTTCTTGTAATTTCCACTAGACCTCATGCTGCTAGTTCTCATGCCACCATAGCCACCAGCATTGCCACTAAAAGAACTCCTACAGCTTACACTGCTATTACTCCGTTGCATTCTGTTAGTAGGTCCGGTGGAACGGAGTTCCGGCCAGGATTCCGACAAGGATCGGTCAACTACATTGGCTTCTACCTTGCTGCTGTTTCTTCGCTGAAGAAAGCCCCAAAAGTTCCATGCTTTGCTCCACCTCCTGGACTTCTTCAAGGAAGCCCCTTTGTAAGGGTCCCTGAAAGATGATTCAAAGCTTCCCAAGTAATCATCTCTGAGAGAGTTGGAGCTCCAGTCTCTAACATCACGGTCAAGCAAGGAACCACGGTGGAAGAACTCCATTCCACTTGCAGGGGAAACCTTGCTGTTAGAGACCACCATAGGCTCACTGATCTCAACAGGCCGCTCCCGGACGGATTTTGACCGTTCCAGGCTTCGCCTGCGCCCGCTGGATGAGTCCAAGTAGTAGTCCCGAGTTTCAGAAGAGCCGCCAGGAATGGCAATGTCCTCCTCCACGGGGATGAGGTAGTCTGAGCGCGGGACGACCGGCGCCGGCGCCGGCGCGTCCTCGACTACGGATAGCATGGGAGGAAGCCGAGGGAAGGCCGCTCGGCCTCCGAGAAGGTAGCCGTCCCAAGAAGCGCGCGGCTCGTCCCATGAGAACCGCGGGTCGTCGAAGGACATCCGGCCGGCGTCCAGAGAGAAGCGGGGGTCGGTGTCGCAGGATCTCCGGCCGTAGCAATCCATGGCGAACTCCGACTGCGCGTCGGAGAGCCGCCGGGTACTTTTGGGGGTTTTGTCCGCCGGCATTGCGGCTTCACCGCCTTGCTTCTTCAGCTTCTGCCGTCTCCGCCATTTCTGGAGCTTTCTGCTGAACACGGAGGCGGCAACCCAGAAGCTGCTGGCGATCTCCTTGAGGTCCTTGGCCGGGGGCTTCTTCGCCTCCTGGTGATTGCGGCCGAAAGAATCGAGATCTATGTGCTCCTTCATCGGCTTCACATCCGCATCCTTCTCCTCCACCTGCTCATCTCCTTCCTCAGCGATCTCCCCCGAGGTTTCGACCATCAGAGCGATAGGGTCGGCCGGTCTGATCTCGTCTTCGATGTCTTCCTCTTTATGAATTTCGGGAACGGGTGGGTTGGCGGAGGGGTCCGGAAGCCCTCGGTTGCGGCACTCCAGTTCGATTCCTTCGCCCATGGCCGCTGCGGTAGCGGAGGCGGCGGCGGCGGCTGTGGAGGTGGAGGTTGAAGAGGAGGATGAGGAGGAAGGTGGAAAAGAGGGGTTTTTGCCATCCTGGTTGAACAGCGCCCACAATGTGCTACGGCCACGGACGTCGCAGGACTTCCGCTGGGGTTCCAAGGCGGAGGCGGGGGCCCGGTGGGCCGAGAATCCATCGCCACCGCGTGCGAAGGAGAAAGACCGCGATCGGCGGAGCTCGGGGCGGAGGAAGGAGGGGCCAGCTGCGGACACCCTGGAGAAGACTGACCGGATGGCGGAGGTCGACTTGCGACCGGCGGCAGCACCGGGGGCCTCGAGGCCGGCCAGGCGCTCGCGGAGGCAGGAGGCGCAGAAGCCGGTGACCGTCTCCCCCGGGTGGAGGTCGCAGGTGGACGGCGGGGGGCGACGCGGCGGTTGAAGCGGCGGCTGTAGCCTGTCGTCGTGGTGGTGATGGCTCTCGAATTCCGCTGCCATTGCCATGGGCGCGCGCCGCAGGAGAACGCTGCTGTCGCTCTCGGGTTCCCTTGCCCGGTTCTCTCTCTCTCTCTCTGTGTCCGCTGTTGGGTGATGGAAGTGCCGAACACGAACAGGTAGTATAAACAAACGTTGTTGGTGCTGGGCCCCGGGGGGGAGCCAATGGCCGCGAGGGTAATTATGAATCAGTTATCGATTTGTCTTCTGGCAGTGGGGGAGCCGCATGGGGCCGCAGGGGGGAGAATGAGAGAGAGACACGACAGTTGGACGAAACAGGAAAAGAACGACGAAACTCAGATTCCACAGAGATGGGAGCGAGTCCTGCAATTGCCTGAGAAATACTCGTGATTCCCCGACCTTCCTTTTTCATTCACGCCCCTCAGTTTCACAAGTTTTTGATATGTACCCCTACTCAAACATAGGTGTACATAAGGTTAGCATGGAGGTAGGTGAGAGGCGAATAGGCCCCACCTCCCCAAAACCGCCTCTAATTTCAACTCGGTAAGGAATCAAGTACACATACGCATACTCAGCCCCGATTTTATTTTATTTTTTAATTAAAAATTTTAAAAATAATTTAAAACTTATCAAATTGAGTTTTTCTCGTTAAAATATAAATTATTTATTATTTAGCTAAATGAGTGATGTGAGAATCTATAAAAGCAAAAATGACTAAAAATGCATTATATTTATGTTCAAATGATTTCTTATTTTTGTTTCAGATTTTATAAATTCTTGCATTAAAATTAATAAACATAATGAAACTCGATGTTATTTTTAAAATATTAAATTATTATATTAATATTTATGATTGTTGCACATATAATTGAATTATTTGATTTTCTTAACATTAATTTCTATTTCTTTAATTATATAATTAATCAAATACTAAGAACATAAAATGCATCCTATTATTATATAGGCATCTAAACACTTGAAATTGTTGCTTACACATTGTATAGTACTACTATAAATGCATGTCATATATTATGTATCGCATTATTAAAATCTTCTATAGAAATAAAAACAAAATTACAAAAACCTTTCTACTTAAATATCCTTTATTATTTTAAAATATAATAAGATTATAATAAATTTTATTAAAGTTAAATAAATATCTATTTATTTCAGAACTTATAATAATGATTGAATTTAATACCCACATTTTACTTATTGTTCCTGGTGTGAACTTAAACTGAAAAAAAAGTAGAGGAATTCTTACTTTACTGCCAAAGCTTATTTTAATAAACAACTGCAGACTGCAGAACACCATGTTCTTTAAAGGCAACAAGACAACAAACAACAGTTTCACGGAATTTGTTGAATAAGACAAATCTTTTGACAAAGGAAAAAAACCTAGCAAATGAAATCATCAGATGACAAAGCATGGCAAAATTGTAAGGTAGTAGCTGCTTCCTTCTTCTTCCATTGCTTTATTGGTCAAAGCATATTGGACCAATATCAGCAATCAGTGATTTGAGTACATAACAAGCCTATTAATTAGAAGAAAGACAAAAAGCTACAATCGGTCCTTTGAATAAAGATGGAAGCTTGTCCCTGTACAGTGAGTATAGTAGAACCATGATACACTTTTGATTACTTTCAGTGTTCCCCAAAGGAAACTTTGATCGGAAGATCAATGCCAAATTATGAACACTTGATAAACACTGCTGCAAAGATGGTCAATAGAAAGAGTCTCGGGATTAATCTTCACATTTCTGCAAAGCTTTAATGATTAAGTGATACAAAAGCTACACGATTCCAAGCAGATTGGCAAATCCTTCAAGCAGAAGCAGAAAGAGGAGCAGAAAGAACTCGATGACTACCAACAGTTCGTCAGCTCGAGCTTCTCCCTTCCAAATAACTGGCAGATCATCTATTTCCTCAGTTCGACGTTGGAACAACATGATTTCAATGGCCTTGTTGTTTCACACAAGTCTGAATCCCGTGAGCATAATGTTGTTTCTTTGCATGTTGCTGCTGGAGGACAGTAACTAGTCTAAATCTTCTTGGGGATCTGCAACATTCCAAGGAGATATTGGCCCTGCAATCGATTCAGGGAATTCCTTGGAGTTCACAAAAGGGCCTCATGATCTGAGAAAGACACTGATAAAGCTTGATTGGATTGCATGGAAATCATCAAACCTGGGGTCCAAAGGCATTTTGGATTGCGGGAAAGCAGAGGCTATCCATCCTTTTGTCACTTTTGCTCAGAGCTGGGAGAGTTGTAGGCCTGAATCCTGATGAGCTCCCCTTGTATTCCTGCATCCAAAGCCAGGAAAAGAAAAAGAAGAACTGCTCACACAGTGTAAAAAGAACAATCTCTGCTTTCACCACTGAAACGCTGTCCTTCTACCCTTCTGCTAAAGAAGAAAGAGAACAATTCAAACTGGTCCTGCAAATGTTCAATCTTTGGGAGCAATCAAATCCCAATTTTTTTTCTATTCTTTACTGCAGTGTCTTTACAAGTTGCAGATTTGACCGCTTTGACCAGTTTAATTTTGTGTTACAAGCCAGACGTTACTTCTTCTCTGCTTCCTCTGTTTCTGTTTCAGTGAGCAAGCTCTTCTCGTATGCGAACTGGGCAACCAAGCCCACGAAGATCAGGCCCAAAGCAGCGACCTTGCGCCACTCCACCTCAGGGGCGGCGACCACGGCGTTGGCGATGGTGATGGCGAGCACGGCCATCAGCGCTAGGTAGATGTTGCCTCGGATCTTCGAAGCAGCCGTGCTCCTCCTGGCGGCTTCCTTGACCCTCTCCGCTTCCTTCCTCGCGTCTGCCAGGTTTTGCTTTTTGGTAGGTGATTTCTGTCCCAGGGTCTTGAAGAACAAACCCTCGTTCCGATCTCTCTCGATCTGGTCCTCGAACTCCTCCAGGACCTTGTCGTTCTTCTCGATCTCCTGCCTGTTGACCTCCGCGGCCTCATCGAAGGACTGCGCGCGGCTCTCCAGCTTCTCCAGGATCTGTACCGTACAGCACAAGAAACGTTAGTTTCTTACCCCGAGGAGCGGTTAGACGGAATAGAGGATGCGAGATCGACCCTGGCGCTGGCCTCGTCGAGTTCTTTGAGAGCGTCCTCACCGATCTGGTCGAACTCCGCGTTGGCCTCCTCAGCGAACTGGGTCAAGTAGGCGGACCGCTCGTCGAGGAAGTCGGTGAGGCGGACCTTCTGCGCCTGCAGCATGGCGATCCGGGCGAGAATCTCCTGCCGGCGCTTGTCGCCTTGGGAAGGTGCGGAAGAGGAATCGCCAGCATCGCCGGGGCTGCAGAAGCAGCGGGCGAAGCGCCGCCTTGTGCGTGGCTTCGTTGCGTGGGCAAGAGACGGATTCGGGAGGAGGAAGGAGGGGTGGATCGCCTTGAGCGTGTTCATGATTGCTTGCTCGATCGTGCTGCGCGCGCGATGCAATTGGCCGCAGACGCCACCCAATGCAGATTAGGATGCATTATCCGCTTTATTTTTCTGATTTTTTTTTGATCGATAAATTTTTGGAATTGTATTCTCTTTTGCTTTTTTCCCGCGACGGGTAGGCTCATCATCACCGTTAACCAGACTTAACGAATCGTTATCAGCCGTTCGTTTTGAGATCGATGAAGTGGAGGGTCTTCTGCCCTTCGGGAGATTTCTTTGGGAGATTTCTTCTTGAAGACTTTTTTTCTTTTTTCCTTTTCTAAATTCAATATTCCACAAAAAAATTGAGATGAAAATATGAAGATATTTCGAGAGGAAGATGATACAAAATGTCACGAGTAAATGTGTTTACTAAATAAATAATTTAAAAAATTATTGTAGAGTGTAGTTAAATTCTATAATAAAATTTATATGGTATTTAAAATTCATTTGCACTTTTAAAATTAACAGAGGCAATTAAAATAATATAAAATTAGCCATAAATGAAAAGAACAATAATAGTCGAAATATAACATATAATTAAGCAATATATATAAAAAAGGTATTTTGCACCGCTTCGCTTACGTTTAAACATGGTCCAGCGACCAGGCGACTTCCTCCCAGCTCACTGTCTATCAATCGGCCGGCCGTAGCCAGTCGGCCGTCCAATTTATAAACTCTCCGTACGTCTCGCCTCCTCCTCCGTCGTCACCGATGGCGACCCCAACCTCGAGATCAGCCATGTCTCCTCCAAGCGCCTCAAGATCATTAAATGGCGCAGTCGCCACCCTCGTGTCAGGGTTCGAAAGATAAAGTGCGTCCGTGACACTAGGGCCAAGATCCGGATCTGAGTCACTCAGCTAGAGATCACTGCTGGTTCGGTCCACCGCCTTCTGATCGCCTCCACCCGCGCGGTCGCGCATTGTCTCTCAGAGCTATCCTTCGATCCTATTTCAGTCCCCTTATTGTCAGGAGTTTCAACATGTGGTCGTAAGCTGAAAGGGGGAAGGGTTGGATTGAACCCGTGCTCGGCGATCCGCAGAACGAGTCTGTGGCTGAAATGTTAAGAGGGTCAACGCTGCGATTGAAGTATGATGAGCAGAAGTTTGCAGACTTCGACTGTCAGGATTCATTGAGTTTACTTCTTCCTTGTTTGCTTCTGTCTTCAATGTTCATGCCAAATTTTGATTAGATATTCCCGGTGTAATATAGACTTTGAAATTGTATGTTGGCGCGAGGGAATATCTATTGAAGAATGGATGCTTCCTTCGTACTTGTTTGATTTCTCATTTATCTTATCATTCAAACGTGGGAATTGGTAAACTTAATTATTTAGTGGAAGTAGGGATAATTGGCAGAACCAATGTTTGGAGCGAAGGGGCAGATTTGATTTGCCCTAGACTTAATATAAGAACATGTTTGTGAAAACACACAGAAGACACTCACATAGAGTGCACAAACAGAAGTTACATAATTCAATCACAAAGCAGTCTACATCCATGGTAGAAGGAGAATGATTTATATATAAACTTACTACAAGAGCTCCTGAATCTTACATGAGTGCATCACTCACAAGTGCTAATTGCACCACCGAAGTCTTCCCCGCCATAGGCCAAAGAATAAGGGCCAGTTTGGTTCTACTGTGCTGCGGCATCTGCGTTGTCACTGTAGCATCTGCTATTATGGGTGTTTGGTGAATCAAACTGAGTTGTTAGTGTAGCAACTATTGTTAAAATAATTAATAATTAAAATAAAAAATGATATTACTAAATATATATATTAATAATAAAATAAAAGATTATATTACTAAATATATATTAATATATATTTAAAATAATTAATTTAAAATTAATATATATTTTTTAATACATATTTAATATTTAAAATTTAATTTTATTATTAGTATATTATTTATATATAATGATATATATTTTAAAATTTAATAGATATAATTAATTATTATGTATATAATATTAAAAAAACATATATATTTTTTTTGAAAAAATTTCTTCACGCATCCGCCGCACGCGTCATCCGGGTTCATCGCTCGTCCGCGACGCAGTGGCCGACGCCGCCGGAACAGGGCCTGCGGCAGGGGAAGGGCCGGTCGCTCCCTTCGCTCTCAGCCTCCTTCGTCGGAACCCCTCTGGAAGCCGGAAGATCGCCGGCCGGAGGTGGAGAAGACGCCTACCCACTCCCTTCGCCCTCAGCTCCGATTTTCCCTCTCGTCTGACCTCGCCGTCACCGGTGTGCTCGCCGGGACGCCAGCTGGTCGCCGCCTGAGGGAAGGAGGAGGTGGCGGACCTATGTCCGCCGCTTGCAGGGAAGACGAGCTCCCTCGTCGCCGTCCGCAACAGTGGGAAAGGCGGAAGGTCTCGTCCGCCTCCACTCGCGTCTTCCGCTGCTGGGAGCCAGAGGATGGTGAGGGCAGCGGCGAAGGGATCCGGACGCTAGACGAGGAGGCCGTCGTGGAAGATGATCGGCAAGTGGAGCTTCTCCGGTGGGACGCGGGGAGGACAGCGGCGAAGGGATCCGGACGCTAGAATATTTTGGTTAAAGCTACCGAGGGGATTCGACCAGTTCCCCTCTCACAAATTACCGGCACGCGCGTCGAGGTGAGAGAAGCGGCAGCGGCCAAAGCCGGAAAATCCAGCTTTGAGCTATAGTGACACAAATGTCACTGTAGCGCCGCATAAGCAGACTTCCAAACAGATAAAAAAAATAAAAAAGCGGCTGCTAGTTGCCGCGCTGTAGCGCCGTCGTGCCAAACGGGGCCTAAGTTTCTCAACCTTATAATGGTTACTCCAATTGCCATTTGCCCTTTTTACTTCGTAATGCGTATATATCCCTTTAATTCTATCACTTCAATGTCTCATATAGTCAAGTATACTTTTGTTGTTTCTAATGAAGTTTTTACTTGTTTCCCTTTAGATGTTTCCACTTTCCACACCATTAGTCATAATCAATTACTCTGTCTAATCACTGAAACTTTGAACAAAATTATTCTCACTTGTCTTTTCTTTAGAAAAGATGTACATTGCTTCTTCTATGCACAAGAAACTTCTTTCTTGTGCATAAATTCTTTGACAATCTTGACATTATTATGATATTGCACACTTGAATCTTATTGTTTTGGCTCAATCCAACCATTTGCATTTCCATGTCAAAGGAAAATTTCCATGACCTTTTATTCTTTCAATCTTTGTAGGTAGTGTATTATTGGATTAATTACCTAAATGGTACATAACCTTGCACAAAGTTTTAAATTGATGCTTAAATTTTTTAGTTCCATTTGAGTATATGAACTTTGAATTCAAGAAAGTCCATCCATTTAAAATTGTTAACAAAATTCTTGTGTGGTTGACATAAATTATGTGTATATTGTGACATCACATAGCTAGTGGCAGATCTAGGATCCAAGGGTATGTAGAGGCAATATAAAAAAATAATATATAATATAAATATATAAGTATAATATAATAAAAATAAAATAAAAATTAGAGTAAGAAGGGGCAAACGACACATTAAGAGGGGGGCAAACAGCATAATATCAATGATGAGTGGGGGCAAACATTAATATGTATATGTATATAATATTTTAAACGTATGTATATAAAGAGAAATATTCCAATTCAGTGATACGTGGCTCCGCCACTGTCACATACTATATGCGCAAAAAGAGTATATAAAATTTCTCCGACATGTGCAAGCTGATGTCACTCTTGTGCGCTCTCTTGTATGTAACATTGCAACCCATGTCCACATGCTTGCATAGGCTAGTCTTACCCTCCTCTATCTAGGAATGCATAGGCTGGTGCTATCCTCCCATCTCTTTCTCTTCTCTCTCTTTATCCTCCAACACACTATCACCCTCACCTCTCCCACTTGCACAAGTCGACATTGTCTTTTCCTTTCCAACATTTGAACGCCAGGGGTGCACTCCAACCTCTCCCTAGCTCTAGCACAAGACTACACTCCCCTCTCCCACTTCTACAACCAACATAGCTCTCTTCCTCTTTCCACCATAGGTACTTTAGTTATGAAGCAAAGACATAATGCTACATGATACATATTATTATAAAAAAAAAATTGTGCTTACATGGCATTAAATATGTATCTTCACCGTCCAACATAAATAACAATCACCATCTAAGCTTTAAGATAAACTTGATTGAAACTAATTAAAAAGTTTATGCTCAAATTGAATTAAAATAAGTTCATGGCCAATTTGATACTTCTTGTTGTTCCTCATGATATGAGGCCTACTCTTT
Organism: Costus lasius; assembly: GCA_027563935.2. Taxonomy (NCBI): domain Eukaryota; kingdom Viridiplantae; phylum Streptophyta; class Magnoliopsida; order Zingiberales; family Costaceae; genus Costus; species Costus lasius. The sequence goes on along the minus strand of CM050447.1, from coordinate 42,988,178 downwards.
TTGATGTTTAAAACTACATAATTCTAATTTTTTTTATTTTCTATCAATCATATTGCACTCATTCCTTTTTTAGGATGCTAGTGCATCACATTGCTGATAACATTACAACTCAACCATTGCTGCTAGTGCATCACATTGCTCATAGTGTCTAACTATTGAGCACTACCCATTCCCTATTCAAGCTTATGGCATTCACAGGAGGAAAACAAGCTATGTGATACCTTAGTTGTTTAGTTCCATGTGAAAAGATTAAAGGCAATTACATGATCTATAGACCTACTAAGCTTGTTAGTAGTTACCATAAGCTTTGGCATTTTTTTATTGGGTTATGTGTCTTAGGCTCATCAAGTTAATGATTTAATTTTCTCACTTAGTAGGTTGTTAGAAATGGTGTAAACTATAGTTATTATGTTAGTGTATTAGTTATTAGTTTATTAATGTGGTGAAGTTAGTAATATTAGTTGTAAGTCATTAGCTTGTGGCTATTATGTTTTCTAACATTTGTAGGGCTTCCATCTATATAATAAGATAGTCATGATGAATTATAGAACTACTTTCCAATTTAAATCTCTCCTCCTCTCTCCCCCTCCATCTTCTCCTTTACTCTTCCTTCTCTCCTCTCTCTCTCCCTCTCTATTTCTATCTCCTCTCTTCCCTCTTACTCCTTTTCCTTTTTAAACATATTCGTATCAAAAGCCTAATCAGTTCTTTACAACAACTTAGGGCCTGTTTGGCCCTATTGTTAATAGCTTTATAACTGTGCTAAATTGTGCTGCTGTACTGGCACTGTTAAAATTTATAAAATATTTAGTTAATAACTTTTTAATTACTGTCAAAATTTAAAATAATAAATAAATATTTATTTTAAATTATTTAAAATAATAAATATATTTTATTTTTCTTTAATATTAAATTTTTATTTAAAATAATAATTAAAATTTTAAATGAAATCATGTGAATTACTTTTTTTTAGAAGCAGAAGCTGCAAAAATGTTAAATTATAATTTTCCTAACTTTTATTTTTTTATTACTTTTTTCTGCTTCTGTTTCTCATTACCAAACAGTTTTTTAACTTCTTTCTGCTTAAAAGCTACTTAAAATTAGCTTAAAAGTGGGGCCAAACAGGGCCTTTCACTCCACCAACAACCCCAAGTGAGTCACAATATATAATCAATGAAGCTACAACCATCCATCCATTTGTTCTGCATCATTGTTCTCACCCTCCACCACCAACACTATCATAATTTGTAATGCTCCTTTCCATGTAATAAAATACCCTACTTGCATTTTGTCATCATATCATCATTATTTTTGTTGCTTGCCAGTGTCGTATAACTCTGTATATACCATAAACGTTCTTACTTTTTTCATCCTCTACTCCTCTTTCCCTTGACATCTTCACTGTCTATTTTCTTGGAGGGAAAGACCAGAGGAAAGAAAAGAGAATCCATTTTTCCTCCATTTTTTTGGAGGAAAGAACAAGGAAGGACCAAAAAAGGGTGCAATTTTCCTCGATTTGCTTTCTGCTTGAAAAGCTAAAAAAAAAGAAAAACTTCAGCATCCCTACTCCTCGCTCCTGGTGCTTGCTCTTGACGAACCCTACGTCCCGCCGTTCGCTTGCTCCACATCCATACTGCTTACCCCCGATGATCTCATATCCTTACCACTCTCTACTTTGCGTCCCCGCCATCTGCTAGTCTCCTCTTGATCTGCCGCTCACCTGCTCCACGACCCCACCATTTGCTTGCCCCGCATCCTCGCCACCTGCTACCCCGCCTGCCATATGTCCCAACTACTCGCCTGCCTGTGTCCTCACCATCTATTGTTTGCTTGCCCCATGTCCCCGCCACCTATCGCCGCCCGCCACTTTCCTGCTCCTAACCTCGTGTTCCCATCGTGGGTATCCACCCCCATCTCCGCCTAGCCTCCTCGTCTGCACGTGATACTCATGTTTTTTTCTTCCCTTAGTTTTTCTTTTCCCTCTTTCTTTCCTTTTTACTCATCTTTTTCTTACTCCTAGGAAAAAAGGCCCTATAGTTCAGTAAAACACAACCTCCTAAGCTTGCTCATCAATACATGAAAAAGGAGAAAGCAAAAAGGAGAAGTCTCCAACACTTTCATTATCTCTAGCTTATGTCCCTCCGCCCATGTGACTAGCCTATCAATCTTCAAACCATCGCTCTTTAGTGTCATCACTTGTTAGCACACTGATCTCTAGCTCATCTTTGCATTACAAGCTTGTTGATCTCTTGCTTTCCATATCACCAACTTAATGCTCTACATTCTGCACTCTCAAGGCTGCAACTTTCTAGTGCCACCTTCCTTTTGTTTCCTATTGCAATTTCTCACTTGCATGTCACTGTGGACAACTGCCTTATTCCAATACCATAGATTGTCACATATAACCTCTAGATCACTTCAATTCATGACCTAGGTTCCCTGACACGACCTTTAGAGATATGACCATGTGAACACAGAAGTAAAAGTGAAAAAAGAACTCAAGTATTCAAATAGCAACCACCAAAGTAAAAAAGGAAAAAGATAAAAAAAAAAAAAAAATAGTGTTTTGCATGTTTCTTTTTTAGGCATCAAGAGTAAGTGAACCTAGGTCATGAATTGACTGGGTCATCAATTTGACTAGTTCAATTTTTGCTTCGACCAAACACTAGTATTCATGAGAATGAATCTAATCTTAAGAATGAAAAGGGATAAAATAGGAAAAGCATATTCTGGATGATGGAGAAACCATTAGTTTGAGCCTCACTTAGACATAGTTCTAGGTGAAATTAATCTTTGGGACTTGACATGGACATCTAGTATTAACAAAGTGTAACACTTCGGTTGTTTTGCCTTTCATAGAAGTGAATAAAATTACAAAGCTTAATGAATTTACTTTTATTAATTGGAACTTACCAATTTTTAATTGGGTTATGAAGTTAATGAGTTAGTTCCTCATTATGTAGGTCATAATAATCTATTTATTGTATCATTAGTTTGTAAGGATATTGGAAAAATATGCTTAAGTCAAACGCATTTTTATGAGTACTATCTAGCAATGTTTAAAATACTAATTTATTGCAATAATATTTGCTGAGATTGCTACATATAATAAATACATAGTACCTCTTGAAAGGGTCATCTCGCTGCAAATTGGTATTTAAAATGTTGCTACCAGCAGCATAGTCGGTAGTCTAGCTGCCTTTTTCTAAAAAACATTGAGGACTTATTTGTGAATTATTGAAAGTTGTAGACTTTTTTGTGAAGGTTCCAAATTAACCCACTGCCTCTCTTTTCCTTATCTGTTCAATGGTTAACTTTTTATTTAATTATTATTCATTCTCCCTCATTTTCAGTTGAAACCCTTCCGCTTGATTTTCCTCCTTTCTCTGTTGAATTCGATCATTATGCTGATCAATTTTCTTCCTCCTTTCTTTGTTCCAAGTTGCAGCAAGAGCAATTTCTCCTCTTTTCCTTCCTTTTCTTCCACGTCCAGGCATTGAACATTTCTTCCTCTAGTGAAGCAACAACGATGCTCCACTTTGGTGACAAGCTTTTGGCGATCGTTTCTTGTCATTTCTTTTCTGATTCATTAGGTAACTGTTGATTTCTATTGTTAGGTTCCTGTGTATGTGTAAAGTAAAATAGGAAAATTTCTACCTTTGGTTTGTGTTGCTGTAGCTAGTTCCCGATGCGATGAGACCTTGTGTGCACGCGTTATGATATTTATTGTGAGTTTCTTGACTGAGCCTTAGTTGATTAGATAACTTAATTACTCTCATTAATATAAAAGGACATGTAGTAATTTTGGTAATATATGTATTTGTATGAACTGCAGATGTAAAAAAGACTTGAGTTAAGGTTTAAGGGACTTAGAAGGCAATAGACTACACATGGTATTGCTTTATTGTTGTCAGCAAGTTGAGGTAGGGATTTATTTCCTTCTTGTTAGCATGGTATCTAGCGAGTTTAGACTCCATAATCTTAGCTTCTTGTTATTATTCCTTGTATTATGATTATTATGGCATAGTAGATGTTTGATTAGTACATTACTACATTGACGTATTAGTAGAGGATGTTACATGTGTATTTATTTGACATATGATTTAGAGACATTACATGTTAATATATCATATTGGATTGGAATGACTGGCAAATTGCCAACAGGCCACATTAAAATCTTAGTGTCTATTATTATATTGGGGTAGGTTGTAGCCTGAGGGTCACTATTAGGTTACCTTCGAACAATACTAGATTGCCGAGTATTAGATGTAATACTATTGGACTATCATTGAATAGTCATTTTACTGTACAAGCTTGTGATTTCATTCCACTGTACAAGCTTGTGGTGGAATCACTAAGAGTGCAATGCGAGACTACGCCCATTGCAGCTTGTGGATTTTATGAGTTAGGATGTATTTTACTGTACAAGCTTGTGATTTCATTCCACTGTACAAGCTTGTGGTGGAATCACTAAGAGTGCAATGCGAGACTACGCCCATTGCAGATTGCCGAGTATTAGATGTAATACTATTGGACTATCATTGAATAGTCATTTTACTGTACAAGCTTGTGATTTCATTCCACTGTACAAGCTTGTGGTGGAATCACTAAGAGTGCAATGCGAGACTACGCCCATTGCAGCTTGTGGATTTTATGAGTTAGGATGTATTTTATTTATCGACTATTTATGTTTAATATATGTGTAGTTGAAAACTTTGTGATATCTTATTGTGGTACATGCATTTTATTGATGGAGATCTCCTACACCAGATAGATGGTTTAGTTAGATGTATAATGGTTCTTTCCTGATGCTTTGAGTGTTTAAAATAGATTTATATTGGTCTAGATATTTGTGTAAATATTTTGTCACGCGACTTAGTAAGATTTGTAATTACTAGAGCGTTAATTAAGTTGTGTTTATAACAATGTGGTGTAGTTGATGTTGAGTTATATGGTTCTTGAATCTGGTTATATGCCATGATATACTGCCATGCCCTTGCTAATAGTCTAGTTGGGGAGTGACCACCTTTTTTATGATTTTAATAGATTTCCCTGCATTTTCTCCGTGATTGTATCGTCATGGATACGTATGCTAGTTTATCTTTTTCTTAGTTCTTCCCTGCCTTCACTTTTAGATCTCACTATCATGATCAATTCTACCGTTTCCGTAATCATTTAGAGAAATCGTGTAAAGCAAGCCCAAAAACGATAATAATAAAATACTTGACATCTTACTTTAAACTCTATACCCTTATTTATAACAATTTCATACTTTGTGAACCGGGTATAATATACCAACCCGGATCTGCTTTATTACATATCGTACTAATAGTATTGGGCCCATAACAGCTTTTGTCTCGCTCACACCAGTCTTGTTCATCACTAATATCTTTTAGGCACAGTCTTTTTCTTAAATTTACCTCATTAAAGGCCATTGTTTTGGATTACCATGTTATGTTAGCACCTGAACTAGTAACCAATTTATACTAGCCTAGCATTCTAGTATAGATTATAGAACTTGTTCCACGTACCGTTATAGGGTCGACCCATACATATTGGGTTTACCCCTCGCTGCAAATTAATCTTTAAAACATTGCTACCTAGTAACAAAGTCAGTAGTCTAGCTGCATTTTTATGATTTTTATAGGATGCCCGAACATTTCCCCCATTATTGTATCTTCATGGATATACATGCTAGTTTATCTTATTTTCAGAGGTAGAGGTGTTCGTTTTGATTAATTGATTTTTCTATATATGTTTGTATCTGTATGCATATGCTTTGCCTGCTTCAGAAGGTGAAGATGGATATTATTGTTCTGTGTTCGTTTATGTTTAGAATTTTCCTTGTGATTGTAGGGTTATGTTTTTCAATTGAAACAACAAGGTCTTCATATTGTTGAACAGCAAAGGTGTTGAGAGTCAGTGATTTTGCGCTTTTCTTTGTCTCTGCCAATTTTGATTGAGGTTGCCCAGGCTTGCTCCTACTTGTACAACTTAGTCCTCTATTCTTGGTATTATTATTCGTGAACATTTTTACCAAATGACCTTCATGTTTTTGCATTTTAATAAATGACTGGTAACATGGTAAGTCAAAGGTGAGGCAGCAGAGCTAGTAGAGCACAAACTGGTGAACACAAACGTCAATTTCTTTTCTCGGGGTGCATCAACAGTGGAGTTAATTCATATTTTGATAAGATAATTTTCTTTGCCATTCAGTTTTTGAAGTAAGATCAACTTTCAAAGCAGCCTAAATTGCATGATATGTTTCTTTAATGGAAAGAAAAAGAACCTGGGATTTAGAACATGATCTATAACACGGTCTTCCTCAAATATGCAATATGCGGTACTAGAAAACTAGAATATCTGATGAACGACACAATCTACAAAGATATGTATTCTGCATCACTAGCTATGTTGTTCTCCTGCAGCTCGAGTAGATATCAAGCTCAGATAACGCTAAGCCTTCTTCTCATCCTCCTTAGAAGCAGCAGCAACACTCCCATCAGTACCAGCAAGCAGTGCGTACTTGTCTTTCCTAGTCAAGTTGGTGGGCTCAAAACCCAGCGTGCTTGCCAGCACTCGTTGTATGTAGTTGGCCACCTCTATGGAAGATTTCCCTCCTGCGCAGGTGAGTTCCCAGGGCAACTGGTTCAGGAAGGTGATTTCGTACGTGGGCCGCGGATTCATGAAGAAGAAATAGGGATCAAAGAATTTCCATCCCCTGGCGCTCGTCCCATGGAACATGCTCTGCTTGGTGGTAATGGCCACAGGCACAATGCGGTCGGTGAGCTCGGCAAACAGAGCGCTAAACCTCAGCAGGAAGGGCTCTCTGCAGGTTGTCCCCTCAGGGCAGATCACCAGGTCGCCCTCTTCCAGCATCCGCTTGATTTGGCGTGCATCCTTGTCCCTCTCCCGCGTCAATGCCACGGTCTTGATAGGCGCCATTCGCTCTGAGAACTTGCTGATACTGTACGTGACGCAGCTGATCTTGCGGCGGAGGGCAACCGCCATGACGATGGGGTCAAGCATGGTGCGGTGGTTGCACACAAAAAGAACGCCTGGGTGCCCCTTCTTAGGCGGCGGCGGCGGAGTTCCCTTGACGACTAGGTTGATACCCATGATCCCGTAGCTGTGGAATACCACGCGCTCTGGCAGAGGGAGGTTGATGTAGACCCGAATAAGCGAGAGGACGAAGCCAACAGGTAACCACATGAATGTGAGCAGCGCCACCAGTGGGGTTGGCCGCTGCACCAGACGTCCGTCGTGGAGGATGGCCCGGTTTAGCAGCTGATTCTTTGGCACTGGATTGCACTTTGTTTGTGATACCATGTACGCTTCCTGAAAACAAATTAGAAAGCAGTTTAAACAGTAGCCGTCCTGAATGGATGTTTCACGGCGGACAGGAAGAACAAGGAACAGGTAAGTTCCATGTTTCTATCATCTTTCATAAACACATTTCGGTAATCATATTTGCATACAAGTCTAAGTTAATTGCCAAACTTTGATGATCTCCAGAACTAGTTGTTGTGGAAATAAGACTTGTTTTTCTTTCTTTCATACTACAAAGACATAGCATATGACACACAATTAAGAGTAGAATAAGAAGTAGGCAGTAGAAGAAACATCAAGAAAATTTATGCGCAATACATATACCAAGAGTAGTGGAACTTGATTAACTATAGATGAGGGCAAACCAAAATGTGGCGAATTAGGCATTTTAGGTAGCAAAGAGAGTGCTGATATATTGATAACTGGAGTGGAAAAATCTTCTCAGCTTACGCCTATTGATGTTAATTCTTCTGTTTATCTTGCAGGATAGAAATTGTTATGGCAGCGCACAACCTATCTGACTGTAAAAAAAGAAGAAGAATTAGAAACCTTGCATATGGACATGAAGTCATGATCAGTCTCTCTGTCACCAATGCCGACGTCTGGTAACCACTCATCTCCAAATTCCTGCTCAACTGCCTTCTTCTTAAGCTCTCCGATTAGCACTCCGGGCTTCTTAATGAACCCAGTAACCCTTCCTGATTTGGTCACCTCCAGCTCCGTCCCCAGCACCTTGTCGGCGCCAAGGAATCTCTTCACAAATGGCTCCACCATTATTCTGGGGTTCGCCGTCACAATGTACCTCTTTCCAAAAGAGTTGAAGACTCTCCATGTCTCAGGGTGGACATCCTCGGCGTAGAACCTCGGTAGCACTGAACGAGCCACCGTCTCAATATCTTTCACCTTCAACCTCGCAAAGGAGATGAACACAAGCATCTGTATAGCTAATGATTCTGAGAAGAAGATGTAGACGATGTAGACGATAGGGACTGACATCAGGAGAACCAGCCCCCGGAGGAGGCTTCCGGCCTCAATGGCTACCAGCATGAAGTAAGGGAATGCACTCCTTGATATGAGGAGAGTGCCGTCGAGGTCAGATGCCACTGCCTGCTGTGATCTGCCTTGTGAGCTACATTTGTCGATGGACTTGAAATGAAGAGAACCCATCTGCAGAGGCTAGCTAGCTGCTGATGTCTACGGCAGAAGGTTGTGCTTGGTAAATGACCAAGGAGAGGAGGAGAATATAAATGGGAGCGCTCATCGGCTAGTTGCCTCTGCTGTCTAACTTAAGCAATTACTTGATCCACTAAGTGAATGTGCCAACAGAAGGAAGTGGGATTGCCATGAAAGAAAGCATGGATGCTCCAGTTTCCAACCAAAGTTTGAATTTTGACAGGTGGTGGATGTCAACGTCCACGCATTCACTCAAAGACGACACCGAACCCACAAACCGAGATGGGGAAAAGAAAACAGCAGTTTCACGTAAGAAAGATTTGTTTGGTGGGTGGTAGAGGACTTTTCCATCTACCATTAATGGATTGAAGCAAATGGTTGATGGCCTATTATCACCCTCACATGCCCCGGTGGCCTTGGAAGCCAGGATAGATGACCTATTCTACAGTTATCTGCATGGTGAATGGACAGAGATTGAGACTTAAGTCCAAGCACTTTTTCTTAAAATCTGTGGTTTTCTGCTGGTGAGCTGCCTCTCTCTTCCTTCAACTTCTCTGCCAACTGATGAGAGTTGGATTGGAGTAGGTTTTACACTAGAGATTAACAATGCTCAAGTTAATGATACGTGGATTGTTATGAATCAACAATTTCTGGAAGGTTTACTCCCGTAACCTAAAATCTTAGCAGCCTCAGCTTTGAAATCAAATGCTTGAGAGGGCTGGTGTCTGTTTGGTGAGGTTGCCTTGACTTTTACAACGGTGTGACTTGCTCATATTATGTTCCACAATGAGTGCTTCTTGTGGTTGTGGAGTGATAACGCCGAGCTCCTCTGAGCTGATTCACTATGAACTTGTCTTTGTGGATGTGGAACAAAATTCAGACAAGGAATAGAACACAATTGGGAAAAAAAAGAAAAGAAAGAACCTGAGAGAGATGAAATTTAGTGCAGCCATTCCAAAATAAGCTGTGGATTGCGTTTGAATTTAGGTAATGAAGTGGTCAAATCCCAACCGTTCTATTTGCTCTTAGTAAGTATATGATTGAATTGAGATCAAGAATATATATTGACCAATATAATTTCAAATATTATATAATGGGCCAGTTCACTTTGCAAGTCGTAGTACATTCAATAAAAAGATTTGGAGCTTTGGTGAGGGAAAATTTGCAAAGATAATTATGTAGAAAAGCCTATGCACCTCTTAACTAGTCTCTCTTTTTGCATTTTTTTTATATTAGATTTCCCCTCTCCCATTGTATTGAAAGTTTTATTCTTGGCTTTCCTACTAATCAAATATGCGAACATCAATCTGTTACTTGTTATTCTTTTTCTTCATTTATTCCTTGTAGCGATTTTTTCATGTCATACTTGTATTTACACCCGCAGCGCATTTTTAATGACAAAATTATTGTTGATGAGATGTTTATTTTATAATTTAATGGTACCTTGGACGTAACAATTGTGCCATTAAGGGAGTCAATTTGAGTTGTGATTGTACATTATCGATTTGCAATGGCTAAAAATACATCTTTTGAGTACATTGCTATGTTCAAATATATGTTTTTGACTAAAAATTTCTTTTAATATTCCTAAAATAACATATATTTGTATTTGCATATTTTTTTACCAAATCTACACTTAAAATAATTTTTTTTACCAAACTTATTTGAGAAATCCTCGTGCGATCTCAAGTAATTGCACATTACATGATTTTTGAAATTAATTTCGCAACAATGTGGAGTGGCAATTGTATTTAATTGGCATTTGTCATCCAACAAAATGTCAATCTAACGATTGAAGATATATTTGAAACGAATTCAATAAATTAAACATCATCTACTTATTAAGTGAAATATGATCTTAAGATAAATATTATGAATATGCATCTAAATCATTTTGGAAGGAAATCCAATATATCTAAAGAACACAGGACACGTTAGAAATAATCACATGAGTCAGAGATAAATGCATATATCAGAGATAATTGCTGTATCAAACAAACAAGTGCATAAAAGGGAAATACACGGGATGTCCAATAAAGAAAATAGCACCTGTGATGGTCAGCTCGTCCTTGCTCGCTCGCTGCGGAGTTGTACCCTCGCCCGGATACCCTTCAACACTAAGAACAGGATTGGATCCTCGTACATGTCCTATGTCCTGCACCCCAGATAGAAGTGTCAAATCGATGATACCACATATTATAAAAAAAGGGGAGAAAAGGTAGATGTTACCTCAGATAAGCTAGGCGACGCCGCCCCCGGGTCCAAGATCTTTAGCCGCTTGCGGGATGAAGACCGAGAGAGGTCAAACTCAAAGCCGTATGACGATCGACTAGTTGTCCTCTTCAGGAACTTCCGCGGATGGGATTTTTCGGTGGAACCAAACGTGTCCTTGACATCATAACTGAAAAACGCCTTCAAATGCATGGAATGCCATCTCAAATATTCGTAACTGCATCTGGGAACCCGGCCGCGAGCCGGGATGGCAAATGACGAATGGGTCCCACGCCGGAGCAGCAAACACCAACAAGAGGCCATCGTCGCAAGGTCGCCTGATAATCTTCCATAATCCAGGACATTTTGAGGAATAGCCTGGTCAAAACCGAATTGGCGAGCGCATCTATGAGGATTGTACATTTCTAAAGACGCAAAATTTCCACTCCTGAAGGGTAGCCAGCCTACCCGAACGCTCACAAGGAATTCTGTAGCAAGCCACCCATCCTCGGTCAATACGTCAACGGGGTTATCCTGAACATCAGCCTGCTCGCCCAGACATCCTGCTTTGTTTGGGAATATGACCCGATGATGCCCAAAGACCTTGTCCTTGCGAAAGAGTAAACGTGCCTCAAGATCTCTAAAGCGAACCGGATGAGCCCCAGCAATGCATACCATGAGGGGTAACTTACGCTTCGTAGCCTCAGAAGCGGCAGTGGTATATAGCCCTTGAAACTGCAAATTGAACCATCCAAATAGATAATGAAGGAGAATCAGCGTGTCTTGTGAGCCCGGGAAGTCAGCGGTGCACGCCTCTCTCAAAGACCGAAATAAATTCGACAGCGCCGCCGGGGCCAAGGAAAGACGAACTCCTCGCGCTAGTCTGTCAGCCATAATAAAAACCTCCGGCCTAATGCGATTCGGGTACTTGTAGGGGATGGCAAAGTAGCATAGCCAGCAAGCTAAAAAGGCCGTAAGGAATGTAACTCGGTCCATTTCCTTTGCCGCGATAGGAGGCCGAAGGGGTGTATCATAGTCCTGCACCAGAGTGTTTTCTGAACCGACACCAAAGGGATCACGCGGCGAGGGGAAGCCAGTCTCGTATGCGGTGCCTAGGTCGACAAAATGTAAAATCCACTGAGTAATAGAAACAGCCCCAGAATATCGATGAAGTAGCTCATAGAAATGGTGGAACACAGCCTTGAGGGAAGGAGAACACCTAAACTCGCCGGGCGCAGTCTCACCAAAGAGTGTCTTTTCATCCGGCACATGCTCATCATATCGGGCACCCAATATGGGGAGCCCGCAAATATATCGCATATCCCAGAGACTCGGGACAATCTGCTCTTCAGAAAGATAACACGTGTTGGTGGCCGGACTCCAATGCTCTAAGATGCTCTTTAATAATGTGACATCATACTCATAATTAAATAACGATAACATGATGGCCTCATGAATCCCGGCCTTCTTAAGAATCTTCCTCTCGCTACGCAAGACGTATCGTACCCACTCTGTATAGCCGGGATGGTGCGTGACGCTACCACAGATGTTAAATCGCGAGGCCCACCTCGGTAAGCGCTTAGCAGCCATCTCCAAACCCAAAAGAAGTTTGACTCTTGGTTGGATATTCTGGTGTGGGGTTCAAGGCATAAACATAAGTCAGGGCCTTGAACAAAGATGCGAGACTTGTTCATCATTCCGGTCACATTACGCTCTAGAGGCGTCCAATTTCCACTCTCAAAATGGGGGTGAGGTTTGTACTCCGTCGGCATTAGAGGCATGGACAAGTGACGGGGTATCTTGTTATGGAATGTGTCCCTGCCCTCCAACATCACGTCGCGCCACTCATGCCATATTCCCCGGAAGTGGCCGAGGGAATCATACTTCTTAATATATTCCATAATCGCTTCATCGTTGGGTTCATCTAACGGCATGGAAGCGCGGCGGGACCACAGGAAACCCATGAACAATACAAAAGGGTAAAGACAGAAGGCAAAAGAGCCGGAAGACCGAGTCAACACCTGGAGCAATGATAAGAATAGTAAGACAACATATAAATATTCTGTCTTCCCAACGGTTGTGTACACGCCTGTGCTTGTACAAACCCGTTGGGAGGGGCAATTTGTTGAACCCCGTATTCCACCCAGAAATAGCAAGAGAAGTATCGCCAGTCTGATAATGCCAACGTGTCATTAGAAAGCAGTAAAAAAAAAAAGAAGAATTCGAAGAAGAAACCGAGGGGTCGGGGCCTTGATATAATAATTAATTACAAAGCAAGTGCAAATGTAATCAGTACAAGAGATGGGCCATTGCCTTGACCACACTATGCTCATATGCTCTTAAAGTTGTCATGTTATATTGTTCTTTGCATACAAAATGATACATTGAAGAAATACAAAAAGATACGGACATGTCAGTCTGTAGCTACGAGTCATGAACATATTGTTTGTTCTCTTGAACTTTGTCTTTAGCTCGGTCAGTGTATGACATGTACTAGTACTGTTTGGGAATTGGGTGACGAGGGGGTTATTTTGCAGAACAAAGCATTCGTTGTACACAATAGTCGAGTGATTTTCTGTGTTGATCGATGGAAAAAGCAACCTGCACTCGGATCTGTTCATCCTAGCACCAAGGGTCCAAAGGTCTCTTCAAGTTTGTTTATGCACAGATATTTGTTTTGTGTGCTTAACATATATCGGTTGATTTACATCTGTCATTAAAGTGGTTTCAAATGGACGAGTACTTTTGGTTATTCCAAAGAAGAATGAAAGGGAAACATCTACGTATCGCTAAGTCTGTGGTTAATACATCATGGGTCATGGCGCATGCCAATCAATCACACAAGTCGAAAATTAATGTGAAGAAACCAATTGGTGTATGCTTGCCGAAAGCAGTAAAAAGAAAAGAAGAAGAACGGAGTTCGAAGAAGAAACCGAGGGGTAGCGTCATATCTAAGAGAAATAGATCAGGAGAAGGTTGGAAAGATACGAAGCTGGAAAGAGTGGTAATCTGACCCGCGCCATCAAAAAAAACAGAGCGGCGATTATCGAGGAAAGAAAGAGTGAAAGAAACGTTGACGACAGGCAATAATGAAGGTAAAGACAAAAGGGGGGGCGCAAGCAGGAAATGTGCAGGATTTATGGGAAAACGGAGAAAGGGGTCCACGATAAAGAATAATAATAAGTAAAATGAACGGGCAACAAAAAAAAAAGGAAAATCGGCAGCCTATAAAAAGAGAAAGGGGCCTTGAAAAACAGATCGCAAGCAAAAAGCGTTGAAGAGCGGGAGGGAAGGAAGAACGCGGAGGAAGAAAGAAAGGGACTTGGTCCAAAACAAAATCACCTCAAACAATGAACCTCCTCAAAGGATTCCGTCAAAAGGGCTGCTGCCACCTTAGAATCTTGAAGAGGGCTCTTCTGTGAGAAAGGAAATGGTGAAGATGAAGATAGAAACCAAAAGAAGGAGCACAGAAAGAAAAGCGTGAGTAGGATTACCTGGAAATCGTTCTTGCCGTCGCTTTGCTTCACCGCTTTGGCTCCGCCGCCGCTATATTTTAGCACCACTGTTGTACCGCCAAAAGCGCCTCAACAAGCACGTCTGCCAAAAACCACTGCTGTGCTATTAAATTCTCGAAAACGATCCTCGCTGTGAGGGAGAAACAAAAGGGGTTTGTGTCCAGATCCATTGAGAGAAACAAAAAGAGCAAAAAAATTTCAAAATTGAAAGAATCCACGAACTCACAATGAAGATTTAAAGGGGAATAAAAGCAAATACCCGCCAGGTTCCCTGCCACATCCGTCGTCTCCCCAGTTTCCTTCAGAACTGGATGAGATCAAGTTTAGCACATGACGAAGTTCCGTCAGCCAAAATTGAGGTCCGCTACAAACGCCGCGGAGGAGATACATAGAAGCCCTGGCCACATGGAAGCTCTAGTCAGCTCCTGACCCGAACTAAGACAACCAGACAAGATCTGAAACCTGGCCTGTTTGATTGACCGACTCGGATCCAAAGACCTATAAAAATAGTCGACTTTATTAAAGTCAAAAGAAAAGTTGTGTAAAGAGGAGCAAAAAAAAAAGAATTCAAAAGATAAAATAAATAAAAGGAACAAGCCCTGAATAAAAATTCTTCAGCCGGATTGGAAGAGTGATGAATTTTGAACAAAAGAAGATGAAGGGAAAATGAAGGCTTTGCTGAAGAAACAAGCTGGTCCTATTAACAAGAAAGAGGAGGCATTTAAAGTCAAACAGAACAAAAATAAGGAATAAGTAGCTGAGAAATCTCGAGGAAAATAGAAGTAAAAGGAATTAAGTGTAAATCTGAAATCTTAGAGAAAATTTCAAGAATCACACACGAAATTTACTTCGTCATAGAAAAGAAGCTTTACTTTGGTCGAAGCTCGCTCATCTCGCACAATCCAAATTCCAATCCGCCCCTTTGCGCTCAAATCCGAACGCGAGGGACCCTTTTTAGCCTAAAAAAATGATGAAGTGCACTAAGGTGAGGACGAAGAAGATGAAGTGGGCTGGGGGGAGAAAATTTTCAGCCGGAGTAAATATCAGAAGTCGCTGCCCTGAAGCAGCAATAATAGCAACAACGATCGAAAAACCAACCTCATTTTCGACCATAGCCTCGAACAAAACATGCGCGTCCCCTGCGCTTTCGGCCGCCAGATCAAAATCTACCTCAAATCCAACTCCATACGAGCTGTAGCTGCCTCACGTTATTACCGCTTGAAGTGACGCCGCAACAAGCCGACTTCGCCACTGCCTTCAGCTACAGACGAACACCATTTCCTCTGTCGTCGCTGATGAACACCATCAAGTGAATCTGCCGCTGTTACCTCCTCAATAAGTCGCCGATGCTAACTGGCTGGGGTCGTCATCTACGGAGCCTCTTGCCCCGCCATCTACAGCAACAACCAGCCAAGTTCTCACCGGTCGCCGACGCCCTTTTCCCTTCCGCCCGGCGATCTCTTTACCCCTCTTCCATGAACTCGTCGAAGACAGCGAAATCACATACGGAAGAATGGACAACGAAATCACACGCGGAAGAATGACTTTACTCTTCCACAAAGAAAACAAAAAATAAGTAATAATAATTTTCCAAAGAATCCATTAAAAAAAAAAAAAACATGTGTGTAACATGAAAATAAAATGACGGTGTCATCTTGCCAATCACCCAAATTTAATAGGTTGCGTTTGTTTAAAATTGAACAAAGACTGCAACAAAATCTATCTTTGGTTCTGCCACTCGATTAACGACTCAAACTCGACTCAAGTCGTGCCTCAACTCAAAATCATGTCTAAATGAAAATTCTCAAAACATTATTGGATCTTCATCAAGCATAATACTAAAAGCCCTAACGTATCGCGACGAAGTATTGTTTGGGAGGTGCGTACGTCGACGTTTACCGTCGGGGCGTAACTCCTCAATACGACGTTACGTTCGTTAAGGCCGAAGTATTCTCTTCCCAAAAATTAAATTATCCATCACGCCGTAAGGCCGGGTAAATTCAAAATTAAATTATCCATCAACGCCGCAAGGCCGGATAAATCCCAAATTAATTTATCCATCACGTCGTAAGGCCGGGTAAATTCAAAATTAAGTTATCCATCAACGCCGCAAGGCCGGATAAATCCCAAATTAATTTATCCATCACGCCGTAAGGCCGGGTAAATTCCAAATTAAATTATCCATCAACGCCGCAAGGCCGGATAAATCCCAAATTAATTTATCCATCACGCCGTAAGGCCGGGTAAATTCCAAATTAAATTATCCATCAACGCCGCAAGGCCGGATAAATCCCAAATTAATTTATCCATCACGCCGTAAGGCCGGGTAAATTTCAAATTAATCTGTCCATCACGTCGCAAGGCCAGATAAATTCAAAATTAAAATTATCCGATACGTCGCAAACCTGAATGACCCAAGCCAAACATCCAATATGTCTAAACGCAATTACGATGGAATATTGTTTGGGAGATGCGTACGTCGATGTTTATCATCGGGGCGTAGCTCCTCAATACGGCATCGGGTTGCCTAGACCGGGTATCACTCAATGAGCCACTTCAAAGCTGAATCTCCGACGGACACACAATGTTCAAAATTGATGAAAAGCCCATTTCTCTCACCGTTTAAATACTGCGTCAAATTTTGTATTTCATTACGCTTATGAATGATATTGTCCGGTCTATTTCTCTTATGTCGTTGCGTACCATAGATCTCTTAATCAAAGGTTCCCTATTCTTAGGGGTAATTAACGATGAATGCTTGCGCTTATCGGAAGTCAGAACCCGCTAAACAAAAAGCCTTATTAATTTAAGGTGGATTTGAAACGGTCATGATACATTCGTAATGTAACAATTTCGACCCCACACAGTTTATAACTACTTTTTGTTTAAACGCGGCTTAAAATCAACTTCAAAGCGGGGCCAAACAAGCCTTTATTTAGTTTGAGTCGAATTAAAATTAATCTATATAAATAAAAAATTTTTTGACCAAGAATGGCTCATATATGAATCAAATTGAACTAATTGATACAATGATCTAAAATACAATGAAATTTAATTCAAAAAACATAACAAAAAATAAAGAGGAAATATGTAAAATCTAGCACATAACATTATAATCGCCTTCCTTATTTTCTCTTAAAATATTCCGTTGATTATAAAAGTCAAAATGAATAAAAATTGGATGCAATATAGGTTAATCTTTGGCCATAAAAGATGCTTGACCTTGGCTTAGTAAAAATCGATATTGAATGACTTGATTGGTTACACGGCAAATCCCTCTGAGGAGGGATTGATTTTCAAAATGAACTTGATGGTTAAATTGAACTTGTATGGCGTTTGTGATGCATTGACTTAATTGAACTTTGAGGAGGGATTGACTCTATTTAGGGCGTTGTGATGCATTCCACAGCCAAGAATTTATAATTCTTTTTAAGTATATTTTCTCTCTCCCTCTCTAAATATTATAAATCTAAAATAAATAAAATAGGAGATCAAATCATGCTTTCTTCATTTTTTTATGCAAAATTGGAGTTAAAACAAATTATAATGAATTAGAAAAAACAAAATTTTAGATATTATAATGAGTTACTAAAATATTGGTATCTTGAGGTATAGCAATTTGATAGTTAAAATGCTTAATTAAAAAGTCAATTTAATTGTAATGATTTTTTGTAAAGGAGATAATTGAGATTATCATTAAAATTAGGCATGTATTTGGTAGGAATAATTTTAAAATTTTTATCTTTAATAAAATACTACTTAAAATTTTGTTTTAAATTTTATCTTTCAATTTCACTTTTGTTACGTTTATATAAGAATAAATTTCACATGTGATAAAAAAAATAAAATTTATAAATCAAATATTTAGCGTTATATATATAATATATGTCTCCATGTTTTTGAGTTTCGATATTTTTTATGTTTTTAATTTTTTTTCAAATTATTAATTGGATAAAACTTCAGTTAATTTTTTGTTTTATTCTAGGCGAAAGCCCAAAAACGCATCGCTGTTCGAAGTCTGGAATCGTTGGCCGTCGGGCGACGGCGAAGAGGACAGAAGCGGACGGCGACGCGGCGGCTGCGTCGATGGATGTTGCGCTCTTTTCCCCCGCTGCTCTCTTCAACGACGAGGAGGAGGTCAGTAATGAGCGCGAGGGTAAGTTTTCTCCGAATCCTGCTCCTTATCAACCTTTGCTAATCTCGTTTGATCTTCATTTTCCTCATAGGGCTACTGTATTCTAACATGGATTCTAGCCTCTCCAACCGCTTGAAATTTTTTTGTTTTTGCAGCGTCTGAGTGTAGGGAAGAGGGACCGAACCAACCGGAGCTTTATGTCGAAAGGGTCCATGCATTTCCAGGAATGGTAGACATGTCCTCTTTATTAACCCTAAATAAAATCAAGAAAGAGTGTAAAAGGATAGCCACACATAGCACGCACCGAGCGTATTCTTTTCTTGATGTAGTAGTTAAAATTTGTTTCCATTTGGGTTCTAGTACTAGGGTTTTGACATATACTTGCGGTTTTGTATAGGATTTGATTGGGTGATGAATTATCTCATAATTTAATCTATTAGGGGAATGTGACAATGCGTATTTGTTGTTTTAACACTAGCATGGATTAACTTTTCGACAGATTGCAAATGGCTAGTTTTGAAAATTATAAGATCCGATTAAGAAAACTTATTAATTAATTTAATAAAATATGAATTAACTTAGATTAAGAATCTGAAGTTTTCATGTCCTTGTCGTATGATAGATTTCTTGCTCTTGGTGCAGAATAGTGATAATTATTGTCCCAACACCTCTAAGCATCTGGCAAAAAAAGAAAAGAAAATAAAAACTCCTCTGAGCACAACATGGAGACGGCTGATGAAATTCTTTTCAAAAATTGAGCCGCTTGGATCTGCTATAAATTAACAGATTTCCTTTTAAAATTTCCTATGAGTTACAAAATTGTGCAAAACATTAGTTATAGGCTTATGCAAAGTGCAGCCACCAGCACATTTACTCCAAAAATTTGGAAAGAATTTTGAATATTGACCCATAAGTGACCGGACTAATTAATAGAGAAATATAAGAGGTGATCCAACATCAAACTCTTGACTTTTTTTCACTTTTTTATCATGTAATTTTTGATTAAGTAACCACTTCAACCAAAACTTGAAGCTATTAAGAAAGAAAGAGACCAATTTATGTATGTATAGATGTACACACATATACACACATATAGGGGTGAGCATTCGGTGCGGTAAAATCGGTTTTTACCGATTACCGAATATTTCGGTAAATTCGGTTCGGTAAAAATAAATTCGGTTTCGGTTTCGGTTTTAAGTTTTATTAAATTTCGGTTTTCGGTTTTCGGTTTGGTTTTTTTTTTTCGGTTCGATAAAAAACCGAATTTACCGATATATATATTAAAATATATAAAATATACAATATACATTAAAAAATAAAATATATTATATTATATTTTTATTTTATTATATTATAGTTAGTTACTAAAAGTATAAAATCTATTATCTAATACTTAATAACCTAATTACTAATCATATAATTAACTAAATCTTTAATAATTAAACTTTTCGGTAATTTACCGAATTTACCGAATTTTTTCGGT
The DNA here is from genome assembly GCA_027563935.2 of Costus lasius. Lineage (NCBI taxonomy): Eukaryota > Viridiplantae > Streptophyta > Magnoliopsida > Zingiberales > Costaceae > Costus > Costus lasius. The sequence goes on along the minus strand of CM050447.1, from coordinate 42,968,332 downwards.
AAATTCGGTTCGGTAAAATTTCGGTTTTTACAAAATTCGGTTCGGTTTCGGTTTTTGAAAATTCGGTAAAAAAAATTTCGGTTAATTAATTTCGGTAAATTCGGTTTCAGTTTTCACCGAATGCTCACCCCTACACACATATCATGAATAAGTATATAATAGAACTTAATGTCTTTTTATTCCCACATAAGTCAGAGTAGAGAATCAATTCTTGGGTTCTATAATTTTGGCATGCATTTTTTTTTAAATTGCCATATTTATGATGATCTTAGTTAAAAATGTGATTTATGTACTGTATACTTGAGTGTCTGAGACTTGAATCAATTCTTATTCTTATTCTTGATTTACAATGGTACTACCAATCAATGTTGTTAAATAGCTCCTATAATGGCGCTGTAGCATTTTTTCATAGTAGTTTATGAGCAATCTACTATAAAACACTATAGCACCCCTATAGTAGATAGGGCCACCATTATTATATTTTGAAGTTTGAGAAATTGAACTTATGATTTGAGTTGAGTTAGTAACATGTTATTTTTCTTTATACAACTTATTTTATTTTAATGTAGCTTAACTTTTTAGATATATAACATATATTTCAACCACTATACTTTATATATATATATATAAACCACCACATAACTTCTACTATTTGCTATATTATATTATGGATTTTAAGCTTTTTGCTATTTTTTGCTATCAATAACACTGCTACCACTAGAGTCCAAAAGCAAATACTCACTTTGAGTTGAGACTCCAATCTTGTTTAACTACTGCAAAAACTTGCTCCTTTTTGTAAGTTGAACCTAAGCAAAAAGTTATCATGGTAGAGATAGGAAACATATTCATCTTGAATAGTAAATACCTCAAAATTGCGACATACACAATATTTTGATGCCTTTGCTCATCACTACCATTTTTTCACTTTCAGCAATTTTCTAAAAAAATAGTTAAGCTTTGATAGGTTTTTGCCTAATGGGCATAGTGAAAATCCCATCTATGTTCAAATTTTACTTAAAACTATTATTATTGTTTTCATTACATGCAGGATTTGATGATTCGAGAATTTTCATTTCATCAGCTAAATGCCAATTTACTATGGCCTGGAACATTTGCATTTAGCAATTGGTTAATTCTGCATGAATCTCTTTTACATGGAGCACGCATCTTGGAAATAGGGAGGTATGTAGCAACATTTTTCTCAAGAATACAACTCAAGGAAGAATCTAATAGAATGTTATTTTTTGACTGTGTAGGATTCAATCATTTAATATTTTTTCTGATCCTTTGTGGCAGTGTTCAATGCTTATATTTCTCAAGAATTAACACTCTTCACATTTCTAGTGGAGTATGTGGGTTGATTTTTGTATTGGTTGCATCGATCCATCTAGATGAGAAATCTATAGAATAAGGGATATGTCATTAGATTTTGTTAATGGCATGTATTTGGTTAAGCGCACGGTGTACATTTTATTTCTCAATGTGCTATCCAAGATTTATCTACCATCCTTTATGAATAAGTTTCTATTTTGAGATTTATGTCATGTTAGGCTATTCATGTACTTATTTATAGTATGAACTATGAAGATCATATCCCCTTTTAAATGTGCAAAATTGGACGATGGTGCATCAATGCTTGAGAAGCATACTTGTGCACCTCTCAAAACAAATGATATTCTACAACCAAAATTGTTATATATAGTTGTTTGTAGACTTTTCCACCATGACTCGTGTGCTTCCCCCCCTTGGAAGGCCCTCATTGAAGCTTAGGTTCTCTAGCCCTGCACTTGGGATGTTTGGTTGGCCACAAGGAAGCTATTTGACACGTTTTTTCTGAGGATGGGGGTTAGCCCCAACAATTCCCTCTTCGGATCTTCCCTTATATTGGTTATGTTCTTGGACTGTTATGACTTGTGACTTCTGGAAGAGGTTTTCTAAGATTAGTTACTTACGACTGTGGGAATTGGTAATCTTTCATCTTTGATAGACATACTCCAAAATGTTCTATGTAATATCTTTATCTTCTGGTTCAGATAGATGTCACTAGAAAGACACTCGAACTGCCTTCAAATTCTCTGTAAGTTGATCCCCGGCAAGTATGGCTGGGTTTTTATTTTTTGAAGCTGAGGTTTTTATGCACATGATCTAAGTGCCTAACCACTTTGTCTATCGTAGAATAAGAAAGAAGGAATATGGTTTTCGTGAAAATTGATATTTACAAAGTATATGATTGCTTAATCATAGTGTTGTTTCACAGAAGTATACATCCAACATATTTTAATTAGCATCAAAGCCTTGAATTAATTCTATAGGAATTAGTTAAAGTTTGTTGGGTTTAGAACGACACGAGTTAAACATATAATTAACTTTAGATATTACAGATCTTCTTCCTTATATTGATCTCCAATATATAATTATTTAATGCATTAATAAGTTCTTGTGTGATGAACTACAGTCAAGGTATTTTGCATGTGGCATTTAAGGCTTATATAGGATCTAGTGTACATTATCTCATGGTAGAATATCTCGGTTTTATTCCTAGTGATAAACTTGGGTTAAAGTACTGTAGTCTTTTCAGGAACAAGACATTGTTTAGGAATTTTTTGGCTGGCCTTGTGGTATGTGGGCATGGATTTACCGTCTTTCCTTGGTTTTAAACTTTTTGTGGAAACTGCATTTGGGGGAGGCTTAATGTTTACGCTTTATCAGACTTGCAGATTAGCAAGTGTAAATTTGGATATAAATGGTATCGTAAATCGATATTTTCATTTAACATAGCTTGGTTTTCTTTTTTTATTTTGCTTTAATGCTCCAGTTTTTGAATATTTGACTGTAGCGGCCAATAGTTGGATGAATGCTTAGATAGAAGAAGAGGACTTACTTGGGTGCTTTCCTTGTCATTGCCTTGTGAATCTTAATTGAAGCATAGGAACGATTTTTGTATAGTAGTCTGCAATGCCATGCCACAGCCCATTATCAATTCTTCGAATTCTCAAGGGGAACTCATGAGATCTGACATTTCAGATTGGTACAAGTTGAACATCTGATTTACTTACACCGACATATAAGTATGATTGTGCTGATGTATCATTGGGAGAGCTGATGTTGACTTTGAATATCAAGCCATGTATTTGGAGCTTTAATTCAAGCCTAGTTTTGTTGGAAGAGGACGCATTCAAAGTCTAGGAAGACGGTGACTCTATGAGACTTAATACAAACTGGACGAGGAAAGGAGTGATACAGGATATATACATTTGCTTCCTAATATATTTTTTTTTTCTAAATCTGTCAACCAAATCACTAACACATCTTCAGAGATGTAATCCTAGACGCAGATTGGACTTTTAGTTTTAGGATGACTGGTTTTCTTGTACCTGAGTCGACATGATGGTTAGGCTCTGGTAAATCTTGTGGTCATCCTGAATCATTTGTGGTGAAAAATGAATTTCTTATTCCTTTTTATATAAAGAGTAAACCTTGTATAAATACCACAAGATGTTTATAGTTGGAAAAATTTTCTTAGAAATTAGCTTCTAATGATAGGCCCATTATTCATGAATTAGCCATTTATTGCACTTTGCTATGCATTTGTGATTTTTTTGTCTGTCTTTGTATTGCATTTAGTCAGTAACTCAGTATTTTGTTTATAGCTAATTCCTATTTGTATATACGCGCTTTTTTGTGCAACTTTTATGATGTCAACAGTGGAACTGGAGCTTTGGCAATCTTCTTGCGAAGGTCACTTGGTGTAGACATCACGACCTCAGATTTTGATGACATAGAAATTGAACAAAATATAGCATATAACTGCAGAGTTAATGGACTGCCTGTACTGCCACATATAAGACGTAAGTTCCGTTCCATCTATTTTTTTGACTCATGTTAGTAGCAGTATAGCTTGAGAATTAAGTATTTTAAATGGATTCTTCATAAAATCATATCAACTAACATCATATTATGCAAACTTCTAAGTAGATAACATGCAAACTAACATAGTTAACTGTATAATGATTATTTGATTAGTACAAAAGTCACGGATACCCAATTAAAACTTCTAAAAGTGATCATGCTCACTTCTGTTAATGAATCTTGAACCATGAGCTAACGATAATACATTACACATTTTTTCCATATAGATCCTTGAATTCTAAATATCATCTCTTCTGAGATGTAGAACGCACTAGTAACAGACCTATGGAAATTTGCTTGAGCAGACTTATATCTAAAAATTGAGAACCAGTTTTGAGAATGTGGAGTAGCCTGTTGCCTCTAGATGTTGCATACCCTTATAATCAAGCTTTATTGCATTTGTATGGCATTCACTTCCTCACATTCATCCATATCCTCCTGTACAAACCTCTCACCATAGGCTACCACATCCTATGTAAGAGTGGTTAGCCCTTTAGCCCTGTATGTGATCTATCGCTAGCCTCCTCCATTCAGTTGCCACTGGAAGCAAACTTCTCCAGTTTCAAAGTCATCCACCATTGCCACTCACCTCATCATTAGTTAATGTTGACTCCTCACTAATGCCCCCCTCCCGAATTTGGTACTTGTAACCTTATTGCAACCTTTCCTAGACTCCATTGTGCTATGCTTTGGTTGGCACTCATTCTAGCATGCTATCGTCATTAGAAGTTGTCATACTGAGTTGCTAATTGCCTCCATAGACTCGAAGGTTATAGATATGGTCATGTCTCTTACACTTGTTAGACACTATGGGCAAAGATGACCTATGATGCCACCCCTTGAAGAGAAGACTTGCTAGATGCTGCCTTCCCTTCTTAGGCAACACTTTTTTTTTATCACTTGTTAACCTACATCTCTACATGTTACCAACCTATCCAATTCATCATTTTAGTGTTATCATAGACATACTTTTTACCTTTAGCAATTAGATTATTGGACGCATACCACTATCAAACTACCAATATTGTTGCTAGTGCCCGTTAATCGCTATCTTGTCAAAGCCCTATGCCTACTACATAGTAGTATGGTTTAGGTATTCATATGGTTACTAACCATGTGGTCATAAAAAGGAATTCAAAATGAAAAACTAAAAAAAAAATAATAATAATAGGTGTCACGCCCGAATTTAGTGTAATAAAATTTTAAAATATCTACATGAAAGTTAACACCTGACTCAAATCCAAGCATGCCCATGCAGGGGCACAACGGCCAAAGTCGCTGATTCGAGCACGACTGACAGGGAAGGTTCCTCGAATCGTTCCCCCAGCCAACGGTCGGATTCCAAAGAGGATCTTCTAGCGTTCCACGGCGACACCAAGTGGTGGGCCCTTCCTGACGTGGCCTCAGTCCACTAAGGTCGTTAACAACATTGACACCGTCAACTCCACGAATGCTCCGGATGCCAGTTGGAGACGGGGGATGCGTCAGCACACGTGCGGAGGGCATCGGCTGGTCATTAGCAAGTGTCCCAACAACGTATCACACGCAAGCGACGAGGTGAGGGAGAACGTCGCATGCAAACCGGCGACACACGGACGACGACTAGAGTCACTGGTACACTAACGAGTGTCGAGTCAGGGGAACTCCGTGGGCAGGTAGCTGAACTCGACGGCACTAAAGGAGATGGCACCACATGCAAGCAGTAGACACAGGGAATGTGTTGTGCGTAGGCGATTGACAGCAGTGTCACACCTATGGATGGCCAGAGCTCCATCGCACGCAGGCGATAGGGAGAGGAAGGAGGAGCACTACATGCAGGAGTTGAGGGCTCGTCGACGAGTTGGGAGAACGTGGTCCACACATAGGCGGGTCCAAGGCTGGTATTTCACGCACAGGCGGCCGATGCTCGGACGAGGGGGCACGTCAGAGACGGAGAAGAAGAAATCACCCGGGAGCTGCTTGCGCTCGACCGGGGAGAGGACGGCCACCAGGCAGGCCAGAAATAGAGGGAAAACAACAAGGATAAGAGGAAGGGGGTACCTCGGCGAATAATTCACCAACATTGTCCACGAACGTCGACGAAGACCCAGGAAGGAAATAGGCAGCTCGGCACGGCCCAACCACCCGCCCACACCATCGGAATGCATGGGAGAGCTCGCCCATAGGGTCCGACGATTATCCGAAGATTGGCCAAGAGAGAGGGGGACGAATGGAGAAGAATGCCGGCCATTTTTCTCCTTTTTCTTTCTCTCTTTGTCCGTGTTAGCGTTTTTGTCAACGTCATCCGCACGACGCTTCAAAGACCCGTCCCATCCCTCCATGCCACCACGCCACGTTCGACACAAGCGATGACCCACCTCACACCAATCAACCATTGGTCGGTTTGGATCCGGGCGGCACCCGATCCAACCCGCTGACCTGGTCAGTTGGGGAGGAAGCAGGCTGGGCTGAAATTGGGCCATGCCCAACTCGTGACCCGTGGGTCTAACAATAGGACAATAGGCTTGTGGGTTTTTTTCATTAAACATCAATTGATGTGGTTAATTTGACTTGTTGCAATTTGTTTTTTTCCAAACAAAAGATAATAGTACAATATAATTAATTAATTAATATTAGTTGTTAGTAAGTGGGTAAATGGTAGTGATTTATGAAGTTAGTAGGTGTTATATGTTGGTGCAGATTAAAGCTTATATATATGAACAAACGGAACGTGTAATAGCTTATTATGATGATGCACTATTCTATTGGTTTCCATCTCTTAGGCGGTAGGAAAATCAAGCCTTTGAGGCAGAGGGAAGATGGAGTACATAAACATGGAAGTTTTGAGATGTGATGCATTATTGTAGTGTCTTCTTGTTGTCGCTGACAAGGTTTTTCTAAAGGTAGCTTTATTTTTATGTGCAAAACTGATACATCTATTGGCTGTCAAGTAATTGATTTTCTTAAGGACTTCATATGCCTCAACTGTTGGGTGTTGTTATTCTCCTTTGAAGTTTGTCATTTCCATGTTGTTTGTTTCAACAATTTGGCTAGACTAGACCTATGTATATAATGATCTACCATCGAGGTGTAGAGCCACGATCTATTGCTCCATGTGTTCATGTTGGAGTTTTGCCAATTGATATAGTTTCTATGATGAGTCTAGACTTGTTCTATAAAACTGCAGTTGTAGATGTGTAGTATTGTCTCTCTTTGTTACATAATAGTCTTGGAGTTGGTTTGCCCCATTTTGTTAAGCTTACCTAAGCAGGGAGCTTTTAATGGAGGAGTTTCCATCAAACGATCTTGATTTTGGGGAGACTTTTAGGTTCCAAAGAATTTTAATAGTGGGAACATCGTTCATAAGAAGAGTTCCTTATGCAACATTCGTTATGAGAAGGGAATTCGTACCATCTCTCCAAATTCATTTATCTCTGTCCGGGTTAAGGTGGAGGCTGATTTTGTTAATGTCACTAAGGACGTCCTTACTACACCAATCCTTTATTTGGTGTAGTTCCACGTTTGATCGCGAATAAGGTAGGAAACAATTGTGTTAGGGAAAAGATGCAATCAATCAAAGTCAGGTTGAAAGCCATGGGGACACTAGTGCACCAAGGTTAGGTGAAAATGCTTGTTTTCCTTCCATCTCTTATGAGTCTATTTAGATGAGGACAGATGGTTTTAATGTCGATTATGAGAGCTTTCCAGCCATGACTAGCTTTCCGACCATGTGTTTAGCTTGACTCACCCATAGTTTATTCAAGTTCTTAAGGATGTCAAGAATCCTTTTATTATTGTTAGTTGGCATCATGAGGTTCAGATCTTATATATGCATACCCCTCAGATTTCTTGGCCTAATAATGGTTTTCCAGTTTATGAGGTGTATAGCTGAGTTTTCCTTGGCCTAGACAAATTTATTGATTGAGGTGTTAGGCTTGTCCAATTGGATTTGGGTAAGGCCGTTGATAATCATGCTGTGAATGGAAACAGAGGAGAGGATGCTTTTGGCAAACCTAACTCTTCCAGCTTGAGTGATGAGATGCTCTTGCCAAGTCTGAAGTCTGCTGTATAGGCTCCCAAGTATTTGAAAGGGAAAGAACCCTGCTAGATTTCCAAAATATTAGTTATTCTTTGCTTAGTTTGGGTGGAGCAATGTTCAAGGAAGTCAAATTTGGATTTTAGGCTTGAATTTTTACCTAGTTATTTTATTGTATTGATTTATGACTCTTTAAGATTAATACAAAATGGTTTATTTTCTTTAATGCATAACATAATATCATTGGCATACATTAGATGTGAGATTTTGCATTTCCTTAATATTTTTTATTTACATACCATCATCGATGAGAGCTGAGAAGGGTGAGAGAGGATCTCCTTGTCAGATTCCTCTACTAGCCTTGAAGGTCGGGGTAGTTCAGTGTAAAATCTTAACTTGAACCAGTATATACTATACATACTGACACTATATGGTATTGGTATCGGATATATTGATACTATATCGTACTGGTACGAGATGTACCGACAATACATGTATCAATATTGGACTTGGACTACTACTATTGTATTAGTTGATACGGACCCGTTATTAAAACATTGGTTCCACAATTGATACTATATGAAGGCAGGAGAATCAACATAGGCTTCAATCGATTTTTGAAAAAATTGACAGGAACCTGAGCAAATTCATAGCAAGGGTGATCATTTTCCTTTTTTATTGTATCAAAGGCCTTGTCTGACAACTTTGAAGATGGTTGGTGCAACAAAGTTTGGCCGTTGATGGCTATTGGAGTTGAGCGATCATAAAGGAAGAGGAATACTAGCTGAGAAACAAAAAAATGGAGTGTGTTTGATGATTTGCATTGCAGAACTAATTGATGGTGATGAAGGATGTCTGCCACTATCTCCTCGACTCTTACTGGTGGCAGCAGCTTGAGGTTGGTCGGAGAGGACTCGAAGACTTAACTGCTATTCTATTGCATTACACTTGAGAATATCTTAAATAGATGATCGAGTACAATATAAAAGAGATTCCAATGGTTAAGGCAGATATTGCAAGAGTAACCTTAGGGGATTTGATGAAACCAAGTTGAGGAATGGATGCTGTCATTACGGTTCTCATATATCTTCCCATATATGCCAACACATACATGGATGTAGTCTTGTTGTGTATATTGTGCTCAACAAAGCATGAATGAGAAGAATGTTCAATGGTGCTAGTAATTTATTTAAGTTGATTAAAAAATTATTTGATTCGTATCTGAATTTTGTGAAAAACGGCTTTAGCGTGAAGCCTATTTGTAACTGGGACATTCATTTTCTGCAAAGATGGAGATAATGATCAAGTACTTGATATAATAGGGTATGAACTAACTGTTGTATATCTTTTTGAAGTTAGAGGACATTGTAGCTGAAAGGATTTCATTAGAAATGTATTTTATTGTTATTAGGTTTTCCTAAAGCAATATTTTGAATTATTTTTAATGGTTTCTTATCATTCTTTCCATGAACGTTTCAGATACTTGGGGAGAAGAATTCCCAACATCTGTGCCTGACTGGGACTTGGTTATTGCTAGCGATATCTTACTATGTACGGTTTCTTGCTGTTCAGAAGTGTGTAGTTGTCCTTGGGTATTCCACTAATATCTCTTTGCTATCTGCAGATGTCAAACAGTATCCTAACTTGATAAAAACTCTGTGCTTTCTCTTAAATGAATACAACACCAAGGACGAGGAAGGTGGTACCAGAGTTGTGTCGATATCAGGTAAAAAAAGGGCGGGCCTTCCTTCCATTATAGTAAATTATTTATGCAAGATAATTACGTGCTTCACTTGATTCTCAGGAAAAGACGTTCAGGTGCAAACGCCATCATTTATTATGAGTTGGCGACGCAGGCTTGGCGGAGAGGAAAATAGTTTTTTCATGGGTTGTGAAGATGCTAGTCTAACAGTACAAGATTTGGGATCTCGTGTATACTGCATCAGCTCTAAAAGGCGTGTGCAGCCATTATCACGTGTGAGATCTTCGAATATGCGTTAGGCTCCACGTACAATTAGAGTGACGACTAGGAGAATGTGACTTTTATTCTTGCAATTAAAATTTTGACGAGAAGGCCATTAAATTCCACTTTAAGCTGACACTTTCAACTATTTTACCAAGAGATGTTCTTATAAAAGAAAGTTACACTTGTAAAACTCTTCGCATGCCGCCCCTTAAATCCTCCTGTAGGTCCTTATTAAAAGAATAAGGATGCTTAAACTTGAATACACAAATAATGGTATGGAGAAATTTTTTTTGAAAGAAATAGTACGCTTGTCAGCGCAGGAGATGCTCGATTGCCTGGTCGCTAGCTATCGGTAGCTTTCTTTAGTGGTAGAAGATGCATGGCCATCCTCAGACCAAATATGCGGACTTCAAGCAACATTAGCTCCAGCCAGATCCGTATGCTCCCAAAAAAGGATGCATAACTAGCTGCTCTCTCGGCGTCTGCCACAGCTTCAGAAGCGACCTTTCCAATGATAATGAATGTTTCCAGGGAGGAGCCTTGCAACTGGCCAAAGGAAGTCAGTAAAGAAACTACTAGTAAATAGATGAGACTAGTTCTTATAGGAAGCCTAAGGATAAAATTGAACCAAGGTCTATATCACCTTTGCTAGTAATAGGGCATTTTCAGCTTATGTGATAAGAAAATGTTCGTTCAAAGGACGAATTTAAGCACAAGATGAGCTGTAATTCTTTAAATAGAACAAAACAACTTTTCATATATGTTGAGATCAGCTCTAAATCAAAACGTCATATGTATCCTACTCCAAGCTAAGAGAGTATTGAAGGGTAAGGTAATGATGAAAACAAATTAACTAATAGGGAAAAAGAACAACAGAGTAAGATAATGACGATAACATTTAAGAACAATTAGATAATTAAAAATGCATGTCCATAGAAGGCGTACACAACTTACCAAGGCATGATTAACAGCTCGTAAACAGTCATTTGTTTTCAACATCAATAAAATCACACGTGGTAGTCTCCTAAGCAACTCTGATATTTGAGGAAAATACTGAGCGGCATACATCTGGATCGAGGAAAGGAAATAAATTAGTTACTAAAGCTTCACGGTGACTTCTCAAGCGCAAATAGAAAAGCCACATAATGATACTTCCATGTCGAAGAAATCTATCATTTTTTAGAGGAAAAAAATCTAACTTCAACTTCAAATTTTGTCGTAGTTGGATATCATACTAAAGTACTGAACATAAAACGATGTATAGCTAAGAATATGAAAGGCCGTAGAGTTTAAAAAATAGCAAAAGCAAATTATATTCCAAAGGGTAAAAGTTTTCTTTGAATACGTTCTTCCAATCCTCCAAACTAAACACGGTAAAAGAAACAGCCAGCACTAAACCAAATCTTGCAAACTTATTTCTTAACGATAAAATTGGATAAGACTAATGAGATAGACTCGTCTTAGACATAATTGCTGACTAATACAATTGCAGATGGTAAAATATCGTTTGCCATAAACTAGCCTACATAATATACGTGCAGCAATAAACTAGTCCTCACAGCATAACCATGCAAACAAGAAAACCTTAAACAAACAAATCCAACGAATTTTATTTTTTTTCACTCACGATCGCTTGGAATTGAAAAGTACTAAAAGTAAATTTTGGAGATATTAGTTGTGTAACGAATTTCTAGAAAAAGGTAAGATCTTTCACTTTGAAAAAGGACTTAAAAGGAATCTCTCTTCTACCACCACCTACCTCAGGTCTTGCCATCGTCTAACCTCAATGAGAGACACCATTACCAGTATAGCCAGCCCCTATGTGCGTGCTACATGGGAAATCTTTTAGTGATTGTTGGATATTTTAAGAAAGAAGGAGTTGGTACAAAGTGCAGACTCTAAATAGATTTGTGATAAAAGTTTTGGATTGGTTTGATATAACTGAAGAACCAATATATATATATATATATATATATATATATATATATAGAAACGCACACTTGTTAGGCAACCCCATGTCTCTAGATCAATGATGAAAAAAGGGGTATGTAAATCTAATATGTAGTTCCTGAAAGTTATGAGTACACAAAATATATTATGAAATGATTGAGGATTATTTATGAATTTTCTTTCTAATATGGGTAAATTTGGTCAGGTTCAAAACATATTTGGCATACTAAATATGTAGTCACTTGAGAACAAAGATCTCAGTGCATTCAACTTGGGTCACCAAAGACTCCTAATCGAGTGATCAATACCCCATAGTTTGGGTCAACCCCACCCTCACCCTCCCCACACTCCCCCACTCGCAATGAGATATTCAAACTATTGTTTTTAATCTTAATCATATTGAGCAGTAATTTGAGATATAACTGGTACACAAACCTCTTGTGTCCATACAAGAATACTCATATATCAATAGACATACTGTATATCAATTTGTAGCCAATATGGGCAGATTCAAACCCTTGCTTAGAATTTCTACATTCCCCCTAGTTAATCATGAGCTACGCCAAGCCAAGGTTTGAAAAATCGATCCGGCGAACCACCGGACCGGTATGGTACTGGTACTATACCGTCTGTACCGCACAATAGTAGGTAAGCAGCGGGCGAAAGCGGTGAGCTTCGATTGAAGCTTCGAGCTGTTGTTAGCCTCCCTCTGCTGCTGCCACCCGCCGCCATGCTTCGAGGCCTGTGCCGGAACCGCCTACCCGCCAGACTGGTTCCATACCGAACTTACAGTTTTTAAAACCATGCTCCAAGCTATCGATCCTTAGCAATACACTACTCAGATCACTCAAGCACCTCAACATTATCACATGGGATATCATATGATTTAGGTCATTCAAGAGTCACCATAGTGACATTGCTAAACAATAACCTTCACCATAGGACCACAAAATGAGGCATAATCAATCTACCATAATAACAATAACCAACACACTTTAAAAATCATCAAGGATCAACTTTAGTCTAATCACTCCGTTGTGACTGTAATGCCCCAATGCTTCATCTGCATCCAATACCTAGTAATCAACGAAAACATCCACGGGTCAAGCAACAAGTAAATATAAAAACTCCCTCATATGAAGAAATGGTAAGTTCTCCAAGGCTACCCAATGCCATTCCTAGATTCATTAAACTTCCATGTTCTCTCACTCTTGAGTTTCTCAACTTAGCCTTTGCACATTATCGAAATCATTTGAACACCATTAAAACTCACATCTTTCTTGAGGGTCACACATATGGTTGATTAAAAACTAGATCATCTTGACCAAGGAATCGAATACTGGTTCATATAGGCTAATCTTGTCAGTATGTACCAGTTCCACCATGGATCGGATGGTTAATGCCGATATGAATATGTACATTATGGGCCTGTTTGGTCCTGTTTTTAAGCTGTCTTTAAGCAAAAAGCAGTTAGAAAACTGTTTGGTAATGAAAAGCAAAAGAAAAAACAAATATCAAAAAAGCAGAAGTTGAAAAAGCTACAATTTAGAGCATGTTTGGCCCCACTTCAAAACTGATTTTAAGCAGTTTTTAAGTAGAAAGCAGTTAGAAAACTGTTTGGTAATGAAAAGCGGAAGTAGAAAAAAACAGTAAAAAAGCAGAAGTCGAGAAAACTACAATTTGATGCTTTTTACAACTTCTACTTCTCTAAAAAAGTAATTTATATAATTTTGTTTAAAATTTTAGGTATTATTATTTTAAACAATTTAAAATTTTAACACAAAAGAAAAATTAAATATATTATTATTTAAATAATTTAAAATAATATATATATTATTATTTTAAATTTTGACAGCAGTTAAAAAATTATTAACCAAACATCTTATAAATTTTAAGAGTGCAATACAGTACAGTATAACACAGTTTAGCATAGTTATAAAGCTAATAACAACGGGGCCAAATAGGCCCTTAATACTTTTGCAGCTTTTGCTTCTCCAAAAAAAGTACTTCACATGATTTCATTTAAAATTTTGAAGTATTATTATTTTAAATAATTTAAAATTTTAATTCTAAAAAATAAAATATAATATTATTTTAAATTTTGATAGCAGTTAAAAAGTTATTAACCAAACATCTTATAAATTTTGATAGTGCAGCACAGTACAACATAGCACAGTTTAACACAGTTATAAAGCTATTAACAGCGTAGCCAAATATGCCCTATATGGCTATATCTAAATATATATTATTTTGTACCGACCAATACCATTGGTACCGTATGTCAATACCACGAATGCACTTACGATACCATGGTTCATACCGATTTTTTAAACCTTGATCTTGACAAAAGAAACTGTTACAAAAATAAACTAGGTCGAAGTCAATAGGTTAAATCTAGTTTGTGAGGGTAGGAGAGTAGTATGTATTATGAATTAGGGTTTAAGAGATGTATAGAGAGTTGTATTTTTCTTTTCTTTTGGGCATGCGTTTGGCATGATCATGTGAATAATTGTATCAATTGGTCTCACTTGCTAAATTGAACACCGGAGCACTAGTGGTGCGGCAACGAGCAAAGGCAAAAGGTGTTAGAGATCTCATGACTAGATCTTGTCAACAAAGAAGACAAAAGATTCAGATCTACTGTCAGATCTGTGGAGTGGAAACCATAGCAGCAGAGCAGATTTGGTGGGGCACTTTGGTAGAATTCCTTACCATAAGGCAAACATCGGGAGAGGGTCCAGCAATGTTGCCGATGGCAAAGTACTATAGCCAGAAGAGTGCTGCTGCAAGAGGGTGGAAGCATAGGTGTAGGGGCGGTTAACTAAGGCTTTCATAACAGTAGGAGGGGAGGCACGGTGTGTACAGACGGGTTGGTACAGTAGACAAGGAGCTAAATATAGGAGATTAGGGTTCAGAGAGAGAGAGAGAGAGAATGGAAAAGAAAAAAAAGGGAGATCTACTTGTGAAAAGAGAGTACTTGAAGAAAGGAGTTGAAGTCTACAGTGTTTGTTGTGGATCCATAGGCACGTGGAACTGCTAGGATTTAACATAATAGATTCAGTGGGGTAGATAGCACAGGCAGAATAATACTTTACATCCAGGTGGCATGTGAGGATTATAAGGTCTTAATGGCTTCTGAGAATTTCCCGCCACTACTAACATATGAGTGTTTGGCAACCATAGAGTAGGGCTACATGACAGAGGCAAAGTATGTGGTGGCTTATGAGGAGATAGTTTGATCTTCCTGAATAACAATTTATAAGATTCTTTTCGAAAAGATTAAATTATGACATAAAAAGCAGGTGTAAACTTTTTTTCTCCACCTACGTCATGTAAGTCATAACACTCACATCATGGAGAGGGAGATGACAAGAGAGCATAACTAAAAGGGCGTAAAGGGGATGAAGGAGTGATGGGAAAAAGCCACTCGAGTTTTCGAAACTACTTTTGCGAAGGAAGCCCTCTTTTATATCCAGCATTGTCAGATTCACTTTGACTCATAGTGTTCCTCAAATGAGGAGTTAGCTCCAGTACTATGATACAAGCGGAGGAAAAAGGAATTAACCCATCTTGCATAAGCTAAAGGAAAGTCAGAAACAAGCTGGAGGGCCGAGTATTAGCAAACGCATGAGAGGGAGCCAAAGCATATTCTACCAAGACTATATCAACAAAAGAGAACAGAGGTTGTATTTCCACTGCAATCGACCTTACCACCCGATGCATTGGGAGAATAAAAGTCTCTATTTGATTTTGCTAATAAAGGATGAGGATGTAGAAATAGCCAAATAAGGAGCGACATGGGAACTTGGAGGTGGCAGCCTCTGGTTTTGAGCTATGAAAATAATTTCTTGAGTTATCAAATAACCTTAGGGAAAAGACTATAGTTCACATAGGGGCAATGTTATAGGTCCAACTCTATTAGAAATAAGCATGAGTCAGGGTGAATGGGTAAGACCTAGTTCACGAGTAGTAAGAGTAGCATGTCTTAGGGTTTGGGGTTTGAGAGAGGGTATTGAGAGTTATTTTCTTCTTTTCTTTTAGGCATGTGTTTGGCATGATCTCGCGAATAATTGTATCAAAAACAAAGTCGAGTTTAGGTTCAATATACATGGTCAACTAAACTAATCCAAGTCACTTTCACATCTACTTTATTTTTATGTCTCTCATGTCTCCTCTCTCCTAGAGTCATTTTCTCTTCTTTTACTTTCCCTCTTCTTCTCTACTCTTTTCCTAATTTGACCAACTTCAAAAAATACTATAAAGGAAGATTCCAGGAGGAAAGATGCACCATGTGGAAGCAGTTAAGGTGAAACTTGAAAAGTGAAGAGACAATAATCTGATCTCCCCTTCGTACTACTTGTCATCCTCTTGATCTACTTCCTCATTTTCAAGGACAATGGCATAAGAATGTTTGTGATGTGGACTTAAAAGGGGCAGTGGCTCGATTGTCATAGAGGCCAAGGATATCAGTTAAAAATTGGAATTATTATAATTAACTGTTTTCCTCAACCCAGCTGATGCACCTGGTTTAGGGAAATTTTGGCTGGCAACCAATTATATTCAAATCAATAGCACCAATCCACCAACAATCAGAAAGTAAACCCAAATCAGATCATATTCATTCCTTTGGTCAGAACTGATTGATGAAAACCAATACCAATAACAAGTTTTTAAGAAAATAATACCAAACATACCCTAAAAAGGCAAATTTAGTAATAAGAATGAAACATATAAGAGGCTGTGATAACAATAGGAACTTTTTGCTCACTTATAAATAGACCTGAGCTTACCTGCAGTTCTGATCGATCACCATCATTGCCTTCCACAACTAAATGGTCTGCAGATGGATCAATAACCTTTTTCCAAGGTCTCATAGTGAGTACTCCTGCAAATAAAATATAGAGATCCTCACCAGCGCCCAGCTTTATACTATTTTTCTTGATGGCATTAGCATCTGCAAAAACTAGGCCCTGGTTGCAAAGATAAAGGAATTAACCATTCAATCAAGAGATAGAAGCAACTATACGAATAATAATTAATATACCTTCCAAAGAGCAGCATAGTTTATTCTAGTTGAAAAATCAAGCTCTCTGTAAAGACCATGATCAAGTAATATCAATTGTGGTTTTTTCCTACCTGTATGACATTGAAACTAGCTGCTGAGAATGTCAACACTCTAATCCAATTGTTTTCTACCACAGCACATTTTGAAGACAATAGTATGACAAAAATTAGATATGAATGATAATAAGAACGTGTAAGATCAGGAACATGTGAAAGAAATAAATAGCACAATAAATTCAAGAAAAGAAGAAATCAAAAGACCATATAGCCCCATATTCAAGTCAACAGAAAGAAATCAAAGAAAAGACCGTCCATCAAACTTTAAAAAACATTTGTTTAAACTTTAAGTACAGTTCAAGTAGTAGCAACTAGTATCAGTCGATTAGGCTGGAGAAATATTTGTTTAAAGTTTAAAGAATTTATGTTGGCAAGTTTTAGTGGATCATCAATCATGTACCATCACATAGATATCCAAAGTCTCAAATTTTAGAGCTAACAAACTGGTTTTAAAATCAACTCCCTACCTTAAAGAAATTCTGAAGATTCTGAATTAAGGTTATTAGAAGTCAGCATGAAGCTTAGCTGTAAGGCAAAGAAGAGAGTAGATTGTTGTGTAACGTACAGACTATAAATATTAAAGGTAAGCAAGCAAAAATTAAAGAGAAAGATCAAACTGAAAATCGATCCAATAGAATAGTAAAGAAAAGATAATGCGCACAGACTTATCTTAATACAAGAACCCACAATCTTGTCAGACCAAGGACCCATCAACTAGAAAGGTAGACACCATGTTGTTGAAAACAAAATATGATCAAAATGCCAATACATAATGGCAGTTAATACCATGACTAAACAAAGATTTGTATGGCAGAGTGCATCCTTTTAGTGGCCATGTGAAGTTTAAGAAATATTAGCCAGTAGCTGAATAAGACACATCATATCAAGTAAACATTTCCTTTTGTTCCCCAAGCCAGTTTCTTGTTTCCTGAAAACAAAAGAATAAAATAGACCTATGCTATCCATATTTGACACATCTTATCTTGAATAAACCTATAATTTTTTCCCGTGCTTGTTAGGATTGGATAGATATTTTAGCTTCTAAAAGAAAATTCAAAAAAGGAAACTAGGGCCACCTAACCAAGCTTGAAAATGGTCGCTTAAAACAAACTCAACATCGTCCAAATAAATATATCTTTATTAAAAAAAAGTTCAACTGGTTAAGTAACACAACTAGATTCTATTGTGTAATCAATTACATGATTGTACTTGTAAAGTGGAACAAGTTACTACTCATTAGTATTAAACTAAGTGACTATCCATAAGAATATTAAATAAGGTAAATGTCTAATACAAAATAAAGTTATTACATGATAGTTAATATGAATAGAACTACCGATTAACTAATTGACTTCAAACTTGCCTTTAAAACAAAGCATGAATATCAAACATGTCCAACTTATTACATAAACTCACTCACAAAGAACAAAGGAAAACAAAATGAAGGCATTAGTTCTTCACTGATGAGAGAAAGCATCAGTTGTGCGGTAAAGAAATGTCATCTATCCAAGCATGCAAATGAAACAAAATAACTTGCTGTAAGCAGTAGCTGCACTGACAGCAAGCAAGTAGTGAAGTATTGTTGTCTATGCAAGTTAAGAAACAAGAACAAATTGAATTGATTAACATAATCTATTATATGGTAGGGATACATTTAAGAACAAGTAATCGCCCATCACTGATATCAAACAAGTAATTATTCACTATGGTTAATATGAGTTAAACCATCCACTACCTAGAAAATTTTAACATTCACTCAATTTTTTACATAATTTTACTATTGCTAGAAGGAATAAAGTAAGATAAAATGATGATGTTAGTTATTTGCACATAGGAATGCCATTGATTCATGTAAAAGAAATGTCGCTTGTTCATCAAAGCATAAGTGAGAGATGGAGCTACTATTAACAATAGCTGCAAAGAAAAATACACAAGCAATAAAGTGATTCCTCTTCATGCATGCATAAATGAGAAAAAAAGTCAGTCAATCTACATACATGTGATAAAGGTACTACCTGTTCATGCATGCAAAAAAAGAAAGAAAATGTAGTACAAAGATGAGAAACCTTTGAAGGGCACACTGAAGGTAAGATAGAAATAGCTAGAAAGTTTGTTAAAGGAAGTGAGCAAGGATGAGACAGGAAATCAGAAGACGGAATAGCATGTTATACAGATATTATCAGACCAGTTTACAGATCAGACATGTTTTTCAGAGCTTAGAAGTCAACTTCTATGAATGATAGAACATTGCTCAGCACTGTTCTATTCTATTCGATGCTACTCAGCACTACAGAAAATCAGAGTGCAGTATAAAATCTGAAAAAGAGCTACCTCTGTAGGGATCCAATCAAATATGCAGCTGCAAGGTTTTCACAATAGGATTTCCACGAGCAAAGACTGAAGGCTGCAGGCAGCAAGAAGAAAGCTTCATAATAGAGGAAGAAGAAGAATCTACCTAAGATGGAGGGTAGCAAAACAAAATCTTAAAAGCTGAGCCTTGAATGTGGAGTCACTGCAAAAAGTCATGTGAGCAGCTAGGCTGTTGTAAAGTCAAGAGAGAAGACATGGCTTTGAGATTAGCGACGTGCTAGACTTAGTGCAACTAGTGTGAGTTAAAGCCGAGAAGAAGAGAGACAATTTTGTATTGTAGAATTATATGTCATTTGTCATCAATGGCAGGAAGGAATAAATTAGGTGTAAGAACATGCTCTAATACCAAGATGAGACAACAAAAACTAGAATTCAATAGGTCTACTTAGAACGAGGAAAGTATACCTACTATTGCTAAACTGAGCAACTACACACTAATCATATACGAGGTAATAACCTAAACTAGATAACATATGTAACTACCCACTAATTAGTTGACTCCAAAAAGCAGTATGCCTGTATCAACACTACAACTTGATTGCTTTGGCATGCACAAGCATACATGTCCATCAAATATCAAATACGATCTCATGCTCCTTGAAGCTGGATATGCAATAATTGGCTAGCTTAATTCCAGTACTATCCATCTTGTCTCAAGAGCTAAATGCAAAGTTAAATTTTTAATCTGAGCATTTGTCTCATGAGTTAGTACATACTAATGTATTAGTATTGTATCTCAAAGGTATCGACGCACTGAGACTAGTGTGCTAATACCAACCCATTATAAAACATTTGATTATACAGTCTAGATTTAACTAAATGAACCCAGAATTCACACTAATCATAGGTTGATCCTGATAAAAAGTACAAACATGGATAGGTGTGATGACCTCTATCCAAATCATCCAATCAGTGCAGTAAAACAGAGGATGATGCAGGAAGAAAAACTTGTCTAAAATTCAGGGTAAAGAAGTTTTGCTTGGAGCTACCAATTCTCAGGCTTCAGGAATTTGAATAAACCAGGTCTGAATTGCTATGGTAAAACCAAATAGGTCAACACAGGTCCAGTTCAAGACAAGTGTGAGGTCTTCAATCTCAGTTGGTACCAGTATACCAATACTTGATTGGACTACTATGCCTTCATATGTATAGGTATACGATACATGTCAGCATCTACGGATACACACACAGATATCAATTCAATACTCCTTTGTTCCATGTACTAGTACAGCGTCAGACTAGTGCATAGACTGGTACTAGATGGTAAGGAACAAAATTTTAAACCAAGGATATGTGTTATATGAAAATATAGATTAGCTAGTATTTTTAATATACTGGTTCAAATTCAAGTTTGTGAATTTCTGTTGAATGAGAAAATAAGGCAAATAACTACCTCGATAAGTCAACTTCAGCCTTTGCTAGGGTTTGAAGTATTCTTATTGTTTTTAAGATTTAAATTATTGATGTGAGCATATGTCTCGACCTCCTATCCAACTAGTACTGAATCACACTGAAATTCAGATATTAAACTACTTTCACCCCTCTGATTCTATCCCACAAAGCCTGCTAACATGCAAAATACTAAATTAGTTAAATTTATAATTATTTTTAGGCATAAATAGGACCAAAATTAATCTTCATTTGAAATAATTAGTCATAAATGTTGAATTTGATATCTTTTCCTATTAGTAGAAGATTCTCAACTAAGTTAACTCAATTTTAAAATGAGATTTTTTATATTTGTTTTCAACTACTAAATTCTTTATATATGTTACTTTGAAAATAAGTAAAAGGAAATTGATATCTCCGTGAAATAATTCTCTCTATTAACAAGTATTCCATTTGTGAGAAATTTGGAACATTCTTTAACTCCATGATTCCAAATTCTGATAGAGCCCTATTCATCTAAATTTCATATATAAATTTGAGTTCTTGTTCCATTTTCAACGCATGTTACAAATTTCTCACTAATGAAGTACACATTGAAAAGGAACTCCTTCACAACATTCAAGACAAAACACTTGTTGTGTTGTTTAATAAAATCAACTTCTATAAAGAATTCAAATAATGAAAAGTGAATAGAAAATATTTAGAATGAGTGACTTACATTTTTTTCCTCATTGTAAAAATTATGATGATAAGATAACATATTGAAGGCCAATGTTGTTAGAAGAAAAAAGTTGCTACTTTGTTAAGTTTCATGGCTCAACTAATTAATTATGAGAGTTTGAGAAAATATTGAGAGTTTGAAATGAGAGAGAATGAAGTTGTGTGCTTGAGAGCATGATATATTGGGGTTTAAATAAAGTTGAAATATCATTGAAAAAATATTCAAAATAATAATAAACATAGCTAACAACAAGATCCCCATTGAACCGCATGAACCAAAGATATTGTCAAGTTTGAAGTTTGGACAAAGATAAAAATCTTTCCAGGTGGTTCGCATATAGGCCCAAAAATTAGACAATATTTAGACCACTTTGTATCAATATGCTTGATAAACAATCAATAGAAGTTACAAATCCAAAGCTACTTGTCTACATCATGTTTTGAAATTTCGGACTAAAACTTTCAATTTGTACCGGTCCAAGACAAAACTAGTTTTCCTGTAGTATAGTGTCGGTATGAGCAGTTTCACTATAGCACAGTGTCAATTTCACTATGCAAACCAATTCAAGACTTAACCGATATACTGGTTCAGACCGGTTTTTCAAACCATGGTCTACATAAATTATTAATAGATTGAAATAAGCATATAATTTGGTTTTGGTATTCAGATTTTAAACATTGGTCTATGCCAGTGTTATCAATAGCGTATCGCGGAAAATAGCGGAAAGCTAAAAATCTGCAATATGATATAGCGGATTGCGTTACGGGTAAATAGCAGAAGTCACATAACGTTTAAAATATATATTATACACATAAAAAATTAAGTATAACGTTTGAAATATATGTTATATACCTAATAAATTTAGCTGCATAAAAATAAAATAAATTATATAAAGAAATATCACATAGTACCAACTCAATTCAAGTCATAATTTTAATTTTTAAAATTTAAAAATATTATAATGTGGTATATAGCGGTGCTATAGCGTTTCATAGCGGATTGCTCAAAAACCACTATAAAAAAACGCTATAGCGCCGCTATTGCGGCTATTTAACAACACTGGTCTCTGCATAGAAATAGAGCGGTGGAAAGTTAAAAAAACTATTTTTTTAAAAAAAAATAATGTTCCTCTTCTTAATTTTAAATAATAAAGAAAATGCCTCTTTTCATCCTTTTCTTTCCCCTTGTAGTAAATATGAAACTTATCAAACCAAACTAGATTAATTAGTCTAACTAGAAAACCCAATAAAGTACAGATAAAAAAAATTAGTTTTGCAAAAAAATGGATTGGCTCCAAATTGATCCAACTGGTTGTACTAGGTTGACTTAGTTGCTTCCTTTTATTACTAATTTCTTTTAAATTGAATGGGCTAGTTTTATTCATTTTAAAGCAACTATTTTTTAAATTAATATAAAAAAACAAATAGTGGTACAAATGACTAGTGACCTAGAGCCCAATTAGGTCATGCTCATTATAGTTACGATTGTTATGATAAACACATTATAATTTTAATTAAATCGTGTGCTGATGGGTTAGTGAAGTTATAAGTTGTGTTAGCTAACACGTGGTTATTATGTCTTGTTAATGTCTCCGTAGAGACTTATAAATGTTGGTAAAAACAACTTATGATTAATGATATATTAACTTACTGCTCTCCTTAGTACGAAGCTGTTTAACCACACAAACATCGTCATTATCACTCTTGTTCTCCAGCTTTAGTTGATAAACTCCAACCACGTCATCTTCGTCTTTCTTATAACAGCTCCACCTTTGTGCACTCTTACCTTGTCTTCCGCATTTCACTGCTACTCATCACTTCTCAACATACGGTGTCTTTATATACATGCATAATCCTATACAACTACCACTATTTTCTTTTCAACCAACACAACCACACAACCCACTACCTAAGTTGTGAGAACAATGCTTGACAACATGTGTGTGAATGTAAAATCAAAGAATCATAAGAAACAAAAAACTGAAAATGTAGAGAATACAAGAAAAATCAATCATATATGAAAAAGATAGCATGCAAGTTTCTTATGATTCATTTGATTAACTAGTCTTAATAAAATTGTGGGTATTATTTGTCCTTCAACCCTAGCTATAGGTTTGTTTATTATTGTAGTAGGTATTATACATAATTATGGTGTAATATTTATTCCTCTTTCTCATCTTATTCTCATGCTACAACAAGGTATTAGAGCAAAATTGAACCTCCTAGAGCTCCAACTAAGGTTCGAGGCTTGTTCTCCCTCACCCACCGAATTTGAGAATTTTGTTTCACCTTTGCATGCATCCAAGCTGCTAAGTCACATATTTCACCAAACCATACTACTTTTTCCTCCTCTCACAGTCTATCAGAGCCATGCTCGAGAGGTTGGCTGCCTTGTTGCAGCTAAATTCAATCTAGGAATTCCAATAAAAATCAATTCCAGCAAGTGGCCTGAGACCGCAGCCCAAGAAATCAAAAAGTTTGAATTACAGCATATTAACCGAGCATTCAGCCCCAGTAATTCAAAATTTTAAATTAAGCCGCTTGAAAATTCCACCCCATCCAACAGTAGCACAACCATTTGAATTCCATCCATTGAAGAGGAATTCCAGCTGCTTCCTCCCTGCTTGCTTTGTCCTGTGCAGTGCAAGGAATTCAAATTCGAAAGTTTGAAAACAGATTCCAGCCAACCAGATTCGTGCTCTCTAGATCACTAGAGAATTCTGTGATTTGAATTCCATGCACTGGATTCTGTGGCTTGAATTCCATGCACTTCGGCTCTGCTGTGTAATGCAGGATTCTGCTCTCTGAACTCGCTGTTCAGTCGAGAAGCAGAACCCTGAAGCAACACAAGCAAACCACTTTCCATCCATGCGGTTCTTTAGATGCCACTTCTCCAACAGATACAATTTTCCACTCGCTGCCCACAGTTCAACCTCTGTTCTCACATCCTAGAATAGCTCCCAGCATGAAGTACCAAAAGTAGAAGCGCATGCCTTCTTTCCCCACCTCCAACAAGTTCCCTGAATACCAAATGTTGTTCATGAAGTAGGGTGTCATCCAATGTCGCAAGGATCAACTCATCTCGCAAGACATCATCTCTAACTATGAGTCATGCACAAGCAAGTCAATTTCCCCACCTCCCCTCTGCCCGCTATAGCATATAGGCTGGAACCGTTCTTTGTCCAACGATGAAGTAGTTTTCCAGCCAATAATAATGTAAAACGAGGAGCACCTCAAAGCAGGTGTCTGGCTTTCCAAGACCTATCCACAATGGGGTGGGACAATTCCAAAAGAATGGACATATCGTCAACAAGGGGAGGCCTTGCCTTGCCTCTTTGCCCTTTCTAC
The DNA here is from genome assembly GCA_027563935.2 of Costus lasius. Taxonomy (NCBI): domain Eukaryota; kingdom Viridiplantae; phylum Streptophyta; class Magnoliopsida; order Zingiberales; family Costaceae; genus Costus; species Costus lasius. The sequence continues at coordinate 42,943,544 of CM050447.1, read as the reverse complement.
AATGTTAGAGCAGATCCTTTAAACACAATAAAAAGGAACAATAGTAATATATATATATATATATATATATATATATATATATATGTATATATATACATATATACATATATAAAAATAGAAAAACGCAATCTTTTGTCTTGCATTCATTGCTAGCATGGTGATCTCCTTTGCAATACAACGTCCTTTGGTATCATTATTGTCTTGTATTAAGCTCTAAGCTATCATTATTGTCTTCATACCAAGTTGGGCATGATTGATCTATATGCTCAAAGTACATTAAAAGCATTCCATGGCTCCACTTCAGTACTTTGCTTCTCTAGGGAGTAGGGACTTAGCCGTCTCTCTTGTCCTTTCTATAAGACAAGTACATCTCTACAAGAGTTGTTCTGTTTAGAGCTTTATAACACCTCTCTTATCTAGTACTTTGCACCTCTTGCATCCCAATCATCCCCTTTATCCTCTCTTCAAGACCAATATGTCTCTACAAAAGTTGTTCTCTCATGGCCTCTCCTCTCTAATACTTCACAACTTTTGTGCTTCAACCTACAAGAGTTATTCTCTTTGATAATCTTGCCACACCTCCCTCTCGATTTTGTCTACAGCGAACTCTCAGTCAACATCACTGCTCCACCACAATATCCATGTTTTCTTACAAAGTTGGTTATGATTGACATTCATGGTAAACGGGAATGTTGGAAAGCATGGAAAGCATCAAACTGGGATCTACTTAATTATTGTGGCTATTATTAATTATAAGGTTGGCTGCATCTTAATTAATGTGTTGCTATTATTTGTCCTTTAATGTATATAATAATTATGGTGTTAATAGTAACCTCTCACTCCTCTTATTTTCATGCTCCAATAATAATTAAGAGTCAACTCAGCAAAGTCAAGTTCTTGTTAGTGGGAGTCAATTATATGGTTATTATATTTAATTAGATCAGATTTTAGTGGGTTAGTAGTGTGGTGGGTTAGTGGTAAACTAATATACAGTAATTATGTCTTGTTAAAGCCTATATCCAGACTTATTAAGTGTTCATATAGATAACTTATTGTTAATGATATATTGAATTACAGCTATCCTTGATATTTCTCTCATTTTCAATCCACTAAAAGGCAAGGGTCTCCTAGCTATGGCCATTGCTTTGTATCATATCACATCCAAGGTTTAAGATACCAGCCCATAATGATAGCCCTGGTACAAGGTTGGAGTTTTTTAGTTCCTTGATAGCCTCAGGCTTCTTTCTAGTCTTTTGTGAATAAAAAAGGCACACCTAAACCAGTTCATACCAGACATTACAACCGATTTGTACAAGTCTTAATAGACCATGGCATATATGTGCTGCTCACTCAATTTTGCCGAACCGATACTGCACCCCTTCTTTCTTTTTCTCCTTCCTCCTTTCTCTATTGCTCTCGCTGTAAGCAACTTCTCCTCTACTAATCACTTGATTCCATCTTATATGAACATGTAAGGGTCTTGAATCGGATTTTCGAACCTTGAGTCACACTTACTATCTTTAGAAAAACTTGCTTGAATCAACATGTAAATGCTATATAAATGGAAAGACCCCCTAAATTTAGGTAAATTGACATCCTAGTGACAGATTTCTAGTTGATTAAGTGACTATCTCCTTAGAGACTCCCTAAATTCAGGTGAATTGACATCCTAGTGACAGATTTCTAGTTGATTAAGTGACTATCTTCAGATTTCTAGTTGATTAAGTGACTATGTCCTTAAAGACTCCCTAAATTCAGGTGAATTGACATCCTAGTGACAGATCACATCCAAGGTTTAAGATACCAGCCCATAATGATACCCCTGGTACAAGGTTGGAGTTTTTTAGTTCCTTGATAGCCTCAGGCTTCTTTCTAGTCTTTTGTGAATAAAGAAGGCACACCTAAACCGGTTCATACCAGGCATTACAACCGACTTGTACAAGTTTGAATAGACCACAGCGCATATACAGCGTATATGTGCTGCTCACTCAATTTTGCCGAACCGATACTGCACCTTCTTCTTCTTCTTCTTCTTCTTCTTATACGAACAAGTAACGGTCTTGATTTCATCTTATACGAACAAGTAACGGTCTCGGACCGGATTTTAGAACCTTACACATGCTATCTTCAGAAAAACTTGAAAATCATGCTGAATTATCGTGTAAATTTTATATAAAGGGAAAGACTCCCTAAATTCAGGTGAATCTTCTTCTTCTGTTGCTGCTTACTCTTTTCCTCCTTTCTCCATTGCTATCGCTGTGAGCAACTTCTCCTATCGCTGTGAGCAGCTTCTCCTAACACTAATCACTTGATTTCATCTTATACGAACAAGTAAGGGTCTCGGACCAGATTTTAGGACCTTACACTTGCTATCTTCAGAAAAACTTGAAAATCATGTTGAATTATCGTGTAAATACTATATAAAGGGAAAGACTCCCTAAATTCAAGTGAATTGGCATCCTAGTGACAGATTTCTAGTTGATTAAGTGACCTCTTAGAGGGGATGCCTACCTAGATGGTCTTCTTCTTCTTGCCTACCTAGATGGTCTTCTTCTTTCTTCTTCTGTGCTGCTTACTCTTTTCCTCCTTTCTCCATTGCTATCGTTGTGAGCAGCTTCTCTTGACATTAATCACTTGATTTCATCTTATACGAACAAGGGTCTTGGACCAGATTTTAGAACCTTACACTTGCTATCTTCAGAAAAACTTGAAAATCATGCTGAATTAACGTGTAAATGTTATATAAATGGAAAGACTCCCTAAATTCAGGTGAATTGGCATCCTAGTGACAGATTTCTAGTTGATTAAGTGACCTCTTAGAGGGGATGCCTACCTAGATGGTCTTCTTCTTCTTGCCTACCTAGATGGTCTTCTTCTTTCTTCTTCTGTGCTGCTTACTCTTTTCCTCCTTTCTCCATTGCTATCGCTGTGAGCAGCTTCTCCTGACATTAATCACTTGATTTCATCTTATACGAACAAGTAAGGGTCTTGGACCGGATTTTAGAACCTTACACTTGCTATCTTCAGAAAAACTTGAAAATCATGCTGAAGTAACGTGTAAATGTTATATAAATGGAAAGACTCCCTAAATTCAGGTGAATTGGCATCCTAGTGACAGATTTCTAGTTGATTAAGTGACCTCTTAGAGGGGATGCCTACCTAGATGGAAACGAATTTCAGTTTTAGAAAAAAGGACATCTACATGCCTAAGCCTATAAGGCTCATCGAGATCAACTTTATGTCACCACCCTCATTAAATTTAAGCAAGGAACTGATACACCCCTAAATTCAGGTGAATTGGCATCCTAGTGGCAGATTTCTAGTTGATTAAGTGACCTCTTAGAGGGCATGCCTACCTAGATGGAAACAAATTTCAGTTTTAGAAAAAAGGACATCTACATGCCTAAGCCTATAAGGCTCATCGAGATCAACTTTATGTCACCACCCTCATTAAATTTAAGCAAGGAACTGATAAACCTTGTTTCTATTTATATACGGTAACTAAAACAGAATACATAAATTCAAATATAAAAGTTAAAAGCAAAGTATAGAATGAATCTATTACCAAAAATATTCCATTTACGCGTTGGCAAAGGCCTGACCATCATATTGGCAGCATGTGGGTCACAATGAACAAACCCATGCTTAAAGATCATCTCTGCAAAAGCTTGGCTGACCTGCATAATTGTGTTGTCACATTGATAACACGGTATATGATTCTCAAACATTGAGATACTTTAAACAGACTTACTAATTTTGAAACATCTTTTGGATCAAGCCCAAGTCTTCGTATGGCTTTCACATCAGTTATTTCCGGGGCATCCATAAATTCCATAGTCAGAAGCCTAGAGGTGCTAAGATTCCAATAGACTTTAGGGGCATATATGCTATGTGCTGTACGATGAGATAGCATCCTAAAATTTTCCATACATTTCAAACTGTTCCTAGCCTCACACAAGAAATCTAGTTCCTGAAAATCATGATTAGCCAATAAAAATTGACGCTTTATTCATAAAACAATTGAGTGCACAACATATACACAAAAGATAAATATTATCACTACATTTGATGCTTTACAAACAAAAAAGCTCGCTACCCTAACATTTAAACATGCTGCCATACTCAATCCGCCATGACATTACAGCTATAAACAAGATATAATGAGGCCATAACTTCATGAATGCTTAAAACTAGCTACAAAAACATTCTCTATGAACTAATGGAGAATAAGATACTTGAAAGTGTAAAGACAAATGCCATGATGCACATCTGCCCATGTGACTTCTCTTAACATGTACCCGAAAGTATAATTAATTTGGGCATAATTGTTAAAATATAACCCACATTTTGAAGTGTATGAATGTTTCCTTCCTACATTTGCTCCTGAAACTACCACTATGGTATACATGTGCCATTCTGAACTATATTTTAATAATTTTCGCTCATCCATCTCAGTGATCCAATTCATAAAAGTATAAAACCATGTTTTTGGTTTGTAGTTTGAAAGAACCTTGTTCTAGATGGTTAAGAATCATCGTGACCGTGATAATCAAAGTATTTTACCATGACAAGCAACAAATATTATAGCTTATGTGGACGTGGAGAATAAAATATCAAATGTATGTCACCATAGTAAAAATTAGCTTATCTATTATAACTAACTGAGATTCTTTTGGAAGTGTAGAAACTAGAAAGCGTTTTGAAAATATAGGGAGGCATTTGAAAACCGTAATAAATGAAAAATAAGTTTTTTAAAGTTTAAACAATTGTTATCAACCTCATGACTTTATGAAAAAAGTAAACTACGGGTCAAAGCAAAACAATATGATATGCTGAGCAAGACACTAACATGGAAATCAAGTACCATCATGAAATAAATTGGAAATAAATGAATATGACCTGCATCAGCCAAAGTCCATGGTATGAGAATCTCCATATAGTAGGTGTGTATTCAAAAGTTATAAATGTTACATTGATGGAATACTTTATTTTTATTTATAACACAAACATAAATAAGCATGCATGGAAAACTAACTGACCTTGGGTACGCTCTCACGAATTTCATCAACCAACCACCTGTCTGGAGAAAAAGCTTTAGGGATGCTGATTTTTAGTAGATAGAACAAAACATAAAGTAGGCCGCAGTGTAACAAGTTGATGAAAGATAAATCAGATAACATATTGCTTTTATTACAGGTAGCCAAACATAAATTACACGTACTACTGCACCATCTTTTCCTTGAACCATACTATTAAGCAGACACAAGTAGATGCAGTATATATGGATAGGAGGTCGATCAGTCAGGCACTAAATCCTCAAAATCAAGGTCAATCACCCATTTGCAAATAGTAAAGAAACAATGTTCCTAGCAAGATGAACCTTAATATACATACACAAGTAAACTAGCAACATGAGACCAGAAATGTACAAAAAAGATGAGCAAACATTTGTGGAAACTCCAGTATGTATCTTTGGAGGATACAACCTTTGAATAGCTTATAGAACCCTAATTTGTGATTTGTGGACAATCTGGTCTTTAAATTTGAGTGGTTTGTGAAAACGCCAATGGTTGACTTGCGGAGAATAAAACCTTTGGTTTATGGAAATTCGATCAATGGTTTGGGGAGAATCCAACCATTGGATTTTGCATGGCTTGTAGAAACTCCATCATTAAGGATCCAACCTTTGGCTTCAGGAACTCCATTTGGTGACTCGTGGAGTGTTCAAATTTTTTATTTTGAAGGCTTGTGAAAAAGTCTGATCGATAACTTGTAGAAGATATGGCTTTTGGATTGCATGGCTTGTGGAAGCTTTAGTCATTGAGGATACACCCTTTAGCTTATGGAATACTAATCAGTAGCTTGTGAAGAATCCAATCTTCTGATTTGGTGGCTTCTGAAAAATTCAATTGTTAACTTAAGGAGGATCCAACCTTTGGTTTATGAAACTCTAACAGTGATTGGGAAGAATCCAGCCTTTGGATTTATGCGGATTATGGAAACTCTAGTCATTGACTTGTGGAGGATCCATTCTTTGCCTTGTGGCACTCAAACAATGTCTTGTGAGCATCCAACTTTCTAAATTGGATGGCTTGTGAAAACTCAAACCAGAAAGTCATGAAGGATTTTCCTTTGAACTTCACAACTTAATGCCTTATAATTTAATGACACAATACCTCTATATCAAATGGCTTGATGCCTTTTATCTTGACAATTTGATATATATTAACTGGACGGCTTAATGCCTTTGAACTTGAATGATATCACTTAAACTTCAACTTATTGGTAAATTGGTGGTCAAGCTTGTGATTTGAGTTCAAACTTAGTGAATAAACTAAGTGGCATAGCACAACTACTTATTATTATCGTTGAGTAAGTTTTCAATAATCACACTGTCCTTGACCTTTTTTTTTTCCAGTCAGGTCTAAGATAGTGTTTACCATAGCAAAACCCTCATTTTTGCCTGTGTCGCACTCATACCCTAGGCTTGTCTTGTTTACTCTTATTGTCCCTTTTAAATTTTAACCAAGCCCATGGATGGTACAAACTTTATCCATGTGACTAAAGACTATGGGTGCGTTTGGGGCTGCTGGCCGCCCGCTTTTGCGGGTGCAGCCAGCTGATTCTAATCAAAAGTAGGTGTTTGGGGCGGCTGGCAGCTGGGCGCACCAGCAGTTACCTGCTGGCCGAGAAAAGCAGCTAATCGGGTGATTCTTGGGGAATCAGCTCGTGACGCTCCTGATTACCCATGACGTTCTCTCTCCTCTTTCGAAAAAGCTTCGGACGCGTCGTCCTCTTCCGAAAAGCTTCCGATGCACGCTCTAGCCTCCGCCTCCTCTAGCTCTAGGTTGCTGGCTCCAGGTCCGCCAGCAGCCTCTAGCACCAGCTCCATCTCCTTCGACGAAGAAGCAGCTCCATCTCCTTCGACGAAGAAGCAGCTCCATCTCCTTCGGCGAGCTTCTTCGGCTCCAGGTCATCGCTTCTTCGTCGGAAGACCAGGCTTAGCTCAAAGGCGTCCAGCTCTATCTCCTTCCATCGAACCTCCAGCCGACGCTTCTTCCACGTCCCAGCTCCAGCTCCTCGTCCATCCGCCTCCTAGCTCCATCTCCTTCCGCAGAACCTCCAGCCGCTCTTTCCACCTCCCAGCTCCATCTCCTCATCATCCCCTTCCACCGAACCTCTAGCCGACACTTCTTCCACCTCCCAGCTCCAGCTCCTCGTTCATCCACCTCCTAGCTCCATCTCCTTCGGCTGAACCTCCAGCCGACGCTCCTTCCACCTCCTAGCTGCAGCTCCTCGTCCATCCGCCTCTCATCTCCATCTCCTTCCGTTGAACCTCCAACCGACGATCCTTCCACCTCCCAGCTTCAACTTCTCATCATCTCCTTCCGCCGAACCACCTCTCGCATCTCCAGCACAAGAAGCACTGCCAGCTCCCTGCTCCAGCTCCCCCCTGCTCGAGTTGACTTCCTTGGTTTTACCGGCAAAAGCTACAAGTCAACAAGGTTTTCTTCTTCACTTTGTTTCAATAAATTACTTATTTCTCCTTCAACTGCTTTCTGAACAATTGATGCTTGATCTCTCTCATAAAACTCCATCACTTCCTCACTTCTGGTCTCTTTGATCTCACTTTCAACTAATGCAATCTTTCCTCAGCTGAGCAAATTTCCAGGTTTGTTTTTGCAGATTCAGTTTTCATTTTTTTCGTCTCTTCATTGCTTATCTGCTTTTCCTTCTTTGCCGCCTCCAGTTCTAATTGTATTTGTTGGAGAGCAGTTGACAGATTGAAAACTATTGTTTTTTCCCTTTCATCAGTCTTCGTAGCATATTCCAACTTGGATTTGGCTTTTAAAAGCTTAGAATTGAGTTGTTGGATTCTCAACTCTGTTCTCTTTTCTTGTTTCCTCAGCCGATTGGCCTCTTCGGCAATGCGAATTAGCTCATTTTTTGTAAAATCCATTGAGGCCATGAACTGAAAACTTTCATCCTTGAATGAGTCTAATTGTTTTTTGGCTTCCTCAAATTCAACCTCTGCCGATTCTAGTGCAGTCCTTGAATCAGAGTCTTCTTCTCCTTGCTTTTGAACTTTGCTTGCCAGGTCAATCCGAAAACTCTTTTCCATTGTTAAAAATTTCTGCTTAATTTAATACAAATAGTGCTTAATTTTTGCTGACCAGCAATTGAGTTTCCCAAACTACTTCTCTCAGCCAGCTACTTTTCAGCCAGCAATTCTCCAGCCACCGGCCAGCAGAAGCAGAATCAGCCTCAAACTGGCCCTATATGTCCTCCATATTTTTTTTTTAATTTCTATTCTTTTTATTATTTTTACTAAAGTACTCTTGTAATTTTAGCATAGCTCTCTCCTTTGTAGCTTTGAAAATGCCTTTAAGGGCATCTTTAGAAATTTATTTCGATGTAAAGATGTTACTGTAAAGTCATAGGGCGAGCTTGGTTGTCAACTTAACTTACGCTTTGTGTGAAGGTCATTTCTTGTTATCATTTTTTAACTTATTGCAAGTAAAGTTTTGTTTAGAGGACGCATACATCATTTCTTGATTGTTACAACTTAAAGTTCTTGCAAAGGATGCAGTAGTCATTTCTTAATTTGTTGTGATTGAACAATTGCACAAAGGATTCAATTGTCATTTCTTTTTTTTATTTACCCTAACTCAATGTTCATGGTAAGGACATGAATGCCATTTTCTGATTTTTTGTATGATGAAATCTTATCTAGAGAATGCAATTATCACTTTGTCATTAATCGGAAAAACATTTTTATAATATCCCTCAATCTCTTTTCACACTTTTTCCTCTTCTATGTATTTTTTTCTTTTCTTGTTTTTTACATACCTTTTCTACTTTCCACTATTCTTTTTCTATGTTTCCCAACTTGCAACTAGGGAAGAGATTAATTTTGTCTCCTCTAACGGGTGCAAAAATTGGAGAGGGCAATTGATTCCCTCTGATTTCGTCTTCGAGTCGCACTCTGGTAGGGAAGCAATTTCACACTCTATGTTTGGTTTGGTTGTGTATAATGTGATCTAGTAATAGAGCAAACACCAAACAGTGGTTCTTCTTGTCAACAACGAGATCAACAACTCCCTTATTCGAAGTGATAAGGATCCGTGTGAATAATTGTGGACATCGATAAGAACTCACAACAATAGCTTTCCATCCCTTTAGCAGCTAGAAGAGCAAATAGGGCTGGCGACAAAGCATGGAACAGGAGGGGTTGTTTCTAATGGCAAGCAATAAGCAAGAGGCACAGTTGCCCCTTCTGCTTTCGATGGTAGGTACCGAATGGCCATACAACGAAGGGTAATGGTGAGGGCTACAGCAATGGGATAGACTTCCCATCCTTGGGTATCGACTCCCCTGTTTCCAACAGTAAGCAAAGAAGAGACATGACAAAAGGAAGCAAAAGAGATAGAACGCTGTACTTTATTGTGAACAGGGAGGTGGCAACAGGCAAGCCTCCTCAACGATGAGAAGAGGAAGATGCATCATAGTCAAAGCAAGGTTCATCAACTCTTTAGGCAATGAGTTGGAGAAACAACAGCAAGCAAGGCTAATGCACTAGGCTGTAGCATATAGTGATGATAACAAAGATTTATTCACAAGGAGGGAGAGGCATAGTCATCCAAAAAAAATAGAGTGTTGTCTTCTCTCATTTGAGGTTGAAATGGAATAACATGCAATTCTGGCTACAAGTTGATTTGAAAACATTTGATTAGAGGGTTCTATTGTCATTTTGGAGGGAACATGTTTTTGAGGTCATTATGGCATAGGAGATATGGTCTAAATTAGAAGGTTTATTTAGGCTAAAAGAAGTTCAAATTTCATTTGGGTTTGGATTGTGGATTAAACCAAATTAAATCATGAGCATTTTTCTACTTCAAAGCAAATGCTTTTTCTTCCCTATAGAACGAAAAACTAGAAGTTTAGAAAGTAACTGTCAAGTTAAAGTAGCACATGTGTGAACTATAACCATGCATGTAGAGGCACACACACGGCCGATCAAAACAATCATAAAGAACGACCATAACCAAGGATTTGAATGGAGGCTCTTTGGCTTCCTTAGAAAGCATTCTTATAAATGTAGGATTGAGTATGATAGAACATGAGATATCACCATAATCTAATGTATACTACAATTGCTTGCATTTACAATCAAAACAAGCACCATAGATAAACTAACATACAGAAGAATGATAGCATAATCCTGGCATGCAGAAGTGCAAGAAAAAAAACAAGAATATCATTAAAGATAAAATGTATAAAAAAAAAGGAGCATTATCTAGATTAAGGCTCAATAAAAGTAAACAGCTGAAGATTACCTATAGTCAAATGATGGAAAGCACCAGTGCAGAAAATTCACAAGCAAATTCACAGTTGCAATATCTGCAACTGCGGTATCTGTCAAATGGGTGTGCTGAACCTGTGTATAGATATAATAGCTCGAGCATTAAATGACCATTACTAAAAACATAATAAGTATAAATCTGATTCTGAAGAAAAAAATGTGATATAGCTTCTGACCTTAACTGCAACTTTTTGTCCATCATGAGTTCTAGCAGCATGAACTTGTGCAAGGGAAGCACTGGCTAATGGTTTTGGATCAAATTCTGCAAATACCTGAGAATCCATATTTGCTTAGTGAATATATCAAAGATAAAAGATGGCGATGTGCCAGATAAAGAATACTTTCCTAAAAAAATTTTTATCAACCACTAATATTCAAAATGAAATAGCATTGAACAAACTTTCTCAGGTGGTCCACCAAGCTCTTTAATGACTACATCTTGAACTTGATCGTATGTGGAAACAGGACACGTCTTCAGCATTGAGGTCCTCATTATCTGAACATATTCCTCAGGAACTACGTATTCCTATAGAAAGAATTAGAGAACTAGTCAACCATAAAGAAGAAATAGCAATATTTAAAATGCTTAGAAATGTTAGCCTCACAAGCAAATAGTTATTCGAGTAATACTGAAAATATGTAATCTCAGTGAACAAAGAAAGCATGCAACTGTTGTGCCAAAACCAATATGGTAAGAGAAGCTAAGACAATTTTGAGAAGTTAATATATAGATGAACAAAAAAAACTCAAACAAATATCAGGCTTAAATGAAGTCCAAAAATATTCATATAGGATCACTTTATTTTCCACATTTTCGTTTCTAGTTAGATAGTTTCGATTGTGGAGAGTGGAGATATCAGTACCAGGGTGCAATCTTTACAAGTTGCTTAGGTTTCCAAATTGTCGATAGTACCGTTTGTGGTTTTACTCAATAAAGCCCTAAAGAGCATAAACAATGATAATTCTGATTTTAGTGTGAACTTGGAGCTTCCAGATTATTAAAAGAAAAAAGGGATGGGATACCATAATGATACTATATTATAAATAGATCCCATCAAATAATATAGTAGATTTAAAATCTATATAAAGAGGTCTTAAGCAAGGTTCGCGATCCATATCGATAAACCAGTTCTTCATATTGGACCAGTACGTACTGACATACTATACCCATCCATGGTACCAATCAGTACCAAAAAATTTTACATATATTATATATATACTTACATAGCCAGTACCAACCATGGTCAGATTAGACCAGTATGTACCACTCGTACCACCTAGTAGAGAATGGTGCTTTAAACCTTGGTCTTACAAAAATAATAGTACTTTAATAATTGTTCACTACGTTGAAGCATCTATCTTGACTCATTCAATGTGACTATTTCTACCACTACTATTTCCAACACTCCCCCTCAAATTAGGGTATATTTGACAATTATGCCCAATTTAGCAAAAAGATAAGATTGTAGAAGAGACAGCACAAGTTAGGACTTAGGAGAGACACTATAAAAATAGAAGCAAAATCGAAGGCAATAAAGGTGGTAGAAATAGAAGCAAAGGCAACAGCACTATATATAAAACACGAGAGTAGCAACAAAACAACGATGCTAATTGCAAGCACACTAGAGAAAAAAAGAAAAGAAATGCAAAAGATTATCACTCTTTTTTTTTCTTTTTGAACCTTGCAAGTATAAAAATTAAACACCGCAGACACCAAGCAATAGCAACCAATCTCTAGAATTATATAATAAAATATTAGAGATTAGATCTAGAAAGATAAGATCTAATTTGTTAGAGATGGAGGCTACGGCCACCAAAAGGCTCCTTTGATATAGGTGATTTTATGGAACAACTTGAACCAAGGTTTAAGGAACGGGTCCAAACCGACCGGTTTTTCCGGTTCGGACCGGTCCGGTGAAGGTCTAGACCAGACCATGCAAACAGAGCAACGGAATGAGAAGGAGAAAAGGAGAGGAAGAAGAAGAGGAAAGAGAGGAAGGTGGGAGGCGGTCTGGTTCAGACTAGCGGTTCGGAGTAATGGATCAAGCGGCAGTGGGAGAGCCGTTCGCAGCTCCCACGTTCGCAGCTCACAAGGAGGTATTTTCCCCTTTCTTCGTCCCCTTCTTCTTTCTCTTCCACTTCTTCTTCCTCTTCTTTTTTCTTCCATTGAATTGCGAAGTAGGTTAAAAATATCCTTACTAGATTGGGCTAAGGTTGAGATAATCTAGACTGATTGGGCTGGTCTAGTTTGGATAATTGGGTCAGACCTAAATTAAAGAAAACAAACAAATTAGAATCACGTCACAAGTCTAAAACAGAAGAAACAACATTTGAAACAAAATCATTTATCAATTTGAATTTTAATTGCGCATTTGAGTAATTAAATAATTTAGGGCAGGCTTTAAAAATCCCATACCCGACCTTGACCAACACGATAATCCATCAAATTAGGTTTTCCTCCTCAAAGTCGAGTCAAGTTTAGCTTTTGTTGAGAAGGCAACAATGAGACCTATTATGTTGGAGTGGTCCTTGAAAGGCTCTATGGTTGAGATGAACCTGACATAGAATAGCAACTCCAAGCAAAGCAACATCAATGATTTCAGTAATGGAGACAAGGGTGAGGATGATGAGGAAGAGAATATGCATAGCTGATGTGAGATTTGCCAACGCAATGGATCTGCATCTAGGTTTCCGACAAAGAAGAGAAGAAAATGAATGACAAAAATGAGGAAAATGCCTAAAGTGATAGCTGGCCCTTGTATGAACTTCTAGCACTCGGTAGTTGCATAGTTGCCAAGATGAATCTCACATTCGAAGGAGAGAGGAATCGAATGATGAGATGCGGACCACATAGTGTAAGTGAGAGGCGAGGCAATGGCAAGGACAAGGATAAGAAACATCAAACAACAATGCACTATACGAAGAGAAAGCCACTTGTGCGAGAAGCATGCTTCCTCACCTTGGAGCTCCAAAATCAACAAGGGTAGATGTGAAGAGGGAGTTGCAAAGATACTCTTCTCAACAAGGTAAGAGATGGCAACACAATAGTGGCAACTAGGGTTTGAAAAGACCTTAGCATATCACAAAGAGAAGTAGTTATACCGTATTGGAAGAAAAGAGGAAATATTTGAATGGGAAATGATAATAGTACTAAGTTTTGAATAGATCCATCAAATTATATAGTAGATGTGACATCTATACATAGAGGTGTTAAGTATAACAATAGTAGTATTATAACATTAATTGCTATACATAAGTAGTTATCTAATATGACTCGTTCCAATATAACTATCTCTAACATTACTATTTCCAACGTAGACAAAGAACCCTAAACTGATGATATATTTGATTTAAAACATTTCATAAAGTCAAATGATATGTTTGGCCAAAATAGATATGATAATTTCTTGTAAAGATGGGACAACTTGATAATTCAAAAAAAATAAATGTGATTCTCCAAATCCTAATAAGGCTGCTAACCCTGAAATGCAATTGCAGGTTGTTTAAAGTGGCACACGAGATTTGTGAAGACTCAATAGTGTTTCAACATATTTAATTATCACCTTGATAGGAATCAGTCACCTTACCCATCACCTTTATAGGTACATGGTAACCTTTATTTTGGATATAAAAAAGTCAAAAGGTGAAAAATGTGATTGTTTAAATTTTGTCTTCGTTACCACTTATTTATCCTATAAGTCGTAAAGAGGGCTTAATTCAAATTGATTATAATTGGACAATCGTCCACCTTATTGTTAGAAATAGTAGTGTTAGAAATAATCATATTGAAATAAGTCATTAGATATCTAAACATATATAGTATAATAGTAAGCAATAACTAATATAATACTATTTTTGTATTTAAGACCTCTATATATAGAGGTTACATCTACTATATTGTGTGATGAAATCTATCTACAATGTAGTATCATTATGATTTCTTATCCAAATTTTGTCCTCTTTCCTTCTAACAATCAGAGTAAGTTTCTTTCTAACCCTAATCCATTCTCTTTGCAATGCACTAAGGTGTCTCAAACCGTAGCGACCACTATTGTGTTGTCATCTCCTACAAAAGGCTCGTCTTTGTCCACAACACTCTCTTTGCATCTACCCGTGAAAACCTCACCCAAGGCAAGGACACACACACACTTTTCTTTGCTTTACACCACTACTCCAACTCTCCATAACCCATCCTCCTTCAGCCGGTGTTGTAGAGGATGCCTACGATCCCTATTCTGCCTTAGCCTTATCAATAGATTGGGCTCACAAATCCAACTTTTGCATCAAGCCTTCATCTCTTCGATCAGCCACTAGCATTCACAGGGTCGTCTTCATTTGCCCTTGGCAAAACCTCCATTTGTCATCATGTGAGAGCACAATGATCAAATGCTGCCACTACCACTACCACTACTCATTACTCCATACCAACCATAAACCTAACCATTAGAAACCTAAGCCATGCAAGTGCAAGATATGGTATCTGCTGCACAACTACCGACTATGAGAAGTTCCTGCATGGGCTTATTATCGCTCCCAATCATCTCTTGAGAAGAGAGAAGAGAGGAGAGGTATGTACCGGTCCACCACTTCCGCTGAGCACGTCCACCTCTTCCTCTCCTTCTTCTTTTTCCTCTCTTCTACTTCCCCTTCCTCTTCCTCTTCTACTTCATCTTCCGCTGGTTCCACTGCTTGGAATGGTCCGAACCACCAAATCGGCACATACCGGTCGGACCAGTTATTTGAACATTGATTGAAATATTATTATTTTTGTACTTAAGAGTTAAGACCTTTATATATAGAGGTCACATCTAATTTTATAGAATCTATTTACAATGTAGTATCATTATTATTTTCCATCCAAATTTCTTTTCTTTTCCTGTAACAGTTACCAAGGAATAATTGTTATTTCACAATTTTGATATTTTCAATTTCCACATATGTGCCATTGTAACTTATAAAAATGTTTACGTGCTGCAGAATGTCGCTGACTTTAACTAGGTGAACACTAATATATATAAAAACACATTCATATAAGACATACCAGTTGACTGATATGCTGACCAAGCTTGATATATATCCCTCCATTGCGAAAGCACAACTCCTGTAGTCTATAAGCAGATCGCTCGTGAGCTCCATGCTTTGCCTTGGACCACTCAGTACTTCCCTCCTTGAGACCCCAACATGAGTACTGATAGTCTGAAACGAAAGTAGGGGAAAGAGCAAAAATAAGGTGCACAAACGAAAAGGTCAATTCGGCCAACTTAACTCTATTAAGAAAAACTGAATCTGCCTACAAAGAGTCATGGGATGAAGATTCTGATCATATGTATGTTACTATGGCCATTAGGCAAACAATTGAAGAGCAACATAAAATTGATAGCATCTAACTTGATACACTTAGTGTACAAGAAAAAGTTGCAAGTATTTGTCCACATCATCCATGCTTTCAAGCTACTGCTCTAACTGAGATCCAACAATGCCAAAATTATAAATAATTGCTGTAAAGGATCAGAACCAAGCATGAACTGCCTGGAGTAGGAAAAAGTTGTGGTGCATGATGTAGGTAATTTCCCATACACCGGAAGTCAATGATCCCTAAAACCTAGACGCCCACATCCTCACCTACAAACCTCGTAAGTATTCACCGCATGCAGGGATCGATCGCGAAATTCTTCTATCGGATTTATATTATTCCCATAATAGGTTAAAGCGGTAAATTCTTGAGTTTAATCCGTTTTAGGCTTTCTTCCCAAGCTACCCTCATTTCCTTGAACCACTTCATCGATGCTGGAAAGAGAAGGCAATGAGAAATCTTTGAGGGATCATTAAAGAAGACGCCAACCTGCGACGATGGTGGCGACGGTGAAGGAATCCCGAAGAAGGCGAGCGGGGACAATGGTGCAGAGCTTCAAGGTGGTCGAGGGATCGTCAGAGGCGGCAATTGCGGCAGCCGTAGCGCCGCCTGCGAGAATGGCGGTCCCGGCAGCGAGCCTCGCCGCCGCGCGCCTCATCGACACGATACTAAACCGTCTTCGTTGGCGAGCAAAGCGCGATCGGAGGAGCCGCCCCGCCTGCGTCTCTGAGCCGATGTTCGAATCTCCGCGGAGCTTCCGAGGCTAAAGCCTAAATGGTCGAACCATTCATTCAATCGTTAAAGAGTTAAAAAGACCTGAACAACGAGCCCAATTTGCCTCCGCACCATTTCAAACGCGCATTTTAACCCTGACCAATGGAACTGAGACACGTGTCCTTTAATACTCAACCTTGGTATACCTTTTATTTTTTTCTCTTACATTAATATAAAAAATAAAACTATATAATAAAAATAAGTTTATAATTATACTTAAATATAATAAAAATAAATTGAAAGCACAATGAGCATCAGGATAAGCAATGAACACATACAAGTAATTGATAAGCAAAGATGAATACAAACACAAGAATTTCATTTGAGAAAATTAACTCATTTTTTTGAGTTTTTATGGTATATTAATTTTAATTAATAGCTTATTAAATTATGATTGTGCCATAGGATTGCCTTTGTTAAGAAATAATTTTAAATATATGGCTAATGTTAATTGGAGTACTAATTGTAGAAGGAAATAAGGAGGCATTGATATATGGTTATTACCTAACTAAACAGTGATGAGACGTGGCTTTTGATGCGGATTAACTTTGGTTCTCCTTGGTTTGGTCCTCCCATTATACAGCTAGCTGTTGGTTTTTTTATATTTGATAATTGTCTCAAATAATACTTGATGCGTCTATTTATACGAGTTTAGAGGCATCAAGACGTAGGGTACATGGGAGATTAATCTTTTTTATTCTTTCACTTGGTCTAAAATTTATTTAGACTTTTTATTTAAATAAAATTTTATAATTAAATATTTAAATTAATATAACATAAAATAAAATGCATAAAAATAAAAGAGAATTTAAAATAATAGAAGTTTGATTTATTTTTAGATAAAAATTTAGGCTCTTATATGAGTTAACTTTACACTGAACACCTAACAGCCATAAAAACAACTATACTTCTCTCCTACAAGACATGACTAAGAAGAGGTGAATTGAATGTTTTTAAGCGGTGAGTAGTAAAAAAAAATCAAAAAAGGAAAAAAAGAGAGAAAACTAAGTAATTATTAAGAAAACTCATGGGATGTATTTTAGTTGAGGGGTAGGCATAGTTTTGGAAGCTAGAAATTAATTTTAAGAGTATGTTTTAGGTAGAAAATAGTTAAAAAAATATTTGATAATAAAAAGCAGAAACAGAAAAAAATAATAAAAAAATAAAAATTATAGCTTTTGCTATATCTATTTCTCTAAAAAAAATAATTTAATGATTTCAATTAAAATTTAAAGTATTATTATTTTAAATAAATTAAAATTTTAATAATATAAGAAAATAAAATATATTAGTATTTTAAATAATTTAAAAATATAATATTTGTTTATCATTTTGAATGTTGACAATAATTAAAAAGTTATTTAATAAACATATTATAAATTTTTACAATATAGTATAGTACAATACAACATATGTATGAAACAATTAACAATAGCTCATAATAATAACACATTAATTCATGATAGTTGTAATGTGACGCATTAACATGTAATGTTAATTGGAGAAGTTTTAAAATTTTCTCCCCCACTTTCTTTCAATTCAATTATGAAGCAATTAATAGCGACTCAAAATAATAACACATTAATTCATGATAGTTATAATATCTAACGCATTAAAACATAATATTAATTGGAAAAGTTTTAAAATTTTCTCCTTTTGTAATGTCTCATGCATTAACATATATAATATTAATTGGAGAAGTTTTAAAATTTTCTCCCCCCACCTTCTTTCAATTCAATTATGAAGCAATTAATAGTGGCTCATAATAATAACACATTAATTCATAATAATTATAATGTCTACCGCATTAACACATAATATTAATTAGAAAAGTTTTAAAATTTTCTCCCCGCCTTCTTTCAATTTGGTGTGTTTCTTTCACTGAAGTAAGATTCTTCTTCATATGAGTTGGAATGATAATTAAGTCCGTATGGATAAAATTTTAGGAAGTTATTTGTGAAGGGCCATGTGTTGATCTAATGCAGCGAAACAACTAATAAACCATTGGGAGAAGCTATTAAGATACAATTTAAGAGATAAAGAAAATCCTTTGGAAAAAAACCCTCAAAATACCCTTAAAAACCTAAAACATTCCAAGTGTCAGGTCCAGAATTTTCGGTTCAGCCCAAAGCCATTGGGCCCGACCCAAACCCAAGCTCATGTGGCAAACACCCAAGTGGAGCCCAATTTCACTGGTCAAAATCGGAAGGGGATTTTGACCGCTGCATCGCTACCTCATCTACGCCGAAGGAAACGGACGCTGGCGGCGCGATGTCTCCGCGAGACTCGGACGCCTGGCGGACGACTCGGCTGAAGGATGCGGCGGCGTCCAAAATGGACGCGCGGCGCTCGACGATGCGTGCTGCGAGAAGCTCGGGCGTGAGCTTCGGCGGGAGACGACGGATCTGGCGGAAGACACAAAGCTCGGACGCGCGGTAGACGCGGACACGGCGCGATCTCGTCCTGGCGGAAGAAGTGGAGAACGACGGCGGACTCGGCAGCATCAATGGGCTTCGACGCAAGGGCGTGGTCCACGCGAACGAGAAAAGCGGGGCGGCTCTTCCTATATATGCCCGACGAAGCGGACGAGATCAGGTGTGTGCGGAGGCGCCACCACAGAGAGCGGGAGCACTGGGAAGCGCCACTATCTCCGGCGACGGCGAGGGCGCCGTCGCCCATGCCAGCACCCACGGGCGCTGATGCCGGTGCCAGGGGCACCGATGCCGGCGCTAGGGAGGCGTCGAAGGAGCGTTCATGAGGGAGCGCTTGTAACCCGCTGTGAGGGCACCACCGGCGAGAGGAACTTGTGGGAGAGGGGCGGGCGACGGGGGTCGTCGGCCCGGAGCGATTTGTAACCGATTTTGAAGGAATAAGAGAAGCTTTTACATCTTCCCCTGTTCCCAGTTTCCGGCGGCGTTTCTAGCAACGACAGCGATCGGCGGCGAGGCGACTGTGTCCGGGCGTCGACGAGAAACTGAGAGGAAGCAGGCGGCTTCTCCTATCGGCACTCCATCGGTTCGCAGCGCTGGACGGACGAACGCAGGCGGCGGACGGAGTTCGGCGTGAGCGAACGAAGAGGACGAAGCTCGTTCGAACGCGTCGGGCGTTCGAAACGAGGCAAGTCAACCAAAAGCGGTGGTCAACGACGCGAAATCGCGATTCGGCGAAGAAATCGAATTCGGATTTTGAATTCGAGCGGCTGACGCAAGCGGACGTCAGCACAGCAAAAGCTTCACGCGCGCGGCAAAAATCGGCGGTCGACGTGAGGCTGACGTCAGCCGAGCGATTGAAATCAATTCAGCGAGCGTGGAGATTCAGACGTTGACAGTTGACTGGTCAACGTTAATTTTGACCAGGGAGAAGGTATTTGATTTGAGGTTCGATTTCATAAATTAGGGTTAGGGTTTTCTCCGTGCGAATTGTAATTTGGGGATAAAAATCGTTCGGGGAACTAGGGTTTCTAATTTTGGGTCGGAAACCCTAGGGAGAGTTACGTTCTGGTGTTCCGCCGGATTGCCCTGCGACAGCGGTTAAGGGCTGTTTTCAGGCCGATCAGACCGGGGCGTGACAACAGGTATCAGAGCTTGGATTCAACCATGATGGTGAATCAGAAAGATCCGAGAGGCAACACCATCACCACCGGCGACAAGGAGTGTCGTCCTTCCAGGGCAGGGGCCTTGATGCCAACACTAGGGTGTGTTGATGCCAATGTCTAAGAGCATTGATGCCGATGTCAGGGACGTCGATGCCGATGTCAGGGGACATCGAAGGAGAACTCTATAAGAGCTCAGTGATTGCAAGATCACTTCCCGGAGCAGGAGGCTCTGATGCCATCACCAGGAGGGTGATGAAGAGGGGTCAGCAGATCCTTTACCAAAGCAGGGGGCTTTGATGCCAACACCAGGGCGTGTTGATGCCAACACCAGGGGGCGTTGATGCCGGCGCCAGGGGCGTCGATGCCGATGTCAGGGGACATCGAGGTTCAGCTGAGTTCATCAAATATGGTGAAGCAAGATTATTGTGGGCCCATGACCCACAGGTCCGAAATTATCCTTGACAAGTTTGTTGATGCAGGTTGCTATAAGCATGGTGCAGCAAACATTCATCATCAGACTGGAGATAGAAGATGGAAGACTTTGAACAATGGAGGGCCAGTGTTCAACATGCATCGAACATCGAGGGCGATGTTCAAATCAGGTGGGGGAGAATTGTCAGGCCCGGAATTTCCGGTTCAGCCCAAAGCCATTGGGCCCGACCCAAACCCAAGCTCATGTGGCAAACACCCAAGTGGAGCCCAATTTCACTGGTCAAAATTGGAAGGGGATTTTGACCGCTGCATCGCTACCTCATCTACGCCGAAGGAAACGGACGCTGGCGGCGCGACGTCTCCGCGAGACTCGGACGCCTGGCGGACGACTCGGCTGAAGGATGCGGCGGCGTCCAAAATGGACGCGCGGCGCTCGACGACGCGTGCTGCGAGAAGCTCGGGCGCGAGCTTCGGTGGGAGACGACGGATCTGGCGGAAGACACAGAGCTCGGACGCGGCGCGATCTCGTCCTAGCGGAAGAAGCGGAGAACGACGGCGGACTCTTCCTATATATGCCCGACGAAGCGGACGAGATCAGGTGTGTGCGGAGGCGCCACCACAGAGAGCGGGAGCGCTGGGAAGCGCCACTATCTCCGGCGACGGCGAGGGCGCCGTCGCCCATGCCAGCACCCACGGGCGCTGATGCCGGTGCTAGGGGCACCGATGCCGGCGCTAGGGAGGCGTCGAAGGAGCGTTCATGAGGGAGCGCTTGTAACCCGCTGTGAGGGCACCACCGGCGAGAGGAACTTGTGGGAGAGGGGCGGGCGACGGGGGTCGTCGGCCCGGAGCGATTTGTAACCGATTTTGAAGGAATAAGAGAAGCTTTTACATCTTCCCCTGTTCCTAGTTTTCGGCGGCGTTTCTAGCAACGACAGCGATCGGCGGCGAGGCGACTGTGTCCAGGCGTCGGCGAGAAACTGAGAGGAAGCAGGCGGCTTCTCCTATCGGCACTCCATCGGTTCGCGGCGCTGGACGGACGAACGCAGGCGGCGGACGGAGTTCGGCGTGAGCGAACGAAGAGGACGAAGCTCGTTCGAACGCGTCGGGCGTTCGAAACGAGGCAAGTCAACCAAAAGCGGTGGTCAACGACGCGAAATCGCGATTCGGCGAAGAAATCGAATTCGGATTTCGAATTCGAGCGGCTGACGCAAGCGGACGTCAGCACAGCAAAAGCTTCACGCGCGCGGCAAAAAATCGGCGGTCGACGTGAGGCTGACGTCAGCCGAGCGATTGAAATCAATTCGGCGAGCGTGGAGATTCGGACGTTGACAGTTGACTGGTCAACGTTAATTTTGACCAGGGAGAAGGTATTTGATTTGAGGTTCGATTTCATAAATTAGGGTTAGGGTTTTCTCCGTGCGAATTGTAATTTGGGGATAAAAATCGTTCGGGGAACTAGGGTTTCTAATTTTGGGTCGGAAACCCTAGGGAGAGTTACGTTCTGGTGTTCCGCCGGATTGCCCTGAGACAGCGATTATGGCCTGTTTTTAGGCCGATCCGACCGGGGCGTGACACCAAGTGTGATCCGTGCAAAAAGTTGATTAACCTAAGACATTCCAAGTGTGATCCGTACAAAAAGTTGATTGCATTCATGATGCCTGCTTCTTGAGTTCTCTGACATTTTTGGTCATACTTTCATCTCCGACTCCGATCCTAGAACTGAGGGAACCTTCTTTACTTTTGTTGCTGCAATTTTCACTCTAAATTGAACGCCAATTCTTAATAATTGCATCTAATGGATGAAGGTGTTGAATTACTTCATAAGCCAGAAAATACCAAGACCGTGTTATTTGATAAAAACTAATTAATAAAAAAAAACACGACCTGGGAATAACTGTGATGCACTGCCAAATCCAGGAAATTAACACTGCAATTTGGTTCATATTAAAAAAAGGGTAAGGCTTAAGCAATCAGAATAGATATTGTCGACTCTCACTAAGCAGAATAAAGAGAAAACAGTTTCCTTCCACAATGTGCAGCAGGTTGCAGAATCATTCTGTTTTCATGTTCTAATAGCTGTATCATCTTTACTAAAATTCACTTACGAAGTACAAATAGAAGCGATAATGACCATTCAAAAAGTAGAGTAGGATGCACAACTTATATTGTTTCCATATACAAAACATCTTCATCCACGACAAATTTCATGCTGACCTGGGTAAGAATGCCATGGCTGCACAGGTCAGAAGTAGACAAAACATCCTTCAGGGCCAAGTGACATATTACAACGTATACGAGTATGGCTTGCTATGCCTACAAGAAAAGGTCCACAGAAGAAAATGTACGTGGTCATCATGAAATTTCTGTGGGGGGTAAGCTAAATCCCAGATTCATAAGAAACTGCTTTAGGGTTCTACGGCCCCATTGGATTTCATTCTGGATTGCATCAGCTGTTGATTCCGAGTCAGATTGTTCTGGGAGAATCTTATGTTCGGTCGTATTCTGCATTTCGTCAGTCTCATCACCATTCAATTGTTGAGAAAGCAACATTTTTTCCTCTTGCAGATTTCCATGTGATAACCCAGATACGTTTTCCTTTCCAGGATCCATAGCCATCTACAGAAACAATTAACAAAGTGCTGATCTCCACATTCAACGTTGCTCTTCAGATACAAACTATGAAAATGTTTTTTTAAAAAATTTTTATAACACTTTGTGCGGTTACAAAGATTCAAAACATTCCTTGATTCACTACAAGAAAGTAAGACGTGTTTTTTTTAAGAGTATATTGATGTTATTTTATATGGTAAAAACAAAGATACATGCTAAGAACACTAACCATAGATGGGCAAACTAATATAATAAGTGGCATTATGATACAAGAAAGTCATGCAGATACTCCCCAAAAAATTCACATATTTGCATGTGATAATGTGATTCGAGAAAGGTTAAGGGTGACAAGTCGGTTAACAACAAATGAGAAAAGTGATAAAACAGAGGCCATAAAAATTGAAATGAACATTACCAACGAGATACATATGTGTGCAGTGCATGTCTGTGATTGCGTGCGGTAGCTCTTGGTTTCATATAACTTTGAATGTATAATACCATCAAATTGTTTTAATGTTCAGCAAATAATGTGTATTTGCGGATCTGAGTCCGTTGGTGCTTAAAGTTCTACCAACTGACAAGACGTGTAATTGATTGCTCGTTTACTAAAGCAGAGCAAGAGCCAGATCCAATCAAATATTTACCTGTGATATATCGCAGAGCTCATCAGACGTGAAAGAGGCATCATGAACCTTGGCAACCATTATTTCTTGTGGGGAATCAAAAGCACTTCCTGAAGCAGAAGCAGGTGCTAAGCCGGGGACTAAAAGCAAATCTCCTTCAATTCTCTCAGAACTTACTCCATTAATTATATCCATCAGCTCGTCTGGGGCCTCCGGAAACTGTGCTAGATCCATAGCCACTTCAATGCTGCTATCTGTGTTCATATTGGTGGGTTGTGCTTCCTCAACTACTACGGGCATTTCTTCTTCCTCCTCAGTTACCTTCTGGTACCCTACTTTATCCCAGTCTTCAGAAATAACAATGGTCTTAGTAGTTTCCCATGTTTGCAAGGATCTGTCAGGACCAGGCTGCCAACTGATCTCACCGGATAGACCTTTGAGTATAAACTTGAATAGAATTTGTCTCCCAACAGGTAAGTCCTAATTGAACATATAATGAAGTTTTTTTTTTAAAAAAAAAAATCAAATGATTGTCCAATTTTCTAATAAGAACGTGTATCTCCTTGGCTCACCAGCTCAGCAGTCCAGAGATGGCCGGCAGACCACTCCAAAGGAATTGCCTTTAAAGGATCCCAAAGACCAAAGATCGGATCATCTCCAACCATGAAAAATTGCTGACCAAAGGCGCATTCTTTCTGCAGAACAAATCTTACATGCACAGTCTTGTAGGCATCTGAGAAACAGCAATTGTAAGTAAGATGCTAACTTTAGAGACTAAACAAAACCATTGGAAATAGTGATATAGAGCTCACCTGCCGTCCCAACAGGAGAATCAGGAGTGAGTTCATCTGCCTGCTTCTGCGAGAATCCTCATAAGTCAAGCCAAACATCAAATTGAAGTAAAAAGAGAGAAAAAAAAAGCATTTAAGCTGCAAAATAGTGACATGTAAATTGTCCAGTGTACTAGCACATCTCACAAATCAATCAACTTGGGGTTTTGAAAAGCCATGTAGCTCCTGCACAAACCGTATAGAATTATACGCAACCAATCCTTATTACTGCTCTCCTTTTAAGCTAATGAGGATCGCGAGAACTCAATTTCTCATTGTCGGTTAGTACCAAAAAGTATAAAATGGTTAAAGCGACTCGAAATGCAAAAAAAAGGTACTGAAGACAACCCTGAAACCATAAACAAGTAGAATAGACAAGCGATCCGAGGAAATGGACTCCGAAAAGAGAACCAATACCCAGGACGGCACGAAGGCAGCAGAAAGCACCAAGCATGCTCAAGAGAAAACCTTAAAAGGGAACGAGAAAGCGAATAAAAAGAACGAAAAATACAAAAGCAGAATCTAGGAATCAAGTAAAGAAGATCCACTTGGCAAAAAAGAAAGCAAATAGTAACACGAATCCGAACCCTAAGGAATCGGGTAAAAAAGGGACAGTGAGTATGCACCTCAGACGAAGAAGCGACGGAGAGGGGCGATGAAGAAGTAGAAGGCGGCCGGAGCGGCTGAGTCCGGAGGAGGACGATGGAGCCAGAGCCGATCTTAGTGGTTGGGATGGGAGTCGAAATGCTGAAGCTCCTCCTGCTCCGCCTCCTCAAAAGAGGAGGGAAGGAGGCTACTTTGGCAAAGCCTGCAATGCGGGGGCGAACCAAGGCATCCATTGATCGCCGCAATCCCCTTCTCCTCCTCCTCCGGAGCGCGCGATTAGGTTAATTAATGGCAAGAGCTTAAAGTTTGTCGGTAAGTGGCAGTGGGACCCGCCGTTCACGGACCCGCGCGTCATCTCCTGACAGCCACAGGTCCGACCTTCCACAGGAAATTGACGGTCGAGATGCGCCTGCGCTTCATGTCAAGTTTCGGGAACTGAGGGGATTGAAAGGAGCGTTGCCCGTTACTTATTAAATAATTAATCATATCAAGTCCTTTTAGATAGTGAAATAACAATGTGCTGACACGTGTATGCCTAAGACGGATGCGGTGGGGCCAACAGCTGCATTATTTTGTAACCGCTCAGCAACAGTCAACAGCTGCATTATTACACTGAGAGGCTGATAAATACTTAAATTATTTATTTATTTGTTTTGATTGAGGATCAAAATTGCGGCGCTGGCACGGCGCACAAACTCACACGACGCGCACGTGCAACGACAAAGCAGTGTATTTGCTGTAAGGGTGAGCATTCGGGTTCGGTTATTTCGATTTTTATCGATTATCAAAAATTTCGATAAATTCGGTTTGGTAAAAAAATATTCGGTTTTGATTTCGGTAATAAATTTTATAAAATTCGGTTTTCGATTTCGGTTTCGGTTTTTATAATTTCGGTTCGGTAAAAAACTGATTTACCGATATATATATATATATTAAAATATAAAAAATATATATAATATATAATATATATTAAAAAAATATATATAATATATAATATATATTAAAAAAATATATTATATTATATTATATTCTAATTTTATTATAGTATAATTAGTTATTAAAAGTCTAAAATCTATTACCTAATAGCTAATCACTTAATTATCAATCATATAATTAATTAAATACTTAATAATTTAATTTTTCGATAATTTACCGAATTTACCGAAAAATTTGATAAATTCGATTCCAGTAAAATTTCGATTTTTAGGAAATTCGGTTCAGTTTCGATTTTTAATTTTTCGGTAAAAAAAATTTCGGTAAATCAATTTTCGATAAATCAGTTTCGATTTTTACCGAATGCTCACCCCTAATTTCCTGCCGCCGCAAGCTACGTTATATTGAATACTAAAAAAAAAATAGCTGCGTTATATTGAAGGCCTGCCTAAAAAGATATATCTAATGGTTGGAGAAACCCTTGGTCCGAGTACAAAATCATACGAGCTTCATGGATTCAGTTGTCCGAGGACAAAATCCCTGGTACCGTTATTTGTGCTTACACTGGACAGACTTTATTATGAGTTGTTTAGCAGAGCTTAACACAGCCGCCTTTATTACATGGAATCAAACTAACTACTGTATGAATTGACAAATTGTCCCTCAACGTGTCAAAAACTCATCCTTCACAACACTTTTTTAATAGAAATTCATGCACAAGTACAGGAAAGGCCACTCAAAAGTCAAAACTTGCTCCTTGAGTGTAGAATGGAAAAGGGTACGGCAAGTAAACAAGCAATCCCAGCAGTAACACTGCAATGCCAATGCCGATGTATTTGTTTTCAGGCTCAGTTATCTCCTCGGAGAGGGGAGCAATGGGCCCTCGCTGTAGGAAGAACACTAAAACTGTCCAATAGAATGCGACATCGTTGAAGAGCGATGATACTCCAAGGAGAGCAATGGTGATGCCAGATAAGCGAGTGGATGCCTGTTCTACGACCAAAGAAATTTTATTAGTGATGCTAATAAAGAAAACTGCTCAAACTTTTGTAAGACGAGAAACAAATTAGGTGAAGGAGCGTTGAGCATTATAGAGAGAAAAATAGGTGTTCAAACCAAGGTTTAGTTAAAACAATGCAGAGTGGCATTGGCTGATATCTATAGTACCTACCAGATTGGGTTCACCAGATGCTTATTATGTGATATATCTTACTTCTCATACTCAGAACGCATCCATTCCATGTACTAGTATATTTATGGAGTGATCGCTTCTTTGACAAAGAGAAAAAAGGTCTGTTTGGCCCTACTATAAGAAGGGTGAGCATGGAAGTCGAGGACAGTAAAAGCTAAAATTAGACACTTCAATTTTTAGCTTTTCAGCTGATTATTACCTCGACTTCCGTACTAAAACTGGATGGTAGCAAGGCCAACAGGCCCAAAAGCATTTACGGATTAGGTGAGCAGCTTAATTTTCTAAGCAAGGTGAAAGTACTAGAAGGGAATTTCTAGCTCAAATAGTAACAGGAAGAGATTATATCCATTGAACGTTGGAAAGGAAATAGTAGATAAATTTCTTGCTGTACTTATCTTAATCAAGTCCTAAAAAATGCACATACACAATAATTTCAGTCATGAAGTGAATTCTAAAAATTGAGTAAAAGCATGTATGTGGATAATTAAATAAAAATGGATTTATTTCATGCCCCTACAAGTTAAAAGCTCACCTTTCTCCCCCAAATAGCAAAAGATATGCGACCGCCATCAAGCTCTCCTGTAGGAATACTGTTAATAGCATTAATAATTAGCCCAGTCCATGCCCACAAGACAAGCGGGTTGATGGCTAGTGGAGTGCCTTCCTTCAGAACATCCCCAAGAAGAAGCTTTGCTGCACAAAGAACATGCAATTATTGAATATAATAATGTTTGGTCAATGCGCATAAGTTTGTGCAAATTGCATCCATTTTACGCCTGTTCTTCTCGGTATTGGAATATGCTATATACACAATCACTGTAGTTATACCACTTATGCAGCTAAGAAACAAAGTAATGTTAACAGTTAACACTAATCCTCAAGACAAGTGAGGCCAATCTACTCTGTTAAAGTAAGACAGTAGGTGTGCTTTCTATTATTGTGCTATTGCACATTCCTCTGATATCCAAAAACTCAAAAAGTATTGGACCATTCACATGTGATCATTATGAGATGCAAAGTGCTTTTTTGTTCTACATCCTGTCATCTACCTTTTGATGGTTTTACCGATATTGGCTATGACCTCTCTCAGTGGGTCATATTACTTTCACTCTCAAAAGAAATGGACACTGGATGTGGATGGACACGCAGCTGAAATGACATTACTGTATGGCCTTACACAGAAAAAAAAGGGAGCACAAAAGAATATACACAAAATTTCTCCAACCTGTACATAATGGTGCCAGCATCAGTTACAAGTAATAACTTTTCGCACATGTACACGTATTATCTTTGATGAGTGCATGCTGAACAAAGTATAACTGGATTATTGATTGGAAAAGTACTCACCGATACCACCAGCAAGAAGTGATTCATGAAAGACTGTTGGATCAATCACAATACCGATACCATCAATGGGGGGTAAGATAAATCCTAATATCAAAAGAACAAATCCAGCTGCAAATCCAGCCAGTGGCCCAGCAGCAGCCAACTTTAGAAGATCCTTTCGATTGGGCACAATACTTAAGATCCTTGTAATTGCACCAAAGGATCCTATCTGCATACATTAATTTCCATAATAATACTCTATCAAAAACAAGAAATTTGATTGTTCAACTGCATAACTTGCTCAAGCGCTACTTTAGTCTATAATTTTCTTCAGAAAACAGAGTTGAAGCTTACAAAAGGCAACATATATATACTGCTGAATTGAGAAATATACATCATATGCAACCATTATTTTCTCTACTATGGTAATCAAAAGTACCACGACTTTAATTTACTAGTTCACTCATCTGTGTTTGTGTTTTGGTTTGCTAAGGGGAGGGGGGAACTAAATGATTCTCTCAGTATGGAAAGTTATTTTTTTTGTCATATGTACCACAAAGACACATAGTGAATGTTATAAAAGCAATCACGTCTGTAATAATATTTACTATAAGAAAAGAAACTAAGCCTATTTGAAAGTACACATCCTATTCAGAATAATGAGATTCTCAATTTTCTCGCATCTATTGAAACCCTATTATTGTTCACAAAAACTTCCATGACCATCATACTAAGGCATCACTGTTCCTTACCTGCCAACTGGGAACGAAGTACGGCACTCCCAGCTTGATCCCAGTATCCCTGGCAACTAAAATATGCCCAACCTCATGGAACCCTAAAATTAGAGCAGTGATAAAAGCACCAGGAAGACCATTTGCCAACAGTTCCAGATTATCAAATGATGATCTGAAAGAAGGCATTACCTAAACATTAATAATGAAACTTTCAAAGAACTCTAGGGAAATCAATTGAAAAGAAAATGGGTAAGAAAAAAATGGTTCTGATATTTACTAAACTTAAGGGTTTAGCGCAACATTAGCAGTAGCTTGGACGGGCAGAAAAATGAAGAGTTAGCGGTAATGTTTCAATGAACGATGAAAAGAAAAGCATGTGAGGGAAATCTCATACAGTAAGTTGGACTGCAAAGAAGGGACATTACGAAGAAGTAATGTGAAGATGGTCACCAAACCAAATGCCCCCGCAGCAAACCATTCCGGAACAGCTGCAAATGATAATTTAATAACAGCATATTAACGTCAGAAATGGAAAATTTTTCATACATGGAATCTTGCTCTGCGTAAATCATTCTAATAGACCTAGAATTGGTCTGAACATATTGATCAATGTTAGCAATAACAACCATTAGAGAAATATCACTCAGCCGATTGCACAGTCTTACAACTTAAAGGATCTGTAGGGGAAAGCCAGAAAGAATTTTTTTACTACCAGTAGTTTCTAGCTGCAAGGTTCGCTTAGGCACCACTACTGCAACTGGCTTGTCATCCTCTGGATTGATTAGGAGGAAAAGCTTGTACTGATCCCCAAACTTATCCTGTGTCATAGATGTGCTGGAAACTCAGAAGATATTATGCTGTACCTCTTTATAGGTCAAATGGAAGAAGAGAAAACTTAACTCACCTGCATCCTTTTTGCAATCTTTTCATAACTTTTAGCTGCCTTTCCTCGAAGGTTGCCCTTAAATAACACTCCACCCTATTGGAGAAACAATGTGATATTACATCTTAAATAATACTATGATGGAAGAGTGAACATTGAACATTATTCCATGTACAATAGAATATGTCAAGTTAACATTCATTTTTCTCTAACGAGAAGAACATACAAATTATATTTCCCAAATGATTTAGGAAATATATTGAAATGAGACAACCAAAAAGTACTTTGAGAAGAAAAGGTTGAAAACACAGGCAAGAATTAAAACAGACACACATATCATATATATATATATATATATATTCACAAATACACATATATAAGACATAGACCTAGACAAATAGAAGCCACAAACTTATCATAAGCCATAACCTAAACATAACTATCCATAATATTAGACCTAGTAGGTACCTATGAACATATTACCTTAATAACAACAAATTATAGTACATCCTAATTTAATTAAAATAAATAAAGGACACTATATTCTCCAAAGCCATAAGAAAACCCAACTCTAGTGAGTCGAACCAACCTCTAAAATTCAACACAATAGGGTGAAGGTGAAGAACCTACTAGCATTGCGCGACGGTTTGACAAACTACAATGGTTCAACAATGAATGAAGGTGCTTAGCAATATATGATTGAGAGTTTTGACTAGGGAGGGCTACAAAGGCAGAAGTGTAGAATTACTAGCGCTTTAAATTTGATTGCTTAGATTGACGTCGTCAAGTGATGCTTCTTCCTAACTATGTCCATCACTAGTGAGCCGTGTACAAGTTGACTGCAACACTAATGGTAGAGAAGTGTAAGTGAAAAAGTGACCTCCACTCATATTCAACATGCTTTGGTACAGGTGGGTGACTGAGAGGAAGTGAACTGTTAGGACGGCATGAGAATGCATGAGAATGTGGATGGCAATGAGGTATTTTGGTAGTTCACTAATGGTGCATGTCATTTGACAGAAAGGTAAAATGGGAGCGAGTGAGGGTAGTTTGGTTGCAGAAGTAAGGGCCAGGGTGGTTTGTTTTCACAAATCACAACTAAGTTTTTCCCCTTGTCTTGGTAAAAAGGCTGAACTATGTAAATGGATGCTCACCTAAAATTGGCATAATATGCTATGGGGGAGCAAGCACATCAAATTTAACTCATTTGTCATGTACAGCCTTCAGGAAGATCAAGTGCCCATCTTAGCCCCTTTTAAGGCGCTTACAGCACAATACAAAGTGTCAACATGAGTTTCATAGGCATAATAACAAGTGACTGAGCAAGACTTAGTATTTGAAAGGCGATATAGTCTGAACCACAAGTTGGGAAAGTAAAATAAGATTAAACCACGTGTGATGAAACTAAACCTAATTCTAAACAAAATTAAGCCTTTCAAATCAATAAAAAAGAACCTCACCTCATATGGTTCCTGACTGGTAACGAAAAATGTGTCAAAACCAAAAACTTGATCTTTAAGAACGTCAATAGTACTCTTTGGGATCTTCATAGTTTCATCAAATTGTTGCTGTAAAGAAAATCATTCAAAATGTTCAAAGCAAAACCATTAAACAAGAAAAAAAAAAGAAGATTGCTCGATAAGTCTCACCTTCATTCCTGGCAGTGGTGATCCACTTGCAAACTCCAAGTCTTCATTCTTCTCCTACAGCAGGCACTTGATTCAGACACAAACCAAAATATTCAAGAATGTTATGCATATTCTTGCATCAAGTAAAACAGCTAGGTCTGGAAAGTTGAAATACCATGTCAGCATTTTGAGCCACAAGATTTTCTTGGATGGTCTCTATTTCAACAACCTGATCCAATAATTCTTGGCTTCCGGTGTTATCCTTATCCTAGTGAAATACATAACACTAGAATCATTTCTCATGTAAAGATGACAAATATATTGTATCCCAAACAAAGTAAACAGTATAGAAGCACTACAAATAACAGTATTTTATTAGTATTAGTGTACTTCTTCATTACTTGTTAACTACAGAGCAGAAGTTATAGGTGAAATTAATGAGAATTTATAGCTAAATAATCATAGTCTGTAAGAGAAGATTAACTAATCAAGGCTTCTTTAATTAATATTGCAGAGCAAGTTGTTAGTTCAAATCACTAAGTCAGTTAAAATTGGTTGCTTATTATACTTTTACAATAACTTTGCAATGATGTTAATGTTTTTATTTTATGCAAAATTATATGATGAATTTATTGTATTTTGGGGGTGAAGTTACAGGTTTCTTTCTTATTTTCTATATAATATCACCCACCTTACTTGCTGGGAAAATTCCTTTTAAGACAAATAAAGAAAAACCAGTGTATAAAGAATAAATATCAGAAATTAAACATGAGCACTGCAACATTCGTTCCAGTTAAAGTGAATGCGATGACAGATTATCATGTAATAGGACACTGCAACAAACATAAATTCAACTTAACAGTAGAACTATGAAATTGTGATATAACGATCAATGTTTACCAATTCCGTGACAGAATCCACAGAGCTGTTACTTTCAACAAGGTCGCCGACAGATGTTGGAGATACTTCATCAGTAGGTGCAACATTCTCCTGCAGAAATGGCTCAATACTAGTTTCAACAGAAAGTCACCACCTTTGGCACATCCAAAGGAAAATATTCCACACTAAAGCCTGGCTCAAGAGCATTGAAGAACAGTAACAAATATGAGCTGGCAAAAGAATTGAAATATAGCATAAACATATAAAGAGATGACTTTGTCTCTCTTGACAAGGTAACAAACATTTTAAGGAACAATAACATAGCAGCACTATTGTTATGTCCCAAGATGATTTATTTGCGCCATGCATAAGACCGTGCTCTAGAACTCTATAACAGAGGCCCTAATGTCTATAAGAAATTCCCAAAATAAGTACCTCAAGATACCACAAAATTTCTTTTGACTGCCATGCATCCCAACGTTCACAAAATTTAGTCCGTCACACAAATACTGATCATGAGCTAAATTTCAATTATTATCTGAGAGGAAAGAACTATAGTGGGAACAAACACTCATTAGGGAAAGCTTTAATCCAAAGGAAAACATTGACATTGAAGGTTTTGATCATATGCTAGCTAAATATAGAGGGTCAACAAACAAGTGTAAATGGGAACAAAAGCATCAGTGGAAACATAGTCCTACTTGTACATCAAGTATTCAACATATCATATCACAATCATGCTTCACAACAAGCATCATAAACAGGAAGCAAGCTCTTCCATAGTACTTCCAACAGTGTCTACACCCGGAACAACTTGAAGAGCATACAACCATCACATCAGATGGCCCACTATATTATTTGGGAGAAGTCATAACCTATACTAGTACCAATACATCATATATAAGCATATATATGTTATCTGATGCAAGCTTGGTGCCTAAACATATATACATATGTAACATCACAAGTTTAGCACATAATAAGATATATAGATGCAATGCAACTCTTGGGGAGGCATAAATGAAATATTTGGAGCTTAAAAGTATTATCAAATTAAGATAAAGTTAAACGAAGAATCTTGGTATATTGGGTGTTTGTGTGTAGACCTAAAATAAGTAGGTCTGCAAGTGGATTCAATTATAACAAGTCATTTGACCTAATACAGCTCAATTAAACAACTCATGCCAAAACTAATTGACATCCCAAGTCAACATTCTTATAAAATCACAACTGTTGGGTGATGGATCTATATATTCCCAACTAACTCAAATCTATAAATATAATTGACTCGATGCAGTTTGCTTCCAAACACGGATTACATTATTAAATAAATCCATAGATATATCCACATTCAATATTTCCTCTCATCATTATAATTGAATACACTTGATCTAGTTTATCATTAAGCTTCATTTTCAATCATTTCATTATGCTATTTCGGTAAAATTCATCAGGATTTAATGAACTCAATCCAAACATGACTCAAAATCTTCAAAAAAAAATGTATGCACTACTAAATAAACAATGTACACTAATTTATCTCTCTTAAATTCTCCAATTAACCAAATTAATTAAAGACTAACAGAAGTTTTACCTAGTTTGATGTCAGAATCTACATCAAATATATTGCACAGTGGTCAATTCTGCTGAAGTTAACATGGCTAAGTTAAATCTCTAAACTATTCATCTTATTATTAGATTCCTTTTCAATTCATGAGCAACTTAAAGACACAAAGAACATGTGGCATTGTTACAATTCAACTATAGGTAATCTTTCCCTAGCTCATCATCATATCATCATTATTCTATTGATTAAGTCAATGATATATGAAACCAAAAGCATACATATTTAGGTTCTTTGTCCTGCAAAGCACTTGCGGGAAAATGGTACATCTAAGAATAATGTAGTTTAAAACTTTAAGGTCACAGAAAATTAATAAACTATGATGATGCACTAGGAAAAAATTAGCCGACAGTTATAACAATGATCATTTTGTTCTTTGTGTCTTTTGTTATTCAAGAACTGATAGAGAATCTATCAATAATTTGAATCTATTGAGTTAGAGAGTTCACTTAGTCTTCTAATAGCCTTTAAATCTCATCATCGAGATTCATCTCAAATTCTCAATACAAGCTCAAACTAGTAGAACCTTAAATGTTGGCTCTACTTTGTCTTGACAGTTCCAATGCCGCCAATAGTATTGACACTAGTGTGTAACAGGTATTAGTAATCCAACAGACCCATTAAATACTGAACCCACCATTCAAAATGCAATCAGACTTGATTCCATACTCTTATTAACCTCAGGAAAATTTAAACATCATGCAAAGCATTTCAAATTAATTTTTAACGTCAACAACAAGGTAGACTCTAGTAAATGTTGCTAATTAAGTTTGTTAATTGAATTATTTAAGGGAGAGAACTTGGAAGTTGGAAGGAAAGTGTGTTAATATTTTATTAGTAGTGTACTGTAATTGATAAGAGAATTTGGTAAGATGGAGTAGACTCATGTTTGGTTATAGTTCTTAAAATCTTGTTGAATTTTACTCTATAAGTACACATTAAATAATAGAAAAACAAAGCCCAGTGAGAAATTTGACTATCATTACATACTTGAATTGTTAAATAAGGTGAGGTATGATTAGAAGCAAATTGGGTCAAGTCCATTACACATACACATTTGAATTAATTAGAAATTGTTTGATCCACTACTCAATAGTTGTGATTTTATGATAATTTTGATTTGGACTTTTAATCAATTTTTACAAGAGTTTTTTAAGGCAAAGACCTTATTAGCCTTGTCCTTATCATTACTAGTATTCAAGTTCAAATAAGGTCTATCAGGTCAAATGATTGGTAAGAATTGAAATCACATGTGAATCAACTCATCTGAAGGTTATTTATAGAACCTTGTGTAAGTATGTTGAATATCAAGATTTATTTCTTGATTTTATCGTGATAGTGTATTCCTTTTAAGGGCATAAATATTTGATTTATCATAGCATTCATTGTACAATAAAAGGTGCATATATATGATATATTCTAATTTCTAACATGCATTAAACTTTTGATGATATATACATTGCTTTAGATAATGACGACGATAATAATGTATATATGATTATGCATGATGATGCTTGTTTTGATGTAGTTATTACCAACATATTTCCCAAAGGGAATTAGCAAATACTTGGTGAATGTGCTATCTCGGATTGTCTCAGCTATGGGTGCGGACACCACTCTCTTGGGAGTATGATGGAGATCTTGCTTCTTCTTTATCATGCATATTCTATGTCAACTCATGCTAGGAAGCACGTATGACGCATGTGAAGTAATTTGCTGTATAATGGATGTGCAAATCAGATTCACGTTTCTACAAATGCTTTATTCACATTCACTCTTATTTATCAACCCTTTACTTTATAGCTAGTGTATGATCAAATCATCAAACCACTAATGTCTATGTCTTCCAATAATTTAAAAAGCATATGCAAGTGGTGCGTGGTTAAGCCACTGCACAGAGTATATGCAAGATTCAAGTGCACATGGAGTCCTTATTAAATATTGTTTAAAATTAGTTGTATTAATAAAAAAATATTCAAAAAGGTATTGAGAGTTAAAATAATCTAGTTACTTCAAGTATATTTTCTAGCACTCATTAAGATAAACATGTTTTATGCAAAAAAAAGTTTTAGATAGTGATATTAAATTTACATTCTATTTAGGTATCATAATTGTCACCAATCTATATATAGTCAGTAAGTTTATTCAATCGCTTATTTTGAAACAAGTTTTGTCTTATCAATTGTTATGTGCATTGATGAAGAAAATAATCTTAAACTTCTCTCCTTGGTTGAGGGTTGAGGGAGGTCTTGGCTTCCAATACTTTTGTGGATAAATTTCACATCTAGCCGAATTCAACTGACTGCATCTGCATATCAAATCTAATAATTATTTAAAGCCTATTTTCACTTTTCTTATCCTCTGTCGCCAATTACAATCTAACCGTGTAGCCAAGTAATCTCTTTCCTTCTCAGTTTGTTCGATTCCTTGTATATATACACATTGAATTAAATATAAAATGTTAATTCAAATTGTGGGACCTACATAACTTATGTAAAGGTTTGAACCAAGTGCCAAAATGGATATGACTTGATCCAGCAAACTAGGTAATATAAAAGCAATATGCACTACCTATTCCCACAACACATCTGCACCGTAAAATGGATTTGCAATGCATTGCAGATGCGGTCAAATATGCAGTTGCTAGAACTGATAGTTAAATGCTGATGCTTTTCTTTGGATTCAACCTTTTCCTATTGAGAATTTGTGCTCACTAAATTTATTTCCTCTCATATCATAATTGAAGTTTGGTACTATAAGCACATGATTGGCTTTTGCCTCACGGACTAAAATTTGTAAATGTCGGGATGCAGGTAAGATGATAGAAGCTTTGCGGCACATTCAGCTATTACCCTTCGAGATTGTTTTAGATGCGGGGAGAAAAGAGTTTTTTAAGCAGGATCTCGCACATGGTGCGATTAAGTCGTGCGAGGGCATAACAGCAGTTTCAGTCAATCTATATTGGACGTTATAAGGTGTATGTAGGAAAACAAAGTGACCTCGTCAAGGGATTGAATAGGGAACAGTTGGAGACAAGCAGACAGTACTCCAGCGCAAAAGACGCACCTTTTCGCCGTTGCTGTCCGGCTCCGTTTCCGTCATGGCCTGGCACGCAGTCCGCCGCCTTCTCGCCTTTAAACTGAACAAAGTACGCGAAAGTGATCGAATTACATGAAAAAGGAAGCGCTCCTAGTCAATCTGCAAGGCCGCAAACCTGAGGAGGGTGGGAGGTTTCAGCGAGAAGCTCCTCAAGGAGAGCGCACTCCTCGAAGAAAACGCAGGCGTGCGTAGGTAGAGCCCGGCGCGGAGAGCG
Organism: Costus lasius; assembly: GCA_027563935.2. Lineage (NCBI taxonomy): Eukaryota > Viridiplantae > Streptophyta > Magnoliopsida > Zingiberales > Costaceae > Costus > Costus lasius. The sequence goes on along the minus strand of CM050447.1, from coordinate 42,905,846 downwards.
CAGCAATGGAGGCATTGTGAGCCGCGAGACAGATCCGCCGGGAAGCTCATGGCGGAGAGGCACACGATCCCTCGACGGAGAAGATTGTCTCCTTCCTATCCTTTCTACTCGAGCGTTCCCGAGAGAGGGGAGTTTCAGCTATCGCGGCGAGGAGGAAGATGAATGAGTCGGCACGGGATCTTATCCGTTGCCGAGGCTCGAGCGGAGATGGAGAAGAGGAGGGAGGGAAGCAGATCTTTTATTTTCCATCGAACGAGAATGCGGATCGCGACCCGCACCCGCATAAATTTGGTTCATCGGATCGACTGGAAAAGCGATCCGACGGAGTGCCGGTTCGCCAATTGAGGTGGATGCAACCCGAGAATATTCGAGTCAGATACTCAGATCCAATATCCTATCCTCGAATATACAAAGTGTAGGATGATATATATAAAACTTAAACAAAAAATATATAATTTATAAATCAAAATATCTTTAATGAGATCATGAATATATCATTCATAGAACAAGAATATATGGTGTTAATCAAGTTAAATGAGTTCACCAATTCGTAGAGTTTATGTTATCATCGATCATGGTTTTTTATAATTGATTACCACCTTCTTCATAAGATACAGGTGGAGATTGATTCGTGATCATGAGCTAAATCACTCATTTATGAAAGATGATCTTACAATTTCAATAAATGAGTGTTGGCTTGGACAAAAAAAAAACTAGGGCTTTTTCATGGTAGAAGAAGATGGGAAGAAGACGAACACGAAAGGAGCTGCACTCGAACATTCACAAAAATTACATAGCAAGTATATTTCCATTCCCGTTTTTGGTATATAATTAGTACCCAACTTAACATGACCAATCCAAAATAAACCTAAAGTCCACATCTAATTATCTAATAAAGTATTAATTTAATACTCCGCCTCAGTGCTATTATTCTCTGTTCATAACAAATCTATAAGATAGTTAAATTATATATATATATATATATATATATATATATATATATATATATATATAATGTCTGCTACTTGATCATTTGTGTTGATATGCTTCATAAGAATTTTTCTATTTTCAACTGCTTCTCTAATATAATAGTGCTTAAGGTTTATATGCTTTATTCAGCTATAAAAGATTGAATTATTTGACATAATAATTAGGGATTTGTTATCACATAAAAGAAACTGTAGTCTTTTCTTATTTTTTTAATCATGTCTTCTAAAATTCTTCTCAACCATATAACTTTTGTAGCTCCTGCCACATATTTAGCTTCGGCAGAAGAATGTGTCAATCTCTCTTACTTCTTTGAGGCCTAAGAAAATACACCCAAACCAAGTGTAAATGTATACCTAGATGGACTTTTCAAATCATTCATACTACTAGCCCAATTACTATCACAAAATCCAAACAATTCAACTTTTTCTTTTTCATTTTTATTATACATGAGCCCAAAAATCTTTACTGCCTTGTATGTATCCCAATACTCTCTTTGCAACTCGTGCATCTTACTTGGTTGATGCATAAATCTTGATAGAGCATACATGATATAGGGTCTTAGTTATGAGATATAACAAACTTCAAACCAAGTTTCTATTGAGTGCATCATCTACTTTACTACTACCATCGTCTTTCACCAATTTTTCATTAACTAACAATAGTGTTGACATCAAATTGCAATTCTCCATTAATGGTTTGGGCATACTTTTTTAAGAAATATATACACCATCTTCTATTTGATCAATTTCAATACCCAAGAAATAATAAAACAAGCTCAAATCATTCATCTCATATTTACTCATCATCTCAATTTTAAATTTATGCATCATTTTCTCATCATCACATGTAAAAATCAAATTATCAACGCATTGAGAAACTATAAGTATACTATGCTTGATGTAGAGTGTTGGCTCATTTGAACTTCTTGTGAATTCTATGTTAGTGAAGTATGCATCAATTTGTCTATAGCATACCCTTGGTGCTTATTTCAACCCATATAATGTCTTTCTTAACTTGTGCACTTTTCCTTCTATTCCTTCAACTTCAAAACATTTTGGTTGCTCAACATATACTTCTTCTTTCAATACTCCATTTAAGAAAGCTGATTTTACATTAAGTTGATGCAATTTTTAACCTTTTTGTGTTGTTAATGCAATCAACATTCTTATTGTTTCATGTCTTGCTACCGATGAAAATGTCTCTTGAAAGTCAATCCCTAGCTTTTGTGAGTATCCTTTTACCACCAACCTTGCCTTGTATGAAACCATTTGGATTTGTCTTTATTTTGTAAATCCATTTGAGCCCAATTGTATCTTTGTCTTCTAGTTTGTCAACCAACTCCCAAGTTTTATTTTTCTCAATAATTTTTATCTCCTTCTCCATTGCATTTCTCCATACTTACTCCTTGACCACTTGTTCAAAGCATTCTAATTCTACAAAACAAAAGTTGCAAGTAGCACAAATGCTACTTATATGTCTCATTCTTACCGGTGTTAAATTTAGAGTAGATAAGGTAGACCCAACATGTGTTAGAGGTGATTGTTCTTGGTCTTCTTCTTTGTCATGCTCATTTGTATCTTTGTTCCATGATATCTCCTCCTCTTGGATTGGTAATAGTGCACTTTCCATACCTTTTCCTTTTGAATCTAACTTATCTTTTTTTATTAAAAATCATATCTTGACTTACAATCACCTTGTTTCTTTTTAAGCTAAATAGTCTATAGCCTTTTGATTCAGTGTTATAGCCTACAAACACACATTTCTCATCTTTTTCTTCAAGTTTGTTTCTCATTTCTTTTAGAATATGAGCATAACAAATGGACCTAAATATGCACAAATGATTTGTCGATGACTTTCTTCCTTCGAACCATGCTTCAAATGGTATCTTGTTCTCAAGCGCCTTTGTAGGACATCTATTTAACAAATAAATTACCGTGTAGGTTGCCTCAGCCCAAAATGTTAATGTCAAGCTTTTCCCATTCATCATAGTTCGTGTCATATCTATAATTGTTCTATTTTTTTCTTTTGGCAATGCCATTTTGTTGTGGTATGTAACCAACTGTTAATTATCTTTCAATGCTAATATCTTTGCAAAATTTATAATACTCTTTAGAATTGTATTCATCACTTTTATCACTTCTCAACTTTTTAATCAACTTACCACATTGTCTTTCAACCATATTGTGAAATTTTTTTGAAAATTGAAAATGCATCAGATTTTTGTCTCATGAAGTAAACCCAACATATTCTTGAATAATTATGAATGAAAGTAATGAAGTACCTATAGGCTATTACTATCATGAGAGGTTGTTTTCATTGGACCACACATGTCAGTGTGAACTAGCTCTAATAGTGTCTTTGCTCTCTATACATTTACCTTTGGAAATGACTCTTGATGTATTTTGTCAAGCACACATGCTTCACATATATTGTCATTGTCTTCAATGTTTGGTAAGCCATAAATTATACTCTTTTCACTTAACATCTTTAAGCTTTCAAAGTTCACATGTCTAAGTATTTTGTGTCATAACCATGACAAGTCCTCTATACTAGCTTTCAAGGTAATATTTCTTGTCAGATTGAAAATGAGAGAAAAATTTTTATTTTTCTCCATTTTTACAACCGTCATTAAGTCTTTCTTATTCTTAATATTATCATAAATTTTGCATAGTGCTCCCTCAAAATGAACTGCATGCCTATGCTCAAATAGTTTACCAACATTTAGCAACTTTTTGTCCCAAATCTGGAACTAACAACACATCATGTATCAACATTTTATATTTCTTTGATGCAATAACAATTGTGTCTTTTCCCTTGGATTTGACAATTGCACCATTGCCCATTGTAATTTGAGTTGCAACCGTTGTATCAAGCTTACAAAAAATTGATTCATCTCTAGTCATGTGGTTGCTTCACCCACTATCAATTTACTGTACACCTTCCTTTTGTTAAACTATCATTTGACACGCATAAATACTTCCTTCTCCACTTCTATCTTCGGTGTATTGTTCTTAAATCAATAATACTTTTCTATGTGACCATATTTTTTACAATAATGACATTGAGGCTTTCCCTTATTTTTATAAAATTTTTCAATATGACTGGACATCTTACAATAGTTGCATGTTCGCACTTTCTTATCTTGATTGATATTTACCTCCTCCTCTTCTATTTCTTCTGCTACCTCTACCATGTCCACCACCATGTGATGCTTCTCTTTTAGTTCTAATTTGGTTGAATGACTTTTTGACATTAGCCTTAGATTGAAATACACTTTTAAGAGATTGCTTAATATACCTACTCAACTTTTGCTCATGCATTTCACGTGAACTCATTAGATCATGAATTTATCAAAAATCTTTAATTTCTTCAATGATAGCAATTATAGTATTGTACTTGGAAGAAATGCTAATAGGTATTTTCTCACATGCAACCTTGTCGATCAAATTTTTACCCAAACTTCTCATTTGATTCACAATTTTAATTACAGAAATAATATTTTAAAAACTCATTTTTCTTCATTTGTAAATTTTAAAAATCTTTTTTGAGAGTTAAGAGTTTTATCGTACTAGCCTTTTCAGTGCCTTGAAACTCTATTTGTAAAATCTCCTATGCTTCTATAACACTTTTAGCTCCTATGATTCTTGGAAATAACTTATCAGAGATATTTTGTTGAATGAGAAAAAGAGTCTTTGCATTTCTTTTTATTCTCCTTCTTTTCTGTTGGATTGAAGCCTTAATCTTCCACTACCTCTCAAAAATCTTGTGAGACCGTGAAAGTTTTCATTTTGATGCTCCAATAATCATACTTCTACTCAAAGATAGAGTGAGACTGGCCGCCCATGCTCCTTCTCCTTTCTTTTATTTCTCAATCCTTTTGAAATCTCATAAAAAAATCTATGGCTTTTTCACGGTAAAAGAAGATGAGAAGAAGAAGAACAAGAAAGGCGCTGCACTCCAACATTCATTAAAAAAAAAAAACACAATAAGCCTATTTCAATTCAGCTTTTGGTACATAATTAATACCTAAATCTAATGTGTGCCAACTTAAAACACATGATCTACCCAAAATAAGCCAGAGTTCATATTTAATTATTTAACAAAATATTAATTTAATATTAAGAAGTTGATTTTATTCAAATTGACTAGGTCATGTGTCAGAATTTAAAAATTATATTAAAGTTCACCTTATTATCAACTTTTTTTACTTGTACAACATTTATATAGTTGTATCTGTCACTTGCCATACGAGGAGGAAGAGGATATATTAAAATTAATCATTACTACAATCAATTTTATTTATTATCATTTAGGAGGAACTTGCTCTTGAGTTGAGTTAAACTCAAGGACACTAAGACCTATGTTGGGGGTACAAAGAAGCCTCAAATGTTATTAATTTGAAAGACATTTTATCTTATTGGCCTTAACACATACTAACACTAATGCTCATTGTTTGCTCAATCAAGATGTCTCCTTTCGTATGCTACTAATGTTACTCCAACCTCATAGCCACATTGTTTAGCATAACATATTAATGTCTTTCTCAACGATGTACTTAGCTCTTGAAGCTCACATGATCTTAATCCGTTTACGAAGAGGTTATCTCAATACAACGCATATAACACATTTAATAAATGAAATATATATTATAAAAATTATATATACACATATACAATTTTATTATATAGTAAAAGTGTAACATGAAATATTAACCCAAGATACCAAATTATGACAAGTACTCAAATTGGTCTAAGCATTTGATCTTATCCAAATTATTTGTAGCATCTTTGAGTACCTACTTAGCTTTATAAGATGTAAAAAAAAAATGTGTTTGAGCTTACAGCTCAAATTCAAATCAAGTTTCAGTCTGAAACTATGGAAAAAATAAAAAAATATAATTTTACAAAAAATGCTTAACCAACTACTTTGAAAAAATAATAATTATTAATAAGTATATAAAAAATATTTTAATTTGAATACTTCATACAAAAATCTGAGATGAAAATAAAAAAAAAATTAAATTGATTGAGAGTACCTACTGATTTTCATGTAAAGACCAAAGTCAAATTCAAATAAATAATAAGACATTCAACACAAATAATCCAATTAAATTTTAGAATACGAATAAGAGAACTTAATTCGTTATCGTTCCCAACTATCGTTCTTAAATACTAAAGCTGATGATGAGTATATAAATATTAAAAATCAGATTCAAATTATTATCAAAACATTGGACTCAAATATTTAGTAAACTCATGTCAAATTTACGCAATCAACTCATTCTCAAAACATGAGAACTCAACTAGTGTCAGCCTTCATTGTCGTCCTTCCCGAGGTTTGATGCACCTAGCTCCCTCCACCGTAGTACAATGTACTAGATTTACCGCCTTGCTTACTGAAACCTTACTTGTGCCTTTATTTTATAATGATACAAACAAAATCTGACTTTACTAATTCATAATTATGCTTGTTAACTTAATGTTTAGAAATCAATTGAAAAAGTGTAACGCAATAAAAGACGACATAGTAAATGATGGAGGAGGATAATAGGGGAAGGGGTTAAATGGGTCGAGACCGGCGCAAACAATGAAAATCTCCCTAAGCAATAATAGTAAAGTAACAGGATATAAGTATGTCTAATCACACAAACAATATAGTGGCAGGATCTGTTAGTTGTGCGTAAATGTAAGTTTAATACGAACCATAAAATAAGTAAAACACCTGCGTGAATGAAGCCAAAGAAACTGGGCTTTCTAGGGCCGGATCACCTGCTGTCTACTGCTGGAAATGCAATTTAATGAAATGGGCTGGGCTGTTAAAGTGGCCCAAACTTGTCTTTCCCTTTCTGGGGCGAGGCGAATTAATGGAAGATGGGGGAAAGGGTGGTAGCACGTCGGTCGAGGCTGGAGCTAAGGCGACGCGCCGATTCACTTCGGTCGATCCGGGTTCCGCCTCGACGATCCTGAACGGAGGAGAGGGCGAGGAGGTTGTGGCGTCAGGCATGCGAAGCGATGAGCCTGCTCCGATCTGGTGAGGGCAAAGGAGCCGGAGCGACGAGGTTCAGGTGATGGGAGAAGCACACGTGGGTGATTCTTGTGCTTGGAGATGGCGGAGACGTGACGGGGAAAACGGAGAGGTAATGGGGCGCGCAGGCGAGCAGAGAACTTCGCCGATTCTCCTTTCTGGCGGAGATGGGGACGACACGGTGGGCGAAGGAGGCGTCGAGATTAGTTGGCAAAAGGCAGCGGGGCAGGCTCGCAGAGGCACAGGAGCGAGGAGGAGAAGTGCGTTGACGAGGGAGGCGATCTAATGGAATATGGGGAAGGCAATGGTGACAGGCGAAGATTGGAGGAGGCGAGCCGACAAGAAGACGTTGGAACGGGTGAAGCACGGGGAAGTGGGGAGGGCGACGGTGCCGGATTGATGATGATGATAGAAGGAGAAGAAGCCGATGCAAGGGGTTTAGGCGAGGGTGAAGATGTTGGAGGAAGAGAATTCAGCATTTGTGGGAAAGGAAAAGAATGCAGAAGAGTCGAAATCGAGAGAGGTGGAGAGAATAGAAAGAAGAGAAGAACCACACTTAGAACAACATAACTTTGATTTCATTCAATTGGACTTTGTTTCTCCCTATTACAATAGCATAGAGACCTATTTAAAGCTAGTTAGAAGGATCAGATTGTAACACATGTCTCAAATCGAATCGTCTAATAACAAAATAAAATATTCTAATACATCATAATGTCAACAAACCATGGAAAGACGGGTAGACCTCATCGTTACTTGTGTTCATAATGGTAGTTATCCCCGTAAAATGTGCAAGATTAATGCTGCTTACTTCTGAAATCGTGCTAGGTTCGTATCCCCATCAATTATACTTGCGCCATCAATGTTATTAGAATAAGTGTCATTAATGGCGACTTCTCGTTCGCTTGGACCGGATTCGGATCTCCATCAATTATACTTGCGCCATCAATGTTATCAGGATAAGTGTCATTAATGGCGACTTCTCGTTCGCTTGGACCAGATTCGGATCTCCATCAATTATACTTGCGCCATCAATGTTATCAAGATAAGTGTCATTAATGGCGACTTCTCGTTCGCTTGGACCGGATTTGGATCTCCATCAATTATACTTGCGCCATCAATGTTATCAGGATAAGTGTTATTAATGGCAACTTCTTGTTCACTTGGACCGGATTCGGATCTCCATTAATTATACTTGCGCCATCATTGTTATTAGAATAAATGTCATTAATGGCGGCTTCTCATTCGCTTGGATCGTCGGATTGGGTTTGGATCCCCATCAGTAAATGGGTACCTCAACTTCTCGAGTATTCGCTGAGGGAACAATGCAGCATTTGTCATCAAATCAACACTGGTAGAGATACAAATCAATAGTCAGGCATCTTCGAATCGAGGTCGAGTATTAAATTTCATTTTAACTAGGAAGCTCATTTAATGGTGGATGTTAAGAAGCTGAAGGAAACCTAAAATATTAATAATATAAGCAGATACTTTTGTGTTCAAAAACTGGAAAAAGGTGCATATGTCACGGTGTGGCTTTTTGCCAACTCGAAAAGGTATGCGGTCACCGGAACTGGATGTTGCATCCGCGGACAGGCGCGGATACAATTGCATAGCTCACTATAAAATCAAGTCGCGCATCTTGACTGGCCTTTTGATTGCGTTTGTGAAACCCTGGAATGATCATAAGACCATTAGAAGATTCATACAAGGATTTAAGAATAAAATAAAGATAGAATAAAAAGTTCTATATTATAAGAGTATTCTAAGGAAACATTACCATGATTTTTACAAAAATATGACGTCAAGAATTGCTGTAAGAAAAATATATCATAACTTCTGATATTTTTTAAATAGGATAAGTGGCGAAGAAGATATCAGAATCCTACATTAATAACTAATGTCTTTATAACACCATTTGAGCTAACACATACATTTATAACATCAACCAATGCATTACTTAATTCAGAATTTTGAGTTACTGTATTAGCTGCAAATGAGCAGATATGAACCAAGCCATAGGGCGTGCACCTTCTCTTACGGATATACAAGTAAAAGAAGAATAGATAGCATCTTTTAAGCCTAAATTACATGATATTGAACTTAAAGATTCACTGAATTGGCGGAAACAAATGCAACAACATAATCTTTCTACAGTATTTCCATCTCCCGTGACAATGAAGAGTAAGATTATGACTATGCCAATAATGCCAATTATCTTTTTCGTTCATGATCAAGAATGCATCAAACAATTAACCAATTACACCAATTATCTTTTTTCCATTTATGGTCGAGATGGTATCTATGAATTAAGTAAACTGTCAGAGCTTATATTTCTAACTGTAAACTTTGCCATAAGCCTGATCCAGACTTTTCAGATTCAGCGTATGAAAATCTGATTGCCTTATCAGATTTTTTCTGCATATCCAAGAATATTTAACCCGATATCCTCTCATCTTCTATCGGCTGAATAATGCCTATCATTCATTCGCCTTCTATTGTTGTAAGTTTAACCTATTATGCAAGCAATAGCCTTGTATTGTCGTACATCGCTGGCAAGTGCAAACTGATCTCAGATTGCTGCAGCAACTTTCATCTAAAGACGAGTGACAGTCTTGACACCAATAGATCGACCTAGTAAATTAGAAAAAAGATAAGAGCAAACGGACCACTTTGCTGGAATACTTGTAGAACATATTTAAATCAGTTTTTGAACTATACAGTTTTTCCTAAAAGACTAGAAAAGTTCACAGTAAGATGATGCCAAAGGATGTTTACTGTTTTATTTAGTTCTAACCAGGGTTTTTAAAGTTATTCTGGTCCGGACCAAACTAATGTTGGAGCAATTGGAGCAGAATCTAGCAGGAGGAGAAAAAGAAGGAGAAGAAGAGGAAGGATGCGGTGAGATGGCAGATGAGCGATGGCGGATGCAGGGCGGGCTCGGTTTCTCCTTCCTCTTCTTCCTCTTCTTCTTTGGACCATTCGATTCCATTGAAATTCTGGCCGGTACGACCAATATGTACCGGTCAAATCGGAACTTGAAACCTTAGTTCTAACAATGAATTGATATGTGAAAATGCAGAAAAACAGAAAACCTAACATCAAAAAGTATGCCAAAAGAATATATATAGCATATTATTTAATGAACAATATCAGAAGTTTATAATAGGTATCAACAGGTTTAAGATACTAGTCCAGTTCCTTTGGTAGAAATAAGATTGAAGCATATCTTGTGTATACCTCATTGTATTTGAAGATAAGAGGACGTGAATCTCTTTCAGTAGTCGCCACATTTTGCGCTCCGGAACCTTTGGAATTTGCATTGTTTGCTCTTTTAAACCTGCAGTTATTGTAACTATTAGTAGAGGCAATTTTTTTATTCTATAAATCCTATGTTATTTGGTTTTTTGTAAATTGAAAAAACTTCTGATTATACTCATAATTCTCCAGTTGACTATATGATCCACCAAGCTCTAATCTGAGTCAACTGATGACATACTGACTCCAAGTCAAGAGAAAAATCTATTTGCAGGGCTAATATAGTGTACATGTGCAAACAAGCTACCACATTACCTGTCAAAAAAGTTGAATGGATGGTTTGAAGATTTTTTCAAATATTCTGGATCTTTAGCGTTAATATCACGAGAATGGCCTTTTTTGCCTTGTGGAACTGAAGTGGGACTATTTCTTGCTATATTTCGCCTCTCGTCCAAGGTCACTTTCCCTTTGCTGTCTCCGGAACTAGCGTTCCTGACAAATGCACCTCCAGCACCCGAGTTAGAATGACCTGGATCCATTGTGATATTTTCACTGATTATATCAGCTTTTTTGTCAGTGCTATCCCGTAAAATCCTGTGCTTATCAACCTGAAATTTTGTTCTCATATTTCAGCCAAAATTAACACCTTAAAACAAGGTTTTAAATGCCAACATGTACCATTAAAAAAAATATAAATAACATATATCCGGTATCAATCGATACAAGTTAGACCGTACCGCTTATATCCAGCAATATGGATCGATTTTAAAAATCTTGCCTTAAACAAAAAAAATATTAAATGACATATTTGCCTCTAATAGCCAATATGAGATGAGAGCATATTTTAAAAAAAATAATAATAAAATTAAAGAGATCAACTTGGTAAATCAATGGAAGTCATACTAACATGCATGTAAAAAAGAAAATACATGCAGCCTATTATATTTAAATAATTGTATAGTGAATGACCTAACCCAGCAACAAAAAGACCACTTTACGAAAATTGACAATTAATGTTACCTGTATTATTATTTATTTTTAATTCCTGCACAGCACTAAATCTGGCTGTTGTAGCAGCAGGTGATTTATGGTATTTTCCAACAGTTGTAGGAATGAGAAAGGCATTAGGATATCAGGATTATTATTCTCCATCTTGATGTACTGGTACTCACCTCATGCACCAAGATCTGCTTCATGGTTCCAGATAGTCCAAAATGCTGAGATTGGTGGTCCTGTTGTATCATCAGAAGTTTACTTGATATGAGGAACCAACTTCTACCTTTATTTCAGAAACTACAAAGAAACAGAAGGAAACCTTAAAGTGCACAAAATCATGAACTGGGGGATCAAGAGATAATGGTAGAACATCAATAGAAGGTCCATATTTTTGAGTCTTTTCTGGTAGCTCAGGTTTGGAATTTTTATATGTGATGGAAAAAGAGACCATAGTATCCACAAGCTGGTAAAGATCATTTTTTTCTCTTTCCGACAAGAGATGCATTGCCACCTGGAAATTTGGAAGCAAATATTAAAAGAACACAAAAAAGGATTTAATCAAATGAATGGATGAAAAGTCAAACTATGAAGTTAGATTTTTAGCAAACCCCGTTAGGCAACCAAGTAAACAACAATTCAGGTGTAATAAATGCATAAAATATACATCAGTGCATAAAGGACACACTTCTTGCTACAAATTGGAAAATCCAATTTTCTTTTGGAATCAGGAAAATGTGCGCAGCAAGTAGGCATTGGCAGATTACAAACCTACTCTCACTTGTTCAGATTGGCCAGGCTATCAGAGCTTGGTCTATTTTTAGTTGTAACAATGCCTCAAATATAATCATGGTCCTCTAAAGTTATTTGCCTTAGTTTCTCATGGCCTAGTTACAGTTTCTAATTATATACATGATAAGGCTGTATTTGTCTTGACTTAAATGAAGTTGGTAGTTTTGTCTCTAAACTTGATACAAGAGCAACCGCCGGTCCCCTTGTTCTATTCCTCTTTATGATCATTGTACGGGTACAACAATCCTTCTCAGTGCTCCTAGCAAAAGTTTGATCTTACTCAAATTGCAATTCCCACGCATTCACCACTACTAATATTATGTGTATAATATCCATTGTACCTCCTACATCTAATATGATTATTTAGCTTTCTCCGGTCAACAATTACTATTTACTGCTGCCTTTTACAATTGTTACCTCCAACTTGTTTAAGTTCAAATATAGCATTTTTAGCTTCCTCTAGAACTTCAACGGATCTTGGATTTGTTTTTCTATAATAAAACATATGATCACAACCTGTTTGCTAATTTCACATTAGCTAATTGCTATCCTCTTGTGTTCACTACTCATGGCTCACATGCTCCTATGCCTGATTATATTAACACTTCGTTCTTATTTTTACCTAATGTTCCTTATACTTATGTTTTACTAGTAATCTATTATAATCATATTCATGGTTTTACATATTAGGTCATACCATTATACTAGTCCATCGTTAGACCAATATGTACCAATCATTACTGGTGCATACCAACACACATTAGTGACACTACCAATTGGTTTCAATCAAGGTTTAGAACCTCGATTCATACCATAAACCAATCCAATTATACAGGGCAATATGGACTAATTTTCAAAATCTTGGTTTCAATTAAATCAAGCTATCTATCTATATGCACTATATGATACCAACTAGGTATGAACCAACTATACCGGCCTATATGGACTGATTTTTTAAACCATGGTCCTATTGCACATTTTTTTTATTACTTTTTAACATTTTTCCAACTCAATATACCTTTTACGTTACATAAAGGCCACAATTGATAAATCTTTAATTGAATTGCATCTATGTTTTGCTTAAGCAATTTGGCATATACCTTAAAGACTAGGGGTGTCCAAATTTCGGTTCATTTGGTTGAACCAAAATTTTCAGTTTGATTTGGTTTCAAGCTAAATTTAGTTCGGTTCGAGATAATTAAAAAAATATCTGTTCGGTTTTCAGTTCAGTTCAAAAATTTCGAGTTCAACCAAAAAAACCAAAATTTTAATATAATATTAATATTTTTATACAAAATATATTATATTATTATTTTTATTAAAAATTAATAATATAATAGTATAAAAATAGCTATATATATATATAATTAAGTTCGGTTTAACCCAAACCGAACTGAAACCGAACCAATATTTCAGTTTGAGTTTGGTTCGGTTTTTAGAAAGTTCGGTTCGATTTCGGTTTGAAAATTTTTTGTTTTTCAGTTCGGTTTGAAATCGGTTCGGTTCGGGTTGAACCGTTTGGACACCCCTATTAAAGACTAATCATTTGATGATAATTTTAATATACAATTTATCATGTTCAATTATTAAATGAAAGGCATTGTTGTTATTATATTTGATTGATATTTGCATAATATAACTTATTATAATAATGTCCTTAGAATAATATGATTATTCTTAAATGTCTCTAGTTGAGTATTATTTTATAGATTAAAACAACAATAATACTCTTGAGACTAGAATGTCTAGTGACTGTTGACAAGGATTTCTCATGATCTTATTAGCTTTGCAAGCACCATATAGTCTTATTTTTATTTAGTTCTTATAACCTAATTTCATGTCCTTTTGAGTTATTTCTTTAGATGCTTATAGATTTACGGTACAAGTCTTTCACTCACTCAAAATATTTTTCTACTTTTATCAATATCAAAGATGATTATTGTTGTATGACATAGATTTATCTTATTAAAAAATTATTATGGAAAAAACTCAATTCTAGACATATCCTAAAACATACTAATAATGATATAGAATATTTATGGCTACATACCTGTATACCTTTTAATAAGATATAATAGCCTCATATAGGAATTGTCTCTTCCTTAACATGGCTTGTGCTATTCTATTTCATAGGACATGTCTTACACTTACAGAGTAGCATTATTCTTACTACATGCAAATTTATTAATCACTTCCACTCCACTATTTATAGATATTAGTCATTTTTCTTATATGTTTATTCACATATGTCACTCTTTAGCAATACATGTTCCTTTACTTGTCCTATTATGTTATTGTATGGATATTAATCATGACAAGCATAGTGCATGTTGTATTATTATATTTTCTTGCCTGTTTCCTTGAAAGAGCTGTTATGATTCAGATCTTCACTCAAACTCCAATCTCTTTTTATGCTAATCTTCCTTTTCGTATGACTCTTCTACTAATCTGCCTTGTCATTACCTATCATTCCCTTGCCCCCAATTACCTACCAATCCACACCCCCATGCCACCTACTCTCCCCTGTATCGACCACCCCTCTGGGAGTTTATTATCAATGCTGTCGCCAAATAGGTTCAACTTACACCTGTTCCAACTTCTTCCTAGACCATCTATTTAAGGGACCATTGATGATCTTCCCATTTCTCTAAGGTAGATACCTCCACAAGTCATCTCTTTAAATATTTATCTTCTTCATATCACACATTTCTATTACATATTTTCTTATTTTTGTACAAGTCATTTTGGGAACCGATACTAGACTCTAGTGTTTAAGAACCAATTACTACCACTTGGTATGGGCAGTAGATACCTGTCTGCCCGTGGTCCAGCAAATGGACCACATCCAAACTAGACCTGTTTACGATACATACTGATAGGTACCAATAAATATTAGTAGTCTAGTACTGTCCATACCCAACCCAGATGGCTAGGAATCTAGATGCTTAGAGGGTTTGGCCACTTTTGGCCTTTTATAAATGGTTGGATTTCTTGTTTTAGCCATTTGTATGAGTTTTAAGTTATTTTTTTTCCTATATAAACCCCCTAAACACCTCAATTATACCCGTAACACTCAATCATTCTGAATTCTCAGAACTCTCTAAATTCTTTAACACTCTTAACATCTTTCTAAATTCTCTCTTTCAATTTCTATTTTCTAATAACTATTCTTTAACTCCCAAAGCACAAAATATTGATCATGCATGAAAGCATGCTCAGAGAATGTTAAATAATTGCCATTATTAGCAACCTACCTTAGCCATTTCACCACCATTAGCAATGCATCCACTTTACCACTAAGTTGAATAATTTCCAAGGTAAACTCAATTAGGTTATATTTTTCAGTAATTCTACCAATTAAATTAAATTAAGAATGTCTTCTTGTATGGTGAGTTGAATAAAGAATTTATGTAGAGCAACCCTTACAATATGTTATATATACAACTGTATATATATCCACAGTAGAATCGGCACGTAAAGTCCATACCAGGTGGTAGAAATTGTTTTTTAAAACACTGGTTCAATGTTAATGTAAACATGAACACACGATAGTTTGCCAATGAGTGAGAGAAAGTAGAGACTTGAATTAAGAAGGGCAGTTTAGGAAATAATATTTTTTACTTCATATGCTAAAAAATTTTCAAAATTAAAAATAATTTTCCTATAGAAAATCCATTCCAATTGCCAAAGAAAAAAAATTCCAATGAACATTTTTTTTAATTGCAAATATTTTTCAAACTCCAACTCAATCTCATCCATTGTCTTCATTTTGGATGAGATCACGTCCTGGAAACCAAATTGCTCAACAAATTCAATCTATTTATTTAAGTCCAACTTAGCATAATATTGGTTAAACCTAACTAGATCAAGTCAACACTTGACTAGATCAAGATCTCATTCAATTGAGATTTTCATCTACGTGATGGAACTAAATTCATTTGTGTGTGAACTTCTTAGGTGAACCTTACATGCTAGTAGTTGGGTCACTCGGTTAGATAGTCATATTTAACTAATTAAATATGTTTACCTAATCATCCTACAAATCATAGTAAGATCTAGCAAAATATAGTAAAGATCTAGATGAGATAAAATCATAGAACCTTTACAACCTAGTTATTTTAGAACAACTTTTTTGCAACTAATATCTAAATAATACTTAATGCTCAGTAGCACGGGGAAACTCTATGACCAAAATATATGTTTGATTCAATCAATTAGAAAAACTCATTCTAATAAAATTTATAATTTACCAAAGAATTTCCTAGGTCATGATTGGTTCTACTCATAGGATTTTCTCAACTACTACAAGGAATGAAGAACCCTGTATTGATACACGCAAACCACCATACTAGGCAGAACTATATTGAAAAGTGTCCATTTATAACACTCTTAAAATAAAAAAAAACCATCAATGAGCACAGGATATAGTGACAACACGGAGCACGTTTATTCAATAAAACTTAACTAAGAAACTATCAATTTAGTGAACTAAGTCCGGTAATTAACACCATACTTGATATTACCACACTGATATCTAAAGAATAGGAATTCTCCAAATCGAGCATATAACAATGAACTGTTTTTTTTACTTATTAGTGTCTATTATCAATAAATTTATGATGAAAAAATATTTAAGAGAAGGATGTATGGGGTAAACATTATTGAATATCACTATTCAATGCATGATATTGGGACCCCAAGAACCCATGGAGCTCATTAAACGATTATTTAATGTCATTTAAAAATAATATTGATAGAAGAGATATGTACAAACGTATTATGTCCAAAATACATCTCATGTTTCGGTTTGCATTGTGCAAGTCTAGCAAATGTGCCTATGTAATCCATTGTAGGATTTTAGTGCTACTTATGCTAAACTTATGACAATGCAATGCAATCATCAAGATGCCATAGATATCACTAGTGGTCCTATATTTTAGGAGCGCAAAAAACATGTTTAGATTGATTGCTACTTTGTCAAAAATGTTAAGGGAACAAAGGAAATTTTGACGCCTTTCTAAGACTCCAAATAATTGACTTGCATAACCTTTACAAAGCCTCTTCCATCTACTTGTTTTCTTTCACTTTGTAATAACTAACGAATGGTTTATTATTATGCTCCACCTGATAGTAGAAGTTGTTAATTTTATCAATTCCCAGTGGCTTAGTTGGGTTTCCTATTACCAATGTAGCGTCTAGTACTTGTCTTAATACATTTAATCATTTTGTCTTCAGATCTATCGTATAATATAAATATTGTAAATACAATTGCATGATCTGTACTGAGCACTACGTATCTTGAATCCTTTGTTCAGGTTATTCTGTATATTCTTATATTACTTCTATTGATTCCTGATAAACATTGGAGATAATACTCTAAAGTGTGAGAAAAAAAGAAGCAAACATCCATTACCCTATAAAAATTTATCCTTGTGTTTCATATATTATTTTATTGATTCACATTGTGTTAGAAAAAACGATGAATTTTGATCAGACAAAGAAGAAGAGGAAAATAGGTGACTTACAGGTCTCAAAGTTGGTGGCGAAAGAATATCCAACAATGGAGAAACAACATCTTCCACAAAGGACTTAATTGACAGGTGCCTAGAAATCGATGGTGAGATCATTCTTAGCCAAGTCTTCAGTAATTCTTTCTTCTCCATAAGCAGTGCTCGGCATCTGTTCAGTTAAAAATGTCATAATCCATAATGAGAAAGAAAAAACAACAGATCTTGGAGAAACTACCTCTGAAAGGTTTTTGGCCATTCAATGGTTGGCTTCTCAACTTGTGATATCAGGTGACTCATAGTTATAGCTATATGCGGTAGGTAAGCTAAAAGAAAAATTAAAAGACGCGCTGTTAAATAACACTGTTTCAAACGGTAGGGTAAGAGTTCAGAATTCGGATGTAATTTTACCATTAAGAGACATATGATGCGTTTGAAGAACATACTGAAGCAGTGAATCAGAAATACCAAGCATGTTAAGACATTTGACCTTCAGATTGTAGAATAAGAGTAAGAAAGAAGTATAGGTACCAGGAAAGCGAATACAGAAATAATACAGGAAATGAAATGTGGGACAGACAGAAACACACAGTTTTCCTCATCATTGGATCATGGTAAGAAAGTCGTAGAAAATTTTCATGAATGCCATCCATAGTGAGTTCATATTCCCCACTGGTTAAGTTTAACAATGTTAGATACCAGAAGTATGACTGAAGAAATGAGAAGGCAAATAATTTTTCATTATCTCACCGGTTGGAAATAAGGGAGTAAATGAAATTAAAATTACTATGCTCTTTGCCATCATTAATAAATTTCCTTTCGCCTTTTGATTTTCTCTTCTGGAAAACCTATATAAAAAAAATCGCATTGATAGAAGAGAGAGAGAGACGACTACAAATATCTAATACATGTGAACAGTTAGCACGAGAAAAGTAACTGTCAAGAGGCATCTTACTACCTCCTTCCACACGTCGATAACACTTCTTGACATATCCTTTCGACCAACAATTTGAGAGCCAATCTCCAACTAAACAAAGGTAGCATTTCAGTGACCAGAATCACTCATGTTTTTGGTTATGCTGTCCTGGCAGATTCTCAATAATAGAAGCTATTGACTTACAATGTTCAGGGCCTCTTCCTTCTTGTTCAGAAATTGAAGTGTGTTTAAACACGATCTTATATCACAATCTGCATTATGAAATTTCAATATAATGATCACAATATCTAATATTCTATTTCATATCAAATGTTAAAATGCTTCGAGTGAATAGATAAAGTTGATATAATAAAAAAAAGAATGCCTAGCATTTATACACAAGGCTGGCTTCGTTTGACATTTGTTTTTATATAATAATGAAGTGATGCACAGCTTTTATACTCTTGTCTTGCCTAAGAAGTTTACACAGATAACCCTACATTTGTTTTTTAATCAACACTTCAACCAGCAACGAGTTGAAGGTAGTTAAAACAAGTCAATCCTGAGATCTAAAGTGACGAGTAAATGTTAAAAAAATAATTTTATAATAAACAAGATTCTTGTTAGTAGGAAACCAAATTTTTGTTATTAGGAAACCAAATTTGTTACTTTTTAGTTAAAAAAAAAGAATTTTCCCCAGTTTATCAATTCTAGATCAAAGATGATGAATGCAGAGATTCTGTGTTGAGTTCCCCTTGAATATTTGAATTGAACAAGGTACACAACCCCAAGAAAACAGTGGTTTGAACTTGATCTATATTGTGAAAAATGATTATTGAAACGAAATCATTAGTTAAACTTTACCAAATAACACTATTCCCATCAGTTAATGCAATTCAAGCTCATGTTACTTTTAATCCAATAATTGACAAAATGGCGGAGTTCCTAATATTAGAGGCTAAGAGACATTTAAACATACAGGATTACTGGAATATGTGGCATTATCTGTGAAGGGGTTTGGGAATAAAGTGAAAGAACATAGATGCTTATACATATATAAGATAAACTAATGATTAAATACAAAAGAACGAGAAAATTAGGATTAATCTCTCGAATAATCTACCAATCCACAAAATTAAATCAAAAGAGAGGGAAAATGAAGCAAAATAAAGTAACCAAGAGAAAGAACACGTGAACCTCATAGAGCAAAAAAATAGAGACAAATTTTACACAAACCTAGATAGTTAAAGGCGTACAATCATTAAATAAATCATAGTTTTCAAATTTCCTAGATTTCAAAGCGCAGCCCATCAAGATAACATTAAGCTTCAAAACCCATCTTTTATAGCATATGTTGTCAATAAACAATCGCCGCTGTCAAAAAGACCATTCAAAAATACAACTGGACAAATGATAAATCAAATAAAAATAGATCACATGGTAGACTCAAGCTTCCACAGACCAATAACTTACCAGTATATTCAGCAAGTGCAGAAAGGGCACTTGTACTTGTCCTAAATCCTTCCTTTGCACATATATGTTTCAGCCTATCATGGTAAACTCTTAATTGTAGAATAAGTTCATCAACACAGAAATGAATAGTACCTTGGGACTTAGTGGCAAAAAATAAAAGAGACAAAAGTAGCTAATATCAATAAATTAGTTCCTCCAAATTCACCAACCTGTTCACAACTCGATTAACTGTTGGTTGCATGAAAGTATGCACCCTGTTAAAGGCAAATAAATACACATCTTGATGTTTCATGCTAAATCTACTTTTCTGCAAAAAAATATTAGCATCCATGCTGATATGAAGTGAAGTACTCACTTGGCAACTTGACGTAGTGCTCTTAAGGCAGGTGCATAGACATCATTGCATATGCAGATTACCTAAAAGGAGATGAAATATTAGAATAGGACATCAACCAAGATGTTGCATCAAATAGAAACTTATACTTACAGGTCTGCTCAATACTGCTGATTTATGTCCTTTTTTCGATAGAGGCATTCCTGCTCGAGCTTCATGGGCAGCATTTTCCTTGTTGACACTGGATTTCTTTTCAGTAGCTAACTAAAAGAAAAGGTAAAATAATCATCTAAATTACTAATCAACACAGATATGTTTACCAGAGAAAGTTTTGAAGTTTGAACAAATTATCAACTTCAGACATTACTATTTACTAGTGAAAAATTTAAAGATTTCAAGCTATTTAATCAATTTAAGTTATACCCCGCTTAGTAAGCAAACTATTCTTTAACTTAGTGGGCTAGAATAGCAATGTGACCCAATTTATTAAAATATTTAAACCTAAGTTAACAATAGCAAGCCCACTAAGGCTGCGTTTGGGATTGTAGGCAGAGCAGCTAGTCGCGTGGGGCGTCGGTCAACAAAGTGGATTTTGTTTGGCACCGAGGGTAAACAGTAGCTGCTTATTCATGTTGACCTTTGTTGCTCGGCCTGCGGCAGTCCCCTGTTGTTTGCGTGAGTGTGGAGCGGGTTTTTGAGGGTTTTGCAATCTTTGCTCCCTGAAGCCAGGCCGCCGCGCCGCGCCGCTCCCCGAGTAGAGGTCATCGCTCTCCCTTTCCCCCACCCATCACCTCCGTTGTCGTCGTCGCTAGCTGATTCACCCAGCAACTCTCGTCATCTCATTAGGTATCTTTATTCTTCCATTTCTCCTCCATTTGTTTCCGTTTCTCCTCCATTTCTCCTCGTCATCTCATCAGGAACTTTTATTCTTCCGATTCACCTAGCAACCCTCGTCTTTCCTCTCTTCTTCCTTCCTCGGTGGTCCTCTATAACTAGCAGGTAAATGGCTATAACTATAATATACCAACTTGAAGGAGCTTGTGTGACCCTTTTACATGCAATGCGTTGTACTTGCTAATTTTGTGGATGTAGTACAAAACAAATTTTTTGATTACTGGATATGGTTTTAATCTTGTGCTTTTCACTTATACTGATTCATTCTTAGGTTATGAACTATTAATGTTTGTTACAGCTTGATAAAAATTAAGTTTAAACTTTATGCTGATTTGGCCCATAGGATATGAATCTTTCATGGCATTACTTGATATTAGTTTGTTCTTTGTTCTAAAGAAAAAACTTCTGCAGAATAATCTGGGCAGAGATCCAATAGCTACGATAATGATAAGCTTAGTTTGTTCTTTGTTTATGAATTCAAATCCAAAGCTTTAGTCTTTATTAGTTTAGGAAATTTTATGCTTAGATGATTTGATATTCTCATAACAATATAAGATGCTAACTTGTTTAGGGGAAAGATTTGTAAATAGCAGTAATGTGTTGATTGTTGCAGTGCACTCTACAATATGGCATTTTCTTATGTTATTAGATGATTAAGTGTTATTTTAGTAGACTAGTCATTTTCTTAACTAATCAGGAAGGCTTCCGTTTCTCCCATCTTCTCCGTTTGCTTCCATAATAATCTATGAAATAAATAGAGAATCATTGTTGTGGTTAATCTATGAAGTAAACCGGCTAGTGCATAATAATCTTTGAAGTAGATGAAAGCAACAGGTATTCTTTTTGGAAAGAAAGCAGATAAATCATTGTTATGGTTAATGAATTGATAATAAATGCATGTGGATCTACCTAATAATCAGTAGTGGCTGCAACAGGGAAAAAAAGAATGTGTATATTGTTATTGTTTGCCTTTGCCAAAATCTACTCTTATGGTTGTATATTGTTATTGTTTGCTTTCAATCCTTATCTATCTGCATAGAATGTGTATTATATTGTTTCCTTGCTAATAGCTGTCTTTATTGATGGTTTATATTGTTTGCTTGCTAATAGCATTGTCGTTATTGATGGGAGTAGAGATATATCTGGATAGGTGAAGACTAGATTATGGAACACCCTTTAGAATATAAATTCCGCACCCTTTAGAAAAATGGAAAGGGCAATTTGATGTGGATTTAAAATCTATATCAAATTGAATTCACTTCTTTATCTTAACAAAAATGTAGACTAAAGTTGAACAAATTCACTCCATTTTGATTTGTACGTAAGAGGTGTTTGTTCCTTGCGCATACTTTGTTGCAGTGTACTCTACAATATGGCATTTGTATGGATTTGGGATGATTAATTTCTTATGTTATTAGATGATTAAGTGTTATTTTAGTAGACTAGTCATTTTCTTAACTAATCAATTTGGTTAATCCATTAAGGTATTTTTAGATGGAATATAACACAAAATGATCAGGAAAGGCTATATGGAACTTTCAGACTACATGGATTTTATGTGATATATGTGTTTAAGTTGTTGAGCAATCAATGAGACCTAGCACTCATTTTAATACACAAGGTTGGAAATATGTGGTGGATAATTTCCAACAACAAACTGGTATCATATCTGACAAGGCTCAATTAAAAAATCGATGGGAACAACTTAAAATCGATTGGAAGCTATGGAAAGAATTAAAGGGACGAGGGACTGGGCTTGGATGGAATTCTTGTCTTGAAACCGTGGACGCACCACCAGATTGGTGGGAGGCAAAGATTCAGGTATTTTTAAATTAGTACTATAAAATCATAATTCAATTGATATATATATATATATATATATATATATATATATATATATGTGTGTGTGTGTGTATTGTATTTATTGGTCAATAAAGATTATGTCAAGTTTAGGAAGAAAGACATTCATCCTGAAATCGAAGCGAAGAATGATATTATGTTCGGCAATACTGTGGCTTTAGGAACTGATTGTTATACACCAGCCATACCTCCACATGTAAATGATAATATAAATGTGGGAAGCGAAAATGACTCTGCACCTGTAGAAGATTTGGAAAATGATTCAATGAATACTGAATCATCTCAAGGTAATAGATCTTTGAATGCTGAAGCATCCCAAGCTAATCGAAGAGCTAGTAAGAGGAAGGGCAGAAATTTAGAAGTATCAAAGTTAAATGATAATTTTTGCAAGTTTATGAATCTCATGGCTGATTTTAAGGATGTTATGAGTCCACCAGACTGCAGTGTAAAAGAGGTTATGACTGGTCTTGAGAATCTTACCAGTATTTCTAAAGAAGATGAGATGTTTTATTTTGCTATGCTTCTATTTGAACAAAAATCGAAGAGGGAGCTATGGAATTCATTGAAGATGCCAGAAATGAAGATGCGTTGGTTAAATTTTCAATTTGACTTGTATAAGAAATTTGGTCGGGTTTAAGTAGTAGGCTTGTGTTGGTTTAAGTAAACAATTCTGATGTACTGTTAAGACAATTTGGATGATACACTGTTAAGACAATTTGGATGATGCACGATTAACTTTTGAACTTATATCTATATGTATCTCTTTCTAATGATGATGATGTATTTGGATGATGTGCTGTTAACTTTTGAACTTATATCTATGTATCTCTTTCTAATGATGATGTATTTGGATGATGTATTTAACTTTTGAACTTATATCTATGTATCTCTTTCTAATAATGATGAAATATTTTTTGTGCTTTAATAGATATGGAGAATGTAGCAGATGCATATTTTTGTGAAAATAATGATGATGAAGAGAATGTGAATTTAGCTCTTTGGTTATTCGGACATGTTGTTGGTTCTTTGATGATGGATTTTAGTAATATTTCATTATGAAAATCGCCATATATGACTTTTGAATTCACTGGTGAAAAGTGGATAGGAGATATATTATATGGCCATCCAGAAAGGTGTAAAAGAATGATGAAAATGGAGGCAAGAGATTTTTTACAATTGTGTTATAACTTAGAACATCATTATGATCTGAAGCCGTCTAGAAATATGGGAGTTGTCGAAAAAACTAGTATTCTTGTATTTACATTAGCCCAAGGTGCATCAAATCGACGGGTACAGGAACGTTTTCAACATTCAAGAGAAACAATTAGTAGGATCTTTCATGAGGTTTTATGTGCAGTCTGTAAATTGGCTAAAGATTTAATTAAATCGACTGGTCCAGAGTTTAAAGGTATCTCACCACAAATTTTGAACGACATACGCTACATGCCTCATTTCAAGGTAAATTATAAAGTTTACTATTCTTTTGTATATAATTATATGCATACTATCTAACTTTTAATTTTTTGTAGGATTGTATTGGGGCTCTTGATGGGACTCATATTGATGTCGTAGTTCCTATTGTAGAGCAAGTTCGCTATATTGGACGAAAAGGTCGGCCAACGTAAAATATATTGGTTGTATGTAGTTTTGATATGAAGTTTACATATGACAAAAGCAATTACTACACTTGCATATGAATTTCCTAGACCTCCACCAGGTACGAATTTGATTATGATTTTGAAATGATTACCTCATGAAACTATAATATATTTTACATTAGAATTTTTTATTACTAAAGAAAAATATTATTTAGTTGATACTGGATATTCACAACTGAAAGGATACCTTGGGCCATATAGAGGAGCAAGATATCATCTTACTGATTTTCAACGTGGTCATCCACTACAAGGATACAAGAAAGTATTTAATAAAGCGCATGCCTCTTTGAGAAGTTGTATTGAACGAACGTTTGGTGTATGGAAGAAAAGGTGGAACATACTATGAGATATGTCATCTTATAATTATAGAACTCAGGTGAAGATTGTGGTTGCAACAATGACATTGCACAACTATATTAGGGGAATAACATGCAATGATGAACTATTTCAAGAAGCTGACGTTGATCCTGATTTGGTGGTAGAGGAAAATTTGTCAGATGATGAAGAATCATATCAATCACTTCAACACAATAACATCGATAATATTCGTGATCAAATTGCATTAAGTTTGATGAAATCTAGAAATTAGTGACTGTATTTATATATAAGAGACCTGGTATGAAACTATAGATTTCTAAAAATTTAGAATTGTATTTTTCTATAAAAGACATGATTGTTATATTTTGTAATCTAAAAATTTGTAGTATTCTGTTTACTTAATCACTGTTTTTTACTTTTATATAGAATTTTATTTAATTATATTTTATATTATTTTTTTCAACAGCAATCTACAAGACCTGCACAGCAACAGTACTTACAGTTCAGCAACGGTATTGCTTTTACAGCCTACAACTGTAGGACCTGCACTGCAATCCCAAACTGGCCCTAAGCCTTGTATACTATATAATCTTTTCTCTCCCTTCCAATATGGACTAAACTGAGATAGTACAATTTATGTTTCATTAGTGCATTTCAACTGATGATTTATCTATACCTTTCAATTATGCTGCTAATTATTTTTGGTTATGCTGTCCTGACAGATTCTCAATGGTTACATGGGTCTTCCTCATGATCATAGCTCAGTAATGTAAAAGAGAACAAGTCAAAACTACCACCAATACATACAATTTTGTCCCAATCACAAAGTAATTAGATACAACAAACAAATTGGTCTGATGTTCAACCCAGATAATATCTATGAACATACAAACAATCATAAATTCTACTATTAAAAAGTAGATACCATTTTCAAAATCACATCAACTGCTCCCTTTCCTTCACCAAGTGCCCCATCAATTTCGTCAATTATCTGTGCATAAACAAAAGAGGATGATGATATTGGAAGAAGCACTTTAAGACTCAAAAAGCGAAACCCACCAAACACTTGGGCTTGGCATCAGGCATGACAGAGTTCATCTGTATCACATCAAGAATTTTTGACTCAATTGTAGATGCAGAACGGTCATCACTAGCATTAATCTGCAAAATGCTACGCATTAGCTGGATTTAGATATTAAAATAAGTTTGATAGAATTGGTATTGCATTCATCATTTTGCTTTTGCAAGAAGTTGAGTGGTTAATTAGTAGTCAAAGCAGGATTTGAACACAAACTTATCAACAACTAAGGTTTTCACCAACTCTGATAAGGTGTGGTTGTATTTATCTTTTTGTTCCTAAGATCTAACAACATTAATCTGATTTTTATCAGCAAGTTTTGGCTGCACACTATTTGTAGCGTGGAAATTCAAATTTGGTATTTTCTTTAGAAAACATCACAAAGGAGAAAACTGTAGCTACTGTAAATCAATTTTATGGTGTTGTGAACAAACCAATAAACTATAAGCTATATGAATTAGGTTTACTACACAGATTCCATGTGTTAAAGGACATCTGACTAATATTCCAAAAAAAATATATGTTGTTTTTTCGTCCACTAACTTTAGAAACATACGTTCCATATTAGAGAATAGACCATAGCATGGGCTTGCTTACCTGATATTATCAGGTACGATATGTCATGGAGATGCAAAGTATTATGTCATCAAACATCCATAAAGTAAAGTTCAGCTCCAAACTCAAAGGCCTTGAGCATGTTGGAGAGAAAATCAAACTTGGTTCAGCTGCAGTTTCTATGTTATAAATAAGCATAAGTGTGCTAGTGGTAGACAGGTAAATAATAGATTTGTAAATATTAGTTATTTTGTAATTAGCTGTAAATATATTTTACTGTTTTACCCCTGTGTATTAAACTCATACCCGTTTAGGGTTTTCTAAATAATAGATTTGTAAATATTAGTTATTTTGTAATCTACTAATACTTTCAGTGTCTTCCTAAATCATATGAACAGAGTAGCAATTGTACTATATCTTCTTCATGAAAAATATTCAAAGCAACCCTAAAACTTGTTTGAATTACCTCTACCTTCTTATAAAATGTCAATGTTCCCTGCTCTATCCTTAAACCTCCTTTGAAACTAATTAACTGGGTTTTATCTCCAATAGATAAAGGCAGAGCATAAGTAAAAGGCATTAGGTACTTCTCTCTGTTTAAGATAAGAAAACCAATCTTTAATCTCTTATTTGTGGTCTGAACACTATTTACCCCGTATATAGTGTATTCTCCTGTGCTCTCATAACAATTCTCTGGTAACGCCGTAGGTGTGATACAGCATTTAGAAGCACCTGTATCTAGAATGGCCTGGACATTGTATTTTTCTCCGTCTATTTCAAGTGTAGCAGTCAAGTTTAGTAAGTTGTTACTAATACTTAAATCTGATAGGTTTTCTTTCTTCTGCTTTGAGGATTATTTCTTCTTCTATTACCACTCCTTTTCCTTTTCTAGACACTTTCCTTAATTCTTCTTCTAGATTGACAATGTGACTGGCTTGTTCTTCTGTTAATTTCCTTAAGTCAACTTTTATGTCTCTGGGTGGTAATTCTCCCAAAGGTATTTCTACATTGAATTTCTTCTTACTGCAGATTGAACAAGAAACGAGAGAACACAACGCACACTGCATCTTAGCCCATTTGACAGTTTTGATGGGACAAAACAAATATTTATTTGAATGAGGGAGCATATCAGGGTGCAAGTTCCATTGGTGTATACAGTCTTCTTGTTCTCTAGTAAACTTAAAATTTTCTCTATCTGAATTCCAGTCAAGTACTCTATCTGTCATCATTAGAGCAAAATTCTTCCTTTCTGTCTTATCGTCTTCATCATCAGAAAACGAACAGAGGTCTGAATCATCAAGATCCTCATCTTCACCAACACTAACTACATCCCATTCTGGAAGTAGTTCTAATTGTTGATAAGTAGCCAATCGTTCTCGGTTAACTTTCTTATTGTGACATTCATTCGCAAAATGCCCAATTTCTCCACATATAAAACATTTGCACTTTGCCTTTCCTAGCTTTCTGGTTTTCAATTTTCTAATGTGATTTTTGTGTGGGTGATTTTTGTATGTTATTGCTCTTCTCAGGAATTTCTTTGGTCTATAGTTTGAAGAATAGATTCCAGGGACCGCTATATTTTGACAAAAAGAAAAATCCTTGGCTTGCCTATGCATCTCATTTGTTTTACAGATTTCTTGTAAAACTCCGTATGTGAAAATTATTCTAGACAATATTCCCACTGTCATTCTTGGGTATTTTTCCTTCCATAGATCTGCAATCTTTGTATTATAAGGTGCGGGTAATTTGCGAAAATACCGCTCTGACATCTCAGTTGACAGAAAAGCAGCTCCTGTTTTTCCAGCCAAATACAAAAATTGGTTTGAGAAAGGTACTATATCTTTCATAGAGGTTATAACCAAAGCCTCTATATCTAATATGGCTTGATTCTGCATGGTCGTATATCCTCTATATTCGTCATAGCCAAGAATCATCTGTCGTATCTGAGTAGTTACGTTCGACGTATCATCAGCCGTCATCGTGAGTTGCTGATATTCTTGTGGAAAGGCCATTCTCCAATTTTGGAAATAGACCTTTAATGTTTCTCCTAACAGATTTTCAATATAAATAACTTTATCTGTATTGTCCACAAAGTTTTTGTGGACACAATGAGTTATCGTGTTTGATTCCCATCTCCGTATTATGTCTTTCCACTGACTGATATCCTCTCCTAATTGTAACATTGAACCAGAACTGACATTTGCTGAGGGTAAGGTTGGGACATTATCAACTCTTAAAGGCTTAGGATATCTGGGCATGGAAGATCCTGCTTCTGGAAATGCTTATCTTATCTTTTGTTGCAACGAAGTGTCTGGGGTTATAACTGGTCCGAAACCGGGTTGTGACGTAATAGTATGTTGTGGTACTATACTACTACTACTTTCGTCATTTGCCATAGCTACAGTTTCAAGTTTGAAAGCCTGTTCCGATAATAATGTATTATCTAGGAAATCATGATATAAAGGATGGTCTTCTAATTGGACAGGTTCTTCATCATAAACAACAGCTGGAAATAAGAAATCAGATTCATCATACCAGCCAGATTCAATCATTTCTAAATAACCAGGGTGTTCTTCCAATGGTATAGCTGTCTAACATATTTTGTCTGTATTTGGAGCTTAGACTCATCTTGGCAGAAAAGAGTTCATAGCTTGGACTATCAATTATGGAATTTGTGGCTATTATCCGTGATAGTTTGTCAGCTCCAACATTGTCAACTCCTTTGACATGTTCTACCTTCACATCAACTCCCGTGGCTGTAATATAGTCAATAAAATTGACCCAACGATTCTTAGCCAGTTTACTAGCAGTGACTGTTTGGAAGAAGGAGACTATAGCAAGACAGTCTGTTCTGAGTGTGAATTCAGTTTTTGCTAGTAAAAATACTTTGAACTTATCCAGACTATAAATACAAGCCATTATTTCAGCATCAATTGTTGAAATGACTATTTTGTATTTTCCAGAGCAATACCTTGCTATTTGCTCTTTTTTCTGACTATCTCCTTTTGTCGGTCTCCATTTCAATATTCCTCCCCATCCAGATAAACAACCGTCAGTTTCAACAATCAAATATGCATTTGATGGTGGCATTTGTAAAGGAGGTAATTTCTGAATAATTTGTCTGATCTGACGTATTGAAGCCCAGTCATATTTGTTGAATTTCCTCTCACCCGTTTTAGAATATTTATTATAAAGAGGTCCAGTATATTTGCTAAGATTAGGAATGTAATTTCTTGCATAGTTTAAAATTCCTAAAAGCTTTGCAAACCTTTCAGTGTCTACGTGTCATTTGGAAAATCCAACAATTTCTTAACAATGTGAGGTTGTAGGCTTATTTTTCCTTCTCCAATTTCTAATCCCAGAAACTCAATAATGGATACTCCTAATTTCATCTTTGTTTTACTCAGAATTAACCCTTTTTCTTTCACCTTTGCAAAAAACTTTGATAAATGATTGAGATGTTAGCTGATATTGTCTGAGAAGATTAAAATGTCATCAATATATACACATATGAAATCTTCCAGTTCTTGAAAATTTTGATCCATTTTCCTTTGGAAAACAGAAGGTGCATTTTTTAGCCCGAATGGCATTACCAACCATTCAAAATGCCCTTGTGGACATACGAAAGCAGTCCACTTGATACTTTCTTCTGCCATCGCAACTTGATGAAATCCGGACTTTAAATCGAACTTGCTAAAAACCTTCTTATTTCTTACCTTTGATACCAGAAGATCTATATTTGGCAAAAGATATGGATCTTTATATATATTATCATTCAGCCGTTTATAGTTGCAAACCATCCTTGTTTTGCCTCTGACAACTTCTGAATGCTTGTTTACAATGAAAGCTGCTGTTCTGTGTTTTGATCTGGAAGGTCTGATCAATTTCATATCCAATAGTTCTTGAATATGTTTTTTGAACTCGTCATTCATTTCCAGACTAGGAATGATAGGTTTATCCTGGATAATTAAGTCTTCATTGATAATTTCAATAAAACATTTGACAGAGTCCGCTTCCCAATGGGCTTTGGGATCCAGTCCAATATTCTGATTCTCTTCTAAATCTTTCAATGCAGGAAGTATTTGAGACTCATAATCTGATAGTCTTCCTAAATCATATGCACAGGGGAAAACCTATTGGGACAGGTTTTTATGACTCATAATCTGATAGTCTTCCTGAAAGCTGCTGAGATAGGCAGACTCAATTTCATAATTTGACATGGTATCAGAGCCTTTCTAGGGTTTGCAGTGATCTTGTCTTCCTTAGGCGTTTTTTTTTCTTGGCGGAGTTCATTGGTGACGTCCGTCTTTGGTTTTCTCTTGAGAGCGTGTGCTTCTTCCTTCTTCCGGCGTCTCTCCGACTGAGTCTCTCTTGTGCGGCGGTGAGATTTTCTCCCGGGTGAGATTTTCTAGGGCTTGCGGTGGTTCCTTCCTCCTTCAGCACCGATTTTGGCGACTTTCGGCGGTGGATTTTGGGCAGTGTTTATCTTCTCCAGGCTTCGGTGTTTCAGTGGTTCTCCGGCAATGAGAAAACAAACGCAGGCGTGCGTTCGTGGTGAGCGGAGGACGAGGCGGTGTCGTTCCTCTGCTGGTTTCTTTCATCAGGCGAGCATCTCTGGAGAGCAGAGCTTTGGCGGCTGCTCTGCTCTCGCCAAAGCTCTGCTTTGTATCGGATGCGTGAGGCGAAGCCTAGCAGTGGCGACAAAATTTCTTTGTTCTGATTCGGACGTGAGTTTTCTGAGACGGAACTCAAAGCGTCGACTCTGATCTTCCGGCGGCGGCGGATTTTCTGCGAGCGGAGGAGTTTTCTGCGACAGGCGAGGATTTCTTCAACTGGCGGTAGAAATTTGGCGGCATATTTTGGCAGAAATTTGGCACGGTGAAGTTTCAGCGCGAGCGGAGAAGTTTGCACCATTTTCGACCACAATCTTCGACTGGCGGCAGCGCTCGGCAGAGGTTGAAGACGAAGCAAGTATTCCGATTTTGACTTAGTCAAAATCAGAACGCAAATCTCGCTTGCGGCAAAATTTCCAGGCAGACGTAATCGGCGGGGCGAATTCGAGGCCAAGCGTGATTTTGGCGAAGAAGTGTGGCTGATTTTCCAAATCAGGTGTTTCGATTTTGACCCTGGCATTGACCTGAGCATTGATTTCAGCGGCTGCAGCGGATTTGTGGCGTGGGCAGCATCGATTTTAACGCAGCAGCTTTAATTTCTTTTGGCGTGTCTCAGTCTTCAGTGAGTCTTCTTAGATCTCTGTTTTTTGGTGCTTAATTATTCTTATATACATGGAGAATTTTCTTAGCAAAACATCGACAGAAACTCTATCTATGAGATTTACGGGCAAAAATTATGCTGCATGGGAATTTCAATTTATCATGTTTTTAAAAGGAAAGGGGCTATGGAGTCATATAGATGGATCATCTTCTATTTCTAAAAATGACAGTGAATCTAGTACTTGGGAATTGAATGATGCTAGAATTATC
The DNA here is from genome assembly GCA_027563935.2 of Costus lasius. Taxonomy (NCBI): domain Eukaryota; kingdom Viridiplantae; phylum Streptophyta; class Magnoliopsida; order Zingiberales; family Costaceae; genus Costus; species Costus lasius. The sequence continues at coordinate 42,873,713 of CM050447.1, read as the reverse complement.
TCTTGGATCCTAGCATCTATTGAACCCCATATGGTGAATAATTTACGCTCTTTTAGTACTGCAAAGGAGATGTGAGATTATTTGAAACACATATGTCATCAGGACAATACAGCAAGGAGATTTCAACTAGAAGTTGAAATCAGTAAAGTTACACATGACAATATGTCTGTTCAGGAATTTTATTCAAGTTTGATGAATCTATGGAGTGAATATACTGATATCATTTATTCTGGTGTTCCTAAAGAAGTTTTGGCAAGTTTGCAACAAGTTCATGAAGTCAGTATGCGTGATCAGTTTCTAATGAAATTGAGACCTGAATTTGAGGCGGCTCGAAGTGAATTACTTAATAGATATCCTGTTCCGTCTTTAGATATTTGTCTTGGTGAGCTTCTGCGTGAAGAGCAACGTCTAGCCACTCAATCTGTCATTACTGAGACTCATGGGACTTCAGAGGTTGTCAGTGTGGCTTATGCAGCACAAGGTAAAAATCGGGGCAAAGGACAGATACAATGCTATAATTGTAAGGAATTTGGTCATTTGGCTAGAAATTGTAGTAAGAAATTTTGTAATTATTGTAAACAAAAAGGACATATTATTAAGAATTGCCCAACACGTCCAGAAAATAGAAGGGCAAAGGCTTACAAAGCAGTGCACACTAGTATGCCAGATTCCATTGCTTCTGTAACTGTTTCTGAGGCTACTCCTATAGCTACAGGTCAAAATCAAGTGATTATGACTCCTGAGATAGTCCAGCAGATGATTCTTTCTGCTTTCTCTACTCTTGGTCTTCAAGGTCGTGGTAAGCAAACTTCTTCTACTTGGTTTGTTGATTCTGGTGCATCTAATCATATGACTGGCTTTCCGAATTTCTTACAAAATTTACATCCTTATACTGGTAGACAGCATATTCAAATAGCCAATGGCAGTAGCCTTCCCATTACTGTTGTTGGTGACATTGGTCACACTTTTAGTCATGTTTTTGTTGCTCCAAATTTATTAACTAATTTGATATCTGTTGGTCAGCTTGTGGAGAATCACTGTGACGTTCATTTTTCTCGTGCTGGCTATGTTGTACAGGATTAGACTTCGGGGAAGGTGATCGCGAAGGGTCCTAAAGTGGGCAGATTGTTTCCATTGCATTTTTCCATTCTCAGATCTTTAGCATTATCTTCTATTATCATTGATAGTCAAGTTGAACTATGGCATAAACGTTTAGGCCATCCAAATCATGTAATTTTGTCTAACTTAATAAAACGTGGAACATGGTTTTGTTGGCAACATTAAATTGTGCCACATGTAAACTTAGAAAGAGTAAAACTTTGCCTTTCCCTAATTCTGGTAGACGTGCAAAAGTGTGCTTTGATGTGATACATAGTGATGTTTGGGGTATCAGCCCTGTTGTCTCTCATAGTCACTACCGTTATTTTGTAACATTTATTGATGATTATAGTCGATTTACATGGATATATTTTCTACACACTAAATCTGAGGTCTTCCGGGTATTTCAAAGCTTTGTTGCTCTTATTGAGAATCAGTTTTCTACATGCATTAAGATTCTGCGCACTGATAATGGTGGCGAATATTTGTCGCGTGAATTTCAGATTTATTTGCAAGAAAAAAGCATTATCTCACAGAGGTCTTGTCCTTATACTCCTCAAGCAAAATGGGATGGTTGAACGCAAGAATCGTCATTTATTGGACATGGTTCGTACTCTACTCTTATAGTCCTCCGTGCCATCCAAATTTTGGGTTGAAGCGTTGACTACTGCTGTGTACTTGATTAATTGTTTACCATCTCAACACTTAGGATTTGATTCTCCATTTTATCGTCTTTTTGGCATTTATTCGGATTATCATATGCTTCACACATTTGGATGTGTTTGTTTTGTTCATTTACCTCTTCATGAACGACACAAACTTACTGCTCAATCTATTCGATGTGCATTTATGGGTTATTGTTCCAGTCAAAAAGGCTATGTCTGTTATGATCCTACTATCGTATGCGGATCTCTAGGAATGTTATTTTCTTTGAGGAAGAATATTATTTTCAGTAGCAAGTTTTCTTCATCTCACCGATTCTTCTTCCTGATTTTGAAGAAACATCACAGTCTACTGGGCGGTTTATACCTGGTATGGTCTATCAGCGACGACGAACTGTATCTCCTCATACTATTCTTGAAAGTGATCCAGAAGTTCAAGTTCATACTGAGCCTGATATTGTGCATCCTAGGCGTTTCTCTCGCACTATTAAGCCTCCTGATAGGTATGGTTTTTCAGCTACTCTATCTAATATAGTCATACCCAGCTCTTATGCTCAGGCTTCTACACAAGCATGTTGGGTAAATGCTATGCGTGAGGAACTTCAAGCTCTTCAGGAGAATCATACTTGGGACATTGTTTCTTGTCCAAGTGATGTTAAACCAATTGGCTGTAAGTGGATATATTCTATTAAATTGAAGGCAGATGGTTCTCTTGTTCGATATAAAGCTCGATTGGTGGCTCTTGGTAATAGGCAGGAATATGACATTAATTATGAGGAGACTTTTGCTCCTGTTGCTAAAATGACAACTGTTCGTCTTGTACTTGCTATTGCTGGTTCTCAAGGGTGGCCTTTACATCAGATGGATGTTAAAAATGCATTCCTACATGGTGATTTAAAGGAGGAAATATATATGACTCCTCCCTCAGGACTATTTTCTACATCTTCTTCTGATGTCTGTAAGCTGAAACGGTCTCTCTATGGATTGAAACAAGCGCCCCGTGCATGGTTTGATAAGTTTCGATCTACTCTTCTGGCCTTCTCCTTCACTCAAACTCAATATGACTCATCTTTATTTCTTTGCAAGACTTCTATTGGTATATGTTGATGATATTGTTATCACTAGATCTGACTTATCCTTAATATCAAAACTTCAAGATCATCTTCAGCAATGTTTTCATATGAAGGATTTGGGATCTCTGCACTATTTTTTGGGTCTCGAAGTTTCTCGTACCTCAAATGGTCTTTTTCTATATCAACATAAATATATTGAGGACTTACTCAATCTTGCTAGTCTTCCAGAGGGTCGATCAGTGGATACTCCATTAGAGGTGAATGTTAAATATTGTCAGAATGATGGGACATTTCTTTCTGATCCTTCTTTGTATCGACAACTTGTAGGCAGCCTGAATTATCTCACTATCACTCAGCCAGATATTTCTTTTGCTGTTCAACAAGTGAGTCAATTTATGCAGGCCCCTACTCATATACATTTAGCTGCAGTTCGTCGTATTCTGCGTTACTTAAAAGGGACTTCTACCACGGGTCTTCATTTTCCAACCAATTCTTCACTTCGCTTGGTCGCTTATAGTGATGCTGATTGGGCCGGTTGTTTTGACACATGACGTTCTGTTATTGGTTGGTGTATGTTTCTAGGTGATTCTCTTATTTCTTGGAAAAGTAAGAAGCAAGATCGGGTGTCGAAGTCTTCTACTGAGTCAGAATATAGAGCTATGTCTTCCGCTTGTTCTGAGATTATTTGGCTACGTGGATTGTTAGGGGAGCTTGGGTTTCCTCAACTCGAGCCTACTTCTTTGCACGCTGATAATACTAGTGCCATTCAAATTGCTGTGAATCCTGTATATCATGAGCGCACCAAACACATTGAAGTTAATTGTCACTATATTCGTGAAGCTTACGATTCTAATCTTCTTACTCTTCCACACATTACCACAAAACTTCAAATTGCTGATATCTTTACTAAAGCTCTTTCCAAGCCTCGTCATCAGTTCTTAGTTAACAAATTGATGCTTATTAATCATGCCACATCAATTTGAGGGGGGATGTTAGTGGTAGACATGTAAATAATAGATTTGTAAATATTAGTTATTTTATAATTAACTGTAAATATATTTTACTGTTTTACCCCTATGTATTAAACTCATACCCATTTAGGGTTTTCTATATATTGAAAGGAAAGCTGCTGAGATAGGCAGACTTTCAGTTTCATAATTTGACACAATGTTCATGTATCTATACAGTCTTTTTGCAAAGATAATACTTGTCGCATCTTGTCATCCTAGTAGTAATTGCAGTTTCACATAATAGTTACATTTCTTCTTATTATCCAAAATAAAATTTATAGACCCAGTGTTCTAGTGTCCCAGCCAAATTCCCCAACCAAGGATTTCGTCGGGGAAGAGGAAATCAAGCTATGGCTGGTAGGTGAAATCGCCCGATTTTGCCTCAGCCTACCACCCCTGCGGGAAGCAAACTCAAGAGGATTCGAGAGAAATCTCTTATCCTCCACGTACCCTAGCAAACTGACACTCCGGTTCCTCCACACGGGGTGCACCGCACCCACTTACCTGCTTACCTGTTTCAATGCGACGCCTTTGCCTGGAGTCCCAAAAAGTGCCTTGTCTCGTGCACACGTCCTGCTAGATCTGGTGTCAAGCATATACAATCAAGGCCAAGCTTGGCACCTGGCACACCACGCGTCTGCTACAACACCCAAGAATATAATTCCGGGTGGCAACATGTCCGTGGGTACGACCAGTGTATGCGTCTCAACCCCTATGTGCACACCCAACTACCCCAAAACCAGCATCGCGTGCCACACGGGCTGCGCAGGCCTTGCCGTGTCAGCATCCTGAGTGTGATTCTCCTCTGAACCAGCTCAAATAGATCACTCACCTGCTGTCCAACTCTAGGACACAGACGCGCCCATACGATCCAAACTCGCATAGGCTCGGCACTCTGCCCGGCTCGACACAACGAGACTCACATTGTAACGCACCAATCTTGGCACTCCGCCCAGCCTCTCATGTCCCAACTCACGTTATAATGTGCTACACAACCCCCATGCTCCGCCCAACTCAATACGGCCAGGTTCACGTCATAACGCATCATACACAGATGCTCCACCCAACCTGCCATATCCGAGTTTACGTCATAGGGTCATCAGCACTCCGCCTGACCTAGCACGACTAGGCTCATGTCATAACGGGCCAGTCCCGGCACTCCGCCCATCCTCTCGTGCCCAAGTTTATGTCATAACATGGTGGAATTACTCTAAATCCGAGCACTACCTAATTAGGCATGCGAGGCTGTTACATCTAGTTTCGGACTTTCAGTTATTATATAATGTTGTTAATTATGATTGCTAATTTGCTATTAAGTCTTGTGTTTCTAGTAAGAAGTTATTGGATCATGAGTTAGTGGTGTGGGAAGAGTTAGTGGCACGTAAGTATTTGTGGTTATTATGTATTGAAATGGATAGCTTAAAATGAATATGACAAATTAGTTACATTATTGTCTTCTCTTCTCTCCCTCTTTTCGCTAATCTCTCTCTTTCTCTTTTCCCTCCTCCTTCCGGTTCTTGCATATTCTGCAAATTTATCCTTCCTACATCATTAGGTGCTCTAAATGGCAAGTTTGGACTAAATAAACAAATCCAATTGACCAGATCCTCAAGATCTTTAGAACAAAATTAAGACCTATTTGGAGTTTGTTTGCACAATACAAGAACTTGAGACAATCCTAGGAAAATAGAAAGAGTCAATACCTCAACAACACGGTATCCACAATGCTTTGCAGCTATATGTGCAAGTGTAGTCTTCCCAAGACCAGGTGGACCACATAGCAGAAGCACCTAAAGAAAATGATCCTTTTAATCTTGAAGCCAAAAGACAAATTTCAAAATTATAAAATTGTATCCATAGTGACTAAAAGGTTTCCTTAAAAGCACTTTATATAGATGTACAAGCTCGATTAAGTAATTTGCAGAATAATAAATTTCAAGTTTCAGATCCGGCGTCTTGACCTTATCTTAGTCAGTTTAAGCTCAACAAAACATACAGGTAAAGCAAAACTTTGTTTATATGTTTCAGTGTAGCTATAATTCTGTATCAAGAAGCTGGAACTCTATTGAATTTACAACAGAGATAAATATAGTTTACATAAAAAGGAAAGTGCTCAAAGTTTTGCCTTCAAATCGTACTGTAATTCCTGCAGAAACTAATTAGTTAGCGTCATAACCCTTCATCTACGTATGTGATAGATAATCGCTATAAATCACTGGATGTGGTTTAATTGGCAGCTATCATGTCAAACAACAAAAACCAATTGGATACTTCCCTAGATGGTAAGAAGGAGATAAAGCCAGATAATTGGATAAATCAGGAGATTACCAATAGGAATTTTAAGCGGACACCTATTTCACATGAACTGAGGCTTTTTTCCGTCCTAAATTTGTTTCTGATCTTCTAGATTTCTTCCATATTTTTAATCATCAAAGAATGGCATGGATACAATGGAACAATATGAATGCAGAGGTACAAAGTCTGTAATAAGAGAACATGCTTATATATCATGCATGAGTAACTTTAGCTAACCTTCTGTTCGGGAGGATGATTGCTGAATAAGGATTTCCTACCGCATGATTCAGGCAAGCCTTTAAAATTACTATTTTCTCCATCTAAGAATTTTTTATTAAGGTACGGTTTGCTCAAATGAGGACCATTATTTTTATGGAAGAAGCCTCTATTTCCATAACTTCTCTGATTTTGAACCGATGTAGACTGAAGTCTCAAAGCAGATAAAACGTCATCATCTGTGGATCTAATTTGGGATCCAAATACAGAGGAATCCCATTGCTTCAACCATAGAAGTACCTAGAAAAAACACTAGAGGGATGAAATTAAGTTTCAATCTGAGCCTCAATATGAAATGAAAATGTATCATATTTTCTAAAATAAGGTAACTGAACTTAATTAACTACCAATAAATACCTCACGGTTTGTTCGCTCATAGCTAAGAAGCTCTTTGAAGGAGCTTGGTGCATATTTTTCTACCCAGAGTTGTTCATCAGCTAGGTGAGTTATCACACGAGTTGGATGCTCTGGTGATCCAACGCTGTCTTTTAAAGCCTTCATAATCATCATACAAGTTATATATAGTTACCCTCCAGACTGAATGGTCACATGTATAATAGAAGGAAATACGCAACATAGAACTAAATTTAAGCACATGAATGCAACATTTCTTTTCAAAAACCAGTATAATCCATCTTTATTAACAGAAGTTACAGAACTACTACTTACAATAGTGTTTTAAGGGAACAAATTTTTAACTGTTTGAGAGCGATTCATGGTATAATGATAAAATTATTGGTGGGTATGTTCAAAAATGAAAAAATGAAATTAAATTGTGGGTATGTTCAAATCACTCTTTCTTGAATAAGAGTGCAAATAATACTAGCACTTCCTAGACCATGGCATTGGCCTGTAGGGGATTCAATGAGTCAGAAGTGGTTAGTTTAGAAAAAGATCAACCAGAAACATATTACTTGACTCATATGTTGAAAGCTAATTAGTGTATTGATAAATAACAAAGCTACCTAATTGGTCTTCATTAGGCCAGGTAGATCTCCAATTTTTGCACTTCAACTACATTTACAGAGGATATTTTTGCTTATCAGCTAAAATTTTTTAGCTTTTCAATACATTTTTGTTTATGCAGCTTCTTTTATTTTTAAACAATTAAAATTTTCCTTGAAAATCAACCAGAATTGAATTATTTTAGAAAATTTTAGAAAGTCAAAAGCATTGAAAAAACTAAAAAACTAGAGAAGTATATAATTCAAATGAAACTTAAACCTGATGTAAGAATCCAAAAAACATATAAACAGTCCCCCCCGCGCGCACCCACCCACCCACATGTATAGAGCCAGGTTTCATCTAGAATTGAGGTAAAGCCGTAAAGGCTCACAATATGGTTTCATATTTTCAACTCGCTCAAAGAGAATCCATGTCTGAGTTTTCTTTGCCAAATTTAACCCATTTGCGCCAGGTTTCATTTAGAATTGAGGTAAAGGCCCACAATATGGCTTCATTTTTTCAACTCGCTCTTTGCCAAATCTAACCCATTTGCACCACGGTCTTTAAGGTATCACTTTACATTGTCAAACACAAGGAAGACAATAATGAGTCGGACAAGATAAACAAGATGTCTCATGTGAACATATTGTTAAAATGCAGCAGTCTACCCTGCTATTTATTCATTTGACACGAATGAAGACATTATGTTTTGCAATGAATTCATGTGTCAACCAAAGCTTAAAGACATTCTCTTGCTTTGAGTGAAAAGTTATATCTTAGATGAGCTGGTTGTATAGCTATTTAATAAAGGTCCATGCGTATTAACTGCCTTGAGTATTGAGTTGATCAGCCGTCAGATCATACTCATTTTTACAATATGACTTGAATTTTGAAATATTATTACACTTGAGAAAAATGTGAACTCAGTTACAACTATAAGCCCATTAACTTAATTTTGCGAAGTAGAAGTCATCAAGTATCTTATAAAGACTTGAGAAATTGTCATCCGCTATTCTAACAATAACAATGAGTGAGAAAAAAAATCTGTTATGAGGTTGTCAAAATGCATACCTTTGCCAAGGCTTCTTGCTCTACCTTTTCACTTAAGATACTTATAGGTTCCAAAAGAAGACCTGCAGAAAGATTAACTTGAAAGTATCACTGATAAACATAGAATTCAAACCATACAGACACAAGAAACTGGGACTAGCAGGCTTGGATATGGATGCCCATGGCATTTGTTAGATGGAAAATACTATGGCTAAACTGAAATTTAGAAACAGTTTCCTTAATCCAACGTGATATTGGAGAGCTACAATAAAAAAATGTGGTTGTGTTTGTGCATGCTTTACTCACAGAGACAAAAAGTTGTAGGAAAAAATGGGCCAAATTAGAATATAGTGAATTAAGGATTTCCCTTTAGATAGCAACCCTAATTGTACCTAATTGTACTGAAGTTTTCAAGACAAATAAAGTATGTACTTTTTAATCAATAGCGAGTGGTGTGGAGAATAACGCTCCTGCTAATGCATCACCTAGGAATATGAGAATATGCATTAGAGCCCTGCATGCAAAGAGGGTGTCTCATGTTCCCAACCTTAGTCATCCAAGTCAAAAGGGAATCGTTAATAATATAAAAAAGATGGTCCGCGGTTCTTAAAATAAAAAATAAAAACCTTTGCCGATATGAGCAATTCAACGAGAAGTGCTTTAGAATTTATGTTTTAGACTTCAAGGAAAAGCAATTCTCAATTCGTAAGCAACTTTCAGGTGCTCAGATTGATTTTCTTCCACCATACTATCAGTGCTGCAAGGTTTAGATGAATCTCTCTTTTCCATTGATCCGTTTTTATCCAAATATGCATTCACGTAGTCACACAAAATAATACCTTATGGACTTCATTAATTAGTGCAGCTACTCCAAAAGCTTCTTCTCAGCAACACGAATTAGTCAGCAGAATGCAATTGGTTTGCAGATAAAGTTTTTCTCTTTCTCAAGGAAACGGCACAAAGTATGCATTTAAATTTGAACTAAGAAACTAACAGTCGTGCTCCAACTAGATCAATCCCACTAGCATCCAGTAAAAACAAAGATTTATCGTGATCTATCGGATATTCTTCACAGTAAATTTTACCAATCAATTAGCAAAGAACAAGAATTAGCCAACATTTTCAGACGGACCTCGTTGTGGTCTCCACGTCATCAATTTCTCACGAGATTTACTAAGTTCCGCCGAGCTCATTTTGGCGTAAACCCTGACGCCAGAGGGCGCAGTTACCGGCATGCACTCCCCATCAATATCCGCAGCAAACCGTGATATAATCTTTTCCCCAGCAACAACATCATTGAGCGGAACATCCGGAACAGCATCGCCCTTCGGTGGAGAATAACGGAGCCAGTCCTCGTCAGCCTCATCGCGGAAAGCTATCCTCTTCCTCCCATTCACACCAACAAGATTTTCCACCCTAATATCACCCAAGGAGCCATCCTCCTCCGCCGACCAGAGTCGCTTCCTGGAGGTATGTTGATCGACAATCTGGGCCGCCGGTCGATCTGCGTATCGGATAAATCCACGGCACCAAAAGTTCGTTGAGAAGAGAAATAACGCGTTTCATACTAGTAGATAAGAATTGGGCAGCGAATAAGCCCTGACGATTCACCTTGCTGAAGAAGTTGCACATCTCCACAGGATTCATGGGCATAGGAATCAGCAGCAGCGGTGGCGTCTCCTGGTTCCACGGGAAACTCCTCTTCCTCCTCGAATTCGTCGGGGAGGAGAGCATTGGACTCGAGCCACTCGAGTTCTTCTGCAGCTGGAATATCCATCTCGATCTCCATCATGCGACCGCCGAACCCTAATACGAGCAAGAGGGCGAGAAAGAGCAAACGATAAACACCCGCGCCCCGATCTGACACTGTTTTGGCGGGAATGATTTTAGGGGCATTGTGGTAATTGACTCGTTGTTTTATTTTAAGAGACGAGCGATTTGACTGAACGCGAACCGGTTCGATTGATTCCACGGTCCAATCGGTCTGGGGTCCAATATTGGTCAAAGTTAAAATTTTCGCCAATTTTTTTTAAAAAAATCCAGACATTAATTTATCTTTTCAAATTGTTCTTTTATATTTTACGATCCAACGACTTCGAACCGTCCGCATAACAGTTTTATATCTATAAACGAATTATGCGCCCTATATTTAGCCGAACTTATCGGATTCGGATTCCGACGCGATTGGGATCCGGCAAGAGCGGCCGATTGCAGCAGAGCGGGAGAATTGACGCGCCATTCATCCCCTCCTCTCTCTCTCTCGCTCGCTCTCGCTCTCTTTCTCTACTTACCTATGGGGAGGGCTTTCCACGAACTCCGCTGCACCAGCGAGTTGGATCCGCACTCCGCTTCTTTCCAAGCACTCGGGGGAGGAAGGGGAGCATTTTTGTTCGGTGATTTCTCCAAGTTCGAATCGATCAAATGTAATAAAGAAGTCTTCTTTTTCGACCTATTTTCCGGTGTTGGTATGCTGTTTTCTGACTAGAGCTGGAGTAAATGAGCCTTTTGTTCTTCGGCACATTGTTTGTGTTTCATTGAGATTACGAATTCGTTGTGAATAGGATGGTCAAGCGAGAGTACGTATGCTTTTTGTTTTAATATTACCATAGGAAAGTTGAGACAACATGCCTTCTTGGTGTTTTAATTGAATATCCTCATGTTCTGCATGCGTCTTTTCTATCGGTAATTAAAAAGACTGATTTTTCTTCTTTTTTTTTTTGCTCATTTCATTGTGATGATCCAATGTGAAATTGTTACTTGAATAAGTGCCTTGTTTTTTTTTTCTGTTAAGTTCATAAAAGAGGTACTTCTTGTGTGTAATTAGTTCTATCTTGTAGAAGTTCATAGTGATACACTTTGGAGTAGCTTAATTTATTCAAAGTACGGTTTTCATGTGTCCTGTAGATGTAAGGAAAATCTGATATATATTGTTCATTTACATACTTTTTTGCCAAATTAATAAGAGATAAATGCTTCATAAATTACTTGAGATAAATATTGGAATTTACCACTGGCAATCATATCTCTACCTGTAAAATTGAAAGACAAGTAGAAGAAAAAAATGAAAGAACATAGAACAAAATTGATATACACTCTTTTGAAACAACCAATGTTTATTCGATTAAATAGACTAAAACTTGACCCAATGTTGACTGCAGTAGGAAATTGTGTTACCACCCCTATTTAACAGCACGAAATTAGATTGCACTTCTTTGCTTTTGTTGCAGTAAAACCAATAATAGCTATTGACAGTATAATGCTTTTTGTTTAGTTGAACAAGCCCAAAGAATAACCTTCAAAGATCTCATCGCTTCCCCAAACTCATGGAGAATGACTCAGATAATTACACAAAAGATGGAACAACGGATATCAAAGGGAATCCAGCTAACAAGAAGAATACTGGAAATTGGAGGGCTTGTCCCTATATACTTGGTACAACTCTGTAGTTCTAATTAGCATTCTGCAACTGGAAGGTTACTTTGTTTGATTCTTGCAAATATTTATGTTATGCTGCTTATATTTCAGCAAATGAATCCTGCGAGAGGTTGGCATATTACGGATTGAGCACCAACCTGGTAAACTACATGAAGGATCAGCTCAACCAAGGGAATGCCACAGCCGCAAACAATGTCACTAACTGGTCAGGAACATGTATGCTATGCCACTTCTTGGAGCATTTATAGCTGATGCATACCTAGGAAGATATTGGACAATTGCCAGTTTTGTGATCGTCTATATCCTGGTAAGAGAACAGGACACATACACATTATTTTGGAGAAACGGAATCGGACACCACTGATTTTATACTTAAGTACAGGGTCTGGCACTACTGACTATGACCGCATCAGTCGAAGGCTTGAAAGCTCAATGCCAAAATGATGTATGTAATCCAACAAAAGCACAAACTGCAGCAGTCTTTGTAGCACTTTATCTTATTGCACTGGGCACTGGAGGAATCAAGCCATGTGTATCATCTTTTGGTGCTGATCAATTCGATGAATTTGATGAATCAGAGAAGAAGAGGAAGAGCTCATTCTTCAATTGGTTTTACTTATCCATCAACATTGGGTCACTAATTGCTGCTTCTGTACTAGTTTGGATACAGACAAATGTTGGATGGGGCTGGGGGTTTGGAATCCCAGCAGTTGCGATGGCCTTTGCTGTTGTGGGTTTTTTCTCGGGCACAAGATTATATAGGCACCAGAAACCCGGAGGAAGCCCAATTACACGTATCCTTCAGGTTATTGTGGCATCTGTGAGGAAGGCTGGAGTGAAGGTGCCTGCTGAAAGCTCGTCATTATATGAAGTTAATGAAAGAGAATCTGCTATTAAAGGCAGCCGTAAGTTTGACCACACAAATCAGTTCAAGTAAGTTCATTGAAGCTATTTCTGCTTGTTACAGAATTAGAGTTTATACATTGTCATATCCTAGTTTAGTCTCATACAAAAAGTGAGAGAACAATTGTCATGATATTTAAAGCTGGGTTTACAAACATTACTTGGGTTTAAACATTTTCAATTGGGTCACATTGCTTCAAGGTCATCAACTTAATTGAGTTAATTTTCCTATGAGACAGGTTATAATAATGATACTAGAATAGACCTAATTTTGGCATGGTGAGAGTCCAATAGGACAAGGTTATCATGGAAAGAGTTGTAACCTCACATGTTGATAACTATGTGTTAGGCCTTAGGCATGAGTTAGATGTAAAGGCTTAAGTGAGGAACATTCCCATATAAGTGAGAACTGAGAACAAAAATTCATCATATGGCCTAATAATCTATACCATTTATTGAGCTTAAGAATTTGCAATTTGGTCATATTATTTCAGGTTCATCAAGCTAATAGTTTAGATTTTTCATTTTGTCATTCATAACATATAGTGTAGTTGTAACACTATGTGTAATGTACAACATTTCCCTTTTTTTTGTTTACTTATTAGGCATCATTCAGAATTCCTTTTGGGTGCTATGTTCACTAATCAATCTTTTGTTTTGCAGCTTTTGTTTGTCGAGCTGATATAATTTTTATTGTAAAACAAATTAGTTATAAGTAGGGCATTGTTAAGCTATGAAATTTCATGACGAGGGATAGTCGGAATTAATTTCAACTAGAAATAAAACAAGTGAAATAAAAAAAAACTAGTGGTGTAAGCATGCAAGATATATGAAGTTCTTGGAAGTTCTCTACAATAAATGTCTATTTCTAGAACTGTCCATTGAGACACCATATGTGAACTCGTTATCATCCATCTTCTTATCAAGGAATGTAAACGGGTAGTCTCCAAAATTTACAATGGACATAATAAGTGGATATTAATTTGTCACCTTTCATGCTTTCCAACAATAGATAGACAACTAATCTGATGCTTTGTTACCCTCTCAAGAAAAGGTAAGTAGTATGTTATTTGGAGCCCTAGAGCTGAATTATAAAATATATGATATTCAGAAAAGGGTGCAGAGGAACACACCAAATACAACAAATTAAATAGACAGTTCAGAGTTACTAACTCACCTTCTTGACTCTACAAGTAGAACGCGTTGTTTAAGTGCCTTATTAGAATCAGTCTCAGCAGAACTGCAGAAACCTAACATGAGTGAGTTTAATATATATGAACACTTTCCAATGCTATTGGGCATTGAGATAATAAAAAATATGCAACAAAGAAAACCCAGCGCATACAAGAAGAAAAAAAAACCAGGATACCTTGCAGAAAAAAAACTGCTTGGGGAACCAATTGAGAAAATGTTGTTCCTCTCTCAGCTGCAAGCCTCTGAAGTTTCTGGAACTCTTTCAGAATATTTTGAAGATCCTTGGCAAGTTTTGCATCAGCTATCTTTGTTCTCTTTGTTAAGCTATGAAATTTCACAATTGCAAATAATGTTGGATCAGTTCAAAAATGAGAATGAAAGTTTAGGCAAACATAATCTGAGCCTCTCCCAAGAACTCACAGCATATGAAACAAAGATGAATGAATTTTAATTACTATCTAATGCAGCTAGTAGAATGGAAGAGAATTTATCCACACAGCTTCATTTTAAGAAATGGAGGATAATTTGGAACTACTTAGCCTCAATAACAAGAAATTTCAACCACAGATAGCCTCTGTCTTGGAAGAGAACATTATGGTCAACCAAATATACCAGAAAGGTAGACAAGAACTTGAGGCAAATATTGTACAAGTGGATGAAAAAGTGAGAAACCAGAAGGCAAGGAATACTATCTTAATTCCTTTGCTAACAATCTCAAAGCAGCTCAAAGCAGAATTGTCAGATAAATCTCTTATGAAAGCATGGATCTTGGAGCTTGAACAGAAGATGCTATTAGCTGAGGAAACTTACTCCAGAAAGATTGAAAGTATGGTATCAGCAGCTAATGAGAAAGGTGCGGTCCTAACTGCTAAACTAATAGAGTGCAGAAGAAGAAGAGGAGGATACCGAGAGGTTGCAAGAAGCATATAAAGGTAAATGAAGGAAAGTCTTTTTTTAGCACTAAGCATCCTGGCATCACATTGAACACGCACGCACCATGCATGTTTATGATTTTTTAGGCTTCATGGATGCATTAAGCATCCTGGCACCACGTATGGAAATTAATAGTAGGAGGCTGGAAGTTTGATCCGGAGAACTCACGTAGAAAGGGGAGAAGAGAAAAGTGATGTGAGGGATTGAGGGATAAAGGAGAAGAGGAGGTGCTAGTTTTTTTTAAAAAAAAAGAGAGAGGAAAGAAAATATTTGGAGGCGACGAAATCATGGGAGAGTTAGAGAATCATGTGAAAGAGAGGAAGAAGACTAAAGGGATGTGTAAAAAAAATACGCGGAGAAGCTGACAAAAATCATGCAAAGAAAGGAGAAAAATCAGAATCAGAGAAACTCGTAAAAGAGGAAGGGAGGAAAACATGGGGATAGAAACTGCATTCGAGTCAAAAAGAAGAGATAGAGGAGAAATACCTGTTACAGCCTTCCGATCCTTCTCTTTGATGTTCGCTCTTGAAAAATCGCTGCAAAGGTTGCTAAAAACTTTGGAAAGTAACTGATGAAGATTTAACCATTTCCCCCTTTTTGATCACTCCCTCTGGTTCCGGAATATCGCTGCGATACAAATGATGAAGAAGTTCAATTGGCAAAAATTTCAAAAAAATTGACAAAGAAACTGATAAAGACCTACCTATTTTCCCCCCTTCGATCACACTTCCTGGAAAACCTCCATAGCTCAAACAACCAAAAGCAACCCAAGGAACTTAATCAATGAAGATTCTCTTTTGATCCGCCGAAGGAAGAAGCTTGAAGCGGCGGGTTCAAGTCATCTGAGCAAAGAACATAGCTTCCATGAATAATAATAATATAAAACCAGACGCACGTAAGAAAGTTACCTAAATTGATCCCCATTGTCCCAGCAACGAAGAAAGTTAATTGGCTTGAAACCTCAGGTAGTCAATGGCTGAGAGTTAGGCTAAAGCAGCACAACGGCAAAATTTCAATGTCATCGGCCCCTTCGATTGCGTACTCCACAAGCTCTATGGTGATGACTGGAAGGCCCAGCTTGTGGATTTTGCTGCTAAGAACCTTGGCGCTCCTATCGTCGATCCTCCTCTCGCTATTGAGCACGTACGCAACCTTCCCCTTTCTCTCAGCAAAATTTCGACGCCATCTCCCCCACGAACTAACCGCCAGGTTAGCGTGTTCTTCATCGCGGGTAGGCGATGCCTTGCCCTCTACCTCCCTTGGGGCTTGAATCCGATGGTAAAGTCGCTGCCTCTGCAATAGGTTCTGCCGATCGTCCCCCTTTCCCTGTCTGATTGTCGACGCCATCTCCTCAGTAATCGCCGCTTGAAATGACGAGTCGATGTCGCCGCTACTTCCAAATACAGGCGAACGTCCTTTGCCTCTATCGCTATTGGACAACATTATCAATGAGTTTGCTGATGCCATCTTGCCCGAAATCGTCAAGGCCATTTACAACATACCGCCGACAGAAGTTCAGCACCACCGGAGACGGAGTAGTGCCTTGATTTCGTTCGTCGACTAGCGCCGAGTCGCACCCAGAAGAAGAGTAACTTTACTCTTGTGAACGTACAAAAATAAAAAATAAAAATAAAAATAATAAAAATAATAATAAATATGCGTAATAATGAAATACCGGCATCACCTAGTGTGTGTGTAATGCCAAACATGAAATAACGATAGTGCTAGTGCCAATCACCCATACTTAAGTTATGTCCATTTATCAAAAATATCCTCGATTGAATATTCATAATACTGAAAATCCGCAGTGAAATATTATTTGGGAGGTGCGTACATCGACGTTTATCGTCGGGGCGTAACTCCTCAATGTGACGCTACGTACACTAAGGCTGAAATATTCTCAAAATTAAATTATCCAATACGCCGCAAGGTCGGGTAACTTTCCAAATTAAATTATCCAATATGCCGCGAGGTCGGGTAATTCTCAAAATTAAATTATCCAACACGCCGGGAGGCTGGGTAATTTTTCGAAGTTAAATTATCCAACACGCCGTAAGGCCGGGTAACTTTCAAAATTAAATTATCCAACACACCGTAAAGCCGGGTAATTTTCTAAATCAAATCATTGGATACACCATGAGGCTAGATATCTTTCTCAAACCAAAATATTCAACACGGCACAAGGCTGGATATTTTTGTCCAATACGCCGTCAAGGCTGGACAATCTTCCAATTAAATTATCCAACACGCCGCAAGACTGGGTAGTTCCCAGATCAAATATCCAACATGTCTGAAAGCAATTATGATGGAATATTTTTTAGGAGGTGCATACGTCGATGTTTACCATCGGGGCATAACTCTTCAATATGACATTGTGTTGCCTAGGCCGGATGCTACCTAATGAGATGTTCCAATTTCAAACGTTTGACGAGCACAAATTGACCAAGCTGATAAAAGCTCTTTTCTTTTATCGTTTATATATCATGTCAAATCATGTGTTCTCATTATATTTATAAATGATATCGTTTGACTCGTTTCTCTTATTTTATTTCGTATTATAGATCTCTTAATCAAAAGTTCCCTAATTTTAGTGGTAATTAACAGTGAGCACTTGCGCTCATTGGAAGCCAGAACCCGTTAAACAAAAAAAACTTATTAATTTAAGGTGAATTTAAAAATAATCATATTGTATTCTTAATGTAACGCTTTTGACCCCACAAATTCTGGCACGCCCGGTGGGATCTGGCTTCTCCTTTCATCTCTGAGATTTATATTATGTAACAATGCTCGCACCCTCGTTCTCATACTTGTCCTGTTCTACACAGTAATTTTCTCACATGGCAAGCAAAGTCAACATCTTCGTGGAGGAAATGATGGATAACACTTGGGATATAAAATTTGGCTGCATCTCAGAGGTAGCCGAGTTCATATGTATGCCATTCAAGGCTCAGAGAACGTCAAAGGGCAGATTACTTCGATTGTTAAGAGTAAGACTATCTTAAAGGAGAGGAGGACTATCGCAAAGAAGGAAAAAGAACCCTCGGTTACTGTTAAGGGGGACATACCTAATCAAGAAGAAGAAGAACTGTCATTTACTGTTAATGAGGACAAACTTAACCAAGTTGTGTTTTCAAACCCCGAAAGGATAAAGAAGCAAGAATGACGAGCTTTGAGAAAGAAGAAGGCTAGACTCTTTAAGCAAGGTTGCTTAATCCCTATGAGGCATAGTCACTGTACTCCCAAAATAGAGACTTCGGTAAAAAATAGGTTCGCACCACTCCTATTAGTCCAAAGAAACTCTAATTTGGTAGAAGGACTGCAGACCAATGTGCAAAATAAGTCACACCAAAAATTTGGGAACACCACTTTTTCAAAGTTGATATCACATAGAGTCCATGAGGTCTATAAGAAGACTCAAAAGATTATGAAGAGGAAGGAAAAGCACTTCAAGATTAATCAAAAAGAAACAAGGGGTTATACGGCCCACACGGTGCGGATGGTAGAGCACACACGGGAGGCTGGCTCTAATTCTGAAGAAGAAACCCTTCGAGCTATGACAAGGAAAATTAAGGGTAAAAAGTTAGCCTTTGTTATAATCCAGAAGCCTGTTCAACGGTATGAACCAAAGACAGCCTCTTTGCAAGAAGAAATTTTGGAAGAGGAAGAGGAAGAACCTGTCATAACTATTGGCCATGACCATTGGGATGAAACTATCGCCGACCTCAAGAGACAACTCAAAAAGAGAGATAAGGATATAGACATCCTTATGGCAAAATTTAAAGAGGTGACTAGTGTTCTGGCAAGAACACAAGAGATGATGTTACACCAAGAGCAGCCACCATGTGAGCAGAATAACACTCCGACAATGTCTTTTCTTCCAACTCAGACAAATGATGATGTTGTCACTTTGACTAGAAGGGAAGTACAAGAATTGGTGATGGACTAGTTAAAACATTTGGCGGAAGCTAAAATTGCTCTGAGGAAGAGGTGAGGGAGGCCTTATCCATCCGCATACGATGATATCCCTTACCCTAAAGGGTACATCATACCACATTTTAAGATGTTCAATGGGATAGGAAACTCTGATCAGCCTCTAGCCCACTTTGTTGCAACTTGTGGGAATACTGGAAGTAACAATGCCTTATTGCTTTAACAATTTCCATAAAGTCTTTTAGGAGTTGCCTTTGAATGGTATTACTCCTTGGAAAATGAAGTCATCAGAACCTCGGCCGATATGGAGGAGGCCTTCAGAATGAAATTCGCTTCAGTGAGCGATAAGATTACAATTGCAGACTTGGCAAACATGAAGAGGAAAAAGGATGAGACCGTCCTTAATTAGATCACGAGATGGAGAAAGTTGAGTATCAAATGTGAACAATCATTAGAGCAAGTCCAAACTGTGGGACTATTGATCGGCAATATCGACAACTGGATGGCCCCTTTCCTTTGCACTAATAATATTTCTACATTTCAAAAATTAATCACCCAAGTGGTGAAGCTTGAACGAACAAATCATCAAACTTATTTAAATGCACAAAATCCAAAGTTCAAGAGGGAAGAGCCAAGGAAAAATGATCCCAAGGTCGCCTATACAAATGTTGCTAACAAGGGCAAAAGGGTAGAGGTTCATAATACAAGTATACTTCGAAATGAAAAGGTGCCAACGCTTGACGAAAATAGCCGAGGCAAGCCGGTGACTCTTGAAGAGAGAAAAAATAAAATTTATTCTTTCAAAAGAGAGAAGACAATGAAGATTTTTAAAGACGCTCTAAAAAACGGTTTGCAGCTACCAGAGTTAAAACGTCAAGTCAATAAAACCGACAATCCCAATTTTTGTCCTTACCATCGTGTGCTGGGGCACACAATAGAAGACTGCTACGTTTTCAAAGATTGGGTGGAGAGGAAATACAAGTCGGAAAAGATAACTTTATCGAAGAAAGTATTGAATGAGACCCCGACCGAAGAATGTTATTGAAACGAAAGATATAGATGTAACGCCCATAGAAGACGAAGAGTGGAACATCATGGTGTCAAAAAAGATGACGCAACTTCTACAAAAATTAAAACAGATGTCAGGCATTGTGTAGAAAGACCCCTTGTCTCCGCAATGTGTATCATCAGGGTCACGTCTGCTAATGAGTGAAAAACAAAAGGAGAAGAAAAAAATTCTCACTGGCAAAAGAAAAAAAAAACCAAAAGGCAGCTAAAACACAAGAAAAGAGTGATCTCGAAAAACATATCGATTCACTTGAAGAATACGAGCAAGACATACCAGGATTCATAAAACTTCGTCACTTCATCACTGAAGAAATATGGGATGAGCTCTTAGAAAATGAAGATTACGAAATAGTCTTGTAGAATGATATTTGTAATCCCAGAATTCTTAGGAGAGAATGAAACTGAAAATCCTGAAGTTGTCGCTGCCATAAGACTAGGCACCTGCAACACGATCAATATAGGGAGTGACTCTGAAGATGAGTTTTTGATTGCCTATTTGTACGATGAGGCACCTATCACCCAAAATAATAAGCAAAGTCCTGTCAAATAAATCTCAGGAGTGGTAAAGTCATAATAGGACGATTGGCAGATAAATAAAAGGAGAAAGGGCAAGTAAATCGAAACATAAGAAGTAGATGATAATACAGCACCTCCAACACAGTCATCTTCTTCTGAATATAATATCTTGTCACATTTGAGAAAATTCCCTGCTCTTTTCAGCATATATGACGCTTTGATGATATCACAAGAATTAAGGGATGTCCTCATCTATGCCCTTCAAAACCTCCAAAAATTTTAGTCATTCTTTATAGAGGTTGATATCAAAGAGGTGTTACATACATATACAACATCATCTATTACTTTCAATAATGATGACATGCTATTAGGGACTTCGCAACATAACCGGCCGCTTTATGTGATCGGAGATGTGGAGGGGATGAAGATAAATAGGATATTGATTGACCCGGGGTCATCAATTAATCTCCTAACCTTGCGAACCCTAAAGAATTTCTCTTTGGATGTTCTTAATTTGACAGCTGAAAAAGTCGTTATCCAAGGATTTAATAAGAACAGCCAGAAAGCCCTCGGCTCTATATACTTGCCATTACAACTCGATGATCGAAAGACTAAAGTTAAGTTCCATGTCATCGACACTAACGCATCATATAAAGCGTTGCTCGGGAGGCCTTGGTTGCACGAGAATTGTGTGGTTCTATCCACTCTACATCAATGTTTAAAATACCTAAGGAAGGTGGTGAAGAATGCATTGATAGAGACATTAAACCCTTTTCAGTGCATGAAGTCAGATATGAAGACGCACACTACTTCATAGAATCAGCGGTGCAACCCTCAAAATTGTCACTACAGAACTCAATCATTTCAAAATTGAAAAGAGCAATCTTATCTACATGCCCCTATTTTGGAAGTGACTCTGAATTAGAAACAAGTGATTGCTCAACCTCTGCATATGACATGATTGAAACTCATGGAAAAGAGGGCTCATCACAAAGATTTATGCTACATCGAAATACAGTGGAACACAAGGTAGAAGTTCTGAGGATTCCTCAAGGATGCCTTTATGCTGACATCACTCCAGTGAAACAATCACCGAGAAGGATGAGAATAGAACTGGAAGAGCAAATCACTTCTGAAATAAAGAAATTAATTGAGGCTGGCTTTATAAGGGAAGAAAAATACGCAGACTGGATAGCGAGCATCGTCCCGGTGAAAAAGAAAAATGGGCAAATTCATATCTGTGTGGATTTCAGAGATTTGAATAATGCATGCCCTAAGGATGACTTTCCACTCCCTGTTACTGAAGTGATGATTGACTCAGTGTCAAATTTTGAAGTATTCTCGTTCAAGGATGGATCATCCGGTTATAATCAAATTAAGATGACACTAGAAGATGAAAAACACACAGCATTTCGTACACCTATTGGAATTTTCTGCTATACTATCATGTCATTTGGATTAAAAAATGAAGGGGCAACATACCAAACAGCGATGACCAAGATCTTTGATGACTTAATCCACAAACTTGTCTGAGTGTTATGTTGATGACCTAGTGGTTAAGTCACAATCCAGAATGGAGCACTGTCAGGACTTGAGGACTGTGTTCACTCACATTCGCAAGTACAACCATAAGATGAACCCACTTAAATGCATTTGGAGTTTCATCTGGATAGTTCCTAGGCTTTGTTGTAAAACATAGTAAAATTGAGATTAATCCTTCAAAGATAAATTCAATCAAGAATATGCTACCCCCGAAGAATCTTAAGGAGCTCAGATCTTTCCAAGGGCGACTAGCTTATATCAGGAGGTTCATTTCTAATTTATCCGGGCGAATTCATCCTTTCTAAAAGCTGACAAAGAAAAATGCTCCTTTTATTTGGTATGACACATGTCAAAGTGCCTTTGAAAACATTAAAGAATATATTTCATGTCCTCTAGTCCTTGGGGCACCTACCACTAGAAAATCGTTGATTCTATACACTACAGCATTGGAGACATCCTTGGGAGCATTGCTAGCTCAGAATAACGATGAAGGGAAGGAGATTGCCCTATATTATCTTAGTCGAATATTTGTGGGGGAAGAAAACTCATATTCCCCAATTGAAAAACAATGTTTGGTCTTAATATTTGCCATTAAGAAGCTAAGACATTATCTCCTCGAACACAAAGTTCATCTTATATCGAGAGTTGATCCTTTGAGATACCTGATGACAATGCCGACTTTGACAGAGCGATTAGCTAAATGGGCAATTCTACTTCAGGAGTTTGATATTACATATGTATCACAAAAAGCAATAAAGTGGCAAGTATTAGCTGATTTCTTGGCCACCCATCCTATCCCGGATGATTCTCCCTTGAATTACGACCTTCCAGATGAAGAGATACTAAACGCTGAAGCTAATGATGAATATTAGGAACTTTATTTCTATGGGGCATCCTCAATTCAACCAGCCATTCCCTCAAATATCCCAAAAGTAAAATCAGAGGTTAGCCTGATATTCATCACTCCTGAGAAAGGGTAACTACATTATTCCCTAGCCCTCACTAGTCCTTGCACTAACAATGAAGCCGAATATGAAGCTTTAATTGCCGGGCTTGAACTCGCATTAGAGATGAAAATTAAATGATTACATATATACGGAGAGTCTCAACTTGTTATTAAGTAAGTAACAAACGAATACAAAGTCAAGAAAATGGAATTGTGCAAATATTACACAAAGGCTGTGGAACTCATGGAAAGAATGCCGTACATCACTTTGACTTGTGTAGCTATGGCTGCTAACGGTAGAGCAGATGCATTAGCAAAGTTTGCTACAGAGTTGGCCAGGCCATCCATTGGTCAAGTCAACATCACGATTAAAGACAAAAAGCTAATTGCACCTATTGAAAATGATGTTATTCATGAGGAACAAGTGTCGAATACCATGACAACTACCCTTATGCAATTATAAACTATTTCAAGAGTGGTATTCTACCCGAAGACAAAACCCAAATAACACAATTAAAGAAGCGGATTCTTCGATACATATTTGTAAATGATACCTTATATCGTCGACCATACAAGCAGCTCTGGCTTAGATGTATTACTATGGATGAGATCGCTCATGTATTACATGAAATCCATTCTAGCTTTTGTGGTGCTCATCAGTCAGGACCCAAGATATATCTTAAGATTAAGAGGCTAGGGTATTATTGGTCAAGCATGGTATGAGACTGCATAAGTTATGCAAAGACTTGTCATTTATGTTAAGTACATAGAGATTTAATTCATAAACACCCTAACCCTCTTCATCCGACAATTTTGTCATGGCCATTTGAAATGTGGGAGACAGATATAGTTGGATCAATTGAACCTCTTTCTTCTCTGGGGCACTGCTTCAAACTTGCACAACATACTACTTTTCCAAATAGGCAGAGGCTATTCTATTAAGAGAAGTCAAAGCCAATAATATTGTTAATGTCTTTCGTGAAAATATACTAAGCTGGTTTGGGACCCCTAGAAGAATCATATTTGACAATAGCTTGGCTTTCAAAAATGCCTCGGTCTATAAATTTGCAGAGCATCACAAAATTGATTGGCGGTATTCTTCGATATACAACCCAAGGGCAAATGGTTTAGTTGAAGCATTCAACAAAATTTTATGCAAGTTGCTCAAGAAGAGTGTTTCAAAGAACAAAAAAGAATGGTATCAAAAGTTGGTAGAAGCATTGTGGGTTTATCGAACCACGTATCGTACGCCGACTCAATTAACACCTTACTCCCTGGTCTTCAGTGTTGAAGCAGTCCTCTCACTCGAGGTGGAAATACCTTCATTAAGAATAGTTATACAATGTGATATGACGATGGATGAAAATATTCAATTGAATCTTGATGAGCTAGACACCCTTGATGAACAAAGACTAATTGCACAATAAAATTTGGAACTATATCAAGCACAAATAACAAGAGCGTATGACAAGCTGACCAGAGAACGCATTTTCAAGAAAGGAGATCTCGTCCTAGTATTAAGAAGACCTATCATATCCAACAAGATAGCAAAAGGGAAATTTAATCCTAATTGGGAAGGACCTTATGTGGTAGGAAAAGTCTACGAGGGGGAGCTTTCCAGTTGACATATCAAGATGGGGAACACCCAATGCCGCCCATTAATGGCGGCTTCTTCAAGAAATATCATACTTAGAGTGCAAAATTGATCCTAATTAAATGGCAGTAGGATCAAAAATGTCAAGTCCGTTCATAACTAGCAGTTTGCTCAAAACTATATGCTCCTTGCACAAGCGCTGATCCTAGTCAAGAGAGTTATGGGATCAAAGATGTTAAGTTTGTTTATGGCTGTTTAAAAAAAAACCTTCAATTCGAGGCATTACATCAATTCAGAAGAAAGATCGCCAAGAGTCTCATCCTTTCCGAACAGAACACCCCAAGAGCCCAAAAATAGTCCACATCACCGTAAATGGAGACTTTATCAAGACAAAGAACTTGAGATTTCATGAGCATAGGAGAAATGCTCATCATTGAAAATTGTTCTATTTGAATTATCTTGTATTTTGAGTGGTCATGCCAAAATAGGAAATAAAAAAAAAATAAAAAAAGGGGTCATCGATTATAATAAAATCCGGTGTGATACGAGTGTCTTCACAAAGCCAGGGGAACTCTGTTACTCTTTCTCTGAACAAAATTGCCGAGTGTCCATGCCTGGTCTTGATGACTAAATCCCAACCGCACTCGACCCCTTTGCTGAGGCAAATGCTGGGGACTTTGATGTTGGGTCAAAGAAATACGTGCATATAAATGTGCAACAGTGAAATGACAGAAAGAGCCTGTCAATTGTGCAGGGATTAAAGAAAGAATTTGACTGTAATGAAATCTTAAAGGATCTGAAAAGAAGAGGGAGAACATTTCCATTTTCCTGAAGGGGCACGTGAGAACCCATGGTTTCTGAGTAAGTACGAGTTCCTGGAGTGCGCTGTGACACTAAGGGCACAATTTGCTGTAACTCTGTGCTAAGTTAGCCATCTATAGATAGCTTATTTACCTTGTGAAACTTATAAATAAGTGATGTCATCGTTATCAGGTTATAAACATAAGATTCTATTGCAAAAATGCGAAAATAATTCCTTAATACCACATATACAATCTTGTTGAGTAACAATTTAATAGCACAAATATAACACCATGCAAGCCAAAATAGTTTGTTAAAGAAGTTCATCACACCAATTACCCTGTGTTTACAAAACTGGAAGAGTCATAGTCAACACTCTCTCATACCAAAGCAAAATCATTCTCAGTCAAGTGAAATGGAGATAATGGGCAAATTACAATCCAGAATCAGTAAGTAATAAAGTAGAGAATAAAAAAACCAATACAAAGACTTGAGATTCAGACACAGGATGCAAAAAGGGGAATATATCAAAACTCCTTGATGATCTCCTAGAAAGCAAACTTTCATTCTTCAATGGAAGAGGCGAGTTTACTGTGTTCAATCTCCTTGGTATCATATCGTGTCTTTAGAGAAGCTAGTTGGGCCTCGGATTTCTCAATCAACTTTGAATTCGCTTCTTGAATGTCTTCAATATTCCTCAAGTTATCTTTATGTTCTTACAGTGTCTTCTCCTCATCAATTCGCTTTATCTGTGCATCAATCTATATTATTCTAGCTCTAGTGGAATCACGAGATGTTATAGAAATGTTTCTCCTACTAATTAAGGCATCCTGAAGGGACCATAAATCCTCTAGTACAATTATTTCTTTGTCCACCTGAGAATCAAGATCTAAGGTATCCAGACTAGATAAAGAACTTTACTCAGCTTCAAACTACTTCAAAATGGTTAATATCTTCTGGCTCAGCTTCTCTCAAACAGCTTTCAAAGCTCCAAGACTAACCAAAGTGTGTGAAATACTATTCAAAGAAAAGTGTGTGAAATACTATTCAAAGAAATCAGGAACTCTTATACCAGGGGAAGTGCATTCTTGGTATGAAATGTGCCAAGGTAGTTATCAAATAACGAGCTGCTCACTCCAGTGAATGCCGAATTGCTTCTAAAACTCGAGGAATGGATAGCTGGGAAATTGATGGCTCAATAAGCTCTTGAACTTTGTCCGCGATCCCTGAAACAACAATACATGTTAGACTGTACATACACAATAGAAAGAAAAAAAAGGAAAGTTACCATCATTAGATGAGTATCCATCTCCA
Organism: Costus lasius; assembly: GCA_027563935.2. NCBI lineage: Eukaryota > Viridiplantae > Streptophyta > Magnoliopsida > Zingiberales > Costaceae > Costus > Costus lasius. The sequence goes on along the minus strand of CM050447.1, from coordinate 42,847,128 downwards.
GTGATGGTCTTCTCAGCGCCTATTACAAATTCAAGGTAGATTGTTAACATAAAAATTTCGTCACATCTACTGAGACAAATCAAATTACCATTACTAGAAAGACTGGCACATTTTCTTTTTAGCAACCTCTTGAACATTTACTAGAAATTCCGGAATGATTGCTATAATCAGACATATTGGGTTACATAAGAAGAAAGGAAATAAAGAGTACATACCTTTACTGTGTATATTTTTTTCTTCTGCAACAGTTTGTTCAGCATGTGATACAGGGCCTAAAAAGAAAAATTCCTCTTTTTACTATAATGGATCATACACAAGAAACAAAAAATGATAGTGAAAATTACCATCTTCTGCAGGATCCTCATTTTGTATAGTGGTGTCTCGGCCTTCTAACGTGAATGCTGAAAATTATTGTACCATGTCGGATTAAGTGCAAAAGATAGTCCAATCTCCTCGAGCATTTGGTATGAAACTTAAAGTCATTACAGTTCGAGCATAGTTCTAATACAAAAAGGGAAAAGAAGATAAAAAATCACCATCCTGTGCAGATTCCTCATTCTGCACATTGGTGTCTTGAACTCTAGATGTGAATGCTGAAAATTGTTATACCATATCAAATTAAATGCAAAAGACTGTCATTATCATTCAAAACCTGCATTGGTGCCAACCTCCAAAAGCATTTGCCAATATAAGAAGAAGGATGAGGAAGAATTACCATTGTCTAGGGAATGTACGCCTTTTGCACCGGTTTCTGGAGCACTTGGTGCGAACTTTAAATTTATGGCTGATTCAAGAATGATGAGCTATAAGAAAATTGTTGTCAGAAAGGAAGATAGAGTAAAGAGATTCAGCCTTGTTTAAAAGTTTCCACTGTATAGTCAAAAAAATCATGATGTTATGGCGATTCAAAAAATGGTAAATAAAAAAGAAATATGCAATTGGCAAACTTCACACTTCACCTATCTCTGAATCAGTTGGAGAACTCGTTAAATCAGGACAGAAATCGGGTTTCTTTATAAGCTCCTTTGGCGCATGAATAACTGTGACAAGCTTAAGTCATGAGTAAATTACAAGAGCAATATGTTTATGCAATTTAAATACACATACTTCCTTTCAAAGCCCCAATCACATTGTTTGACAAATCGCTAGAACCAGGCTTTGATAAATCAATAATGTTTAAAGGGCCGTCCATGTCAGAAACATCAACAGGTATCTGGATATCTCCCCGTTCTACAGCTACGACTGTAGTTTGAATTCTTAAAAAAGGGAGAAGAGAAAGAGAGGAGGAATATATGGAAGAAATATATTAGAGACAACCATCATGGATTGACAAAGATAGATATATGAGGGGAAAAGAACCTGCGGTAATCAGATCCTCTTTATTTGTTTGTTGTAGAGCCATATCAACACGAGAGGATCCCTCAGCATTAAAAATAGATTTTGATTCCCGTGTATAATCTATCCTATTCTCCAAAAAAGGAAAATATTAGTTATCAATATGACACATAAAAGGGGGAAGAAGAAAGAGATGAATACTACCTTATTGGGGCCAATTGGTGCCACTCTTAAATTTGGAATCTTTAATCGCTTTGAAGATAGGGACTAAGAGAGGTCAAATTCGAAATCATATGTCTGGCGATTATTTGCCCTTTTAAGAAATTTTCTTGGATGAGATTTCTCAGTAAAACAAAATATGTCCGCAATGTTATAGCTGAAGAATGCCTTTAGTTGCATGGAATGCCATCTTAAATATTCATAACCATACTTGGGGGTCTGACTACGAGCTGGGATGGTATACAATGAATCAGTCTCTTGTCGGAGTAACATGCGCCAACAGTTAGCAATTGTCATAAGGTCATTAGATAACTTGCCGAAATCGAGAATATTTTATGGGATAATTTGATCAAAGCCAAACTGACGAGCACACCTGTGTGGGTTATATACTTCCAAAGATGCAAAATTCTCACTTATAATGGGTAACCAACTAACACGGATACTCACAAGGAACTCAGATGCAATCCACCCATCCTCTGTCAAAATGTCAACGGAACTATCTTGGCAATCGACTTGTTCACTTAGATATCCTACTCTGTTAGGGAATATGATTCGTCGATGCCCAAAAACTTCATACTTACGAAAGAATAAGCGTGCCTCAAACTCTTTAAAGCGAATTGGAAAGGCCCTAATAATACACACCATAGATGACAATTTATGCTTCATGGCTTCATAAATAACGGTGTTATATAATTCCTAAAATTGTAAATTAAACCACCCGAATAAATAGTGGAGTGGAATCAATGTATCTCTCAAACCGGGAAAATCAGCAGTGCAAGCCTCCCTCAAAGATCTAAATAAATTTGACAACGCCGCTGGTGCTAAGGAAAGACGAACACCCCATGCCAATCTATCAGCCATAACGAAAACCTCTAGCCTGATACGGTTAGAATATTTGTAAGGGACGGTGAAGTAACATAACCAGCAAACTAAAAACGCAGTAAGAAATGTATCTCGATCTATCTCCCTCACGACAATAGAAGGTTGGGAGGGTACATCATAATCTTGTACTAAAGTATTCTCATAATCGATTCCAAAAGGATCATAAGGTGAAGGAAAACTAGTCTCATACGAGGTGGCAAAATCAACAAAGTGCAAAATCCAATGAGTGATAGAAACCGTTCCAGAATGTCGACAAAGCGGCTCATAAAAGTGGTGAAATATTGCCTTAAGAGTGGAAGAATACCGAAATTCACCTTGTATGGTCTCACCGAAGAGCATCTTCTCATCTGGAACATATTCATCGTACCGAGCATCTAATATGGGAAACCCACAGACATTCCTCATATCCTAGAGGCTAGGGAAAATTTCTTCATCAAAGAGAAAGCATGTGTTCGTTATTGGATTCTAATGTTCCTTGATACTCTTCAATAAGTTAATGTCATATTCATAATTAAACAGTGACAGCATAATGGCTTCATTTATTCCTGCCTTCTACGTAGCCAGGGTAATGCCTAACACTGCCATGAATATTAAACTGTGGGGCCCACATGAGCACATGATTAGAAGCCATTTTCAAACCTAAGAAAAAGGTTAGACTCTTGATGGGATATCCTAATAACTGGCTCAAGACATGAGCATAAATCTCGACCTTAATTAAGGATATGGAACTTATAATTTTTCATTCCAGTAATGCTACGCTCCATAGGTGTCCAACGCCTACTTTTAAAAGGTGGACCGGATTTATGGTTTATAGGCAATAAAGGAACAGGCAAATGTCGAGATATTTATTATGAAATATATCGCTTCTCTCCAGCATCATGTCACGCCACTCGTGCCATATTCCTCGAAAATAACCAGGGGAATCGTACTTCTTGATATACTTCAAAATTGCTTAATCATTGGGCTCATCTAACGGCATGGAAGCACGACGAGACCACAGGAAAGCCATGCGCTATGGAAATAAAAAAAGCGACAAGAATAAAACTTTTGTTGAAAGGTGAGGGGTAAGGAACGAAAATATCAAATAGATCACCTTAATAAAAATCTCAGACCTATTGTTGAGCTTGAAGTTTATTCTTGATGCTTCGTATACCTAGGATGATAATAGAGCAAGTAAGAATAGTACATAAGTATATTTTCCAACGGATTTGTACACGCTCTTTGCTTATGCTAAATCCATTGGGGGGCATTTGTTAAGCTATGAAATTTCATGACGAGGTAGTCAAAATTAATTTCGACTAGAAATAAAATAAGTGAAATGAAAAAAACTAGTGGTGTAAGCATGCAAGGCATATGAAGTTCTCTACAATAAATGTCTATTTCTAGAACTGTCCATTCAGACACCATATGTGAACTCGTTATCATCCATCTTCTTATCAAGGAATGTAAACGGGTAGTCTCCAAAATTTACAATGGACATATAAGTGGATACTAATTTGTCACCTTTCGTGCTTTTCAATAATAGATAGACAACTAATCTGATGCTTTGTTACCCTCTCAAGAAAAGGTAAGTAGTATGTTATTTGGAGCCGTAGAGCTGAACTATAAAATATATGATATTCAGAAAAGGGTGCAGAGGAACACACACCAAATACAACAAATTAAACAGATAGTTCAGAGTTACTAACTCACCTTCTTGACTCTACAAGTAGAGCGTGTTGTTCAAGTGCCTTATTAGAATCAGTCTCAAATTCAGTCTCGATAGAACTGCAGAAACCTAACATGAGCGAGTTTAATATATATGAACACTTTCCAATGCTATTGGGCATTGAGATAATAAAACATATGCAACAGAGCAAACCCAGCGCATACAAGAAGAAAAAAAATCAAGATACCTTGCATAAAAAAACTGCTTGGGGAACTAATTGAGAAAATGTTGTTCCTCTCTCAGCTACAAGCCTCTAAAGTTTCTGGAACTCTTTCAGAATATTTTGAAGATTCTTGGCAAGTTTTGTATCAAGCTATCTTTGTTCTCTTTGTTAAGCTATGAAATTTCACAATTGCAAATAATGTTGGATCAGTTCAAAAATGAGAATGAAAGTTTAGGCAAACATAATCTGAGCCTCTCCCAAGAACTCACAGCATATGAAACAAAGATAATGAATTTCAATTACTATCTAATGCAGCTAGTAGAAAGGAAGAGAATTTATCCACATAGCTTCATTTTTTCTGGAAAAGAAATGGAGTATAATAAATACACCAGAAAGGTAGACAAGAACTTGAGGCAAATATTGTATAAGTGGATGAAAAAGTGAGAAATCAGAAGGCAAAGAAATTCTATCTTAATTCCTTTGTTGATAATCTCAAAGTAGCTCAAAGCAGAATTGTCAGAGAAATCTCTTATGAAAGCACATATCTTGGAGCTAGAACAGAAGATGTTATTAGCTGAGGAAACTTACTCTAGAAAGATTGAAAGTATGGTATCAGCAGCTGATGAAAAAGGTGCAGTCCTAACTGCTAAACTAATAGAGCGCATAAGAAGAGGATACCGAGTGGCTGCAAGAAGCATACAAAGGTAAATGAAGGAAAGTTTTTTTTAGACTTCATGGATGCATTAAGCATCTTGGCATCACATTGAACACACACGCACCATGCATCGTGTTTATGATAATAATGCAAAGAAAGGAGAAAATCATAATCAGGGGAACTCGTAAAAGAGAGAGGAAAATATGGGGATAGAAACTGCGAGAAGTACCTGTTACAGCCTTTCAATCCTTCTCTTTGATTTTCGCTCTTGGAAAATCACTGCAAAGGTTGATAAAAACTTTGGAAAGTAACTGATGAAGATTTAACCGTTTCCCCCTTTTTGATCAATCCCTCTGGTCCCAAAAAATCGTTGCAATACAAATGATGAAGAAGTTCAATTGGCAAAACTTTCAAAAAAAATGACAAAAAAAACTGATAAAGACCTACATGTTTTCCCCCTTCGATCACCCTCCCTGACTTTGGAAAACCGCCGTAGCTCAAACAACCAAAAGCAACCCAAGGAACTTAATCAATGAAGATTCTCTTTTGATCCGCCGAAGGACTTGAAGCAGGGTTCGGGTCGTCTGAGCAAAGAACATAGCTTCCATTAATAAGAATAATATAAAACTAGACGCACGTAAAAAAGTTACCTAAATTGACCCCCATTGTCGCAGTAACGAAGAAAGTTAATCGGCTCGAAACCTCACTTAGTCAATGGTTGAGAGTTTGGCTGAAGCAACACAACGGCAAAATTTCAACGCCATCGGCATGAATCTCAGCCGGTCAAAGCAGCGTCATAGCCTTCCCTTGCATTTCGCCCGCTCGCTCACTCTCTCGGTTAGCAGGCTGTGCTTCCTTTTCTCGATTTTTCCAATATTCGCAGAGCGGGAGAGGGGAAGAACCACAAAGTTATCAACTTATCCCTTCATGTTCTGTTCCTAGTTTTCGGGGATTGGAGATGAATTCGAGCATTGTTTCAAATTCTTACCATAGCATGGCGGAAATTCCAAGCCCTCGAAGATTTTCTATAGGGTACGCGCTCGCTCCCAAGAAGCAGAAAAGCTTCATCCAGCCTTTCTCGTAGGCCTCGCACACAAGCATGGCATCGACCTTGTCCCCATAGACTCCTCTCGCTGCCTCGTCGATTAAGGCCCCTTCGATTGCATACTCCACAAGCTCTATGGCGATGATTGGAAGGTCCAGCTTGTGGATTTTGCTGCTAAGAACCTTGGTGCTCCTATCGTCGATCCTCCTCTCGCTATTGAGCGCCTCTGCAACCTCCCCTTTCTCTCAACAAAATTTCGACGCCATCTCCCCCACGGACGAACCGCCAGGTTAGCGTGTTCACCACGGATAGGCGACGCCTTGCCCTCTACCTCCCCTGGAGCTTGAATCCGATGGTAAAGTCACAGCCTCTGCAATAGGTTCTATCGATCGTCCCCATTTCCCTATCTGATCGTCGACGCCATCTCCTCAGTAATCGCCGCATGAAATGACGAGCCGATGTCGCCGCTGCTTCTAGATACAGGCGAACGTCCTTTGCCTCCATCGCCATTGGAAAACATCATCAATGAGTTCGTCGATGCCATCTCGCCCGAAATTGTCAATGCCATTTATAGCATACCGCCGACGGAAGTTCAGCATCGCCGGAGATGGAGTAGCGCCTTGATTTCGTCCATCGACTAGCACCGAGTCACGCTCGGAAGAAGAGTAACTTTACTCTTTTGTGAACGTACAAAAATAATAAATAAAAATAATAATAAATATGCGTAATAACGAAATACCGGCATCACTGGTGTGTGCGTAATGTCAAACATGAAATAACGATAGTGCCGGTGACAATCACCCATACTTAAATCACCCATATTTAAGTTATGTCCATTTATCAAAAATATTCTCGATTCAATATTCATAATACTGAAAACCTTAATGCATCGCAGTGAAATATTATTTGGGAGGTGCGTACGTCAACGTTTATCATCGGGGCGTAACCCCTCAAAGTGACACTGCGTACACTAAGGCTGAAATATTCTCAAAATTAAATTATCGAACACACCGCAAGGCCGGGTAACTTTCCAAATTAAATTATCCAATACGCCGCGAGGTCGGATAATTTTCAAAATTAAATTATCCAACACGCCGAGAGGCCAGGTAATTTTTTGAAGTTAAATTATCAAATACGCCGCAAGGTTGAGTAACTTTCAAAATTAAATTATCCAACACGCCGTAAGGCTGGATAATTTTCCAAATCAAATTATCCAACACGCCACAAGACCGGGTAACTTTCTAAATTAAATTATTCAATACGCCGCAAGGCCGGGTAATTTTCAAAATTAAATTATCCAACACGCCGCAAGGCTGGGTGATTTTCCAAATCAAATCATTCAATGCGCCACAAGGCTGAATATCTTTCTCAAACCAAAATATCTAACATGTCGCAAGACTGGATATTTTTGTCCAATACGCCGTCAAGGCCCAACGATCTTCTAATTAAATTATCCAACACGCCGCAAGGCCGGGTAATTTTCCAGATCAAATATCCAACATATCTGAAAGCAATTACAATAAAATATTGTTTGGGAGGTGCGTACGTCTATGTTTACCATCGGGTTATAGCTCCTCAATATGACATTGTATTGCCTGAGCCGGATACTACCTAGTGAGATATTCTAAGGCCAAACATTTGACGAACACAAATTTCCCAAGCTGATAAAAGCTCTTTTCTGTTATCGTTTGTATATTATGTCAAATCATGTGTTCTCATCATGTTTATGAATGATATCGTTTGACTCGTTTCTCTTATTTTATTTCGTATTATAGATCTCTTAATCAAAGGTTCCCTAATTTTAGGGGTAACTAACAATGAGCGCTTGTGCTCATTGTTTGAGTTGAGAGGAAGAAAACCCAAAAACTTACTAATTCATTAGGGTTACAGACACTAAAACAAAAGGATAATGGGTAGGGTCAGAATAGAAACAAGAGACTCGAGCCCATACTCGTTAAGGAAAGAAAAAACATAAAATTATAATAACTCTAACACTCCCCCTCAAGCTGGAGCAAAAATATTAATTAGACTCAGCTTGTTACACAGATAATTGAGCCTTGTTGGCTCAAGGGACTTTGTGAAAATATCAGCGACCTGTTCCTCGGACTTCAAGAACGGTGTGCTAATAAGATTGTTGTTGATTGCTTCTTTGATGAAATGACAATCAACCTCAATATGTTTGGTTCTTTCATGAAACACTGGATTGTTGGCAATGAAGATGTCCGCTTGGTTATCACAAAACATATTTATCAGCTTGGACTTTCTATCTCATACTCTTGTAGAAAGTTCCTATGCCATAACATCTCGCACACAGTATGCGACATAGCTCTATATTCAGCTTCACAACTTGACCTAGCGACCACATTCTGTTTTTTACTTCGCCACGTGACCAGGTTACCACCAAGATACGTACAGAAATTGGAGACAGATTTCCTATCATCAACATTGCTGGCATAGTCAGCATCAGAGTATGCCTCAATTCTGGTGTGTTCATTTTTATAGTATTTCAAACCCTGACCAGGTGACCCTTTAATATATTGGAGTATCCGAGTAGCTGCCTCCCAGTGACACTGTTTGGGTTGTTGCATGAACTGGCTAACAATGCTAACAGCAAGAGAAATGTCCGGTCTAGTAACAGTGAGACAATTAAGTTTACCTATCAAACGTCTGTATTGTGTTGCATCAATAGGCTTAGATTCAACATTCGCACTGTACTTCTGATTTGGAATTAGGGGAGAAACAGTTGGTTTGCAGTCGCTCATACCAATTTCTTCCAGAAGGTCTAGAGCATATTTCCTTTGAGATATAAAGATGCAGTTCCGCTTATAAGCTATCTCAATCCCCAGAAAATACCTCGGCATGCCCAAATCTTTGATAGAAAAATGAGACTGTAGGTGAAGTTTAGTTTTCTCAATACCCTGTGTGTCATCACCAGTAAGTAGCATATCATCAACACAGATTGCTAAAATAACAATGTCATGCTCTAATCGGTGAATAAAAATTGAATGATCAGCTTGACTATGACGAAAGCCAGCCGATGTCACTATCTGGGATAGCTTTTGAAACCAAGCATGTGGACTTTGTTTGAGGCCATAAATAGATTTATGTAATTTGCATACCATCTCCCCCTGAGCAACATAGCCGGGCAGTTGCTCCATGTAAACATCTTCAGAAAGATCACCATAAAGAAAGGCATTGGTGACATCCATCTGGTGAAGAGACCAACGACAATTGACAGCTAAAGAAAGCAAGACCCGAACAGAGTTAAGGCGGGCAATAGGAGAGAAGGTATCATGATAGTCAATACTATACACCTGAGAAAATCCTTTAGCAACCAAGTGCGCCTTATAGCGAGCAATAGAGCCATCGGCATGATATTTAATAGAGAAAACCCACCGACACAGGACCACACGAACGGCGGGTGGAGGAGACACCAGGGTCCAAGTTCTGCGAGCCTTTAAAACTGCAATTTCCGCATCCATAGCATGCTTCCACTCAGGTACGATCATAGCCTGCAAGGGAGAGGTAGGCAGAGGATACGACGACAAGGCAACCGAAAAGGCACGGTAAAATGGAGATAAATGAGCGAAAGAGACATAGTGAGATATAGGAAAACGAGAGGAAGAGCGCTTGCCTTTGCGGAGAGCAATGGGACGATCGTCATCAGGAACCTCCGGCGAAGAAGAGACCATGGGGAGGGGCTTGGAGCGACGACTATAAACCTGCAATGGAACGGTGGATGGAGCCAAGGCGACCGGTGGAGAGGGAACAGGGGAAGGAGGAAGAACGATGGGAACAGGAAGGAGAGCCGGAGAAACGGATAAGTCCTGGGCAGACGAAAAAAAGGGCTGAGACTCATGAAACGTAACATCAACACTGACAAAGGTCCGACGACTAGAAAGATCAAAGCAGCGATATCCTTTTTGCGTACGAGAGTACCCAAGAAACACACACCGAGTCGCCCGAGGACTAAGCTTGTCAACACCGGGTCCGAGAACATGAACGAAACAAAGACATTCAAACACGCGTGAGGGAAGTGAGAAGGGAACCTGATTCGGAAAGACGAGAGAGAAGGGTGAGCGACCACCCAAGACAGAGGAAGGAACCCGATTAATAAGAAATGAGGCCGTGAGAACAGCGTCAGACCAGAAGGAACGGGGAACCTGCATGTGGAACAGTAGAGTACGAGTCACATCAAGAAGGTGACGATTCTTGCGCTCGGCAACCCCATTTTGTGAGGGAGTGTAGGCACATGTCGTCTCATGTAAAATGCCGTGATCGGCAAAAAAGAGTGAAAAGAAGTACTAGTATACTCTAAAGCATTGTCAGAACGTAAAACTTTAATAGAAATACCAAACTGAGTTTGAACTTCATTATAGAAGGTACGAAATACATCAAAGACTTCAGAACGTTTAACCAAAACATAACACCAGCACAGATGAGAAAAGTCATCGATAAAGGTAATAAAATACTTGTGACCCTCACGACCGGTAACAGGACTCGGGCCCCAAATATCAGAGTGGATAAGATGGAAGGGTTGTAGATGGTGAGTGGCGGTGGCACTGGGCAGGGAGACCCGATGATGTTTACCCAGCTCGCACACATCACAGGTGATGGAAGGCGGCGACCGTAAGGACAGGAACTGTTGGAGACGAGCAGGAGACGGATGGCCAAGATGGCGGTGCCAAAGAAGAGGAGAAACCACAGCAGAAGACATAGCCTGAGGAGGGGTGGATGCAACAAGAGTATAAACGCCACCCTGTCTAGGCCCCCCACCAATCGTCTTCCTTGTCCGTAGGTCCTGAAAGAGACAATGAGAAGGTAAAAAGGTGACACTACAATGACAATGAGCAGTAAAAGCACGAACAAAAAATAGGTTAACATGGAAAGAAGGTATATATAACACATGAGTAAGTGTAAGCATGGGGATATAGAGACAGTGCCCACACCCGCAACGGGAACAAGAGAACCGTCAGCAATAGATACAGGGGGATAGATACCTCCAGTGGATAGGGAAACAAACAAGGTACGGTTACCTGTCATATGGGATGAGGCACTAGAATCAACAATCCAAGTGGATGCAGAGGAAGCAAGAGTGGCTGTACCCGAACCAGGAACAGGAGCAGCGATGAACGTAGACGAGCCGGCAGTAGAAGTAGAAGCCGACTGAAGGAACTGTTCATATTCAGCAGCAGAAATAGTAACGGTAGCAGCAGTAGCAAACGCAGGAGAAGGGCCAGACGAAGTAATATCATGAATGACAGCCGACCGAGCAGAAGGTTGTCCAAACTTTTGTCAGCACCGGTCTGAAGAGTGATTGGAGCGGCCACAATGAGAGCACGGGGGGAAACCACAGCCACGGCCACGGCTGCGCCCATGACCTGAACTACGCCCGCGGCCCGGGAAAGGAAGCAGGAGGAACGGCCAAAGCACTCGGCGCCTTCTTGGATTGAGAAGAAGCGGTAATACACAATAAGCGAGAAAAGGCCCCCAGTAGTGTCGTGATGGTAGAATCCATCAATAATTGGGAACTAATAGCTGAATATTGAGGATCCAGGCAAGATAAATATTTAGCTCCCAAGAACTCCTGTCGCTACTGAACAGTAACCTCAATATCGGAGGAAGCAGGATGATATTGGCAAAGTTCATCCCATTTTCCTTGTAGTAGAGCATAAGTTTCCTGAAAAGAGCGACCTGCCTGTTGTAAATTAATGATCTCCTCATAGAGCTGAAGGAATGACTCAAATTTTGCCGTGAAGCATATGTGCTATTAAGGAATTCCCAAGCAGACTTGGTGGTCTGCTGATACATAATAGTTGAGGCAACTTTGTTGTCCATGCTGTGAAGTAATAAGTTAAGCACGGCCATATCTGATCGATGCTAGGTCTCATAAGTAGGGTCAGTAACAAAGCGGGCGGACTGGGTGAGATGATGTTCCTTGCCATGAGATCCTAGAAAAAGACGAACTGACTGAGATCATAATGGAAAATTTGTACCATCAAACTTAAAATATTGCCACCAAAGGTATTACTTGGCTTAATGTCAGAAGAAGATGAAAAAGGGTCCATAGTGATATACTGAGTTTCCCCTCCTTTTTTTATGGATTAACAAATAAAACTTGTTCGACAGGAGAAAGAACAGGTATAGAAGTAGGCAGCAACCAAGTAGCGAACATCAAATAGCATAATCATATGCGGAGAAAAAAAAGAAACACAATGAACGGAAGCACCTGGATCTCAATGAAAGTTCCGGGGTAGAAGGCGACAGCAAGGTTCGTTCAGATGTGTCGCAGGTAGGGAACCCAGTAAGCCCGAAAGCCGATATCTTTGCAGAAGAGAAGAGGAGCAATAGATCGAGGTGCAGTAGTCGATGAGGAAACGGAAGATGCTGATGTCGTAGTCGGAGAGGGCAGCAGATGGAGAGAAAGCTACGCTGCCAGCATGAGAAGCATACACATCGTCAAGCGGCTTCGAACGAACGCCGTCAAGATAGCTTATACGTCGTCAGCAAGATATGTTGAGAAGACGAGGAGCACGAACTCCATATCCGAACCAGAGGCAGGCGACGAGAGAAAGACGAAGGGCGGAAGAACGGCGAGAAGCATTCCGCCCGAAAGATCTCTCCGCTGGCGACGAGCGATAGCCGGATTTCAGCGAGCTAGAGCAGCGACGAAAGAAGAAGGGCAAGAGGGCGCTTCATGTAGCCATGCCCAAGGCTAACGTTTCACGGCGCCAACATTCCGGGTCGAACGGGGAACACGCACACCGCAAAAGAAAAAAAAGTTGGAGAGTAGTAGTACACAAGGGGAAGAAGCGGCAGCGATGAGCAAGGGCGACGAAGGCGATTTTCCTCTGATACCAAGTTGAGAGGAAGAAAACCCAAAAACTTACTAATTCATTAGGGTTATAGACACTAAAACAAAAGGATAATGGGTAGGGTCAGAATGGAAACAAGAGACCCGAGCCCATACCCGTTAAGGAAAGGAAAAACATAAAATTATAATAACTCTAACAGTTTGAAAGCCAGAACCCGTTAAATAAAAAAACCTTATTAATTTAAGGTGAATTTGAAAATGGTCATATTGCATTATTAATGTAACGCTTTTGACCCCACAGGTATCTCTGTCTTGCTGATGAGGAAATCCTTAATCATGAAAAAAATGCTAACTTTGAGTAGATGGATAATTTCCCATTTTTCTTTTTTGTTTCTTTGTGTACTTTTTCTGTATATTTTTCTTCTGGAGGATCAAAGATAATACTTACAAGAGTTTGATCTTTAATCATTGCAACTATATGAAGTGCTTAGTGCCGATAAAAATTTGTTGAGGTACATTTGAAGAAAACGGGATATGCTTGCAGCTGCCTAGTTGAGGATTCACATCCTTCTTTTTTGTGTAAAATTAATTTCTACATAATTTGTAGCACAATCCGTAATACAATATCGTAAATTGACTTCTTAATTTCTTACCTAGATAAACAAAGTTATTGGAAAGACGCATGAAACTGGACGCAAAATTACCCTTGCTTTTTGTTATCGTACATATCTTTCTATACTAATTATACTGAATATAGTAATGAAGATGTTCATTTCTGCTGCTTTCTATACTCTATACTTCTATTTGTCACAAGAATCTTTTGATTTTTTATGCATTTTAAAAGACACTTTGATTTGATTCTTCATTTATATACATCTTAATGTCTGAAAAGATCCCCATGCTGTTTTTGTGGCACATCCTCAGGTACCTTGACAAGGCTGCTGTAGACACTCGGACAGATGAGACCATGGATCAAGTAAGCCCATGGAAGCTTTGTACAGTCACTCAAGTTGAGGAGCTGAAGAGCGTCCTGCGACTTATTCCCGTATGGCAAGCGGCATTATCTTCTCCATGGTGTACAGTCAGATAAGCACCATGTTTGTGCTGCAAGGCAACACTCTGGATCCCCACATGGGTCCCAATTTCAGCATACCATCTGCTTCTCTCTCCATCTTTGATACCATTAGCGTAATTGCGTGGGTTCCGATCTACGACCGAATAATTGTTCCGACAGCACGGCGATTTACTGGTCAGGAACGTGGCTCCACCCAGCTGACACGCATGGGAATTGGGCTCGTCATCTCCATTTTCTCAATGCTGGCAGTTGGTGTTCTTGAGGTGGTGAGACTGCGAGTAGTGGCACAGCACAATTTGTATGATGACAAGGGTGGCCCTGTTCCCATGTCCATATTCTGGCAGGTGCCACAGTACTTCATTATTGGGGCAGCTGAAGTCTTCACCTTCATTGGGCAACTGGAGTTCTTCTATGACCAAGCACCAGATGCAATGAGGAGCATGTGCACAGCCGTCTCACTTACCACAGTGGCACTCGGTGACTCGGTGACTACCTGAGCTCCTTTCTCGTGATAATGGTCACCTCGATCACAGAGAAGAATGGAAAGCCTGGGTGGATTCCAGACAATCTCAATATAGGGCACCTTGATTACTTCTTCTGGCTCCTAGCTGCTCTCAGCCTTCTGAACTTCTTTGTGTATCTGTTGGTCGCAGAGTTATATACCTACAAAAAGGTAACAATTGATGAGAACAACAACGCTAATGGCTTGGAGCCATGATTTGGTGAGGAAAGCTAACTACTTAGGAAAAGATAGATTGTTGGTAGATCGAATCACTTGCTTCAGCAGACAAACAAAGCTTTTGCTTGTGCGAGTTTATAAGAGAGGTCAGTCAATGTGCACCTCTGCAATTGGAACCTTGTGTTTTATTTGTCATTCTTGTCGAAAGATGCACTTCAGTTGTGCACTTTAATGGAGTTTTAGAATTTAGCAGTCCTGTGATTGTGATGCTTTGAGCATCTATGGTTAGAATTTAGCACTGTGCTGCTCTTTGATACATTGAGCATCCATGGATAGTCTACAAATAATTCATATAGAGTGAATGGAATTTTCTTAATGAAATTTTCTTATATAATTGATGATATAAAAAAGATTCAAAGTTTCAAAAATTTTGAGTGATGCATCACTATAATTGACTAATATTTATTGTTCATTATAACGTTTATAGCTTCTCTGGTTGAAACCTTGGTTGAACAATAAAATTTTTCGAATGCTCATTTCCTGATTTATTCTTGTTTTATACAGCAACCCTTCTCAATCTCTGCAGTGGGTATTATACAAAAGATAGAGAAATAATAATTTTTATTTAAATTTTTAAAAAGAACAAAAGAGCGATATGGGTAGAAGCAATATGAGTTTATGGTGAGCAAAAGGGAGTACAATTGTACAAGCAAGCATACATGAATTAAACGTGAGTGCAACTTAATTCATATGTATTTTCTTTTTATTCTTTCTATTAATATCATCTAATCCAATGAAAATTTTGAATTGTTAATTTAGTGAATCTAAAAAACAATGTAAAGCCTTTTTATTCTTTCTATTCATATTAAAATTTAAGTTAATAACAATAAATATTTTATGCCTTTTATAATATTTCCAATTTTTTTCTTGAAACTAAATCAGAGTATTATAATTTTTTTTCATTTAAGACTTTATATCCATCCTAATATATATCAAAGAGCTATCTCTAAATGACAAAATGTAAAGCCTTTTTTTCTTAGATCCTTAATTATATCTAGAGCTATATTTGCTCTCAAATCATTTATTATAATTCATAAAACTAACACAAACAAATCTATAAACTTAATGTGTCCAAATAACATAACTTAATTTAAAATACTTATGCGTAAGCTAATAAGAATAAACTTATTGCATCTTATTTGTCATAATTAAGTTTTCTCCCACTTTATTTACATGCCTAAATCAACATAAACTCCAAATTTGTATTGAGTCTTGATTCCGCATATGAATTATCCTAGTTAATTTAGGTCAATATTTTGTAATTGCATAGGTCATGTGTAAGCATCTGATTGGCAAGTATAGTTAACAATACAAATAGTCTATGGTTCGATAGCTATGGCTCAACATACAAATAGTTTAATGGATAACTTCACAACAAATGAATCGTTTGGATGCATAGACTGAAAAACAAAAAACTCTGTTCACGAGATCATGAAGACAAAACAAAGGAAAATCTGTTGTTCAATAAAGCTTTGTCTTCATCCAGTCATGCTTCCAATACCATGTGTTTGACATCTACTCTCAAATAAGAGGCAATTCATCAACTTTACAGATGCCCAGTCATGTTCAGCACAATCAAACCACAAAACTCGCAGAACGGAGGTGATTTTTTTTCTTCTTTTTCTTCTTGCGGCATTATAAAGAATCGTTGAGTTTTACAAAGAAAAAAAATCATAACAAATAAACATGTTAAGAATAGGCAAAATGGTTCCAATTTGGGTTCCTTCATTAGAAGGTGAGTGCCGGATTTGCTTTGCACTTCCAGAATGGGGCAACTGAAGAGGGCACAGGGCATTGTCCAAGTTTTTTGTTGATTCCCTGAGGAAGAAGTAGCCAGAGATGTTCTACGAGCCATTGAGCGTGGATTCTGAGTGGATGTGGTTGCCGTCTTCATGCTTGCCGTTCACTTGAATTCGTGGCCTCTGGATCAAAACAATGATAGATCTTTGTTTTAGAAAAAAAAGGAGACGGCCAGACAGTATATTACGAACTAAGTAGTACATAAATGTTAGAATCAAAGTTTGTAATCTCAATCTGTATTGACATTTCGGCAATGTCTCGATCTGAAACGTACTAGTTATAATGACATAAAGATTCATGTCTCAGACATATTTGTAGTGAGCAGAGTGAGATTAAAAACCTTGGATATAACTAAGCAATAATAAAGTAGATAAGGAATACTATACCCAATCAACAGTATCAACTGAGTTGCCATTCAATAACTTGTGGTGATCTTCTCTAAATTTTCCATCTTTCTCTTTGGAGCTCAAAGGCAGCAACGGTTGGGATCCAATAGAACGGTCAGGCATCTCTGTTGAACAATACAAAAAGAGAATCAAAATGCTAACTCAACAAAACTGTATGTGCAGTATTATAGATACAATTGTCAAACAAGTGAAACAGACATGCACCTGGTAGTTTCTTATCAACGAAGAATACCACTAAGTTCACAGTATACCTACAGGAATACAGATCAAAAACAGAATTCAGTTGTCAATACGAAAGTTCATTAAACATGTCAAGAGTATGATACAAATTCCGACCTACCATGCAACAACTACGTCGACTGTGTAATGCTTCCGGGAAGCTACTATAAGCAAACTCTGAATAATGGCAACAATCCAACCGAGAAGCTTAATGAAACTGCAAGATCAAAATAAAGGTAAAACACAAAAATAGTATTGTTGTCAACGACCACCAAATCATATGGTTCATGAAAATATTTTAGGCCAAAAGAGTACCTTCGATAACCATATTTATGGTATGTACGCACAAAAACTAGAGTAAATATCATGTGGGATGAAAATATCAGATCACCACAACCATAAACTACGCCACGAGGAACTACAAGAAAGGAAAAATAATAGTTAAAATAGCTCCAAAAGCATAAGAGAGGCAATTCAATAGGGAGCACAGGAGCGCACAGTTAATTAGGAGCACTTCAACTATGCTCTTTGGTGGAGGTAGTCGGGCAAGCTCTGATCCCTAAATAAAAGCAAATAAATTGTTCAGAAACATCACAACTGCGCTAAATTAACAGCGAAATAATAAGAATGGACAAGTCATTTCACACAATACCTCGCGGCAATGATAGTTAGGACCAGGAAGCTGGGTGGAATAGAAAGTGATGATGCGCAAAATTTGGGATGCCTAAGAGACCATTCAATTTCAGGCTTCAGCACTAGAAAGCAAATGGGCTAAGGAACAGGAAACAAATATATGGACACAACTTACAACTAGAAATGCCAAAATTCTCCGCCAGAGCAGAACAGTGTAGAACCGCTTGCTATGATAAACAAAAGGATGAAATGTCCACTGCAACAACAACAATGCCATGTGATAACTATTAAGCATCCATTGCAGATGAATACCGAATTAAGTAGGCAACAAAAAATAAGAGTTCATGAAGACATGGTCCCTGAGCATATGAATGCACATTTTTCACTCACTCATAGAAAAAGAGCAAACAGAAGGTGAGCTACATGGAAAAAAGACAAAATAGCGCACCTAAAATGGTGATACATTTAAATATAGGAAATAAACAAAAAGCTAGAGGAATAACTAGAAAGCTTACAAGAAAAAGCAGAACTATAGAAAGAGCTGTGTAAGTAGTGTAAGAAAATAAGAATTGACAAAAAAAAACTAATTTGAAACGGAATCGTTTCTGATAAAAATTTCTTCAGCCTAGTTTCACGAATGCTACATGATGAAGTTAATGCTGATTTTGGCAATGCTTTTGAAAAGTATTCGTAACTAAATACTATGTGGATAACTATACGAAAAAGGAAGACATAGATAAAAAACATACCACAACAAATGACAGAAAGGTGAAGGTGAACAAACTCTCACTGATGTAACTTCTTTCTTTTCCAAGCTCCTAATATTACACAAGAAGCAATAAGGGGATGATATACTCTGAAACACAACAACAATCATATTACATGGAAATAAGTGAGGCACAAATATTATTACACACCGGAAGGATCATAAACCCAAGATCTTGGAGAATTGGGCCAGGTTGATGCAAATAATGAACTCCACGTGCAGCCAGTCCATGAATGTACTAAAAATACAAAACCATTGAACGGTTCTTTAGTCTGATTCATATATTTTCAGTTGAAGGGATGCTTTAATTCACTTGTGGTTAGAATAGATAGGAGTAAATAGATTCAGTAAAACAAAACAGGAAAGATAAGATAAAAAAAACATGAGTGCATGGGTATCAGAGAAACAGTGGCAGAGTAGGATAAGGAACTTTGAAAAACTTCTATGACAAAATTGTATATAAAATTAAGCCAAAAATAGAAAAGAGAAGTAAAATATAAATGTAACAACTGAACAAAATTGCAAAAAAGTGAAAAATAGAATGTTATCTAATGTGTTAAGTGTTAACATGTGCATTGATTTAGTAACCAAAGGCATTTCATAATGGAAATCAGTTTGCTCTTAGTTTTCTTGCCAACATATTTTCATCACTTTCATGAAAAACAAAACATGTACAAAGGTTCTGAGATGAAACCAAAATCTTATAAAAGATCATTCTTCTATAGAAATGTTTGCATGGGGAAAAGGAATTATGTGTAGTTTTATGTCTCTTACTAATGTTTATACTATTATAATAGTAAAATGTCAATGGATCAAAGTTTTAATCATAAAATGTTCCATGTAGGAATTAACACTTACTCAATGCAGTACAGCACCAGTGGATGTATTTATTGAGATATGTTACATTTTAGTTTCACTTATTTCAATATAGGAACTATTTGCGTAATTCTCATTCTTCTATATAAACTAAATAGAAACTCTAATATTATCTTACGGCACCTTCATTGTCCATGTCACATGGTCTCCATTATATAAACGGTTAAGGTCAGTCATACACTGCGGATTAGACTTCTGGTTGTTAGAAAACAACAAAAAGACAAATTTATTGCCAATGTCAATTAGGTAAGAAAGTGTAAGCTCTTCTTATACTATCTAGAAGAGACCACACATGCTTTGGTTAGGTGAGCCCATGTTTGTGGTGAGGTGGGGTGGAGAAGAGGTGAGAAAATAGTCAGAAAGCATGTGATATTTAGTAACTTTTGAATTTGACACGGCTATCTCAGCAGAGCTCAAGGCGAAGGAAAGTATTCATTTAGCCAACAAAAGGAGAGGCGTTCCGATTTACAATTCAGTCAAAACTGCCAAATGAATTCCAATATTGCCAACTGTGACATTCACGTGAAGAAAACAGGTTATTGCCATAATTTCTTCATGAATGATAGGGAAACAATTGATTAAGGAAAACCGATCAGATTCCACAACAAAATATTACAAAATATCTCGAGTTCTTGCACCTTCGATTACTGTGAAAATGTAAGTGCAATAAATTAATTCCAAGAAATGTTCTATATATAAAAAGCTTTGTCGTAGCTGTCCGCTCTTCGTATCAACCAGTCAACAGCTAAACATCTCAAATTTATGTGCACTAAAACATGTTCTAATCATCACAAACCAGAAGAATCCAATTGAAGAAATCTCAGATGAATGCCAGATCAAAGAAAATCAAGAAGATTCCGAACAAAACAAAAGAGCGAAATTGAAGATCTCAATCTGATAAATTGTTGCGCAATTACTAAACCTCTTATGAAACAATTAGAAATAATTACCTGAAATATGAGTCCTGCTAGCAACAGCTTCCACTTCTCCATAAGAAGTTGAAGCTCCACGGATGTCTCCATGCAAACCTTCCTCCATAGCTACAAACCAAAAGCGATCCATCAGAATGAAGGAAAAAACATCAACAAGTACTAAAATTGCATGAAAAGATCCAAAAAGAAGATTTTTTTTTATTTTTGTTTCGATGAGGTGGAGGAGGGACCTTGGAAGTCTCGCGAGCAATGTAAAGCGTCATGACGAGCAACCAAAAGTCCAACCACTCCCATACTCTTTCAGCATCCTACCTGCTTGGCTCTCCACATGATCCCTAATCTTCCCTCTCCTCTGCTCAGTAATACCCTCACAGCAATTCGATCAACAGCGGCAGCAAAAAAATTCTATCAAAAAAACCTCTTTTGGCTGGCTTCCACCGATCGTAGACCAAATCCAGGCCGACTCTCCCAATCCCCAAGGTCAATTCGATCAAATAGAAACGACTTTAAAATGAGAGAGAATCAAGCCCAAAAAAACCCTTTTTTTTCTTCTTCTCCTCCTCGACAAATACAAATCTTAGCATATAAAGAAAAAATTAACGGCAACTAGATGGAGAGAGAGAGAGCTGTAGACGTCAGCCGGGCAGGTGGGCTCCGCCTCGCTTTCCCCCTTCTCAGGGAACGCGGTCTTCACACGGATCTCTGCCTCGGAAGCTTCGGTGATTTCCTCAGGCGGCGATGACCGAAGGAGGAGAAGCAGCAGCAGCAGAAATGGACTGCAGCCCGACGAAGGAAACAGGAGGCAGGGGACAAAAAAGGGCAAGGGGGGCATGAAAGCAGCCTTCGCCTCGGTCAAATTAACAAATTTCAACAAGCGTGAGAGGGGTGAAACTGAAAACTTGCTCCCATACCCTCTCAATTTTAGTTTTTAAAGTCTTAAAGCCTAAGAAATAATAAAAAAATATTTTTAAAATATAATAATTTTCATTTTTCATCATATATATAATTTTTATTTTTTAAAAAAATGTAACTATTTAATAAAATGCATAAAAAATTATATAAATAATAATATTATGAATTTTTTTAATATATTTTTTCTTAAATAATAAAAAAATTAAACACGTGAATATCACATGTTGAGGAAGTGCGGCAAGGTTGGGGTGAGATAGAGACGTAAGTGATGGTTGTCGTTGAGGCTTGCTCTTACGAAGACATTAAGCTAGGACTAGGTCGACGGCGGGGATGTGTCTCAATGACGTGTTGGGGAGCAAGGTGGCTACGGCGATGGCGATGGAATATCTAGGAGCAAGGCGATGATGACGACGATGGACAAGCGTTGTCGAGAGTAAGGGTGACTCTAGTGACATGAGTAAAAAAGAGCTACAAGATTGGGTTGAGATGGAGACATAGACGACAGTTTGCCATCGCGGCTTGCTTCGATGAAGACGTTGGACCGAGAGTAGGTCGATGACGGGGGACTAGAGCAAGGTGACGGTGAGGATGCTACACCGGGAGCAAGTCTAAGGTAGGGCACATTTGGGAGTAACGTGATGAGGGTGGCATGTTTGGGAGCAAGGCAACGATGGGGACATTGGCTTAGAGCAAGGTGACAACAGTAACGTCAGTCAAGAGCATAGGGCGATAGCAATAACGTGGGCAAGGAGTAGGGAAGATAAGTTTTTTTTTTTTTCTCAATTTTTTGCTCGATTTGGGCGAAAAGCAAAATAAAGAAAAAACCCTTGACACTGTAGCATTGATTAGGAGCAAGGGTGATGGCAGCAACGTGGGCAAGGAGTAGGCTAGATTTATTTTTTTTTTCTTCTAGCTTTTCTCACAATTCATAGGAAAAGCAAAAAAAAAAATCCTTTTTTTCATCCTTGCTTCTTTTTTCCCTCTAAGAAAACTAAAAATAAATAAATTTGCATTCTTTCCTCCCTTCTTCAAACTTTAGTCCCTCAAACCAAGTGACTAGGTGTCAGACCCGGATCAAGCTTAAGCCCAATTAATTAGTCTTAAGCCTAATCAGCGTGTCCACGCCAGCAATTAGCGCTTGCAAATTCGAAATTTCGCTTCTACACGTTGACTTTTGACCGCTCCTCGAACCGAACACCACGCGTGTTCGTTCTCACTAGCATGAGTTGGACGTGTGATGTTGTTGGAAGGGACACGCTGCGCCTGCTCACCGGAACAGGGGAAGGGCCCGCGGCAGGGGAAGGGCCACTCGCAACATCCGCCCTGAGCCTCGCTCATCGGCGCTCTTCTAAACGCGGAAAATTGCTGATCGGAGGTGGAGAAGGAGCTCAAGACGCTGTTGGAGAAGACAGCCGAGACTCGTCGGAAATACGCCGGAAAACACAAGGAGATTTGGGGAAAGTTTCACCAGTTATTTCTCCACAACCCAGTTACATAAAACCCCACTGTACACGCTCACTGTACACGCTCAAAACTCACCCTCTCATCTGACCTCGCTGTTGCCGAGAACCTCGCTAGACCGCTCGTTGGTCTCCGCCTGAGGGGAGGAAATGGCGGCGGACGGTCCGCCGCACGTGGGGGAAAAGGGCCTCCGCCGCTACCATCGCTGTTGCTCGGGGAAGGCGAAACCGCCTGACCGCCTGTGTCTCTGCCGCTGCTCAGGGAGAGGATGCCGCCGCCGCTGCTCCACTCGTTGAGGAGGACTGGTACAGGAGATTGCGCGTCGCTCGTGTCTCTCGTCCGGAGGAAGATGGTGTCTCCCACAAGCCTGCGTCACCAGCTCCCTTTTGCTCTGCTATCGTCGTCAACGTCTCTGCCGATGGGATGCCTCCCATATGCCTCGGGAAGCCAATGCCATTCCGTGGCTGGCTCCGCATGCACGTCGCTCGGAACCAGATCGGGTCGCGCCTCCGCACGTCTGTTGCTCAACTCCGCCTCTAGCGGATCCGCTCAAGTGGGAATCGATAAGACCTTGGGCCTCTGCCTGGGCCCAACTGCTTCGAGGCCTAGCCCAACGTAGCCTGGGCCTACCAACTCTCCCCTAACTGAGCTGGACGTCGCCCTCGACGTCCTCTCCGCCTGCCGTCGTCGGGAGCCGTTGCCTCTGCGACGAGTGCGTCGAAACTCCGCCTATCTCAGAACCATCGCTGCAATGTGTGCCACGATCGCTGCAATCCATGCCACATTGTCTCACCGCCCACCGGCGGCTGGTGCTCGCACTGGGCTAGTGGAGGAACACGCCAGCGCCCGCGCGGGATCCATCACTTGCTGTGTCCCCCGCGTGCCGGAAGCCAAGTCCGTCGCCACCATCGTGTCGATCATCATCGCTCTGATGGTCACCGGAGAGGTGTCGGCGTCGTCGGCCAACTCCCGCACCACCATCACCGCGATCCGCTCCCGGGTCGGGCAATCTCGCATCAGGTGTGGTCCCCGACACAAGAAGCACGCCAGCTGTCTCGGGCACTCCAGCCCTCTCTCGACCGGTCGGGCAAGCTCCTGTCGTGGTTGGGACATGCCGGCTGGCCTCCGCCAAGGCGGGGAGGGTGTCGACCCCGAGGTGGAGCTCTCGTCCTCATTGGAGAGTCGCCCTTCGGGGGCAACGTCGAGGATCTCGACGAAGCCGACCCCGATGCCCTCGTGTCCACCATGCCCTCAGCCACTGCCGCGGCCTCTCGCTAGTCTTGCGGTGAATGTCGTCGGACCTCGCCTCGGGCCACGGCTGTAAATGCCGAAGGAATGTGTGCCGTCGGTGCGCCTCCGACATATCGAAATCTTCAGCATTAGTGCCAAGTACGCTCGGACGTACTCCCGGATGTCACCAGTGTGCGGGAGCTCATCCACCGCGTCTCTCGCCTGGTCCACCGAGTTCCCGGGAAGGAACTGCCACTGCAGCTCCTCCAGGAATACGTCCCAGGTCCACGTTGCAGCTCCCGACGTCGACCCAGCTTTGGTCCTCCACCAAAGCTTCGCATCGGCCGTCAAGTAGGCGGTGCACACCTGCACACGCTCGTCGTCCGGGATGTGGCTGGAGGTGAAGAACTGCTCTATATCCCATATGAAGTTCTCCAGCTCCCTCGATGATCTGTCGCCGGCTCGGGAACCCGTAGCCTCGGCTTAGGGGCCGCCTGCCCTGTCGCCGTCACCGTTGTCAGGCTCCCACCTTGTGTCTGTGTCCGCGCAAGCGCCATGCGCAGCACGAAGATCTGGGCCTGCATTAGCTGCTGTGCTGCTTGCGCCTGCTGCAGTAGAGCTGAGAATCCGGCCACTTGGTCATGGAGCATCGCCATGTCTGCCATCGCCTCCTGCAAAGCGAGGATCTGAAGCCTCTGCTCCTTCACCTGCTGGTGGAAGTCCTCCACTGAGGGGCCAGCACGGTCTCCTCCTCGCTGATGACGCCGATCAGCTCCTCCAACCGCGCCACCCGATCGGCTAAGGAACTCATCTCGTCTCTTCCTTCAGCTGGTGTGATCGTCGGAGAGCTCTCGCCGCTGTCAAACTCACCGCCTGATTGCCAGAATCCACCTCCGTTTGGCTATGATACCAACTGTCAGACCCGGATCAAGCTTAAGCCCAATTAATTAGTCTTAAGCCTAATCAGCGTGTCCATGCCAGCAATCAGCGCTTGCGAATTCAAAATTTTGCTTCTGCACGTTGACTTTTGACTGCTCCTCGAACCGAACGCCACGCGTGTTCGTTCTCGCTAGCGTGCGTCGGACGCGCGCCGTTGCCGGAAGGGATGCCACTACGCCTGCTCACTAGAACAGGGGAAGGGCCCACAGTAGGGGAAGGGATCACGGTAGGGGAAGGGCCACTCGTAGCCTCCGCCCTCAGCTTCGCTTGTCGGCGCTCCTCTAGACACCAGAAAATTGCTGATCAGAGGTGGAGAAGGAGCTCAAGATGCTGTTGGAGAAGACAGCCAAGACTCGTCGGAAATACACCGGAAAACACAAGTGGATTTGGGGAAAGTTTCACCGATTATTTCTCCACAACCCAGTTACATAAAACCCCACTGTACACGCTCGCTGTACATGCTCAAAACTCACCCTCTCGTCTGACCTCGCCGTCGCCGGGAACCTCGCTGGTCTCTGCCTGAGGGGAGGAAATGGCGGCGAACCTCCGTCTGCCGCACGTGGGGGAAAACGGCCTCCGCCGCTACTATCGCCACTGCTTGGGGAAGGTGGAACTGCCCAACCGCCCGCGTCTCTGCCGCTGCTCGGGGAGAGGATGCCGCCGCTGCTGCTGGTTCCTCGTCGCTACTGCGCTCATTGAGGAGGACCGGTGGAGGAGATCGTGCGTCGCTCGCGTCTCTTGTTCGGAGGAAGACGGCGTCTCCCGCAAGCCTGCGTCACTAGCTCTCTTTTGCTCTGCTATCACCGCCAACGTCTTTGCCGATGGGACGCCTCCCATACGCCTCGGGAAGCCAATGCCATTCCGTGCCTTGGGCCTTGGGCCTCCGCCCGGGCCCAACATCGCCTGGGCCTAACACTAGGTCTCCAATGTAATTAGCTTGCAGCATTAAGATCATGACCATTTTTCGTTCGCCCCCTATTATCAAAGGACGAACTCATGAAAAAGCTACTAGACCTACATAGCTCATAGCGCTGAATTCCATATTCATCAGTTACTTGCATATCTACATTTTATCCAAAGGTTACGTTGAACTTCTACACATGAGGCACGTACACAATAATCAAAGTTTAAATTATCTCACAAGTAAAAAAAATAATTTTTAATTTTTAAAATGATAAACAAATTTCTAAAAAAATAAAATGATTTTATGAATAATTATAAAAAAAAAGAGTGTGAGAATGTGGGAGGAGAGGTAGTTGAGGAGTTAGTTACAGATCACCTTGTGCTGTCCCCTCGTGGCTTCGCACATTAAACCGCAGAGCTGGAGCGCGAGAATGACCCAATCATCAATGCCCCCGCGTTTCCCTGTTCCGTGTCTGCATCCGTCCACGGCTCCTTTATTTATTGGGATTTGGGGGTTCACTGTGCAGATCCCCGCTTCACATGGCCGGGGCCCTGCCCCGCGGACCCCACCCATGTTATCCAATAGATTTTAATTTTTTGTTTCGGATCCGCGTCCGCATGCGCCGACCCATTTCGCCTCCATGTGGATTGACATAAAAAGAACAATCTATTTGCCCCTCCCGATAAAATTAGGGCTTCCTTACATTGTATTTGTAGGGCACGTCCTTAGCACATATCTCGGTTCATGTGCTCGCAAAATCTATCGTGCCACACTTGCATGTGGACAACATACAAGTCTAGCCCATACTTTGGCCGGTCGTTGTTTATCCTTAGCACATATCTCGCTTCATGTGCGTTTGGAATTGACAATTTGATCCCTCAGGGTCTAGTATCCGACTTGATCTAACCCGTTTACATTAAATTCAAATATCTATTTATTAAATTTAGATTTAATAAGTCAAATTTTAATCAAATTCAAATTTAAAAATATGTGTACCTAACACCCCCATACCGAATGAACGGTCGTAGACTATTAACCCAAGCCATTTATTAATTATTAGTCTCGAAGCTCTTTGAATTTGAATTCGAATTCAAATCCCACTTCACTATCGACGACCAGGTCTGGTGCTGCCTGCCTCCTTCACCACCGAGATTTCCAAATTGTTTATTTATTTATATACTATTAATATTTTATGTGATTAATTATTTTTTATTTGCTCATACAATGTATAAATATTTAAAATAATAATATACAGATCATAAATACATATTCATGCCCAATGCGGTCGTGTTGAAAGAATCTTTTTTTTACCATTTCCAAAATATATAGGCGGGCAGATATTTGAGTCAAAATAAAATATAAATATGCTTATTCTTTTTCATTAAGTAGATATCATATAAGGTAACCTTATCAATTCGAGTTAGGTCATAAGTGGGAAATTTATATCGAACACAACATATATTTAATGAAGTCAACTCCATATAAACCCAACAATAACTCGCCCAAGCATGAGCACATGAGAGAGAGAGAGTACTGTGGAATAAAGAAGTTATCGACTTTCTAATTATCATGATTATATTCAATTATTCATAGTTAGATTTTGTAATTTATGAGCAAAGCTATTTTCTTAAAGCTATTCAATCATTCTGTTGGAGGATGGGTAACAGGAAAGGGGTTGAAAGGATCGAAATAGGCACAAATAAAATTTTTCTAACCAATAATAGTAAAATAACTTAAAGTAAGTCTGTCTAATCACACAAATAATATAGTGGCATGATTAGGGATGACAATGGGGCGGGTCGGGGTCGGGTTTTACCATCCCCAACCTGACCCCGATTTCCCCAAACCCGTCCCTGAACCCAACCCCGAACCCGACGGGTTTAGAAAACCCTGCCCCACACCCGACCCCGCGGGGAAACCCGACCCCGCCCGACCTAAAAAATAAATATATATTATAAATAATATTTTTAAATTAATTTACATTCTTTATTCATAATATATAAATAAAAAAATATTTTATATAAACTATATCATCATTTCTCTAGGTTATAACTTATAAAGGGTAAATTTGTCATCTTAATAGTCGGGGCGAGTTCGGGGTCGGGTACCTAAATTCCCATACCTGAACCCGACCCGACCCCCGGTCAACTCGGGTTTTCCCCGTTGACTTCATGTCGGATTGGGTCGGGTCGGGGATAGGGTTTTTTGCCATCCCTAGGCATGATCTTCTAGTTGTGCGTAAGTATAAGTCTAATACGAACTGTAAAACAAATAAAAATACCTGCGTGCAGTAAACCAAGAAGCTGGACTATTTTGGGTTGGGCTGGGTCAGCGACTGGTTGTCGGTGGGCTTGGGCTGCTCCAAATTGGGCTGTAATTATATATATATATATATATATATATATATATATATATATATATATATATATATATATATATATATATATATATATATATATATTAGGTCAGCTATGTGCCGACTATCCTTCCGCGCTAAGGCGGACTCACCGACGCCGTTTTTCTGGAAACACGGACGCTGGCGAATGACCGGTGATGAGGCGGTGGAACAAGGCAGTGAAACGAGCTCGATCCGAGTGATGTGGGCGTCAACGGGCGTCGGTTTGGGTAGGGCGACGCCGGTTGACACGATTAGAACGAGACAGATGGAGGTCGCCGAGCCGTTCGGAGGAGACACGGGTGTTGGCGAGGAAAGAAGACAAAGCATGAATAGGAGTCCTGACGGCTGGAGTAGCGGAGGTGTGGCAGAGGAGCGATGCGGGCGTTCGGGGATGAAGGGCGAGATGATCTTGCGGACTGGCGAATCAGCAGCCGAAATTGGAGCTGAAGCACGGCGATTTGCTGGAAGATGGTGGCGAAGCGGAAGCTAGCGTCGGGAATCTTGGCGATTTGGAGGTGGCGGAGAGATGGCGGAAGAACGGGCGAGGAAATTGATCTGCGGCAAATGAGAAGCGGGCGAAGATTGGAGGAGAAGTCGAGTCAAAGGGGAAACAGTGGAGCAGACGAAGATCACTTGGAAGCAGAGACAGGGAACAGACGAACCAACACAACTCTGAAGAACACAAATTTTCTATATTTCATTCAACTTCACCCCCTAATACATTATAACAAGTACCTATTTAAAGCGATTTGGACGGATTAGATCATGACACGTGTCTAAAATCAAACCGTCCAATAACAAATGTTTGAAACATCAGAATGTCAAAAGTCATGGAAAGTCGTTACAGGCGTCATCATAACTCCTATCATTAGTGTCATAATGGCAGCCGTCATCATAAATAGTGCAAAAATCAATATTGTCATAAATGCTGACGGCTGGATAGGCATCTGTCGTCTTTTGGCATGGTATGAAATGGGCCATTTTTGAAAAGTGGTCAACGACGACAAAAATGGAATCATTACGGGCTCGGGTACGTGGCAGTCCTAACACAAAATTGATACTAACGTCTTGCCAAGGTGCAAAAGGTATGGGTAAAGGAGTATACAGGCTAGTATTATGTTTTCGAGTTTTCATGCGTTGACATACTCCACAGTGTCAACGATACGCGCGACATCTAAAGCAAGTCGTGGCCAATAGAATCTATCAGCCACCAAATAAGTGGTTCGATCACTCCCGTGATGGCCTGCAGTTCCCCCAGCATGTAATTTCCAAATAAGAAAATCGCGCAAGGACGAACGAGGAATGCATAAGCGAGACCTATGGTATAGAAACCCATCTCGCAAGGTAAAACTGGGATCGTTGGGTTGATCGGTAGATAATCGACTATAAATGTCGACAAAATCTGGACAGTTAGGATAGACATTTTTTAATTGGTCAAAGCCAACTATATCAAAGCGCATAGTACTAAGTAAAAATTAGGCTCGACTAAGGGCATCAACGACTTTATTCTCTTTTCCATACTTATATTTAACAACAAATGAGAATTATTATAGGTATTCAACCCATTTAGCATGTCGCGTGTTCAATTTCTTCTGGGTGTTAAGGTAGGATAGGGCTTGGTGGTCGCTAAAGAGAACAAAATCCTGATATAGCAGATAATGCCGCCAATGTCGCTAGGATTGGACGACGGCGTATAATTCTTTGTCATAAGTAGAATACTTGAGCTTAGCTTCATTAAGCTTCTCACTAAAGAAGGCTATGGGTGGCTTTCTTGGCTCAAAGTACCTCCTATTCCTAAGCCAGATGCATCACACATGACCTCAAATACCTTAGAAAAATCATGTAGTAGCAAAACAGGTGCTAAGGTCATTCGTTCTTTAATGGTTTGAAAGGCGTGAGCAGCTGCGGTGGTCCACTGAAAACCACCCTTTCTAATGCAGTCCGTAATTGGGGCCATGATCGCGCTAAAGTTTTGAATAAATCGTCTATAAAAGGTAGCGAGACCATGGAAACTACGTACCTCATGTACATTGGTAGGTTTTGGCCATTGAGTGGTGGCTTGAACCTTTTCAGGGTCGGCAGATAAACCTTGTGAAGACACTATAAACCCTAAAAATGTTACTCGATTAGTCAAGAAAGAACATTTCTTGAGGTTCACATACAATTTCTCAGCTCGAAGGGTTTCAAAGGTTAGTCGAAGGTGTTCTAAATGATCTTCTCAGGTCTTACTATATATCAAAATGTTGTCAAAATAGACAACAAGAAATTTCCCTAAGTATGGCCGAAGAACTTGAGTCATTATGCGCATAAATGTGGAAGAGGCATTGGAAAGACCGAAGGGCATGACGAGCCATTCGTATAAACCATCTTTGGTCTTAAAAGCCGTTTTCCATTCATCCCCATGGCGGATTCGGATTTGATGATATCCGCTTTGTAAATCAAGCTTAGAGAACCATGTTGATCCAGACAAGAGGTCGAACATGTCATCAAGGCATGGAATAGGGAACCTATATTTGACCGTGATTTTATTGATCGCTCGACAATCAATACACATTTGCCAACTTCCATCCTTTTTAGGGGTTAGAAGAGCGGGGACAACACATGGACTTAGGCTTTCTTGTATGAAGCCCTTGTGAAGTAGGTCATCAACTTGTCGTTTCAACTCAGCATGCTCTGTCGGAGTCAAACGATAGTGAGGGAGGTTTGGTAAGGATGACCCTGAAACTAAGTCAATAGCATGTTGAATGTCTCGAAGAGGCGGTAGCTCATCGGGAAGCTCCTCGGGGGTGAGATCAGTGAATCGGGAGAGTAAGGTCTGAACATCTGAGTCCTTCATCATATCAAGATCAGGAGTGACCTCCTTAATAAATAAAGTATACATGACATTGGTTTCTTGGATGGCTAACAAGAAAGGTTTGGGTCGTAGAATATTCAAGGTCGGGTTACTGGATGGAGCTATTTTGACCACACCCTTGGGTGTCGTAGCTCGCAACTCCTTAGGAGGGGAGGGTCTCAATCGTATCTTCCGACCTTCATGCTCAAAGATGTATGTGTTATCACGACCAAAATGTGTAACATTAAGGTTATATAACTATGGTCGGCCAAGAAGGACGTGAGTGACATCCATAGTGAGTATATCGCACCAAACTTGGTCAGAATAGGTAGCAAGATTCAAGGGAACCTTGCATCGGTGTGTAATTGGGATGTTTGACTGGTCAACCCATGCAACCGAGTAAGGTTTCGGATGGGGTTCAGGCTGTAGGCCGAATTTTGTGATGGCAGTCTGAGATACGACATTCAGGCTGCTACCACCATCTATGACTATTTTGCAAGCATGGCCAGCCATTACACTTAGTGTATGTATAGAAGATACTAGTGTGACGCCAATCCTCGGTGGGTTGGGGTTGGAGTAGTATACAACGAACTACAACAGTGGTGGGTTGGGTGTCAGTTGGTTCCAGTTCATCATCACTATTGGTTTGCTCACCAGCTGAATGGTCATCGTAGTTGTCTTGCTGTTCTGGGGCTGGAGGGAGTGAACTTCCTTCTCCAGTAAATAAGGCTTGGTGAGGGTAGTTAGCAACTACATGACCCAGATTATGACAGTTATAGCATTCAACTTGCTTTGTTCCCCTCACAACTAGGGATGTCAACGGGTCGGGTACCCGCCCTTTTTGGCCAAACCCGAACCCGACCCGACCCACCCCAAACCCGAACCCGGTTAAACCCGAGTCAGGTATTTAAACGGGTACCCGCGGGTACCCGTTTTAATTAAAATATTTACTTTTAAATTATCTTTTAAATTATTTTTATAAAATATAACTATAAAATAATAATAATAATAATAAATATATTTATAAAAATTATTTTATTATATATATATATATATATATATATTTATTTATTTATTATATATAATCGGGTATCGGGTACTCGCGGGTACCCATGGGAGTAAACTCGAACCCGCCCGATTAGCTAATCGGGTACCCGAACCTGCCATAAACGGGTCGGGTCGGGTCAGATACCCGCAAAGTCGGGTACCCATTGACACCCCTACTCACAACAGACTTGCCCTTGTCAACCATGGGTGGGCGAGTAGGGAGAGGTGGGTTCGCTGGTCTAGGTTGTGAAGGTCGTATGACTGGGTCAGAAGGCCTCCTTGTTGGGGCCGAAAGTGGTGGGCGTCTAGACTCATCCTTATGGTAATGCTCAATTTCACAGACTCTTTGAAAGGCAACCTCAAGGGTCTCAATGATGTGTATGATCATTTCTCGACGAACCTCGGATTGAAGCCCTTGTTCAAATCGAGCTAGGGTGAGTTCGGGGTCTTCCTGGACATCACATCGAATCCTAAGTTCATCGAAACGAACCATGTATTCTGGAACAGAGCTGGAGCCCTGTCGAATACTGTTGTATTGTTCTAACAATCGTCTCCTAAAGTGGTGAGGGACATACTTCTCTCGAAGTTTGTACATCATTTCGTCCCAACGATCTATAGGGGGCTGACGATTGCATTCAAGCTGACGCTCTACATTAATCCAATAGAGTTTAGCTGGTCTAGTTAGACACATGCCCGCAAACCTGACTTTGCGATTCTCAGGCATAGAGCACAATGTAAAATATTGTTCTAAGGATAAAAGCCAATCTAAGAAGATGCAGGGATCCAGGCTACTGTCAAAGAAGGGTGGGTTAAGGCAGACAGTTCGAACGACATCATCATCCTCATGATCACGACAGGCATTTCTACCTATGGTGGGCTCTCTAGGTGGGGGTGCATCCATCTCCCAATCAGATGGATCTGACGGAGGTTCAAACCTAGGAATGTTTCTGTCAATATTAACCCTTAGGTTAGCTCGACGAGTTTCTATTCTAGGCTCGGGTAGGGGTCGATCAGCTAAAGGCGCCCGTGGACGGGGTGACGCCTGGGTAGTCTCTAGACGGTCCAGTCGATTGTCAAGACGCTCAAAGCGTTCCTCATGTCGATCCAACCTGGTAATAATAGTGTCGAATTGTGCATTCATTTGTGCCATGAGTCTAGTTAACTGATCGGGTTCACTGGTAGAGGCTTTTTCAGGGGAAGGAGGTTGGTGGGTAGTGGATGATCTAGTAGTTATCACCATGGTTTGGTTAAGGGAATTGAAGTTTGCTCTGATACCAATTTGATGGAGGATGGGTAACAGGAAAAGGGGTTAAAAGGGTCGAAATATGCACAAATAAAATCTCCCTAAGCAATAATAGTAAAATAACTGAAAGTAAGCCGGTCTAATCACACAAATAATATAGTGGCAAGATCTTCTAGTTGTGTGTAAGTATAAGTCTAATACGAACTGTAAAACAAATAAAAATACCTGCATGCAGTAAACCAAGAAGCTAGACTATTTTGGGCTGGGCTGGGTCAGCGACTGGTTGTCGGTGGGCTTGGGCTGCTCCAAATTGGGCTGTTAGTTTTTATATATATATTAGGTCGGCTATGTGCCGACTATCCTTCCGCACTAAGGCGGACTCTCCGACGCCGTTTTTCTAGAAACACGGACGCTGGCGAATGACCGGCGATGAGGCGGTGGAACAAGGCAGCGAAACAAGCTCGATCCGAGTGACGTTGGCATCAACAGGCGTCAGTTTGGGTAGGGCGACGCGATTAGAACGAAACAAATGGAGGTCGCCGAGCCGTTCGGAGGAGACACGGGTGTTGGCAAGGAAGGAAGACAAAGCGTGAACGGGAGTCCCGACGGCTGGTGTAGTGGAGGTATGGTAGAGGAGCAGCGCAATCGTTCGGGGATGAAGGGCGAGATGATCTTGCGGACTGGCGGATCAGCGGCCGAAATTGGGGTTGAAGCGCGGCGATTTGTTGGAAGATGGTGGCGAAGTGGAAGCTAGCGTCGGGAATCTTGGCAATTTGGAGGTGGCGGAGAGATGGAGGAAGAACGGGCGAGGGTGGCGAGGAAATTGATCTGCGGCAGATGGGAAGCGGGCGAAGATTGGAGGAGAAGGCGAGTCGAAGGGGAAATGGTGGAGCAGGCGAAGATCACTTGGAAGCGGAGACAGGGAACAAACGAACCAACACAACTATGAAGAACACAAATTTTCTATATTTCATTCAACTTCACCCCCTAATACATTATAACAAGTACCTATTTAAAGCGATTTGGACGAATTAGATCATGACACGTGTCTAAAATCAAACCGTCCAATAACAAACTTTTAAAACATCATAATGTCAAAAGTCATGGAAAGCCGTTACATGCGTCATCATAACTCCTGTCATTAGTGTCATAATGACAGCCGTCATCATAAATAGTGCAAAAATCAATATTGTCATAAATGCTGACGGCTGGATTAATCGTGGAGTCGTGCTGGTATTCATCTAGTTCGCTTGGACCGTCGGATGGAGCTCGGATCCTCATCACATTCATAGAGTAATATGGAATAAAGAAGTTATCAACTTTTTGATATCATGATTATCTTCAATCATTCATAGTTAGATTTTGTAATTTATGAGCAAAGCTATTTTATTAAAGCCCATGTAAGTTTATTTTAATTTTAGTTTAATTTAGATTTAGATTAGGGTTAATTAGTACACATCCCTCCTCTCCCTCCCCCCTCCATAAACACCTATTTGTATCATATTTGTGAGTTTATAACTTTACCTATTTGTTTATAATAATAATTTAATTATATTTATTATTTACATATGATAATTTTATTAAATTTAATTATATTTATTATTTATATCAAATATTTTTTGTTAAATTTACTTATATTTATTATTTATATATGATAATTTTGATACATTAGTAAATTATCAAATCAAAAATATTTTTACCGTTACCAAATACTAAATAATAATAAAAATTATCATTACCATTAGCAGGTTTATTGAATAAAAATCAATAATTATCAATTAATACTCACCTAGCTATAGTTTTATATTTGTTTTTGTTTATTGCATATTAGTATTATATATATTATTCTTTTTACACAATGGAAGCACTTGATTTATGCATAATATTAGGCCATGTGTCAAGCAATTGGTACAAACCGAGCTGCCAAAGTTTTGTTCTTTTTACGTCAGCTCGTAGGCAGGATTGAACTAGGGGTTACCTCGTCTACTGGAACTGATTGCATTGAGGTCCTGCTTAACTTTTTTTTTTTCTCTTCAAGTAATTTTGTTAATCAAAATTGCCCAAAGATCAGAGCACAAAGATATAAGTGAAATCTTGTGACTAGAAAGTTCATCTGTGATTACAAAATTTAGACCTTCTGCAAAAAGAAAAAATAGTGAGCCAGTTAGAGTCCTCATTTGCAGCCTTGGAAGTGAAAATAACCTAAGGCCTAACCTAGCATTCAATTAAGCAAAAAGTTAAGGTTAATTAAGATATTAGTAAAACAAGCATGATGGGAGCCTAGGCTTCTTTCTGGTTGATGTAGTCAACATCTTGCTGTAGTTTATTTTGATAATTATGCGCTTATTAGATTGGTAAACACAGCAAAGTGTTGTTAGGCCATTAAGAACTATAAGTCTATAGTTCTATTTATGTATAATTGTCGTATTAAAAAATGTTTAATTGGGTCATCAGCCAAAGGTAGGATTCATGATATATATAATTAAGACGTGGCACTTGAAAAACTTGGTTCTAGTTTTTCAAAATAATGCCTTCCACATCTTGAAACCTCTATTTTTCTAACAAGTACCCTATGTTTCGTGCTCCACATCCAACATCCGTCCTCATTTTACTTCTGTCATGCTCCCACGACGGTTAATTATTGCTTGGAAGCCGCTTCTGATAAGCAATTGGTTAATTTGCTTGGCTTGGTCGAGTAACCTGGCGTCTCCCCTCACTGCACGACATACACCCTTTTTAAGTTTAAAGCCTGTCCTCCTGCTGTGCTCAGTGCCTCTCTCTCTCTCCCATTCACACATAATGGAAGGTCTCATCCCATTCGTGTACAAGGCAATTGTTAGCTATGCCAAAGGACAGGCTCCTCTAAGGAATATACCGTGGGTAGACTCACCTTCAGCTTCGTACGTGCTATTGTCCGGCAATTCCAGCACACTCCCGTCGCCAGAAGCCAGGTTCTTCTCTACCTCAACCGCCTCAAATTCGTCTTCTCCGGCGCCAGGGCCACCTCCAACTGCTTCTCCATTACCTGGAAATAACGTACATCGAAGCCAACGACAGGCTGCAAGTCATAGATTGTAAATAATATATCGACTTATGGAGTGGCGGATTTGGTAACCACTTATTTCTTTACTTTGTATATATGGACGTAATCAATTGGAACAAATTAGGCATTAAGGAGAACATGAGAGCATAACAATAATAAAGGAGGAAAACTCATCACCGTAAAGTCAACAGTATTCTCCACAAAGGTTCCACAATGTGCACTCAAAAGAAAAAAAAGAAGCTACATACTTCTTCAGTTGGACAAACTCATCCATTTATTTATAGCAAGTTCGTTCTCACGTCCTAGATGGTTTCTGGATTTGCTTCGGGTCAGCAAGCAAGCCCCTCATTGCTTGACGACAGTAACAGGGCATGACGCATTTGACAAAACATAGTTTGTAACACTGCCTAACAGGATCCTGCATACGCATTCAGAAAAGCATCAGTAAGTAGCTTCGCCTTCAATTAATGCTACAACAACAGATCTTAGTGCCCCAATTTTTAAGTTGAACAAGGGAACATAAAATTTGAACCATCAGGTAAATGCGTAAATTGCATCTAGAAAACAAAATTCGGCTATAACACCACTGGATTGAAATTACATGAAGATATGTTCGAAGAGCTGCAAACTAAATTAGGTGACTTCTGCATGATATTTAGAAAATGCACAGATTCAAAATGCTAGACATCCGAGTTCTACATAGAATCAAAAGATGAGGTTAGCATACCCATGAAGATCTTAACAGACACGAGACTCAATCGGATAAATCTAGATCCTTGAAATATCTCACAAAAACACAAACTAGTTAGTCCATAGATGAGCAAAATCACTGGGTTTTCCTACTTGATACTGCATGAGGCCCAAGCTGAGAATGTGTCTAGGGAGGAGTAACGGTCTAGGTTAAGAGAGCAATGCTTAAGGTAAAAAAAAAAAGCCTCCAATAGCATGTATGCCCAAAACCTATAGGTTTGATATGCAATGTATAGCCAAAACTCTTCTATTGCATTATTTCCACATATCCCAATGAAATTTGACTGGAGTGTTAGAGGTAGTACATCTTCGAACCCTTTTGGCACTTTTGACTACAGAAGAGAAGACAACTTTTGTAGGATGATCCATCTAGAAGAAAATAGATCAAGCCGACTTCATGGGAGTCCACAAAAGGTCATAACTAATCCATATAAGTTTCCGATTAAACTAATACGATGTCTGATAAAATCCTACCACTTAGCATTGTATTAGAAAAACTAAAACACTGATTTTAACAACAAAAGCAATTATGATCGATATGCTGCCTATGTGAAGCAACATCAACAGGGTCCATAAACCACTGTCAGGATTCAACAACGGAAACTTGGTTCAAAAATATTGTGGTCACTTGGAAAATTTCACCAGTCGTCATTTAGGAATAGACTCTAAAGCACACCAACACTATCAGGCTCAATAAGCTTGCCCAGTAGTTGCACGCACATGAGTGCAGTATGTTGTATTTATAGGACATGAGAAACATTCAATTCAAGCAGTGCTGTACGTGTAAGGGGGGCAGCTGCTTCGGGTTTGCTGTGAGAGGTTGGGATAATGATTTACTGCCTCTGATTGTGTGCAATGGCTGCAGTATCACCTCAGATGGCATACAGTAATGGCAGAGACTAAAGACTTACAAAGCAGAGCTTCATCTTGTGGAAGTTCTTCTTTTGTGCCTGGAAGCACACAAAATAAGATATATAGCCTTCTTTCCAAATGGTGTTGAGGAGAGCCTTGGGAGGTTGAGAGTACTTAGAATTCATTGTATGGGAAATATTTTGTATAGATTTTCTTGGGTACTATTTCTTGATAGGCTTAGATTGTCTCAACGGGTAGGTGTAAACATATTATGCATATCAAGTGTTCTTTTGTGTACATGCTTAGTGCATTGCTTTGCTTGAGAGACAAAAGGTCTTCGGCGTTAGTTATGAAGGTGCACCTATGTTGATCTACAAGGGTGGTTTGAGGTGGTGATACCGAGCACTCCGCAATAGGGTTGCATTATGTACAAAGGTTGGACTGGTGACTTTGCTCAGGCAATCAAACTTATCAAATCAATATTCAATTTTTCTCAAGAGCTCAATGCACCACTAACATGCTCAAATTAGCACATCTAAGATATCACAATGACACCCATCAATATATAGGGCAACTACTTATCGAAGTGATGTAATCTTATAGCACGATCTGTATTCTTTCTTAGAAGCCTAAGATGGATACTGATAAATGGCCGATCAAATCAAACAAAACGATTTCCCAATCTCTAACGAATAATGAACTTTTAAAATAATATAGTAATCTGCAAGATGAGACGCGTGGCAAGTAACACCTTTATGTTCAGAAGCTGTGAAGATGAAATGGAAAGAAGCGACTCTAGAAACATTCCATTCCAAAGGCAAGAAGAAACAACACAACACATTACCTCTGGATCTGGCCAAGGCCTCTACTGCCCATGACCAGTACGCTCAGTTCCAAATCGTCGACAGCTTGACATAGTTTCTCCCTCGCGTCTCCCCAGTATAGCTTCGTGATAATTGTTGCCTGAAGCAATAGTTTTTGTTCCCAAATTAGCATATGCTAGGGCCATCAATAGAATCACAAAATGTACACGGAGAAGAGAATGCATAAATATTAGAGAGGAAAAGGGCAACGGAAGAGAGAAAACCTCCTTCTGCCTGGAAGCGGTGTCGAGCATGTCGAGGACCTCGATGTCTACCTCGATATCATAGTGCTTCATCACCTCCGGCTGCCGGAACTCCGTCAGAGGAATCAAAGCTACACGGCACAAAAGAAAGAGAGTTAGATGAAATCGAAGGCGATCGGATCGGCCAACGGGGGAAGGGAAAGCGTCCGTCCGTACGAGATCCGGACACTGCCCATAGGAGGTGCTTGTCCTCTTCGCCCTTGGCGGGTTTGACGTGGATAACGATGAGATGATCGCCCTTGTGGAGGAGGTTGTCGATGGCCCATCCCAGCGCTGTCTTGCTGCTCTTGGAGAAGTCGAGCGCCACCCCAATCTTCCGATCGCCTCCGGCCATATCCGAAATCTCTCACCCTCTTAACCTTTTTTTCTTCACTTCCGATGGTCAATGAATGAGGCGAAAGCTTGGTACATCTATTTGTAGCTTCCGATTTAGCCAAAAATGCATAGTACATCCATTTGCGTTTTTCCATATCCATCCTTTGAAGTTTCTGAAATATATTTATCCTTATAAAATTTTAGATTATGTAAAAACAAAGTTCTTTTTTTCTTACATGCACTTTTACAGAAAAATACTGTAAAATCTCATTTAAAACTTAGTAATCTCGATCATTTATAATATTTTTAAAGTAATTTAAAATCTTAACAATCGAGGAGATTAATAGATTATTCTTTCTTCTGTTTTTCTTTTCTAATATTTAATATTATGAGATAAAAGTTCTATTATAGTAAAAAAAAAAAAAAAAGTTATTTATGAACATTTACATCATAGAATCAGAAAAGGCAATACTCATCATGTGTGATGCCCTGGGTATGCTGGGGTTATACCCCAGCCCATCCCATGGATCCAGCGGGATTCTGGGGAGGGATGGATGAGTCTGACGGGGAGTTAGGCTGGTGTTGCAGGGAGCCTACTAGAGGAGTTAGGTTACTGACACCGTGTTAGTATGTTTTTGCAGGTACATCTACATACTTATCCTTAGGCATGGCCTGGGGGTGCTTTGGAGAACTTTGGAGGACATCGGAGTTCTTTGGTGGACCAGGGTTAGCTTAACCATGGTTAACTTAACCAGGGTTAGCCTAACCATGGTCAGGTCTCATCTAGACTTGATCAGGGTTCACTTTGGAGGGGACCTAGGGGGCTGATCTAGTCTTCTAGGGCCTTGGCGCCAATATGGCTAAGTGTTGAATAAGTTGCACATGTCTTGCATGTGACAACTTATGAGACATCCAATAAGAGACTTAAGTGAGGATCCAATAAGGCTTAAGTGATTTAAGTCTTCATACCCACTTGGATCCATCACTTGGGCGACTATCCATCTTCAAGTGGGTTGGCGGGTTGGTTCACTTAAACCCTACCCGATCCACTAATTCAAATAGAGAGGATTGAAGCTTTGGCGGCTATCTTCTCCACACGCTGAAGCTAGGGCGAATTGTTGTTGGAGGCGACAACTTCTTGGAGGTGCTCGGCTTGGAGGTTCTTGGCGAGTTCATCCTCCTTCCCTTTGGCGAGTTCTCTTGGAGGGAGAGAACATCATCTTCTTGGCGTGGAGATCTTCCTTGGTGGCAAGGAAGGGCGACATTGTTCTTGGACAAGGGCGGCAACCTGCTGTTCCTTCTTGCTTGGACGAGTTCTTCCTAGAGGTGAGGAAGAACTTTGAAGAAGGAGGCTTCATCATCTTGGGCGAGTCCTTGGAGATAAGGGACTTCACCGGCGGCCTTCCCATCTTCATCATCATCTTCGGCAACAACCTTGGAGTGGTGGCACCTTGCTGCCCACTTGAGGTTCTTGGCGTTATTGGGCTTGGAGGCGAGTCCAAGAAGGAGGCATCATCAACAAACCCTAGAGTCTTCCACTCTAGGGTCCGAGTCACAAGGATTCATCCTTGTGGAGGGCTTTGAGGGGCGGCTTCTTGAGGAGAGGGGGCTGTTCTCTACACATTGTTCATAGCTTTGGGTATAACTCTAAACGAACCATTGTATGAACGATTCTTGTTGATATATTATTATTTGTGTACCTATTCCCGGGATTAGGGAATAGGGTCCTCTTATACCCTGAGTATCATTACTTGGAGGAGAGTCGGTTCTTCGTGGTTTTATCGGATCTAGCTTAGGTGGGGCGCAAGCATTGTGCTTGTCTCTATCCTTCGCTCGCTGTGTAGAACATATATATTGCTTAGGTTAAGCAGGCCGGTAGTTCACTGATTGTTAGGTTTTGAGCATGTGTCTAGTGCTCTTTGATCTCTGATAGATCACCCTGTTGAGTGCGATATCTGCCAGTGAACTCTTGTGGTTTTCAGGGCGCACAAGGTGTGCAAAGTGGTTAGTGGCAGAGGAAGAGCCTAACCCGCCACCTTGCTCAGTGTTGCTCTCATTACACATTCGGCCAGACAGCTCAGTCAGCTCAGAGGTTCAGTGATTGGGTAGACTTAGCTGGGTTGTGTGATCTGTACTTGCTGGGAGAGACGATCTTATTGTAGTGAGGACGCGCTTGTATTTCATATTTGCTTGCGCTTAGTTATTTGTATAGGTGTGATTAGCTGACGGGTTACACAGAGGTTGTGTAATCTGTGCTATCACGTCCTAGTTTTAGGCGCGAAAAATTGGGGCGTGACATCATGCATGTTTATGGTAACTCGCACAACCTTGTTTAACCTTGTTCCCGGGTGTTAGCAATTCGTCGAACACCTGACGAGGTCTAGTTCTAGCGATCGTTTGATCCCCAACGACGGCTGCGTTCGAAGTCTTGTTTAACCTTGTTCCCGGGTGTTAGCAATTCGTCGAACACCTGACGAGGTCTAGTTCTAGCGATCGTTTGATCCCCAACGACGGCTGCGTTCGAAGTCTCACCGGCGATCAGCGCAAACACTGAAATGGCACTGAAGAAAAGAGATTCCATCGTCAGGTTTTCCGAAAACAAAACCACGAATCACAGAAACGCAAATTCAGTCTATATTCTATCGGATTAAATTGCACTCAAATCAGGATGATTCGACTTGAAGGTAAACTCCGACAAGATCCAGATCAAATTTCAGATTAGTTTAGATTCAAAACGACCGAAGTTGCAAATTGATAGTGGAGGCGACTGGACTAAGTATTTATGTGTATACAGTCAGGTTTGATTCAAACTATAATGGGATCTAGTTATGCAAGTTGGCAGATTTACTCAAATTGATAAAAAAAAAGAACAAATGAGGACTCATTTGCACATGTATCCATGTTATTTTGAAGTTGTAATGAATATTTATAAATCTCACAAAGCAATGAAATAGCAAGTTTACCGAACATCAACTACAAGAAAAACTTATTCACGGCCACTCATTATCTAGAAGATCCATTAATCCATTATCATAAGAGCAAAGGGGTACTGTCAAGTAAAAATGTTGACAATGTGAAAAGAAATCTACCAGACTCATTAAGAGGGAAAATTAGTACAAATTCTTCATACAATTCGCACCACAATAATTCTTGAATAAGGAAAATAAATATTACATATTAAGTTTTACAGCATATGGAATAGAGCTTGATTTGCAGAATCTTCTATCGGCAAAGTTGCTAACAAATCATTCTTCAATTCTTCAATTTATAGCAGAGTCCAAATAGATGCAAATCTTTGAATAAATTGAAGCATCAAACCATTTGTTTACAGATTTCTCTTGAAGACTAATTCTCAGTTGAAAAATACCATCCCGTAAATGTGTGTCATCATTTCTAGGTTTACCAGATTTCTCAGACAATAAAGAATGAAAAGGGCGGGTGGATATTTCAGTTGGCAGTCACAAAGATCGTAACAGAAATCTTTCAGAGAGGAAAAGATGAACAATAGTACATCAGAACTTGTAAGCCTTTAGCGTCTTTCGATTGGAAGAAATTCAGTCTGCAAATCCAAGATGGAAAGGGAATATCGCAGCTCAGAACAGCACAACCAGTTGATAGCAAGCGGAGAGGCGAGTCCGCTAAAAATTATGTAGCCCTCACGACTAGCCTCAAGAACGATTCGGCGGTGAGGAAGAATCGCCAAAATTTCGCCTAGAAGTTTTTCTTTCTTCAAAACAAATCTGCCCTTGATCACCTTTAAAGCTATTGGATGCACCAGATAAGGGCACGTGGCTGTCTCTAATATTTCTGGATTGAAGTTATTTATTCCCTAAAGCGGGCAGGTTTGATCCGAATTCGTTGTGACCTCCATGGTTCCAGGTTTGAGCTTCCTGTTCCATTATTCCTCCCCAAGTGAGAGGAATTCACCCCCATGAATTAATATTGCTATCTTCTAAAGGATCTGAAACTTGTTCCTCTACAGCAGAATCCACATTGTTTTCTTGTTTTGAAAGAACAGAAGCTTGTTCCTCTATTGCTGAACCCACATTCCTTTCTAGCTCAGTCAAATTAGGTAGTGGTTGATTCTCTCAAGGAAAATCAGTAAGCTCTATTTGCAATGGCTCATAGTACAACGACAGGTCCTCAATATTAAATGTAGTACTGATCCCTAAATCTAGAGGTAGATCAATTATATATGCATTGTCTCCTATTTTATACTTAACAGTATATGGCCCTATGCTCCGATCATGTAATTTCTTATTGGATCCGGGTGGGTGGTAATCTCTCCGCTCTTAGCCTCACCATTACTTTATCTCTCTCACAAATGATTGTGGCCTACAATGTCTATTGGCAAGTTCTTTGTATACCACATTGCTAATAGAGATTTTATGCAGAATTTCTGAGTGTAGATCATGGATATGTTGTGAAAAAGCCTCAGCAGAAGATGGTATATGAGACGAGGCAATGGGTGACAAGAGGTCAATGGGCTTGTTTCGTTGGGAACCTAGAACAACTTGGAAAAGACTAAGACCAGTTGTTTTATTGATAGCAGTATTGAAAGCAAACTCAGCTAGTGGCAAAATATCTTCCCAATCAACTACATGGTCCTGAACAAGACACCTTAGCAAGTTGCCTAGTGATACCTTGTATTTTAGTAGTGATTTTTACTATCATTCCATGATGAATTTAGGCCTATTTGAATGTTTTTACACTCCTTTAAGGCTTATTTAGTTAAAAACTTCAGAATCTTCACTTTTCGTCTGTCTTATTGAATTTTAGGTAAAATCACCCAATTTTGAGGTCTTTCTGAAGAATCTAAGAGCATGAGGTGATTCCTTATGAGAAGACGAAGCTGCCCGTAAAATTTGGGCTCAATCGGAGCTTTCTTTGGACTTCACGGCCAGGCCGTGATCTTGCCGAAGGAAGGATTTCAGCGCGTGCGTCACTGCCTGGTGAACCCGACGGGGTTCACCGATGATGTCAAAGTTTTTGAAAGCTGCCGCACACTTCACTGGTAGGTGAACCCCATGGGGTTCACCCGTGATCTCATATGGAGATATCTGCACAGAAATACGTCGAGGCTTTCACCAGTAGGTGAACCCCACGGGGTTCACCTGTGATTATTTCGCAACAAAAGAGCTCCGAGCACTTCACCACCTGGTGAACCCCGCGGGGTTCACTCGTGAAGGTGTCGGAACAGCACGCCCCCACTCGGTCTTTCGCTGATTCCCAGTCTGATTCAACTCCAAATTCAGCAAGTGAGATTTTTTTGGAAAGCTGACTCGAAGACGAACATATAGAATATAAAAGCCCTAATTTCAGTGCCCTAATCATCGAGCAATCGCACGATGAAGCGGCTAGGGCGGATGAACACGACGAACATGCGACTTTGGGGCGATTTTCGAAGATCTGATCGTTGGAA
This sequence comes from Costus lasius, assembly GCA_027563935.2. Classification (NCBI taxonomy): domain Eukaryota; kingdom Viridiplantae; phylum Streptophyta; class Magnoliopsida; order Zingiberales; family Costaceae; genus Costus; species Costus lasius. The sequence continues at coordinate 42,802,385 of CM050447.1, read as the reverse complement.
CTCAGCAATCCTTGTTTATTTCCTTCGGTTCATCATCTCTTCCCTCTTAGAAACCTTTTCCTGTGATTTTCTTATGATTAAAGAGAGTATCTTGAGCGTTTTGACGATGGTTGTAGCGTAAACCTATTTTCAGGGCTAGGTTGAAGCCCTCTGACGATTTTTGTTTGCAACTCATGTATTAACTTTGCTATTTGGATCATATCTTAAGCATATTTCACTTGATGCACTTATTTCTTGATTTGTACTCTGGCCAAGTATTATCATGTTATAGTTGTTACGGTTCATAACGAGAGTAGGACCGTAACGATCGAACCTCTTTATGAATCTTGTGAAGACTCGACACGAAAGTGCTTGTTCTTCGCTCGAGGGTTCATAATCTACCATGAAACCCATTGGGTTTGTCTAGAACGATCCACCGCGAAAGTAGGAGACGTTCCGGGCAAATACCGGGGTGTACACTCGAAAGAGGGCACCTTGTACCATAGGGTAGATTCCTTATGCATATCTATAAATCCAAGTAACTGGTATTTATTTCTTAATGCAAATAAAATCGTCGGAGTGGTGAAAACCCAAGCCCTGATATTCTCTCTCATATATTTACCCTGCCGTAGTTGTTTGATTTCTTGTTTACTATTCTGTTTAGTTTTAGTTTTCTTTAGTTCCAAAAACCACAACTTGATCAGCTTATATTCCAAAAATTAGATCTTCTAGTACTCACCTTATTCCCTGTGGGAGACGATATCTTTTATATTACTGCGACATTTCCATCCACTTGCGGACAGTGTCACCTAGACTCCTATTAATTACCTCAGTTTGACCATCTGTCTGCGGATGGTATGCCCAAGAAAATCTTAACTTTGTCCCTAATAGTGCCCACAACAACCTCCAAAAATGACTCATAAATCGAGTATCTCGATATGAGGTAATGGTCTTGGGTAATCCATGCAATCGAACTACCTCTTTGAAAAAAAATAGAGGCAATATGAGATGCATCTGCCGTCTTTTGGCAAGGCCGAAAATGAGTCATCTTTGAAAAATGATCTACAACCACGAAAATTGAATCATGTCGCGTGCGAGTACGAGGTATCCCAAGTACAAAATCCATACTGATATCTTGCCAAGGGGCTAAAGGAACAGGTAAAGGTTAGTAAAGGCCAGTATTCTTCCTACAGGTTTTACTGGACTGACATGTACCACAATGATGAACAACATGGGCAACATTTTTAGCCAATCTAGGCTAAAAAAATATATCGGCAACAAGATAGCTCATCTGGTCACGGCCATGGTGACCGGTTGCACCGCCAGCATGAAGTTCCCAAATCAAAAAATCCCTAACTGAAGTTCTCGGAACACAAAGTCGAGAACCAAAATACAAAAATCCATCTCTCATGGCATATTCAGGATCAACAGCATGACCATCATTTATGTTTCTCACAATGTCAGAGAAATCTGGACAATCATTCTATGCTTGCTTGAGATGTTCGAATCCGATGACCTCTATCTTAAGGGTATGCAACAATGTGTGAGCTCGACTCAATGCGTACAACATTTTCTTTTCCCTTCTTGTGTCGAAGGACAAGAGAAAATTGTTGCAAGTACTCCACCCATTTGGCATGCCTTGAATTAAGTTTCCTTTGAGAGCTAAGGTAAGACAAGGCTTGATGATCACTAAATAGGACAAACTACTGATGTAGCAAATAATGCCGCCAATGTCGTAATGACTGCACAATGGCATAAAATTCTTTATCATAAGTGGAATAACGCTGTCTTGCTTCGTTTAGTTTCTCACTAAAGAATGCTACTGGGTGCCCCTCCTAACTCAATATTCCCCCAATTACTATTCCTGAAGCATCACACATGACCTCAAAAGCCTTAGAAAAATCAGGTAAACGAAGTACCGGAGCAGTGGTCATTCGTTCCTTAATGAAACAAAAGGCTTTTTCGGCCTCCTTAGTCCACTGAAATTCACTCTTCTTGAGGCATTAAGTAATTAGAGCCATTATCATGCTGAAGTTACGTATGAATCTACGATAAAATGTCGCAAGCCCATGAAAACTTCGCACCTCTCGTATCGACGATGGGCGAAGCCATTCCGTAATAGCCCGGACCTTGTCAGGGTCAAGTTTGAGACCTTCAGAAGAGACAATGAAACCTAAGAATAATACATGATCAGACATAAACGAATACTTTTTTTTATTTATGCATAATCTTGAGGTTTGCAGAACCTCCATGGTCTGACGAAGGTGCTCAAATGCTCATGCCTCTCCTTACTGTATATAAGGATATCATCAAAATATACAACAAGGAACTTCCCAATGAATGGACGAAGGACTTGTGTTATAATTCGCATAAAAGTGGATGAGGCATTAGATAAACCAAATGGCATAACAAGCCATTCATATAACCCATCAAGGGTTTTGAATGCAGTCTTCCATTCATCCCCTAGTCGAATTCGAATCTAGTGATACCCGCTTCGTAAGTCAATTTTTGAAAACCATCGTGAACCTACAATGAGGTCAAGTATGTCATCCAATCGTGGGATGGGAAACCTATATTTGATAGTGAGCTTATTCATGGCCCTACAATCGATACACATCCTCCACGTCCCATCCTTTTTAGGGGTAAGAAGGGCAAGAACAGCACACGGGCTCAAACTTTCTTAGATAAACCCTTTACGGAGTAACTCTTCAATTTGTCATTTAAGTTCAGCATGCTCCGTTGGGTTCATCCTGTAATGTGGCAAGTTAGGTAACGAAGCCCCAGAAACTAAATCAATTGCATGCTGCATATCTCTAGCAGGAGGCAGCCCATCAGGGAGCTCATAAGGCATTATGTCCTCAAATTGTTCAATCAATTACTGGACATCTTGATCTAACTTACAATTATTATCAGGACCAACTGCCTTAAGGAGAAGAGTGAATATCACTCCTTCATCCTGAGCTCCAACAAAAAAAGGTCTTGGCCTGATTATATTTATTGTCAAACCACCTAGTGATGGCTTCGTGATTATACCCTTAGTGGTGGAAGCATGTAGTTCCTTTGGAGGTGATGGGTTAAGTTTGATTTTCTGACCATTATGATCAAAGACATATGTGTTGTCTCGACCATAGTGAGTGACATTAACATCATAAAGCCATGGTCTTTGATGCATCGCATTTTGGTAGTGATTTTCATAGTTATTTCATGCTAAATCTAAGCTTATTTTAACACTTTTATACTCATTATAGCCTTATTTCCTTCATTTCTTCGGAATCTTCACTTTTTGGCACTTTTATTGAATTTCAGGTAAAAATGCCCATTTTTCGACATATTTTGAAGATTCTGAGGCTGCGGGACGATTTCTTGTGTGGAAAACAAGCTGCCCGTCAAATTTGGGCTTATTGGGAATTAGCCTGACAATCACGGCCAGGTGAACCCCACGGGGTTCACCATCCCAGTCGCCAGCCTGCACAACTCACAAAGAGCATCACGTCCGGGTGAACCCGGTGGGGTTCACCACGATTCTAACCCAGGCTCGCGAGCGACCCAACCCACACTCTGTTTTCCTTCGATTTCTCACCCGTTCGGAGTCCAAATTTGGCAAGTATGGTGTCTATGGAAAGCTCTTTCAGAGGCGAACGCATAGGATATAAAAGCCCCAATTTTCTTGCCCTAATCATCGAGCATTCATGCAAAGAACGGACGCGGGCGGAAGAACACAACGATAGAGGCGACTTTTGGAGATTTTCGGCGATTGAGATACACAATCATCACGATTTCTTCAGGATTCCTTTGGTTCATCGTCTCCTTCCCCTTAGTTTTGTTTTCATGTACTTTTCTTATCATTAAAAGAGAGATCTTGAGCGTTTCAATGACGATTGTAGCGTAAACCCTAATTCGGAGCTTGGTGGAAACCCTTTGATAATTTTAACTGCAAACTTTGTATCTATTTATGTTATTTGGTATAAATTTGTGAGCATATTTTACTTCGACATATTTATTTCGTGATTTTATCTTGGCCGAATATTTTCACGTGTTAGCCGTTACGATTCATATCGAGAGAAGGATCGTAACGGTCGAACCTTTGAGTAAAACTTGCGAGACCTCGACACGAGAGTGCTTAGTCTTCGCTCGAGGATTTCATAGTCTGCCATAGAACTCATTGGGTTCATCTTAGAACGATCCATCGCGAGAGTATGAGGTCGGTCTAAAACGAACATCGGGGTGTATCACTCGAGAGAGGGCACCTTGTACCCTAGGGTTAGACTCCTTGTGCAAAACCAATAAACCAAATAACTAATATCTTTCTTGTGCGATTAAGATTATCATTGTGGTGGAAGCCGTAGCCCTGAATTCTCTCTTATATCTTTTCTCTCTTATATCTTTCTAGTACTCAACCTTGCTCCCTGTGGGATTCGACATCTTTTGTATTACTGCGACATATCCGTTCACTTGCAGAGCGTGTCAAGTTTTTGGCGCCGTTGCCGGGGAGCAACGTTTGATATTAATATATTTTTGAGAACTTGTAGACTAGGCTTTAGGTTAGTTTTTCTTTATTGTACTGCTATTTACTCATTCTCTTTACTTACTCGCTGTCTTAGAACTTTATAATTTTTACTGACCATTTTATGCAAAGAAGTTCTAGGGCAGAAGCACTCATTGATATTGACCCTGAAATCGAGCGCACCTTCAGGTTGAGAAGAAAATAAAATCAAATTCTGAAGAAAGAAATCATGAACCATCCTGGAGGAGAAAGTCAGATGGAACACATTTAACTCGAAGTGAATAATGAACGAGCACAACAACCAATGGGCAACAATTATAACAACAACGGGACATTGAAGGATTATTTTACTCCATATCAGGGATTGCTAGGCCTGTTGTTGAGGCTAGTAATTTTGAAATAAAACCTGCTCTTCTTTCTATGGTGCAACAGAATCAGTTTGGTGGTTCTCCTCTTGAGGACCCCAGCATGCACCTTTCTATTTTTCTGGAATATTGCGATATGTTGAAAATTAATGGAGTGTCTGCTGATGCTATCAGGTTGCGACTATTCCCCTTCTCCCTGAGGGATAGGGCGAGAGCTTGGCTGCACACACTACCTGCTGCTTCGATAAGAACATGGACAGAGCTTTCTCAAGCCTTTATCTCCAAGTACTTCCCTCCATAAAAAATAATCCAATTGCGAAATCAGATAACGAGCTTCATGCAAAAGGATGGAGAGTCTCTATACGAAGCTTGGGAGAGGTTTAAGGAGCTCCAAAGGATGTGTCCACATCATGGAGTTGAGACTTGGGTTTTGATACAAACGTTCTACAGCGGTTTGGATTACAACACGAGGCTTACAGTGGACGATGCAGTAGAAGGCGCTTTGATGAATAGGAGAGTTGAGGATGCAATGCACCTTCTCGAGGACATGGCGATTAACCATCACTAATGGGCATCTAAGAATGGTACTTCTACTAAGAAGTCAGGTAAGTATGACATAGACTCTCTTACTGCACTTACAGCTAAGGTGGATAATTTGACTAGAAAGCTTGATTCTTGGTCTGGTAATTCTATGGATATTAATGCTATTTCTTGTGAGGTCTGTGGAGTTGTAGGTCATGCAAGAGCAGATTGCCAGGTGGGAGATGGATAGATGACTGCGGTGCATCCTAAGCAGTTGAATGCAGTTGGAAATTTCAACCAGAACAACAACCCTTATTCCAACTACTACAATCCAGGATGGCGCAACCATCCAAATTTCTCTTACCGGACAACTCAGCCAATACAACCCGGACAAGTACCACCACAGCAAACACAGCCCCCACAATGGAAACTTTAGGCAACCCCAATAGAACAACTTCAGACCACCAGGATTCCAAGCTATGAACTATAATGCACCGCCACCACCGCAGCAACAGCCAAGACCAAACAATGATTCAAATCTGGGCAAGCAACTTGAAGGACTTATAGACATGATGAAGATGATGATGACCAAGATGGATTCCCTAGAGACACACAATAAGATGCTAGAGAGCCAGCTAGCCCAGCAACCTAGCTCATCTTCCAGAGCACCAGGGAAGTTACCATCCCAGCCTGAGGTAAATCCGAGGGAGTAGTGCAATGCAATTTTCACTCGGAGCGACAAGCAATTGGAAGACCCGAAGATGCCGACAGATGACAGGATAGAAGAGTCAATACCAGAACCTGTGGAACCGCATACTGATGTGACACCGGTGGCATCCGAACCAGCTGAAGAGGAGCGGCCCTATGTGGGACCGCCAGCATATAAGCCACCGATTCTCTTTCCACAGAGGCTTGTCAAGGCTAAATTGGACAAGCAGTTTGGTAAGTTTTTAGAGGTTTTGAAGAAACTCTACGTTAACATCCCTTTTGTTGATGCTCTTTCACAGAAGTCAACTTATGCAAAATTTCTTAAAGACATTTTATCAAACAAGAGGAAGCTAGAGGATCAAGGGACCGTTGCACTTACTGAGGAGTGCAGCGCCATCATTCAGAACAAGCTCCCTCAAAAGCTTAAAGACCCCGGCAGTTTTTCCATACCCTGCCAGATTGGGGAGATGTCTTTTTCAGAGGGCTCTGTGCGACTTAGGAGCGAGCGTTAGCCTCATGCCACTTTCACTTTGTAAAAGGCTAGACTTAGGGGATTTGTATCCAACTAACATTTCTATACAGCTTGCTGTGCGTTACCCAGTTGGTATTTTAGAGGATGTACCTGTTAAAGTAGGAAACTACTTTATTCCTACCGACTTTATTATTTTAAAAATTGATGAAGATGATAGGCTCCCGATCATTCTGGGGAGACCTTTTCTTGCCACTGTTGGCGCTGTCATGGATGTCAAGAATAGGAAACTGACCTTGAACATCTGTGGCAATGTCATTCAATTTGATCTTACTAATACTTTGAAAAAACCTTCCCTTGCAGGTACGTGCTGCAGGGTGGACATTGTGGAGAAAGCCGCGTAGGATATTGAGCCGCCTGAAAGAGAAGTGGAGCCACTTGATCTAGTTCTGATGGACACTGATGACGACGGTGATGAAGGAGAAGCTGAGGAATATGTTGCGCTGCTAGAGGCTGATGCAAGCCAGGATGACAGAAAAGAGGAGAACCAAGGGCAGTAGAATATCGAACTCAAAAACTTGCCCAGCACCTTGCGATTGTCAGTGCGGCGTTGGATAAGGAGCAGACCGAATTATTGCTTAATGAACTTCGCCTCCATAGGAAGGTAATAGGTTACTCATTAGAAGACAACTGCAAACCTTCCGTGGAGTTCCAGCGCCGACTAAACCCACATCTAAAGGATATAGTGAAGAAAGAAGTGCTCAAGCTATTAGACGCCGGAGTTATTTATCCAATCTCAGACATCTCTTGAGTGAGTCCCGTACACGTTGTACCCAAGAAGGGCAGCGTCACAGTGATAAAGACCAAGGCAAACGAGCTGATACCTACACGCATGGTCACGGGACATAGAATGTGCATAGATTACAAGAAGTTGAATTCGGCCACGCGAAAGGATCATTTCCCTCTTCCATTCATAGATCAGATGTTAGACAGATTGGCGCATAATTCTTATTTTTGTTTTTTGGATGGCTTTTTAGGTTTCTTCCAGATCCCCATCCACCCAGATGACCGAGAGAAAACAACTTTCACGTGTCCCTACGACACATATGCGTATCGAAGAATGCCCTTTGGCCTCTGCAACGCTCCCGCGACCTTTCAGTGAGCAATGATGGTCATATTTTCTGATTTTAACAAAGAATTCATAGACATATTTATGGACGATTTTTCTATATATGGTTCTTCATTTCATCACTGCTTGTCTCATTTATCTAAGGTTTTGCAGAGGTGCGAAGAGGTGAACCTAGTCTTGAACTGGGAAAAGTGCCACTTCATGGTCAAGGAAGGAATTGTCCTTAGGCACCTAGTGTCTGAACGAGGGATAGAGGTGGACAGAGCAAAGATTGAAGTCATTGAACATCTCAAGCCGCCTACATCAGTGAAGGGGATCAGGAGCTTTCTTGGACATGCCGGCTTCTACAGAAGATTTATTAAAGATTTTTCTAAGATAGCTCGCCCCTTAACTGCTCTGCTTGCTAAAGATGCTATGTTTTTCTTTGATAGGGACTGCGAGGAAGCCTTTTCTAAACTCAAGGATGCATAATCTCTGCTCCAATAATTCAACCACCAGATTGGTCGCTACCTTTTGAGCTGATGTGTGATGCTAGCGACCAAGCTGTTGGGGCGGTCTTAGGACAGAGGAAAGACAAGAAGCTTCACGCCATCTATTATGCCAGTCGCACGCTCGACGACGCTCAGATAAATTATGCGACTACGGAGAAGGAGCTGCTAGCGATTGTCTTTGCTTTTGATAAGTTTCGCTCCTATCTTGTTAATTCAAAAATAATCGTGTTTACTGATCATGCTGCCATAAAATACCTCATCAACAAAAAAGACGCAAAACCAAGGCTCATCCTATGGATCCTCCTCTTGCAATAATTCGACATAAAAATCAGAGACAAGAAGGGGAGTGAAAATCTGGTGGCTGATCATCTTTCCAGACTTGACCGCAGCGCGAACAAAGAAATTGATGCAGAATTAGAGATTAACGATACATTCCCTAAAGAGCACCTTTATGCCTTATTAGATCAACAAGTCCCATGGTATGCAGATTTTGTTAATTACATCGTGTCTAACATCTTTCCTCTAGACCTCACTTTTCAGAGGAAGAAGCGGTTTCTATATGATGTAGAGTTTTATTATTGGGACGAGCCATATCTATACCGGAGGTGTGCGGACGGATTGTACAGACGATGCGTGCCCGAAGAGGAGATACAAGATGTGTTGACCCATTGTCATGCTTCGCCTTATGGAGGGCACGCGGGGGCTTCTAAAACAGCTTTTAAAGTTTTACAGTCTGGTTTATATTGGCCCTCGATATTCTATGATGCTAAACATTTTGCCTCTACTTGTGACAGTTGTCAACGAACTGGAAACTTATCGAAAAGGGACGAGCTGCCACTCAACAATATCATGGAAGTAGAAATTTTCGACGTATGGGGGATAGACTTCATGGGCCCTTTCCCCTCTTCATGTGGAAAACGGTACATCTTGGTCGCCGTCGACTACGTGTCAAAGTGGGTTGAGGCATCCGCCGAAGCTACAAACGATTCCCGAGTCGTTATGAGGTTTATGAAGCGAACTATCTTCCCCCGATTCGTAGTCCCACGCTTTCTGATCAGCAATGGCGGCTCCCACTTTATTGAGCAAAGGTTCAGAGCATTATTGAAAAAGTACGGTGTACGACACAAAATTGCTACGCCCTACTATCCTCAAACTAGTGGTCAAGTAGAGGTCTCCAATAGAGAAATCAAACAAATTCTGGAGAAAACTGTATCGCGATCACGGAAGGATTGGGCGATAAAATTACCCGATGCCTTATGGACGTATAGGACGGCATTTAAGACGCCCCTAGGTATGTCTCCTTTCCAACTTGTTTATGGAAAATCATGTCACTTACCAGTTGAACTTGAGCACAGGGCGTATTGGGCTGTCAAACAAATCAACCTTGATTTCAAGACCGCCAATGAAAGGAGAAAGCTTCAACTTGATGAATTGGAGGAATTGCGCCTTTTTTCTAATGAGAACGCCAACAGCTACAAAGCACGCACCAAGTTTTGGCATGACAAGCGCATAGCAAAGAAGGAATTTCATGAGGGAGACAAAGTACTGCTGTTCAATTCACGACTTCGACTGTTCCCAGGAAAACTTCGCACAAGGTGGTCCGGTCCTTTCACAGTTCAGAAAGTTCAACCATATGGTGCTATCACAATTTGGACAGAACGAATTGGAAGCTTTACAGTTAACGAGCACCGTCTGAAACATTACTTTGTAGATGAGCGAGTAGAGAGAGGAAGTTCTAGCTCTCTCAGACCCCCTGGAATTGAAACTTTGAAAACTCTTATGGTCGAGCGGTCGACCTAAACCTAGCGCTCTTGGGAGGCAACCCAAGTTTTTGTCTGATTTTAGTTCTTTTGCATAATTTTTTCCTTCTCATTAGTTAGTGTTCTAGAACGTCAGTTTGCTTTTCTAGAAGGGATTGCTACTAATTTGATGTCTCTATATGTTGTAGGAAGAAGAGGGAGCACAAGGGAATTTTTCCAGAATTTTTCCAGATTTTTTCGAGCATACAGTGAACATCACGGCTTGGTGAATCCCATGGGGTTCACCGTGATGTGTACTGTACAGTGCGCCCAAGCTTTGTAACCAGAGGACTTCACGGCTTGGTGAATCCCACGGGGTTCACCAGTATTCTTTATATGCAGAATCCATCCAGTGATCTTCACAGGCAGGTGAATCCCACGGGGTTCACCACGATTCCGAAAACTAGAAATTTTCCAGAATGCTTCACGGGCCGGTGAACCCCAGCGGGTTCACCCGTGCTTCTGTTGTTTCCACCCGACCACAGTAAACATCACGGGCGAGTGAACCCGGGCGGGTTCACTAGAATTTCAACCTCTATTCGCCCGAAACTAGGGCACCCGCAGCGAGTTTCCGCCGTCGCCTTCCTCTTTCGCCTAGATCCCACTGATTTCGGTATTCATCCACCATCTTCTAAAAACAAAAGCGATCTTCCTGGAGCGGATTCGAGTTTCCTTACGAGCAGAGTAGGGTGTTTTTCTATTTCGAACTAGATTTGCTAAGTTCCCTCTCTACATCCGATCGCCGCCGCCTCTCGATTTCATCGAAACCGACCCTATTGCCGCTGCCTTCACTCGTTCTCAACAATCAACGATCATCTCTCAGGTTCTGATTTACGATTCCTTACAGTCTGATCAAGCTATTCTCGCCTCTTTCACACCGGATTTTCGTATCGACTTTTCTCGCCGACTTTCTGTTGATTCACCGCCACTTCTGTTCTGAGAGCACCTACGACCAGATCTTCCAGTCTACACTTACCAGCCATCTTCCGATCAGCCCAGCAACAATGCCTCATAGGACGAAGGCCATGGCCAGCAAGAGAACCTCACGTCCGCAGCAGGCGCTTTCAGATTCGTCCGCCACGGACGATGAGGAGTATGATCCGACGCCTACACCTCCTTCCTACCGGCCTTCCTCGGCTATGCCAGGTTCTTCATCTCGTCGCAATCGCACACCTGCCAGCCGACCGCAGACTTACGTATCCCCCCCCCCCGAACGAGTTCGGGATTATCTTCCAGAACGCTGCGCAAGAGGCACAGTATCAGATTCTGCGCCAACACCGCGTGCTCAATACGCGGTATCTTGATCGAACCACCTTACAGATGCTAGGGATGCTTGGAGACTTTGACTTGATGTATGCATCCATAGGGTGGGAGCAATTTCAGTAGCTATTCTCACCCACCTACATTGGTACCACACTAGAGTTTCTGAGTTCATTGGAAGTTAAAGCTGATCCTATACTTGAGGATGATCCAGGCCGTCTGTCCTTCCACCTGGGTAATATCGAACACATCCTCACTCTTTCACAATTTCACAGTATTTATGGTTTTCCAGAGCCTAGCGCATGCAGAGTCCCTACTGAGTATAGTGAGCAGAGCTTCTGGGGCGCTGTCACCAACGAGCACATCTACTCCGCTCGCACAGCTCGTGCTTCCAGTCTGTGCAACCCAGTGATCAAGTATGTTCACCGCGTATTAGCCCACACTCTCTTTGGACGCGGTGAAAGTGACGGTATGGTTCGACAGACTGAATTATTTTATATCTGGTGCATGCTCCACAGTTTTAGAGTCGATTCAGGATATTATTTAGCAAAGTATTTCAGCCGCGTCGCCCGTTCTTTGAGGGGGGCGATAGTTATTGGCAGCTTCATCACACCTCTGGCTGTTTCCCTCGGCATCATTCCGTATGGCACATTGGAGTCTACCGGCAACAACAGGCTCGACATCGAGTCCTGCGTCGCAATGAAGCTGATCATTCACAAGGGAGATTCATATTGTATGACATTCAAGGGGAGTCCCTTCTGCTTGCCTTTGCCAAACCCGGAGCGCACATCTATCAGAGTTCGTGGAAACTGGCGCATCCAGCCAGTAGAGGATGCACAGCCCGATCTAGTTGACACTGCACCGCCACCACCTAGAGCATTTTCTTTTGGTGACACCTCCTCTCACGATTCTATGATGTCTGCATTGCAGGAAATCAAAGAGGAACAACTCCAGCAAAGAGAGTTGATCGATCACATGGACACCACTATCTCTCACATGCAGCAGGACTACGCCGCTCGATGGGAATCAAATGAAGCTGGTATGCAACGCCAGCACAAAATGTTGAGCTCTATTTGGGGGAAGCTATCCGCGATAGATGAACGTCTCACTTTCGCATCCGAGGAACACAGGCCACAGATGGACATCTCCTCCGACAGCGTTTTTCCTTCAGATGAGGAGGTTGAGCCGGATTATAGTGCGTGTGGGAAGAAGAAGAGCTCGAGCTCCAGAGCTTCTGGCTCCCGCTCGCGCAAAAAGAAGTAGCTGCCCCCAGATATCTGTTTCAGCATCCACTCCTCTCACATCATGGTATTGCATAGAGGATAATGCAAAATTTTAGAGTGGGTGAGCTTTCTATATTCCGATTTCTATTTTCTTGCTTCATGTGGCTATTTGACTGTGTTCTCTTGACCTTGCTATGTTTGGATGGATACTTTTATTCTGTGATGGATATTATGTGGCATTGTATCTTATATGCCATCATATTCGTGGGCCTGGTCCACATCTTCAGGCCCCACTCTATGACAGTTATGTATGACACTTTGCACTTTACTTTCATGCTTATATCAGTACTTTGCTATAATGATTGTGATTCCATGCTGTGAAAATCTTGAATGATGTTATGATGCTTATTATTCATGAATTCATGCGTCTATCATGAGATTTGTCCTATGAAAGCTATTTCGAAATTTTTAAAGTTGAATACTTGATTGGTTGAGAATAATCAAAGAATTAAGTTTGGATTATACCTCCTTGTTAGAAATACTGTTTGACCATATCCATATGTTCTATGATTTAGAAATTTTGTGATTTGGATTGATTTTGAGATATTCATTAGTGGGTCAAACATTGATATGATTGTTAAATCAACTCGAGCTTGCAACTTACATGAGAATCATATTGAGATACACATTTACTTAGTTATTCTTTGAATTCCTCTCTGTTGTTGGGGAAACACTGCATTTGTCAAATGGATATGTTATCAATTGCTGAGCATGATATATATAAAAAAACAAAAAAAAAACAAAAAAAAAATCATCACCCTTAGATTCCTCTACTTAGCACTGCACAAAAAAAAATCATCACCCTTAGATTCCTCTACTTAGATTCCTTTGGTTCATCGTCTCCTTCCCCTTAGTTTTATTTTCATGTACTTTTCTTATCATTAAAAGAGAGATCTTGAGCGTTTCAATGACGATTGTAGCGTAAACCCTAATTCGGGGCTTGGTGGAAACCCTTTGATAATTTTAACTGCAAACTTTGTATCTATTTATGTTATTTGGTATAAATTTGTGAGCATATTTTACTTCGATGTATTTATTTCGTGATTTTATCTTGGCCAAATATTTTCACGTGTTAGCCGTTACGATTCATATCGAGAGAAGGATCGTAACGGTCGAACCTCTGAGTAAAACTTGCGAGACCTCGACACGAGAGTGCTTGGTCTTCGCTCGAGGATTTCATAATCTGCCATAAAACTCATTGGGTTCGTCTTAGAACGATCCACCGCGAGAGTAGGAGGTCGGTCTAAAACGAACACCGGGGTGTGTCACTCGAGAGAGGGCATCTTATACCCTAGGGTTAGACTCCTTGTGCAAAACTAATAAACCAAATAACTAATATCTTTCTTGTGTGGTTAAGACTATCATTGTGGTGGAAGCCGTAACCCTGAATTCTCTCTTATATCTTTTCTCTACCGAATTAGTTGAACTTGTTTGTTTTCGATTTCCGTCTTCAAAAACCCACATCTCGATTCGCCTAGCTAATAGGACTCGGACTTTCTAGTACTCAACCTTGCTCCCTGTAGGATTCGACATCTTTTGTATTACTGCGACATATCCGTGCACTTGCTGAGTGTGTCAAGTTTTTAGCGCCGTTGCCGGGGAGCAACATTTGATATTAGTATATTTTCGAGAACTTGTAGACTAGGCTTTAGGTTAGTTTTTCTTTATTGTACTGCTGTTTACTCATTCTCTTTGTTTACTCGCTGTCTTAGAACTTTATAATTTTTACTGACCATTTTACGCAAAGAAGTTCTAGGGCAGAAGCACTCATTGATATTGACCCTGAGATCGAGCGCACCTTCAGGTTGAGAAGAAAACAAAATCAAATTCTGAAGAAAGAAATCATGAACCATCCTGGAGGAGAAAGTCAGATGGAACACATTCAACTCGAAGTGAACAATGAACGAGCACAACAACCAATGGGCAACAATTATAACAACAACAGGACATTGAAGGATTATTCTACTCCCTACACTTATGGTTTCCAATCAGGGATTGCTAGGCCTGTTGTTGTGGCCAACAATTTTGAAATAAAACCTGCTCTTCTTTCTATGGTGCAACAGAATCAGTTTGGTGGTTCTCCTCTTGACGACCCCAACATGCACCTTTCTATTTTTCTGGAATATTGCGATATGTTGAAAATTAATAGAGTGTCTGCTGATGCTATCAGGTTGCGACTATTCCCCTTCTCCCTGAGGGATAGGGTGAGAGCTTGGCTGCACACACTACCTGCTGCTTCGATAAGAACATGGACAGAGCTTTCTCAAGCCTTTCTCTGCAAGTACTTCCCTCAATCAAAAACAATCCAATTGCGAAATCAGATAACGAGCTTCATGCAAAAGGATGGAGAGTCTCTATACGAAGCTTGGGAGAGGTTTAAGGAGCTCCAAAGGATGTGTCCACATCATGGAGTTGAGACTTGGGTTTTGATCCAAACGTTCTACAATGGTTTGGATTACAACACAAGGCTTACAGTGGACGCTGCAGTAGGAGGCGCTTTGATGAATAGGAGAGTTGAGGATGCAATGCACCTTCTCGAGGACATGGAGATTAACCATCACCAATGGACATCTGAGAGAGGTACTTCTACTAAGAAGTCAGGTAAGTATGACCTAGACTCTCTTACTGCACTTACAGCTAAGGTGGATAATTTGACTAGAAAGCTAGATTCTTGGTCTGGTAATTCTATAGATATTAATGCTATTTCTTGTGAGGTCTGTGGAGTTGTAGGTCATGCAGGAGCAGATTGCTAGGTGTGAGATGAACAGATGACTGCGGCGCATCCTGAGCAATTGAATGCAGTTGAAAATTTCAACCAGAACAATAACCCTTATTCCAACTACTACAATCTAGGATGGCGCAACCATCCAAATTTCTCTTACCGGACAACTCAGCCAATACAACCCGGACAAGTACCACCACAGCAAACACAGCCCCCACAAAGAAACTTTAGGCAACCCTAACAGAACAACTTCAGACCATCAGGATTCCAAGCTAGAAACTATAATGCACCGCCACCACCGTAGCAACAGCCAAGACCGAACAATGATTCAAATCTGGGCAAGCAACTTGAAGGACTTACAGAAATGATGAAGATGATGATGACTAGGATGGATTCCCTAGAGAAACACAATAAGATGCTAGAGAGCCAGCTAGCCTAGCAAGCTAGCTCATCTTCCAGAGCACCAGGGAAGTTACCATCCCAGCCTGAGGTAAATCCGAGGGAGCAGTGCAATGCAATTTCCACTCGGAGCGGCAAGCAATTGGAAGACCCGAAGATGCCGACAGATGACAGGATAGAAGAGTCAATACCAGAACCTGTGGAACCGCATACTGATGTGACACCGATGGCATCTGAACCAGCTGAAGAGGAGCGGCCCTATGTGGGACCGCCAGCATATAAGCCACTGATTCCCTTTCCACATAGGCTTGTCAAGGCTAAATTGGACAAGCAGTTTGGTAAGTTTTTAGAGGTTTTGAAGAAACGCTATATTAACATCTCTTTTGTTGATGCTCTTTTGCAGATGCCGACTTATGCAAAATTTCTGAAAGACATTTTATCAAACAAGAGGAAGCTAGAGGATCAAGGGACCGTTGCACTTACTGAGGAGTGCAGCGCCATCATTCAGAACAAGCTCCCTCAAAAGCTTAAAGACCCCAGCAGTTTTTCCATACCCTGCCAGATTGGGGATATGTCTTTTCAGAGGGCTCTGTGTGACTTAGGAGCGAGCGTTAGCCTCATGCCACTTTCACTTTGTAAAAGGCTAGACTTAGGGGATTTGCTTCCAACTAACATTTCTATACAGCTTGCAGACCGATCTGTACGTTACCTAGTTAGTATTTTAGAGGACGTACCTTTTAAAGTAGGAGACTATTTTATTCCTGCCGACTTTATTATTTTGGAAATTGATGAGGATGATAGGCTCCCGATCATTCTAGGGAGACCTTTTCTTGCCACTACTGGCGCTGTCATGGATGTCCAGAATGGGAAACTGACCTTGAACATATGTGGCAATGTCATTCAATTTGATCTTACTAATACTTTGAAAAAACCTTCTCTTGCAGGTACGTGCTGCAGGGTGGACATTGTGGAGAAAGCCGCGCAGGATATTGAGCCGCCTGAAAGAGACGTGGACCCATTGGAACTTACCTCGACAACCTCAACCAAGAACGCCAAGAGCTACAAAGCACGCACCAAGTTTTGGCACGACAAGCGCATAGCAAAGAAGGAATTTCATGAGGGAGACAAAGGTGGTCCGGTCCTTTCACAGTTCAGAAAGTTCAACCATATGGTGCTATCACAATTTGGACAGAACGAACTGGAAGCTTCACAGTTAACGGGCACCGCCTGAAACATTACTTTGTAGATGAGCAAGTAGAGAGAGAGAAAGTTCTAGCTCTCTCAGACCCCCTGGAATTGAAACTTTGAAAACTCTTACGGTCGAGCTATCGACCTAAACCTAGCGCTCTTGGGAGGCAACCCAAGTTTTTGTCTGATTTGAGTTCTTTTGCATAATTTTTTCCTTCTCATTAGTTAGTGTTCTAGAACGTCAGTTTGCTTTTCTTTTATTTTTGCTTTTCTAGAAGGGATTGCTACTAATTTGATGTCTCTATATGTTGTAGGAAGCAGAGGGAGCACATGGAAATTTTTCCAGATTTTTCCGAGCATATAGTGAACATCACGGCTTGGTGAATCCCATGGGGTTCACTGTGATGTGTACTGTACAGTGCGCCCAAGCTTTGTAACCAGAGGACTTCACGGCTTGGTGAATCCCACGGGGTTCACCAGTATTCTTTATATGCAGAATCCATCCAGTGAGCTTCACAGGCAGGTGAACCCCACGGGGTTCACCACGATTCTGAAAACCAAAAATTTTCCAGAATGCTTCACGGGTCGGTGAATCCCAGCGGGTTCACCCGTGCTTCTGTTGTTTCCACCCGACCACAGTAAACATCATGGGCGAGTGAACCCGGGCGGGTTCACTAGAATTTCAACCTCTATTCGCCCGAAACTAGGGCACCCGCAGCGAGTTTCCACCGCCGCCTTCCTCTTTCGCCTAGATCCCACTGATTTTGGTATTCATCCACCATCTTCTAAACACAAAAGCGATCTTCCTGGAGCGGATTCGAGTTTCCTTACGAGCGGAGTAGGGTGTTTTTCTATTTCGAACTGGATTTGCTGAGTTCCCCCTCTGTAGCCGATCGCCGCCGCCTCTTGATTTCATCGAAACCGACCCTATTGGCGCTGCCTTCACTCGTTCTCAACAATCAACGGCGATCTCTCAGGTTTTGATTTACGATTCCTCGCAGTCTGATCAAGCTATTCTCGCCTCTTTCACACCGGATTTTCGTATCGACTTTTCTCGGCGACTTCTTCTGATCCGCAACCACTTCTGTTCTGTGAGCACCGCCGACCGGATCTTACAGTCGACACTTACCAGCCACCTTCCGATCAGCCCAGCAACAATGCCTCCAAGGACGAAGGCCATAGCTAGCAAGAGAACTTCACGCCCTCAACATGCGCTGTCAGATTCGTCCGCCACGGACGATGAGGAGTATGAGCCGACGCCTACTCCTCCTTCCTACCGGCCTTCTTCAGCTACGCCAAGTTCTTCATCTCGTCGCAGTCGTACGCCTGCCAGCCGACCACAGACTTACGTATCCCCCCCCCCGAACGAGTTTAGGATTATCTTCCGGAACGCTGCGCAAGAGGCACGGTATCAGATTCTGCGACAACGCCGCGTGCTCAATACGCGGTATCTTGATCGAACCACCTTACAGATGCTAAGGATGCTTGGAGACTTTGACTTGATATATGCATCCATAGGGTGGGAGCAATTTCAGCAGCTATTCTCACCCACTTACATCGGTACCACACTGAGTTTCTGAGTTCATTGGAAGTTAAAGTTGATCCTATACTTGAGGATGATCTAGGCCGTCTGTCCTTCCGCTTGGGTAATATCGAACACATCCTCATTCTTTCACAGTTTCGCAGTATTTATGATTTTCCAGAGCCTAGCTCACGCAGAGTCCCTACTGAGTATAGTGAGCAGAGCTTCTGGAGCGCTGTCACCAACGAGCACATCTACTCCACTCGCACAGCTCGTGCTTCCAGTCTGTGCAACCCAGTGATCAAGTACGTTCACTGCGTATTGGCCCACACTCTTTTTGGACGCGGTGAAAGTGACGGTATGGTTCGACAGACTGAATTATTTTATATCTGATGCATGCTCCACAGTTTTAGAGTCGATTCAGGATATTATTTGGCAAAACATTTCAGCCGCGGCGCCCGTTCTTTGAGGGGGGCGATAGTTATTGGTGGCTTGAACACACCTCTAGTTGTTTCCCTCGGCATCATTCCCTATGGCACATTGGAGGCTACCGGCAACAACAGGCTCGACATCGAGTCCTGCGTCGCAATGAAGCTGATCATTCACAAGGGAGATTCATATTGTATGACATTCAAGGGGAGTCCCTTCTGCTTGCCTTTGCTAAACCCGGAGCGCACATCTATCCGAGTTCGTGGAAACTGGCGCATCTAGGGGTGTACAATTGGTAATACTGATACCGAATTTACCGATTTATTATTTACCGAAAATTTTAATACCGATACCGAACCTAATAAGAAATATACCGAATGGTTACCGAACCGAATTTACCGAATAATTTTCGGTAAATTCGGTAAATTACCGAATACAAAATTATAAATACTTATTTAATATCTAATATTTATATAATATTTTTCTTCTTTATTTTTCTTATTTTTATAATATTTTCCTTCTTTACTTCTTCATTTTCGCTATTCGCTATCGCTAAAACTATTACTCTATTAATTAAAAAATATTATTTATTTATTATATTATTTATAATCGATAAAATCAGTATTTACCGATACCGAAAAAAATTTACCGATATCGATACCGATAACCGATTAGTACAAAAAATCATTACCGATACCGATACTGATACCGAATTTACTGAACCGATTTTATCAAAAAAATCGGTAAATCAGTATTTACCGAATATACCGAATCGATTGTACACCCCTAGGCGCATCCAGCCAGTTGAGGATGCACAGCCCGATCCAGTTGACACTGCACCGCCACCACCTGGAGCATTTTCTTTTGGTGA
The DNA here is from genome assembly GCA_027563935.2 of Costus lasius. Taxonomy (NCBI): domain Eukaryota; kingdom Viridiplantae; phylum Streptophyta; class Magnoliopsida; order Zingiberales; family Costaceae; genus Costus; species Costus lasius. Next base: position 42,782,745 of record CM050447.1, on the reverse strand, counting down.
CACCTCCTCTCACGATTCTATGATGTCTGCATTGCAGGAAATCAAAGAGGAACAACTCCAGCAAAGAGAGTTGATCGATCACATGGACACCACTATCTCTCACATGCAGCAGGACTACGCCGCTCGATGGGAATCAAATGAAGCTGGTATGCAACGCAAGCACAAAATGTTGAGCTCTATTTGGGGGAAGCTATCCGCGATAGATGAACGCCTCACTTTCGCATCCGAGGAACACAGGGCTCAGATGGATATCTCCTCCGACAGCGTTTTTCCTTCAGTTGAGGAGGTCGAGCCGGATTATAGTGCGCGTGGGAAGAAGAAGAGCTCGAGCTCGAGAGCTTCTGGCTCCCGCTCGCGCAAAAAGAAGTAGTTGCCCCCGGATATCTGTTTCAGCATCCACTCCTCTCACATCATGGTATTGCATAGAGGACTATGCAAAATTTTATAGTGGGTGAGCTTTCTATATTCTGATTTCTATTTTCTTGCTTCATGTGGCTATTTGACTGTGTTCTCTTGACCTTGCTATGTTTGGATGGATACTTTTATTCTGTGATGGATATTATGTGTCATTGTATCTTATATGTCATCATATTCGTGGGCCTGGTCCACATCTTCAGGCCCCACTCTATAACAGTTATGTATGACACTTTGCACTTTACTTTCATGCTTATATCAGTACTTTGCTATGATGATTGTGATTTCATGCTGTGAAAATCTTGAATGATGTTATGATGCTTATTATTCATGAATTCATGCATCTATCATGAGATTTGTCCTATGAAAGCTATTTCGAAATTTTTAAAGTTGAATACTTGATTGGTTGAGAATAATCAAAGAATTAAGTCTGGAGTATAACTCCTTGTTAGAAATACTGTTTGACCATATCCATATGTTCTATGATTTAGAAATTTTGTGATTTGGATTGATTTTGAGATGTTCATTAGTAGGTCAAACATTGATATGATTGTTGAATCAACTCGAGCTTGCAACTTACATGAGAATTATATTGAGATACACATTTACTTAGTTATTCTTTGAATTCCTCTTTGTTGTTGGGGAAACACTTCATTTGTTACAAAGGATATGTTATTTAAAAAAAAAATCATCACCCTTAGATTCCTCTACTTGGCACTGCGCAAAATTGGCAGGGTACCGAAGGATGTGAGTTGAAATCTAAGGGATGTGAAGTGAAATCAATAAAAAGACTCCTCTACTTGGCATTGCGAAAAATTGGCAATAGTACCTAAGGTTATGAGTTGAAGTCTAATGCAATAATCAGTATATCATACTCCACATAAAACATTTGAGTTAACCCCAACGATTTGATTTGGAAATACTAGAATTGCATGAGTGTGGTGTGTAGGCTTGGTTGAATCCTATGTTCGCTGCTTACTAGGTTGTTTGGCATCTAGCTATTGTGGGATCAAACTGTTGAACACTTAAAACAACCATTTACTTGATTTCTCCTGATTAGATCATGAATTGCTATTAAATGTTTTTCTAACTTAGATGTATACCTTGATACAAAAGATTGTTCTTATACCTATCCTGTATTTCATCTTATTTTATTGCTTGAGGACAAGCAAAGATTTAAGTCTGGAGTATTTTGATGCATCGCATTTTGGTAGTGATTTTCATAGTTATTTCATGCTAAATCTAGGCTTATTTTAACACTTTTATACTCATTATAGCCTTATTTCCTTCATATCTTCGGAATCTTCACTTTTTGGCACTTTTATTGAATTTCAGGTAAGAACGCCCTTTTTTCGACATATTTTGAAGATTCTGAGACCGCGGGACGATTTCTTGTGTGGAAAACAAGCTGCCCATCAAATTTGGGCTTATTTGGAGTTAGCCTGACAATCACGGCCAGGTGAACCCCACGGGGTTCACCATCCCAGTCGCCGGCCTGCGTATCTCACAGAGAGCATCACGGCCGGGTGAACCCCAAATTCCATTTTGCCGAAAAACTATCAAGAACACATCATGGCCAGGTGAACCCGGCGGGGTTCACCGCGCTTCTTTCAGCCGAACCCTCAGAAGACATCACAGCCAGGTGAACCCGGCGGGGTTCACCGTGATTCTAACCCAGGCTCGCGAGCGACCCGATCCACACTCAGTTTTCCTTCGAGTTCTCACCCGTTCGGAGTCCAAATTTGGCAAGTAAGGTGTCTATGGAAAGCTCTTTTAGAGGCGAACGCATAGGATATAAAAGCCCCAATTTTCTTGCCCTAATCATCGAGCATTCACGCAAAGAACCGACGCGGGCGGAAGAACACGGCGACAGAGGCGACTTTTGGAGATTTTCGGCGATTGAGATATACGATCATCACGAGTTCTTCAGGATTCCTTTGGTTCATCGTCTCCTTCCCCTTAGTTTCATTTTCTTGTACTTTTCTTATCATTAAAAGAGAGATCTTGAGCATTTCAATGACGATTGTAGCGTAAACCCTAATTCGGGGCTTGGTGGAAACCCTTTGATAATTTTAGCTGCAAACTTTGTATCTATTTATGTTATTTGGTATAAATTTGTGAGCATATTTTACTTCGACGTATTTATTTCGTGATTTTATCTTGGCCGAATATTTTTACGTGTTAGCCGTTACGATTCATATCGAGAGAAGGATCGTAACGGTCGAACCTCTGAGTAAAACTTGTGAGACCTCGATACGAGAGTGCTTGGCCTTCGCTCGAGGATTTCATAGTCTGCCATAGAACTCATTGGCTTCGTCTTAGAACGATCCACCGCGAGAGTAGGAGGTCGGTCTAAAACGAACACCGGGGTGTATCACTCGAGAGAGGGCATCTTGTACCCTAGGGTTAGACTCCTTGTGCAAAATCAATAAACCTAATAACTAATATCTTTCTTGTGCGGTTAAGACTATCATTGTGGTGGAAGCCGTAGCCCTGAATTCTCTCTTATATCTTTTCTCTACCGAATTAGTTGAACTTGTTTGTTTTCGATTTCCGTCTTCAAAAACCGACATCTCGATTCGCCTAGCTAATAGGACTCAGACTTTCTAGTATTCAACCTTGCTCCCTGTGGGATTCGACATCTTTTGTATTACTGCGACATATCCGTGCACTTGCGGAGTCCATTTTTGAACCAACACAAGGTCATCTCAGGGTCTTCTTTCACATCACAACGAATCATAAGTTCGTCAAATTGTATCATGTACTCAAGGATAGTATTTGATCCCTGATGCAGAGTAGTAAGTTAATCTAACATGCATTTCCTAAAGTGAGGTGGTTCATACTTCTCACGAAGTCTAAATTTCATTAGGTCCCATCTATCAAGAGGGGGCCGTCGAGTACGCTCCCATTGTCTCTCAACATTAAGCCAATACAGTTTAGCTAGACCAGTCGAGGTCATCCTTGCTAAGTTGACTTTCTGGTGTTCCAGAACTCGACACCAATCGAAGTACTGCTCAATAGCTATGACCCAGTCTTGAAAAACTTGTGGGTCAATGCTGCCATCAAATTGGACCAAATTAAGGCGGACAATCCGACGAACATCATCTTCCTCTAGGAAATGAGATGATCTCCTGTGCCGGATTGGTTCTGGGTAACTAGGCTGCTCATACTCCTCATTGGAGTATTGTTGGGATGGAACAAATCTTCCCCTAGACCTAGTAGCATCAACCTGTGTACTCTATCTAGGTGGGTACTCTTGAGGACATGGCCTCAAAGATTCTCCAACACACATCTGGTTTTGAGATGGGAACTGGGCATTTTCTAGGGCCTATAAGCGACTTTTTAAGTGCTCATAACGTTCCTCATGTCGTGTTAATTGGGCTTCAATCGAGTCCAACTTGCTGAGTTTACTGTTCATTTGTGCTAAAATTGTTTGTAACTGATTTTGCCCAGTAGGGTTTTCAGGTTCAGGAGATGAAGGTTGTTGGTAGTTCTTTCCAGATCGGGTAGCCATGTTCTGCTGAGAACAAGGATTTGATACCAAAATTGATAGGGGAGGTGACTGGACTAAGTATTTATGTGTAGACATTGTAGACAGCCAGGTTTGATTCAAACTATATTGGGATTTGGTTATGCAAGTTTGCAAATTTACTCAAATTGGTAAAAGAAGAGAACAAATGAGGACTCATTTGCACTTGTATCCATGTTACTTTGAAGTTGTAATCAGCATTTATAAATCTCACAAAGCACTGAAGTAGCAAGTTTGCCGCAACATCAACTAAAAGAAAAACTTATTCACGGTCACTCATTATCTGGAAGATCCATTAATCCATTATCATGAGGAGCAAAGGGGTACTGTCAAGTAAAAATGTTGACAATGTGAAAAGAAATCTACCAGACTCATTAAGAGGGAAAATTAGTACATGTTCTTCATACAATTCGCACCACAATAATTCTTGAATAAGGAAAATCAAGATTATAGATTAAGTTTTACAGCATACGGAATAGAGCTTGATTTGCAGAATCTTCTATCGGCAAAGTTGCTAACAAATCATTCTTCAATTCTTCAATTCATAGCAGAGTCCAAATAGATACAAATCTTTGAATAAATTGAAGCATCAAACCATTTGTTTACAGATTTCTCTGGAAGACTAATTCTCAGTTGAAAATACCATCTCGTAAATGTGTGTTATCATTTCTAGGTTTACCAGATTTCTCATATAATAAAGAATGAAAAGGGCAGGCGGATATTTCAGCTAGCGGCCACAAAGATCGTAACAAAAATCTTTCAGAGAGGAAAAGATGAACAATAGTACATCAGAACCTGTAAGCCTTTAGCGTCTTTCGATTGGAAGAGATTCAGTCTGCAAATCCAAGATGGAAAGAGAATATCGCAACTCAAAACAGCACAACCAGTTGATAGCAGGGGGAGAGGTGAGTCCGCTAGAAATTATGTAGCCCTCACGGCCAGTCTCAAGAATGATTCGGCAGTGACGAAGAATCGCAAAAATTTCGCCTAGAAGCTTTTCTTTCTTCAAAACAAATCTGCCCTAAACTTTGTTCTGATCACCTTTAAAGCTATTGGATGCACCAAATAAGGAGACGTGGCTGTCTCTAATATTTCTGGATTGAAGTTATTTATTCCCTAAAGCGGGCAGGTTTGATCCGAATCTGTTGTGACCTCCGTGGTTCTAGGTTTGAGCTTCCTGTTCCATTACAAATTAGAACTTATATTCGTTGACAAGAAACCATAAGACGAACGGAAGTTTAATACCGGAAAATGATCAGAGATGTCTCCAATAATTGAATCTGCTTCTGGATTTGTTCAAATGCTCTGGTATAAATTTGAATCAATGTACCCAATTCTGCACTGGATTTCAGCTTCTTCTTGGAACTGTAGACGCAGAGCCGATTCACTGGGGCCTTCACCTTCCGCCAGAAGGGATTTGCGCTCACTGGAGGAAATAGAGTCGGCCTCACGCCGAGATTTGGCTAAAACTGCAACCACTAGGAGAAGATGTAATTTTTGGTCCAATAAGTGCTCTTCTACTCTTTTATGTATTATGAACTCGGATTTGTCTTTCATGGTTCAAATTTTCAAAGAAAAACAACCAGCAATAAATTATCGTTATAGTATATTTTCTTGGATAGAAAATTAGATGGAAAAAATAAAAAACACAATGAATCAAAACGCAAAATGCTACTAGATTTTAGTGTGCTATTTGAAATCATTTTTCCAATAACCTCTCTCCACACTCAATTAGTTTACTTGAATTTTATATTTACACTCAAGAAAAAAAATCATAAAATTCAAAAAGAAAAATACTAACACTATGTATACCAGAACGGAAATAAGGAAGGAAAGGATGAAAAAAGAGAAAATCCGCTGTATACTAGTAAGAATGGAAATCAATGGATGGATTAAAGAATGGATTTACCCCTAGTTTTTTGTTGTTTCGTGATCCGCCTGAATCGGGCGGAAACATGTCTTGCGCCCTTTCATGCCACTTCGTTCACTGTCTTCCTCGTCATCCGCTAGTTGTGGTCTGCACAACCCGCGCCGCTGATCATCTTCCTCGCTGATTTTCCTTATCCCTAGTTTTCCTTACACCCAAACGAGGCCATCTTCCTCGTCATCCGCTAGCTGCGGTCCGCACAACCCTTGCCGCTGCTCGCCCGCATCCGCACGATGCTCACCACCCGCCCGTCACTCATCGTCCACTCGATGCTGGTCGCCGCCGTCTTCTTCCCTCCGCTCGCCATCATCTTCCCCAAATGAGGCTGCCTCCATCTTCTTCCTTGCTACTACGCTCATCGTTTGCTCGCTGCTGGTCGCCGTTGTCTTCTTCCCTCCGCTCGCCATCATCTTCTATCTTCCTCGTCATCCGCTAGCTGCGGTCCACATAACCCTCGTTGTTGCTCACTTGCGTCCGCACGACGCTCATCGCCCGCCCGTCGCTCGTCATCCACTCGATGCTTGCCAGCTCGCAGCCACTCGCCAACTGGACGTCCGCTCGCCGCCTCCGCTTGCCAGATCGACGTCTACTCGCCGTCACTCCCTCTTCCATCGCCTTCCCTCTCCTCTCTTCCGGTTCCTATTTGATCACATGAAAATCACGTGATTGATGGATCCATCCTCTGTTGATTCCTTTCCCTTTCTTTTTCCCATCCCTCCTATTTTCCAACCGTGCCGGTAAACATAGCCTAAAAATCTTAGATAAATATTCTATATTACTTTCTATAAATTTTATATGATTTTAAAAAGAATTAACTCAATTTCTACCGTAACCATTCTATGTTCTACCATAATTGTATACTTTTAAATTTAAAGAATAAAATTATTAATTTTTTTTCAAAAAATCAATAATCACTAAAATTCTTAACAAGATATCTTACATAATTTTCATAAGTTTTACATGATTTTAAAAATAATTGACTCTAAGTTCTATCATAACCATTCACCATCTATCATAATTGTATATAGTTAAATTTAAGGAAAAAAATTATTAAAAAAACATACAAAATCACTAAAATTATGACCATTCTTAGTTATTTTCTTTCCCAAATTTTAATTTTTTTTTCTTAAATTTGACAATATACAATTATGGTAGAACTTATAATGAGTATAGTAGAACTTGTGTTAATTATTTTCAAGATCATAAAACTTATGAAAAAAATAGTGACTGAGCATTCAGTAAAAATCGAATTACCGAATACGGTATTACCGAAAACCGAATTGCCGAATACCAAAATATTAAAAATTGATCCTGAACCGAATAAGGAATTTACCGATCGGTAAATTTGGTAAATTACCGAATTACCAATTTTATTATTTTATTAATTTTTATCTTAATTTACTTATAAACATAGAAATTACAAAAGAACTAATTTTTCATTGATATGTGTATTTATAAAATAATTATAGTTAATTATCAAAATAATACGACTTAAGACTTAAGAGTAAACGTAAAATAAATTAAATTAAAATAATAAAATAAATAAATAAAATATATGTATTGGTAAATCGGTAAATTACCGAACCGATTGATTTTTTACCGTTACCAATACTGAAAATCGAATAATAAAAATTTATCTACTGTACCGAAAATCGATACCGAATTTACCGTACCGATTTACCGATCGGTAAATAATATCTGCCTAAGAATTTTAGTGATTATATAATTTTTTAATATTTTTCTTTAAATTTAACCGTGCACAATTATGGTAGAGTACACTAGAACTAGAGTTAATTTTAATTAAAATCATGAAAAACTTATAAAAATAATTTAGGTTACATGTATAAGAATTGTGGTTTGTTTTAATAAATTATTAATATTTTTTTCTTAAATTTACCTATGCATAATTATGGTAGAATTTAAGATAAGTAACTTAGAACTTGAGTTAATTCTTTTTAAAATCACGTAAAACTTATGAAAATAATGTAAGATATCTATAGAAGAATTATTATTATTATTTTTTTATAAATTTAACCATGTATAATTATGATAGAACTTGTACTGTATCACAGAACTTAGAGTTAATTATTTTTAAAATTATATAAAATTTTCACAAATGATGTAAGATATCTTCATAAGAATTTTAGTGAATTTTCCTGAATATTTTTTCTTGAGAGAAGAAATAAGAGAAATAGTTAAGAGAGAGAATAAATTATGTAAAATTTATGCTTGCTTACTGGTTAAATCAGAGAAAATTTCTTTGACAGTGTCTGTTTTGGAATCATAAATAAGGCAAAATACAAATCTTAAAGCAGTGTCACTGGCTAATAGAATAATATGTGCTATACTAGTATGAAAGTTCCCTTCATAGAATAATAGAATTATTAACCCGTAAGTAGTTCTATGAAAGTTCCCTTCATCCAACTGGCGACGTGAGAGGTGCGCTGACAGACACGCGCCCGCCGTGCCACCTGCACGAAAGGAAACTGCGCCACGCTGCTGCCGCTTTCGTCCGCGCTCCACACACGGAACCGGCCGAGGCGCCAGCTGCTCGCTCGACCCCAACGCTCACGCTCGTCGCCCACGGGCCACGGCCAATTTAACACCCTCCATTGTCTGCCCTTCTGTGATTCTCTGTCTATGTGCTCGCTCGACAAGCAAGGGCGACGGTTTCCTGTTCAGTTTGTTCCTCCAACAGAAAGTAACAGAAGTGGGTGGTGTCTCCGCCGTGGCCTCCCCCCTCCCCTCCTCTTCAACTAAATTAGGGTTCTTGATTTTGAGGAACCGATCTGGTGAGAAATCGAGGGCAATATGCTACAGAGATCGAGTGTATGTCAATCCGCAGGTAAGGAGGCGGGCGGTGGCGGCGGAGCTAGAGTCCTTTGGAGGCGGATTAGTGCCGTCGTCTGCCTCCTCGTCGCCGTCTCCTTGGCCTTCATGTGCTTCACCGCCTTCAATCCCGGTGAGTACCGGTGGTGGCGATGTGCCGAATGCGACCAATCCGCCAAGATCCGGACCGCGCCAGATGTTACCCCCCTTCGCCGCGGCCCCTTCGTCCGCTGCTGCGGATGCCTCCCCCACCACTCTCTCCCACATCGTGTTCTGCATCGGCGGATCCGTCGCCACGTGGAACCGGCGGCGCGCGTACAGCGCGCTGTGGTGGCGGCCGGGGCAGACGAGGGGGCACGTCTGGCTAGACGCGCCGCTGCCGGAGTCGGAGATGGCGGAGGCCGCAGCTGCAGCCGGCCCGCCGTACCGCGTGTCGGCCGACGCGTCGCGGTTCGGGAAGCGCGCGGCGGCGTCGCGGATGGCGCGCATCGTCGCCGAGTCGCAGCAGGTGCACGCCGGGGACGACTCGGTGCGGTGGTTCGTGATGGGCGACGACGACACCGTGTTCTTCGTGGACAACCTGGTGGCCACGCTGGGGAAGTACGACCACGGCGAGCTGTACTACGTGGGGGCCCCGTCGGAGAGCGTGGAGCAGGACGAGATGCACTCCTTCGGCATGGCCTTCGGCGGCGGGGGCTTCGCGGTGAGCGCCCCCGCGGCGGCTGAGCTGGCCCGAGTCATCGACGGCTGCCTCGAGCGCTACGCCTATTTCTACGGCAGCGATCAGCGCGTGCAGTCCTGCTTGAGCGAGCTTGGCGTCCCGCTCACTCGCGAGCCCGGCTTTCACCAAGTAAGCCCAAGTTTCCATTAGTAATAGCTTGTGAGCTTAATTTGTTACCGGAGTGAATAGACCTAGCACCAGTACGAGCACGGAGCAAACACATAAGAACAGCGCTTGCTAGTTACCAACCTTACTGCGGCGTTTCTGCCATTATTGTACGATTCCAGTTGTGATTCCGTAGACAATGGCTCCCACAGGAAGGTGGTAGACTCCCACTGGCAGGTGGTCGATCGATTATTTGTTGATTAGGGTCGCGTCTGGTCCTCTCCCCCAAATTACTTGGGAGTTGGGATGGAGACTTGTGGTCCGTAGCAGCATCTGTGAATGTTTTATCAACTTTTTTGGTCTTTGTTCTACATCGTAATCAGGCTGCATCTGTGGTTAATTGCAGCTGGATTTGCGGGGCGACGCATACGGGATGCTGGCGGCGCACCCGGTGGCGCCGCTGGTGTCGCTGCACCACCTCGACTACCTGGACCCAATCAACCCTCGCGAGGATGGCGACCGGCTCGGCGCACTGCGCACGCTCGTGGACGCAGCCAGCTTCGACCCCGCCCGCATCCTGCAGCAGTGCTTCTGCTACGAGCCCGGCAGGGGCTTCGCCTGGGCGGTCTCCGTCTCCTGGGGCTACACCGCTCAACTCTACCCGCGGGCTCTGCCGGCACAAGTCCTCGAGGTCCCGCTCCGCACCTTCAAGACCTGGCGGACCCACGGCAATGGCCCCTTCACCTTCAACACCCGCCCGCTCGCGCTCGACAGCCCCTGCGACCGGCCCCTGCTCTACTTCCTCAGCGGCGTGAGGAACGGCACCGGCGGCGGCACGGTGTCGGAATACTCGCAGCACGGCAGAGGCGAGCAGTGCAGGGACCTGCCTGGGCATGATGCGGCCACGAGAGTGGAAACCATCAAGGTGTTCGCGCCAAAGATGGACCCTGCCGCATGGCGACGAGTATGTGCCCCTTCTCCTCTGCCTTTGGGCAACTGAATAATCAATTGATCTCTTCAATGCTCACTTCGTTGTTGTGGAAATGCTTCAGGCTCCGAGGAGGCAGTGCTGCCAAACGCGGCGGACATGGTGGGGGCGGACTCTGGAGGTGCGAATTAGAAATTGCCGGGCCGGAGACATCACTACTCCGCCGTAGCTGTACAGAGCCGTCATTGAAAAAGGAGATGCACAATTGCACGCGCAGGCGAAAACTGACATTATTATGATTAGAAAAAAATAATTCAAATTTTGTTGTGCAGGGCTGATCTGTACATTTTAGAGACCGGATTGTAAATGTGGGAAACCAGAGGATCGAAACAGGGGGACAAATGAAACGATATATAAATGGATTGTGTATTTGTTATTGTAGAAATTAATCAAGCAGGCAAAGAAAGGTAAAAGTTTGTGAGATGAACCTGCATCATCTCAGCGAAAGGCCTTAAAATGTTGTCCCGTGCTCCAGCAACACAAGGGGCCGGCTTGCTGCTACATGCACACAATAAACACGTGACAAAACACAAGTGCCGCAGAAGTTTCAGGACGGCACTGCCAACCACGTTTCATGGTGCTTCTTATCAAAATTGAGTGGTGCAGCAGTGAGCAGCATTAGAGAACGAAAAAACGACGGAAAAAAAAAAAAAAAAAAAAAAAACTTCGGAGTGTTCTTCTCGGAAGTACCGAAGGAAGAAAGACGGACGGGGCGGGGGGTGAGAGCGAATTGTCTGAATAGACATCTCTCACACGTTTTAGGAGGTGGAGAAGAAGGTGAGCATGCACCATGTGTCTACGTTTCCCATGTATTGGTTCTAATATTCAATGGCTAGTATACTCTCATAGATACATTAGATGGCATGTAATTCTTTAAAATATTTAACTTGTATAAAGTGGTGCTCTATAAAATCTTTTATCCTTATTGTTGCAATTTGAGTTTAACAAAATCCTCTCATTTATCAAAGTGCCAAAAATGTGATGCAGTAATGAATACAAGTAGTAATTAATAATAATAATAATATAATTTTAATAATAAATAGATTATTTGGTCCTATCAAATTGATTTATTTATAAATTGCTTTATCTTATGTCAGAATATTTTTTAATCAAAGTTTCATTGTCTTAAGCATAATAAATTACATGGTCTAAGGTGTTAAAAATTTTTATGAGAATTCTTAAGGCACACCTTATGCACAAAGTAAAATGTACAGAACTCAATTTTCTTTTTTTTAAAATCCTTTATACAATATTTTTTTTTCACTCTTCACTCGGTCTTTCATTACATATGATGTGTACAAAATAATTCCTAATAAACGTGTGCCCTGTAATATTTAAGTCTTGATATTTAATTAAGAGCACAAATGAAATAACATACAAATTTACTATTTTTACTAATAAATAAAATAAAAATATTTACTTTTGATAATTTTAAAGTTGCAATTATTTTTTTCTTGTTGATTAATTTTTTTTCTTCTCTTATAATTCTTTATACTTTTAATTTAATAAAAAATTGACATCACAAAGGGGATTTTTTTTTTCTTTTATTATTTTTAGTAACTACTCTCATCCAGCTGAACTTAGATTGTTAATAGATATATCTCTTCTTAGATTATTAATGGATGTATCTCTTCAAAACACACCTAGTTTATGTCACTCAGAGCATATTATTCATACCACCCAAATTTTAATAGCTTGTGAAAAGAAGTTAACTATCACATGTGAATAAGTAGAGCGATAAACACATAAAATTCTTTTAGTGCGAAAAAAAAAATCTAAGTTTATGATGTTACCTAAAGAAGAGAAAATCCCAAGAGTTTACATGTTCAACATGCCTCTCAAGCTCAAATTAAATTATAATTATTATACGATAAATACAAATAATATAATATTAAAATATAATAAATAATAAATAGTGTTGTATAAGATGGGGTCATCGAAAATAGAAGCCTACCCTCCAATACTACTGATGTTTCATAGGCAGCACAATATAATCTTTTTCTTCAATGCTGATATGAAGTATGTAACTTGTCTTATTATAGTATAAGCGTCTAATTTGCGGTATAAATAGAATGTGATACAAACGATTATACTATTATGTCATGTGAGCAATACAAACTAGCTATGCTCACTTGCTAACTGTAACTTGTCTTGGTTATTGCAGACACTCATCTTAGCACAATCGTGCATAAAATCATATTAACAATGGTTGGATACCACCTTGGGCTCGAGCTAGGGCTATCGACTTACCAAAATTAATAATATTAATATTAAAATTGGTACCAAATTTAATATTTACCGATCAATAAATTACTAAATTACTGATCGATAAAATTAATAAATTATTGATTTAGTGTTGATTGAATATATATGTTGGTTAAATGTAAATATTTTTTTATCGTTATCTATAATTTTGACAAACAAAATAGTAATTCATAATTGATTTATAGGTTTATGTATACCGCAATGGAGAAATCACTATCATCACCGACAGAAGGTTTTGAGTGACATTGTAAAGTTAAAAACTAAACATTTCAACATTGGTTTGGACGAGGAGATATCAACTTATCAAGTAAGAACCTTGGAATACTTAAGAGCTAAGTAGTTTATTCAAGAATGTTGAGCTCAAAAATTCCCATGTAAAGAGCTTTATATATATATAACAATAATTCGGTAAAATACCGAACTAAAATTTTTTTGATTGATACTAAAATCTATTATTGTATAATAAGGAAAAAAAAATTTGCACCGAAAATCAAAATTGATTTTACTGAACTGATTTATTGATAAATCAGTATTTACCAAATTATGCTCAGCCCTAGCTCGAGCATTACTAAACATTTTGGGTGTTATTTTTTTAAAAAAATAGTCATAATCTTTACAAAAGAGAGATTACATTTAAAGGAGTCATCTAATTAGTAGGGGTTGATGTCAAGATAGAAGTATGATGCTTCTATTTGATCTTGACCAATTGAACTTTGACTTGGGTTTGGGTTGGGTGGCTTAGGGAACAAGAAGCTTGATGACATGTCATCACACATTATAAGAAGCTTAGGGAATAAGAAGCTTGATGAGCAAGTGAACTTCTATAGATGCGGCTCCTATTTTGAAATAATTGATAAATTTTATTTTTAAAAATAAATAAAAAATTTATTTTTAAACTCTACTATAAATAAATAAAATTTCTATCATTTGGGCTAATTAACAATAGATATTGGAGAATTTTAATTGTAGGATTGTAATCACATAATTAAACCTTATTCATTAATGTAATTATGGGTTGAAAGAATTTGATGTTCCCCCACCCCAATAATTGCACGTGGATTGTAAAGGGTAATCCGGTAAATTGGCGTTACTGTAGAAGCAAAGGTTGAGCATCAGACCGGCTTGGCGGCTTATCTGATTCTGTTCATTCCACTAAACTTGTCGCCCGGGCGAGTCCACTCCTCTGACTACGTGTTGTCCGATTCTGACTCGGCCTTCCGTTAATAACGCCGCTGCCGTCGTATGCTATGGGGAGCTCGCCACGTCGACAAATCGTTAAATGCCGTCAGCAAGTCTGCCGTGAGTCCTCTTTAGCGTCCGACGCACGCCATCACCGCGCACGCGCTTGCGCCACCAAAGCTTGCCTTCCTCGAGCGCTTAAAGCTTCACCGCTCGTCCATTCTCACCTCATTCTCCAAATTCCCCCACCCAAATCCCCCGATTCTTTCCGGGATCTGGGTGCAAATTAAGCAAGGATTTTCGATTCTTTATTTGGTAGTTTCTTGGGATTCTGATTTCGAGATCGGAGTCTTACCTGCTGTGTAAGCGATTTTTTTAAAGCTAATCTTGGAAAAAGCGGATTTCTAGGGCTCGCATTCCAGATCGGTGCGTTTGCGTGTTCAGAGATTGGATTTTCGTTAGGAGGGATTCTTCTCCTCCCACCTACGGAGCCTCGTCGTTGCCGCCTGTTCTTCGTTTCCTCCCATGGCGGCAGCTCCTTCTTACTGGTGCTACCGCTGTAGTCGCTTCGTGAGAGTTTGGCCCAGGGATGCGGTTGTCTGCCCCGACTGTGGCGGCGGGTTCCTCGAGGAAGTTGACGCGCCTCCCCGTGCCCCTCCCGCTGCCGGAACGGCCCTAGAGCCTCCCCGCCGCCGCTTTCCCTCTTCCGCTACAGATGCTGTCGCCGTCGGTCGGCCGCAGCAGCAGCCTTCGGAGCTGAGGTTCCGCCGCAGTCGTCGTTCGTCAACTGGCGACCGCTCTCCCTTTAACCCCGTTATCGTTCTCCGCAATCCGCCTGAAGGACGAGGTGATGCGGATCGGGCCACGGGTAACAGCTTCGAACTCTACTACGATGATGGCTCTGGATCTGGTCTCCGGCCCTTGCCGGAAAGCATGTCTGATTTCTTGATGGGCTCAGGGTTTGAACGGTTACTTGAGCAACTCGCGCAGATCGAGGTCAACGGAATCGGTGGCGGCCGCGGTTTCGATCACCCGCCGGCTTCCAAGGCTGCCATCGAGTCGATGCCCACCATAGAGATTGCTGACTACCACATCGTGATGGAATCCCACTGTGCCGTCTGCAAGGACCCATTCGATCTCGGGGCTGAGGCTCGTGAGATGCCCTGCAAGCATATCTACCATCAAGATTGCATCCTTCCGTGGCTCTCTCTTAGAAATTCCTGCCCGGTATGCCGCCATGAGATGCCGACAGACGTGCCAGAAAGGGGTGCCCCAGAACCAGATGTCGATGAGCAGGCTCATGTGGCCGGCGACGAGGAGGAGATGGTGGGGCTCACAATATGGAGACTTCCAGGTGGCGGCTTCGCCGTTGGGAGGTTCACAGGGGGCAGGAGGGCAGGGGAAAGGGATCTCCCGATGGTTTACACAGAGATGGACGGTGGGTTCAACACCGGCGGGGCACCAAGAAGAGTGTCGGGGACCTCAAGAGGAAGTCGTTCGAGGGAGGGCGGAGGAATTGGTCAAGCATTCCGCGGTTTTTTCTCATTCTTCAGGCGCTTGCGATCTCCTCCTTCCTCTGTACCGAGGCTGAGCTCTGAGACCCGATCTACCTCCACCTCTTCTCTTAGACACCGGCGGCTTTCGCTCTTCAGTAGAAGCTCACGAACACGCAGCACCGCTTGGGCGTTGGAAGAAGGAAATGCTAATGCAATTTCAAGATGGTGAAGGCAAGCTAGCTGTGGAAACCTTCTGCTATTTGCTTTCTTCTGATTTGGTTCCTCTGCGAATTGTACTTGTTTCAATCCAGCAGGACAGGAAACAATTGTGGAAAAGCTAGAGAATGTTGGTATATAGACATGATTCATCTGTAATTAGAGAAGTGCTAAAGATGTAGCATCTTCTGGAATTCTGTCTCCTTAGAGCTAGAGCTTCCTAACATGCTCTGATATCTTTTCCACTCTGAAGAAGCTGTAATTGTAGAGTTGGATGAAGGTATATGCCTTGTAGTATGGTTATTTTGAAAATTATAATGTTACAAATGCATTGATTTTGGTTTTGACCATATTCAATGGTTGTGTTGCTTTGTTGGAAAAGCTTCTAATCCTACATTCATTAGGAACAATAACTTGCTCAAACTGTAATCCTGTCTTGACTACTTGTAGAAGATTTTATTAGGTTTTCAATTGTGATAAGTTCCTTGAATGCATGCTCATATTAGTATCGGCATTTGAGCTTCTTAATCACTACCATATTTGTTTGCGTTAATCAGCTTTCTTTCTTATTGTGAATTACTTCATTAGTCATCGCATGATCTCATTGTTCTATGAATTATGAATGAGCCAATAGGTTCTTGACTTGTTCTGACACATACTAAGGTTGAGTCAGTAAATGCTTTCTATTTCTTTATATCTTTGATCTTTTTCTCTGTGGAGCCTATCCAATGGTATCATAACAATTCTATGTTTTTATGGGTGGTTTACCTGTATTGGTGCAAGGTCCTCTCCATGAAGTGCATTTTGTTTTTTCCTTTTTGTTTGGTGGGACTTTTTTTAAAGCAATGTTGGAGCTCCTTCTGTCTGACGGTTGGTGGTTTGTCTTCCTCAATCTGATGCTTTTGCTATTTGTCTTCTTGTTCGAAATTCAGGGGATTGATTGGTACCTTTTTATTTTAAAATTCGCCTACTCTTCTTCCAGCTAGGTTTGGTTCTTATGGTTCCTACTGACTCTGAAGTTTAGTATCCTCTTGATTGGAATAGAAGTTGCTATTGGATTCTATACTCTTTACAAGTATTCTCACATTATCCACAAATAAATTTGCTTTTTTTTTACTAACCAACTCAGAAGCAGGGACAAGAAGTAGGTACCTTTGCCTACATGATTCCATGAATTACTCCTTTTTGTGATCTGGAACAACTTAACATTTTTCTTGTACAGATTAATTCAAATGCTTAGGGTGGTCATTCTTGATACAGATAGGAGAAAACAAAACCTGAGCCATGAGATCCCAAAGTAATGGTCAAGAATGCAATGAAAGACAAGGTTTTGATTCTTTGCCCTCTCCTCCTTGCAAAGTGCCCGTGTAAATCGGTTATGACTTAAGGCTTTCCTTTCATTGTTCTTTTGACTCTCTTGAACTTTTGAGTGGATCTGTGGTCCTCTATCATCATTTATTTACTTATCTTTATATCAGCATATATTAATTGTCTATGCCAAAACCTGTCATTTAGAGGTTTAAATTTGTTGGACATGAGACCAGCACAGAACCCTAGCAGTTATGAAGCAGACCTTGTTTGGTTTTCACTTTTCATCAATTATATTAAAGCAGTGTTAAGCTGTCATAACCCTAAAGGGCATACTGCCTGAAGTATGAGGGCACTTCTGCAGCCAGTGGCATCAAGGTCAGCCTGATCTACTTGGATATGCTATTTAATTTGATATTAAAAAATATTGTCTCACATAGCTTAGCTGATACGTTAGTATTAATTATGCATTTGATCATTGCTGTTAACATCTGCCCTGTGCTGATGTCCAAGTCCATCGGCTAAAATTATGAACAGTACCAAATTTGACAAGGTGTCTAATTGGGTTGGAAGAAACATCTGGATGCCAATGGTTTAGTTGTGAGTTATGTCATGGATGTTAGAAATCTTTGTTAGGCTTGAATGGATCTCATAAATTGTAATTGAAGCAAGTTGTTTAAGTGGACCGACTTGTTTGAGTAGATAGGGAGCTACAACGATACATTTCTAAGTAGGACCCAATAGCATTCTATATTGAGGTTTCATTTTAGATTAATTGAAAAGAAGCTTCTAAGCTATTATCTCTGTTATTACTTGATCTCTGAATATTTTTTATTTAAAATTCTCCCTAAACTTGCAGTATTTTTTATGGAAAATTATTTTGTTATATTCTGTCCAGAAAACTAATGTTGCTTCTATTAGTCGTGTAACTAGGATTTTCATGTTGGATTTTTTTTTATAAAAGATAATCTTTTTAGTTAAAGAGAGTAGGAGAAGAGAGATGGTGTACAATTTTATTATTGTATTTACTTGTGTAAGGTCAGAATGGCGGTCCACTGATTCTCCACTAGATTAATTGTTTGACACAGTTTTAGTTGATAATTTATTGAATTATATCAGGCTATCAGCTATTAATATATTGTGTGTTGAAGTAATAGAAGAATATTGTCTTCTATTCCTCAAAGTGATATGGCCACATATACAACTTATTCTTACTTTTTAACATAACAATTATGATAATTCAACCTTCTCTAGTTCTTTAATGAGAACCAATCTCAAATAATTATTTCAATACTGCTTATCGAGATATGTTATTGTCTTATTATAATCTCTCCATACCCCATATTGTGCTTATAAAAGTATACATGCAACTCATGCCTAGGGATGACAATTATATTTGTGATAGTCGATTAGCTGACTTGATAAATTTAGCTAAATGAGTCTAGTTTGAATTATAGATACAACTACTACGGTACTTAAAATCTAATTTAAAAAGTAATAAAAAAATTTAATTTTTAAAATATATAATAATAATAAAATAAATATTGATAAATTTACTTATTAGAATAATAATATATAAAATTACATTTTAAAATAATTTTAAAATAAAAAGTTTAAAAAATAATTTTTTAATTTAATTGGGTACTCATGTTCGCACATTTAAATGTCTGAGTTGGATTTGGGTTGGGTACAAGTAGCTATCCCTCTGAGCCCAATATTTATGCCTTTGTGGCAATTAGTATTATAACATTTACTATCATTTGAGATAGTCCATTTGGTCATGCTAAATGATACAATCTTGGTTACCGTATAGTGAAAGGTAATTTATATGTTGATATCGAATCATTGTAAACTCACTGGTATTTTAATAAACATCCTATAACATAAATTCGACTTGTTTATCAAGTGACAAGAATGCAATTATGAATAACTATTTTGTTCAATACTGTAATTATCTGACTATGTTAATGAGTTAGTCAATGAAGCTTGTGTTATTAGCATCAGGCAAAAAAAAAGCACGTTTAATGTTTTTGCCTACACAAATTTTTTTTTTTTTTTTGCCTACACAATTCAATATTTCAAGTTACAGACGTATGATGAAGGCAAAATGTTATGAACATACAATATAAAAGCAAAGTCTGAGTGCAATGAATATGTTCATACTTCAATAGATATTTATGTATAATTGTCCAATGTTTGAGGTGATGATTGATGGAACAAGCTTAGAGCTGCTTTTCTGTGAAAATTGACTGGTGGCCAACATGACAATGCTCTGTTCTAGAATAATATTGGAACTAGTTTTAGCTCTTAGAATTTCAATAAGCAAAAAAAAAATAATGAAGACATTGAGAGGAAGTAAATCTCTCATAAGATCTCTTCTGAAAACTCAAGTCTAACCCCTTCAACTGGGCCCTTCCCAACATAATCCTTTTCATCAAAACCCAACAATTGGACTCTTAAAAGGACCCTATCCTAAGATTTCTATCCAGTAACTATCCAAAGAGTTAATCACCTTATCTTGTATAGTGTGATTAACTCTTTACCAAATAATATTTCGAGTTTGCTTTTAATTGGTACCCACTTGGGCAGCTTCTGGGCTTCGCCGCTGAAACCGGTCGCGGGTGTGAACCCGGACCCGGACGGTTCCGGGTTCCGGATCTGGATCCGAACTCGCAAGCTGGTTTCTTCTCCGTCGCACATGCAGCGGTTCCGCCGATTGGGCGTACGGCGGTTCTAGCGGAGGCTGGTGATTGTCTTCGGAGAGGAGGGTCCATAGACAGATTTAGACGGCCACCCGGCAAGGAAACTCCCGATTCAGGAGATCGGCTGCTCTGATGCGTCGCCGATCGTCGAATCTGTAGGGCGCTGACCGAGTGGGGAAACTGGATCCGGGAGTGGGAGTCGATCCGTCGCCTGGATCGACGTGGCCGGCATCGCCGGTGCTGGACATGGTGCGCGCCAGGATGTTGCGGTCGAGGAGAGAACGGTGGAACGGGGCCGAGAGTGTGCGGATGGATAGCTTAAGGCCGGACGAACCCTCAAGGCCCAGATGATCGCCGCCTCGCACGGCAAGTAAGTGAGGTAAGTAAGACATTCAGATTCAAAGGAAACATATATTTTTTTTTCCATTCATCAAAGTCATTCTCTTTTTTACACGATTACATTCTTTTCAGAGATTTGTTCCAGTAGAATTAGAAACAAATAAAACCTTTTTTTTTCTTCAATTTTGTTTCCCTGTAAGCTCCAGCGAGCTCAGAACCAGGAGCACAATCGCAAGAACAGCCCTGTAACCTTTTGATTGCAAATAACAACAACAACAATAGATTGAACTTCTTTTCTTACAATTTTGATCTGGTTTCCATTCAATAGGAACAAGAAATTGTAAGCATGATGCGGGGCTAAGATCATATCATGTGAATTCATGTAGTAGATGTGAGTTATGGATTACTCTTATGTATGAAATATGAATCATGCAAAGGAGAAGCCTATAAAATTTTAATTCCCTCAAAAATAAATACTGGCTACTCACATAAAGGCTTCATCAACACAAAACAAACTATCTTGAATTTATTAAACACTTTAAATAATAAGAACTAATTGAACAAGAATTATGAAACCACAAAAAAATGCCTCATGAGATCATAGTATGTTTGCATAATCATCTTCTTTAAGTATCAATAGAGCAAAATCAATAATCTAATTAAAAAAAAGAAACAAAAATATATTGAACAGAATTCAGAAGAAAATACAATGAACAACCGATTCCACGCCATGCATGAATAATCAGACTGCTGTTAATGCGTTGAACAATACGTAACTATCAGTCACCATGCATTATAGAAGTATTCTGCATGCATGCATGGGGTACGTCGTAAAGCAGGATCTGCCCCCACTGGCTGGCTAAGTAGCACGCACCTACAGCCACCTAAAGCATAAACTAATTGATCAATTATAGGTGAATTATTTGGGTGCGACGAGCCTAATCCTTTAGGGTTTGACATTTTGTTTTCCTTTTTGTCTGAGAAGCAGAAGAATGATGACGCATGTATATACCTGCAGTCATTAAGCTTCATCACATCGGCGTCGATCTTCAGCTCCGGGAGCCTGAAAATAAATAGTCATTCTATTGCCAATGCAGCATCATCAAGATTCTCAAGGCTGCTCATCCACCTCTGTTAAGTTCTTGATCACGAGCTTGTGAATCTTGATGATGCCACACCAGAAAACAATGACTGCATCTAGCTTTCTTCTTCCCTGCGCCACACACACACACACTTCTCCAGTATCCTGGGAGCGGCGGCGGCGTCAACTAAAGGACCCTAACACCCCCCTAAAGCTGCCCCTTCCTCCTCAAAAGTTAAAACTTAGAAGGAGAAGCTACAGAACCAGAAGAGAAGCTTGAGAGCTGAGATGGGGGATTGGGGTCGAGCTGTTAGCCACTATATATAGGACTCCAGCCCTAATGTTCAGAGAGACAGAGCGAAAGAGATGAATCGAACAGCAACAGTTAAACGTCGCCATCGGGGCGCCTGAAAAATCCAAGGGCTTTACTCCGCCCTCTGACGGGCCCTCTCGTCCGCTTGCCGATACAGACAGACACACAAACACATGGCCTCGCCGGCCAGCAGCCACCAGCGACCGAAGAAAGGACCGCGGAAAGAAAGACTCTGAGAAAAGGTACGACAGAACCTTCCCCTTGAGGAAACACCGCTGCCCAAGGAGGGAAAGTAAAGTGGGGAAACCGGAAAGCGCTCCTCCGCCCTTCCCCCTTCCTCCCCCTGTGACGCTGGTGGCGATCAAAGCTCGCAAGATCTGTTGCTTTTCCCGCAAGCTTTCTCACTTTTTATACGTCGCAGGATTTGACAATTTGACATCTCCAATCCGCCAAAATTCCTTGTTTAGAATCACAATCACTGCTCCGCCACGCTTTTCCGTCCTCTGTGGCTCTGTGCTTCCCTCCCTCTCTCCTACCATCGTCGGTTGCTGATCACTTTCAGAGCTAGCTAGTTCGAGTTCATATGTACCTACAGCTAGCGATTAATCATTCAGATCTTTGGTAACTTCAAAAAATATCAGATTGGATCGTTTGTCCTCGTTCGATTCATCAAATTGCATGATCAATTTTTTTTTTATTTTAAAAAAAGGACAGTGGATGCGAGGTAGCTAGCCAGCTAGGAGTAGTAGGAGAAATTCACCGAGCTCTGTGCAATGGTCTAATCCCACCTACTTATCCATCCGTCCATCTATCCGTCCGTCGAGTGATGTACGCGACTGCAAAGCTTTTAGGGCCACATCGTCCGGCAAGCCGTCATCCTCTGCAGCTCCACGCGAGCTGGAAATGAAAGATTAAATTAGAGGAGGAAGTAGCGGAAAGCAGAAGCCGAGGACGATTACGGCTGCCGTCACCGCTCGTCGCCTGTCGCGTGCTTCATACTGCAGGCCGAGCCGGTGGCGGTACGGCCACCCCGCGACGTGCGCTTTGGGCACATTCGTCTTTGATTCATGCGAATAGCATATGGGCCGGGCCTTCTCTAACTACGGGGCCGCTATTGGGCCATCGCATTTCTAGATACTTCTATTTTGCTTGTCTCAACATAAACTGCAAAATTTTTAATTATTTATTATTTTTATAAAAATAGTTATATTATAATATTATTTTATTTAAAAAATAATTTAAATAATTTAAAAATAAGTAAAAACTAAATTCAATTTAAATCAAACCGAACCCAATCAAATCTGAAGAATGCAACTCATATCTGAGTCTGTTTGAACAGTGCAATTTCACTAGTTCGAATCAAGAAGTAGCTTCAAAAACACTTTTTTTATTACAAAAGAGGTTGACACTCCAACGCAGAGAAAATTTTATATGCAGATTTTAAAAACGATAAAATAATTAGTTATATTCATAGAATCTACACATTCTAAACTATTCAATAATACTAATATTATCGTTGATAAATTTATTCACAACGAGAAATTAGCATTCTTAGTATCACGCCCCATTTAAATTCACCCATCCACGGAGGCAAATTGGCGTGGAACTATGCAAAATTTCAAAATTGCACGCGCCGAATTCCAACCACGTCGCCGAAATTGCGTTGACTCGGTCAATGCCTCTTTTCGAATGCCCTAATCACGTCGACGGCCACTCGCCTTCACGCCTGCAAACGAACACCGTTCGCCGGCCGCTGTCGCCGGAAGAGATGGATGGGGATGTGCGGCAGGGCCAAGCAATGCCAGCTCAGCCCTCAGCCTTCGTCGTCGAGTAGCCACTGCTGGAAGCTGTCGGAGATGGTGAAGGAGATAGAAGAGCTCTGCGAAGGTTTTCGCTGTCGGAAATCCAAGAAAAACCTCTCGCCGGAGCCAGAGAAGATAACACAAGAAGGTAAGGGAAATTTTCACTCGCTTGATTTGATCAAGATCGAAATAAACCTACCTAAACCCTTACAATTTCACTCAGATCCGCCCACCGGATCTCCTCTCGTTCCCGTCGACGGCGACCCACAATCGCTCAGAAGTCTCGCATGGGGGAGGCGGAGGAAGCTCGCCACCTGCGTTCTGCCCGCCTCCCCCTCTTCTTCCTTCTGGAAGGAGCTGGAAGGGAGAGTGCGCCCGCTGCTTCCGCGATTCACAGAACAGGGCACACCGCCGGTTCCTTTCCTCCCCGTTCGTCGCTTGCTCCGCTTCTTAAGGAGGGAGCATCGTCGGCTTAGGAAGGGAGGCTGCCCGCCAGCCATCCTTCCTTCTCAAGCTTCCAAGGATCACGCCGCTGAACGCGTCCGCCATCATCTCCACTGAATCTGCCACTCCGAGGATCTCGCCTTCGTCTTCGAGCCGCTATCGTCGCTACCCCAAATCTCGCCTCCGTCCTCACCGGAGCATATGCCATCGATCTGGCCTCAGATGTCGTTGGAGATCCCGCTGCAAACGACGCCGGCAGAGCTCGCCTCATCCGCCTGCTGCCGAAGATGCTTCGAGATTGGGCTGGTAGCATGGATTCGGGCCAATGATGGGATATTGGGCTAATCTCCAAACCCATTTGCTCTCTGGCCTCGCCCAAATGATCTTGGGCATCACACTTAGTATTATGAATAAGTTGTTTATAACTGTAGCATATTTATCCATAATACTAAGAATACTAATTTTTTATTATGAATAAGGCTTATTCGATAATATTAGTATCGTTGGATAGCTTAAAATATGTAAATTACATAAATATAATTTATCTATAATAAAAAAAATATTTATTCATAATTTATTTAGACTCTTTTTAAAAATTTGAGGCAGGTACTCTATAAAATTTTTTCTATCTGGAATGTATTGTTAAGTATTAATTTGATCTAAGACTAGCATATTGCAGGATGGATATTTAGAACCTAAGTTCTGATCTGAAGATAAACAAGAAAATAGATAGATCTTTCTCTTCGTCTCAGGTCGATGGATCTTTCCCATATGGATAATACATATTCCGATTGACCGAGCCTAATTCGAATTGTTTTGTTCCGGAGCAAAGATATCCACGGAGGCCGATTCATCCTATTCAGATATTCACGACCAAGAGGTACTGGATTCTACCGCACAGGAAAGGAAATCCTCGTAACAGAAGATCAAGAACGATGAAAAAAAGAGGACTAATATTAAATGATAATTTTGGCACAAGTCCTCACATTATTTAACTAAATATCTCCATGCTTTCTCTCTCGCACACACATACATAATCATACTGAAGTTCAGGAAAAGCATGGCTCGTCTTCTTCAGTTCAGCACGCCTCAGTTGCAGCTGCAGCAGGCACAGCTGCAGCTGGTTCCGCACTTGCACTTGGTGCAGTCGCAGCTTCCACCCTCAAATCCAGCCTCCATCTCGAATCCTTCCAGTTGCCTGCCATTCAAGATCCATTTTGTTCCACTAGTTAGTCAACAGATCAATGAGAAGATCATTCTATGAAGTTTTTTTATGATTCAAGCTAGTGGCTTTATAATAAAAAATTGTCCGAAAGTTATCATTTTGATCTTCTGTTCTTCTCTTATTAAAACTATAGTAGCTGCTCTTCTAGGTGGAAGTTAAAAATTGGTGCTTGCTAAGATTAAGATGAGCAGAGACCCCTTCTGGGTTGCAGCGCCAAAGTCAACCACTGCAGCAGCAGCAGTGCCACGCTCACCAGCCAAGTCAGAGTACATCTTGCACCTGAATCAAGAAGGAGGAATCAATAACCATGGCTGTTAATCAAGCTGCAGCGAATAGATGACAGATTCATACCCTCCGCATCCATTGCCACATTGGCAGCTGGATCCGCAGCCGCAGTTGCCTCCGCAGCAAGACATCTTCTTGTTTTCGCTGGAGAAAAAGAGACTAGAAGAGTGAGTAGCTGCTAAGAACTCTTTACTCTCTGTGGCTCGATGAATTGCGGAGGCAAATGCCTCCTATTTATAGCCTTCATTTCTTCACGGCTAGCTACCTTGGTTATAGCATCATCTTCTTCCTTTTTTTTTTCTTCTTTACGGTGAAGGAAGAAGACAGTGACAGTTTAAACAATAATTTTCTTTTTTTTTGAAAAAGAAAATTATAAAGAATGAAAAACTGCAAACAAAGAAAACTTAAGAGAAAGAAAAAAATTTATATCCTATTTTTTAGAAGAAAAAAAAAAGAAAAAAATTAATTTCGAAGGTCGGGCGAAATTATATTGTATTTTCTCTAACTTTTCCGTCTAGAGGAAAAGTTATAAAATTTTTCATCTACTTTTTCATTTAAATTTTTCTTTTCACTTAAAAAAATAACGAAAAATTTATTTTTCTTTCATCTAGTTACATAATTTTAAAGCCAGAAATCTACTTAATGTACACATAATTGCGATTGGAGTTGAGAAAGCAAAATCTACCAAAATGCTCCAAATTATCAACTATATATCTTGGAATAGACCACACCAATTTGGTCACAATTTTTCTCAAACTAGAAATCTTTAGCAACACAAACTTCTCTAAATGCACACAAAGCCAAATAATTTGTTCTCGAGGACAATGCATTGGCTCAGCTCATGGCATATGTTCTTGATATCTTCTCCCCACTCAAGTCATAGTATCACACACAAGGGGAATCTCCACCTCTGCATAATTGCTGCAATTATCATCTCCCTAGTATTCAATCAAAGACAAACACTGCTGAAAACAGTGAAAAGGAGTACTTGAGCTCACGGCAGCCACTCTTTCTTGGCTTTCCCTTTGGTGCCAAAATGTTGGTGATATGATGAGATTCCGGCCTCCTTTTGCACTGA
This sequence comes from Costus lasius, assembly GCA_027563935.2. Classification (NCBI taxonomy): domain Eukaryota; kingdom Viridiplantae; phylum Streptophyta; class Magnoliopsida; order Zingiberales; family Costaceae; genus Costus; species Costus lasius. Next base: position 42,756,499 of record CM050447.1, on the reverse strand, counting down.
ACCATCCACTGTGGGGGTTTCAAGGGTCCTACGTGCTGACCTACTGATGCAGCCTTTGTCCTTTCTGCTGTTATTCTTGGAATTTGTGCCTCCTCCATTAGGGATGAGGTTTTAAAGGCTCTGATTCTCTTTCAGCAACCTTTTCCAAGAAAACTCTATCTGATCTTTTGCATTGGTCATGAGCACTGTAGAAGAGTTATCGCTTACCATAAGTGCAAGAGATAACTAAAAGTTCAATACACTCAGATCTCAAGCAGAGTAGAAGCTAAGAGATGATTGAGAAATTTCAAGCCTAAGGTAAAGAAAAATCAGATTATGTTCAAATGCTCGATAAAAAAAATCAGATACTCCTATTTAAAAGTACTCATGCGATCCTATCTCGCTCACTTAGCGAAATTATAAGCGAAGATGATTAGACTTATCGACTAAGTCTATACTCATGGTCCAACATAAAATGACTCTCCCTTGTCATGTGCACCTTGGAGGACAAACAAGGACAAGAACAAAGGCTCCACATCTTCGAATCAATTCTGTCCAGACAAAAATATCTAATCAACATCAATCTATTTGAAAAGATGCTGGTTAATTGATTCCGTCAATGCGTCAAGATCATTTAAAATGTAAGATATCTCTATTTTCTCCTTTCACCCACGAAAGAAAAGGAAAAAAAACAAGAAAAAGAAAGAAAAAGATGCTATTGCCCAAGTGGAGCTAGCCAAGAATGAAGGCTATAAATAGGAAGCATTTGCCTCCGCAATTCATCAAGCCACAGAGAGTAAAGAGTTCTTAGCAACTACTCACTCTTCTAGTCTCTTTTTCTCCAGCGAAGAACAAGAAGATGTCTTGCTGCGGAGGCAACTGCGGCTGCGGAGCCAACTGCAAATGTGGCAATGGATGCACAGGGTATGAATCTGTCATCTGTTTGCTTTTGAGAGATTGCAAGTTTATCTCCGAGAAGATCGCTTGATCAATATCCATGGATATTGATTCCTCGTTCTTGATGCAGGTGCAAGATGTACTCTGACTTGGCTGGGGAGCGCGGCACTGCTGCTGCTGCAGTCGTTGACTTTGGTGCTGCAACCCCGAAGGGGTCTGTGCTCATCTTACCCTTAGCCGGCACCAATTTTTAACTTCAACCATGAACAGCAGCTACTAGAGTTTTAATAAGAGAAGAAACAAAAATCAAAATGATAACTTTCGATCAATTTTTTTATTATAAAGCCACTAGCTTGAATCATAGAATAACTTCATAGAATAATCTTATTGATCCGTTGACTAACTTGTGGAACAAAATGGATCTTGAATGGCAGGCAACTGGAAGGGTTTGAGATGGAAGCTGGATTTGAGGGTGGAAGCTGCGACTGCACCAAGTGCAACTGCGGCACCAGCTGCAGCTGTGCTTGCTGCAGCTGCAACTGAGGCATGCAGGACTGAAGAAAACAAACCATGCTTTCCTGAACTGCAGGATGATTATGTATGTGTTGTGAGAGAGCATGGAGATATCTAATTAAATAATATGAGGACTTGTGCTCAAACTTCATCATTTAATATTAGTCCTCTTTCTTCATCATTCTTGATCTTCTATTGAGAGGTTTTCCTTCTTAAAATCAAGATTTTAAATACCGATACGTATCGAAATATACTAACACTAATCGATTTTTAAACTTTGATGAAAAGACATGTTCTTCCTCATCTTCCAGTTATCCAATCGATATGGATTAATATATACAAGTCTATACCATGTATTAGTATCAATCATTATAGACCGATACATACTTCTGATAATAAACCAATACACCAATACAGACCAATATTTAATACCTCACCTCCATGATAGGAGGGCACCTCACCTAATATTGTCAGCTGATTTCCAGATAGTTATACTGTAGGGATTCAAAGATATTGTTGAACGCCTATGCAGTGTAAAGATATTGTTGAACGCGCACAAACACTATTTTTTTTTTTTTTGAAGGAAAACTAAAGAAAAAGAAAAAAATAATGAGTTTTTCACTGTTTTTTTAGACGGAAGAAAAATTTGAATGAAAAAGTAGATGAAAAAATTTATAATTTTTCCTCTAAAACTAATCCGTCCGAATTAAACAGAAAAGTTAAGAAAAACATAACACTAATTTACTCGACCTCCGAAATTAATTTTTCTTCTTTTTTTCTTTTCTCTTCAAAAAAAAAAATAATAAATTTTTTTATTCCTTATAATTTTCCTTCTCTCTAAAAAAACAGAGTGTAAATATGAGATTTGGCCTCATTGGAAAGAGAGCTGGTGCTATTTTTACACTAGAAAATGCAATAGAAGTATATTTTAGTTCTTACTTGAATTTCAAACTCCTTTGGCATTACAAACATGAATACCATGTTCTTGCCAGATTTTTTTGTGAAGCCTGATTGTTCTTATCTCTATTTTGAACGAAATATACTGAAATCCTGTTAAATTTCTATCCGAAGTAAAAGCTGATAAGAATGAAAAAGCATTGGTAATTTCATGTTGTGACACAAAATTCTTTAGTTGATATATGTTTATGTTCTGCATCTGAATGCTCATGATGAATGGCACAACAAATTCTTCATTTATATGTCAATGCTCGTGTGAGTGCACTATTTCTGCTTCTGTTTTTTTAGGACGATTTGCGCCAAGCTTGATTGGCGCATTTAAGCTAAATTGTCATACCTCCACACCTTGTATATACTATGTTCCTAACCTTTAATATATAGTTTTTTTTTTTCAAAAAAAAAAAAGGTGCAGTGTTTCTAAACATGAACCAGTTAACCAGAAGTTCCTATTTGGCCTGTTCAATTGATTTCGTTCATAAGAAATCTTAAGAAAATTAGTCTAAGAGACAAGTCCACAAGAAACTCTATCCAATAGACAACAGTACATGAATTAATGAAATCTTAATGTAATACATCATGGATCTGAAAGTTATTGTTGTATCTTGTATAATATTGAAGAATTTTTACACGAAAAAAAAAGCTAGGAAAGAAGGTATGAAGAATTTCAGCTAACTAACTTGAACAGTAAAAGTTGCAATAAAGAATTCTCACTCTCAAAAAGATGGCTGATGCTATAGCTGAATTATTTTGTACAAATATCTCATGTTATTAGTTGGACTAAGAACATGAATATATACAACATACCTATACTAGGAAGATACAGAATGAAGGATTTAGATATATTCTAAGTGTTCAAAAGCTAATTCCTCTAGTAAATCATCCAATAAAAGGCTCTCTATTTCCATACCAATAGATACAGCATCCTGCTGAAGGTTCAGCCATCCTTCATCCTTTGCAAAATCTTGAGCCACGATAAATTCATTCATGTGAGCTGGTACTATTTGTGAATTAAGGTGCACACTAGCCTTCTTCCAAACCTCCTCAAGGACATTGCATTTCATTGGCATTGTTCTCATACGAGGGCCGAAGCGTGTGAACAAACTACAAATGGAGAACCTTTCAGAAAGTTCAATTATGATCTCATTGGTCAGATCAGAAAGGATCTGATGGTCAGGAGACACATCGTTAGAATCATATAATGCACTCTCAAGATCATCAGATGGGTCAGATAACTCCTGAGATAGAATAGGGTCTACTAGAAATTCAAAACCATTGAAGCAGGACTTTCTTAATACATTTCTGACATAGTTGAAATCAGCCTCATCCTTTTGATCCAAGTGAGTATGATAGTTGTCAACAGCTGCAAAAGCGATGTCCTTTTTTTCATCAGAATCATATTTGCTAGAATTCATCTCGTCTGAAATATTAGCTTTGGCACAAAGACCAACTTTCTCAACATTGAGGATTATTGGGTCAATCTCTGAATCTGCAGAAAACAAAAACATAAAAGAAACTGAATCATATAGTAAAGAGATCCGATATAAGTCTTTTAATAAGAAATGTGGCATGTTTAGAATTCTGCTCATATCTTGCCTTATTATTTTCTCCTCCAATTTCTCTTCACCATGCTAAGTTTGTCTCACTAAAAGGATAAGCATCACTACTGCTACTATTTTATATTTTCATTTGCACACAACCTCAAAAACATGTAATGAGAACCACACCAAATATAAGGCTGTGTATCCACAGCGGAAAGAAAAGAAAGGTCAAAGTAATAATTAAAGCACATTTTCTACTGTGGATTCCTTCCAAGGAAACGCAGCCTTATATTTGGTATGGTTCTCATTACATGTTTTTGAGGTTGTGTGCAAATGGAAATATAAAATAGTATGCTTATCCTTTTAGTAAGACAAACTTAGCATGGTGAAGAGAAATTGGAAGAGACAATAATAAAGCAAGTTAGACACCTCTTGTGATCATAGGCATACCAAAAAATATATCAGGTCAAATGATTTGATGTTGACGAAATATATTTATGTAAAGTATGTTTAATAGCTCTTCCTTCTAATGCTAATTTGCTTAAAATATATATTGCTTGAGATACTTCACCTTCTGGGAACTCATATTTTGCTGGTCTGAAAAGATCATCTTCAAAATCCAATTCAAGAACAGAGGTCGGGCTTGGTCTAATTGATTCATCAGTTGAATCAAAGTGAAGTTCGTGCTCACAGGTGACATGGCTAGCCTGAATATGAGATGAATCTGGCGTTTCACGAACTTGACTCCGTCCATGCTCAATATGGGACTCCTGCTGGTCCATCAACTCAGGCAAAGGGACGACATCATTGTTCTCTGTGAGTTCATTCTTTATTAATAGCAGTTCTATCCCTCCCCCATTTGTTTCATCATCATGTACATCTAAAATTTGTTCTATATTTCCATCGGGTTGAACACTTTCTTCCACATTCACAAGTTCATGCCCTGACATCGGCTCAGCAGGAAGTATGTCAACTGCCTCATTCTTGTTTACAAGATAGCTAGGTGCTGCAGCTTTTTTCAACATAGTTCCATCCAATGGTCCATTAATGACATCCTTGCAGGAAAATGACCTAAAAGTTGATGGATTTTTATTTGTCAAACCAATATCCACTTTACTTGATGTCAAGCTCTCTGGCAGGCTTTTGGATTCTCTAGTTGAACTGGACTCTAATACATGATAAAACATATCTGACTCACTTAGAGAATGAGATCTTCTACTTCTCGGAGATGGGTATACTTTTTGAGGAACACTGACATTGTCCCTCGTGCTTTCTGTGTAAGATCTGGCTGAGGCAGATCTTAATAGCTTTTCTTTCATGACTTCTCCGGATACTGTCTGGCCATAAGGGACTTTATGCAGAAGTCCATCCATTGAAATGTGAAGATGCTCTTTCCTGTAATCATCAATTGCACCCTTCATTGATTTCTTAAGAGTACTAGAATGACTTAAAAGAGCGCCTTGAGTCACTTGTTTTGTAAATTGAAGAGAAGACCTTGATAAAAAATCTGAATTATGGTAAACACTACGATCATCAAAAACTGCAGCTTCTGATTTTGGTGCATCTTCTTCAGTGCTACTTTTAAATGACGTATCAACGGATTTTAATGAGCCAGTCTTCCTGAGTAATCTCCTGGAGTTTGACCTATGAAGGTCGTTCAAAAGATTTTCCAACACAAGGTCTGAATCATCAATCATTTCCAAGAACGAGTCATCATGAAACTGGAACTCAACATCTCTTCTCAATTCCTCAGCAGGTTCCTTCTTTCTCGACAAGGCGTCCTCTGCTGATTTTGCCTGATTTTGAGTAAAATGTTTAGGCTCAGTTTGGCCAGCAAGATTAACAAGTTTCATTGTGCCACAGTTCCTGATTCCCGGCAGTTGTGGAAGATATTCATTGCGTTCAGAAGAATTATTCTGTGAAACAAAATCACATTCGGAGGTGACCTCTACTGGAAGAACATAATCATTGCACTCCAAGTGATGAATGGAATTAGTCCGTGTCAATCGCGGTGTTGCAGGCTTCAGTCTTCGATGATGCTTCCCAAATAGTTTTTTCAAAACGAAAGAATTAACAAGAGCCTTCCCAGAACTTTTGGTTTTGCTGCCCTTGCTCACAGTCTGATGCAGATGATGAGGAAAAAGAAACAGTTAGAGATAGTTTGTATTTAACCAAACTGTAAAACTATCCAGAAGCTAACTCAATCATTAGAACAGAAAAATCCAATTATGTGCAAATAAATTCCAGAAGGTAAAATGGCAAAACAGTTTATGCTTTAGCATTTGTCATTGGCTTGAAAAACTACAATGATTATTTAGCAGCACAGGCAGTGCAGAAATGTGCATAACTCTTTCATTCTCACAGTAGGAACTAAAGTTAATGAATGTATGCATTTACTGAATTGGACAAGCTCATCCAAGTTTTTCCTGAAGAGGATAATAGATAGGAATAAGTAAACATAAAAACAGAAAAAAGTAGTTTTTCAATTAAAATTCTAATTTTTGAATGGTTACAAGCGCAACCTTTAATTTTAATTTAATTAATTTATTTTCTTTTAAAAAGTTGTGCCTTTTGATTTATTATTTTGAAAGGGTATTGAGAGGGGTGTGTCTTCACCCTATAAATAGAGACCCCCTCTTCCCATTTGAGACATATCTAACATATGTCAAATAGGAAGAGAGTGAAGTCTACTCCTTTTCTTCCCTCTTCTTGAGGTCCACTCTTGTGTTTTAGATTTAGATTTCTTAAAAAGACTGATTTTATTATGATTCAGTAATTTTACCCCCAACAATTAGAATCTGAACTGAAGTCTTCATGTAGAACAATAAGGATCAAAGACTTTTCACAGTCGAAGCACAAAGTAGAGGCAATTATGCAAGAAAGAAATGAGAAACTAACATGTTGAATCAAGAACATACCATTTTAGAACTCACATGGAAGCTTGCTTCATCATCCAAATCCCCATCCTCACTTGCCCTTAAAGGCAAGTAGTAGTGTCCTGGAATTTTAGCAGTAGCATCAGTTTCACAATTATAGAAAGTTAACCTAACAAATTTGGAATCTTCAAAACACATCCAAAATAAATTAGTTGCGTACTCCAAGTAGAAATTATCTAAAATTAATAGATAAGGATGTGAAAACATAGAAGAAGCAGATGCAGCAGCAGCAACAGGAAAAGGGAAGCGTTACCTGCGAGTGTGCCGCCATGGCTGCTGTCCTCAAGCAGCTTCCCCACTGTAATCCGGTGGTGCAGATCAAAAATCCGAAGCCAATCCCACATGCAGCGCTTGTAGTTCTTATGGAACGCGACAGTGGAGTTCTGATGCTGCAGCAACCCCTCCATTAGAACACCCAAAAGAGGTGCTTTGGGACTCAAAGATCACCTGAACCAGCAGCAGGGATAACAACACACAACACGTAAGCACTCCAAATTCACCATTGAAGAAACAGGGAATCACCAAGAAAAGGGTAATCGATTTGTGTGACAAACACTGGAACCATACAAAACTTTTTTCCTTTCTGTACTTTCAGGAAACATTTGATTGGCAACTAATTAATGAAGAAATTATAGGAACAGAAGAAATGATCAACCTGCGAGGGAGGAGGAGGAGGAGTTGAGAGGGTCGGAAGAGAGCAAGGGAGAGAGTTTGATTACTTCTTTAATGGCGGGAGGTAGTTGAATTCTTCTCCTTCTTCAGAAGCAAAAATGAGTGCACGGAGGGGCCTCTCCTCCTGTAATAGTTCTCTTTCGAACACCATTTTTGAGATTTAGAAATTGACTTTGGCCTTTACCGCAAAACGACGGTTGACCGAATCCCCCACAAGCTTGGCGTGGAGTATCTGTTGGGAAACTGCCTAGATTTGATCGCGGTCCAAGTTTTTCTTCCTTGTTCATTACGTTGCAACTTACGAATGAATCAGAAAAAAATATCCCAACAGGAATTTAGGTTTTAAGATTTCCTTCTCTAAATTATGGTGAAAAATTAAATTGATTTTAGAACTATATTTCATCAAAAATATTTCTTTTTTGTTTAGATTTTGGAAGAAAAAAAAAGAGTTGGTGAACGATGTCTGGGCCTTGATTGATGGTTAAGTGATAGAGAAATTTCTTCTAGATGGTGAGCAACAAGATCAATGTGATACATTTTGACTCTTTGGTTGACTTTTTTCCCATATCTCGCGCAATCTAGGAAAGGTCAACATTTGGTGAAGTGTGAATCTACGTGGTTGCATAAGTTTTTTTTTAGTTTGGCTACATAAAATTTACAATTTCTAAAATAGTCCTTTTGGTCTGATCTAACAATTTATATTTATTTCTGTTTTTCACCCTATGATTTAGATTTATAGGAAACTAGTCGTATTCTATTATTTACGATTCTAGAATATAAATATTCAAACTTTATTCAAATAAAATGCGTTGAAAAATTAAGCATATGTAGATCCATCAATTACCTTTTCGGAAGGAAAAAAAACCAAAAACAAAATCCGGGTAGACAAATGGAAAGTCTATGGATCAATCATCCGCAAGACTAGGAGGTGATTTTGACTTGTTTTAATGCATTGAACCGGCAGTGATGGAGGAGTATAGACTAGACCTGTCAAATTTCAACTACCACTTGCCCAAATTGTGAAGTCGGTCAAACATGTGAGATATGAAAATCTTTCTTATTGATAAGATCTTGAAATTAAATTCTCTCTTCATCAATTACTTAGCTAAAAAAAGTCTTATTGACTTTTCTTTACATTTTGATTCTTGACTTGATTCTCATTACGTTTTCGTAACTATAAAAATATATTTAAAAAATTCATATCTTTTAGTCCAATTTTATACAAAATTTTAACCACTAGTTTTAAGATAAAAATAGAGATGTGTTAACTTGATTAAACTAATTCGGATGCTAAAAATAGCTTGGAGTGTGGTGGATGCTATTTCGATACTAGATGCTAGTGTTTTGACAGTTTTTAATAATTTTAAATCGTGTGACAAATAGAAACGACAGTAGGTAGGGTAGTTACATTTTTCATATTATCCGAACTTAGAATAATTTTTTTATTACCCATACCTGAATAACTACCAATATTTTAGAATCTCTACCAAAATTCTATCCTATTAAAAATTTAACTATTTGTTTAATACTGAACCTTATAAATCCCTACTATATTAAATTTCAACATACATATGTGGTTACTCGAACCCTACCTGTCCCTGACTCGAGTAGCATATACACTACTCATACCCAAACCAAACCTGATTAACAGCTACTCAATTACCTGTAAACAAGTTCAGATAGAGCGGATACCCACTAAATTACTACTCAGCTACCATCCCTGCTGTTAGGCCCATGGATCACTAGGCTGGAAACAAACTTAGGCCAGGCCCAAGCCCACACAGAGGCGAACACGGAGCCTGTTCTCCAACCAAATTGGTTAGGTCAACACCCAAGGTTGACCCTGAATCAGACGGAAGACGCGGTGATTTGGGCAGCGGCACGCAGCTTTCGTCCGCGTCCACAGCGTCTTCTTCACGGGCGAGCGATTCGGACGCGGACTCGCCAGACGCGAACGCAGCGTCGGACGAGGAGAAGGGCAGTGGAGAACTCAGTGACAGAAGCGGGAGCCATCGACAAAGCTCCAGGCGCAGTGCAAACCTCAAACAGGGTTCGCGGACGAAGTGGGCTTGAGGAGAAGGGAAACGGTGGTTCTCTTCTTTAAAGCCGCGAACAGGAGGAGCGACAAGGCAAGAGATCAACCTTCGACCACCACCAGCGGCGAGCTTAGGGAAGCTTATGGAGAGAGGTCCAACGTCTAGGGAGGCGTCGACGAGCGGAGGTTGTGAGGAGAACAAGGGACTTGTAACCGGTGCCTGGGGAGGCAACCGGCGAGGGAGGGACGGGGGCGTCGGCGGCCAGGGGTCGGCGACGATAACAGGGAGAGATTTGTTTCCTCTTCTTCCCTTCGCGTCCCCTGTTTTCTGGTTATCAGCGACGTTCTTCTGCGGCGACAATGAGGTCGGCGGTACTCCGGCGACAGTAGGCGGCTGCCAGTCGACAAAGAGAAGCTGAGGGCGAGGCTAGGAGGGCTTCCCCTGCCGGCACACGTCTTCGGCGACGATCGCGTGTAGAAGGCGGACGAAGGGCGGCACTCCACGCGCGACTGTGAGAGTGGAAAAGACGACGAAAGCATTGAGGTGTTGGTTTCGAGGCAGTAGGATTTTGACCGGGTCAAAATCCATACGCGAATTTGATTTTTCGCGATTTCGGATTTGGCGACTAACGTCGGCGTGACGTCAGCAGAGGCGGATTTGAGCAGAATTCAAAACTCGGTTTCAAATTTCGGCGAGCGGCGACGCGAGGTGCGGTCAAAATCAGAAGAAGGTAAATTAGGGTTTTTTTAATTTGGGGGTGATTTCACGCTCGGAATTGAGGGTTTCGGCACGGAACGAAGGTCCGCCGGAGAACCTTAAGGCCGGAGCGTGATAGTTGGTATCAGAGCCAGACTGTGGGCCCATACTCACAGGTCAAAGGTACATGTTGGCAGGTCAACGTGGTGCAGTCAAAACAGCTGAGTCACCTGGAAAGGTGAAAGTCGATCGTAAGTTCCAAAAGATCGCGCACACAGCTAGGGGATCATCAGAGGACGTTTGACCCCAGCGTGATCAGGGTGGTAAAGCCAAGGTGACGGCCAAACTACCTAAGGAGATGGTGAATCAGACAGATCGCATAGCTCTGTTGGAGCAGGTGCTCGGCTTGACTAGTGATGGGGACAACGCGGTGGTTCCCCATGTTACGTCCGTGATAAAAAAACAGACGAAAGAGAGAAACTTTTAAAGTAAAATAATAGTAAAGCAAGTGGGTGATGGGACGTTGCTAGAAACGGTGGTCAAACCCATCCCCTCACCCATCACGCATTGTCGCGTTTCCTTTCTCCCCTCTATTTCTCTCCCGTTGCCATTCGTTTTCTTCACCGAACGAACGAACGAGCCTTCGGTTGAGCTGCGCTCGCCCTCCTCCTTTGCTCGCGTCTCCTTTCCTCCTGCCGGCGGACGCTGACTGGCGATGAGCTTTCGCCGTCCAACGAATGAAAATCCGGCCGTCTTCGCCCCTACTTTCTTCTCCCTCGCGTCCGACGGGAAACTTCAGATCCGACGTCCAACGCGTCTCCGACGACTCCAGCGACCTTCCTCTGGCCTCGGCGGACGTTTCCGCCACCAGCCGACGCCTCCCCGACACCTTCTTCTCCGGCTCCGGCGAGTTGCGCGAACGGCGCCGCCGAGCCTTCGACCTCAGATCTACGCGGTCTCCGGCGTCCCCCTGGAAAACCGACAGTACGGCCGGACTCACCCCGCCAACAGCTACCTTGTGGCACTTCGGAAATTCCGATCGGTCGCCGAAGTCACTGTTCCGGCGATCACTGTAGCGGCGGCGCTACTGTTCCGGCAAACTTTCCGGCGAACATCGAGTTCCGTGTTGACGACTCGATTACGCGCGCGTGGTCGGTTCTCGCGTATCCCGACTTCCGGTGGTGATTATTGCGTTCGCACGTGGCTGCGAACTAGGTTAGTACCCGTACTCCGTCTCCGTACACGTATTATACGAACGCATGCGAACCTAACCCTGGACTCACGTATACCTGTCAAACTTGATTTAATAACTTGGTACGACCTAATTAGCATAATGAAACCGGATTAGCATGTTAATTGTTGTTAAATGGATTAAAATAGAATGGTGTGACTTATACATGATTTACCCTGTTAGGTCCTGTTGATTGATACTTGACACTGTGTTGGTTGGATCTGTACTGTTCGGCTACTGTTGAGGTAGGGATTCTACCTCTGTTCTTTGTTACGGTGCCAACCGCATGTGTAGTTAGCGGCACCTCCCTTATTGCTTATTATCACTATTGATTACTGTTCTAATTCCCGTTCTGCTCTGCGTACATTCCTGTTGACATAAACTCTTGCATGAAACACGGTATGAGTATTTTCGTTTCTTGCATGTTTATTTGTAGTTGATAGGTGGTATGAGTTCTGTATATGTACATTGAGGATTGACTGTCTAGCGATAGACATGTCAGTATACCTCAGAGACTGCCTGTGAGATTTCTGTCGAGACTGTATGATCGTCTCTAACCGAGAGAGTCCGATGTTATGGGCTTGAGGTCTGTTATCAACCCAATAAGGGGTTGTACTGAGTGTAGGACGCTACACTAGCGGGCTGTCGACGGACAGTCGTCTCTACTATTCGGGGAGCCATCAGTAGGGACCACTCTATTTTATAGAGTTGCGGGTCGTGGACCACTGCTGTACCAGCTCCCAGATTTTATCTGTGTATGAGGATACATATATATTGATATGTATATTGAGATTTGATTATACTCTATATGGTCATATAGAGTCGTGGTAGTGTTCTGGTAATTCCCTGTATCTGATCATGCACCATACCATTGAAATATCCCTACTTAGCCTCCGGCTAACCCCCCTTCGGTTTGCCTCCAGGTTCACGCGCGGTTCCACCTGGAGCAGAGTAGATAGTTAGTAGTTGACCACCAGTCTGGGCTGGTTGTGACGCATCTTGGTCTGTTGTTATTTTTATGTTATGTTGTTGGACTCTGTTGACCGCTACGCCGGTCATGTTATCTGTTGGTTTGTCGACCGTTGCGCCGGTCCTGTCGTTGTTATTACTGTTGACCGCTGCGCCGGTCTATATTTCTTATCTGTCGGTGTATTATGGATATTTAAGGCCGGGCTGGCCTCTGTTTAGACTATTTTATTTCAGTCTGTACCTTTCGGTTGTCAGGATTGATTTGACAGGTACAGTGTTGTGCGTCCCGAGGTCCGGGATTCCCGGCGTGGGATCCGGGTGGATTTTGGGGCGTAACAATTATGGTATCAGAGGTTAGGTTCAGGATCTTACATGGGACATAAGGACTTAGGATCAAACCTTAGGATTTAAGATCCGCGTTAGTGTTAATTATATTTGATCATACTAATCTATGATTTTAATTAACGTGACCATTTGTTGTTATTGGTGCGTTACAGGAAATGGCACTAAAGAAAAGTTCCCGTCTTGGACGAGTGGCGGGATTAGCACGAGAAGCATTGAGTGCGCCACTCAGCTGGATGCGTAAAGATTCGAGTTCTGGCAGTGAGAGAAGGGAAGAACCCTCTGTAGCTGCCCCACGTATTCAATACGACGTCGATGTTAGTGAAGTGAGAAGTAGACGACACGCACCAGAACCTCCGGTCCAAGAACCTCCACGGCATAGAGCGCATGAAACTCCCTCGACTGCAGCGTTGGAGTTAGCGTCTCGCTTTACCACCATGGGGGAACGACGATTTGGAGTGTTTTCTGGAAAACCAGACCCGTGGGAAGCCATCAATTGGCTGGAGAGTGTGACAGACACACTGAATTTCTGGATTCGGATCCGGATTCGGGCAGCGCCCGATCCGATCCGCTATCCGATCCATCTAATGAGTAATGGATGGGTTGGGCTTAACTCAATTGGGCTGGAATTTTGGGCCGCGCCCAAATTTCGGCTCCATGGTCTAACAGTAGGTAAGGTAGTTACATTTTTCATATTATCCGAACTTAGAATAATTTTTTTATTACCCATACCCGAATAACTACCAATATTTTAGAATCTCTACAAAAATTCTACCCTATTAAAAATTTAACTATCTGTTTAATACCTGAACCCTATAAATCCCTACTATATTAAATTTCAACATACATATGTGGTTACTCGAACCCTACCTGTCCCTGACTCGAGTAGCATATACACTACTCATACCTAAACCAAACCTGATTAACAGCTACTGAATTACCTATAAACAAGTTCAGATAAAGCGGATACCCACTAAATTACTACTCAGCTACCATCCCTGCTGTTAGGCCCATGGATCACTGGGCCGGAAACAAACTTAGGCCAGGCCCAAGCCCACACAGAGGCGAACACGGAGCCTGTTCTCCAACCAAATTGGTTAGGTCAACACCCAAGGTTGACCCTGAATCAGACGGAAGACGCGGTGATTTGGGCAGCGGCACGCAGCTTTCGTCCGCGTCCACAGCGTCTTCTTCACGGGCGAGCGATTCGGACGCGGACTCGCCAGACGCGAACGCAGCGTCGGACGAGGAGAAGGGCAGTGGAGAACTCGGTGACAGAAGCGGGAGCCATCGACAAAGCTCCAGGCGCAGTGCAAACCTCAAACAGGGTTCGCGGACGAAGTGGGCTTGAGGAGAAGGGAAGCGGTGGCTCTCTTCTTTAAAGCCGCGAACAGGAGGAGCGACAAGGCAAGAGATCAACCTTCGACCACCACCAACGGCGAGCTTAGGGAAGCTTCTGGAGAGAGGTCCAACGTCTAGGGAGGCATCGACGAGCGGAGGTTGTGAGGAGAACAAGGGACTTGTAACCGGTGCCTGGGGAGGCGACCGGCGAGGGAGGGACGGGGGCGTCGGCGACCAGGGGTCGGTGACGATAACAGGGAGAGATTTGTAGCTTCCAGAAGTTTGAATAAAGCTTTCCTCTTCTTCCCTTCGCGTCCCCTTTTTTCTGGTTATCAGCGATGTTCTTCCGCGGCGAAAATGAGGTCGGCGGTACTCCGGCGACAGTAGGCGGCTGCCAGTCGACAAAGAGAAGCTGAGGGCGAGGCTAGGAGGGCTTCCCCTGCCGGCACATGTCTTCGGCGACGATCGCGTGTAGAAGGCGAACGAAGGGCGGCACTCCACGCGCGACAGTGAGAGTGGCAAAGATGACGAAAGCGTTGAGGTGTTGGTTTCGAGGCAGTAGGATTTTGACCGGGTCAAAATCCATACGCGAATTTGATTTTCGCGATTTCGGATTTGGCGACTGACGTCGGCGTGACGTCAGCAGAGGTGGATTTGAGTAGAATTCAAAACTCGATTTCAAATTTCGGCGAGCGGCGATGCGAGGTGCGGTCAAAATCAGAAGAAGGTAAATTAGGGTTTCTTTAATTTGGGGGTGATTTCACGCCCGGAATTGAGGGTTTCAGCGCAGAACGAAGGTCCGCCGGAGAACCTTAAGGCCGGAGCGTGACAGTTGGTATCAGAGCCAAACTGTGGGCCCATACTCACAGGTCAAAGGTACATGTTGGCGGGTCAACGTGGTGCAGTCAAAACAGCTGAGTCACCTAGAAAGGTGAAAGTCGATCGTAAGTTCCAAAAGATCGCGCACACAGCTAGGGGATCATCAGAGGACGTTTGACCCCAGCGTGATCAGGGTGGTAATGCCAAGGTGACGATCAAACTACCTAAGGAGATGGTGAATCAGACAGATCGCATAGCTCTGTTGGAGCAGGTGCTCTGCCTGACTAGTGATGGGGACAACGAGGTGGTTCCCCAGGTGGAACATCTTCAGAGAACAGTGGAGCAACAACGGTTGTAGATCGAAGCCCTACAGCAGACCTTGGAGGGTCTAATTGACTTGCCAGAGCAGATGGCAAGAATGCAAGAGGAGATGCAGACTAAGATCGTCATGCTGCGCTTGGCCTTAGCGCAGGTATCACGATCGACAGCGACGGCAGAGCAGGAGGCTCCTAAGCCGAAGGTATGGGTTCCTGAGCCAACGACATTTGGGGGGGGGGGGAGCGATCATCCAGGGAGGTGGAGAATTTCATATAGGACATGGAGAAGTTGTTCTCCACAAGCCATGTTCCAGAGAGAGAACGGGTGCAGGTATGCATCGCGTATCTCACAGCCGACACGAAACTTTGGTGGCATACCAAAGTTAGCTCGACATCGGGGGCTTCTAGTTGGCCATGGGAGACCTTTCGTGAGGAACTGCGGTAGCAGTTTCTTCCCGAAAACTCGGCGGATCAGGCTCGTGACAAAGTGGATCGGCTGAGGCACACAGGGTCGATCCAGGAGTATGTCAGGTTATTCTCTACACTGATGCTGGAGTTATTGGACATGGCAGAGGCAAACATGAGGTACTTCTTCCTTCGAAATCTTCAACCATGGGCAGAGACTGAGGTCCGACGACACTCACCACCAGACTGGAGGGCGGTTGCAGCGGTGGCCGAATCTTTGGTGGATAATCAAAATTCTAGATCAACACCACCAAGGAAATCCGGAGCACCACCGAAGCGCGGCTCTCCACCGAGAGCTAGAGTTCCAGAAAGGGGTAGACCCTTTCCCCAGCAAAACAGGGGTTCACCGAGACGACAAGAGCCACAGCGGACTGCTGGAAGGGTCCATGCAGAGCTAAAGCCACAGGGGTGTTTCCTGTGCGGCAGTCTTCACTGGATGAAGGATTGCCCCACCAGGCAAAAGATCATGGCGATGGTACTGTAGGAACCGGCAGAGGAGGCTACAGAGGACATCCAAGAACCGAGGATCGGGGCAATCCAGGCAGCTCCAAACACTGCCACAGGGGTGCAGCAGTGTCAAATCAGGTACATCGCATCCATAGTTGCGAAAGATCCGCCCGTAACAGACATCGAAGGTGATGTCCAAATTGGGAGAGTTGTTAGGCCCATATATTACTGGGCCGAAAACAAACTTGGGCTAGGCCCAAGCCCACGCAGAGGCGAACACGGAGCCTATTCTCCAACCAAATTGGTCCGGTCAACGCCCAAGGTTGACCCCGAATCGAACGGAAGACGCAGTGATTTGGGTAGCAGCACATAGCTTTCGTCCGCGTTGACAGCAGCGTCTTCTTCACGCGCAAGCGATTTGGACGCGGACTCGCAGGACACAGACGCAGCGTCGGATGAGGAGAAGGGCAGCAGAGAACTTGGCGACAGAAGCGGGAGC
The DNA here is from genome assembly GCA_027563935.2 of Costus lasius. NCBI lineage: Eukaryota > Viridiplantae > Streptophyta > Magnoliopsida > Zingiberales > Costaceae > Costus > Costus lasius. The sequence goes on along the minus strand of CM050447.1, from coordinate 42,739,845 downwards.
CGTCGACGAAGCTCCAGGCGCAGCGCGAACCTTGGACAGGGTTCGCGGACGAAGCGGGCTTGAGGAGAAGGGAAGCGGCGGTTCTCTTCTTTAAAGCCGCGGACAGGAGGAGGGACGAGGCAAGAGATCAACCTTCGACCACCATCAGCAGCAAACTTAGGGAAGCTTCTAGAGAGAGGTCCGACGTCTAGGGAGGCGTCGTTGAGCGGAGGTTGAGAGGAGAACGAGAGATTTGTAATCGGCGCTTGGGGAGGCGACCGGCGAGGGAGGGATGAGGGCGTCGGCGGCTAGGGGGTCAGCGACGATAACAAGGAGAGGTTTTGTAGCTTCCAGAAGTTTGAATAAAGCTTTCCTCTTCTTCCCTTCGCATCCCTTATTTTCTAGTTATCGGCGATGTTCTTCCGCGACGGCAACGAGGTCGGCGGTACTCCGGCGGAAGCAGGCGGCTGCCAGTCATCGTCTTTGAAGCTGAGGGCATGGCTAGGAGGGCTTCCCCTGCGGGCACACGTCTTCGACGACAATCGCGTGTAGAAGGCGGACGAAGGGCGGCACTTGACGCGCGACGGTGAGAGCGGCAAAGACGACGAACGAGTTGAGGCATTCGTTTCAAGGCAGCAGGATTTTGACCCGGTCAAAATCCATACGCGAATTCGATTTCACGATTTCGGATTTGGCGACTGACGTCGGCGTGACGTCAGCAGAGGTGGATTTGAGCCGAATTCGAAACTCAGTTTTGAATTTCGGCGAGCAGCGGCGCTAGGTGGATTTTGACTACGGTCAAAATTAGAAGAAGGTAAATTAGGGTTTCTTTAATTTGGGCATGATTTCATGCCCAGTATTGAGGGTTTCGGCATGGTACGAAGGTTCGCCGGAGAACTCTAAGGCCAGAGCGTGACACTTGCTAACAAACAAAAATGTGTAATCTAAAATGGACTTTAAATTTTCATAGGACAAAATCAATCATGTCATACATTACCATTGATCTAATTAATAGTAACCTAAACATAATCTATTTATATAAATGAATAACAATTGAAAGTATAAACATAATTTATTTATTAAATAGGTAACACAACATATACTTCTAAACTAGTTATAATCCAAACAAGGATAAATTTAAGGTCTTACTTATATATGACTTATATGGTATTCTCGTTTCACTCACATAGGATAGAGAGATTATCACACTCCCACTTCTTAGTCAACCTTGAGTTACCTTATGCATCTATTACATTTGAGTCTATCTCAGTTGTTCTAATCCTCGAAGACTATTTTCTTGGACTCAACAATTAAGTTTGCCTAAGTTCTAATCGTGATCAACATCCGAAGAGAACAAGAGTTACAAGTTCAATTTGAAAAGCACTAGACTTTGCACCCCGATCTAATCAATCTAAAACTATAATAAAGCTACATCTAATGATGAATACACCTTATGAAAATTCAAGATGTTGACTATACAATGACATCCTACGACATTCTTTAGTGCTTTTAATACCCTAATATGTTGCCCTTACTAACTCACCAAAATAGGGGTGTTAATGGGCATCCAAACTCGCTGGTACCGGACTCGACTCGACCCGTTTATGACGGGTTCGGGTACCCGATTAACTAATCGGGTCAGGTTTGAGTTTACTCTCACGGGTTCGGATACCCGATTAAGATATCCGATACCTGATTAATATATAATAAAAAATAAAATTTTATATTTATATATATTTATATAATAAAATAATTTTTAATAAATATATTTATTATTATTATTATTATATAGTTATATTTTATAAAAAATAATTTAAAACATAATTTAAAAATAAATATTTTAATTTAAACGGGTACCCGTTTAAATACTCAATTTGGGTTTAGTCGGGTTCGAATTTGGGTCAGGTCGGGTTGAGTTCGAGTTTGGCCAAAATTCATGGATACCCGACTTGTTGACATCCCAGCACGAAAAGGGTAAGGAGAGGAGATATTTCTCCTAGCTAGAAGAAGGCTCCATAAAAAGCTTTGAGCAAATGCGTCAAAACTTTGTAATTTCTTTATTGGTAGCAAAATGGTGATGAAGAGTGTGATGTTCATAAGAGGCAATAGAGAATCTTGCACTTTATGTAACTGGGGCAAATTCAAGAAGTGGTCAATAACCACTCCTCATTATATTCTCCTACACTAAGTATCTCTTAATTCTAAGGTGCCCTTAAAATTAGAGATTTCGTTTAAGAAACTAAAAATAATACAAATCAATATCACTTGACGTGATATATCATTAAATAAATAATCTCAAAATTTTTTATACTTTCACTAAAATATATTTGATACTTTCCCTAAACTTGATCAAATTTTATTTGATCATGTCTCTTGCCTACACAAGGGTTCAACTCTATTTTATGTGTGACATATTGGTTCACTCTTATGCTACATGTAGGGCTACTCAAACTTTATACACTAGAATGATTAATAAATTACTTTAACAAATCATCAAGCTCATCATACTTGACATCTATCACTATGCTCGATTCTTATGTGTGGCATAAACCTTATATAATAGAAATTTCCATCATAAAATATTTTGATTAGAGTTAAGACATTGTGATAATTTCATCAAATAACTCATGGAGATAATTAAAATATTTTCTCACAAATTGAAAAAAATAAAGCATTTCTACGTATTGAAAAAAATAAAACTCTTGCAAATTGTAAAAATAAAATATTTACAAATTTTAAAAGCAAAATTTCCACAAAATTTAAAAGTAATTTCTTTCATTTATTTAATTTTTTAAAAGTTAAACAATAAAATATTAATGTAAATTATCTATAAATTTATAAATATAAAATTTAAAAGATTTAAAATTAAAATTATCAAAAGTTCAAAACAAATATTAACCAAATGTGAAAAATAAATTTTTTGAAGAGGTTAAAAAAATAATAATTTTTGAAGTTCTAAAGAATAAAATTTTAAAAATAAAAAAGTATTCAAGAATAAATGATAATGCTCCACTACTAAAGGAAAGGCAAAGCATCACCACAGCCAGACGTTTTACCGTCTATTCTTAGAAAATAGTTTGCCTTCCTTCTTCTAAATTGGATACAACTTGGTCAAACCATGTCTACATCATTTCCAGGGACCATCCGGTGCTCCGGCCACTACTGGCATGTCAAGGATGCCTTTTGGCCTAAATAACCTAGGTGCATCATATGCTCTCGTAATCTTGTGTCAATCATATATGAATCTAGAAGCAATATAGATGTAACTCTTACTTTAATATTCACAATTTCAAAGTAATTGAGAGTTCAGATCTTACCTGCTTAAGATTTTCAGGCCTTGCCAGAAATTTTGCTGCACCTGCACAACCACCTCACCATGATCAATGACTTGGCCTTCTTGTCATCTCATATGATAGTGTGTGAGATATTTTGAAGGTTGAAAAAGAAAGTAGAGGATCCCAGTCAAACATAACTATATGAATGTCAGACTCTTCTCTGATTCACACTTTGGTGCTTTTTACATGGATCTAATTTCATAAGATGTCAAGAGACTTTTACCTGGCAAGTTGCTGCAGTCATCTGAGAGATGAGTTCTTATTAATGTGGGACCAAACAAAGCTTTCATCTACCTTTGACCTGCTGCAGCTACATCGAGCGCTCTTCCATCCGCTCATTTAGTTTGACCTTAGAGGTATCAAATCTGTCTTTTTGTGGAAGAATATCACCTTCATACCCTAGCTATGGAGATAGGCAAAATGGAACACTGAAAGGTTCATCAGAAATGCTTATCTTTAACTCTACTAGAAGTGGGCCAAGAGAGAACATACTTTTCCACAAATCAATAGGTTGGCCGCTTGATCCCATCAACTTCAAGAGAGATCGGAGTTCAACCACCAGAATTCCCAGCACTCAATTCATATCTTTAGCACATAATGATTCCTGCTATCACTAAAAACCACTTCTTTTTCAAAAAGAAAACAAGTCAAATGTTAGCCAACAAACGAATTTTATACCCAAAGACTTTGTATTACAACATCTATCATGCTTGGAAGTAGATAAGCAGCCTTGAAGTTGCTGCTGCAAATCTAAACATTGTACATGAAATGGGAGAGTTCAAATGGCTCTCTCCTTATCTCTTTTAGGGGAGCCTAGCTGCTACTTTACGGAGATCAAACTTGATAGCAGAGTACTGAAATGAACTCATCTGTTTATTTGATGAAACATATCTGTTTTTCATAGTGAAAGAATCTACAAATGCAATGGACTCCTCCAGAACTGGTAGCAAGTTTCAGAAATGCAATTACATTGTCTTGTCCTCCATATCCTCAATATCCACTATACGTCCAGAGCCACGGCCCATTATTCTGAATGATCCCATAGACAAAGACAGACTCTTGAAACTACTACTTCCTCCACTAAAGTTTCGAGACCTCTGCGTCCTCCTCAGCTTGGCGTTGGATCCCTTATCTCCCTCATCTAAGGCCTTTGTCTTGGCGACCACCAATCGAGCAATGTTGCTACGGCAGAAGGGGCAAGTAGGTGAAGGCATGCACAAAGTTGTTGGGTTGGGTTTGCTGTGGCAGCAGAGAGCCAATGTGCAGCGTGCACACATCTGGTGCCCACAGTCTTGAACCTCAATGGTGCAGACTTGGTTAAAACAGATGAAACAAAGCTCTGCATCACCCGGCTGCAAGATTTTGATGAATAAAATTACGAACAAACTCCATCAATATGTCCAAATGACAGTAGAGACTATGAAGAACTGTCATCTAAAAACTTCTGAAGTTCTAGTTTACATTCAAAAAAACTGTAAAGAGAGATAAAGGTCAACCAAGTTTATTGAATGACAGTAGAAAGAAAAGTATCAGATACGCTGGTAGTATGGGATAATGTTCATCAAGCATTTTATGCAGTACCTCAAATGCATCATCATCAGATGCTTCATCTAAATTCGAAGGAGACGATAAAAAATATTTTGTTCCCTTCAAAATCTTCTTCTCTCTTTCCTTATTAGCCTCCATCAGAGCTGCTTCTAGCAGAGCCTTTGCATCTGGATCAAGTTCACTGATGAACTTCAATGGAGAAGGCCAGACCAGAGGCTCTGCTGCCGATGGGTTTAACAGAGCTGCACAGGCTCCATGATTCCTCTTTAGAGCTACGGAATATGGTATTCGTCTGCCAAAGGAAATCAGAAAATGTCCACTAACCATTAATAAAGACATTATTATCCTATTAATCTTTACGACGATCATAAAGAATTATGCTTTTCTCCACCAAAAAAAAATGATTGCCCTCAAAGTTATCCCTTTCTCTCCAAATGAAAAATTAGATTACTATTATATCTAGAACATATTAAGTGAGAAAAGAAACTTCTTTAATTGTGTTTCCATATGCATGAGAAATTTAATGATTTCAATGAATTCATGCTAAATTATCTAGCTAGCAATCCAAAAATTTCAAAAGCTACCAGAACATTCCAGGAAAACAAAAACTTAACTTTCACGTTTGATTGGAATATAATCAAACAGATAGCCTACTTATGTAGACGCTACTAAAAGAAAATGTTGATGACTATATTCTAGATGCATCAGAACCACACAAGCATAAAGGAGTAGAATAAATTGATTGTACTGATTTCTAGGAGGGAGTAGCCAAGATGAAAGAGCAAAGTATCCTTACCCAGATGAATCCCTTTGAAGCCGATCAGCTCCCCATGCAAGTAATTCGCGGACACAATCCATACTCCCTCCACGAGCTGCCAAATGTAGAGGGGTGCTCCCAGGATGACTGCAGATTAAAAATTGTGCGCTCGCAGCATTCTTGATACATGCCTATACTTTATGATGCAAGCTTAACTGCTAAAGTACATAAATCCATGAAAATACCCGAATCCACCGGTCGAAGCACAAACCAGACCCCCGTTTTCTAAAAGTACATGGACACACTCTGTCCGTCTTCGCCTTGCTGCAAGATGAAGAGGCGTTGCCCCGCTGTCATCTCTGACATTTACAAATCGAGAAAATCCCCTACAGTAAAGGCCAGTTGAGATAAAGAACTTAAAGTATCACCTATCAAAGATGAATTCATTGCCTTGATAAAACGCACCAAGAATCAGTAACAGCAGTGGATTGAGCTGCCGAGAGAATGGCTTGGAGACAATTTGAATTACCGTAATAAGCAGCCTGATGTAAGCAAGTTCTTCCGTTTAACGAAAACATCAGAATCTAGACACCCAAATAAAACCTAATCAACCTCCATTAGAGGAACAAAAACATAGTGAAAAAATCAACTCTAAACTAGAAAAAGGATATAGAATCCTTGCTTACATTTGCTCCAGCCTCGAGTAGCTTTTCCACACACGAAATTTTCCCGTGAATGGCAGCCAGCATCAGTGGCGTCTATAGATAAAGATTACATCCAGATCCAGTAAAAATGGGATCCGTTTGCCAAATTTGAATAAAAAAATCTGGAGCAAAGCAGAAAAGTTGAAATATTTACGATCTCCATACCCTTTTATGCCTGTCGACTACATCGGGGTTCACAGACTCCTCCAGGATCATTGACAACATCTGCACAGGTTCCCGAAACACCTCCAATCAAACCAACACATATATACCAGAGGAACCAGCAGGGAATGAGGAATCTTCTATCGCACCTCGACAAGCCCATTGGCGGCGGCGATGTGGAGGGGAGAGAGGCGATCGAAAACGGTGGTGCGCTGGAGCAGCGAGGGGTCTTCTTCGACAGCGCTGCGCACTCTTCCCAAGTCGCCTGCTCGAACGGCGGCGAGGAAATCGCGGTCGCAGCTCGATCCGGCGCAGCTCAGCGCCTGGCCCATTCGCGCCCGTCGTCGCCGCCCTCTCTCCTGACTCCGTCGGCGGCCGATGGGGGAGGAGAGTGGGAACGGAGAGACGGGGGAGGGAAGACGAGTTAGCGGAATTTGTCTTCTACTCTCAGGTGGTATCGACGTACCGTGTGCCCGGGCATTTAAAAGCAGCTGCAGACAATCGCTTCTGGTCACCTACCGTCAGAGTACCGCGTTTAAATACAAAATAGCATATTTATAAAATTAAATTATGCAAATTACATGTTTGCAAATTAGTCCTTGTACTTATCTTCAAACTGAGTGCAATGGATTATAAATGGTCAATCCAAAATTATTTGAGTAAAATCGAAACATAAATATATTAATATATATAATCTACTTAATTTAATATATTATATATTATTTATTTTATATGTATTTTATATATTTATATATTAAATGAGTTATACATAACATATTAAGTTAACCCATTTAAAATAAGTTGTGTTCATAATAAATAAATCCAATTCAATTTAACTGTGTTTATGTGGACAGATGAAAAGCGCAAAGAAAAAATAGAAAAAAAATAGATGAATAAAATATATTATAGATTTTTCTCTTTATGTTTACTTAGAAAGAATAAAAGTTTAAAAAATTAATATATACACCCGAATTATTATTTTTTTCACTCATATATATATATATATATATATATATATATATATATATATATATATATATATATATTAATATCATAAAATTATTAAATATTAAATATTAAACACGAGCAACAACAGCGAGGACAAGCAATAGCGGTGAGCTCGAGCAGCGACGGCAAGAACGAGTAGTTAAGAAAAACTCGTAGTAAGCGAGGATGAGTAGTCAAGAAAAACTCGTAGTAAGCGAGGACGAGCAACGGTGCAGTGAAAAGTAAGGTATGAAGTTAGTAAAGTTAAGACATAGTTTCTGAAATCAAATGGCGGAATTAATGCCTAACTTTTCCTCATAAACTATCCATCCGCCTAAGTAAACAAGTCTATACTCTTTTCCTTCTAACTTTCCCCTCAAGTAAACAAACCCTAAATGAATTATATCAATTAAAAATTAAATTAAATTATTTTAACAAATATCAAATCATAATATCCTATTTATTTAATAAATAAATTTAATTACTATATATTATTTTACTTAGTAATTTCTGATAAACAAAGCCCTAAATGGAATCAGCTACCTTAACCTCTTCAGAAGTAGTTGGTCCCTCACTGAGTTTAATCTACTCATTCCTGTTCTCTGAATAATCCAATTTCATCTTCAGTTCTTCAATCTCAGTTTCTGGCTTTTCAAATATCAAATATGATTGAGAAGATAGCTGAATTTTCACTAAATCTCACCACAAACAGCACCAGGAGCACCTTCAAGGCACACCTTTCTCTTTTTTCTGCAAATTGAGCATTAAGTATTCCAAAGACTGCTAAATGAAGTACCTGATGCAAGCATTAGGCCACACTGATACATTTCAGGCCCCAAAACAAGCAAATGCTTTGAGAATTGAGAGTAAAGATGAGAATGGCACCCAATTCCATGATTCTAATAATAAAAGAACACAGTTAAAGGCACCTGACTTGAGGAGGTGGCTGTAGGGACTTTGTGAGGCAAGGTTATGGTTTTCAGGAACTTTTAGTACTTGGATTTGGGCAAACAAATGTCCCTTGAAACTTGGCTTTTAAACCAAACTAGTGGCAAGAAAATTAAAGGGAGGGAGTCCACTAACTGAAGCAAAGTTTGGCTTTTTTTAGGGTTTCTTCAGATCATGAGAGACCCCAACTTAGTATCGGATGCCATGATTTAGGCTTGCCTTAATGAACTGGAAGATGATATAGCCTTTAGGGATTCTTGAAAACTGATGTTTGAAGCCTGAAAAGCCAAATTGAGCTGAATTAATATCAAAGGACTAGATGGTTTTAGTATAATGAGCAGAATCAGAAGTCACAGCAATCAGAAAAGAACTCTTCTGCAGTGTTTTTCTGATATTTGATCTCCAGAAATATTCAAATTCAGGTGCAGAGTCAAATTTTCCCTGAAGTTTGTGGTGAAAATTAAGATGAAGGAACAAAAGGATTGAGAGGATGTATATTAATTACGTCAGCTATCAAGATCACCAAAAGAATAATTGCTTTAGCTTAATTTAATCTCCAAAAGTGTCTTTTCTATTTAAATTAATGCAGCTTCAGGAGGAGATGAATCATATGATCACAACTGCAATGGTATATTTAATTGTTCTTGGTTGTTGATCAGAAATCTACTTTGTGAAGGAACATAATGAGATGAACATAAACTAATCTAGTGATAATGGAGGGGTAATATGCACCAATAAGCACATTTCTCTTAGGAGGGTGACTTAAAAAGGATCCAAGTGATTGATTCTTATAGGCAGACAACTGTATGAACTTAGAAGAAAAATGTAAGGAAGAGAGCATTCTGAAAAGAGTTTTACAATCAGAATTAAGAGTATCAGCGGCTAAAAATCTTCGTAAACTTAGTTACAAATTGATTGAATAGATAGAAGATCAACATAAGAAGTAACTAACGGAGCAATATCCAAAGAACTAACTTCTCAAGAAGTTGAACTGAGATCAGTCATACTTCTCGTGAAGATAGAATTATCATAAAGCTAAGATCTCAAGAGGTTGAGGTCTAAAACCGTAATAGACTCTTGAAAATTGTTTGTTTGAAAGGCATTCAAAGAGATTGAGCTAAGCATTTTTTTTAGTTAATTTTTGAATAAGTTGACTTAGTAGTTCAAAGGAAGTGCTCCTAAATCAACTCTTGGAAAAGAACCTCACCCTATAAATCATAAGCGCAACAAGCCCACAAAAGAGGAGGCCCAACAAATCCCAAAGAAGTTGCTTTATTGGGCCGAAAAAAATCGACCCAAATCTAAATGCATAAGTTTTTCTCAACATATGAATGACTCAATTCCTTGAATGATTATACTCTCTAGGATCACTCGTTTTAGATAGGCTTGTCCGATCAGTTCAACCCTAATTGAACCGAACTGATTGGACTAAACCCAATTTTTTTATATATTTTCTCAAATCGAAAACTAAACTGAATATTGTTGAAACCGAATTGAACCAAATCGAAAAGGTCAAGTTTGGTTTGGTTCAAACTGATTAAAACCAAAATTCTATACTAACAGCTTGAAAGTAGTGATTGATTTTGTAAAATCGATTTTGTAAAATTAAAATTCCATACTAACAGCTTGAACACCGATTTATGGTTTTGTAAAATCAGTTTGAGTTTATAAAAATTTAACTCATACAATCTGAAATTGAAACCGAATTAAATTTTATCATAAAAAAATTAAATTGAATCGAACTGACGGTAAATCAGTTTGAACTGACGGTAAATCAGTTTACTAGTGGACAGCCCTAGTTTTAGGTAATGTTCATGGTAATTCTAATATATATATTTTTTATATAAGTAAGTTAAAAAGTAAAAGTGGTATCCAAGATTTGGTTATCAAAAAAAAAAATTCCTCGTTAATAGGAAAAAAAATCTTGCTATTTTTAATCGTACATGTGGACAATTGAATTACCATTTAATTGATATTTTAGAAGTTCCTCGTTAATATTTTAATTACGAATTAATGATCGTGTTCCCTGTCTACTGTCTCGTTGGCCACACGAGTCACTTGCGTGTCTTCCCTGGCACGTCAGAAGAGCGTACCGGGAATCGCCGGTGGCCAGCGACCGCCAGCTGTGGCATTCTCGTAGTTTCGTATAAGAACAGGGGGCTAGTAGTTACCCTCTATTCCATCTGTGTCAGCGTCCGGAGTGAAGTAGATTCCTATGCGGCGCTAGCACTCTCCGCCTCACGATCCAACCGCATGGCAGCGCCGTGGCGCGAGGACCTCCGGACCTCCCTCGTCAGCCGCCAATCTGCACCGGGGCGCGTCGCCCCCTTATATCGGCGTCGCGTCTGGTGGGCCTCCGCCGCGGCCTTCATCGGTAAAGGCTTCGAACATCGGGCTCTTTCATCTTGCCATTGTTTCCTTTATCGAATTCGATTTCTTGTTCGTTCCAGTTTTGGGGATTCTACTGGTCCTGATCGTCGGATATGGTGGCGGGGATCGGGAGGGGGAGGAGGTGAGACTAGACGCGAGGCGGGAGTGGTGGAGAGGGACCGGTGGGGCGGATGAGGTGGCGTCGGAGGTGGGAGTGGTAGCGGCCGACGACGGCCTGTGCTCCGAGGTCGGGGCAGCAGCGCTGCGGGCGGGAGGCCACGCTGTGGACGCGGCCGTCGCGGCGGCGCTGTGCCTCGGAGTGGTGCACCCGGTGTCGAGCGGGATTGGCGGCGGCGCCTTCATCGTCGTGCGGTCGGCGGATTCGGGCGAGGCCGTGGCCATCGATTCCCGCGAGACGGCCCCTCTAGCTGCATCCACGGTAGGTCGCCCAAGGTTTCTTCCGTCTTTTCGTATTCCTATTCTTACGATCTCCGGCGGTTTATTTTACCGTTGTCCTTTTTTGCGTCTGATCGGGTTAACCGTGGTCGTGGTCCATACTCCATCGCGGTTTGTTATACCGCTTCAGTTTACCTGAAGTTTCGCCCGGATAGCAACTGGTTAGTAATTTAGTGGGAGTGTGGGATCTGCCCTACCGAATCCTGTTTAAAGATAATCAGGGTAGGTATGGTACCTTACTCTGGGTTCAGCAGGATGGATAATCATTACTCTAATCCAGTGGAATTATTTGTTAGATGCATTTTTATTATGTTTATCTTGTCGTGTAATTGTTGTTTTTTTTTATTTATATTATTTTATTTGTGTACTAAAAATCATAATTTTTTTAATATATTAATTAGGTTTACGGATACCCATTCTATCCTACTCGAAATTTGATCATTATTAAGGTTTTTATAGGGTCGAGTACCCAAATTTTGATCGAGTAACTATATATACGATTGAAATTTAATAAGGTGAATATTTAAGTCGGATATTTATAGGATTCGGGTATTAGACAAATAGTTAAATTTTTAATAGGGTAGGAGTGCTAAAAAATAAATGGATAGTTATTCGAGTCTGGGTAATAGAAGAGTTATTCAAGTTATGATACAGGTAGTATAAAAAATACGAGTACCCTATCCACTACCATCTCTAATTAATAATAAAGAAAAACATTATTGTTATCTTAATTGGAAAAAATGCAGCCTCTCTAGAGCAGCCTTAAGCAGGGGCCATCAAAGTCGATGGATATATATCTCCTTTTAGTCCCAGTCATTGTTATATTGATTATGGATTAGCTATGAAATCAATTTCATGGTTTAAATTTTAAAACTGATGTCTATCCAAAGGGGAAAAACTGAATTGCGCCTATTGGGCATACAAAGGCAGTAAACAGACTGTTTCTGCTTTAGGAATTAGAGGCACCTTGGCCCACATGAGCTGTTTTTCGGGTACATGCCATGGCACCTTGCACGGCTGCAGCTGCACCCTTTTTGCTTTTGCTTTGGAATGCAGCAAACCCGTCTTTGGTGCGGATGGCGTGGGGCTCTCCGTTTGTTTAGACCTGACAATTTGGATCAGCGGGTCATAAATAGGTCATGTCAGCTGTAACCCGTGACCCGATTAAGTTAATCCGAGCACGACCTGTTTAATTAATTCGGTCAAACTGTCTAACACGAATACGACCCGAATATAATCGGATCAACCCGACACGACCCGAATAATCCGTTTATTATTTATATTTTAAATATGAATAATAAATTAATAAAAATTTTACTAAAAATAATAAAATTTTGGGCTTATGTGTGGGCCAAAATCTGGGTTAAAATATAGTTAGAAGATATTTGAGCTTATGGGCTACCAATGAGAGTTAGGTGAGCCTATATTTAAATTTTTTATATATAAATATATAATGTAATCAGGTTAAGCAGATCAACCGGTTTACAACCCGACACGACCTGATTATTTTTGGGTCATAAAGGGGTTGACCTGTTTATGACCCGAACACGATTATGACTGACTCAAACCCACCTAATTTCTTGTCGAGTCGGGTTGAGTCAGTGGGTCGGCTCATGTTTTGCCAGGTCTACGTTTATCCTATGTAATTCTTTGTGAAAAAGAATAAGCTATTTCAGTACCAGAAACCCGCCATCTACTGCCCTAGCTCACAGTGGTTTGAACTTCAACCCAAGTGCAAAAGAGAAATTCTCCCTTAAAAAAGTATAAAAAAATGTACAGAAACTAAAATGGCATCATTATAGTTACTCATATATAGGGCCCAATTATAAAAATTGAATAATTTTTAACAAAAATGTGTAAGTGAATAAAAAAAGTCCAAAATTAATTTCTTCCCACTGCAGTAGTTTAGGAGGCCTACTTGTCATGTTAAAGAGTTTATTGTTGTCCTCACTTGAGGAGTTTGGAATTTTTTATTAAAATTGTTCAGTTGCTTTAGGATAAATTCCATACCAAAACCAGCATAAGCAACAATCCTTAGATAATTAGTAATAAAATAAATACTATACAAATACAAATAATAGTTAAGTCACTGAAATATCACACATATGTCACTGATGCCACATACTACATAGTGAATAAAGTTACTGGGAAAAACAAAATATTTAGAGTACATGAAGATGGGTAGGAACAAAATCTTTCATAAAATTGTGAAAGTGCTTGAAAATAAGTTCAAAATGAATTAACAAATTGTTGATCTCATAATATCACAAGTGCACAAGTGTTATTGTCAAATTAAAGCTCAATTAGGTCTTCTTTGAGTAATTTGGATAGTTTCAACAAAACATATTTAATTTCCAAATTAAAATTAAAATGTGTAAAAGTTAGTACCAACAACATTAACAAGCTTAATACCATAAATATTATAAAAAATGGAAATGCCCATGAATCACAAAGATACTACACATTTGCCCCATTGATACCACACACCCCAAAAAAAACAACATTGCTTGAAAAGAGATTTAAAATATATAAATATTTGTAGGTCATGAGTGATATCTTTGTCATTTAAGTGCCTTTTCAATTTTATAATATTTATGTTTATTATAATCCTCTTAAGATTTGTATGCTAATCTTTCAAAAAATTGAATAATTTCAAGCAAATTGTGGTAGGAATCTATGACTTATAATTTTTCAATACATTTCAAATTTATTTTGAAGCATTTCAAAGTCTAAATGAAAACCGTCCAATTTTTATAAGTAGACTCTGCATGAGAAAATTGCTAAATATCACTACCTAAACACCTATAGTGGTATCATATAAATTCCTGTAACTTTTTTATGTTTTAGATTTTTTAAAAAGCAAAGTTAGTTTTTTGTCACAATTTTCTATTTAATTTAACTTGAGTGCCAACATTAGGAAAGTTCACTTTGGGGTTCAAGTTTACATATTTTGGTTTGGCTATCAAGATAGCAATTTATTTTTATATTAAACTTCATCTGTATTCACATTATAGCAATATTCCTTTAGCAAATAATTGTAAAAATGTTTAAAAAAATAACAAAATTAAATTGTAGTAACTATATATTTTCTATTATAATATTTTTATTTTCATTATAAAAAATCATTGTGAATGTAAAAAAATTACAATTTCAATAAATTTGATTTGCTACATAAGACCTAAATATTTTGATCAGGTTTTCGTCTAATTTTCAAGAAATTCGACTTGGCTATGACTTTTAGTTTTTGCTAAAATGATACAATTTATTTAGATTTAGATCAATTCTGATTGAGTTAAATAAAAGAAATCCCCTTAGGCCTCTCACTTTCGTTGAAGTGGTAAATGTAAATGAGAAATTCTTGGGATAACTCTAATAAATAGGGGTGCTCACTGAGCAAAAGAAACCAAATAGAATATAATGATTATTCTTTGGTTGGTAGTCATGTACTTGTGTATCACCAATCGTCTACTATAGGTTGACACTTGATAACCATGTCAACAGGAAGTTATAGTGTTTTGCTATAGAGTGGGGGAAGTACATACCGGTCAGACCATGGACTGGTTCCGGCACCCTTGGTGTCGTATGTCGTTATCACTGGTACGGTACCGGTACAACCGGTTAATATTTTGATTCTTGGTAGGAGTCATTGATATGAATGAAATGAAAGAAAGAAATAAGTTTTAATCAATGTCTATTATTTATAATTAATTTATTTAAGCATAACTAGCATATAAATCTTAATAAAATTAAAATAAACACAACATTATAATGTTTGTTTATATTATTATCTAATATAAATGCTTGTATAATATTCAAAGTGTATTGATTAAGATGACAAATATCTATCAAGTATTAAGTGAAATAATTTAAATAAATTAAAATTCACAAAATCTTAATTAGATTTATTATTTAAAATCTAATTGATTATTCATTAAGATAACTTGTAATTTATAACAAAATTTATATTTTTGAATTATTAATGTATTAAATACTACTACTGTGGAACAAATTTTGTCATACTAGTGGGATTTTGGGCCGGCTTAGTTCCTAGACTAGGATGGATCCAAGTGCTTGAATTGTGGCTTTCAACAATTGAATTTGCTTCCGACATATCCTAATGTTCTCTCACTCATGCTTAAGTCAACACTAGGAGTCTAGGATCATAGGAGTACGTAGAAAAGGTGTCATGATAAGCATGAAGATCCCATAGTTATAGCATCTAGGGTAGGGAAGAGCTTTGCCATTTTTGGCAAGGGAGAGAAGAGCATGGAAGGAGCATTAAGAGCTATTGTGAGGAATAGAAGGCTTGAGGAAGAGTGTAACCAATGAGCTTTCCTCCCTTTGACAGAAGAGTAAACATTCTGTGTTTAGATGATTCTTCCATTAAATGCAGCCAACCGATCAAGACCAAACTTCATCTATGTCTTCTCCTTGAGTGTGCGCACGAACAGATGAAAGGATCCGACCATCTGACGGCCAGATCGCCGGAATCGGAAGTTTTTCTGCCGACGACCCTGTTTTCGTTAAAATCGTTGATTCACGCCAATACTCCACCGGACGGCGTCAAACTGCGGCAATAAGTCCTTATCGACATAGTTTCATTCGCCGCCTTCGTCGAGAGAGACGAGGAAAAATTTGGACGACTGAGATTTATCCTGTTATGATCGACAGTTCAGATCTTCATCAAAATCAACGCTCCAGATTACTTCACACTTAATCGGACGGATCAGATAAATCTGATCAAATAAATTGAATCCAATGGTTGTGATTCGTCCTCTTCAAATCGACGATCCAGATCTGAAATAAATCCGACGCTCCAAATCATTTCAAGATTGATCATACGCTTAGATCAATTTGATTAAATAAATTGAATCCAACGGCTATGATTCATTCTATTCAAATCTAACTGTCAAGATCTTAATCAAACTCTACGGTCAAGATTACTTCAAGTCAAATCAGACAGCTGAAATGATTTTGATCAAATAAATTGAATCCAACGGCTGAGATTCATCCAATTCAAATCAACGAACCAGATTTAAATCAAATTGACGGTCCAGATTCAAATCAAATCGACGGTTCAGATCTGAATATAAAACAAATGAACAGTTGAGAATAATAAGAACATATCTAGGTCAATCGGTTGATGTTTGACATGATCAAGGTGTCGATCCCCACTATATCGAACCTAATCGTTCTAAATATGATATCGGATTTTCGATCCGATACCCAGATTGATACAAATATGTGAATTTGAATGAACGGTCATGATAAATCAGATCTAAATCTAAATCAACGGCTGAAATTGATCTGAGCATATTTAAGTCAATCGGTTGACTTTTGACATAATCAAGGTGTTGATCCCTATCAAATCCAACTTGATCTATCCAAACATGATCTTGGATCTTTGATCCGAGACTTGAATTGAAGCAGATATATGAAACTAAATGAATTGTCATGATCTAAATATGAAATCAACGGCTGAAATTGATTTGAGCATATCTAAGTCAATCGGATGATGTTTGACTCGATCAAGGTGTCGATCCCTACCAAATCAAACTTGATCTTCCCAAATATGATGTCGGATTTTAGATCTGAATGCTGGATTGAAGCAAAGTTATGAACATGAGAAGATCAAATATTTGATGGTTGAGGGTAATCTGAGTCAATTCAAATTAAATATCCAATAAGCCATCAAGGCCGGATAAAAAATTAATTTTCGCAATAAAGTATTATTTGGGAGGTGCGTACATCGACGTTTACCATCGGGGCGTAACTCCTCAATATGATGTTGTTGTCTTTGTTAAGACTGAAATATCCAACAAGTCGTTGAGGCTGGATATCTCTAAAATTGAATATCCAATAAGTCGTTGAGGCCGGTTATTTCACGAATTTAAATGCTCTCAAGTCGTCAAGACCAAGCATATGTTGAATTCAAATGCTCATAAGTTGTCAAAACTGAGCATATGTCGAATTTAAATGCTCACAAGTCATCAAGACCGAGTACATGTTGAACTCAAATGCTCACAAGTCATCAAAACCGAGCATATGTTGAACTCAAATGCTTACAAGTCGTCAAGACCAAGCATATGTCGAACTCAAATGCTCACAAGTCGTCAAGACCAAACATATGTCGAATTCAAGTGCTCACAAGTCGTCAAGACCGAGTATATGCCGAATTCAAATGCTCACAAGTCGTGAAGACCGAGCACATATCAAATTCAAATGCTCATAAGTCGTCAAGATCGAGCACATGTTGAATTCAAATGCTCACAAGTCATCAAGACCGAGCACATGTCAAACTAAAATGCTCACAAGTCGTTAAATTGAATATCCAAGAAGTCATTAAGGTCAGATAGCTTTACCCAACAAGCGGTTGAGGACGAGTATCTTCTCAAATTGAATATCCAACAAGTAAATGTGACCGGATATCTTTACCCAATAAGCCGTTGAGGCCGGGTATCTCTCAAATTAAACATCCAACAAGCCGTTGATGCCGGATAATTCACACATATACAACAAGCCGTTGAGACTAGATATCTCTTAAATCCAAAATATCGAATAAGCCATTGCAAGGCTAGATATTTAGCAGATACAAATCATTCAAGTTGACGAAGACTTTTCTCTTTTGTCATTTTCTTTCTAAACTCATCATGTATTTTTGATTTAATGTTTAATGAATCATATTGTTCAGCCATTTTATTTTATTTTATTTCATAACATAAATCTCTCAATCAATGGTGTCCTGATTTTCAGGGATAATTAACAATGAGTGCTTGCATTTATTGAAAGCTAGAACCCATTAAACAAAAAACCTTATTTTATAAGGTGAATTTGAAAAGGTCAAAACATATTAATCATGACCAAAAATGACCCCACGCTCATGACTGAGGTTCTACCTTATTTGAATGATGTTCTATCTTATTTAAATTAGGTTCTATCTTATATGAATGAAGTTTTACCATTCTTCCTTATTTGAATGAGAGGAGAAACCTTATTTGAATGAGATTTTACCTAAAAGTTTTTAGGATGGTGCAATAAATTGTACGGTGACCTACCTAAAAGCTTTTAGGTGGGGTGTCTAGAATGTTTTTCCCTTATGACATCCATTATGCAAAAAGAACCATGCAACCACATTCAATAGAATGTAGACTGCATTTCTCCACATGCAAATTTGACTAGGTAACTCTATTATGGCATGGTGCATGGGTTACTTTTCTTCATGCAAATTGGCCCTATTAGGTATATTTTGCACATGGCAATATCTAATGGTGAAGTTGCCTAATATTGGAGTACTTTGTAGAAGATGATGATGATGGTGTACATCTTTGTCAAGATTGACAATGTATATGAATCAGTGTAAGAGACATAACCCTGGGGTTGGTTACTCAGGGTTAATATTTTCAATCTTAATTTATTACAAAGTTCGAAATATTAGTCCACAACATTGTACCAATCCATGGTCGGACTGGTACATACTAGTCGATACAAACACATGATAGCAATAGTATGTATGTATGTACATACACATGTATATATATACACGTATGTATGTACATATATGTATGTACAATATGTACATATATGTATGTACAATATGTACATACATGTATACACCTTAGTGTTTCTTTTTGTTCTGATGCCTTTTGAGGTAATGCACTATGATATTTAGGTTCTATCCTTTGTCTTATGTTTTTTATGATATTTACTCATGATTTATTCTCACCCAATTAGTTGCATCAGTTAAAGAAGAGTAATAGTCTTGTTGATGTATTTTATAAATTTTATAATGACATCAAAAATGAATTTGATGTATCTATTCAAGTCGTACTCACTAATTACCCTATAGAAAATATGCAATTTTCTTTTTACAACCTTCAGCACTTTGTAGGGTATATCATTCACCAAAATACCTCTCGGTAGGATCGTCTAGAATCCATCATACCAGAATTTTTCTTCCCTACATCTCAACTTGGCTTAATAAATCCCAGTTGAGTAAGAGACCTGTTCATAACTGCTTTGAAATATTTTGAAGGCTTCATCTCCTGAATGAATAAAATTGTAAGATCCGAATCACATGAAAGCATGAGCAAGGAATGAACGTTATGTAAATTCAGTAATAGGCAGAGCTTGATTTCATCATTTCCCTAAAGATCAGCAAACACACCCAAATAGTGAGACCAAGAAGCTGATTTTCCAATAAATGAATGTTTCGTAAATCAACTTTTTGAGGAAAATTTCAAAAATTCAGACTAGGTAATAAGGAACAGACTCTGACTAGAGCAATTTACAACATGGATAATGGATTTTCCACCAAAAGACACCTGCACAGCAAGAAATATTAATCAACCTACAAATGAAGCCCTATATGCATTAGCAAGACTGCACTGACTCTCACAAGCCATAAGAAAGATTTGATAGTTCAGGATTGTCCACTTCCATATGGATACAATAGCTTAGTGCATATGCAAGGAATAGTAGCTTGAGAAGTAGAAATCAAGTTAGTATAAGCGTAACTTTTACAACAGTAACTGTAAGGAGATAAACACCAAACTGTTTACTATATGCCTTAGCAAGACTGCACTGACTCTCACTAGCCATAAGAAAGATTTGATAGCTCAGGCTTGTCCACTTCCATATGGATACAATAGCTTAGTGCATATGCGAGGAATAGTAGCTTGAGAAGTAGAAATCAAGTTAGTATAAGCGTAACTTTTACAACACTAACTGTAAGGAGATAAACACCAAACTGTTTACTTTATAATTACGATTACATGGTGGCAGAATTGTTAACAATTTATTCAAAACTGCCTGTGATGGTAACTGACTAATAGCATTCTACTTCATGGGGCCAAAATCTGTCGCCAACTCCTTAACTGGCTGAACTGAACATGTGACTGGACTGCACAATGTTGTAGTTTCCCCGTCCACTGAACCCAAATGTCAGGCTAGGATTTAATGTTTATTTAGGGTAAATTAATTGTGTATGTTTCATAACTGAGAACTGGAATATCCGTGTTTTCCCAGATTGTAGTAGATGCTTAATTTGTCTATCTAAGTTAGCTAGATTTCAGCCTCTCTATTGATGGTTCCTCCACATCAAACATGTACGAATCCTAAGGGTGTAAGCAAAATTGTTGTGTTATCCAACAAATTCACAAGAACTATACAAAACCCCTTCCAACTTACCAGCTGTCAGCCAGGTTGGAGATCTTAATACGGCATTTACATCCCTCATTGAAAGATGTTTCAAAATTTCCATTATTATCACGATTGCTACATCTTCATATATAGCACAACATCCATTCTTCCTTTGTGAAAGTCGTTCTGGATACCGAGCTATTAATTCATCGTAGTCTTTTCTCTATTTGGATGTGTTATTGAATGCTATTTTCAAATTGTTCCACTGACATAATTTAATGAGGAATATAATAAAAATGATCAATCGTATATCTCCTAGTGTTTATTTTAGTAATTTTCATATTATTTTGGGTCTCAGAATAGCTAGTTTTGGATGTTATTCACTAACGTAATTAGTTTCATTGCCAAAAAAAACAAGGATTCGTATGCTATATAAGTCAAAGTCCATCCTTAGATTGTGTAAGTATAATTTGTTTCATTTTCGTTGTTGCATTGTAATGGATTCACAGATCACACTAGAGCCTATTTCACACTAGCCTAGCTTTCTGGGACTCCTGATTTATTCTGGTCATGATGAAGAATGATATAATTCATCATCAGTAATCATTTCTGGTATCCAACTAAAAACAAATTTCTTTTTTCACAGAACATGTATAAAAACAACCCATCATCCAAATCCAAGGGAGCACTCTCCATGGGGATACCAGGAGAGCTTGCCGGCCTCCATGCAGCCTGGTTGAAATATGGAAGGCTTCCGTGGAAAGATCTGTTCCAGCCAGCCATCCATCTCGCAAGAGATGGATTTGTTGTTGTGCCTTATCTAGCAGATGCCATTAAAAGTAAAGAGGATGATATACTAGGAGACCCTGGGTTGCGTAAAGTATTTGCACCTAATGGAAAATTACTGCAGACTAATGATACCTGCTACAATCCTGCCCTCGCCGACACATTGGATGCATTATCAACTGAGGGGCCACAAGCATTCTATAAAGGAAGCATTGGTGACAAGTTCATTAAGGATGTGAGAAATGCTGGTGGTGTTGCAACGATGCAGGATTTAAATAAATATAAAGTGAAAACCTCGAAACCAATGGCTGTCAATGCTATGGGATATACAGTACTTGGTATGCCCCCTCCTTCTAGTGGAACAGTGGGAATGTCTCTGGTGAGTTTTTATTTATCTATGTATTTGTTTTTTGGAATCATAATTTAGTTGTATCGCAGTTGGAAATGGTTAAATCATTAATTTCCATGTATATGGTTTCTTCTGCTTCTTGTTCCTGACACACCTGAGATTTTGGTGGGTTTCTTTTAAATCTCTGACTGTTTTTGCACCAATGGAGGAATTTTCTGTTATTGAATAAAAAATATTTATACTATGGTGTTAACACACCTTTTATGCCGTTAATTAGGTTCTGAATATCTTAGACAGCTACAAGTCATTAGATGCTGTGAAAGGTTTGCTTGGTCTGCATCGCCTCATTGAATCGTTCAAGCACATGTTTGCTATGAGGATGAATCTTGGAGACCCTGCTTTCGTAAATGTCACCGAGTATGTCTCTGATATGCTTTCTCCCTCATTTGCTCAGAGACTTCAGCAGAAGATTGTAGACAATACCACATTTGAACCCTCTTACTATCTGGCAAGGTAAGAATTATTCTAAAGCTAGGTTTTAGCTGTTATCGGCCCTTCATGTGTTTTTATGCATTCTAATTGTAAGTTTGTAAGATTTGTAGATAGAACCAAGCGTAACTAAGATGGCTAGGATCAAAAGTTACACAGATCAAGCAAGAATGATACACGGGAACTATACGTCATGTAAACTTTAGGCATCATCATAAACTATACGTCATCACCTTGCAATTAACAACATTTGTTCTAAAAAGCTTTAATTAGTTGATGCTTCTTGGAGATGCCATCTACTTCTTGCTAGCAAAGACCTTTGGCTCAGTTTTGGTGCACCTTTTTCAGATGGAGCCAATTAATAGACCATGGAACAAGCCACTTGTGCATAGTTGACGCTGATCGAAATGCAGTGTCTATAACGAGTACAGTTAATTCATTTTTTGGAGCTAAGGTGCTGTCACCATCGACAGGCATTGTGCTGAATAATGAGATGGACGACTTCTCTACACCAACGGAAATAACTCCTGACCATCTACCCCCAGCACCAGCAAATTTTATAGAACCAGAAAAGAGACCATTGTCTTCAATGACACCTATAATTATCATGAAGGTACATGCTATAACCCAAGTAGACAAAGTTCTGAACTTTGAATTTCACTTTGCGAACGAGCTTCAAACTTAGAAGGTGCCTTCTTGATTCCAACTGGATACAATGGAAAAGGCATTCAATCTAACAAATTAATTAGTTCTCATATGGTAAATGCTTTGCGTATGTCCACTAGCTTGACTCATTCGGAATTGCTCTTCTAGTTCAGTGATTCAATCCCTACCAAAACCATCTTTTGCTTGTGGTACATAATAGATTTAAAATGAAATCTTATAATTGAGTAAGAAGTACTCTTAGAAGGTAGAACAACATTGTTGTATTCACGAGGCAGCATATATCTTGATGATCAATTGAATATTCTTCTCACTAGATAGGTTTTTCAATAATTTGATAGCATGCATCTCAGACAGATGGCAGAAGCATATAATATGGGAATCCACTGAAACAAGTTTACCTGTTTTTGCTATTCAGGACAATCAGCTTGCAGGAGTTGTAGGAGCTAGTGGTGGACTCAATATAATTTCGGCGGTTGTCCAGGTCTTCCTGAATCACTTTATTCTTGGAATGGAACCTCTAAAAGCTGTCCAGCATCCAAGGGTTTATCACAAGGTTATTTGCTTGAAGTATATTTGATTTAATAAGATAAATGCATTAGATAGACCAAGGTCAATGTTTATAATCTTAGTATGTATGGTGTATCGGTATCGTCTATTGGGTGCTTTCAAAACCATGAGATAGAATAACAACAATAGTTCTTTGCCTAATAATACTATTTGTAGTTACTTTGATGTCGCTAGTGAGTTTGAACCCTCATTTCCCGAAAGTGTAGCTACTCGTACTTGTTCATAAACTTCACATCTTTAAAATTAAAAACTACATACATCTACTTCGTTCATTGTTTATATTTTGCTCAAATTTGACTGACTGAGTTGTTGATACTATTGCTCGCCGCAGCTCATCCCGAACGCGGTGCTTTACGAGAACTTCACCGCAATTAATGGAGAACACATTGAGCTTGCAAAGACTGCGAAGCAATTCTTGGAGCAAAGGGGTCACATCCTGCAGCGTATTTCCTCTGGCGCTGTCTCTCAGCTTGTTGTCCATGACCTTCGTGAGCCGGTTCCAAGCACGGGGAGGAAATCGAACCGTAAGGCTAAAATCAATAGCAACGCAATTTTCCACGGGTTGCTGACTGCAGTGAGCGATCCCAGGAAAGACGGAAGCCCTGCAGGGCTTTAGCTGTTGCATGCTCTCGAATGGAAGCCACAAGGCTCTACGCATTCCCCATTTTAATCCGATGTACAGTTATGAATGGGAAGTACCGATGGCTTCATGATTGAGTATTTATTATTGGAGTCATAGATAGCCTGGAGACATTAAAAGTTCAGTTATGAAATAATTTTACCATTGACTTCGACCGAGATCAGGTTGGAGACTAGAATTCATTTGTTCAGTTGACTGCAACCTACTGGAAATGCCAATGTTCACTATTTACATTTGCTAAAGCAATTGTGTTAGCTTTGTTATTGCATAACTTTGGTATCTGCATTAGCATATTTTGTAGAGCAGGAGCCGTAAAAACCTGTCTTATTCAGCAGAATTGGCTGCAATCCTGATGCATCCTAATCGCTATATCCAAGCTGAACATTCAAGTTTGTTTAATCACAGATAGGGATAACGGATCGAGTCGGGGTCGGGTTTTGCCTTCCCCACCCCGACCCGCCTCTCCCATCTCTGCACCCGACCCCGACCCCGACCCCGTCGGGGAATCGGGTCCCCACGAGTTCCCTGACCTCGCGGCGACAAGGCGAGGCGGCACAAGGCGGAGAGGCGGTGGCTTGAGGAGGCGAGGTGATGAGGCCGCAGCGTGAGGAGGTGAGGCGGTGCGAGACAGAGAGGCAGCGCGAGGTGGAGGCAGCGCAAGGCAGTGAGGCGGCGAGGCGGCGGCTTGAGGAGGCGAGGCAGTGAGGCGACAGCACGAGGAAGCGAGGCGGTGAGGCGGCGAGGGTTAGGGTAGAAGATAAGATTTGAAGTTATATATCTATTATATTATATATTATATTATATATATTAACTATTACCGAGGCAGACGCACGCGTCTCACGTTCGGTGTAAATGTGAAGTTATATATATATATTAAATATATTATATTAAATATATATATATATATATATATATATATATATATATATATATATATATTATATATACTAGAGGGCATGTGTCCACCAACGTTCGGTGGAAATTTAAAATTATATTATATATATTTATATTATTATATATATATAAATATTTTAGTAGATTTAAAAATTCAGGTCGGGTTCGAGGCAGGTTTTTCATACCCCAGACCCATCCCCGCCCCGCCTTTTAAAATTTGGGTTTTACCCGAACTCGACCCCGACCAGAGTCAACTCAGGTTTTCCCTATTGACTTCGAATCGGATCGGGTCGGATCAAGTCGGGTTAGGGTATTTTGCTATCCCTAATCACAGACAAACTCCATCAAGCTTTCCTAAGTGGCATTAAAGTGCAAAGCGGAAAAAAAATAAGATAAAATAAGAAATGATACATCAGTACAGTCTATCCATTCCAAATTTTTGCAGTTGGGTACCCAACTGCACCACCCTGCAGCAGGGTACCCGTTGTGTGTAGCTTTCACGATCATCGTGACGTAGAATATCGTGAAATCGACCGCATTTCAAGATTTCACGATCATTGTGAAATCCTAGACACATACTATAGGGAGGTGTAGTTGGGTACCCAACTGCAAAAAAAATTTCATCCTGAAGCATGTAGCTGAAATCATTAACTGTACTAACCTGCAGCATTTTTTTTTAAAAAAAAACTAATTATCTTCTATTTAAATAGTAGCATATGTGGGAGATTAAAATACAGTATAAGCCAGCGGGCCAGCCAACTATTAGTCTAAAATGTACAAACATAAGAAATAAATGCTTGTTGCGCCAACCAGCCTCTCTAGATATAAATACCAAAATATAATTAGTCATGCTATTCAAAAGGAAAATGATTTTCTTCAATAAAATGTTACAAGCTTGGTCTTCCAAGATTAGCTGCTTCTTGATTAGCTTCGGCCTCTTTGCAGTCCGTCTCCAAGGTGATTGGTGCGTCTTTGTATTGCAGGTTAACATACAAGTAGTTTAAGGCAATTTTAGTTGCCACAAGCTCTATCCATTGTGCCAAGGAAGCAGGGGCGCAAGTTGAGACAGTTAATAAACAGTGTCCATGTTCATTCCGCAGTAGGTAACCTAGCCCTCCGGTAGATGAACCAGATCGCCAGGAGCCGTCAATGTTGACTTTAAAGGAGTCTCTAGGTGGTTTACTTTACTGACATAACCTTCCATCAAGGATAACCTCTTTTCCCTTAGAGATAATGATTCCAAGCATATAATTGTACTCTAACAAGGCAGATCTAGTGATGTTAAGTAAATCTACTTTTTTATTTTCAAAAAAATAAAAGTTGCGAGCTTTCCAAATGAACCAGCAGATAGTCAATACAAGAGAAGAAATACATTTTAGTTATATAACCCAGTCACCAGAATCCAAGTGTCTCGTGATTGAAATTTTAAATCACAGTTTTCAATTAAATAATTCCAGATAAAATCAGTAGAAGAGCAACCAAAAAGAAAGTGATTAGCATCGTCCAAACCAGATACGCAAAAATAACACGATCTAGCCCTGATGAGTCCAATTTAGCGAGGAGTGAAGAGGTGGAGAGCCTATTGTGTAGAGCAACTTCCAGTTAAAGATCTTAATCTTTAGGGTAACATACAAGCCTCATAAGAGCTTTCAGTCTCTCCAATAGTCATTAAGGCCCAACTGGCTATCTAGGAGGTACCAATAAGCAGACTTCGTTAAAGAGCAGCCAGTTGAGGTCTCTTTCCATACCCAAAAATCATTAGGGGGAACTGGTGGTATCTTAATATTAAGGATGATGTCAATGAGGTGAGGTCCGCCTAAAGATCGTAATAGAGTCTCATTTCAGCTTTGTCCCTTTCCAAACCCAATTGGAATTTGCTTTCCAATTTATAGACCTGGGATTAGGAGATCCATATTTAGCTAGAATAATCATAGTCCATATGGAATCCTTCTTGTTAAGGAGATGGAGTAGTCTTTTGCACTGGAGGGCAGTACGGAAAAAGATAAAATCTTTGATTTCAAGCCCCTTAGAGCATTTAGGTTGACCAACTAAATTAAATTTCTTAGAATCCAACTGATCAACCCAAAAAAAATTTCGGGCAACTTATTCCAACCAATTAAATTAAATTTCTTAGAATCCAACTGATCAGCCCAAAAAAAATTCCGGGTAACTTGATTGAGTTTGTCAATGTACCTTTTTGGCATCCAAGATACGGGAAGAGAATAGATTGGGTCGAAACAATTGTAGAATTGAAAAGAGCGTGTTACGATTGTAGTTTGCAAATCCCTCTCTCACTAACGCAAGCAATTGTAGTTTGCAGTTTTTAGGGGTTTGTGCAGTTTTATATTGGTGAAACAACTTTTTACGAGAGAATCTTGAGATTCTGTGATGATATACTAGTAGAAGTTCATCTGCCACGATTGCATAGCTGGGGAAGATCAGCGTTGACAGAGTTCCTACTGCAAACAAAATCTAAAAGCGGTGAGTTGGTAATGGTTCTGACTAATATTGCAGTAAAAAAAAAATCAACTTGACCAGCTTATGGTACTCAGCAATGTACGCGTAGACTACGGATCTTAGGCAGGATAGCTGTAGGATTCACTAAAAATGTGATTCTTCAAGCCAGGGTCATTGTAGCGGGTCTTTAAGATCACTTATTATAGTGAATCCAACAGTTTTGCCGAAGTGACCCTTCAACGAATCCGGGTCACTACCTAAAAGAAGTTTTTTTAAATGTGGTACGACAATCAATAATGTGGTGACGGATGTTTTCTTTTATTATATATACATGATGTGGGTGCGCTTGGAGGTAAGGTTGAAGACGGGGTTCAACGAGAGGCAATACACCATGTTGCCAAGGAAGCTAGAGGTAATGATCTAGTTATCACCACCACCCTTGCAAGTGTGCAAGTAATAGGATTATCCACATATAAAGAATCATAGGTGAAGATGGCATAAGGCTTAAAAAATATAGATAATAATGTGAAAACATGGAGTTCCTTTTTTTAATTGGGGTTTAATGAAAGAAAAGGCACTTAAGCTGAGTTTACAGTATGGTCGGGCAATTATATTGATGAGGATATCGGGATATAAGACTATAGTCGTAAAGAGTAGAAGATAGAATTATGAAGAGGATCAACAAATTTATGAAGAGATAGCAAGGAAGAGGAAGGTGGAGAGAGACTGAGAGAGAGAGAGATGAGGGCATGCCCCAAGTTTGCTTTAGTTGCAGAGGCATATAGGAATTCGGATTGAAGGGAAGGGGAAAAGGTTGTTGGATGCACATCTCTTCTCTTCTGCTATCTCTTCCTCTTAACTCAATCTATCCGCTTCTCATTCTATCTTAGGAGCAATAGAAAAACTATAAAATAAAATGGTTATACCTAGCACATTGGTGAGGTCGCGAGAGCTTTTAATGATCACTGATGCAGTAAGTTTCTTGGCCCTTTTTTTTAGTGTCATCACCAACCACATGCATAGCAGAATGACACGTCACATGGTAATTAGGAAAGGAAAATTGTTAGAATAATTGTGGATAATTCTATAAATTGGGCTAAGCTAAAAGGAAAGGATAGTGAATGCCACAAATCCACATAGTAGAGAAGATATTTGCAATGTTATGCTTTGATAAAGAACATACACAGCTTGAGATAATGCAAGAATGATAGATGTTTATCTAAAAAATCATAAAATTTTTCAACATTTCTAAAAAAAATCAGAAAGTTACTAGCGAGTCAGGAGTTATTCATATGAGCAAGGAGATAATTGTATACATCCAATTGATAAAATTTGCTTTTGCACAAACACCAAAAACATCTCATAAATTTCATTATATTCAAGTTGAAGGAGTGATACTGCTCAAGATGCTTAATCCTTTAAATCTTCATATAGGAAGAGTTCAACGAATAGAATGGAGGTTCACAGTCACTAATCTAGAAGGAACAAGCGGGATAAAGAACTATCCTAAAAATTATCATTTATGCCTTGGTTGCATAGAAGGTCTTTGGCCGCAAAGGAAATGAAAATATATACAGATTATCTTCCTTGAGTGATAGTATTTCTAATTGCATAAAACAATAGAAGTGTAGTGTAACAGAGCAAATACGGGAATGAGAATTCAAAATAAAATCTGGGGAGCATGGAAGTTATTAATAAAGATAAGACTAAGGAAAATCATGAATTGATATCGATGAAAATCACAGTATGAATGCCACCATGGACAAAAAGCATCACATAATTTCATGGCAATTTTGGAGGTAAAAGTAATTGATTACTAGACTTCGTACTGGCTAGTAAAATGGATGCGCTACAAACGAAATCACTACTGGCACTTTACACCAGACTAGAGATCACAGGTCGGAGTTGATCATGCAGAGAGAATTGCTCGATCAATATAGAAGGTACCTTGTCCATGCAATCCACGCGCGATAAAGTGGGGTACCGATGAACAGGGCCGACCCTTTACCCGATCATCTCTTCTCAGTGGAGTGGGGTACCGATGAACAGCCCTCAATCCCGTGACAGTATGCTGGCGGAACCAAAAGGTCCGCCAACCTTCTGGCTTGCCCCTATTTCCAAAACGCAATTATTGGTGCCAATGCCAGATCTGCACCAAAAATCTGCAGCTGCTGCTTTAAATAATAAATGTCTCGTCCACCACCACAAAGACGCAAACGAGTGGCACTCATTTCCATTTGGATCGGTCAGTGGCACGCGCGATAAAGGTGAAAGTAACAACTAAAGAACTAATGGTTCAAATAAAATGCACTGATCGAGCATAGGACACCAAGAGTAAAATTATCAAAATTGATAATATGTTGCAGGTTGTATCCTCCTCACAGTTCAAATATCCATCTCACCTATCAAATTTACAAGGAGAACCATTCAACAATGTTAATTGAGAAGAGAAAACACTAGCAACAAGCCATTTCGCAAATAATAAGGTAATGCTTACCATCATAAGATGCAGGCTGCAGAAATCACAGGCATGTAAAATAGTTGCCAGCTGGGCCAGACCACTATCGTGCAAGGGTGCAGAAATCGAACTCGATTAGTAAGTTTGTAACTCGATATTAGATCCAGCATAAAAGGGAAAGACAGAAGCTTTGACCAACCAAATGAAAGGATTGCTAAGGCCCAGTTGTTCACTCTAACTCCAGTAGCATGTAGACATAAAAGAGCAATAACAAAATATGAAAGTACAAGTCCCAAGCCCCAGTACCTAGTTAATAGTATCATCTCTCTTTTCTACATCAAGCATGTTTGCAGAATAATAAAAAGTAGTGCGCAGCATCAAGCAAGCAATCATTGTCAAATTCAAATAGCCAGCAAAAAAAACATTTAGTTGGTCTGCATTCCTTCTGCGTGGTATTTGTCCAAATCAGCATCAAGGGAAGCAGTAGATATTGGTTCACCACGTCCTCTACCACGACCTCGGCTACTCCCCTTTCCACGGGAACCACCACCTCGTGGCCTTCCTGTCATACCCCTTCCTGGTGCAATTCTGCATTTTGAAAGTTAAAAAAAGGAAATCATACTTATAGTCATGATATAATTAAGGAAACAAAACCTCCATATGTACACTGCTCAAAGTAAGAGGCAAATGCAACATCCAGGCGATTTAGATATGGGTGTTAGATTTGAGATAGAAAACACTTAAGAATTATCAGCGCCTGATTTGCTTAGCCAAGAAAACAATATAGACATGCAGGTAACAGTACTATATCTACATATGTATATGCACACAACCTAGGGACATAGCACGTGAAAATGGATTGCAATATATATGCATATACAAACACATACAGTAGTAGACAATCTACACCAGAAGACATTTCACAGAAATGAACTAATGTGCACTATTATTTTCTGGAGAATCGACTTTTCAGCCACGACAAGAAACTACCATTAATTTCTTATCCAGGTTATCATTATGCTTTTGACTTTGTACAATATAGCATATTAGTAAAACAATACACACCACATTCTCGTGAAGCATGAAGCTTGGGATTACTAATTTAGTTATTCATGCATTAAATTTGGATTAAACAATAAACTAATTCTTGCGTACATTGAGAATGTTTTAATCGTGATAAGATTGCAAGATGATTTATAGGTCTCTATTTGTTAGCAAGTCTCATGTCTAGAAGTTTTTAATATGCGATCCATGTTGATATGCACAAACTATGCAAGTGCTAATGTATGAATAACAAATTGCTCCTGCTCCAGTGAAATGAACCAGGGAAAACAATTCCTCAATATTCTCAATGCCAATTTACAACATAATTAGTGACATATTTAAATTTTTGATGTATTTGTAAAGCATTTGTTTTAAATAAAATATCAAGTAAAATAAGATGATCAGCATGGTGCAACTGAAATGAAGAGAACAATCAGATATCCAATCTAAGGTAATGTCAATATCATTTGCCAACTTTTTCTGTCCCAATTGTAGCTGGTATATAGCAATGAAACTCGTCAATTTTGTAGACTTGGTTTGAAGTCACAATATATACATAAAAAGAGGGATCATTTCTTTTCCAAACATAAAGTGTGAAATATGGCTCAGAACCTACAACAAAAAATTAGTAAAAATATATTCATTGAGAAACCTAAAAAATGTGTGGACATAATTTTTTCCAAACCAACACCAAAAGACGCTAGATATCAGGTAGGTCAGTAGGTTTTCTATTATATGCATCTGTCTAACAGCTTGGGCAATAGATTAGCCAAGAATATACATGTAAGAATAAGTCAAAAGCAAAGTAATCGAATAGAAAATAATATAACAAAAAAGATATTCTTGATGAAAATCAGGTTACAAACCCTTTAGAGAAACCATTAGGATTTCCAAAGTTGCCATTAGAGACTTGAGGTACAGCAGCAGTTGTTGGAATATTTGTTCCAATAATTTCTATTTTCATTGGTTTCCCATCAAGCAGCACATTGTTGTATCTTTTCACAGCTGCTAAAGCATCAGTCCGCCTTGAAAATACAGCTTCAGCAGTTCCCTAGGATTATTAAGTCAAACATGAGAGGTCGATGACTATATTCAAACCAAAAACTGCAGGAAAGTTAAATCAAGTACCTTAGATCTTCCACTTCTATCATAATTTATTGAATACCGCTTTAAATCGCCAATTTCTGAAAAAAGTTCCTGAACAAACAAAATACATTATCAATGATAGCAAAAAAAAATGCATAGCAACCTCGACCAAATTGAATATAAAGCAAAAAAGGAAATCCACTAATATACATCAAAAACAGAAACTTACAACTGGATATTAGAAAATGTAATCAAGCTCATACATCGAAAATAGTAAAACAAATTGTAGTACTTTGTTTTTCTTGAAGCATGATCTTAAATTAAAGAGGATAATCAAATAATATGCCACCAACAGAACTATCAAAATATGTCAATGCTATATTCCTTGTTCTAAGCTAGCATTCTTCGTCCATTCATAGTGACATTATTTCAATTGATCTACCAAGTACCAATATTGAGAGTCCTGAGATATACGAGAGAAAACACCCAACTTATACCTAACAAATAACAGGTTATCTTTTGAGAAGATATCGTCTAAGAAAGAAAACTATATATATAGTTCCATTTCCTAAAACACGGAATCAAAGGGTAACGAAGGACAAACATCAAGCACCAAGATATCAAAACAAAGAAGAATATTAGGCTGCAAAAAAAAAGCACCTTAATGTCCTCGTTGGAAACTCCGTAATCTAAGTTGGAAATATAGAGCTTGGTGCCGGTCTCAATAGAGGAAGCCCTGGCCGCTGGAGCAGGATAGGCGCTCATCTGAGGCGCGTACATGTCGTGCTGCCACGCCGAGTCCGGAGCCTGGGATCGCAGATCAGGTGAGAAACCCTAACCCGGAGGTGATGATTCGGCCGCAACGGCGGAGATCAGAGATCGAGGCGTTCGGGGAAACCCTAATCGTACCTTCCCAATTGAATATGGGGCAGACCGGTTCGCCGATCGGTTGGGGAGGCGACGGGCGGGTCCGGCACCGCCTCCGCGGGCGCGACCGCGGCCGTCGCCGTTGCTGGACTTCTTGTTGTTCTTGATGATATCATCCAGGGACATGTCCAGAGCGCTCGACATCTTCGATTGATTGAGGATGGAGCAGCGAATGACGAATTGGAGAAGAGCTTTGGTATATCGACGATTAGGGTTGCTGTGTTGGAGGATTAGGGAAGTGGGCGACGAGATTGGGAAGAGCCCAACGAGCCGCTCTTGGCATGGGCACTTCAGGGAGGCAAATTACGCGGAGGGAGGACTTAAATAGAGGGAAAAAAATATGAACATAAATTTTTTTTTTCGCACAATATAAATAATTTAATGTTACTAGTATTTTTATAATCATAATTTTTTTTAACAATTATTAAGATTATCAGATAGTTATTAATTCATATATAAAGGAATATTCTAAATTATTGCGTAGATCGCGTGAGGACTTGTTTGATAGAAATAAATCAGTAATTTTTATTTTTTTAATTATATTTATTTTGAATTTATAAAATTAATAGTTTTTATTTGATGTAAAATCGATGTTGGTGGGGGTGGTAACATGATTCATATAAACAACGTTTTTTGAAATCATTTTGTTAATTAACATATAGTTATTGATAAACCGGATTACACAAACGGATTTGGATTTGGAAACTAATATTTTTGTATTTTATAGGTAAAAATCAAAACTAATATTTGCTTGAAAATAAGCTTACAGCTAAGACATCCAATCTACTAGCTTGGAACATAAATCTACAAATAAGTAAAGTTTAAAAAGAAAGCGATACTCACGGACCCTCTTGAGTTGGAAAGGGGTCATCTTGCCTTTTTTTTTACCGGTCTAACTCTAATAGAAGATGCAGATTACACACAATCAAGGCAGCAATCTCATATATGCATGGGTGAGTTGTTAGTGAAAGAATGAGAGGCCTTTACAATACAAATCAAGGGGGAGGCTAGTCCTCTGAATTCCCTTGCGGCCATCCTTGTAGCCTTGTGCAACCTACAAAGGCCATGGCATGAGTGTAGAGAGATACTCAAGAAACAACTACAAGAATGAGCAGGAGACTTAGTCCCCGTTTGGCACTGTACTACTTTTGACTGTGCTAGGACAAAAAGCAGAAGCCCCCACTGTATGTGTCAGGCCCTGGATCAGTGGGCCTGGCCCAAGCCCAAACGCACACCAAAGCAATCGGGATGGAGCCCAATTTGTCTGATCAACCCTTAATGTTGACCAAAAATCACACAAAGGGGTTGCGTCGTTGTCTTCTCCGCGCGCATCGGACGTGGACGCTGGCACGGCGACTTCTTCAGCTCCAGGTGAAGGACGCGGGCTTCGGCAGGAGAGGGCGAGCAGCGCCTCCTCCCTATAAAGATCGATCGAGAGGATTGGGAGGGCGACCACCAGTGCGAGGGATTAAAGGGATTAGCAGCAAGCGCCAGAGCTTAGGGAAGCTTCGGCGAGGAGAGATTCGTGCGAGTGAATCTAAGCGACTGTAGCCGGCGTCTGGAGAGACGACCGGCAAGGGAGGGGAAGAGGGTGTCGTTCGACGGGGGTCGGCGGCGAGGTTTGAGAGGTTTTTTTGTAGCTTTCCAACTGTGAATAAGAAGTTTTTCCTCTCCTTCTTCTGATTCCCCTATTTCTGTTCGGCGTGTCTTCATCTCATCCAGCGAGGCTTCAGCGGCTGGCAGCGGGCAAGTGGTCGGCGACGAGAAGCTGAGGGGAAGCAGGCGTCTTTTCTCTACCGACAACTGCTCGAACGTAGGCGGCGTTCGAGCGGATGAAGACGACGAACGACGAGCGTTCGTTCGATATGAGGGCGTTCGATTCGAGGAGCACTATTCCAATTTTGACTGGGTCAAAATCGAAAGAGTGAAATTCGGCTGCGGCAAAGATTTACGCTGTGATGTGAGCACGATGTCAGCGCTCCGATTTTGAGAGCGATGCGTGTAGAATTTAGTCGGCTGATGTTGGTGCGACATCAGCAACCCAAATTAATTCAGCAACGGCGATTTTGACCAGAGAGGTTTGACTTTTAATTTTAGGGTTAGGGTTTTCCAGCTCTTTCGATCGTGTTTTCATTGATTTGGGGATAATAATTGTATGGGGAATTAGGGTTTCATATTTGGGAGTGAGATTTTGTCCGGAAACCCTAGGGTGTCACGCGGTCTGGTGTTCCATCGGAGAACCTTAGGCTAGGGCATGACAATTGGTATCAGAGCTAGACTGTGGGCCCATACCCATAGGTCGGAGTGACACATTGGCGGGACAACGTAGTAAGACGGCTACTTCACCGAGGAAGGTGAAGGTTAGGCAGAAGTTCCAGAAGATCACCCACACTGCTAGAGGGGCATCAGAGGACGTGTGTCCTAAGCAGGACAAAGGTAAACCAAGGTGGCGGCTGAACCTGAAGAGATGGTAAACCAGGGTGATCGAATAGCATAGATTGAGAAGGTGCTCGGTCTGACGGGCGATGGGACGACATGGTGGTTCCCTAGGTGGAGATTCTTCAGAGAACAGTGGAGGCTCAAAGATTGCAGATTGAGGCCCAGAGATTGCAGATCGAGCTTCTGTAGCAGACTTTGGAGGGTCTGATCGACCTGCCAGAACAGATGGCCCGCATGCGAGTGGAGATGCAGGCAGAGATCGTGGTATGATGCCTTGCATTTTGGTAGTATTTTCTGATATTATTTTATCAGAAAACAAGGTATATTCTGATGCTTTTAGGTAATATTCAGGCTTATTTATTTGCTTTGTTCAGAATATTTACTTTTCCTTGTCTTTATGCAATTTCAGGTAAAATCACTCATTTTTAGAGGTTATTTGAAGATTCTAAAGCCATGGAGTGATTTCTAGTGATGAGACAAGGCTACACAAAAAAATTGGGATCAATCAGAGCTTCCTTTGAAAAATACGGCTAGGTGAACCCCATGGGGTTCACCGGTGCTTTCACCAGATGTCCAAAAATTCACAGCAGACTTCATCGCCCGTGATTCTTACTAGGCAGCCCGACACCTACTCGAATTTTTGATGATTTTGAGCCCAATTGATGTCCAAATTTGGCAAGTGAGGACTTTTTGGAAAGCTAATTTGAAGGAGAACACAAGGAATATAAAAGCCCTAATTGTTATTGCCAATTTGGAGAGAAATCATAGGATGAAGCGGCTAGGGCGAGTAGGGCTGGCGACAAGGACTTCCGGAGAGGATTTTGGGGCGATTTCACAACGGATCTTCACCAAACTTGGAGGAAACGTTCACATCATCTTCTCCTACCTCTCCTTTATCTTTGTTTCTAGTTTTCTTTGTCGATTTGAGAGATTTGTGTGGATTTGTATGGCTTTTCTAGTTTAAACCTTTATTTGGGGCTCAGATGAAGCCCTTTTACTTGATCTATTGTATGAACTAAACTTTCTTGATGTTTTTAGACTTATTTGAGCATATTTTATTTAGTTGTGCTTATTTCATAATATTACCTTGATCAAGTAATATTGTGTATTAGTCGACACGATTCATACCAAGAGGAGGATCATGGCAGTGGAACACCTAGGTAAAACTTGTGAATCCATGACACAAGAGTGCTTGGTTTTCGCTTGAGGGTAATATAATTTTTCATAGAACTTATTGGGTTTATCTGGAACGATCCACAACGAGAGTAGGAAACCATTCCGGATAAGCACCAGGGTGTACCACCGAGAGGGGCATCCTATAACTTAGGGAAGATTCCTTATGTAAAATGATAAACTCATGCATCAACTAAATTTTAGTTCAGATAGATCAATCAATGTGGTGAATTCCATAGTCCTGATATCTCTCAATTAGACACCCTTCATATTTTTATCGTTACTTTTCCTATTTTATTTATAGTTGAGTTATTTACTTTATTCCCAAAACACAAAAAATTGGATTGCTAAGCTTCTAAATATCAGAATAGTTGGTACTTGACCTAGCTCCCTGTGGGATCGACAATCTTTTATATTACTTCGATAACACCGTGCGCTTGCGGTGCGTGTCAAGTTTTTGGCACCGTTGCCGAGGAGCTTCGGTCAATATTAGCAAATTTCTGAAATTTAGTAGACTAAGAATTTTTCTTTTTCTTCCTTTTTATTTTTATTTTATTTTAGATATTTCTTTTCTTAAGCTTTATAATTGTGTCTAATCAATATTTTTTTGCAAAGTAGCTTAAGAACAGGTGATCTGTATGACCTAGATTTTGAAGCCTTTATCTTTGAATCTGAAGAATGCCCGAGTATCTTTGGCTGCTGGAAATATGAACAACAAGACTTTGAGAGATTATGCTGCTCCATCTATACAACATTTACAATTGGGAATTGTTTGCCCGAATGTGGAAGCCAGCAGTTTTGAGATCAAGCCTGCACTACTGTCGATGGTTCAACAGAACCAATTTGGAGGCTCTCCCCTAGAAGACCCTTACATGCATTTAGCTATTTTTTTAGAATATTGTGATACTTTGAAATTAAATGGTGTCTCCTCTGATGCAATCCGACTAAGACTTTTTCCTTTTTCTTTTAGGGACCAAGCGTGGATATGGCTACACTCCTTACCACCAGGATCAATCACTACATGGGACTAGTTCTCCCAAGTTTTCCTTTCCAAATACTTTCCTCAAAGCAAAACTATGTGGTTTCGTAACCAGATTATAAGCTTTACTCAGAAAGATAGGGAATCACTCTATGAAGCATGGGACAGATTTAAAGAACTTCAAAGAATACGCCCACATCGTGGACTTCAAAATTGGGTAATTATTCACATTTTTTTATAATGGTCTAAATTATAACACGAGGCATATTGTTGATGTAGCTGCTGGTGGGGCTTTGATGAACAAGACTGTAGATGATGCTATCAACCTGCTAGAGGATATGGCCCTCAATCATAGTCAATGGTCAGGTGAGAGAGTTAACTCATATAGAGCTACAACTCCAAGTAAGTATGATTTGCATGAATTGAGCTTGTTAGCTGCGAAGGTAGATAATTTATCGCGAAAGTTAGATTCTTTCATTATCAATTCAGTTGAAGCCACTAATGGTTATTGTGAATTTTGTGGAATTTCAGGATATAACTTTGCTGAATGCCAATTAGGAATCTCACAACCTGCACCTTTTGGAGAGCAAGCCAACACCTTTTGGAATCTCAACCCTAAACCACAGTTAGACCCATTTTCTAATACATACAATCCAAGTTGGTGGGGCTATGAAAATTTTTCCTATGAGAACAATCCCAACACAATTCCCCAACTTAGCTATAGGCAACCTCCTACATTCCAACCGAGGTAGTTTGTGTCACCTCAAAAGTATAACCTTGAGTCACTACTAGAGACTATTGTAGCTGCACAAACTAAGGAAAATGAGAGTGTTTGTGAAGTCATTAAGCAACTAACATCTAAAGTAGATGCTCTCGATGCCCATAATAAGAAGTTGGAAACCCAATTGGCTAATCAAGCTAGCACCTCTACAATAGCCTCTAGTAAACTCTCATCTCAACCTGAAATAGACATAAGAGAATATTGTGATGCAATTATAACTTGCAATGGGAAACAACTTGAGGAGCCTAGGATGCCTGCACATGACACTGAGATTAGATCTCCTAATATACTTCAACCTGTAAAATCAATTGAGGAGATGGAACATGAGAAATCACCTAAAGATATAACTTCTTTTGTAGGGTCTTGTCATAATGTTGATGTTGTTGAGGAAGTGGTTAACCAAGATGTGATTGACGAATTGCTTGTGTATCTATAAATATCTGTTTTGCAGCTAAAGAGAAGGTGAAGGATAATGAAAAAGCTCAACATTTTGCTATACTCCTTGATTCAACTGAACCAGTCGACTTAAGAAAGGTACAATTTGAAAATTTATATAAGGAAATAACCAAGGTAACTGATGAAGGTAAAATAGGCTTGAAATCATTCTCTGAACCTTTAAGTTATGAACCCCTTGGTAATTACATCTATATTCTGATCTATGAATAACACTACAGTCGAGCTTATGACCTTAAACAAGCACTTCTTGGGAGGCAACCCAAGTCTTTTCTGCTTTCCTTTACTTTAGCATTATGTGTTTTATT
This sequence comes from Costus lasius, assembly GCA_027563935.2. NCBI lineage: Eukaryota > Viridiplantae > Streptophyta > Magnoliopsida > Zingiberales > Costaceae > Costus > Costus lasius. The sequence goes on along the minus strand of CM050447.1, from coordinate 42,700,965 downwards.
TAATTAGTCTTTTGATTTTGAAGTTATGTAGTTTGTTTTGCCTTCTATTAGAATGCTGATGATTTTTTCTTTCTTATCACTATAGGAAAACCCAAAAATCAAAGTTTTGGATCTTTTAGATTCATCACCCTGTGATAGGACTTTTAAAGGAAGAGTAAAGGTGCCAAGGTGAACTTCATGAAGAGATGATGAGATTTGAGGAGATGGTGATGATGATGAAGACGATCCCCCAGAAGGAAGGTATCGAAATGAACTCTAATGATGAGGACTTCAAGCCTAAGAGGAAGAAGTGAGTATTACTTTCTCGTATTCCCCCCCCCCCCTCCACTCTCTCACGACACATTGATTGCATAGAGGACTATGCAAATTTTTATGTGAGGAGGAAATGATTCTGATGCTTATTCTTTCTATCTCTCAGTCTTCTAACTATTCATTTCGAATTATATTCTAACTGACTCTGACTTTTGCTATGTTTGTGATACATGAGTGTGATATTTTAACTATGTTGTGATGATAGCTATGCTCTATTTGACTCTGATTTTGTGATGATGATGCTGTGGTGATACTATGACACTTTGATGTGAGGATTACTCTACTGATGACTTCATGATGCATGTTGATGATTCTGGGATACGTGGGGAAGTGCTGAAACTCTAATGTTATAGATATGCTACTTTGCTAATGATTTGGTAATCTCTGTTGCAATACTTTTTTTATATTGTTATTTACTACTATAATGTTCTATTTTGCTACTGATACTCTTTTGTACTGATACTGTGGTGGTTTCATGACATTTTTATGATATTTTATTCATGTTGTGAAGCTATGGTACTTGACACTTTATGATTTGATTGTGATGCTACTCTTTGTAATAGTATATTTTTATGTGTGGATGCGACATTTTCTGATGACACTTTTGCGAATTGGTTTTATAATGCTATTGAGATATTTTATATATTTATCATGCTATTGTGATATATTGTTGTGATGATATTTTTTTTTGGATATTCTTGTCTGGATTATGACAGTGTGATTATGTGATACTTCTATTATTATACATTGAGTCTGATTCAAGTATTTTGTATGAATGATATTGCAATATTTTGATAATCTTTCCATGATGAATTGTTGATTCCATGATACACCACGATATCTATAATAATGCTGTGATCCTATGATAGCCATGTGTAAACTTTGAGATTGAATATATGCATGGTAGGAAGTGGTTATGATATGTTGAATGCACCATCCAATTAGAAAATATTCTATGATCATATCCAGTTGTTCTATGATTCTGAAATCTTTTGATTGGAATGATTGAAACTATTGATTAGTGGGTTACACATTTCTGTGAATGTTCAAGGATGACAAGCTAGTAGTTTACATATGATTTCATATTGAGGTACATATTTACTTATTCATTCCATGATTTCATACTACTTGTTGGGAAATGATCATAAGTGTGATATGTAGAGCATGATATTAAAAAAAAGAAAAAAAGAAAAAATAATAAAAAATAAATACTCTTCTACTTGGCACTACGGAAAATTGGCAGTGGTACCTAAGACATGAGTTGAAGTCTAATATTATATTCTGTTTTGAAGACTCCTCTACTTGGGACTGCGAAAATTGGCAGTGGTACCTAAGACATGAGTTAAAGTCTAATATCACCTTCTTTTTTAAAAGCTGGTGTCAATACTTGAATACAATGAGAGGTGATCATACTTGTTCTTCAATAATACATTTGTGTCTGACCCAACAAGTTGATTTTAGATAAATTGGATTTGTATAAGTAGTATGTGTGCTAAATTGAGTTATTGTATGCCCCTAGCTGAATGTCTTGAGTTCTAGAGATTGTGGGATCTATCTGCTGAACTTTTTGATCAATATCTCATCATTTGATTTCTCATATCTAGATCATGGATTGCTTATAGATATTCTCTGACTTGGATGCATGTTTTCATCTAGTATAACTTCTTTCACACTTGTCATGTGTTTCATCTCAGTTTATTGCTTGAGGACAAGCACAGATTTGAGTCTGAGAGTATTATAAAAGCTTACCATCAGTTTTGGTAGCTTGTTTTGTGAGAGGTGATAAAGTTTGTCTTGCAATAACAAATTTGTGTCTGGCCCAACATTTGATTTTGGATGAATTGAATAGGTGAATCTAGCATGTATGCTAGACTGGATTCTTTGTATGCTCATAGCTGAATGCCTTATCATTTAATGATTGTGGGACCTGCTTGATTCAATTCTTGTTAATAGACTCATCATCTGATTTCTCAAACTAGATAATGGTTAGCTCATGGAAATATATGACTTGGTTGCATGCTTTCAACTTGAATAACTTCTTCCATACCTGATATATGTTTCATATTAGTTTATTGCTTGAGGACAAGCAAAGATTTAAGTCTGGGAATGTTTGATGCCTTGCATTTTGGTAGTATTTTCTGATATCATTTTATCTAAAAACAAGGCATATTCTGATGCTTTTATGTAATATTCAGGCTTATTTACTTGCTTTATTCAGAATCTTCACTTTTCCTTGTCTTTATGCAATTTCAGATAAAATCACTCATTTCTAGAGGTTATTTGGAGATTCTAAAGCCATGCAGTGATTTCTAGTGATGAGACAAGGCTACACAAAAAATTTGGGATCAATCAGAGCTTTCTTTGAAAAATATGGCCAGGTGAACCCCATGGGGTTCACAGGTGCTTTCACCGGATGCCCGAAAATTCACAGCAGACTTCACCACCTGGTGAACCCCATGGGGTTCACCCATGATTCTTACTGGGCAGCCCGACACCTGCTCGAATTTTTAGTGATTTTCAGCCCAATTGATGTCCAAATTTGGCAAGTGAGGATTTTTGGAAAGCTAATTCGAAGGAGAACACAAGGAATATAAAAGCCCTAATTTTTATTGCCAATTTGGAGAGAAATCGTGGGACGAAGCGGCTAAGGCTGGCGACAAGGGCTTCCGGAGAGAATTTTGGGGCGATTTCACAACGGATCTTCACCAAACTTGGAGGAAACATTCGCATCATCTTCTCCGTTCGCATCATCACAACGGATTTTCGGACGAAGAGGCAGACCCTTTCCCTGGCAGGACAGAGGTTCACCGGGACAACGAGAGCCACAACGTCCTGCGGGAAGGATGAATGCAGATACGAAGCCACAGGGTTGCTTCTTGTGCGGTGGTCCTCACTAGATGAGGGAGTGCCCCATAAGACAAAAGATCACGGCTATCGTAACCTAGGAGATAGCTGAGGAAGCTGAGATCAACACCGAGGAGGTGAGGGTCGGTGCGCTACAGATAATTCCGAACACTACCACGGGGGCGCAACAGTGTCAAATCGGGGCGATGGTTGCGATGGATCCGCCCGTGAGAGACATCGAGGGCGATGTCCAAGTTGGGCGACGAAAAATTGTTAGGCCCTAGATCAGTGGGCCTGTTCCAAGCCCAAACGCACGCCAAAGCAATCAGGACGGAGCCCAATTTGTTCGATCAACCCTTAATGTTGACTAGAAATCACGCAAAGGAGCGGCATCATTGTCTTCTCTGCGCGCATTGGACACGGAGGCTGGCGTGGCGACTTCTTCAGCTCCAGGCAAAGGATGCGGGCTTCGTAGGAGAGGGCGAGCGGCTCTTCCTCTCTATAAAGATCGATCAAGAGGATTGGGAGGGCGACCACCAATGCGAGGGATCAGAGGGATTAGCACCAAGCGCCGGAGCTTAGGGAAGCTTCGGCGAGGAGAGATTCGTGCGAGTGAATCTGAGCGACTGTAGCCGGTGTCTGGAGAGACGACCAGCGAGGGAGGGGAAGAGGGTGTCATTCGACGAGGGTCGGCGGCGAGGTTTGAGAGGTTTTTTTTGTAGTTTTCCAACAGTGAATAAGAAGCTTTTCCTCTCCTTCTTCTGATTCCCCTGTTTCTGTTCGGCATGTCTTCATCTCATCTGGTGAGGCTTCGGCGGCTGGCAACGGGCAAGTGGTCAGCGACGAGAAGCTAAGGGGAAGCGGGCGACTTTCCTCTACCGGCAACGGCTCGAACGTAGGCGGCGTTCGAGCGGACGAAGACGACGAACGACGAGCGTTCATTTGATACGAGGGCGTTCAATTCTAGGAGCATTGTTCTGATTTTGACCGGGTCAAAATCGGAAGAGTGAAATTCGGCTGCGACGAAAATTTGCGCGGTGACGTGAGCACGATGTCAACGCTCCGATTTTGCGAGCGCGCGCGCGGAATTTAGTCGGCTGACGTCGGTGCGACGTCAACAACCCAAATTAATTCGGGAGCGGAGATTTTGATCAGAGAGGTTTGACTTTTAATTTTAGGGTTAGGGTTTTCAGGCTCTTTCGATCGTGTTTTCATTGATTTGGGGATAATAATTGTACGAAAAATTAGGGTTTTATATTTGGAGGTGAGATTTTGTCCGGAAACCCTAGGGTGTCACGCGGTCTGGGGTTCCGTCGGAGAACCTTAGGCCAGGGCATGACAGTATGTGTGTTTATTTAATATGCTGTGCGGCATAACAATATAAGTTTTTACATTGTTCTCCAAAGTAGCAAAAGCTTGTTTTTCGCTACGACAGCACAGGCACCTCAGGGAGTGTTAATGTCATTATGCCCAGGTTTGAATCTTCCTCCCTACATTATATTAACATTTATTAATATTATATTATGTATATTTTACTAAAAATTAATATACTAATATATATTGATTAACATAGTTATTTTAAAAAAATTATTCTAAGTAACTAATCTTATAAAAAAGTTTCAAAAAATATAAATATATATTTATTTATAAGACATACATATGGCACTTTACTTTATAAATATAATTCTTAGTTATTAAATTTATAAAAATTAATAATATTATAAATTTTATAAAATAAAAAATTAAATTTTATTTAATTATAAGATCTGCATATGACAACTATACATATTTATATAATTTTAACTTTAATATGTATTGCTAATTAATATTATATATATTAAAATTTAATTAAGTAGTATATTAATAGCATGTGCTATAGTGATAGTACAGCTATCACAGCGCAGCTGCGACAGCGCAGTAGAATCAAACTGGGCCTTAGCTTGCTTGGAGAAACCTCTCAAGATCTCGGCCTGATGGTTCTCTTCATGTTGAGTCTTAGCTTGGAGCAACCATTTTCTCATATGGATGGCTGACGACTTGATGCGTTGCATTTATATAGTGTTTTTGCCTATGTTTTAGATCATATTTTGGGCTTGTTCGCATGATTTTGTGTTACTTTTAGTGTTTTTTATCTTACTTTGCACATACTCTTTACTTTTTCTGGTTTTATTAAAAATGTAGGTAAAAAGGCGTAAAAATGATGAATTTTGGGAGATTTGAAGCCATAATGAGATTCCCGACGAGATCAGAGCCCACACGTCAAATTTGGAGCAAAAACGGTGAAAAACGAGACATTTACGGCCTTGACCGTAATTGTGGATTCGGCCGTAAACACGACGACGAGCGGGAGATGAAAATCGGCTAAGTCTAAAAGTCCACCGAAACTTTCACGCACGGGCCGTAAAAGTTTCTGTGACCAAAAGCATTATACGCCGAGAGAATTACGGCGGAAGCCGTAAACACATCACAGGCCGTAAAAGTTTTCGCCCGACGAGTTTTTCGCTCGATTCTCACTCGTTTTGAACCGGATTTGGACCAAACTTTGGAGAACCGTTCCTTGATGGGTTCTAAACTGGTCTAGCTATAAAAGGTGGGATTTTGATTGGTTTAAGGGGGACTTCTAGGCACGAAAACGAGAGGAGGCGGCGGCGACGGCGAGAATTGATTCCAGGGCAGAAAACGAATAAGAAAGCCGCGCAAAGGAAGAATTAGAGGGTTGATCTTCATCTCCACGTCGAGGGGAAGCCTTTCTACTATCTTGTCTAGCGATTTCTTGTATTTTTATTGAGTTTTCATGCGATTTTCATCAATGAACATGCTGTTTGTTATGAACATGAATGTGTAAACCCTTATTTTGAGATTTGGGGAATAGCCCGTTGACGATTTATGGATTAAATACATAGTTTTAAATTTTTGACATGATCTTTTATAGATTTGATTTGATTAGAATTGTGTTTATTTCGTGAATTACCCTGATAAAGTAATTTTACAACTTAGACGTTGCGAGAAGGACCGGGAGGTGAATCGCAACGTCGGATCTATTCTTTTCAAACATGTGAATCCAATCACGGGAGTAGTTCGGATTCGCTTGAAGGATTACCATAGTTTTTCACAAAACTTAATGGGTCTATTTATGTTAATTGCCACGGGAGTAGGGAATTAATGTAAATAGATACCGGGTTACGCTTCGGGAGGAGGTAATCTGTACCTTAGAAAAAATCCCTTTCAAAATTATAATTTTCTGATCAAAAGATTTATTTGCAAATTTTATTCATAATCATCAACGTGGTGAAACCCTAGATCCTGAATTTATCCGAATTGATTTTTACCCGAACGCTCGCTTTTGCTTCTTTTTGTACTTAGAAGTTGCCAAAACAAAAACCACATATTGATTCGTCTAGATATAGATCAAACGTGTAATCGGTACTTGACCGTCAGATCCTCGTTGGGAACAATAATCTTTTTATTACTTCGATAAATCCGTGCACTTGCGGATACCTATCACGACTCCTTGCAGTTGAAGGGCTTGAGGAGGTGTGGACTTCAGCTAGAGGAGGAGAAGGGGGGGGGGGACTCTCAACAGGGAATGGAAGAGGAGGAGAAGTCTCGGTAGGAAATGGGGGGGGGGGGTGGGGGGGAGAGAGTTGTGGCGACACATGCACCAAGAAAACACAAGCTTCTGAAGTTACTAGCAACTAATCTACTCTATTCTTTCATGAGAGGGATTACAAACATATAGCAAGCTGCCAAGGGGAATAACATGTCCCTAGGTGTATATGACAAGTCAAATAAGTAAGAAATTTCAGAACATGGCAACAAGTGCAGACGCATTTAATTGAAGCTGATTCTTTCTTGGTTTGGGGCTGATTTGCTTGCGATCTTGTTTGGAGCTTTCTCCTGAATGGTAAGAGGCAACTTCTAAAGATGGGGAGGCATTGAAGGAATTGGTCTCCCTCATTAAGGCTGGTTGATTTCCTTGAAGACTACAGTTAGAATTTCCTAAAATGTAGAATTCTGCACTTGAAGCGGTGCTTTGATGGTTGCTTCTTTGCCTTCATGGGGATGCTGAAGTGGCTGACGAAAACGCCTTGTTTTAAATCCTTTTCTTCAAAGAGAAATGTCCATCTGGAGGATGAAGACAAAAGCCCCTTTGGCTCCCATATGGGATGAGTGAAGATGTGAGAATGCTTATCGATAGTGGTCGAATTGTTGCAATTGAGGGGTGGATCCAGTGGCGGATCTACGTAAGGGTTAGTGTGGGCCAGTGTGGGCAAATGCCCCCATTGGCCAAATTATAAATCTTCATATATGTAAATAATATTATATATTAATTAGCTGATTGCCTCCACTAACTTATAATATATGCCCCCTGCAAATTTACAACACATGCTAGACAAATATAATAAGCTTCTAATTGCCCCTATTGGATAAGAGAAGTGGACCAGCCTTAGAATTAAGTTTCATGTGACAGTTGAAAAAGGAGACAAATTATATTGTTGACTTACACTAAAAGAATATTTTAGCATGTTGTGCACACAGCACGCTACTTCATTCTTGGAAATTTTCCAACTATTCACCTAATCACCTTCTTCGATTCTTAAAAATTTTCCAGACTCTTCACCTTCTTCCGTGTGACCTTGGCTGTCGCCTTCTTTGGTGCCCTCTAGATTTTTGTTCTCATCTCTGGTTGGAGCTCCTTGAAATTTTAACTTTGACTCTGCCCTCTCCTCTCGCACGCTCACCGGAGTCCGAAGCTCATTGAAGTTCAACCTTCTGCAGTTCTGCTCTTGCTTGTCACTAGAGGCTGGAGCTTTTTGAATTTCGGCTCTCAGCTTTCAACTCCTGCCCCAACATCTCCGATAGGTGATTCCAGCGGCCAACGTACAGGCTGGCAAAGGCTCTCTATTCTGGAAATTTTTCAAGAACCAAAGAAGGTGAACAATCTTGCTGAGTGTCGACTAGCAACTGCAAATCTGCAATCTCTTCCGGTATGTCTACAGGAGTTTGACACTATCCGCAAGTGCACGGAAATGTTGAAGTAATACAAAAGATATCGAATATCATAGGGAACAAGGTGAGTACCAGAAAATCTAATTCTTGGAATCTAAGCTGATCAAATCGAGGTTTTTGGAACTTTAAAAACTAAAACTAAGCAAAATCGTAAGCAAGAAATCAAGCAACCACGGCAGGGAAAATATATGAAAGAGAATATCAGGGCTTGGGTTTCCACCACTCTAACGATTTCAATTGCGCTAAGAAATAAATATCTGTTACAAGGATTTACAAATATGCATAAGGAATCTACCCTATGGTATAAGGTGCCCTCTTTCGAGTGTACACCCCGGTATTTATCCAGAACGTCTCCTACTTTCGCAGTGGATCGCTCTAGACAAACCCAATGGGTTCCGTGGTAGATTATGGACCCTCGAGCGAAGAACAAGCACTTTCGTGTCGAGCCTTCGCAAGATTCACAAAGAGGTTCCGTTGTTACAATCCTACTTTTGTTATGAACTGTAATAACTATGACATGATAATACTTGGCCAGAGTAAATATCAAGAAATAGATACTTCAAGTGAAATATGCTGAGAATATGATCCAAATAACAAAGTTAATACATGAATTGCAAATAGAAATTGTCAGAGGGCTTCAACCTAGCCCTGAAATAAAGTTTACGCTACAACCATCGTCGAAACGTTAAAAGATCTCTCTTTGTACATAGGAAAATCACAGGAAAAGGTTTCTAAGAGGGAGGAGACGATGAACCGAACGAAATAACCAAGGATTGCTGAGTTCCGACGCTCGAATCTCCAAAAATCACCCCAAAGTCGCCTGTTCGCCGTATCCGTCCGCCTTGGCCGCTTCGTCGCAAGATTGCTTGATGATTAGGTCACAGAAATTAGGCTTTTATACTCTTTCTCTTCGTCTCCAAGTAAGCTTTCCAAAAAGTCCTCACTTGCTAAATTTGGACTTGAATCGGACCCGAAATCGACGAAAAAACCGAGTGAAGGTCGGGCTGTTCCCATAGTATCACGGGTGAACCCCACCGGGTTCACCTACCAGTGAAGTGTTGTGTGCAGTTCTGTTGCGAAATAATCACAGGTGAACCCCGCCGGGTTCACCTACCAATGAAGTCCACGGTATATTTTTGCGCAAGTTTTATAAGATGGAATCACGGGTGAACCCCATGGGGTTCACCTGCTAGTGAAATGCGCGGCGACTTTCGAATACCCTGACATCATCGGTCAACCCCGCCGGGTTCACCTACCAGTGAAACGCGCAGTGAGTTTTATCCTTCGACAAGATCACCGGTGAACCTCATGGGGTTCACCTGGCCGTGAAGTCTAGAAAAAAACTCTGATTGAGCCCAAATTTTACGGGCAGCTTCGTCTTCTCATAAGGAATCACCTCATGCTCTCAGATTCTTCAAAAAGACTACATAATTGGGTAATTTTATCTGAAATTCAATAAGACAGACGAAAAGTGAAGATTCTGAAGTTTTTAATTAAATAAGCCTTAAAGGAGTGTAAAAATATTCAAATAGGCTCAAATTCATCATGGAATATCAGTAAAAATCACTACTAAAATGTAAGGCATCAGAGCTTCATATACTCATTCGAATTTTTTATTATGATAATAATTATTTTTATTTATTATTTTTTCAGGTATTTAGTTCGGTGAAGAAGGGAAGAGCAAACAAATGCTAAGAAGCTTTGAGGGTTATAAAACAGGTTTTTTTTACCATACAAAATTTGTTATTTAATTATTTAAATTTTTTTCTAGACTCTTAATTAATTGTGCTTATGCATTTTATCATTTATATGTTATATAATTTTGATGACAATTGATAAATATAATGCTAGATGTGTGACTTTTTGTATTATCTTTTCAATAGGACATGGATAAATTTTTTTTTAAAAAAAAATCTATTATAGACGATGAATTGAGTCTTAAAGAAAAAAAGTATAAAGCCAAAAAAGAATCATCTAGGCAATCATATGCTGATATTAATATGGAAGATCTCCCCGCTGATCTAGGTTTAAAAGTGAAAATTTTTGAATATCATCCAAATGATCGAGATAAGATACAAAGAACATATTTACAAAGGGGACCATGTCAACCTAGAAAACATGATTTTCCTCAAAAGAAAATTGGAAATACATTTAGAAGATTCTATCCTTCTTGGATTAAAGAGTTTGAAAATTGGCTGGAGTATTTTTAAAGATGTAGCTTTTTGTTTATGTTGTTATCTCTTTAGGCTAAATTTGCATAATCAAGGAGGTGGAGATTCCTTTGTTACTGAGGGGTTTTCAAATTGGAATAAGAAAGAAAGATTTAGGATACATGTTGGTGGTCCTAATAGTGTACATAATCAAGGTTTAAATAAATGTTATGACTTGATGAAACAAAGTCGGCACATAGAATCTATTTTATCTAAGCAAAATGATCAAGTTCAATGCATATATCGTACTCATTTAAATGCATCAATTGATTGTGTAAGATTTCTTTTGCGCCAAGGTTTGGCTTTTCGTGGACAAAATGAGTCTGAAATATCTAATAATCAAGGTAACTTTCTAGAACTTTTCAAGTTTTTAGCTGAGCACAATGAGTTAATCAGCAATGTAATTTTACAAAATGCACCAGAAAATCATCAGTTGATTACCCCCTCATATTTAGAAAGATATTGTAAATGCTGCTACACATGAAACTACCAATGTTATACTTAGTGAGATCAGAGATCAATTATTTGCAATTATTATAAATGAATCCAGGGATATATCTAACAAAGAACAAATGACAGTTGCTTTACATTTTGTAGATAACAGAGGAAAAGTTTTGGAAAGATTTCTTGCAATTGTACATATTAATTAGGGATGTCAACGGGTCGGGTACCCGACCTTTTTGGCCAAACCCGAACCCGACCCGCCCCAAACCCGAACCCGGTTAAACCCGAGTTGGGTATTTAAACGAGTACCCACGGGTACCCGTTTAAATTAAAATATTTACTTTTAAATTATTTTTTAAATTATTTTTATAAAATATAACTATAAAATAATAATAATAATAATAATAAATATATTTATAAAAATTATTTTATTATATAAATATAAATATATATTTTTTATTATATATAATCGGGTATTGGGTACCCGCGGGTACCCATGGGAGTAAACCCGAACCCGACCCGATTAGCTAATCGGGTACCCGAACCCGCCATAAACGGGTCGGTTCGGGTCAGATACTTGCGAAGTCGGGTACCCATTGACATCCCTAATGTTAATGATACAAGTGTTATATCTTTAAAAATAGCAATAGAATCATTTCTTTGTAAGCATGGGCTAAGCTTATCAAGAATTCATAGTCAAAGATATGATGGAGCTAGTAACATGCAAGGTGCATTGAATGGTTTAAAAAGCTTGATTCTTAAAGAGAACACATCAGCATTTTACATTCACTGTTTTGCGCATCAACTCCAACTCACACTTGTTGCTATTTCAAAAAATAAAATTCAAGTTGCTTCATATTTAATTCAATATCAATTTTATTGAATATTATTGGAGGCTCATGTAAACGTATTGACATGCTTCAAGATAAATAAATTGCTAGAGTCAAATAAAGATTAACAAAAAGAGAATTGAAAAATGGTTATGGTTTGAATTAAGAAACTAGTTTGAAACGACTACATGATACTCGTTGGAGCTCACATTATAATATACTAGTAAACGTGATTATTGTCACGCCCTGAATTACGGTAATATTTTTTGAATACTTTACCCGCAAGTCAACGCTTGACTCGAGTCCAAATAAGTCAATGCAGCTTCGCAACGGTCGAAACCACTGGTTGGGCGCGACTGGCGGGGAAGGTTCCTCGAACCGACCCCCAGCCCGACGAAGGACTCAACAAGGATCGCTGCCATTCCAACACGGCTCAGGTCGACGGAGACGATTCACCGGAGACTGATGTCGTCGAGTCGAATTGGGTTCACCCGAACCCAAAAGGGACGCACTCGTATCCGACCGCGTCGGACGAGGTCCACAACAATAGTACCCAGTTGTCCGCGGATGGAGCCGGCGCCCGGCGATCACGGACGGTCGTCTACTTGGCGTCGCACGCCGGTAATAGGAAGAATACATGGTCGGCTCCTCACTCGCACGCCGGCGAGGAGGCCGGACAACGCACCGTGGTCGACGTCACACGTGAGTGACGAAGAAACCGACGGCCTCCTCCCTCTCGCTTGTAAGCGATAACGACTAGAGGAGATTGCCCGTAGATGAAGATCAACGCCGGAAGAAACACACTCGCATGGAGGCGAGCTCCAGCGAGCTCGGCTAGGAAGAACGGAGAAGAGGGCGGTCAACGCCACCCTCGCTTCACCGCTGCCGAGAAGGAGAAGCAGCTCGTCTAGAACCTTGGCTGGCAGCGCCGGCCACCCACTGTACCTCCGTCGGGAGGAGGCGATGCTGCAGACATCGGTGAAAGGGAGATCCGTCGGCTGAGGGAACTCAGGCGAACGACGGCTGGGGCGGACCAAGTTGCCGCCCAAAAACCTTCCACGCGGTTGAAGAAGATGCGGGCACCGAGGACACACGCCGGACGAGGGAGGACCGTAAACCACACACCGAACGGGGAGGACTGCCGTACGCAAGCAGAGAAGAGCGGGCGGCTGACCCCAGTCGCACGCAGGCAACGACCGGACGCAAGGGAAACTCACGCGTAGGCGAGTACCAGCTCCGGAAATTCTCGCATGCAGGCGAGCCGGCAGCCGAAGGAGGAGAAGAGAGATCGCCGGCGGAGTGCGGCCACGACAGGCACGAAAGCGACGAGAAGAAAGTCGGAAAGGGGCGTCACTGGGAGAAGCGCTCTCGACCGGGACGAAGACCGAGGAAGAACAGGATGTACCTCGGCGAACACCCGGCCACCGGCTCCGTTGAGTCGGTGAAGCGGTTGTGTAGCCACCTTCCGAGGCGGGTTGGGCAACGCCGGCGGCGAAGAAGATGGCTGTGGCGGCGACGAAGTCAGAGACGACGAGGAAGAGGACGGAAAACTCCAAGGTGCTTCGTCCACCCACCCACACTATCAAAGCGACTTGGAGACTCCGCCGACAAAGTCCGGTGAGGAAAGATCCGACTGGCCGGAGGAAAGGGAGACGAGGGATAAGCCCCAGAGAGTTCGAAAAAGCTCCCCCACTCGTCGAACGACGACGACACCCATTTTTCTCCCCTCTCTCGCGTCAACGCGCCGACCGAGGCTTTATACCTGTCCCGTAAGCTCACGCTGCGTCAGGATCCACGTGCACGCGACGCAACGCGTGAGTCGTCCGTTGAGATTAATGGATCCGGATTCGGGCAGCGCCCAATCCGATCCACCAACCCGCGTTGCAAGGATAGCATAAGTGGGCTGGGCTGAAATTGGGCCGCGCCCAATTCTCAGCCCACGGGTCTAACATTCTCCCCCTCCGGAGCGAGTCGCCGCCCTCGGCGACTCAAAGTAACGTCGGATCTCGTCCTCGAACTACCACAGTTTGGACGCCTTATACCATGTAGCTTCTTCCACTGGAGAACCCTCCCAGCGAACAAGAAATTATATTCGTCGGTTCATCCCATTATTTCCCAAAACTCGGTAATCTAGGATCTCTCCGATCCTTTGGTCGAACTCCGTTCGAACGGTTGGAGGCGCACGAAGCGACTGTGACCGAGTTGGATCCTCTAGACCCTTATGAAATCTCACTCAGGAAGCTAACATGGACTGTCAGATGCAGTTTCACCCTATCCTTTTGACTCGCAGTCACCAAATGACGGAGGTAGTCTTCCACGAGGGCATTCACCCACTCCGTCTATCCACAACCACGAAAATAGATATGGTTTTCCTCTTATCTTGGGAAAACCTACCAATAAAATCCATGGATACACTTGTCCAAAGGGGTATCGGGTATAGGTAAGGGTTGCAACAACCCAGCCAGTATCCTCCGATCGACCTCATCTTGTTGACAAACAAGATATGTGCGGACATACCTCTCAATGTCGGCACTCATATCAGGCCAATACCCTGACCTAAACAACAGGGCAAACATACGCCTTTGTCCTAGATGACCCGACCACAGGGTATCATGGAGCTCCCTAAGCAGCTCCCACCGCAATCCAATGGATGCGGGGACTAGTGGCCTCCCGCCACGGGCCATGACAACGACATCAATGCCCAAATAGCATCGTCGGGTCATACCCGACTTGATCTACTCAACAGACTTTCGATATACCTTATCGATCACAACTGCCGCTTTTATCCACGTAAGGAAATCTCCTTCCACTCTGGAGATCGCAAAGCAGACTAAGGCGTTAAGCCTACTCAGTGCATCCGGCACTTCATTAGCCTTCTCAGGCTTGTGTTCCCCCTAGAACAGGGATTCCCAGTTTGGCCACAATCCCTTCCGAGTGCTGAAATATGTATCCACTACCTTATCAGTTTTTGCCACGAAGGCGATACCCAGGAGAAGGATTCTCCATACCCGAAGGCAGTGCAACACTGCCACCATCTCTTTTCCATACGCAGAGTATCTCTGCTCTGTCTCACTTAACGTTCGACTATCGAAAGCTACAGGAGGCCCATCCTGTATCAACACACCATCCATTGCATGATCCGAAGTGTCGGATCTCCTTGGCACAACCCTGCAGCTAAGGCGTTCGCCAACAAGAGTACTCTCGGGGAGCCCCTCTTCTTTCCTTCCTTAGCTCTGTGCTCTCAATGCCCGGTCCGAGGCAAGGGAAGTCCTCATCGTATATTCTGTATCCCATACAGATAGGACCTCAGCTATCTTTGCCTTGACCAAAAGTTCGAGGCCAAAGATTGCTTCATAGTTTGGAAGATTCAAAATCTTCACATGGCAGCGGCCCTGCAGACTGCCATTTACGATATCCACATCGTACGATATCCCGAAGGTCTCGTGGTCTACTGCACGACTGACCTCCCTCGGTCCTGTGCTGGGGACATTTTAAGCCCAACTCTCTTAACCATCCATCGTCCTAGATGAATCTTTTAGTGCGGCTCGACTCGCACCCGAAATTCCAACTGAATTGTAGAAAAGGGTTCTACAACACCCGCGATCGAATCTGATCACATATATTCCCTGGAGACTCGTCCAACTTGGTAACTTGGCTGCGCCTAAGTCTCATCCTTTTCGAAGGTGTCCCATACCACCTCCGTCGAAGACTAACTTAGCTTGCCCCAATTACCATTTTGTCCCTGGGTCACCTCCGCTCATACAGGCGTCCCTATATGCCGAGGAACCCCAGACTGATTTCAAGGATTTTCCTTGCTGTCCTCCCAAGCTTCCCTCACATAAGGCATCCCTTTATGCGAAGTTGGCTCAGTTGGACCAAGAAGAGATATCTCTTTTGTTTTAGTTGGACATCGTTCACTCTTCTTGTTCCCAAATAGCCGTTTTAGAGTCTACTAACTCTTCCTCATTTTGTCCCCGGAGAGGTTCACAATGCAAGCTTGGGCTTGCTCCCCCTCGGGGATCTGAATAGAGTGGGAATATATCACCATATTCCAGAGGAAGTTCGCAACTTCCGTGGAGCAACGCACCTGTTGAAAGGGGTAAGCTCTGGGGTATGTCGTCGCACGACAGTGTCTTGGCCAAAATCGGCCACAGACAATGCTATCGAAGCCGCCGTAGCGCGCTTCGGCAACTCAACCTCCGCCTGGCTTGCCTCTAGCTCCTCGATGGGCCGAGCCTAGGAGCTACGAGACGCTCATTGGAGACGAGCAATGTGGAGATGATCTCCACTATGATATAGGGATCCAAAACCCCAGCTCTAACCATGTCCTCAAGAGACAATGGTTTGCTATCCGTCGACGACGCCATCCGCACACAAGCAGGAAAGTCAGTCGACATGCACATACAACGCTCGTACGGGTTGGAACGTGCAGAAACCTGGCTCTAATACCAAGCTGTCACGCCCTGAATTACGGTAATATTTTTTGAATACTTTACCCGCAAGTCAATGCTTGACTCGAGTCCAAATAAGTCAATGCAGCTTCGCAACGGTCGAAACCACTGGTTGGGCGCGACTGGCGGGGAAGGTTCCTCGAACCGACCCCCAGCCCGATGAAGGACTCAACAAGGATCGCTGCCGTTTCAACACGGCTCAGGTCGACGGAGACGATTCACCGGAGACCGATGTCGTCGAGTCGAATTGGGTTCACCCGAACCCAAAAGGCACGCACTCGTATCCGACTGAGTGCGTCGGACGAGGTCCACAACAATAGTACCCAGTTGTCCGCGGATCGAGCCGGCGCCCGGCGATCACGAACGGTCGTCCACCTAGCGTCGCACGCCGGTAATAGGAAGAATACTTGGTCGGCTCCTCACTCGCACACCGGCGAGGAGGCCGGACGACGCACCGTGGTTGACGTCACACGTGAGTGACGAAGAAACCGACGGCCTCCTCCCTCTCGCTCGTAAGAGAGAACGACTAGAGGAGATTGCCCGTAGATGAAGATCAACGCCGGAAGAAACACACTCGCACGGAGGCGAGCTCCGGCGAGCTCGGCTAGGAAGAACGGAGAAGAGGGCGGTCAGCGCCACCCTCGCTTCACCGCTGCCGAGAAGGAGAAGCAGCCCGTCTAGAACCTTGGCTGGCAGCGCCGGCCACCCACTGTACCTCCGTCAGGAGGAGGCGATGCTGTAGACGTCGGTGAAAGGGAGATCCGTCGGCTGAGGGAACTCAGGCGGACGGCGGCTGGGGCGGACCAAGTTGCCGCCCAGAAACCTTCCACGCGGCTGAAGAAGACGCGGGCACCGAGGACACACGCCGGATGAGGGAGGACCGCAAACCACACACCGAACGGGGAGGACTGCCGTATGCAGGCGGAGAAGAGCGGGCGGCCGACCCCAGTCGCACGTAGGTGATGCCCGGCCGCAAGGGAAACTCGCGCGCAAGCAAGTACCAGCACCGAAAATTCTCTCACGCGGGCGAGCTGGCAGCCGAAGGAGGAGAGAGAGCTCGCCGGCGGAGCGCAGCCACGACAGGCACGAAAGCGATGAGAAGAAAGCTGGAAAGGGGCGTCACTGGGAGAAGCGCTCTCGACCAGGACGAAGACCGAGGAAGAACAGGATGTACCTCGGCGAACACCCGGCCACCGGCTCCGTCGAGTCGGTGAAGCGGTTGTGTTGCCACCTTCCAAGGTGGGTTGGGCAACGCCGGCGGCGAAGACGCTGGCTGCGGCGGCGACGAAGTCGGAGACGACGAGGAAGAGGACGGAAAACTCCAAGGTGCTTCGTCCACCCACCCACACCACCAAAGCGACCTGGAGACTCCGCTGACAAAGTCCGATGAGGAAAGATCCGACCGGCCGGAGGAGAGGGAGACAAGGGATAAGCCCCGGAGAGTTCGAAAAAGCTCCCCCACTCGTCGAACAACGACAACACCCGTTTTTCTCCGCTCTCTCTCCCTCTCTCATGTCAACGCGCCGACCGAGGCTTTTTACCCATCCCGTCAGCCCATGCCACGTCAGGATCCGCGTGCATGCGATGCAACGCGTGAGTCGTCCGTTGAGATTAATGGATCCGGATTCGGGCGGCGCCCAATCCGATCCACCAACCCGCGTTGCAAGGATAACATAAGTGGGCTGGGCTGAAATTGGGCCGCACCCAATTCTCAACCCACGGGTCTAACAATTATTATGTATTCTTTTGTTATTGATATGCTTGAGTTAATTATAGAAGATGGTTTGAGTTCAAAGCAAAGAGCTGAAGCAAAAGGGCTTTTAGAATCAGTGCAAACTTTTGATTTTGTATTCACCTTGCATTTAATGAAAAATATTTTGGGTATTACAAATGAATTATCACAAGCATTGCAAAGAAAAGATCAAGATATTATTAATGCTATGACATTGGTTAGAATTTCTAAGCAACCACTATAAACAATAAGGGACAATGGATGTTAGTCATTATTAGATGAAGTCTCTACTTTTTGTCAAACTAATGAAATTGATATTCCTCATATGAAAGCAATATTTGTAGCAAGAGGAAGACGACGTCGTGAAATTTAGCAAGTGCTTAATACAGACAAATATCATGCTAGATTGTTTTATATTGTATTGGATCCACTGCTTCAAGAACTTAACAATCGATTTAATGAAATAAATACTGAATTACTGTTATGTGTGGCATGTCTTAGCCCAAATGATTCTTTTTTAGCTTTTGATAAACAAAGATTAATCCATCTTGCTCAGTATTACCCGTCTGAGTTTTCTGCTACGGAGTTTATTGTGCTTGAAAATCAACTTGAGACTTATATAATTGACATGTGCATAAGTGATGAATTCTCGATGATAACAGAAATTCCAGCCCTTGCAGAAAAGTTAGTTGAATCAAAGAGACATATTGTATATCTCTTGGTTTATTTACTTGTGAAGTTAGCTCTTATTTTGCCAGTTACTATTGTTACAGTGAAAAGAACTTTTTCTGCCATAAAAATAATCAAAAATAGATTACAAAATCGAATGAGAGATGATTGGATAAATGATTATTTGATCACTTATATTGAGAAAGATGATTGGATCAATCTATGAAAACACGTCAAGGGCAACTATAATCTCTATCATTGTATGTAAGTATATTCAAACATATTAATGCAAAATTTTTTATTCCTATTATTTTAATTTTGTGTCTATATTTTTTTTTTTTAATCTCATTCTTATATTGCCCCCACTGCCTTCGGGTCTTGCATCCGCCACTGATTTAAGATGCGTGAACACAAGATTAAGTTACCTAGCCTAGGCCATTTTTTCCATGCCATATCCTAAATAAAAATAAATCAATAAACAAGAATCCATATTATAAAAAAAATCGTTATATGTATCCAACATTAGAACATAAGAGTCTACTTAGTATGATTAACCCTATTATATTATTATCATCCTCGAGCCAACAAAATCTACACATTAATTTATAAGTCTCAGCCATATACAGTAAGATTCTTTTCATAAATTAAATAGATATTTCATATCTCAAACCATTATATCTTATGTTTCACATACAATTCAAGATTTTGTTCAATCCCATTATACAAGTAAAATGGTTACAAAACAAGCAATGAGCAAGGTTGTCAACCAAATAATAAGAGGGCAAATGATACCAAAATCATAAAATTGACAAATATCAATTCAATGAAAGCTACATCAAAATTTTCATAAATTATAGTATGTCTCTTGTGTTGGAGGTTTAAGGGAAACACCCAAAAGTCTCTTAGTCCCACATGGGAGGCTTGGAAGGGAAGCTTGGGTTTCTAAGGAGTTGAATACCCTTTGAAAAGCCCCGCTAAGCAAAAATGGGTGTAGTTCACATCCTGGTTTATTACATCTCTTCCGGTAGAATTTCGTATACTAATTGTGTTCAACACTGTCCTTCCCTCACTGTGTGATGTAAATGTCAAATGACACTTTATTCTTATCTAATGATTTTAATGGACTTTTGAGTTTTTTTATGGAGGATTGTTGGAGTTTTTAAAGGAAAAACCCAAAATTTGACACATTGAAGCACTCTTACCCATTGGGCAAACACACACATGTGCATGCCATGCAGAGTGGGGCTAGGCCGGTGCAAGTTGCGAATGTGGGTTTTGTTTGCATATTTTTTTACTGGGCATTTATTTACTCTTTCTTTATTGTTGCCCAAGACTTAGTCGTTACTATTAATAGTTTTTAACTTATTTTAACTAATGTTATTTAGCCTCCCTATTTAGATGTAGGCATGAGGTAATCTATTACTAGATACATGCTTGGTTTTACCCAATTAAAATTTGTTGTAGCACCTTCACTATATAAGTTGAGGCAAGGACAACAACTAGAACGTATCAAGCAATCTAGCATTCAGTACATGCACTTGTGCTTGTCCACTTCTCCATGTCTTCTTTTCACTTGTTCGACATTGAAAACAGTTGCAGCAGGTTCTTCACTGATGCGACTACAAAAGAATAATATCGGTTGTATCTTAGGATAAGAGAACGAACAAAGCTTGCGTGAGAGTTGATATCTTTGCTTTAGGACAGACTCTGTAGCATCTAGTTAGATCTTTACTTTTTTTTAAGTTTTATTTTGTTTGTTATTATGCATGTGTATCATTATCTCATAAATCATTTAATTGCACCAACATCTTGAAGTATTTAATTTCCTATAAAGATCTATAAATAAGATAAATAGTAAAATGAAGGCCTATGTATTTAAAACGTAACATTCAAATTGCATAGTGAGAAAAAATACACAAAAAAATCTTTCATGTCTAGAAATATAATCCACATTTGTTCAAATGAAATCAAATATATACTGGCTTAAGCTCATATGAGATACTAGGATTCTAAATGTGGCCTCCACTTATTAGGTGTGACACTTTAATTCATGTAACACTTTGTTCCATATCTATCCATATCGATCTCTAGATTGTGGGATTCTTGAGGTACTTTACATAGATTCAAGAAATAGCTCTCCCTTTTTAGGCGTGGTATTTTTCTCCTTATAACACGTAGTTTCTCATTCATCTACTTTTCCTCGTTAAGATTATAAAATTATTCTTAAGCAAATAACATTATATAAGATCATTTTGCATGATATTTATGCCAAAGAAAAGGATTTTGAATATGCTTTCTAGAAACATAAATTGCAAGTTCACTCATGCATTGTAGTATATCAAAAAGTTGTAAGTTCACTTATGAAGTCATAATATGAAAACAATATCACTACTAAAGGAGTGACTCTAATGGAGTTATGGATGTGTAGGTAAATAAGAGTGATATTGATGTGGATTAAGACAATTGTATTAAAGCTAATTTGGGATAGTTTGGTCACATGGGCTCTACACCCTAATGGCCTATGTTATAGGTAATAGGCAAGATTGGCTAGTTTTGTGTTGTGCCTAATATAAGTGAAAAGTTCAACACAAAATGACTAGCAATTAGGTGAGGTCACCTTCTAACCTCATAAATATTGGATCATTTTCTCTTTTACCAATGTGGGAGTATTAGATGCTCATGGACTATCAATGTGTTGGTAAAAGAAGTTTATAAAATTGTGTTGATATGAGTTTTATTTGTCTTCATGCTTTTATAAATATCACAAAATAATAAATGTAATAGAAAATCTAGAAACTTGATTTATTATATCCATGCTTTTATAAATTTATTCTATTCAAGTTATGGGAAACTTATACGGACGCATTGATAGACCAACGACTCATACCCTTCTCGTCATTTGTGTGCTTCGGTATCCCACGGATAACGATAGGAGCAATCTGATCCGTCTATTCGATTCCAATCCAACGGCATGAACTAGCGATTCGTGGCTCGCACCCATCACGCTTCCGACAATATAAACTTAGCAGCGGGATTTCTTCTCCGTCATCCCGCGCCTCTGCTTTCGAACTGTTCCTGCTTCTTCTTGTGCACGCTTAGCAGCACTCGATCTTCCAAAGGAGCGGGAAGGCGATGGACGCCGGCGGGGTTGGCACCAAGCAGAAGAAGGGCGCCGCCGGCCGGAAGCTCGGCGACTCGAGGAAGAAGGCCGTCTCCCGATCCGTCAAGGCCGGTCTCCAGTTCCCCGTCGGCCGCATCGGTCGCTTCCTGAAAAAGGGTCGCTACGCCCAGCGCGTCGGCAGTGGTGCCCCCGTTTACCTCGCTGCCGTTCTCGAATACCTCGCGGCCGAGGTACGCTTTGCCTCTTCTCTCTTGCCCTTTTTCTTAATGATCCATTACTCTTTCTAACTGGATTCTTCGATCGGATGCGTAGGTCTTGGAATTGGCGGGGAATGCGGCCCGCGACAACAAGAAGAATCGGATTATTCCGAGGCACGTCCTGCTCGCCATCAGGAATGATGAGGAACTCGGGAAGCTTCTCGCCGGGGTGACCATTGCGCACGGCGGCGTACTCCCCAACATCAACCCTGTTCTGCTACCAAAGAAGTCCGAGAAGGCTGCTGCCGGTGCCAAGGAGGCCAAGTCGCCTTCTAAGGGTACCAAGTCACCGAAAAAGGCATAGGATCATCTGGATAACTGGATTTGATCTCTTTTGTTAATCTTCTTTTATGTGAAGATCTTGCTAGGGCTAGTGCTGTTTGGGGCGGAAAATGATGAATCTGACAACCATATTTACTCGTCCGTAAATTCAGACTTCTTGGCTGCTTTATAATACCGGCAATCATCATACAACTAATTTGCTGAATGACAGAATGAGTATTCTAACTAAAGAATAAATATTATAAAAGCTTTTGCAATGTAAATTTTATTTCTTTTATTTTGAATATAATTATTCATCTTTTATATTTTTAACTCTAAAATAATCGTAAATGATATGACTAAGAGACGATTATACCCACATTACTATAAATTAAATGCTCTTAAAACTCTCATAAATATTTAAAATACTTATTAAACTAAAATTGTTCAACGTCGTGTTCCACTTATTAGTATGATATGTTCATTAATTAAAATTGAGCAATAAAGAAATTGGTTGAAAACTTAAATTTCTCGATTTATTCTGATAGAGTGAGAGTTCTATGTACTTAACCATTACTCTCTGGACGTCGTGTTCCGCTTGCTTCGGACGCGGACGAAGGCGACGGCGTCGTGAGAGCTTCGGAGAGTTTCTCGGATGCGGGCACTGACGGCAACAGCGCAAAGTCCTCACCAGGTGGCAGACGAACGCAAAAGGGGCCGACGTCTAGATTTGAGAAGGGAGACATGGTCGTCAGTGCGAGCGAAGCGGAAGCGTGGAGGCGGTATCATGGCGGCCGCTTTTCTCTTTAAAGAGGAGTAGACGGAGAAGATGAGGGGATCATGAGCGTCGACCACCGGTAGCGACCAAGCTTAGGGAGTGAGGTCCGGCGTCTGGGGAGATGCCGACATGTGAGGATTTGTGAGAGAACATCGAGCGATTGTAATCGGCGATTAGGGGATTGTCGGCGAGGGAGGGTAAGAGGGGAGTCGGCGACGGGGGTCACCGGCGATGAAGAAGAGAGATTTTGTAAGCTTTCTATTGGAATAAACTTTCCTCTTCTTCCACCTACCTTCCCCCCATTTTCTGTACTTCTGATCACCTTCGGCGATAGTTTTCAGCGGCGGGCGGCTGCAGCCGGCGTCGCAAGGCTGAGAGCGAAGACGAGGGCATCTTCCCCTGCCGGCACGCCCTTCTAGTTCTCCGGCGACGCGGGGCAACGGCGGGCGAACGCGGCGGTGTGCGTTCGAAGCTCCCTAGACGCCGGAGTACACCTCTCGAAGCTCCCTAGATGCCGGAGTACACCTCTCGAAGTTTCTTCCCACGATGTTCACCCACCGGCGTCTCCCTAAGCTCTTTGCGATGTTGAGGATGCTCGCCGCTGGTCGATTCTCCCCCTTCTCCTTTGCACCGTCCACCGTTTTTATTGAGCCGAGGCAGAGGTGTCGCCTCCGCTATTCTTAGCAGACGCCGGGCCACGTCTTCCGTTACTCCTCTTCCGCCATGTCCAGAAGCCTCTCCGTCTTTTTCCTTGCTTTGTCCGCCGAGATCCCCGCTACCTTGCTGCCACGGATGACGTCGTCGTCTGCTTTTGAAGCAGCGTCTACGTCCGAGTTTTGTGAGGACGACATTGTGGACAAAAACTGCGTGCTCGCCTTTGCATTCTGTTTTGGGCATTGACCCGAATTGGGACGTTGACCAAATTCCTCCATCAGATTTTAGGGCTCCGCTACTGTGCACTTTGTGTGGGCTTGGATCGGGCCAATTCTGTTTCCGGTCCGATGATCCATGGGTCTGACAATTTTCTCCTACTCAATTTGGACATCGCCCTCAATGTCTGTTACGGGCGGTTCTCTCGCAACCATCACCCCAATGTACCCAATCTGCCACTACAGAACCTCCTTGGCAGTGTTTGGAGCTACTTGGATCGCCCCAATCCATGCCTCCTCGGCGTGATCTTCAGCCTCCTATGCTGGTTTTTGCAATACCATAGCTATAATCTTCTGTCTAGTGGGGCAATCTTTTATCCAGTGAGGACCGCCGCACAAGAAATAATCTTGTGGCTTTGGTTCTACATGTGTCCTTCCCGCAGTCCACTATGGCTCTTGTTGTCCCGGCAAACCCTTGTCTCGCCGGGAAAAGGGTCTACCCCTTTCTGAAACTTTAGCTTTCAGCGGGGAGCCGCGCTTTGGTGGTGATCTAGATTTCCATTGTGGTGCTGATCTGGCACTCTGATTATCCACCAAGGATTCAGCCACCGCTGCAGCCGCCCTCCAATCTGGTGGTGAGTGTCGCCGGACCTCCGTCTCTGCCTATGGTTGAAGATTGCGGAGGAAAAAGTACCTTATGTCGTTTTCCCCCATGTCTGGTAGTTTCAACATCAGTGCAGAGAATGCCCTGACGTACTCCTGGATCGATCCCGTGTGCCTCAGCCTATTCACTTTTCCACGAGCCTAATCCGCCTAATTTTCGAGAAGAAACTGCCACCGCAGTTCCTCACAGAAGGTCTCCCATTGCCAACTAGAAGCCCCCGACGTCGAGCTAACTTTGGTCCTCCACCAAAGCTTTGTGTCAGCTGTAAGATAAGCGATGCACACCTGCACCCGTTCTCCTTCTGGAACATGGTTTGCAGAGAACAGTTGCTCCATATCCCATATGAAAATTTTCACTTCTCTGCACGATCGCCCCCCCCCCCCCCCCCCTAATGTCACTGGCTTAGGGATACGTACCTTTAGCCTGGGAGCCTCCTGCTCCGCCGTCGCTGTCGTTCGTGATACTTGCGTTAGGGCCAAGTGCAACACGACGATCTCAGTCTGCATCTCTTCTCGCATCCGTGTCATCTGCTCTGGCAAATCAATTAGACTCTCCAGAGTCTGCTGCAGAGCCGTAATCTGCAACCGCTATTGTTCCACCGTCCTTTGAAGATGCTCCACCTGAGAAACAACTGCATTGTCCTTGTCACCTATTAGGCAGAGCACTTGCTCGATCTGTGCTATAAGATCTCCATGGTTCACCATCTCCTCAGGTTTAGCCGTCACCTTAGCTTTACCACCCTGATCACGCTGGGGCCAAACGTCCTCCGACACTCCTCTAGCAGTGTGCGCGATCTTCTGGAACTTCCAACCAACCTTCACCTTCCCGGGTGAAGCAGCTGTGTTAATTGCACCACGTTGACCCGCCAACGTGTACCTTTAACCTATGGGTATGGGCCCACAGTTTGGCTCTGATACCAACTCTCACGCCCCGGCCTAAGGTTCTCCGGCGGACCTTCATACCGCAGCGAAAACCCTAATTCTTTCGGGCGTGAAATCACTCCCAAATTGAAAACCCTAATTGCCATCCAAAGTTTATCCCCGAATCGAAAAGTCACGGAAACTCTAAATCAAAATTTACCTTTGGTCAAACCCTAATTTTGACCAAAATCTGCCGCACCGTTCAAACTCGATCTCGGGTTTGCTGACGTCACCACACATCAGTCATCTGAACCGATTTTCGCCCCTTTGACCCGAATCAACGACTCAGCCTCGCAATGAGTGCGAAGCTCCGCCGCTTCTTGCCGTCGTTTTCTCCGTTGGAACGAACGCTATCTGCATTCGTCCAACGGCGCCGCTTCCTCACCGGAGACTAGGGAAAGCCCCTACGCCTCGCCTTGACCTTTATTCGCCGTCCGGTGAGCACCGGGTAGCCCTCTGCTGCTGAAACTGGCTAGAAATGTCGCCGCAAGTCAGAAGAAACAGGGAGGAAGAAGATTGATGGAGAAGCTGTTTTATTCCCAAGTTACAGTCTCTCCTCGTCGCCAACCCCTGTCATTGACGCCCTCTTCCCCTCTCTCACCGGCGACCCCTGTCGCTGATTACAATCGCTTGTTTCTTCCCATAATGTTCACCCACCAGCATCTCCCTAGACGCTAGAGTTCACCTCTCGAAGCTCCCTAAGCTCTCTGTGATGTCGAGGATGCTCACCGCTGGTCGATTCTCCCCCTTCTCCGTTGCCCTGTCCGTCATTTTTATAGAGCCGAGGCAGAGGTGTCGCCTCCGCTATTCTTAATAGACGCTGGGCCGCGTCTTCCATTACTCCTCTTCCACCGTATCCAGAAGCCTCTCTGTCTTTTTCCTTGCGTTGTCCGTCGAGATCCCCGCTACCTTGCTGCCATGGACGACGTCGTCCGCTTTCAAAGCAGCATCTACGTCTTAGTTTTGCGAGGACAACACTGCGGACAAAAACTGCGTGCCGCCTTTGCGTTCCGATTTGGGCATTGACCCGAATTGGGACGTTGACCAAATCCCTCCATCAGATTTTAGGGCTCTACTACTGTGCACTTTGCGTGGGCTTGGATCGGGCCCAATTCTGTTTCCAATCCGATGATCCATCAGCTTGACACTTGGTAACTGTCACCAGTCGGATTTATGCGCAATTGAAACTTCAATGGGCGAGGTACATAAGAAATTAATTAGCTGACATGTTCCCGTCAGAACTGAAAATGAGGAAAACAAATTAATTATATTGCTCATTGTAACATTGATCAGAAACATCTAAAGAGGTAGATTTCACAAAAGCACATTCCACAATCATTCAAGCCACCACTACCGGAAAATAATATTACAATCCCCTTTCTCTCACAAATTAATATACTATGCAGGTTTGGAGGGAGCCTTCGAACGAGGACAACCGCAAGCATCCAAAAGAATTAATGCATTACACTCAACCCACGCGCTGCACTTGCCCATACGTCCTCCAAACACCATACTGTTGAATTCTAATAAAACTACAATTTGAGCAATGTCAACTATCAGGAGTCCGTAAGATCCATCATGTCATAACCGCCGGATCTCCATTTCACCCAATCTCCAAATTGTCACCACAAATATGCATCATCTAGCAGCAGCGTTGCTGACTATTGATATTCGAAGTAACCAAATTCAAGGCGACCGAAGAGTGGGTGAAAGAGATCTCGAGAACTGAGAAATTCTGCTACAATTTACAAGAATAACAAAAACTTGCCTAAACAAGCCGATGCTGACGTAGGCCTTTGCTGAAATGAGGCTGCATCAACCTTACATACAGACCATTCGTCTGCACCAAGGACTCGTGAGTGCCCTGTTCGACTATCCGGCCACCATTTAAGACGACAATGTTGTCTACGTGCCTCATCATGGCTGCCCTATGTGCAATAAGAATTGTGGTTTTGTTCCCCATGATCAGCGTGCCAAGTGCCTCTTGCACCACTCTACTTGATTCAGACTCAATTGAAGAGCTTGCCTCATCCAATAACAATATAGGCGCATTCTTCAGTACTACCCTAGCAATGGCAATTCGTTGCTTCTGTCCAGGTGTCAAATCGACCCCTCTCATGCCCACATGTGTGTCATAGCCATGAGGCAAGCTGCTGATGAAGTGGTGTGCATTCGCTATCCTCGCTGCTTCTTTTATCTCAGCCTCAGTTGCATTGTGCCGGGCATATATGATATTCTCTCTAATTGTAGTTGAAAATATAACTGGTTCCTGTTGAACCAATCCCATATGACTGCGTAGCCATCTTAAATTGAAAAGCTTTAGATCACGCCCATCCAACAAAATCTGGCCTGCAACAGGATCATAAAATCTCTCAATTAAAGATATTATAGTGCTTTTCCCAGATCCTGATACCCCCACCACTGCTACTGTTTGTCCGCCGCTCACTTTAAGACTGAAATTACTGAGTACCATCATCTCAGGTCGTGTTGGATAGCAGAAGTCAACATTTTTTAGCTCGATGCTCCCATAAATATTAGGTGGTTTTATGCCAGTGTTGTCATCTGGATCAATACTGGGTACACGGTCTATGATTTCAAACACCGAGGTAAGAGACTTCCGTCGTTTTAGTATATAAGGAGCAAGGCCAAATGGCTCCACCAAAGCAAAAGTTGCAAAAGTGAAAACGATGTACTCTTTAAGTGCTGTGGCTATTGTTAGATGGCCTTTGTACACTGAAAAAGCGGTGTACCAAAGAAGCAGAGCATTACAGGCAAAAAGAAGGAACTGTGAGAAGCCAAAGCCGAACCCAATTGCCATTCCTTGAATAAAGCTCTGTTTTAGTATTCTGCTAAGCTGCAACCTGTAAAGCTCCATTATTTTGTTACCAGCACAAAATGCAACAACAGTATAAATGTTTCTAACTGCATCTTCAAGGACTAAAGAGGCTTTTCTATGCATCTCCTGAATTCCTCTTGAAAATCCGGCAAGCCACATCTTCTGCAGGTAAGTAAAACAACTAAGAAATCCGAAGAACTTAGAGGCTACTTTGATTCTTCAAAACTATAACTAAAATGCTGACAGTGATCTATTCAAAGCAACAAGAGTGATAAAATTACTAGCAAAAATATTATGCTGTTTGGGGGACTCTGGAGTTGGCGTACAAAAATTGCAAGCCAACAAAGAGCACCTTGGCAAACAAAAAAATCACTGAAGCTAAATCTTAGCTATCCAAGAAATGCCATCTAACAAGCAAACTAAAAAAACTGAAGTTCCTTTGTCAGGTGTACTGGTTCTGGTTGTTTATAACAAGAAAAAAAAGAGCAAGCGTACACTTGTCAAACAAGATTCTTTTCTTAGCGAAGTTGATGCAACTATCATTGTCACTCTCACATAGTTAGTGCTAGGTACAATGTAAAAACACTACTTGGGGATATTTCAGATTGATTCATTTCTAGTAAATATACCATATATGGCAAATGGGACAACCTGGTAAAAATGTAGTACTTTGTGTTGTTTGCTGCATTTAACTAAATTTGTGGTTCATAATCATGACTTTGTTTGCATTATGAGTCAAATTATCTTTGGGTAGGTAAACAAGGTTTTAAACACCAGTTCATGTAGTATAATGGTCCATTGTGTATATATACAATCAGCACCAATCTGTACCCACCATTGTGTAGTACTGATCTGTACCAACACACCAACAGTACCTGTTAGTGTTATTAAAATATAAATATATATAGGGTATTGGCCTTGTACCAATACCAGCGCAAGGTTGGGCTGGTACATATTGTCCATATTTACCGATTTTTAATATCATGAGTTAAACTCATGTTGTCCATCGTAACTAGTTAGTAGGTGTTCCCCATATCCAATATATATTTAGCATGTCTACTCAAATTTAATCAGGCTTGTACATTTTAGAATCAAGTAATTTTTTCTTAGTATCACAGATATCCTAATATCTTCCCCCTTCTGCACCTCTGTCATCGTGATTGTGTCGCAGCAACCACCACAGAAAACTTCTTTCTTATACTACATATACTTTCCACTTCAGCAGCCTCTAGCTCTGCCTCTACAGCTCTTGTCATGTAGTTCCTCAGCTCTCCACTCTGCTGCACCCTCAAAGCTACCTCCTCAAAAGTGTACAGCTTCCAACGCCTCGTGATCCCATGCGCTCTTCGCCACCACCCTTGCCGCTCCCGCACCCTCTCTCACCCCATTTTACACCGTTGTAGATGATGACGTACATGTAATCATGTGCAACACCTATTCCGCACCCTCTCATTGTTGTTGCAAGCTCCTTGTTGATGGCAGAGATCTAGGATTGCTAGACCTCTAATCCCCTGCTACTACTTAGATCCTCTGCTCATTGTTGTTGTTTCCCGTTTCCTCTATATTTTTTTTGTGCACTCAAGTTTAAACAAGATTTATTATTTTAGGGTTAATCATTTCATTGATTTGTTTGAAGTTGGAACTAGCTATATAAAAACAAACTAGTAATATGAAAACCACTTAAAGCAATAATCTCCCATAATAAGAGTCGTATATACTCATCGACAATATATAAGATCGTACCCATGTAGTTAATAAAGTTATCTCATGAATAATGATAATCACAAAATCATCAAAAATATAGCAAAACAATGCTAACAAACTTGTATAACAACGATAACCTAGAATATGCGTCGCAATAGTAAGCTATAAAATCATTATATATGACCTATCTTATTAAGTTTCCAAAAAAAAAAAAATTCTTAAAAGAAAAGCATTTTCTGCTGACTACCCTCAATAGTCGGTAGATCACAAAACATTAGCACAAGGCACCAGAGAATAGATATAAATAATCCTGCATATTCCACAAATTGAAGTCCTATCACTAGGATACAACGTATTCTCACAATCTACATTCATCATGGACCAATTGCAATTTCCTTGTTGCCCAGGAACATATAAACTACGTAACCAATGGATGAATAAGCTCATTGAAACAAGGAGACACCAGATGATAATAACTAGACAAGTTTTTGAAGTAAACATACTGACAAAAATCTGAAAACGGCATTTCAGATGCCAGAATGCAAAAGGAAGCTGACCTGTGCGACAGCAGAAACTGCTAGGACAGGCAGAGTCGCCAAAGCAACAAGTGCCACTCTCCATTCCAGCAGCATACCGATAAGCAGAGCAACAACAACTGCTGCAGTGTCTTGTATGAATATAGAAAGGCGATTGCTGAATGCAGCACGGACAAATGTTGCATCATTAGCCAAGCGCATAGATAATGTATCAGCACTATTCTCTTCTTCATCAAACCATCCAACTTCATTGCGCAACATCGCTACACATACCAAAAGTTTGCCATAATAACTGTTGTGGATATAACAACATATCTTGTGAGAGCAAAAAAATCAATTACCTGAAAACATCATCCTCCTGACCCGCTCTGTCATCTTCTCTCCCATTATACCAAAATAGAAGTGTTGCAAAAAGTTTGCAACAACTGTAATAAAACCCATGCATGCAATGATCAAGCACCACCTGTTCACTTCGTTATGAATATCACGGACATCAATTCTGTAATATGCAGACACAATAAGTGCAATAGTGTAAGCAAGGAGTGGATTAAATGATCCAAATATTGCAGCCCCAGTGCTTCCTAGAAGAGCACAAAACCATTCAGCAAAACTTAGTTCAACAAGCCTCCAAAAGGATGGAGGTTTGTGGTGATGAATATCCTTCTCCTTCTGTTTAGTATGAACATAATCAAATTGATTAAGAGGACGGCTGAAAGTCTTCGAATGAGATCGCTCATTTTTAGGATCAGATGTGAGCAGTGGAGAAATAGGAGATTCTGGATCTGATGTATTAGAAGATTGCCGGTTAATGGCATGCACATCTATTTTAGGAAGCTCAGGCAACATCATCTCAAAGCTATCCTGCCTTTTCATGGATGGGGCTCTTTCTGAAGGCACCAACAGCATACCATTTTCCACCATTAGCTCTGAAGGTGGGCTTTGGCTATTTGGTGATTCATGTGAGTTATAACTGGCGTCAGTTTGTCTATTTGCATGACCACCATGTGCTCTCTGAAGAGAAGGTGATTTTGACATTTTAGGAGAAGACGGTTCTTGAAGATTTTGACTTCCTGATGAATCCTTTTCATTTTGGAAGGTCGTGGAATCTTTCTGATTTCTAAAGGGCATCCTGAAACATTAACAAAGAATCATTTCTACCAAATAGATTACAGAAAGAACCATAAGAAACAAAAATCTAATAAATTACACAATCAGACGGTGAAAATCATATAAAAACACTATAATTAACAATAAATTTTAAAATTCATCATGAAATTAGAGAGCTTAAAAAAAGTCTTAATTATTGGTTAAAAGTTGGTGAGTATTTTCAGAATTGTGCCTGAAATAAAATTCCTTCTCAAGTTCTCGGTCTGCATGAAAGATACCTCTTTGGAAGCTTTGACGCCTCCTCACATCTGAGGAGTTCTGCATACAAGCCATCTCGATTGAGTAATTCATCATGTGTACCCATTTCCATTAGCTGACCTTCCTCCATTACTGCTATATAATCAGCATTGCGGATAAGACTAAGGCGTCTAGCAATTATGATAGTAGACCTTCCCAACATGAGAATATCCAAAGCCTCTTGAACAGCCCTTTCTGCCTCAAAATCAAGTCCACCCGTAACCTCATCCAATAGAAGGATAGAAGGATTTGAAAGAACCGCACGAGCAATCGAGATCTTTATTTTCTGTTCTTCAGTCAATGCTAAGCCAGCCCTACCAACCTATGTTTCATCAAATTCAATAAGCACAAGCAAAAAAGTATCTAATGAATCTCTTTACTCAATGTTGGAAATATGGAATACCAACCTGCGTTTCATATCCCATTTCAAATGAACTAATGAAAGTATGCGCATGAGCTGTTTTAGCAGCCTCTTCAATCTGATCAGATGTAGCAGATCTTCCATAAGCTATATTATCCCTAATGCTCAAACTTAATAAAGCTGGCTCCTGGGTAACTAGTCCTATTTGGCTTCGTAGCCATTCCAGCTTCAGATTTTTTATATTCTCTCCATCCAAAAGAACTTCGCCTGCACCAAGAAACCACCGTGATGTTAAATCTAGTCATGCGATTAAAAATATTAGAGCTCAGCAGAAAACACGGTCAAAGAAGACACACCTAATGTGGGATCATAGAAACGTTCCATAAGAGGAATTATACTGCTTTTTCCGGAACCATTCCTACCAACCAGGGCCACTGTTTTTCTAGCAGGTACAGTTAGATAAAAGCCACTTAGTATGGGAATTTCAGGACGTGAGAGGTAGCTAAAGTAGACATTCCTGAACTCAATATTTCCTTGCACTGAAACCAATGTGTTTCCATCCTGATTAACAGTAGAGTTTGATCGACTTATCATCTCGTAAAGCCTGTAAGCAGCAATCCTCCCTTGCTCAAATGAATAGAAGTTTGTAGCTGCTTGGTTTAGTCCACTGTGGGTGACGGAAACTTAAATAAGAAAGAAATGGTAAACTTTTTTAGAGCAAATAATGTACGTCTTACAAACAGTAGGGACTTACAGGCCACTTAAAATTACAGCAAACAAAGCTGTGAGAACTTCACCGCCATTTGCTTTTCCATGTGTAATCAAGAATCTCCCAACCCAAAGTTGTAAAGCACAAGAACATATGGCAAGCCCATATGTAAATCCAAGACCAAGACCTTGCACAAGACTGATCAATATCCCATACCGTAGTGTTGCTTGAAGTGAGGTAGCATAAGAATACTTTGCAAGAGTTTCGTTCGTAAAAGCATACAATGTCCTAATGTATGAGATTGCCTGCATAAAGAGAAAAAGCAATCCCTCACTGCATGACAGCTAACCGAGAAAAATGGCACTTTAATGCCCAACATTTAACACCACACTACAAATCACCACATGTTCATGCCCATATTACAAAGAGGCAAAGTGACTCGAGATGAAAATGATACTACAAGAATGTAACAATAACACAAATCGTTATTTATTTAGTCAAGCAATCAAATCTATATTGTGGGATAATTCACTTTTGGTTCAGATGAGTCATGTTCAACCAATATTCTGATTATTTTAGATGTCATCTTATAAATCTAGTTCCAATACGATGCAAACTTCTCCAAGTGATCTCATCTGATTTCTGCTGCTTAAAAGCCAAATATCCATACCAGACAATCTGGCTAAGCACATTCATAAACCCTGTAGCTTATATTGGATTCAACCTCAAATCTTTACATAGCATATTGTCAACTGATACGGCATAAAAGAGGTCAAACGAATAGTAGTAAAGATCAATCCCAAGAAAATGATTATGGAAAGGGTAAGAACCAATATAAGAGCAACTATTGCAAACCTGTTCTGCAATGCTTGCTGCTTCAGCATATGCATCTTGAATATTTTCAGCAAGTCTATGAAGAAATATATTTGATA
Source organism: Costus lasius (assembly GCA_027563935.2). Taxonomy (NCBI): domain Eukaryota; kingdom Viridiplantae; phylum Streptophyta; class Magnoliopsida; order Zingiberales; family Costaceae; genus Costus; species Costus lasius. The sequence continues at coordinate 42,667,111 of CM050447.1, read as the reverse complement.
TTCCTCCTGCTGCAACAATAAAAGGGCCAGTAGCTAGAGTTAAAAGTGCTATCTGCCAGCAATTGATTAAACCAATGATAAGACCACCAAAGAATGTTGCCATGTTATGAATATAGTTTCCAACCTGCAAATCAGATGCGAGGATGCAACATAGATAATTATCTCACGATGTTTTTAAAAAAAGAGTAGAGAAAATTGTCTTAATAAAGTAAAGCATTTATTTTGCAAATTGAACCGCCTACTGCATGGAAAAACATATATTACCATACTTTTTCACTTAGAGCAGACTGGATCAATAGCACATCACTCAATACTTGGCTAACAATATCTCCATTGTTCCCATAGGTATCAAAGAAGCTCATATCCTGGTTTAGTAAGACTTGAACATATTTTGACCTTATTACAGCAGTCTGCCGCTCTCCAGTAAGAATCCAGCACGAGACCTCTGTTAATTACATCATTCAGTAAGCATTAAAAAAAAAGAAAGTTTAGTAATAATTCAGTCCTACCTATCCATCCAGCAACAAATACTCCAGCAGCAATGTATATGATGTATAGTGCATGCTGCAAACGAAGAACACAAATTACAGCTAGGATAAGAATTTTCATAAACTTAGTCTACAAAAACCACATAAAGCCTTACGAGCCTAAAGCAAGAGCGAGAGCCTTTACGATGAAATAAGAAAAAAAATTATAAAAAGAACATTGCTTTCTTCATCATCAACAACAAATATAGACAAAGTGTTATGGTATGCTTAATGAGAAAATTCACAGGTTAAATTAAAGGGCCTAAAACGACATTGTCAATTTAAAATGATTTAAGTCCAAATTAATTACAATAAGCACATTAGGCTTCTATATATATACCATGACACTTTTCATTTCACTTCCCATGCAAGACAAAACAAATCTATTACAATACACCCCTTTTTTTTAAGAGTTGACATCGCCACATAATCATCCCTAATTGGCAACAGGAGCGACTTTACCATCCATAATAGCCCTTTTCTATTAAGCTCTCACTATGTCTAAGACTAATTTTGCTCTAACCTTACCTAATGAAAAAACATGATAAACCTAAAATATCGTCACCTAATTTAAAATGCTTAGGCCTAAGTTTATGATAGTAAGCTCATGCCCTTATGCAACATGTCTATTTTTATCTCACTCTCTATATAGGACTAGACTAGGGTATCATAATTTCTCCTGTTTAAGACTTAACATCCTTATCAAATGCAAAACCATCCCTAGACAACAACATGCAAGGTTAGTCCAATAATGACTCCACCCTCGGAAATAGCCTTTTACTATTGGCTCTCACCTCACGGTGCCTAGGTCTAAGCCCAACGCTAACAACATTTGTCATAGTTGAGAAAGTTGATCCATTGACTTGATGAGCAAAAGATAACATAACCTCCTTTAAAATACTTAGCCCCAAATTCATGGTAGTAAACTCAATAGATCTTATATACCATGCTTAAAAACTTAATGGAGGTGTCCTGTGAGAAACTGAATTGATAAAAAGAATGAAAAAAGCTTGAATCAAGAAATAAGTTATGTATTTCAAACCATGCATAAACGGGAAGAGGAGAGTACTGGTCAAGATTTGCTTCAACACTTGTTAAGAAACCACAATCTTCAAATTAAAACTAGTGCAATATACATCCAGTTGTTTTGACGTCTAAGCACACATACTTGGATAAAAATTTTGACACAATTGCTATTTCAAGATGAACAGCAGCACGACTTGCAGAGTCACAATGTATCTATCAATGGAACCAATCTAGGAACTCCTAAATACAAGCATTCTAGTTATAGTAGTTATTAGCAATATGTTATAGCAAATCAATTTTCTAGTGTTATAAAGAATGGTGTATGTACTATTCAGCAAGCTATAGAAAAGGTCAACAACACCATGATATGTCTTGAATCTAAGTTCCACAGTTGTCAGATAGGTAAATCAGTGACAAGAAAGAAGACCCACAAAGGGATATGGTAGTACAACATCATTGTGAATGGAAGCAACAGCAAATTGCTAATAACATGGGAGTATAGATTTTGGTTAGAGTTTATAGAACTGTTATTTTGTTAGACTGCCTGATGCAGATTGAAGGATTGGGATGAAAATGATGGAGATAGAAGAAAGGGAAGGTAGAACTGAGCGTGGAGAAAGAAAACAGAGATATAAGATAAAAAGTAATCAATAGTTTATTAATCTAAGCTACCATATAGTTGTGTGATACATATAGGCTTGTAGATACCCCACAAAGAAATTAAAAGCACACGTTAAAAACTTGCCATTAACACGTTACATGATAAATACCCACTTAATAAACCCACTAACAGATTAATATAATTTTAAAAATCACAAATGGCATCACATATAATTCAAATTTCTCCTTTACTGAAAAAGAAGTCCAATCCAGTGAGTCAACCCAATTAATGAAAATATGATACTACTCATGTCAAATGAAAGATATGCACATGGTATAATCACTATATTTTATTTTATTTTTCCTATTTTGCATTTTTTTTTTCAATGACCCATTTTGTTAAATTTTTCTACTGGGTCACAAGGCTTCATCTAACCCTGTTATGCTCTTTTATCTATATGCAATCATTCCCACAACCTTGATTGCCAATATGTTGCATGAGCCCGTGATTGGATTAGTTGCATCCAAGCTAGTTAAGAACTCGTTCTTGATCTTATAATTCTATGAGCCGAATTAGACAAAATGATCCAGAATGTAGGTAGGGATTGATCTTAACACATGTAGAAATGGTAGGATCCTACAATCTGTTTCATTTCTATAACATAAGTGACCAAGTATCAAACTCATTTACCTCTACCTTGTTAACTTGGTAAATGTTAACTCAAGCCAATAAGTTATTCAAATTATTATAGTTACAAAATATAATTATTCCATTCATTTGTTCTATTCATAGATTCATTGACCAATAATGCTTAAATGTTATGACTAACCTATCTTTTACTCATTCACTATATTCTTTCGTTGATTCACAACTTCGATAAATATCTACAACAAACATCGTTGACAAACATTATGACACACTTTAAAGACTTTAAAGAATAACTTCAACAAATATTTTGATAAATAACTTTGAATTTTTGAGTCTTTACCAACATTCAAGGAACCGGTCCGAATTAGCCGGGTTCATTCTTTCCGGTCCTGCGATGGTCCGGACCAAGCAGTGGAGCTAGCGAGATGCAGTAGAAGAGAAAGAGAAAGGAGAAGGAGAAGAAAAAGAAGAGGAAAGGAAGGAAAAAAAGAAGGAGAAAAAGAAAGTGAAGGAGAGGAAGGAAAAAAAAAAGAGATTTATAGTTGGCTCAAATTCCTAAATCCCACACTGCATTAGTTTTATTTTCTTCCTCAATGAGGTTTTCACTAATCGGTCTCACTCTTTTCCCAAGAGCACCACCTTCTCCGAACCCTACAATGCAAAAAGTAAAATAAAACTACTTATGAGTATCTTCCAAGAACACCTCCAAAAATTTGTAAAGCACAATAAACTAAATACAACAAATTAAAGCACAAATGCTCAAGGCAAGACTCTTCTTGATGATTTCTCATAAAAAGTACTTGAACTCCTTTCCAAGAAGATGACTCTTTTGAGAGGCTTTAAGATGCTTCATAGGCTCAAGGTCTTCAAGGACTTTTTGAAAAAACTCAAGAGTAGAAGAGTAGCTCTTTAGATACAAAAATATGGCTAAGAGTCTTTTCCTTTTTGTTTTAAGACTTTTCCTCAATGTTTTAAGCAGCTAAGAAAGGTTAAAGATCCGTTGGAGATGAAATATGGCAGTTATAAGCTAGTTTGGGTCAATTCAGCCCAATTCATAATAAGTTCAACTTGATTTAGTTCATTTCAACTCATTTGAAGTCTGAATTGATTATTGGAAAGCTTAAGAAATCTTTAGGTTTCATGAGGTTTTGACAAAAAATTGACTTAGTTTGAAGCTAAATACTACTAAAAGGTCAAGAATATATCAATGTTTGATTTAATGATTTTGGTAAGGTTTATGAAAAAAATAATGAAAGGTTTATTATGGAAGTAATGTGCAATGGGCCATCAACTATGAGATAATATAAGCCATTTAATTTTATTTAAAAGTATAAATAGAACCTATTGCTTGCTAGGACTTGCCAATACCTTTAACCTAAGCAAAACTTATTAAAATGACCAAGGACAAGAAACCTTGGGCTTGTTATAAGATTTGATAATAAGAAATAAGAAATCATTCTACTAATATTATCTCATGAGTACTTTGCTTAGGTTAAAAGGTATTGGATGACTGGACAAATACTGGCAAACACTCAACAAGCTTACGACAAGCATTGGCAAGTCCTAGTAAGTGTTAGGTTCTATTTTTATTTTTACATAAATATAGAATCTTTATATTATCTTATACTTGATGGCTCGTTCCATGTTGCTTCCTTGAATAAACCTTTCATTATTTGTTCCTAAACTTTACCAAAATCATTAACCTAAACCTTGGCAAATTCTTGATCTATTTGTAGTATTTAGATTTAGTCTAAGCCAAATTCTTATCAAAATCCTACAAAACTAGCATTTCTAAAAAGTAGACTTCTTAAGCTTTTTAGCGATCCAAATGAAACTCAATTCAAACTTCAAATGAACCCACACGACCAAAATCAAGTTAAACATATTAAGCCAATCCATAAAGGCTATATTTTGTCTCAAAATATATTTAACCCTTCTTAGCCGTTTAGAACATGAAGGAATGATATAAAAAACATTCCCAAAAGCACTAGAACAAAAAGGAAGTGTCAAAGCAAGTTTCTCTTCTATTATTAAGTTCTAAAAAAAATCCTTAAAGATATTGAGCCTATGAGTCATCTTTAAGCCCTCATAATCTCAAAAGAGTCATCTTTTTAAAGAGGAGTTCAAGCACTCTAAGGAGAAATCATCAAGAGGAGTCTTGCCTTCAAATAAGCATTTCTCTCTCTCTTGATTTTTGTTTTAGTTTGTTGTATTTAGTTTAGGATACTTTACTAATTGGTGGAGATACTCTTAGAAGAGACCTCATGGATAAATTTATTTTATTTTTTATATTATAGGATTTAGAGAAATGGTGCCCTTGGGAGAAGAGTAAGACGACGTGGTGTAAACCCAATGTTATCAATAACGGATCGCGAAAAATAGTGGAAAGCTAAAAATCCACAATATGATATAGCGGATTGCGTTGCGGGCAAATAGCGGAAGTCATATAGCGTTTAAAATATATATTATATACATAAAAATTTAAGTATAACATTTGAAATATATGTTATATATCTAATAAATTAAGCTGCATAAAAATAAAATAAGTTATATAAAGAAAGATAACATATTACTAACTCAATTCAAATCATAATTTTAATTTCTCAAACTTAAAAACATAATAATGCAATCTTATCCGCTATAGCGGTGCTATAGCGTTTCATAGCGGATTGCTCAAAAACCACTATGGAAAAACACCTTAGCGCCGCTATTGCGGCTATTTAACAACACTGTGTAAACCTCATTGAGGAAGAAACTAAAGTTAGTGTAATGTGTTTGAAATCCTAGATGGGACCCTAAGTAGTGGATGTCGGCATTAGAGCCAAACCACCATAAATCTCTTGTTTGCATTGTTATTACATTTGTTTAAATTCTATATTTTCTTTCCTAAGCCAAAGAACTTATTAAAAAAAGAAAAATTGCTTAACATACAATTCACTTGTTAATTCCTTTTCGTTTGGTATTAGAGCAAGGTTCATATGTTTAAACCTAACTATTTTCCTATAATCATTTATGGCCACCATATTAATGGATCATCTTCACTAATGGTTGGACACTCCTTTGCTTATCCACCAATGTTTGATGGTCCACACTATATAGGTTGCAAATATCGTAGGTGGATTTATCTTCGATCACTTAATTTAGATATTTGGGAAATAGTTGAGAATGATTACGAATCACCTTCTACACCTAGCTCCACTTCTCAAGAAGAAAGAAAATTATATATTTTAAATATAAAAGTTATGGATGCTCTTTATTGTTCATTGAATAAAAATAAATTTAATCGTATTTCTATATGTTCTAGTGCTCATGCTATTTGGCACATGCTTGAGGTAACCCATGAGGGTGCCTCTCAAGTAAAAGAATCTAGAATTAATACGCTGATGCATAAGTTAAGTTATTTAAAATAAGGAAATCACTGGTATGTATATATGTTTACTAATATTATCAATAGTCTCATTTCTCTTGGAAGGCCATTCATAGATAAAGATAAAGGAAGATATTAAGATCTTTTACTTAAAACTTAGGAGGTAAAGGTTATTGTAATTCAAGAAGCCAAAATCTCTCATAGTTAGCCATGGACCAATTTATTGGGTCTCTTATGACTCATGAGATTCAAATAGAATCACATATTGAAGATAAGGAGAACCAAAACAAAAATCTATTGCCTTGAAGGCCTTTTTCATGTTTACTCAAGTGATGAAAAGGCCTTTTTCATGAGATTCAAATAGAATCACTGGTATGTATATATGTTAGTTTTGAAACGGTAAAATGCTTGATTAAAAATTCAAGTAAAAATAATCTCTTTTGTTGAAAATATAATAAATAATATTTATATGCTTAATTTGAATATTTTGCCTAACCCTAATGTAAAGTGCTTAATATGTGTAAAAGATTTCTCTTCACTATGGCCTCGTCGAGTTGGGCATCCTAACATAGATTTAATTCAAAAATCTTTCGAGAAAGGAACTTGTGAAAGTAATTCATAATATCAAATTTTAAAAAGACAAGTTATATGATGCATGCAAAAAGGGTAAGCAAATGAATGCTTCTTTTTCTTCTATTAACAAGGTAACTACATCTATACAACTATACCACTTGAGTGAGTTCAAATGAATTTATTTGGACCATGTAATGTTTATAGTCTTGGTGGTAAACTCTATGCTTGTGTTCTTGTTAATGATTTTTTTAGATTTGCTTGGGTTTACTTTCTTTGTAAAAAAAATTGAGTCTTTTGAGTTTTTCAAAAAGTTCACTGAAAGAGTCTCCAATGAAAGAAGTTATATTAATTTCACAACTTTACAGTGATCATGGAGGAGAATTTGAAAATGGTTTATTTTTGAAATTTATGATGATTTAGGTATTTTACCTAGTTTTCTTAGATAGGAAGACATAACTTTGCAAGAGATAGCCAGATCACCTAAGTATTTTTTTTGGCTAAGGTGATAAATATATCCTGTGACATCCTTAACCGTGTTTTAATTAAACCAAAATTAAAAAGAACACCTTTTGAACTTTGGTTTAATAAATTACCAAATATTGACTATTTTTGAATTTTTGGTTACAAGTGCTTTATTTTAAATTTCAAAGATTCATTGGGTAAGTTTGACTCAAAATCCAATAAAGGAATATTTCTTGGTTATTCTTCTACTAGTAAAGCTTTTAGAGTTTATAATTGGAGAACCTTAATAGTTGAAGAATCAATTCATGTGACATTTGATGAATCTAACAATGTTTCAAGAGTTGTTAAAGAGAGTGATATCAATGAAAAAATAGACAAGCTTCAACTTAGAACAATCAGGATACTATTTAAGTATCTAATGATGATAAAGAAAACTTCATGCTCAAGATCATGAGAAGAAAGTTAAGACTCACATCAACCTCTTCCAAAAAATTATATGTTCTTAAAAGAACATCCAATGGAACAAATATTTGGAGAACTTTCAAAGGGTGTGGCAGCTTTGTTCTTCACTTCAAAATTTTTATGGACATGTTGCTTTTATTCTCAAGTAGAACCTAAACATATTAATGATGCTTTAAAAGATGAATTTTGGGATTTTGCTATGCATGATGAATTAAATCAATTTAAAAGAAATGATGTGTTCACATTAATTCCTGGGCATTGCAATCAATCTATAATAGGGGCAAAATGGGCATTTAAAAATAAACTAAACAGTCGCATTTTGTGGTTCAAAATAAGAAGTGATAGGTGGCCAAGGTTTCAACCAAGAGGAAGGAATTAAATATAATAAAATATATACCGTGTAGCAAGATTAGAGGCTATTAGAATATTTTTGGCTTTTGCTAGCTCTAAAGGTTTTAAATTTTATCAAATGGATGTGAATAGTGCATTTTTTTAATAGTTTCATTAATGATGAAGTTTATGTCGAACAACCGCTTGGCTTTGAAAATTTTGAATTTTCAAATCATATTTAAAAACTAAAGAAGGATTTATATGATTTAAAGCAAGTTCTTATTCTCATTTTATTAAACATGTAAATGATGACATGTTACTTGTTCAAATTTATGTATATAATATTGTATTTGGTGCCACTAATGAATATTTATGTAAGTGGTTTGCGAATTACATGCAAAATGAGTTTAAGATGAGTATGATGAGCAAACTTAGTTTCATTCTTGGATTATAAATTAAGCAAACAACCAATGGAATCTTTGTCAATCAATCCAACTATTCCTAAGAGTTTCTCAAGTTTGATATGGAAAATGCTAAAGCTACACCACCTCCTATGAGCACATGTACTAAGATGAAAATGAGAATCGTAAAATAGTAGATCAAGCACAAATTCTTTGAATAAAACAACTTTTAGACTATGATTTAACACACATTTCACCTTCTTTGATAGGGTTGAGTGTTGAGGGCAAAGGTGTGAATGCAAAAGGGAAGGTAATGGCATCACCAATGATGAAGTTATGCCATGTATGTGTTGTAAGGAGAAGAAATAGAGGGAAAACAAAGAGGAAGAAAAGACAACATTTGAGCTTTGATATTAATTGACTAAGGACAGAGCGATTGACAATTATATATAGCTTAAGTTAGTGATTGCTTCAAATAAATCAATTACTAATTATTTTTAACTCATGGGCCCATTTGGCAAGGCTTCTTTTGCTTTTGCTTTTTAATTTTGCCCCTATATCTTTATCGTACTTTCTAGACAACCCACAAACAAAAATAATCCATAAAATAAAAAGTTTACAGCTAATAGATGACAATATGACCTAGTTAATTACCCGCTAAAACTTGACCTAGTAAACTCACAAACACATTAATATAATTAAAGAACAACAAATTGTGCCACATAATTAAAATTTCATAAATTGCACCACAAGACTGGATGCAAGAGTTTAATGCCAAAAGTTGCATAATTCCTCAAAAAGTTTAGGTTGAGTTAGTATACCTTCTAGCCTTATTCAATTATGTCTTCTACACTTTAACATTTCACTTTTTTATATGCACGGAAATGCAATAATTGACTACTTATACTAAGCCTTCTTTATTATCTGGGTCGTACCCAAGACTCAAGCAACCAAGATGTAAAATCAGGTTATATTTTTCTCAAATACTAAGATATTCATCTGTGATCGCAATTCCTAAGTGTTCCTTCAAAGAAAATTGCCAGAATAAAACAATTTAGTCAAATGGATGAAAACTTAAGTTGAAGGATTAAACAACATTTGTTACTAAAAACCTTAGAACCCAGTTACATATTTCTACAGACAAGGATGATTATCTAATCACTAACTGTAGGTGAATTGTATCGGGAGGTCCTAGGAATAGAGTGAAGATGGACACCCCAGCATCCATTTAGAGAGAACAGAGGCAAAGCTAGTGAAAATGACTGTGTTCTGGGCAAGATTCAACTTCACTTTTGATCAAACCATATTCCTTTGCCAATATAAGGCTTAAGACTACCAAGGACCAACTAATTCAAAATAGAAACCGCCTTCTTCGTTCTCTTGAAATAATCCACGTTAGAAGATTAGCCTCACTAGAGGTGAAGATATAAGTGGCAAATTGCAGAAGAAAATGAAAAAGAGAATTCACAAAAAGTAGAGGGGTGAAAGAAAGAGTAAGAAAAAAGAAATCCAACTTACGTCCTTGAATTTCCTAAACAGCACGTCCCCACGTTCGTGCATATCCGAGCTCGTGCTCTCCGAGTCGAGCAAGTTGATAGCCCTCCCAAAGAAATGCAAGTAAATAACCAACGCCATCCCGTGCGCAGCAGCAGCCACAGCCCCAACCGTCATCAGAGCCCAATCAACCCCATCCGCACAGGCGAACAGCCGCGAGAAGGGCACCGCCGCCGGCGGCGGCTCGATCTCCTCCACCTCGTCCACCGGCCCGTCGTCCTCCACTGCGACCGCCTCCACCCCGCTGTCCATGTACGGCGACGGAGACTCCGGAGGCTCCGACACCTCCGACACCGGAGTCAGAGGCTGCACGTGCGGCGGTGACCATCCGAACAACCCCCTCGAACCCATCATTTTCCTCCTCCGCTGCTCCAAAAAAACCCTAAACCCTAAAGAAGCATGCGGAAACCCTAGAAATATGCCGGATCTAGGGTTTCGCCTCGCCTCCGCGGCCGGTGTTCTTGGAGCTTGTCGCCTTCGACAGCGGTGGTTCGCTGGCTTCAGACTAATAATAATAGTAACCACAGCAATGGCGATTGGGTTGGGCGTTATTAAAAATGGATCGCCGAGTCGAAGCGGGCTGGGTGGCGATCTGGCCAACGAACTCGCTACTCGGTCAAACGCGGTGGGTGAACGAAGGAAGAAAAAAGGGAAGGCGCCAGCAACAAACTTTACAGAGAGAGCGAGAGAGAGGAGGGTGAAGAAGGAGGAAGAGCTCGACTCGGCCGCGTTGCCTCAGAGCGGAGCCGGGCTTGGAATTCGATTTGCTCGACTCATGGACAAAAGCAAAGGGGAGGGTGAGGATGGACGGCAACGCATAATTATCACGGTGCATGGCTTTTGGCTTTTCGCCAGGTGTGCGCATATTTTTCTTCGCTGTCTTTTTCGTTTTTAAAAATCAAAAAATAAAAACTATTTTTTAAAATCCAGCGGCGTGGGAAAATAAGAAAGGGGTTGGTGAGCGGATCGGACGGCTGAGATCGAACCGAGGGGAGCTGGGTGGGGGTTAATTAATGGCGGCCGAACCGGCCGGGATTATTCTTTAATCTTTATGGGGACGCCGCGGGGGCTTGTAACGTTTTTGGCCTGTAGCAGTCGAGCTATTTGTTTGGACGTGGATATCGGGTGTTACAAGCTGTTTAACGGTATCAAATCGATTGATTTTACATTCTTTTGGGCTGTTTAACGGCATTATTTCTAAAATAATAAATATTTTCAGGGAGCTTGTTCTCTACCTTAACAAAGACGGATCAAGTCTAGTTTAACGCAGACTGATTTACATTCCTACTCACACAATTTGTTCTTCTGTCAAAATGTATTCTTATTCGTGCCCTACGAAGTTGAGAGACATAAAACTTTATTATAGCGGTACGTTGGGGTTGGTGACGGTGCTTCGTACCGATTATAACGGTCAGTAAAACTTTTGCTAGTGGCATGCAACAGTTGGGAGCATCGCGGGCCCCAGAGTGATGGCACGGGGGGCGTTACAACAACAGAACTCGATTGGGGGATCTTAGGTGGGCCACCTGACAGTGGGAGCTAATAAGCGAAATCCTTTCTGTGGGGACCGCCAGGTATGATTTGGGTATTGGTTCCTTTCCGTGGAAAGAGGACAGCAAGCTCGATCCACCTCTCAAAAGAGGGTGGAGGGTCCCGCTGTGGGCCGTGGCTAGACTTGGCCATGGGCCGTGCCTCGGGGCGGGCACTAGCCCCGGCCCGACTCCTAGCGGGCCGTGCCTGGCACGGCCCGATTGTAATCGTGCCGTGCCGGGCACGGCACGACAGAAATATACTTGGGCCCGGCACGGCCCGCGGCACATTTAGGCGTGCCAGCCTAGGCACGGTTCAACTTCTGGCTGGGCCCGGATCCGGCACGCGGGCCGAATCTGGCACGCGGGATGAAACTGGCCCGCGGGCTATGGTCGGCCCAGCGGGCCGTGCCAGGCATGGCCCGAATGTGGCCCACGGGCCGACGTTGGCCCGCTTCATTAAAATAAATTTTAAAAATAAATAAAATATTAATAAAATAAGAAATTGAGAATTATGTATTTTGCATAATTTTTTAAAAAAATATTTAATTATTATTTAATTAATTATTTTATTTTTAAACATATATAATTTTAATTTTAATATATTTTATTAAATTAATATTAATTTATTTATTAACAATACTAACAACACATGACTAAAGTTAAAACCAACTCGATTAAATTTTATATTCATAAATTATATATTTAAGCTTAAATCAATTGCCGACATAATGGGCATACACAATTGACTCGTAGCCAACTACGCAAGCAGCTACTATGGAAGATATGCGAGCATTGTGTTAAGCATACTTGCGCTCTGTGCTCTATCTTCTCTATGCATATTGCGCACTCCATGTTTTCAGCTCTACCTCCTTCTTCAATAATAAAAAAACTCAAGTGACTCTTGTGCTTGGTTTGTTTCGATATATTGCTCCGGCTCATCGTTGATATTATCACTATCCTCCTCACTATCACTTATTTCAAAGTCCTCAACCTCTATCTCAATCTCAACCCCAGAAGGAGAGGGAGAAGCCAAAAATTCTTGTCTTGCATGATTAGATAAGTGGATAAAGTGTTCTTCAAACCTGAATACATCAATTCGTATAATTTGACTAACACGTTCGATAATACTTAAAATAGTGATTCTCCATTGATCAACATTGAAGAAATTTAAGGTAGATGTAAGGAAGATTGAACGTTGAGAATTTGGCATAATGATAATTATCTTCACTCTTCTATTATCTGTCATTTTTCTCTATGCCTCGTGCTCGTGCTCACCACGTGATAATTATATTATAAAAGTAAATTAATTTAATACTTACTTGATCTTCTCCACGTCTAGTCACGTGGTGAGCACGAGGCATAGAGAAAAATGACTAGTCTAGACCGAGAGAGCATTGAATTCTTGATGGCTAGAAAAAAGCTTAAGTTTGAGTTCAATTAAGAAATTAATTGTAACTCAAGACTTAGAAAAGAGATTAAGAGAGTATTAAGAGAGAATGAGAAATTATTCCAAAGCTAGTTGGAAACTCGTGTGAAGAAATGAGAGGGTTGGGGGGTCAATTTATAGGGATGAATTGGGTGTATAAGTACATATTTATACACTATTTTTAATTATTAAAAGGGGCTAAAATGGTAATTTTATACCATAAAGACAATTATATCCCTAACTTTTAAAATTTTTATAACTGTTATGAGGGCATTTAGGTAAAAATGCATGTTCATTCACGTGTCGTGCCGTGTCTGGCCCGGCCCAACCCCGCGTCCGTGCCGTGCCTAGCCCGGCCCGGCCCACGGGCGTGAACCCTCAGCCCAGCCCGACCCGAGCCGGGCCCGTTGACTTGGTCAACGGGCCGTGCAGTGCCCGGCCCGTGTCGTGCCGGGCCGTGCGGGCCGCGGGCCAGCCCGGCCCGTTGGCCACCTCTAGCCGTGGCCGTGGTGTTCCCTAGTGTCATGCCCCGGTCGGATTGGCCTAAAACCAGCGCTTAACCGCTGTCTCAGGGTAATCCGGCGGAACACCGAAACGTGATCGCGCTAGGGTTTCCGGGCAAATCTCACCACCGAATTCGAAACCCTAACTTCCCCAAATGAATTCTATCCCCAAATTACAATTCTTCACGAAAGAAACCCTAAATCGAGAATACCTATCTGGTCAAGCCAACTTTGACCGATGCTCGTCGAAAACCCACCTGGCTGACGTCGGCGCGACGTCAGCCCTCTAATTCGTCGGATGGATTTTCACGCGCGCATTGAAATCCGATTTTGCCTCTCCGACGTCAGCGTGACGTCGACCATGAAAACCAATTTCTGCCGTTGACTGTTTCATATGTTTACTCCTCTGCTCCGCCTTGGTTTGCGCGCCGCACTCGTCTTCTTCGCTGTGACACACGACGTCGCCTGCGTCGTCGTCCTCACCGAGTGCCGCTTGTACTTGGTTCGCCGGAGGAGGAAGTGCTGGAGAGGGAAACAGCGAAAGCGGGGCGAAGACGCCGCCTCGTCGTCGACCTCACGTAGCCGCCGGTTGCCGATGTCCGTCGCCACCGCGAGAACCAGAAAACGGGGAAACCAAGAAAGAGCTCGCTCGTCGGAGAAGAAACACAGAGGGAAGGGAAAATTTCCTCTATTTATTCTCGTGAAATAGATTACAAAAACCCTCACCTCTCTTCTTCTCTCATCTCCTTCTCTCCCAACGTCGGCGACGATCCTTGCCGCCGATTACAAGCGCACACCGGACCTCGCTCAGCTCTCAAGCTCGCAACCTCTCCTTGCTCTGCAGCTCTCTTCGCTCGATCACCCGATGATCCCTCTCTAATCCGCCATCGACGTCTTATAGAGGACAGGGGACGTTGCTCCCTCCACGTGACCCGCTCGTGCATCGCCTGTTTTGCTCGGGTGCATCCGATCTGCTCGGAGAGGAAGGCGTCCGCCGCCCGCTTTCTACGCTCCTCCTTTTAGCCGCCTTACTTCCCTGCCGCGTCCGAGACTCACGGAGAAGATGACTCCGTTGCGCTGCATTACGCGCGTCCGCTTCCGTAGCTGATGGAGACGAAGCCCTCGACGCGGATGAAAATCGCGTTCTGCCTTTCACCAAATCGAGCGCTGAGTTCGATTTTGGGTCAACATCACCATTTGACCAAGCTTCTCCTCTGTTTGGGCTGGAATTTGGACTTGGGCGAACCGGCCTGACACCTGGTGTGCACTTGGGAAATTTAAAAGCCATGTTGCAAGTAATAGTCAATATTGCGGTTTGGTTGTACATAATTTTGGACGACCACCAACACCTGCAGCGTCAATCAATAATAAGGATTGAAGAAGTCTAAGGTTGACAATTTAAAGAAGACATCAAAATTGGTCTTGTAAGTCAACAATTTACGAGCGTTGACCTACATGTTGACAATTGAAAAATCATGTTGGCCATAGTTGTGAAGAAAGCTTTATTTAGCTCTTCAACTTAGAAGCAGTCAAACTTTATAGAGTTATGTTACACTTTTTTTAAAAAAAATATTTTTTAAAAACTAAATTAAATAATCTCTCATAATAACCTCCCCCAATTCTAGTAGATTGTAAAATAATTTCTACAAAGAAATAATTTTAAAATTTTAAAGATAGCAAGATAAGTGCAGGATCATTGCTTCAATCGATGTTTACTTTTTAGTATCTTCTCATAATGGGCATCCAGTTATACCAGTAAAACACGACGTTTCATAGAGTGCTCGACTTCTGATACAACATAAACCTTCAAACGCAAGAATTCTCAACTGTTCTGTCAACACTGGAACTACAGCCAAAAGAACATGCACTAAAAACGTAGTAAAATTTACCAACCATCAAGAGTCGTGGAAGTGCAACGTCACTGTGAATCATTAGCATTTTTTTTTACCAGCTCTTACGAAGTAATGAATTGCTAGATAACAGTAGGAACATTATATAAAAATCAAATTGAAAGAAACTCCACTTGTAGCGAAGATATAATAACAGTTGAACTAACGCACATTCCATTTGATTATGGATCATAACGAAGAGCCCCCTTTCAGTTTCAAGTTTAGGCATGATCATCGGGCAAAAGTGACTGAATTGACTCGGTGGAGAAATGTAGTTCACCAGTTCTGCCAGAGAGCTATGTACAACGTGACATAAGGTTCCAACCATTTCCAGTTCTTTTTTCCCCGAGTGCTTTTACATTGGAGTGAACAATATCCTGGCCGTGCTTTCGCCAAATTCAGCAAGGCGATCATTTTACATTCTGCCAGGCTCCTGTCGTTAAGACTAGAGGATATCAAAGAAAAATAGTACGATAATTATATAGTACATGGAAGGTTCTGTCGTTTTATTACCTCACTGATGTTCCTAGGCAATGGCATCCAAGCAAAATGCTAAAAGAAAGTGCATAGCATCAAAATTGCACGGAAAATATACCGGAACATGATTGAATGGTTAAGCATAAGCATTTAATTGCAGAGACGGCCTCAAATAAAATTCAGCAGTCCTAGCAGCTTCACTGACTCATCCCCCTTGATGACCTATCACCATTCATATTAAAAAATAGAAATTCATGTCAACCAGACGAAACGAAAAACTGAAATAGCTTAAGCGACACAGCATAAGATAATAGCTGTTAAAACAAAAAAGGTTAGGAAACACTGATTTCCTTGTATTCCAAGGCATTGTATAAATAAATAATATATAAACATTGCGTAATAGTAATCTCTTCAAATTTTGAGTGGCAAAAACACAATATGTACACTCATCGCAGTTTTGTTTATTCTATTAACAGAACTTGTCACTGATATTGATCTAGCAACAATAGCCACTGATTAATAATTAACCATGTATTTGCTGTGTTTTATCAGAGATACCAGTTGAATTTTATTACATAAATGATACTGTCATTTGCTACATCCTATTACGTATTTTTGCCAATACGGAAACTGTATCCTTATCGACAAGAATCACTTCTACCTAATCGACAGGCTATTCGAGTTGGGCTGGGTTCACATACACATGATTGCACGAGTACTGCAAACACAATTTCAGCACCCATCTCACGTTCCCTAGTCGTACAAACATATTATATATGGCAATCTCACAAGCATTGCCCCTTGTACAAACAGTAATTGAACATTGAATGTACCAGAACTTTGAAATCCCAAATTGCAGGGATTATTATCAAGTTGAGTCCAGATATTCCTCACGCTCAAACTATAATTTATTTTTGATGATCTTCAATTTATCGTAAACTTAGTTGTTAAACGTTCTCAAAATGTCTAGTTCAAATAGTCAAAACATCATTAAGGTATCTGAATATGAATTCTACCTTATTATATTATCCCCAATTGAGAACGATACAGAGTGCCAATTGCATCATTGATAAAGTGATAACAAGGATTTAGGTGAAGAGAATTGAAGGCCAAAAATAGTAAGCTATATACAATATATCCCCTTGGAAGGATGACGATTGATAACGCAAATCCATACTTAAAATGGGAGCATAAGTATTCAAAAGACAGTTTTTTTGAAATTTATTCTTATATCTCTTTATATATAGCAAGCACCGAAAACTGATATGGCGTATTCCAATTTAAACTCTTAGGCATGTACACTTTTAAAAATATTACCTAATCATGGATCAAATGCTTAATCTTAAGATGATCCACGGGCAAGCGCCAACCATCAGTCTTTTTTATCTACGATATACTAGCTTAGTGTGCATAGGATTGCATGAACTTTTTAAGATGTACCTACTTTGACCATGCAAATCAAAGAATAGAAGCTATGGATTATACCAAAGTAAAAGAAATAAAAAAGTATGAAGCGAAGACAATAGTTGCAATATACCAATATATTGCTTTAGGCAATGGAAAACTAAAGATGCATTGATTTTATTGTCATCCAAATTGAGGAAGGTTGCTAATTCGCATTAGGAAAGTTAAAATGGGAAAAATAGCAAGAACATGGAATATAAAAATATGCCAGGAGCATTATCAAACTTCCATAAGAGTAACACTATCAAATGCCTTAGGTGGCTATGCAGATGTCATCTCTAATACTCGCTATATATGATTATTCCTTTCAAGTCCAAGGATATATTTTTTTTACTTCTCAGATCATCAGGAAATAAGTCAATGTTTAAATTTAAGATTCTGTTTCTAAAAGAGAAAAAAGCGCAATATCTAGGTTCATGCATTTTCATTTGAAGAGGAGGCCTACTAGTTCTCAATGGAGACGAACCATAATATTAGCATGACAATTGGTACAAAGAGAATTTTTTTGCTTTCAGAGGAATACAACAAGCAACTGAACAATGAAAACATCTAACCAATATCTGCTAGCGAACAGGTTAAGTATGATAACCATTATAAAAATAAAAAAAATTCACAGTAGAACTACATGCTATAGAAAACAAGAACCACTTTCAACGATTGCATACCTCTACAGGTATATCCTTTGAAAGACCAACAGAATCAAGGAAAGCACATCCAACTTTGTGCCAATCAATTGACACACTTTGTGTATCATTGCTATTCAGGTACTTTTGCCCATTGACCTGTTCAAATTCATTACCCACCCACAAATGGAGAACACTGCCAACAGCTTCTCTGTGACCACTGGCGCCAGGAATTAAGAAAAGAAACACTGCTTTAGAATCAAGGTTCTCTAACGAGAATGTCGCAAGCCTTTCCATACTGGGCCAGCTGTATACTAGGGGCAGTCTAAGGCTTGGTGTCTCTGATCTAATCTCATGTCTATTTGAACCATGGAACAAATGATGATCTTGTTGTAGTCCATAGGTGTTTTCAAAGTTATCTGAATGACTGCTCTCTGATTTATCTAAGCACTTGGCATCTGATTCTACACTATCTCTACAGTCTAAAACATCACAATTTGAAGTCTCATCAGTACTGTTTATATCTTGCATTTCATGTGTACTTTGACAATCAGAAGGTACATGTATGACTTTCTGAGACACAAGTGAAGCATCCTTGCATAGTGTTGGCAGTTTCAGTTGTGAAAAACTTCCCCTTCTTTCAGCAATTGATCGTGCTAAGCCCTTAGATGTAGAACGAATTGCTCTAAAAGAAATCTTTGAATGTTCAATGGTTTTTGGTATTTGTAGAGACTGCTCAGTTGATGGTGTCAAAGAGTCTGGCATACAATGGGATGCAGGTGATAGCATAAGAGACGGAGGAGAGCTTGTCGAAGGAGAATCTGAAGGCGACTCAGAACTGGACTTTGAACAAGTGCTCGAATAGGAGGAAAGAGAATTAGGAGATGGATAAGGCGGGGAGTTTGATATCTCTCTATTTAACACCCGCAACCTTTCAGGGCATGGATCCCTATCCCTCACGAATGCAGTATCAGAAAAAACTCTACATATGGTTCCAGTTATGAACTTTCGCCTGAGCACACTCCAATTGCTTTCTCTTGCTGGAAGGCGTGTCTCACATTCATGACCAGAAGAAGAGAATGGTGGCACAATACCTCCAGAGAGAGCCTTGTGGAAAAGCTCAAAGTCTACATCATAGGCTTCCACTCTCCTTTTTCCAGCACTGATCTTAGCTGCTGATTCAATTTGTAACTTCTCAATCTTTCTTCCATCATCTGAAGGCAGAGCATGCAAGAAGTTCTCCCAGAAGTCCAAGGGCTCCTCCCCTTCTTCAATCACCGCAATTTGTCCCTCCACCCGTTCATACCTTACCACTTGATATGCTGCAGCTTTTGCATCCTTCTCCATGACAGATTCACAATTCTTACCAATCCATATATAAATTGATGCGAATACGTGAATTATGAAAGCGCCTCTTGAATCTAGTGCAGTTGGCAAAGGATCATTTAACATCTTGGGGACAAGATGCAATGGATCATAAGGTGAGTGAGGTGCCATTCTGTACATCCTAAGCACTGAAGTGGGACTCAGTGGGATTGCGTGCACTCTCTTCTGACATTGCAGTAGTTGACACGCAAATCCCATGTTGGGGTTAGCAATCCCTCTTGCTGCTTTTACAAACTGGAAAGCATCGTCAAAACTCTGCCCTTTCCTCCACATCAGATAAGCTATAACCAACGAGGTGGATCTTGATACTCCCTGACAGCAGTGCACAAATACTCTTCCTCCTTGCTGCCTAACATCTTCGAAATAATCAAACACATCATACAGTATACTCGTGATGTCCTCAGTTGGGCTATCTTGTAACCAAAGGGTTTTATATACAAGATCCGATTTGAAGTACTCAGGGCAGACAAAGCCAACGCAATTCAAAACATGGGTAATCCCATGCTGACGGAGGATTTCTCGGTTCCTAGCAACATAATCTCCACCAAGATAGATGTGATCGGCCACCTTGGAACACTCTTTGTCAAAGAAGGCAATCTGATCCCTTTTTCCTTGTGATCTCAGTGAAGAAAGATCTAGCTTTAAGCCATCGCCCAGCTTGTGGGCTTCCACCTTGGCACTTGGAGTAGGAGGCTGTGGCCACTCCCCAATATCGTCAGAGCCAGCCTTGGGCCACTCGTCCAAGCTCCGGCGGGCGATGGAAAGCGGTTGGAGAGGAGGGAGGCAAGACCTAGCTTTCTGGCTCTGGGATCTAGGGGTAAGAGGGGGAACCGCGCGGTGCTTGAACTGGCCTGCAGTTGCGGTCTTCTCCTCGGAGCCACAGTCTCCGGAGTGATCCGCGGCGGCGGTTCGGGACGCAGACCATGATGCTGACCTCCAGAAGGTCCTTCTGCCGGGGGTGGAATCCTCCTCGCTTCCCATCATCGCGCTTCTACCCCCTCAGACAAAGCCTGAAAGAAGCCTCAAATCGTGTTCAGAAGCCTCAAATCGTGTTCAGAAACAGATCGAGAACCCTCAAACCTCAACTGCAAGAAAGATGCACAATTTTTACTGAATCTACAGCAAGAAACGAAACAAGAAGCATATGAATCGCCCCCAAATGACGAACCAGAAACATGAAGATATTCGTGCAGTATCTTTCCGCAAGCAAGCTGGAGTGGAAGCTTGAGTGCAGAAGAAAAGCAAGCGAAAAAGGGCGACAACTTACACACACTACCAAGGGTGGGCAGCGCAGGGCAGAGAATCGAAAGGGAAAGCGAGATGCAGCCGAACCCTAATCGAGAGAGAGAGAGAGAGGTTTGAAGGGAGGGGCAGGCGACAGCGATGGGAGGAGAATTAATTTAACCGTGGTTGGGGGGAGTGCGAGCTGCGGGGTGGTTTGGTTGATTACTTGATTCGGGCAGACAGGCGACCCCCAGACGGCCACTCACAGCCGTGCATCCGAATCTTTGTCCACAGAAGATGCATCCTGGCCGTCGCTTAGATCGTTCCCGGGCGCGACGTGCGTTTTGGACCGACGATCCAATGGACAGCTGGCGGAGTCCGGCCGGTTCGGGACTTTGACCGGTCGTCTTCTCGTGGACGACCCAGCAGACAAGTGGCGACTTCAAAGGGCCCGCCTTGGCTGGTCAACGTTGGGCCCCTCCCGGAACTTATAGTGCCCGTAGGATCGGTTCTTTTAAACCATATTTTAGTACCACATAAGAGAAAAATTAAATTTCTTAACTTTAATGAGATATTTATATTATTTTTCTATTTTATATTACTTTGAAAAAGTATTTTGATTCGGAAAAGGCAAATTATTTCATGCCTCCTTTGAATCATTTTCTGGAAAAGGCAAATTAGCTATCAAACTGTCTGGAGTAACAAAGAAGCAAAGTTGAAAGGAAATTCAAAATCAAACGCGAGGAATTGACATTTTGACCAGGAATGACTTAGTAAAAACTACACCTAACATAATCAGAGGCCTGATTGGGGTCATATCTCTCATCATCCATGGTTAATTGAATTTTCTCTGTTGACTGGTCAACAATGAATTATATGCGTGATTGACTGGCTCAGCCAAAAGATTGGAGATACAAAGATAATTATTCATTCAAAGAACAAGGTCAAGGATGTGATATGCTAGTCAAGGTTTTCAAATACTCGATCATTACTAATATACTATATATTGGGGAAAAATATCATATGCGGGGCCATCCACCGTCCTTCTATGTTTTGAGATTCACACATCTCTAACAGCCTGTTTCAGTGAAGGGAAATAGAGAGAGAAAAAAAAAGAAATTTAATTCTTTCCCTCTATTTCTTTGGTTTCAGTGAAAGGAAAATAAGAGAAAGGAAAAAAATCTAATTCTTTCCCTCTATTTATGTTTTGGTGGTGTATTTATATTTTGTTGAATTTATTATATTGTATATACAGATATTGTATTATAATATAGAGGAAATGCTGTCAAAATTTTTGATAATTTTTAATAAGAATTTATAGTACTTTTATATTTTTTATAATTTTTAATAAAATAAATTTTATAGTATTTTTATAATTAACAAACTATAATATTTATGATTTTACTAATTATTTATGTATTATGTATAATATAATTAATTTAAAATTTTTTTACTCTTTTCTTATTTCCTTTCCTTCCACTGAAACACAGGGCCTATAAGGAAAAGCAATAATTTCTTTCCCTCCTTATTTTCTTTCTCTCCTTATTTTCTTTCTTTGCTGATTTCTTTCCTTCCACCGAAACAGCCATAAGTGTAAAAACACTTATGAATGGTGAATAGGGCCATCGATGGCCTATCCATATATTGGTACTACTGGTAGTGATATGTGATATAGTACTAGAACCTATCGGTTTGAGATATAATCAATAGGATGAGTGCTAATATATAATGTCAATATAACCTGATACTAATGTAGCACACAACCCCCTAATGACGTATTTCTTATTGTATTTATCTGCATTTGAAGATTTTATGAAACTAATATAACTCCAGAACAAGATTTTTGTGGATGAATGCTGTCTAAAGTAAAGATCATGACTCGTGACGTGTTGATTGTTTCTTTCTTTTCTCGTTTCATTTACTTTATCTGACAAAAAGGTTAGTCTATCATGACAAGGCTCTACTATTCAAACCATAATGCACAGTCTCAAGATTTCAGCATTCAAAGTGGAGAACGAAGACAGCAGAGACAAAAGGCCAAAAAGTCTATGGTGGTAGTTTGATCATGTTTGATCTAGTCTAGTAAGTTGAATGCTTCAACAAACAAACAAACAATTTTGAGACTGCAAGTAGCAATTTTGAGACTGCAAGTAGCATACCAAAAAAATCCTAGGCAGTCAGGGTCACCCAGCGCCAGTCACACTCAGCGAACCCCACATGTGACTCGCTGCCTAGGAATTTTTTCTCCATTACTGGTTGTCCTTGAAGACAGTGCTTGTGGCACTTGAATTCATCACAATGCATGGGTCAAGAGTCAGCAACATACCTAACAAATGGTTCAGTAGATGACATGGGGCTTTTTGCAGATTCCTGTGTATAATAGGATGAATAACAAGGGGGAAATAGTGCTAGTGAAATTGTTAAGCTCCATGGCCTTGCAGAACAAACATATAAACTGAAAGCAGCCTAAACTGTGTTTATAAACTTAGAACATGCTGTAACACTGTATACATACTAAGTTTTTCGAACCATTATTCCCGTTTAAATACAAAAAGGAATACTATTTTTCAAGGACTGACAAGTTACAGATAACAAGTATGTCTTCAGGAGTCGGAACCTATACTATATTTCACACACAATGAAACAATAAGTAATTGGCCATTTGTGGCAATTAATCAAACTGATAGTACGCCATATAATACAAACTTAATTAATCATTTATCATCATCACTTAGGATACGTTTCTGAAAATCTGTAACCATTAGGGGTAATCCTTGGCGCAATGTGATCTTTGGCTCCCAATTCAGCAGCTCTTTTGCCTTTGATATATCAGGTTTTCTCATGTGAGGATCATCTGCAGTGTTGGGTCTGAAGTCAATTGTTGCAGAAGGATCAACAACCTCTTTGACAACCTGCAAGTATGCTGCAACCATTACTATAAAGAAAATTGTATGGAAAAACATATGAAATATTGGGTCGGTATTGACAATACCTCGGCTAGCTCCAGCATGGTGAACTCTCCAGGATTACCCAAGTTGAAGGGTCCAATGTGCTCACTTTCCATTAATGCCATTAGCCCATCAACCTAGCATGTTTGAATTTTAAGATTATTAAAAATAAACTGCCGTTACTTGGCCGACACCAATGCCAAAACAAAAAAGTTTGAGAGAAAAAAGTAGTATTGGCGACAGAATTTTCCTCAAATCATAATTTGTAAAGAAAGAATCAACCATTATACAACATAGTGAGATGTTTTTTAATCAAGCAGAAATAGATAGGCAAAGGCCTTGCCATGCTGTATTAACCCATATCAAGTTTAGCACCGTTCCATGTTCTCTGCAATTTTTTTTCTCACACATCCATCATTATCTCTAGTCTTTAACAACAGAACGTAAGGGTTAACCAAAAAAAGCCCTAAAATCTCAGATCTTGCTTGATGAAAATGAACAACAAAGTTGCATCAAGTTTCCCTCTGTTTCTTCTTACATAATGGGAATCAGCAACAGAAGCAGCGGTAACACAAAGCAATAGACAGAAATGACTGCCTAAAGGAGATCTATGAGAGTTCCTAACAAAAATGAGGGATGGCCCTTCTACTGTTCCTACTCAATTAGCAACATCAATAGCGCATTACATGCAATTGTAAATGCAATAAGAATTAGTTCCTTGAAACATTTTAGCAAAGTTTAGGGGACAAATTGGCTTACAAAACTGTCCAAAGGAATCAATTTAGGAAAAATGTCATTGGTGGTCCATAGAGGATCCATCTTACGAGCATTTTGAGAAGTCAAAAGAGGGAATGCATGATTCAGAAGATACAATAAATCTTACATCGTAGTAGTAGGACGTTCTTTTGCTTGCAACAGGGTTCTTCCACCTTGATACCCTCAAGCCTGAGTATTTCTTACTGTTGAGTAAATAAAACCTCGCTGAGCGAATAAAAAAGATTAGGGAACAATAGAAGCTCTGGGATTTAAAGCGAGGCTTTTAGAGGAGTATCAATGAGTAGATGAAATGGTGTGGTCCAAGAGAATCGAGGATTGAATCTAATACCAAATTAAGGCATAGGGTATTGAGAAGAATAGAATAAAAGAAGAGAGATAAAAGAAAAACTAAGATAGCTGTGGAGAGGGAGGAGAGAGAGATAAAAGAAGGCATTCATTCCATCATGATATGCACATAATTCCTTTAAAAAGGTTTTTACAAAGTGTGATAATCACACATTAAAAACCTATATAAACACCATTAACTACACGACTTCAATAGTCTACCCATTAACACCACTACTATAATGTCTATAATTTACACCACATCACATATT
Source organism: Costus lasius (assembly GCA_027563935.2). NCBI lineage: Eukaryota > Viridiplantae > Streptophyta > Magnoliopsida > Zingiberales > Costaceae > Costus > Costus lasius. The sequence continues at coordinate 42,642,315 of CM050447.1, read as the reverse complement.
AGTTAATTGTATGTAAAATCTTATGTAGCAATTCAAGCCCTAAAGACTGCACAAAACTTTTCTTAAATGCTACAAGTTGCAACAGTGTAATATTGTTTTATTATTCTTCAATTGATTTGTAAATTCCTTTTCCTCTTTGCTTCTTATTTAGATTATCGTGTTGTGATTCTAGCATTGTACGCAAACTAGATCATTGTTATGTTAGTGAGTTTTTGATACTATTGCCAAACATAATGATGGGCAGGGTCTATCACCTGCATGAGATTATGGCCCTATTTGGGAGTGTGGGCAGACCCACGGGTGTGCGGGTGCAGGGAACACCTAGCTCATACCTCCTTTTTCCCGCTCAAAAACTAGCAGGGCGAGCCTACATGTGCCTCGGTAAGTCGAGCCACCCGTGCGAGGTAAATTCATGCAAGGACGTGGGCTCAAACCCTGCCCTTCTCATTAGTCTCTCCTTACTCTAACCTCCAAACACTATTTTTACTTATATTTATATGTATATAAGTGGTATTTATATAAAAGTTAACTTTTATCTATATTTATATATATAAGTTAACATTAATTTTTATATATAGCCTTTAACTATATTTATATTTTTATATATACAAGTGAACGTTTATATATATATGTTAATATTTATAATAAATAGAATATATATTAATATATATTTAATTAATATTTTAGTTAATATATATAAATTAATATTTTAATATTTTAAAATTACCTAAGCTTGATGGAATATAGAAATTTGTAACAAAGTGCTTGAGACAATTTAACATTTTAATCTATCATATTAATGTTTATGACATTCTATTTATTTAACAAATGATTTTAAAAATTATTTAGTTTTCTATATAATAATATATTATAGTGCTTCTTCCAATAATAATATACAGTATTTTCACAGCAACAACGCTGCTTTTTACCCCTTTTTCAACCTATAACAGCAGGTCACTTCCAAATTAGGCCTATGATGGATTCATGCTGCATCAAGGAGGTGTATTACCACTTCAAGTGGGTGCAATGAGAATTAGTCTCCGCTGCTCATTGAATATCTTGGGTATGCTCATTCACTAATGCAACATTATTATTACACTGCAATAAAAGCTTCTTATGGCTCCTTGGTGCATTTACTGTCCTTTATTCATTTAGTTGCTTGTTTTGATATCATGTCTTTATTTCCATTATTGTAGTTATATGGCTATTAGAACTCTAGGGAAAGAACTACTAAGCTTAGTTTTCTAATCCCAAGTGAGTTTCAGATGTTGTTATGCAATAAAAGACGTCGATCCTTAAGTTCAAATATATTTAGTCATAATCTTCTTTATTTTATTTTTTTTAACAAAAAACACCATGAATATTGTACTTGTGATTTGATGTTAGTGTTTGGTTATTGAAGGAATGCAATAGCTCCTTTAACTTTTTTTTGTTTAAATCTATCTTAAATGTTCGCTATCTGATGTGGTTGTATTTTGAGTTGTTATGCCTTGCGGAGATTCTAGGGTGTAATTATAAGCCTATACATTTTCCATGCTACCATAATAAGGATCAAACACATTTTAGATACCCTCAAAATTGAAAATCTTAGAGAGCAAGGCACCTCCTCAGATAACTAAGACACTAATAATTATCTGCAAGTTTAAAAGTTAAAAATGTCAAAGTTGATAAGCACTTTATATATGTTATGCAAATTATCTAACGTACAAAGCACGTGATTAGACCCAGTAAGCAATAAGAACTGAAGCAAAAGAAAATAGGTAATAGAGTCAACTTTCAATCTAACTAAAACAGAATCAGGCTAATGAGGTTGGCGTCAACCATAAAGAGTATGATTGTTTACCAAGTCAGAAACATATTGAAAACTTCGAGTTTGCTTTCCATCACCGTAGACAGTCATAGGTTCTTTACGAAGTGCCTGCAAAGTTTAGTTCCTAAACAATCAAAACATCCTGAGATTCAAAACTTTCATTACAAATAATATTGATTGTATTTAAATATGTTACAAGAGAACATGCAACACTTGAAGAAAAGGGTACCTGGGCAACAAAGTTGCTGACAACCCGACCATCATCTAAACACATACGAGGTCCATATGTGTTAAATATTCTTGCAATGCGGACCTGACAATGCATTGTCATTGATCAATTCAGTATGTTGCATACCAAGAGAAATGAGGCACTAATTGAGCTTCAAGAAAGGCAAAAGGACGCAAATGACCAAACATATGTATACAGATAAAGTTAACTTCTCCAATCACATATTCAGAAAGAAAATTCCTAAGTAGTATAGGGCAGACAAAGGAAATTTATATAGAGTTGAAAAACAAAGAACTTTAGGTTCTCTACTCATTGACCAATGTGACCTTCAGTGCAAGGAATCATGGTTGTGCCGTCATGGTAGAAGTGCATGGTTATCAACTTGAAACTTTAGAGAACATTACATAGGAGGATTTATTCTCTATGACATGCCTCCATGTTGGTTATTGACTACATCATATTAGTAGTTAATGGAAAAGGTGAGAATATTTACTTGGGATAAATCATATGAATTATCCTGCATCAACTCTATCATTGGCCCTGAAACAGTAGTTCCAGTATGCAGAAATGTACAAAAGCAATAGACATGATACTCACAATGACCAAAGGCAGTGAGTGAGGAACCTTTGATTTTAAAATTGGACAAAAACTAAAAACCAATTTAACCCGACATTCTAAATTCCAACCCCCAGTTGATATTGCAAAAATGTCTATGTCATCTTTGAGATAAGAAGGATTTGGTAGAATGATTTGTTATAATGTTCACTCAAAGCACACTCTCACAATTTATTTACTAGTGCCATGAAATCCTCTCAATTGAACTAGTTCCATAGAATGCACCATCCTCTATAAAGAAAATTCTTGCAAATGCATTTAAACTATATAGACATGCATGAAGGATGCATACACAAATTATGCCACCAACCATTTTTTTCCATAATAGATGGTTTCTTGCTTTTTGCCCCTTTCTCACTTTTAATATCCATTCCCTGTAACCCTCCATGACAAATGCACTGTATGTTGTACAGTTGACATCAGCCCTCAGTCACACACACTAATATTGTGTTTGCTGGGAGTAGACAAAAGCAACTTGAAGAAAGAATACATACTTCAAGAATCTAATTGGTTGAAAATTTATTTAAAAGACCAATTAAAAATGGCACACATATTAAGTAGCGGTGAGCAAACGGAACTTCCGGTACCAAACTCCCGAAGTTTAAATCATAGGTACCGGTACCGATTCCCGAAATTTATTTCGGGAAAATCCTAAACTCCCGAAATTTTAAGTAGGTTAGGGATTAAGGGTGGTTAGGTTATAGGTAAGTAAAATAGTAAATAATTAATATTTTTAATTAAATAATATATATAAGTTCGGTAGTTCGGGATTTTCCCGAATTAAGTTTTAGGTACTGGTACCAATATCATACTCTCGAATAGAATTTCAATACCGGTACCGAAGTACCGAATACTGTAAATTTCGATACCAGTACAGTATGCTCAGCCCCTATATTAAGGATGATTTATATATAATTTACATACAAATTTGAGACAACATAATTTTTTAATGTTTGCAAAACAGGCGAGCCAATGGTAAAATATAAAGTAGAAATCAAGAAGAAAAAGAATAACACCGATCATGGAAAAAATCAAAGTCAACATAATCTTTTGATGACTAGTGCATTCTTACCCCAAACATGGCACCCCAAACCAAGCCATTATTAGACTGAGACACTCTTTATTGTGACACAAAGCAATTATGCATGCAGCAAAATCCTCATTAAAGTTAAGTAATTCTCTGTTTAAAGTTTTGTCCATCTCTGGCAATTGGGTGTGTCAGATTCTTAACTACAATTTAAGAACCATTCTGGATTATAAAAGAATAAAAATTGCATGAAACCATTTAAACTTCTTCAATCAAATCATAGTTGTATTCACACTCATTTAATACATGATTTCTTGTTTACGTAATATTTTCAAAAATATCAAATTTCAGACTTCCCATCTATCACGGTAACTTATGAAGCAAATATCCAGTTGAAGCATTCATTTTGCTTCATGACTAGGTATTAGCACAGCATTGCTAAGCATACATAAGAAGCCTGTTTGTTCATTTAACTCTCCAAATTTTGTAAACGCTTGCAACAACAGAAAGAGTCCCCAGTTGTATAGAGACTAGCAAACAAAAACAAACTTGAAATAAGCAGAGAATTTCTGACATGCAAATCATATAGATACAAATTGGACTCATGTAAATGGCTAAGCATATCCAAACATAATGCTGATATATGGTTAAAAAGATTTCTGCATTTTCTTCAACAAGATATACCTAGTCAAAGAGTCGTATCTGCTAAAATTATTGTTTAATGCAATTGAACAAGACAACTATAACAAAATAACTATATGGATCAATGTTCTACTACGTCATAACGCCAAAAGTGAACGGGAGAGAAGAAACGTTTTGTTGCAAATGAGACTGTACAAAGTTACCTCAACTTCTGCACCACGATGGTAATCCATGGTAAGAGTCTCTGCGGTTCTCTTCCCTTCATCATAGCAACTCCTAACACCTGAGCATAAAATAAAATTACCAAATTATTCATAAGTATTCCAAGAACTTTGATTAAAGAAATAAATTTATATATGATAAAATCCTTAATTAAAAGGCATAGTAAAATACAAGTGCGATGGTAGATTTTGAACTTTTCTTTAGGATAGGGTTTAAGGAGCTTGAGTGGAAGTTACCAACCTATAGGATTTACATGACCCCAATACGTCTCCTTTTGTGGGTGCTCAAGTGGGTCACCATACACCTCACTGGTGCTGGTCAATAGGAATCGAGCTCCAATTCTCTTTGCTAAGCCCAACATGTTCAATGTTCCCATCACATTTGTCTTGTGATCGATGGTTAAGAATTTGAAGAATATAAAAAATTGAAATAGTGCTTGCCACTGGAATTAAGGCCATCACTTGCAGCAACGAAAAAAATTCAATGAAATAGCTCATCATATAAAATTTCATTTCATCCTTGTAAAGTGGCAGAGTAAAAAAAATCAAAAAGAAAAATGTGGATTAGTAATTTATTAAGAACTAATAAAAGATGCAATACAAATGTCAGTTTCTAAATTCACGAAAACAATCACGACAATTAGAGGAATGAAAAGCTGATTGACTTCGAATATAAAAATAATAGTTTCTGAGGATCCTAAATGTGTTGAAAAACTAATTTTTCAGACGATTAACTACACCAACTAAGATCTTTTTTTTTTTTTGGTTTTTTTTTTTTTGCAATTCAACGTAACCGTATCACAGAATTAGAATTTTCACAAATTCATCTCAGCTTTAGAACATTCGTTCCATAAAATGTGAATTTTGAATCAAACTGGAAAAAAAAAAGAAATAACTAATGAACTCAGAAGGATATGATGGTCTTGATTGGGTTATACTTGTAGTGCACCGGTGAAGCTGGGCATGCGAGGTGGTAGATCTCGTCCACCTCCAGCAGGATCGGCTCGACGACATCATGCCGGATCAGCTCAAACCTCGGATTGCCGAATTGATGCACTATGTTTTCCTTTCTCCCGGTGAAGAAGTTGTCGATTACGATGACGCTATCCCCCCTCAGCAACAGCTTGTCCACGAGATGGCTCCCAACGAAACCGGCGCCTCCCGTCACCACGATCCGCTTCGCCAGTTTCTTCAGCCCCACCGGCACCCTCCGTCCACCGCCTCCAACGACCATCCCCCCGCCAGCGCCACTAGAGGAGTACGATGAAGAGAAAGGCGGGTAGCCGCCGTTGGCGAGGTGGCGGTTCGGGGCGAGGTCGTACGAGGAGTGGAGGGGGAGGGAGGAGCTCTGGTAAGGGTGAAGCAGGAAGAAGGTGGAGGCGATGACGGCCCCGGCGAGAACGAAGAGGAGGCGCTGTTCGCGGAGGAGATACAAGGAGCCGGATCGGAGGAAGGAGGCGGGAGCGTAGGAGTAGGAGGACGATGAGGAGGAGGAGCGCGTCGGCTTCGCGGGCTTGGCCGCGGGGACGGAGATCTGGTGGTGCTGATTGATGCTTGGTTGCTTGTGGAGCTGCTTCATCGCGGGATGGACGCAGGCAACGTCGATCTACTGTTGGCGCCGGGGGAGAATTACACCTGAAGTCTACCCCGGGTGGACGGAACGACGATCTGACGGCGGCGTTAGGCGAAGCGGAGGCCGGACGGGAGCGAGAACGGAGGGATAAGCGTCACAGCACGTGCAGCGCCCGTGTGTGCAGGAATTTTGGTGCACAGACCCATCTCACCGCAAATGTTGTTTTGAGATTTGTGCTCATCACGAATTTCGAAATTGACTGTAATGAGCACAAATCTCAAAGCAATATTTACAGTGAGATAACAGCTGTGCACAAGAATTCGGAGGCCACTCTCTCAGGGTGCGGATTAATCGAGCTATAAATTTGGAATTGTAACAAATAACAAATACCATTGAAATTTTTTTATTTAATTAACCATGTACATGATTATTTAAAAATCTATAATAATTATAATAATAAGAGTAAGGTCAAAGTAGGAATGACAGTTATTTTTGTTTTAAGCGAGCTATCTATTAATCATGTTGGATTCTGGTATGGGTAGTATGAACATTATCCAAGTTAGGTTTAGGTATAGTATGAGTAATATAGATCGGGTATCTGCTATCTGAATTTGATTTTATATATATTAGAAATTAATTTTAGGCACGTTTCTACTATTATAAATTTTTATATATAGTAGAATAGTTATTCGAATTTAGATACGGTACGAGTTGACAAAAAAAGTAGGTATCATATTCATTGTCATCCCTGTTAGAATGTGGCTATATTTTACATACATTGAGGCCCCAACTAGTTAACTAAAGGTGGAAGATACCATAGTGTCACGGGTCAATTGTTGCAAGGTGTTATTGACCATGCCAATCTTTGCAAATATTTATGTTGTGATAGTGTACTTAGTAAAACCTTTACTCATGTATGATTTAATGATATATGCAATAACAACTCCATAGTATAAATGAAGTTTCTCATCTTCTACCTTCATCACTTAGTATATATGAAGTTTCCCATCTTCTTTATATATACACACAACTACTGAGGGTGGCAACAAGTCGGGTACTTATGTTTTCATCCTAAACTCGAACCGACCCAATTGCCAAACTCGCTACCCGAACCTGACCCAAACCCGAGTCGAATATTTAAACGGATATTTGATTAAATAAAAAATATATTTTTTTTATTTTTATTTTATAAAATATATTTTAAAAATTAAAATTAAAATAAATATATTTATATAGTATTTATTTATTATTATTATTATATTTTAATAATAACAAATATTTATATAATAGTTATATTATTATTATTTATATTTTAATAATAAAAAATACACATTTATATTTTTTATTGCAATCGGATATCAAGTACCCGTACCTCTAAACTTGAACTTGTCCCGTTTAATTAATCGATACCCAAACTTATGATAAATGGGTCAGGTTCAAAACACCTTAGGGTGAAATTGCCACTCCTAAGTTCAATACTTGCACATCGGTGTGATGGCTTTGTAAACCTTACTTCTAAACATAAAACTAAAATGTAGAGACCTTAATTTATTCTTTAAAATGGAACCTGGGTTGCATACTTGGAGAACTCTATGTTGTCCTCCTTAAAAATGCGTGATACAAATATATTTTCCATAAACTACATTGTTTCTTTTACTTTGTGTGTTCATTTGTACACCAGAATCTAGAGCGGTGGATGCTGGGGGTTTAGTTGATCATCCAAAGAAAATTGATCTTCATTATCTCGGTGGATACTTTTTGTTCGATTTATTTGTTGTATTGCCATTCCCACAGGTGAATCATTTTCTTACCAATCACATCAATCCATTATTGATACTGTAGCACTATGAAATGTGATCTTCTAAACAAGTTCAGCTGCCATATTTGTGCTCCAAGAAGAGCTTGTTGAGAGAGTAATTTTCAATCTAAGGCTCTGTCAAGAACTTGATGTGTGTCCCCCTTCCAAAATTGGTTTAGTTACTAGTCAACATTGTCTGCTTTATAGTCTTCATTATAGTGTGGATGTCTTCTGAACAAGATTAGTTCTACGGGAGTATAGGCTCTCAGATCCAACACTATCAACATATTGTTTAGGCGTCAGACCTGTTTGACATAGTTGGTCAGCTATTTTTATTAGTCAAAATAGCTGATTTTAAAAAGCTAAAGTATTTGACATGCTGCTTCTAGATCATGAGTATGGAAAAGCTAGGAATGAGCTACTTTTGGCTACTTTTTTAATTTTTTTTTTGCATCTCATGTCTGCACATATATTCGTATGTCTTTATAATAATAAAATTATTTTTTTAATAAAAAATATTAAATTTAAAATTATTTTTAAATATTTTTTTAATAAAAATTTGACTAGCATAATAGTTTAGCCAAAACACTTTTTAACTTTTCCAACCAACTACTTTTCAATTAATACTTTTTCAACCAGCAAAAACTAAAAATTTCAACTACGCCAAATATAGCCATAATATCTTCCAATTAACCACACAGTTGATGCCCCAGTCCCATTGAATACCTTTCTTTTGCTATCAATAGCTTGTTTTATCTGATTTGAAGGATAAAATAAATGATAAATAATGTAATTGGACGAAAGCGAGCACCCTATTCTAGGGTAGAGAGTGTTACAGGGCTCCTGAACTGTATTGACTACAGGTGGACTTAAAAGCCTGTTTTTTTTTGCATGTGATTAATGGTAAGAGGAGAATGGGCGGTGCCGATGTTGAGAGGGCAGCATGGCCGGCGGCATCAGAAGGGAAGCACAACAGGTGGGCAATGCCGAGAGGAAAGCACGACTGCGATGGAAAAGGGCACATGGAGGCAGAACGTCAGCGTGAGCTTGACAAGGTAGCGAGAGGCAAAAGGTTGGCACGAGCTCAGCGGGGCGGTATCAACGAGATCGATGAGGAGGTGGGAGGCAAACTCAACGAAGCAGCCGGAGGCGGAAGGTCGTGGGGAGCTTGGTTGGCCTTGGCAAGATCGATGGGGCGGTGAGAGGTGAGTTCAGAAGGTGGAGGCAGGAGACGAGCTCAATGAGGCAGCAAGAAGCGGAAGGTCGTGGCGAGCTCGCTCTCGACTGAAGATGGGAGGTTTACGCGTGCTCAGTAGGGAGGCCTCGGCGAGATCGATAGGGAGGCAGGAGAAGAGCTCGGAAGGCAGGAGGTAGAGGCGGAGGTGGACGTAGGGAAGGCAGGAGGTGGAGGCAGACACAGGGAAGGTGATAGGGTAGGTGAGCTTCACTCGCAAGAATGTGTTCTCTTTTCTTTTCCCTCTGAATCGGACGAAAGCAATTTTAAAAGAAAAATTAAAATTTTTTTTCCTCTGTCAGTTCTTTCCTTCCAACAAAACAACAAAAATTTTACCTTTCTTTCCTTTTTGTTTTTACCTCCAAAGAAAAAGTGGTGGAGCTGTTTGAGAGGCGGACTGTTGCTACAGGAAAAAAAGTTAGGTTTTTTCAGCTTACAAGGAAAGCTAAATATATTAAAGGGGATAATGGTTAAAAAGCAGTCAACTTGGAAAGCAAAGTGGAAAGCTATACCAAATGGGCCCTTAAAACTATATTTGTCACAGTTCTAGACTACACTTGGGCTTCATGCAGTGTGATTACGCTCCTAGGGGCTAGTGGTGCACCCTAATTTTGTACTTTGTTGAAAGGGAAGTTGGAGTTTTGGAGACAATAGAATGCCTTCCACATGGAGTAATTAATTCTCACTTTAGGCAATTGAGATGGGCACCAAGAATACAAAGTTCTTAAAGATAACCTAGATTAGATCTAGGATGATGGAAATGCTAGAGAGGCAAAGCAGGCGTGGCACATAGATATCTTGCTAGGGCACTAAGTTGTTTTTCATATACTAAACAGTGACGAGGTCCCTTTAACTATAGTAAGATAATGATATCGTCTCTCCTAATGTTAGTTTATGCACCAAAAATTCTAAGTTGAGATAGTTAGCTCCATCTCACCAAAGATGAATGCTAGACATAAGAGGAGCTTGAGTTTAAAGTTCACACTTGTTGATGAACAAATAAGCAAAAATAATCTATTTTTGAGACCCTTGTCATAATTGAGCTTGCTCAATATAATTATCAAAACCATCCACTAATACAGCGACAATGTAAGACCTCAAGTGGAGCGTTTGCTCCTTAAAGGGATTTGTAAGAGGAACACTAAGGATGATTGTTGATGGCCATACCAAAGGCAATTGAGGGCAGTTTTTGGCAAGGTTTAAAATTTTGATTGGAGACTAATCATTTTGGTACCATACTGATCCATACATATGTACTATATGTGTATATTGGCAAATAAAAAAAAAAATCATTGAACCAATTTTTTTTACCGAATTACTTACTAAAAAATGAAAAAAAAAAATTACTGAGCCAATTACCGATACTGAATTTAATCATCTATGCATCTCCATCCAAGTAAGAATTAATGCCGAGAGTTGTTTTGTAATGCATAAAAAATTTTCAAGAGCATCGAAGATCAATCTTATAATTATATATAAAAGATTTGCTTTTGTTATATGTTCTAATATTTACAATGAACGCAATAACCTTAAGGCACTAGTTTCATATGCGAAGAATTTATTTGTCTAGAATAGTATATGTATATATTTGGGATGAATTACACAAATTTTATTTTAATTTTGATATTATATATGCTTTTTTTTATCCTACATGTTAAGCTAACTTCCACAATAACTAGTTTGTTAGTGTTAAGATATATCCTAAACAATATGATTTTATTTGCCCCAAAGAGCATGCAAATTTTGCATTTAAGCAATTAAGCTCGTCGTTAGAAAGCAAGATAAGAGCTGCACATATTAACAATTATGAATTATATTATCTAGATAGCTAAATTCATTTATGTTTTTCCTCTAAAACGTAATTTATAAATATATTTTATATTATATGTTAGAGTTTTAAAGGAAAAAAACCCAAAAATTCTTAGTTTCATACGAAGGAAAAAGGAGTTTAGGTTTTTATAATGGTTTAAAGCTCTTTTGACTTATGAGACTTTTTAGAAGCATTCAATTAATTTATCTAAATTAGCCTCTTTTATTTAATGACAAAAGGACGGCTAAGGCATCCAACTCAACATTTATATGATATGCTTCATATTTTATTTAACTAATCATCCACCTCACTTATTATATCAACATTATAAAATAGAGCAAAATTTTTTTATTTTGTAGCCAATGCTTATGGCAAAAACACATACACATAGGAGTATTTTATAAAGCATTAAACCGTGATACCATCTTTTAAAGTAAAATCCACCTTATTCTTAGAAGACAGTTTCTTAGTAAATAGTCACAATTATTTGAATATTAGATCATATCTACTTTTATTATTATAAATTTAATTTTAAATAAATCAACTAATAATTTAAGATGATTTAACAATCAATCCTTACAGCGGCTTACCATAAATATATTGATACAAGATTTTTGATAGAGAAGATGCAGTATCTTCAATTCTGAGGTTATGGCCATCCACAGTTACGTCTCAACTTTGACTTATATATCACAGTACGTAAACATGCTAAGTTCAACATTTAGCATTCCAGATAACATTTTAGAAATAAATTAAATCGCAAAAAATCTTAAAAGGACAGCAGAACCTCTTTTATGAAAGATTCGTCTCCCACCTATCTGATCATGCAAAATGAGATTCATATCCTCCAATAAAAATGAAAAAAAAAAAAAAAAAATCATCTCTTCTGTTTTAACAGATAACTAAGTTCGGATCCACATTTGATCATATGGATAAAGACTGATGCAACCCCATGTAAAGGATGTATGTTCCATTATACGTGTAATTATTAACCCACGAAAATCACTAACGAATGACTCATGCGATATCCAGAATGATTCAATTAAGAAAATAAAGTGTAAATCCAGTGCAATTACAAATGCCTAACTTGAATTTGGAGGTTGCTCTGGTTGCCTAATTCTCTCGATAAATGCCTTTAGGCAGAAAAGAACGTGGATCCAGAGAAATGTTTATAGTCAAAGATTGTAGAAGTCTTTGTGGTAATGGATCTACCTTTCTGTCAGCCTACCATGCCCATCATTGCATATATTGGTATTACTCGTTCTTGTGCTTTGCAGATCGTTTCCTGGCTGCAGATGAACTCATGCATCGCCCAACAAATTTAAGAACTTCGTCAATGAGGATCACCGGAAAAGCAACAGCCAAGACGAGCAGCCATTCGTTGAAACTGAGGGGCACTATTCCAAACACCTGAGCAAGGAAAGGAACATATAATATGAAGAAGTGCAGCGCAAAGGAGACGGACATTGCCAAAAGAAGCCATGGATTGACCCAAGGAGGCATGCTCAGGAGGCTCCCATCTTCTGATAACGCATTTAGCGAATTGAACATCTCAATGGCCACCAGAACAGAGAGCGAGAGGGTCATTGCCTTCACTTTACCAGTTTGGAAATAGTCGCAAGGGTTGGCGTCAAAGGTGAAACGACGTGCTCCGGCTGTGAATGGAGCAACCTTGAAGCCCTCCCATGAGGCGCACTCTCCCCACTTAGAAAGCTGAGAATAAGTTACAAGAGTATGGCCATCACCACTTAGGTCAATGCCCATGAAGGAACTATGAGTGTACCAAATGATGAAGATGCCTACGGTTGCAATCCCCACATAAAGCCCGATAACCTGCAAACATCAAACAGGAATTTATGAGCATGTGAACTTCTGGAAAAATGTGCAATCAGTGAATATGCCCCATAAGCCACTCTTGAAAGTTACAACTGCCATCACATTTGAGATGCAAAAATTACGTACTGACCACGCATGACTTCTATTGTTCAATTGGAACCGCAAAATGACCATATTTGTTCACAAACGTGAAATATTTTTAAAGCTTGACCCGCTTTTGACTAATCACCATATTGGCACATGTAACAATAACTTTGTTAACACAAAAATTTGGTGAGATCATTACATCCAAATATCTGATGTATATAGTGTGTAAACCTGGTAAACAATGACTATGCAGGTGTATAAAATAATAATAGGTGTATGAATTGTATGTCTAGATATAAACATAACTATTCAATTTCCTGGATCATTTGGGTTTACCAAGAGGCAAAAGCAGATCCTAAAGTCAACATCTAACAAGACAGGAATTGGAGTGAAAGCGAGATAGAAGTGTGGTAACATGATGACTACTGCTTAAAAGAGAAGCAAGAAGCCTAGTGATCCTGTAACGTTTGAGATGAATTTACAAGTTGTCAACAAAATAAATGCATCACGAATAGTCTTAATGAGGATCTAAATGGGTATAAATCCTAAGCAGCGCCCCTGCAGAAGTAAAGGAATGCAGTGTAACTTGGGAGTTCTCCCGATTGCTCGGTAACTATAGCGATCTGATCAAAATATAAAAGAGAAAGTATCGCCTCAGGTCGGGGCTAGGCTTTTTTGTCTTTAGTGATTTTGATTATATAGTTTGACTTATTGAGTACCCGATTAATTGGATCCCACAACATAAGGCACGCTGTGAGTAGGATTTTGATTCAAGCAATACGAACTCATAAGATAGATAAAGAAAATAAAATCCAGACAGAACATGTTTCCACTAAAGGATTTTGTCATTTTTATAATGAGCAGCTTCCTTTAACAATTTTCATGGTGAGCTAAGGTGTTCAAGATAAGACCGCAGAAAATAAATGTGTATCTTGCATTTATAAAAAGATTCCATATAAACAAAACCACAACATTAGTACTAAACAACGATTCACTAGAAAGTTATTTCCACCAATGAAATGTACAAATAACTAATGAAATAAGAGATTATGATATCTAAAACAAAATAAAATTTTACCATATATCGGAATAGTATCCATGCAGATATCAAAGAATCATCACTCCTTCGAGGAGGTTTCTTCATAATGTCTTTATCAGGTGGGTTGAATCCAAGAGCAGTAGCAGGAGGGCCATCAGTGACGAGATTGACCCACAAAAGTTGTACTGGTATCAGCCCCTCGGGAATACCTAGAGCAGCCGTTAGAAAGATTGAAGCAACTTCACCCATATTTGAGGAAATCATGTACCTGCAGAAAAGATGAGAAACATCAGTCAATCATTAAATATTCAGCAATAAGGTCAGCATCAACAGAATTTCTGAAGGGCTAAATTATACTAGGTTTATCCAAATTGAACCCTCAATCCTCATTTAGAAATACCAAAATTTTGGCTCCATTTTTAAAAGATGAAGATTACCCTGCTTAAGTGTCCAAGTTGTTTGGGAAAATAAGTTCAATTCTGAGCCCCTGATAATGTAAAGTCAACTCAATCTCTAGACTGTCATCCTGAGGGTTTTAAGTTTTAACATTATTGTACTTGATAAGAAACCCTAGTACTACGTTTTAAATGTTTTTATCTCCAAAATGTTACAATAAAACATTCTTATGGGCAAAAAAATATTCAAAGTTGAGTTTCTTTAACTCCTGATAAGTGATAATAATGTGTGATACTCCATGGAAGATCTTTTAGACTTTTCACTAAATTTGAAGATGTAATCAGTAAAACATCTTCAACTTTGATAATTTAGATAATACATGGAGAATAATTCTTAATTTACGCTGATAAAGAAAAAGAAAGACAAACATGACAAATAGACTGCAAAACAAAAGAAGAGAAAGCAGGAATGACCTTATAAAAGCTTTCATATTATTATATATAGACCTTCCTTCACCAACTGCTGCAACAATTGTGCTGAAATTATCATCCGCTAACACCATATCTGAGGCTTCCTTAGCAACCTGGATAAAGAAACAACGTTTAGTATTACCCAAGACAGCTGTTACAGGCTCGAGTAAGTTAGAAAGATCTAATTATTAACCCAATAAGCATTTGCAGTTAACAAAATTATTGGGGAATATAAGTATTCAGTTCAGAAAAAATAACATAAAAAGGAATTTGAAAGGAAGACAAGCAATCCACCATTAGCAATCAAGCATTCCAAATCAAGAACTTGTATTTTTCAGGCAACAAGAATTGAAACAAGTATACTTGTTCAGTTTAAAGGGCTGCCAAAAGCTGCCCTCTGCAGTCTCACAATAAAACGATCAACAGGATGCAAAACTCTACAAAAGAAACTCAAACACATGGTGTTATTAACTTAAGAAGGATTCACACATGGAATCTAAATCAACTTAATGGAACAGAGTGGAAATAAAATTATCCAAAAGTTTACTGTTTTGCATCAAAGTAGTTACAGCTTTATTGCACTCCATTCAACTAACAATTTTGGACATACTAGCAAAGACGGAGTTTCAACTTTCAAGCTGAGAAAGAAATGGATAATTATGAAGCTTCAGCTCATTCACAAAATTCTAACTACAAATAGAACTTCTAAGGGAAATTAACTAGGACTTAGACAGCTTAAAGTAATTAGAGCTATGAGGTCAAAGTGCAACCGAGGGAAATACTCCAACATGGTAAAGTTCTGGTAAGAAATCAAAATAAACTAAAAGGTAACATTCAAGCAATATCCACATCTATTGAAAAGACAAAAGCAAAACTGGTTCTAAGGACATGCAGTAGCGAACCTTGATGTTCTAAGATCTCTTCACTGTCCTCTTCTCATTAAATAGAATAACTAACAAAAAAGGCAGACCAGTACACGAAGTTCCCATAAATGCAGAATTTGGGAAGGTCAGTGTACCAAATTAGTCCCCTTATAACCAGAGGGATATTTTTTTGCTTAGAAGGAAGCATCAATATACTATTTTCACAAAAAGGCAAAACATCTCCTAGTGAATGGCATTAATTAATCTTGTATAGAAACTATATATTGACATTAGAAGTTGTGTCAAAAGACTTGTGGCACGTGGTCTTTATTAGATAATATATACTGACTCGTTGAAAACTTCCCGAAAATTGTTTAATGTAGAAACCCATAAAGCAAGAACACATAAAAAACTGGATAGCACAAACCTCAGTCCCTGTAATGCCCATTGCTATCCCAATGTCTGCCATTTTCAAAGCAGGGGCATCATTTACTCCATCCCCAGTCATTGCAACAACTTCACCCTCTTCTTGCAGCAATCTCACAATCTCCTGTTTATGCTTTGGTTCTGCTCTAGAGAAGAGAAGGCCTCCATTTTGCCTCAAAATGGCCTTCTTATCGCTGGATGACATGAACTCTTTGCCTGTGAAGCTCTTGTTCCCTATATTTTCATCAAGTGCAAATACGCCTATGTCACGACAAATTGCTTCTGCTGTTTCCTTGTTGTCTCCTGTTATTACCATAACACGGATGCCAGCTGCTCTACAATCTTCAATTGCTTTGTGGACCTCTTTTCTTGGAGGATCCTAGAAACATACCAAAGTAAGAAGATAATAGGCATGTGAGTCAGCAGAATAATTGAAGAGGATATGAAGGAAAACGCCTGGTAAAATGATCAACTGAGCAAGATCTCTCACCCTAAGCCCCACTAATCCAACAAATACCAGACCGGTCTCAATGGCTGAGTAATTTGATGGATCAAGCAGAAGTTTATGCGCTGGATGGTCTTCAGAATCATATGTTCCAAATTCTGCAAGATCATCCTTGTAGGCAAATCCCAAACAGCGCAATGCATTTGTTGACATCTCACTTAGAGCATTTAAGATCATATTTTTTAATCCGTCATCTAACAGCACTACAGTGCCATCTAGTAGCTGAACACGGGTACTTCTTTCCAGTAGACTCTCGACAGCACCCTGCCACAATGCAAGTCATTAATGGTGAAAATTTTACCAACATAGAGTAATAACTGCATTAAATTTCACATGAAAAATCTGCAAGAACTTCAAATACTTTTATGATTCAAAAATTTCAGCACTACATACTTTATACAAAGTGCATAGAAACCTATAGGAAATGATATACATATAAACAACCACGGAGAAATAACGTTTCAGAATAAAAGACTTCCAATATGCTCCAAACATGGAATCTTTGACCATGTTATGACTTAAGATGAGTACTTAGAGTGTTTCATAGTCAAAATCCAATATAGCTTTCCAGTGATAAGGAAATAATTAATTGCAGAGTATTTGCAGCTTCGAAGCTCCGCACGGATAGTATACATGACTTGAATGACATATAAATGCTGAGGCAAGGAGCTGAAAGATATCGGGAGTTCAAAACCATTATGAATAAGGCGTATAGTTTACTCCCATGTGAAGTGAACTGATATTTTTCAAACAATAATTTGATAACTTACTCTCTATATGAAAAGGAGAAAAATTACCTTGACAAGTAAAGAATTGGTTCCTGATTTTGATTTCACTATAACACCCATTGATTTTCGAGTGTGATCAAATTCAAGAGTAGCAACCCTTTGAGCAATTCCATTCCACCACTTACAACACCCTTCAATCATGGAAGAAGAAACAGAATGATTATCGTGTGCAAATGCATGCAACAATCGTAACCAAATAGTGAATCATAAAGTGCATCTATTTTTGCAAGCATACTTAATGGTTCAGATGAGTCCACTGATGATAGGTCTTGCCTTCCAGGAAGTCCCATTTTCTCAACCAAAACCTGGTAGACACATGTTTATTATTTGTCAATAGAATAAACAAAAATGTAAAGGCAACGCACAAGGTGTCCAAGTCATATCCACAATAATCAACAAGCCCATTTCTTCGATAATCTTGGCATGAATTTACTGAAGTTTAAAATATCAGTATGGTTTGGTATGTACCAGTGTATGGTACCTAGTCAATATTGCCAGAATTGGTATTTTATATAAAGTGTATATAGTGTATCAATATAGGATGTATATACTGAGCTTACCACCCAATTTTAAAACTTAGGTTCTGCCATGATGAGTTAGTTGAAAAAAAGATCCAGATATTGTCTGATCAAATATTCATAAATTCAATTTTGAATTTAAGGATCAATCTTCTGAAATTTTCACATACCATTTTTAAGTAGATACGTTCAACATCAAGATTAGTAGATCAACAGAACAATTAGGTAAGAAGCTATCAAATGGTCATACCTTCAAAGCTGCCTCTGTTGGCATACCACTAGTGACAAAGTGATTCCCTGACTTAGTAATATTTGCATCATTGCAAACGGCTGCAATCTTAGCAATCATTTGAAGATTTGCATCCATATTACCAGTTGGCCAGTCATGAATCTTACCATCCTGTGGATCATATGTGGTGCCATCCACGTTGTAGCTTCTAAGCGTATCTGTCCACCGACCTATTGCAACAAGCTTAACGGCAGACATCTGATTTGTAGTCAATGTGCCGGTCTTATCAGAGCATATCACAGTTGTGCAACCTAAAGTTTCAACACTTGGAAGCTTCCTGACCAGTGCGTTCTTTTGTGCCATCTTCCGTGTACCCAGAGCCAAACAAGTAGTGATGACTGCAGGCAAACCTTCAGGGATTGCTGCAACAGCCAACGCCACAGCAATCTCAAAGTAATAAGTGCACTTCTCAAAAGAGAAGTTAAAATTCCTAGGCCAGCCGTCAACATACTCCCAGGTAAAGAAGTACTTCACGTTAATGAGCCAAACCAGAGCACATATTGCGCCTATTATAGCTGTAAGGACCTCCCCGAATTCATTCAGTTTCTTTCTCAATGGCGTCTCAACTTCAGTCAGCGAGGCTTCATGTATTTGAGAATGTATTTTACCAATTTCAGTGTTCATGCCCGTTTGTGTTACCAAGCAGACACAGCTACCATTCACGACTGTAGTGCCAGCAAAAACCATGCATTCCTTCTCTTGGATATCTACGTCTTCGGCCTCAACTCGGTGGCTGGTTTTATTCACAGCAGCATTCTCTCCTGTAAGAGATGCTTGCTCTACTCTCAAAGTAGAGCTAATCAGGCGCAAAACTCTCATATCTGCCGGAACCTTATCGCCGACCTTGAGCTCCACAATGTCTCCTGGTACAAGGTCCTTGGCAGGAAGCTTTGGAACCCAAACCCTGTCCCTTCTGACGGTAGCGTGCTCAGATTGGATTTCTTTCAAGGCCTCGAGCGCCTTCTCGGCGTTGCTCTCTTGCCAAACACCGACAATTGCATTCACGATGAGAATAAGGAAGATCACCAACGGCTCAACGAATGCAGTGATCCCCATCTCGCCACCTTCATCCCCATCCAACCAAGCGAGCACGAAGGAGACGACGGCAGCCACAAGGAGGATCCGGACCAGCGTGTCCTTGAACTGCTCGACAACCAACTGCCAGATCGACGGGCCAGAGTGATGCTCGAGCTCGTTCCACCCATACTTCTCCCGACGCTGCACCACCTCGTCAGATCGGAGTCCATACTCGGCCGAAACCTGGAACTCGGCCTCGCATTCCTGAACGGTCCTCGCCCAGGCGGGAAAGTTCGACGTCGGCAGCTCCACACCGCCCTTCTTCCCCTCATCCTTGCCTCCTTTCCCCATCCCAACCCTCTCGAACCAGATATCGCAACAGCGATCGAGCTTTTACCGCAAGTCCCTCGATCCAACGATTCCGGAGATCAAAGCCCCATGCCAAATCGACCTAGAATCCTATCAGAAACATTAGCAAGAATCTCGCCAGAAGCACCAAAAGGCAAAGATTGGATCTCGTTCCCCGATCTGGCGAAAACGGCTTGCTGCGGAGACGTTCGCCTTGAGAGCCCTCGAGCTCACTTTCGAGAAAATTAACTCCTCGATGGAAGCGTTCAGCCTCAAAAAGGAATGGCCTGATGCGCCTGAGGGCAACGACTCTACCCTGCACATTGCGACATTGACACGTGTCAGTCGATTATTATTATTAGTGACCCTATAATCCTAATATTAGAAAAAGACACGATAGTTCTCTCGCTCTCACGCTATTAACTGTTTTTACACCAGTCTTTTGATTGGCCATATTAACAGTTAATTGTGGGCCCCTCTGCTATTAAACAACAGGTATACTCTGGGTTCCACTCACCACACCTTTGCATATTATATCTCCTATATGACGTGGCTCTCAGTTGTTAAATTAATTTATATTTTAGAAACCGGTCTGAACCGGTTGAATTCCGACCCCGCTTGATTCGAATTGGTTCACTTCCGATTTGATCGAACCGAAAATTCCGAATCGCTCTCATGCTCGCAATTATGAATGGCAAGATGTCCACAGGATCACCTCCCTCCTTCTAGGTCACACAAAAACAGGGTTGGACGCGAAGTGCGAGTTCGGAGCTACGAAGAGCAAAAAAATGGCGGCTCTGAAGCAGTTCTTGCTCAAGAGCGTAATCAGATCGACGGTTGTGGCTCAGGGATCTCCCCTCACACGAAGACTTCCGGTGAGATGCCTTTCGACGGAGGGAGAAGCGCCGAAAGATGCTTCGGATGATCCATTTCTTCGCGCTGCGGAAGAAGGTGTGCTTGCAATTTTGGACCTTTTGATGTTTTTTCTTAACGAGATTTTCTTATGGCTTGTTGGAGTGTAGCGGTTCTAGTTTCTCCTGTTCTTAAATTTTAAGTGGTGTATGTATTTAACGATTTTTAGCTGTAAAGTTTCTATTGGCTCGAGATTGAACGAGAAAGTGTTGTTCTGGTTTCGCTAGTTATTATATAGTGTGCTTTAGTAATCGTGTGTGTATTCTTTGGAAGCTGCATTGGTATTCATGTTAAAAATCTTTTCCTTATGATGTTTTCCAAATTTGTTTTACTAAACAATATGTCAATTGCCCTGTAATCCAGAATATGGTCATTTATTTATATATGCTTTCTGCAATCAGGTCTAGTCTTCGCAAAATTGACAGGAGCCAGTTGGAATACACTGAAGACTGATGTTATTAATTTCTTCGAAGGATGTAATCTGTCAGTTGATGATATAAAGGTTGAATACTCGAAGGCATATTCTCCTCTTGGAATGTATGATTGTCCTTCCCTCTTCTGCTATAGAGAGTTTACATGATAAGACTGCAAGAATTAGCACGACCTTTGTTTTGTTTGAATACACTTTGTTCCCATTTGCAAGGTACAGACAATTAAGTGTGGCTATATGAGTACATACCTCTTTGTTGTTTAACTCTCAATACCGCACAACGTGAAAGTTCATTTGCTGGTTCTAACTTCCAAGTTCCGCCTTTCAGACTGGGTATGGAAATTAAATCTTGAATGTGGGGAATATGAGTAGAAATAATAAGAAAAATATTTCTAGTGGAACATCTTTCACAATCTTTTGGGACAGAGCTCTCTAATAAATCGAGGGATGAGCAATTCAACTCATTCACCTAAAATCATGAATGTTTGGCATCCATATTATGCAAGGACACACCAATTTTGCTAATCCGAATTGAAGGGTGATATAAAATCAGTCTATTTTGGATCTCGAATTGATCTTCATACTTTATAGGGTGAGGATATGAATATAGATGTTAACTCTTTGTTCAGCGACAACTTTCACTTTGGATGTTAGGACCAGCAATGGACACTTTGACGTTGCAATTTTTCTTGCCAAGATAATGGCAAGCATACTAGGAGTTCATGACATTAAGAATCATTGGGCAACTGGTTCAAGGGCGTGTTAGCAAGAGAAACTAGATCAATTGTTGAAGGGAGGTGGATATCTTAATCTTATTTCACTTAGATTTGTGAGAAAGTTTAAATAGTTTTGGTATGGGCAGTTCCCCCTTTGCTTATGCTTGATGCCACTGTTTTCTGCCTTGCTATATTTAGCTTACTTCAGCCCCTTGTTAGCCAATTAATTTCGATTTATGATTATTTTTTGCTTTATATTCTTTGAAGATTCCGCCATATAATTAATAATAACTAGAAAAATGAAAACACAACCTTTTTCTTAGTAATGGAGAAACATTTCGATGAGTAAGGTTGAGGTGTTTTTTTCTGTTGTATAGTGCATCTGTATTATATGAAGTGCATAATGTATTTGTAAGACATCTACTGTGTTGTTTTAATGTATGTGATCAAATCAAATTGAGCTCTGTATTGGTACAATAATGGGTCAATGTATAAAACATATTTATGATCACTTGCCTCTATTGTGCTCACATGAAATATGTACAATTAGACCACATTTTGTTTGTCTTGGGAAGATTTTAAATTAGATTCAGTGTTTCACTCTGATTCTTTTCCACGTTACATGTAAACATATAAAAATCAGTGACTTTTACATTTGTTTATGGTGAAATATGACTAGAATGGAGCATTATATGAAAGAAAAACAAAAATATGTTGATTTTTGATATACTACCTTGCTAGCAAGAGATTTTTAACAAATATTGATTTAGTACGAGCTCATATTATATCCAAAATAAGTGATATTAATTGATAAACCTTTGTGGAGTGAGAAAATGACTTAACCCAATCGTAGTTTTGGAATATTTATGTATGAAATGCCTCTCATGATATATGGTGTTATTATGTTGATTGTGTTAGTGTATATGTCTTAAAGACTAGTTGTTTAGTCTGATCATGTACTACATTCACATTGATATTTTATATACCTTGGTATTGTTACCATTATACTTTTATTACATCTACGCTTTTGTATGTTAGTATGATGATGTTCGATTTTATCGAGTCTTGAACTTTTTCTTAGTCGAGTGCGTCAGTAGATAAGTAGATAAGAGACATATTTGGTGCACGTGAGACTAGTATATTGGTATATGTGCTAGTTGGGCACGTGGTGCCAACACAGGTATATGAGTATATCAGTAATGGATATAATAAATCGACCCGCCGTGAAGGTTAATTTGGGCATCACAAGTTAATCTCACATGTGACAGAAGTGCTATGATCTTTTGACTTGAGGTCGCTGACATGTCTATATGGTAAGGGATATACTTTGATACAACCTAACGACTTGTCATAGCTAAGGCTTTAACAGTTGTCATTGAGTATGTCATAAATTATATTAGAGGTTCAAGTAACTAATATGGGATTTACCCCTTCCTTAGAGAAGTTTGATATTCATGGTCTTTTCATGGGCGCATGACTGAAAAAGTGTATTACTATACCTAGGTGAGAACCTGAGTTAGTCATGACTATTGGATTGAGTTAATCCAATCAGAATATCAGTTTGACAAAGAGATTATATTATATAGGTACTTTGTTGCGAATTAAGGCATATCAATGATGACAGCCTTCCAATAACTTGGGTAGCAACATTATGTTGCTACACACCCTCTCACTGTAGGTGATGATATGGAGTTCATCACTACTAATGTTAGATGGAACCTATGGTGTCGCACGCATTGACACTTGAGATGTCATATTAATCGGATAGCGATTCGAGTCTATTTGGGAGATAGATGCATTTGGAATGCATCTGATGAGATGGAGGATGTCCTTTTGGGCTTGACTTAACTTTGACTTTGTTGACCACTGGTTGACTTCTTGATGACCATGCTTGGACCACTAGTGACTAGGGTGTGTCATGTATCCTAGTCAATAAGTCAAGCAAGGGGGATCACACCAAGTTAGCTTAGTGGCTAATCAACATGAATAGGTTAAGTCCTAAGGTATTGTTTACTTGGAGGGAAAGAGAGAAGGAAAGAAAAGAAAATGCACTTTTTCTTTGTTTCCTTTGAGAGAAAGAAAAGGAAGGGAGAGGAAAATAAGATAGTTTTCCCTCGAAATCCAATGCGCCTGAATCGGGCGAAAAAGAGGAATAAAATAGGTTGTTCACGTTGCGTCTCACCCTCTCTGTCCTCGTTCGCGATGACCACTCCCTCGTGACCAACCCCCCCCCCCCCCCCCCCTCCCGGCGTCGAGCTCCAAGCTCATTCTTGCTGCCCCTCCTCCCTTTGACAGCAAGCTCCGAGCTCCCAATGCCTCCCCCTCTCAGTGTTGAGCTCCCTTGCGTGACTGCGTCACCCGTCCTCCCTCCGACGAAGAGCTCTGAGCTCCTCGTGTCGCCTCCTCTGCTCGGCGCCAAACGCCCTCCTCTTCTCATCAATGCGAGTTCGTCCAAGACCTGCACAAGAGCAAGCGGACGCGAACACCCTCCCCCTCCCCCTCCCCTCAATGCTGCCACCGCTAAAGTAGCCGCTCATGTCCGCCTGCTTCGCACCCGCCTTTTGTGGTCGGAGCCATCTATCGCCGAAGCCATTGGCTGCATTCGCCCAAATGCTACAGTAACAAAGAAGAGTCCAGCACATCATAATCCACGTGAGTCTTTTTTCCTCCCTCCTGTTTTCTTTCTCTTGTACTCTTTTTTTCTCCCTGATTTTCCTTCCTTCCAAGGAAATAAAGCCTAAGGCTTATGAGATACGAACATATTTAATATGGTCTATTAAATTATATGGTCTATTAAATTTAAATTAAATCTATTTTAATTTAAATTTTAAATTTCATGGAGCTTATTCTATAAATAAGGCATAAGAGCTTGAGTTTATATTCCATGTGATTGTTTGATCTCTTCATACCCTGGCCGCCCAAGTGATCATCTTCATCTCAACCCTAGCCGCCAACTTCTTCAAGTTGCCGCCACCCTCAAGCACATCAGTGCTGCCCCTTGCTCCACCTTGTCATCTCATCTCTCCATACTTGTTGGCGAAAGTGGAAGATAAGACTTTTTTGGTGGCTTCATTTGAAGGTAGCTCTCCTTGTAGGTGGAACTTATTTGTTGGTGCTTCTCCTTGAAGCTTTGCACAAGCAAGGTGATACCTCCCTCTGGGTCTCCTTCCCGAGGCTAAAAGGAGAGGTATCAAGGGTCTGAGTGTGGATATATGTAGAGGATGTTCACTTGCGCATCTCAAGTGTCATTACATCCTGCTTAGCATCCATTTGATCTTCTCTCGCATGTTGATCCGTTTATGCAGTAACCTATTTCATGCTATGCTTCCTTATTTAAAATTTCAAAATAGTTCAAGGTCTCCTAACATATTGCTACATAGTTGTTGTGGTCGGTGACTTGAACTAGAATGGACAGAACAACATGGGGATTAAACCAACAACAATTTGCAGTTGATAAAAATAGGCATATAACAAATTGTGAGATGCTTATATCAACCCACACCGTACTTGCTCGTTCATTGGACCAGTACATGCATGATTCAAACTAATTTTTTAAACCTTTTATCTATCACGTTATTGTTGGTATCATTAGTACCGTTAGTACTTTGCATGGGGTGTTAATACCACGGGACAAGCAATTAGAGATTGGATTGAGATAGGTCTCAATATTAAGATTTAAAGCCTTTGGTACGATAAACTTAATTTCATTTTGGGCATATTTCGTTTTCTATAGATTACGACAACTGAGGATATAAATTTATTGTTGTCAGCTTTTTGGTTTTTGTATTAGAGAAACCTACTTGTTCATTATATCTCCTTTGGCCTTATTTCTCTCCTTTTGTATAATAGCGTTTTGCTTTATGTTGTATAAGTGACTAATAACTTGAAATATTTATAGAACAGACTGCTGCAGTTTTCTTCTCGATCTGCATTTGACACAGCAGTCAGGCAAAATGCTAGAAAAGGTCGTCTATACAAATTAGAAAAGGTAAATGAATCTTTTCTCATTCGAAGAAAGTGAGCCGATGAATTTGGTGATCATTTTAGTTGAACGATGATATTAACTATTGCTCTGCAGATTGATCGTTCCCACTGGGACCTTACAACCACATATGATGGCAAAGCTGTGAGTGACCTCTGATATTAATTATTAAAAGCTTAGTTATTTGGATCACGTCTGCGTTTTCTCACTACTGATCTTTAAATTGTGAAGAGATTTCAAGAATCTCCACTGCTTTGAAGCTTAGCAGTAGGAACTTACACACCTCTGCTGTCAATTCATCTTATTATAGAATCATCATAGTCTACTAATAGCTTTCTTAAACTAGACAACTAAGAAAAAAGACACCGTAGTTGTTTACCTTTGAATTTTGGATAAAAGAAACTGAGTTGTTCATATGATCATTCAACATTTGTATACTCATAGATTTCTTCAACAGTTCAGCAGAAGCTATTGCCTTGAACTTGATATTCGACCTGAGGAGAGAAGACTTAGCAATTAGCTAACTGAATGCTTACTTGCTTCCCTTCTTTCTGTGGCAAAATGGAATCAGATCACCTTGTTACGAAATTATGAAATTTGCACCGAGGTTTAGGAAATGAATGAGGAGTTCAGGCTATCCCTTTCAAATGATTTACACCGACTGAGTGCTTTCTAGTTAGCTGTTTTTATCTGATTTATTATAATATTCCATGCAACTTTCAGCCTCTTCTTGCAGTTCTTACATAAAATTTTTTCAAATTTTTAATCTTTTTCTTCTCATATGACCCTGGTCAAGGAGAAGAAAAATGAAAATAAAAATACTTTAAGCAGTTTCAATATGGGTAAGAAGTTGCAGAAGAAGACTTGACAGTACTTATTAACAACAAAAAAGGCTTCTTTATTATGAATCTCAACAATTAGAGAATTTATTCGTTTATCTCAACTTGTAAAGGTCTTAGTTCTTGACCAGAGTTTTCTTAAGAGGCTATGGCTGCTCTCTCATGGGCTAAAGGATTGCAGGTTCTGTTGCAAGGGCTTCCACGTAATGCCATTCAAGAAGACATTGAACGCTTTTTGTCTGGTTGCAACTTCGATCCTTCAACATTCCAGATCCTTCTCAGGTGATCTTGCAGCCATAACACTTGTATCTATTACGGTATTTGCTCGATCTAACTCGGTGCAATTTCTATATTTTCCTCGTTACAGACCGGGTATTCCAGACCCTGTGAGGCTTGCACTCGTCCGATTCAATACTCGGCTTGATGCAATGAATGCGTTCTACAGGAAGAACAGGGGCTTCTGCCTGAACAATCCTATCACCGTCCGCGTTCTGCAGTAGACCGATTGCCCTACTTGAGCGGTATAAATTGGTCCATATGAATAACTTTCATTTGCTAGAATTTGTTGGATGCTGCATTGCAGCTGGTTAAGACATTTTGTGACCATCGCTTTGTTTGTCTTTTGGTATTCCACCTGCATCGCTTCATGTTTCAGATCCTGATAACTTCAAAAAAAAAAATGGTGCGAGATTTATGAATGAATTATTTCTCATTCTATGGGCTACTTATGGCTGCTATTAATCACGCAAAATTGTACCAAGTGTTATTAAACACTAAAAATAATAATAAAGGACTTATGGTCGAAGTTTAAAATTTTTAATATGGCACTGTAGCACGATTTACTGGCAAACTTTTCCATTTTGTTTGTGATAATTATTTTATATCATATATTGAATATTTTTTATAAAATTAAAAAGAATATTTGTATTTCTTTCTTTTTATTTTAAACTATGCAATAAAATGTCATTCAAGCTGCATCAAATTGGCGAATCAATTTTATTTTTTTTAAGCCATAGGCGTGCATGAATAATGAGCAACATGCATACCTATAATATTTTCGATATATGCTGGCTTGGTGATGCTGCTATAATGCAGGATGCGAAAGCATACTCAACTTCAGATATAAAATACTGGAAAATCAACTTATTATGTACATGGCTCAAAAGCAAGGGTCAATTGCATAAATTTACAGTTTTAAATGGTGCTTCCTATTTGAGTATATAATTTATTAAAATTAAATTTTAATACATTTTGATACTGCACTCTCGTCCCTCTTCTTCGCATACAGACAATTAGCACTACCCTCTCGCAACTCGCAAGTGAAAATTATTAATTCAGTAGGACATGCTTAAATTCTTTCTTGCTAACATAAAATATTAAGAGCTTGTTTACTTGAGTGAAATGTTAAAAGAAAAAAAAGAAAGTAGAAAAGAAAAATGTATACACTTATTTACTTGGTGGATAGATAATTTACGAGGAAAAATAAAAGAAAAACTTAAGTATTAATCTCTTAATTTACTTTATGCTCAAATCTAAAAAAAAGCCAAAACTATGCGTTAACTTCACACCTCACTTTTTACTACACTACTGCTCATCCTCGCTCACTATAAGTTTTCCTCGACCACTCATCCTTATTATCGCTGCTTGAGGTCACCACCATTACTCATACTTAATATCTAATATTTAATAATTATATAATATTAATAATATTTATATAATATAAGTGAAAAAAAATAAAAATTAGAATATATATATCAATCCTTCAAACTTTTTTTCTTTATAAATAAACATAAAGAAAA
Organism: Costus lasius; assembly: GCA_027563935.2. Lineage (NCBI taxonomy): Eukaryota > Viridiplantae > Streptophyta > Magnoliopsida > Zingiberales > Costaceae > Costus > Costus lasius. The sequence continues at coordinate 42,614,096 of CM050447.1, read as the reverse complement.
AAAAACCTATAACACATTCTATTTTTTTTTTCTTCTTTTCTTTTCTTTGCATTTTCTATCCATCTAAATAAACACAGAAGACCTAACTATGATATTCTCATTTGTTGAAAACTTTAAAATGCTATTATAATGAACCGTAAGCTTTAACTATGATATTCTCATTTGTTGAAAACTTTAAAATGCTATTATAATGAACCGTAAGCTTGATTCATCCCCACCAGCTCTCTATCCATTCCTTGGTTCATACAACTTAACCCCCTCTGACAAGCTTATTAATGAATAATAGAAATACATTTTGATATCACATATCACTGAATAAAATGTATACAAACATAAAACAACTAACAGCTTAAATCAAGTTGTCTTTACCTCATTCCTCTCTCATCAAAGTACAAAATTACTAAAAGAACATTTTTCTTACCATTCTGTCTAAATTTCATACGGGGAAAAATTTTTAGACAACAGCAACAATAAAATTGACTTAAACAAGGCATCACCGACGCCATCTTTCAATACAAATGTATACATAGCACACAATAATAATCCTACTAATGTGTATCACACATCTATGCACATCAGATGCACCCTACTTAAATAATAATAATAAGTACATAGGATTTGTATTCTCTTATGAGAGCTAAGAGAAAATGCCAACACTAGCCATGCATATCTCTGGACAAGCACAATAGTGAGAAAAAAAGGGTAAAGAAAAAAATATATATATACATATTTTTATGTGTGTTACTTACTTCTCACGTGATACAGTATTGCATTCAAAATTTCATTATCCACGCCCAACATTTTGTAAAAAAATTCTAAAAGAATATTATTTAAAGACTAATTTTACAAGCTCAAAAGAAATTCATGCGACAATTCAAAATTGGAAGCTTAAACTCACATTTGTGTCCAAACCTTGAATTTCGAGTACCACGCTGTCACGTTAGTCTGGTTTTATTATGTTTTACTGATAGCACACAAGCAAGAAAGCTGTCAGTCTCCGTCTTTCTCTCCCCTCCGATGAGCCCTTTCAATGTTCTTGGCCCAGGATAGCCAATCGTCCGCGAGCTGCTTTATGTTTGGTACCGTGTAGTTCTGTGCAATGTAAACACCACAACCAATTCCTAGCAAAAATGGGAAACTGCTCCTAATTATCCCCATATCCTGCACTCGGAAAGCAGATAATCAAATCCCGTCAATTCAGCGAACGACATTGCTTCTAGAACCCAACAATGCAAAATTCATATATCGGAAACACTGGATGAAACAAAATAAGTAAATTGCAACAATTCATCGGTGAAATTCTTGGGCCTTAACGCAAACACACCATTCAATTTCTTAGTCACATCGTACTACCCAATCAGATACTATTCCTCAACCTAAATAGTTTTAACAATGAACAGGATTTAACACCGCCGTATCTTGTTTTAGCTCAGAGCAAGAACACAGAGGGTATATTATTTTGTGGATGCATTAGAGATAGGTTATCTCCAGCACAACACTAGGTTCCTTAGAATATGATAAAAGAAACCAAACAACTCATGAAGATGCGAATGGACATACAAGATTAAATCTAACCTTGACTTCTAAATTTTGAGACAATATTGTCTGATGCCTTTGACTTACTCGAGTAGAAAGAAAACATTCAACTTAAGATGAACTGTACGTATTTGACAAGATAAAATGAAATTTTGTATCTCCAACAATAGAGATATATGAAGCTTAAAAGCTCTTGAACAAAGAAAAGTGAGCTCCGTTAAGTAAATATAGATTAAAATAGGGATTGTCAAAAGTAGAATACTAGGTGGCGCCAAGAGAGAAAATTGAAATATTATTGTACTTACAACAGAAATACCACCAGGCTCACTCATTACATGAGGTAACCAGTTATTTTACTTAGTTATTTTACTTCCTTTCTTGATCAAGAAAGAGAACAGAATGCAACTTCAGAAAGGAAGACGACCTCTGAACAAGCCCAAGTATATGAACAAAGATTAAGTTCCATTAGTTCACCATGAGCCTATGGGAATACAGTAAACCCATAAAAATCTGGAAATTACAGAGATTTTTCATGGAATTTTGCACAAAAACAGAGATTGCTATAAGGAGAGGAAGCCCTAGCAGTAAAGGGACAAATCACTGTTGGTCTGATTAAGTAAATCGAATTGCAAGGCAATCGATGTAGTATATTTTTCCTTTTGGCGATCTGATTACGGTTTAGCCTAATTTACACAATTTTCCATTTTAAGTTGAATCTCACCAACAATCGCTTAAATCTACCCATCTTTCGAGGGTGATAAAACCCTAGCAATCAAAACGGACCACATAAAATATCGAGACCTCCGATGAGTGAGATCCCTACAACCCCCAAGCAAGTGTCGTGCCCTAATCGTCAACTGAAATACAAATAAAACATACAAAATTGGCGGCAACTGAATCGCTATAGTTCGACATTACATGACTATCGAATCAGCATCAAGAAAACCAATCTTCCTCTACGAAACACAAACACGCAATTAAAGAAAATAATAAATAAAACCATCCGAATCTTCCAAGGAAGAGGAAAACGATTTACCGGATTGCAAGAAGGTAAGGGCCGGGGGCGAGAGTAAGCACGGCAATTATGTCGTAGAAAGGAGAAGAGAGTCGAGGGACGGGCGGAACGGCGCCCCTTACAGCCGCAAACTCCATGAAAAAACCGAGGGCATCGGTGAATCACGATCGCGGATCCGGGTATGTACGTTTGCGATCGCGGTCGGGTCTGATTATATTATAACACACAATAAAATTTGACATAAATTAGATGTAATACTTTTCAAACTAAATTAAGGCTGCGTTTGGAATTACGGGGCACGCGACCCGCGGGGCAAAATATTGACCCACGCTTGACTCGTAGCCCTATCAGCGTTGGATTGCAGGGCACGCGGGCAAAAATAATAAAGGCGGAACGCATATTGACCTGCAGTTGACTAATGACAAGACCCCACACGCCCTTCAATCCCAAACACGTCCTAAGTTTCAACTTTCAACACACACCGAGCTGAAAAAGTGGTCGTAGGTGTGAATAGCTTAGGGTGCTGGGGTTACTGAGGTTAACATGCCTTAATTAGTTAAGTACTAATTAACCTTGGTTAAACCACACGTGTGCACCAAGCCAAACCTAATTTAGTTAAGTAAGGCCCAAGTTTGGGCTCGAATCCAAATTGAGAATTGTACTAATTAATTTTGAATTAATTATTATTTCAGGCTTAATAAAGAGATGAAGAATCTTAACATAAATTAAATAAAAATCTGATTTGCAATACAATAAATTTATAAATTTTAATGAGATGTTATTTGAATAAGGTTTAGAAAATTGATTATTATCAAGTGGTACATATTGGTCTTATACGGGTTTGACGTGTTATCTTGGTTTTAATACGAGACTTTCAACTTAAGGCACTACACATATCTATATACAAACTTTGATGATGTTCAAAGCACCTAAACTTCTAGGTGAGTCCAATTTTCAGTTCAACCTAAAAATTGAACCAAACCGGACAAAAAAATTTTAGTTAAGTTCAGTTTTATTTAATTTAAAACTAAATTTGTTCAGTTTAATTGTTCAATTCGATTTAAAATTTATTTAGAAATTTTGGTTTGGTTTTCAATTCAACCTCAAATTTTTAGATTGAATCGAATAAATTAAATTTTTAGTATTTATATAATATTTAAATAATTTTTTAATTTTATTTTAGTGTAAAAATAATTTTAAATTAATTAAAAAATAATATTATTATTAGTAAAAATTAATTAAAAATAATTTTGATTTAAATATAACTGGAATAATTTTTGATTTGGTTATAGTTCAATTTTAATTTTAAAAAATAGATAAAAAAATTAATTCAAATTAAACCAAATTCAGTTCAATTTAATTCGGATTAAACTAATTAGACACCCTTAGCCAAGCCGACAACAACAGGAATTTCGAGCAAGTGCTATCCAAAAAAGATGAAAAATTAGAGATTTCAACATTTCGTAGATGAGCATTGTCTAATAGCTTGTTTTAGAGAAGAAATTTTTGAAGGGAAAGGAAAGAAAAATATTTTTTCTTTTATTTTTGTGAAAAAAAAAAGAGGAAAGGGAAGAAAATAGGAGGGAAATTTATAGCATTTTTCCTCTTAAACCTTGCTTCCGATTTAGACGGAAAAGAAATTTCTCTCCCTCTTAAACCTTATCTGTCTGCGACGGACCCGCCTCAGGACCTGAAATCAAATATCAACATATATGCAGGGATTGTTAGCCAGAAGGGCTAAGTAGAGATTAAGTACATGGTGCAATAATACTAAGGGAAAAATGTGCCAATCATACATACAACGAAGCCTATCAAATGCACCAAACATGTACTTGTAAATCATGATCAAATATCATACAAGATACATCAACACACTAATAAAACTGAGCTGTGGGTCGGGTCGTCCCCTATGGACACACACTCATATCTGAGTGGTCCCCAGTGTCAGCTCGCACACTGGGTGACGACTGCTCGTCAACAGTCCGCTGGTACTGTGTCCAGTACCCTATCATACTAGTGCATAATAGCACAACTGTATGCAGATATCAAATATAGTCTACGAGGTCAAACCTTCATAGCCCTATATAGGTCTGGCCCCAAAATACGTCCGACTAGCACTCCAGCGCCACCAGTACGGCCCGATCATCAACGTAATATACCATACTAAGTACGGCCCAATCATCATATCATACATCATGTGCTAGAGAGCAAGCATGCGGTATCAATAACGTGAAATCCTAGTAAACTAGGATATGGACATAGCATGTGAAGAAATATAAATCAACAGTCATATCATGCTCAATGGAATAACAGTTCAAAGGATGTGATAGCAAAGAATAAATCAGCAAGGCGTCCCTAACTAAGTGGTAATGCCTAACCATGAGATGCCCCCTAACCAAGCGGTAGACACCTTGATCAATGTACAGGAATAAAGATCCCTACTTGCCACTATAGGTCTGACTAATCCCGCACCCAAATCAGAAATATCCTGTATGTCCGGATCTACAGTTTCTACACGGGGTACAATGTAACACATATCAGTTATCCATTCAATTCTTTGTATTTACATATGAAATTATTTATTTATCTTTAGTTTACTTATTTCTTATCTTTCCTTAATTACAGTTTCGGGTCTGTTAAGATTATCATGTCGTTCGTTCGTCATTTATGTATAGGCAGGTATTACTGTATCTAAGCATGCATTTGTCTAGCCAGTCTGTTATGTTAAGCATGCGAGATTCGTTGCATAATTATGTATAAGGCGGGTTTAGACACTAACCTAGCCCACAGCCTGTGTGGACGAACCACCGATTAAGTCAAACGGACGCGTCGGAAGATCGTCGGAGGATCGCCGGAACAGTATTTCGTCCCCGGTGCCGACAGCCACCAGTTCTAGCAGAAAACCCAGCAGCGTCTAAAGTTCGCCAAACGCCGGAAAATGAAGGTCATCGGCCCGCCGGAGCGCCACCAGAAGCTCGTCGAAAAGCAGCGAAACGACGTCAGAAATGGCTGGAAATTACAGGAGATGACCAGAAAGTTGTCGCCGACCTTCTCCGAAGCAAATGGACAAGCTTTGGAGGAGATTCAGGGAAGATCAGGCTCGCCGGAGTTAGGGTCTCGGCGAAGTCGTGTTGAGTCGATTCCGGCCGGACGAAGTGACGAGGGAAGGGGCAAAGCGGTCTGGAAGCTTTGCCAGAGCACCAGGAACACGTCGCCGGCGGTAGGAGGTGAGCTGGGCGGCGGCGTTCACCGGATCAGCGTAATGGCGAGCGGCGGAAGGGAAGAAACACGAAAGAGAAAGCCGCTCGGGCGAATGAAGCTTGCGTGCACACCGAACGAGGCGGAGGAAAAATTAAATCAAGTGGAGAGAATCTCCAATTGGGTCACGGGCACGGCAAACAAACGAATTAAATCACTGTACGCCCACGCGCTACAGTGAATTGATTCGGATGTTTTTTTTTTCATTTAACTATTTATTTTCAACTTTTACTGATTCTGTTTTTGTCATTACGTGCACAGCACGTAACATTCTCCCCACCTTATAAGAATTTGGTCTCTAAATTCAATACAAGAGATTAATACGAAACGAATACAACACTCACAGTAGTACAATCACTCAATACACCTCTCTCTCAGAAAATAAATAAGGACATGTACGAGCAACCTCGTCCTCGGGCTCCCATGTAGCCTCGTTTTCAAAATGGTTCCACCATCGAACCTTAACTAGCCGAATCACCTTGTTCCGGAGCCGATGCTCTTTTCGGTCAAGAATTTCTACAGACGTCTCTTGATAAGTCACATCGTGACTGAGCCCTGGATACGGATCATACAGAATGTGGGAAGGGTCACGCACATACTTCCGTAGCATCGAGACATGAAATACGTTGTGTATGTTTGCATATGTCGGCGGCAACACAATCCGATAAGCTATAGATCCAATACGCTCCAGTATCTCAAACAGACCTGTAAAGCGAGGAGCTAGTTTACCTTTGTACCCAAATCGTGCGGCACCTTTAACAGGAGTAACTTTCAGAAATACGTGATCGCCAACTTCAAATTCAAGGTCACGCCTCCTCCTGTCCGCATAACTCTTCTGTCGGCTCTGTGTGGTCAATAATCTTTTCCGGATAAATTGTACTCGTTCAGCGTCATAATCTAACATTTCCACACCGAGCACTTGTTTTTCACCAGCTTCGTCCCATAATACTAGTGATCTACACCGTCTACCGTACAGTGCCTCAAACGGTGCCATCTGAATGGATGAGTGGTAGCTATTGTTATAGGCAAACTCCGCTAAGTATAAATGAATTTCCCAATTTCCGAAAAAATCTAGCGCGAACGCTCGGAGCATATCTTCTAACGTCTGGATAGTCCTTTCAGATTGACCATCTGTCTGAGGATGATATGCAGTGCTGAATCGCTGTTGAGTGTCGAGAGCTTTCTGCAGACTACCCCAAAATTTAGCTGTAAATCTTGGGTCTCGGTCTGATATGATGCTGGCTAGAACTCTATGTAATCGAACAATCTCCTTACAGTAAATTCTTGCCAGCTTGTCAACAGAGTAGGTTGCACTTATCGGTATGAAGAGGGCTGACTTCGTCTGTCAATGATCACCCAGATAGAATCGTGCTTCCACTATGTCATGGGAAGTCCAGACACGAAATCCCTCGTAATATGCTCCCATTTCCACTCCGGAAGAGGTATACTTTGCAATTTACCAGGTGGCTTACGATGTTCTGCCTTAACCTGCTGACATGTAAGGCATTGCGAGACATATTCTGCCACGTCTTTCTTCATATTTTTCCCACCAATAGGATTTCTGAAGATCTTTGTACATCTTGGTGGTACCAGGGTGCATCGCGAATCTAGATTTGTGCGCTTCTATCATAAGTTCCTCCTTCACTGATTCTGGCACGCACAATCTATCCCTGAATCGAATCACCCTTCAGAATCTTGTGAGAATTCTGGCCTCTTTCTTTTCGATATAATGGTCTGCAAGTACCAATCTTCTGGTTGGCATTCAATTACTTTACTCATCAAGGGAGATTCAGCTACCATTACTGCCATAACACCATGTTCAGTCTTGTCTATGATATCCACCCCTAGAGCTGCCATGTGTCGAACCAGCTCTGTAGGTGCCACCCGTAGGTGTGCCATTACTCCCCTAGTCTTTCTGCTCAGAGCGTCAACCACCATGTTAGCTTTGCCTGAGTGGTATTCAATGGTACAATCATGGTCCTTCAAGAACTCAACCCACCTACGCTGCCTCATATTCAATTCTTTCTGTGAGAATAAATATTTGAGACTTTTGTGATCCGTAAATATCTTGAACACCACACCGTATAAATAATGCCGCCATATCTTCAAAGCAAAGACAACGGCTGCAAGCTCTAAGTCATGTATGGGGTAATTCTTCTTATGCTCTTTCAATTGTCGAGAAGCATACACAATGACTCTGCCGTGCTGCATCAGTACAGCATCCAAACCTTGGATCGAGGCATCCGTGTATACTGCATACCCTGAGTCACCGATAGGAAGTACCAGTACAGGAGCACTAACTAGCCTCTGCTTCAGTTCTTGGAAACTGTTCTCACAGTTGCCATCCCAGTCAAATGCAACATCTTTCCTCGTCAAATTAGTTAATGGGGCAGCAATCTTTGAGAAATCTTCAACAAATTTCCTGTAATAACCTGCTAAGCCCAGAAAGCTTCTAATTCCTTGGACTGTTGTAGGCCTTTCCCATTCTACCACGGCACGAATCTTCTCAGGATCCACTGAAATGCCATCACTGGAGATCATGTGTCCCAAAAATGAAACCTCATTGAGCTAGAAAGCACACTTACTGTATTTAGTGTACAATTGCTCCTGTCGCAGCGTACGCAACACTTGGTGCAAATGCTTCTTGTGCTCGTTGTTGTTTCGAGAATATATCAAGATATCGTCGATGAAAACCACGACGAACTTGTCCAAATAATCAATAAACACCCTATTCATGAGATCCATAAATGATGCCGGTGCATTCGTCAACCCAAACGGCATAACCAGAAACTCATAATGGTCATACCGTGTTCGAAATGCAGTCTTTGATATATCTTCATCTCTGACCCTTAGTTGGTGATATCCAGACCGAAGATCAATTTTGGAATAGACACTTGAACCCTTTAGCTGGTCAAACAAGTCATCGATCCGAGGAAGAGGGTACTTATTCTTAATTGTAACTGTATTTAATTGTCTGTAATCAATGCATAGCCGGAAGGAACCATCCTTCTTCTTGACAAATAGCACAGGAGCACCCCACGAAGAGGCACTAGGTCGTATAAAACCTTTGTCGAGTAACTCCTGTAATTGTTCCTTCAGCTCTTCTAATTCCTTCGGTGCCATTCGGTACGGTGCTTTGGAAATAGGGGCTGTGCCAGGTTGTAACTCAATAGCAAACTCCACCTGTCTGTGTGGTGGCAAACCAAGTAGTTCGTCAGGAAAAGCATCAGGGTATCTCTTGACCACTGGCACACTCTCAATCGGGATATGTCGCGGTTCTCCAACGTCCAAGATAGACATTAAGTAACCTTTACATCCACTCTTTAGCAGCCTTCTTGCTTGCATAGTCGTTATGATTGGAGCAACCTGTTCAGAAGTACCGACAAAAGAGCACCTGGGACATCCAGGTGGCCTGAAAATCACAGTACTATTAGAACAGTCCACTATTGCATTGTTGGTGATCAGCCAATTCATCCCCAATATTATATCGAAATCCGAGAAATCTAAGACCATTAGATCTGCATAAAGGATAATCTCCCCAAAATTTAAGGGACATTGTTGTACTTCGAGATGTGACCGTAACACACCAGCAGGTGTGTGTATGGTCATGTCGTATGGTGCTAGGATTGACACAAGATCTATCTTCTTCACAAACTCATTGGAAATAAAAGAGTGCGAACTGCCCGTGTCAATTAATAAACATGCAGGAAAGCTGTATACTGAAATAATACCTTGCATCACCGAACCCGGAGTCTTTCGCGCATCCTGCTGAGATAAAGCATATACACGGGCTGCTCCAGACTCCCGTCCTTGTCCGTCACGTTGTGTAGAAGAATACCTTTGACCCGAACGCGAAGGTCGTGGAGGGTTGCGTCGTGGAGCTTGCACTGTCGATTGGGATCCCTGCGGCTGCTTGCCTAGAAGCGGGCAGTTGGCTCGGTAATGCCCCCACTGTTGGCAATGATAGCACTGTACATTGGTATTCGGGCAATCTTGAGCAACGTGCCCAAGTTCTCCACATTTATGGCAGTTCTTTTCAGGTGCGGTACGGGCAGATCCCGTACGTGCAGACCCTGTGCTAGACAGAGAAGGTACAGGCCTCTGCTGCGTGGAACTTGGTGCCCAGGACTTCCTACCCTCCTGCAGAGTCCTACGACTACCTCGCTGAGTCGGTGGGCTCTGACTGCCGGGTCTCCCATGTGTATGAGAATCCCCCTGGAGAAGTTCTTTGTCTCTGCTGCCACTGCGGGCAATATCTTCTTCGCACCTTTCTGCACTCCTAGCCATCTCCAGTACACCTCGAAAGTCCTCAGGTGATACTGTATTTGCTATCCTTTGTATGACAGGATCTAGCCCCCGTAAAAAGTGGAAAGAGCGTGCCCGCATAGTAGGCACCATATCAGGGAACATCTTAGATAGCCTTTGAAACTCTGCGATATATTGAGCCACTGACCTACCATGTTGCTTTTATCTCCATGAAATCCTGTCGTAGCTTATCTTGAAATGCCTGGGGAAAATACTCCTCACGGAAGGCTGCCTCGAAGGTCTCCGAAACGAATCGCGCTGACCCGAGATTAGGGGCAAGAGACTCCCACCAATCCTTGGCATCACCTGTTAAGAAGAAAGCAGCTAACTTGACTCTCCTCTTTGCAGGACACTCCATCATATCAAGAGTCTCTGCAACGTCACGAATCCAATTATGAGCTTCCCATGAGTCTTGTTTTCCAGAGAACTTCCTGAACCTTCCTCGTCCCAACTCCATAAAACGAGTCAATAGAGTCGTACGAGAGATAATTTCTTCTTCTTTTGGCTCAGATTGAGGAGGAGCCCTAGGTTGGCCCACACTCCCCATAGACATACATCGAGGCTCGTATTGAGGCTCTTCTACAGGTACATATTGAGGCTGATATTGGGGCTCATACTGATATTGATATTGCGGCTCATATTCAGGCTGGTACGCCGGCTCGTATTGAGGCTGATATGCCTGCTCGTATTGAGGCTGTAATGGCACCCCATATCCATATTGGTATTGTGGCTCGTATGCTTGCTCGTATTGCGGTTGATAGTCAGGCTGATACTGAGCCTCGTATTCTGGCTGGTACTGCGGTGCATATTGAGGCTTGTGCGGCTCTTGCCCAACAGTTGATGATTCTCCCTGTCATTCGGCCATGCTTAGATGATCCAAAGCTGCCACCAACCCATCGAATGACCCTACTAAGCACTCGGCCCATCCGAGAGCCACGTCGGTTCTGACCCCCAGAAGATTCATCATAGGGTCCCGGTTGCATCCTGAGACAAGGGCAGAAAATTTTCACAAGTATAATCATTAATTGCAAAATATGTTAGATGCTCAATATTCAAATTCCAATAACGACGTCACGCGTCCTAAGCCTGATGTTTACCATAAGTCCTTAGGGCTAGTTTGACTCCCAAATTAAACCTATAGCTCTGATACCACTAATTGTCACGTCCCGACGGCTACTGGGCCCCAGCCATACAGCCCACCAATGAGACCTGATAATTTGGGCCTGCTAATCTAGCCCGACCCAACACTGTACACAGAATCCATAATCAACAGTAAACTCCAACAGTAAATAACAACAGTAATGTTCACATACATCAACATAATAGTCTCAGTCAAAACCGACGAGATACAACATGCCGGCCACTTGGCCAAAAATACATAAATGGGTACACACATACGATACAATACTAAGGGAGTCCACTAACTCTATTTAGCTACGCCTTATCTGTCTGCGACGGACCCGCCTCAGGACCTGAAATCAAATATCAACATATATGCAGGGATTGTTAGCCAGAAGGGCTAAGTAGAGATTAAGTACATGGTGCAATAATACTAAGGGAAAAATGTGCCAATCATACATACAACGAAGCCTATCAAATGCACCAAACATGTACTTGTAAATCATGATCAAATATCATACAAGATACATCAACACACTAATAAAACTGAGCTGTGGGTCGGGTCGTCCCCTATGGACACACACTCATATCTGAGTGGTCCCCAGTGTCAGCTCGCACACTGGGTGACGACTGCTCGTCAACAGTCCGCTGGTACTGTGTCCAGTACCCTATCATACTAGTGCATAATAGCACAACTGTATGCAGATATCAAATATAGTCTACGAGGTCAAACCTTCATAGCCCTATATAGGTCTGGCCCCAAAATACGTCCGACTAGCACTCCAGCGCCACCAGTACGGCCCGATCATCAACGTAATATACCATACTAAGTACGGCCCAATCATCATATCATACATCATGTGCTAGAGAGCACGCATGCGGTATCAATAACGTGAAATCCTAGTAAACTAGGATATGGACATAGCATGTGAAGAAATATAAATCAACAGTCATATCATGCTCAATGGAATAACAGTTCAAAGGATGTGATAGCAAAGAATAAATCAGCAAGGCGTCCCTAACTAAGTGGTAACGCCTAACCATGAGATGCCCCCTAACCAAGCGGTAGACACCTTGATCAATGTACAGGAATAAAGATCCCTACTTGCCACTATAGGTCTGACTAATCCCGCACCCAAATCAGAAATATCCTGTATGTCCGGATCTACAGTTTCTACACGGGGTACAATGTAACACATATCAGTTATCCATTCAATTCTTTGTATTTACATATGAAATTATTTATTTATCTTTAGTTTACTTATTTCTTATCTTTCCTTAATTACAGTTTCGGGTCTGTTAAGATTATCATGTCGTTCGTTCGTCATTTATGTATAGGCAGGTATTACTGTATCTAAGCATGCATTTGTCTAGCCAGTCTGTTATGTTAAGCATGCGAGATTCGTTGCATAATTATGTATACGGCGAGTTTAGACACTAACCTAGTCCACAACCTGTGTGGACGAACCACCGATTAAGTCAAATGGACGCATCGGAAGATCGTCGGAGGATCGCCGAAACAGTATTTCGTCCCCAGTGCCGGCAGCCACCAGTCCTAGCAGAAAGCCCAGCAGCGTCCAAAGTTCGCCAAACGTCGAAAAATGAAGGTCGTCGGCCCGCCGGAGCTTCGCCGGAGCGCCACCAGAAGCTCGTCGGAAAGCAGCGAAACGACGTCAGAAATGGCTAGAAATTATAGGAGATGACCAGCAAGTTGTCGCCGACCTTCTCCGAAGCAAATGGACAAGCTTTGGAGGAGATTCAGGGAAGATCAGGCTCGCCGGAGTTAGGGTCTCGGCGAAGTCATGTTGAGTCGATTCCGGCCGGACGAAGTGACGAGGGAAGGGGCAAAGCGGTCTGGAAGCTTTGCCAGAGCACCAGGAACACGTCGCCGGCGGTAGGAGGTGAGCTGGGCGGCGGCGTTCACCGGATCGGCGTAATGGCGAGCGGCGGAAGGGAAGAAACGCGAAAGAGAAAGGCGCTCGAGTGACTGAAGCTTGCGTGCACACTGAACGAGGCGGAGAAAAAATTAAATCCAGTGGAGAGAATCTCCAATTGGGTCACGGGCATGGCAAGCAAACGAATTAATTCACCGTGCGCCCACGCTCTACAGTGAATTGATTCGGATGTTTTTTTTTCATTTAACTATTTGTTTTCTTTTATCTTTTTAACTTTTACTGTTTCCGTTTTTGTCGTTACGTGCACGGCACGTAACACGTACTCTCTCGCTCGTCGCCCATCCCCTCTACCTCTGTCCAAGTCCTTGACACCGATCCGCCGTCCAAGTCCTCGACGCTACTCTCTCCCGAAACCCACCTCGCCTCTTCCCTCGTCGCCGACGCCATCCCACCTTGCCTCTTCCCTCGTCGTCTCTATCGCCAAGCACAGGCGGCTCGACCTCCTCCTCATGGCTCTTCTTCCGCCTCTTGGACCTCCTTCTTGGCCACACCCACAAGTCGTCCTTCTTCCGCCTCAGAGACGGCGTTCGATCTCTCACCATCACCGCGAGCGTTGCCACTGCTGAGCTTCTTGAATAGGAAGGAAGAGCCCGGGAAGGCGGCGCACGCTGTTGTGGATTGCTCTGCCACCATGGATCCATCGCTCGCTCGCTCGCTTGATGCTCGCGAAGTCCTCCCTCGCTCGCCTGACGCTCGCGATTTCACCTGAATCATTCGATTTTGCCAGAGATGGCCAATTGGGCTTTCAATTTCATCAGCCTTTGCCTTCGATTTTACCAACCTTCGTCGATTCCCTCGTCGCCGAAGAAAGGCATTGGCGTAGTTGGAGCAGAAGAAGGGCACTGGGGGGGTCAGCAAGGCAGGCAGAGTGTTTCTTTCCTTCTTTCTCGTGAAACAAGAGAGAGGGAAATAATTTTTTTTTCATTCTTCTCAATTTCTTTTCTCTCTTTTTTTTCCTTCTTGTTTTCTATCCTCCCTCTAAAATAGATGGTAAAAGTCAAAAGAGAGTATTGTCACCGTAGACTTTAGTCAGGTCTATTCAATAACTACTGACAAAATAATTATGTTTATTACTATTATTGATTTTATTTTATATACTACCCAAATTAGACTCTTACCCTTTGTTTTCTTGGAGAGAAGAAAAACTGTAAAGAATGAAAAACTGCAAGGAAAGAAAACTCCAGGGAAAAAAAAATTTATATCATGTTTCCTTAGAAGGAAAGAAAAGAAGAAGGAATATTAATTTTGAAAGTCGGGCGAAGTGACATTGTGTTTTCTCTAATTTTTCCATCCGATTCGGGCGGAAAAATTTTGAAAGAAAAGTTAAAAAAAATTTTATCTACTTTTCCATTCAAAATTTTCCTTCCGTCAAAGAAAACAGTAGAAAATTTATTTTTTTTTTCTTTCCCTTTAATTTTCCTCTCAAGGAAACAAACCCTTAAGGTATGCACCGTATTGAAACTATTTAATAACTACCTCATTAGCTATTAAATCGATGGAACTATTAAATTATCACGTTTCTAATTGAAAACTCATTCCTATGTTCCACGGAAAATGTGCATTTTCGAGCACACTAAAAATTATTAAGCAGATAACCTTATATCCATATGTTTAATAATATTAACAACCAATGCAGGCAAGTAAATCCATACTAGATCGCCAAGCTGACCAAAAGTAACCGGCCCTTAAACCGCAAACCAAGAACTGAAAGCACAATATCCAAGCCTTCAAAGTCCCAAAACAAGAACTAGAAACTTGACAATGCCTACAAGCATTCAAAATTGAAACTAGTACAAAGATTCAATAAACCAAAGACCAACAAATCCTCAACCCAAGAACCAAAGACTCGAGCCAGAACAGAACATGAAGGCTGGAAATGCTCAGTTCGCAAATTAGGAAAAAGTTAGGTCCCTGGCATGACTAATCAGAGCCAACGGAAACCCAGCCACATGACCATCCCTCTTATCGTTAAAATTTTACATGTTCATTTTGCTTATACAATGAATCATTAGCATCATATGTCTGTCTTTCTTCTTTAGAATACCACATAACATAATTCTGGTTAGTAGTTTTTACTATGATATTTATTACAAAGACCTGATTTTCTAAGACATTATTATACAGGAAGAAGCTAAAAAGGAGAAAATGTCACTGCTGAAGTAAGCTTACGGGTGTTTCTCTATTTACACTTCACACTATACCTAGAATAAATTGCAAGGTTAAATGAAGAATCACAAGTCAACTGAACCCAGCATCATGGTTCAGTTACTCAGTCTGGAACTACACCAGGAGAATAAAGATAAAAAGCTGGAAACAGCCTCACTGCGAAATAAGCAGAATAAATTGCTCAGCAAACCAAGAAAAATCTACAGCTCAAACATAAATCATATTTGTTCTTTTGAAAAAAGAATGCAATTTCAAGATCACTCAAGCCCCTGTACCTGCATTTCAAGGCTGTAACTTCGAACAAAAATTTTGTCACACTCGAAGCCAGCCTTTCACTGTGGAGTCAAAGAAGCACAGGAAGTTTCAAATTGCTTATTGCATTTATTTTAAAGAAAAAGAAAAAAGATCAAGTCAAAATCTTCCAGTGATGCTATACCACCTCGCCTCTCCAGTAATCTTCAGCCTGACAACAATATCTCAACCCAAATGGCAAGATAAGATTCTGAATCATGTGGGTGGTTGGACCTCACAACTCAGACATTGGATGGTGCCAAGGCAAGAGCTCCAGGTCCTTTAATTGAAACTACAGGAACAGCGTTTTTATTTGATGAAGGGTCATCTAGAAACAGAACAATGACGGTTAAATCATCATGAAAATGTCTCCTGATGCCACCATCAAGCTTGTCCACGTCCGCGTACCTCAACTCATGCTTTCTTGCTGCCTCTCTAATTGCAACTTTGATAAGTTTCCTCGCTATTCCCTAAATGGTTGAAGGGTACAAAAGGACGGTTTTTGCTGTTAGTATATCGAATTTATTAGACACAGCTGAAACTTGAGCTAGAAAA
The DNA here is from genome assembly GCA_027563935.2 of Costus lasius. Lineage (NCBI taxonomy): Eukaryota > Viridiplantae > Streptophyta > Magnoliopsida > Zingiberales > Costaceae > Costus > Costus lasius. The sequence goes on along the minus strand of CM050447.1, from coordinate 42,597,896 downwards.
GATATTCCCATAAATAGCACAAAACAGGATGAGACAGAATGGTGAGATATATTAACTGACGGCACTGATGAAATAATAAAAAAAATGAACAACTTAATAGTTAAGCAAGACTATTGAGAGCCAAAATAGAAACCTATAAGCCAGTAAATAAATAGAAACCTACAAGCCAAAATATACACCAGTGAAGGCCAAGCGCTCCAGGTGGTGGTGACTCAAGATTAAGACCCGCAAAGCAAAGTCATGGATAAATTTAGCTACACCAAGAGGATCAAACAGAGACTATCAGTACAAGAAGAAAAAAAGTGTTTTCCTTGTTGGTATTCTGCGTCTGTTAAATGTACAAGGTTTACGGAAAATGGAAATACTGGTTCAACAACTAAAACAAAATACATCAAACATACCAGTGCAAATATGTACCATGAAAGAAAGAGTGCCAAGGGAAAAAGAACCATCTTACATTACGAGGTGAGTTATGAATCATATTCACAGCTTCTTGATTTGAGATAAAATCCCATAGACCATCTGATGCAAAGATTAAAAATTTATCTTCAGTAGAGAGTCTATGTGTCACTATTGATGGCTCAGATCTAAGGATCGGTCCCTGAAAGGGTTCAGGTACCCGAAACCTAGGCAACAAAGGTGGACGGTTGAAATATGGGTCTTTCAAAAAGGCATCTCCAATAGATCTCGAAACCTGTAGAAAATAATGAATTAAAAGGAATAAGATTACAATTATTTAATATAAATATATATAGTTTAATCTTTCTCAGAACTGAATAGCTGAATTCTTCTTCTAAGCACAAAACCTACACAGAAGAAACTGGAAATCAACATGAATTTTTAACTAATGTTGCTCAACATGTTCAATCAACACAATTTTAGGAGTGTAAAGGAGACAGTTCAAAATTAATCTCGGGCCGAGATGAATTTTATGAGTGTAAAGAAGGCAGTTCCAAATGGCTAAAATCTTAGGAGCACGAAGCCTCTTTGATTGAAGACCAACTTAAGTTCTTTGTTTATGTGTTTGCAAACAAAAGTGAATCTATCAAATAGTTACGTGTGTACACTTAATAAGCAGGGACAATTGCTATTTGGTGATCCAACTGTGCAAAGCAGTCATACGATTTCATAAACAAGCCAGGCAAGTGATCACCTGAAGGAAAATGGTACTTGATCCACGTAAGAGAAAAATGTTTCGACTGAAACAAAAATATGCATCAACAAACAGGAAGAAAATAGAGGTGCTGCAAATTGACGTCACATTGGTTATAATTTATTTCTGCAGTCTACAAAAGCTGCACCATGTACTGAAACTCCACCATACCTAGAATTGGAATGGCAAATCCTATATGAGTAGAAATGAAATTCATCAATGATATTATATCAATGTTACGTGCTAGATGACATTCTAATAGCCATTTTTCAAATTTCATATCAAACTTCATGAATTCTGTGAGATTGTTCATTTTCATTGACAGGTAGGTAAGACATTTTTAGTAAACATTTATTTAAGATGAATGGGTTCATCATATTGTTACAAGTATTCTAATTAAGATTTTTAGTTCAAGGGAGAAATCATCAGCTTTGAACCCGATCAAGACTCATTCGAACGTGGCAAGCATGAGTTTGTGGTAGTATTTGAATTTCAAAAAGAGCATCCTTTTTCTATTTTTTTTTTTTTTTGTTCAAGGGAGAAATCATCAGCTTGGAATCCGACCAGGACTCATTCGAAAGTGGCAAGCATGAGTTTGTGTTTAGTTTTTGATAGTCTAAAAGAGTATCCTTTTTCTTTTTTTTTCTTCTAAAATATTGTGAGTTGTAGAGAAGATAAATCAATTTCAAACTGAATTTCATTTTTGTGCTATGACGGAAGAAGTAAAGTTCACAATTACAATGCCTACAAAGGTTGAAAATTTTACAAAATAAATTAGTTCTAAGATGATGAGGCACCCGCCAATTCCAGGATTAGCACATAAGTGCTGCAATCATAGAGTTGTACGGCTCAACTCTAGTTACCTTGGTCGAGGAAATAGGAAATGAGAAAAAATATCATAAATATTTGTGGCATTTTGAGAAATAATTTTAGTGTTAGGGTAGAGATACATCATCAGTGTTTGATCTGGCCAAGCCTCTTTCAGAAGTAGCAAGCGTGAGTCTGATTAGCTTTTGAATGTCTGAAAGAGTGTATATTTTCCTTTGCATCAAAAGAAGAGTATCTCAATGACAACCAGGTACTCACTCAATGACAACCAGGTAATCAGTAATGGTTACACCAAGGCAAATAATAATACAAAATATTGAAAGTGGTATAGAAGCAAAATCAATTAGGTCAAATTTCATGAACGATGTACCATGGATAAGTAAAATTTATCATGGAGATATCACTATTGAATGATATATAGTTATAATGTGAACAAAGGAATACATTGGAAAATATATAAAAGAAATTAATCGACTGGTGATGAGGCTTCTAGTAGTTCCAAGTCAACTATGCAGTCAAGGTTTAAAAAATCGGTCCATTTTCATTTTGGTACTGACACACATGATAAATATAACTATATATTTACTGATCTTATATTCAGTGGGCAGTATGGACCATTACATACTGCATGTAGTGGGCAGTATGGAATAGTATTTGATACCTTAGTTGCAATAAAAAAAACCTCTTATAGCACTACTCTTGTTACCTAGGTCAAGGAAACAGGAAAATATCTCAAATATCTTGGCATTTCAAGAAATAACTTTACTTTTAAGGCAAATCAAAAAATTGTGCTCGAAATTCCTTAGCAAATAGGATTCCATCTGTCATGTATTATGAATGTATATGGGTTATATTTTACCATAAACATGGGATTACGAAACTAACTGAGGAGTTGGATTTTCTATTTCTATTTGATAAGATATCTTCCCTTGGAAAATATTAAAGTTACAAGCATGGACAATGTCACCATAATATCTTATATTGCTCTATCATAAAATGCTAATCATATATGTCCTTACCTTATTATTCATCTTTTATGACGTGTATGTCACTACCATATAATATATTACAATTAGCTTTGTATTCTGGATCTATATAACAGAGGCATTATGTGACTATTATCACATCTTAAATTAATACAATTCTTGTTTTATTAAGTTCTAATGTAGTATCAAGTTTCACCAAAGATGCATCACAGTTGTCACCATCAATAACTTTGTGGACACTAGCAACTGCCACCTCTCCCCCTTGCACCCTCAACAACTCATATCTCTCTTAGCGGCCCTCATCTCTCTCAATAGCCCTCAAAGACATCTTTATTCTCTCTATTGGTGCCATTGGATTCCCTGCAACCCTATCTCTTGCAATTAGCCGCCTACCAACCCTATCTTCTGCCATTGGTCTCCTTACAACAACCCTCTCCCTGTAACTCTTTTTATATTATAGTAGCCCTTTTCTCCATATTTGTCACCATCTTTGTTAGAACAATAATAAGCATGGTGGGGTAATGTTTATACCGACACTTGTAGATTTCTCTCAGAAAAACCTTGATGTATCAAGCAACACTTCTTTTCATATGTATGTCTCGCTCTTTGCATTACTAAGTAGTGCTCTTACTGTCACATGTAAAGTGATATAGATTAGTATATATATAGAGTGTTCCTCCTTTTTTTCTAACGGTATGAACGAATGACACTCTTACCGCTACGTGCAAATTGCACAAGTTACACATGCATGGACAAGTAACACTCAACTACTCATGTGTTACCTTATCCCTTATGCATACAAACAAAACTTTGACTCTATGTTTAACTCAAGGTTGCATCGACTTCATCACCTTGACTTTCTAAGACAGCGTGGAGAATAGAAAAATTGCAAATATGGAAAGCTCTTCTATAATAATGTCACTATCATACATTTTTATTATTCAATCATGATTTCCACTATATATGTCCTTACCTTACTCATATCTACCACCATATCTGTCACTAACATATTATAGCCTCTACATAGAAACATCATATCACCCCAAAGTAATGGAACTACTCTTTTCTTATAAGTTTCGCTATAAACTAAAAAGAAAACTGCAGAAGTTTCCAACACTTGCATATTACTTGACCACACATAATTTCTCAAACAATACTAAGTTTGTTATCAAATTAAAGATCTTGTACATCCAAAAGCATAATTTAGTAAGTTCTTTAACCTAGATTCTAATTGGGTCATCCTCTCTTTCCAAAACCTTTTCATCTCTTAAGCAATGGGGTCATTTACGTAAGTGAAATGAACAATCAAAGAGGGACCATGGTACAAACACCAAGGGTCATTTACGTAAGTGAAGTGAACAATCAAAGAGGGACCATGGTACAGACACCAAGGGTCATATACGTAAGTGAAATGAACAATCAATTCCAGAAATTCAACAGAAACTGCAAAAGTACAAAGCATAATCACTTCTTTATTCTAGATTTCATGAATCTCACATCCAACCTACCAACAATATGCACACATTGCCTGTTGATCAAGCATTTTACATGCTTTTATAAAAAGGTTCCTTGCATGTTCTTGCATTTTGGCAGATATGACGCAGAGGCAACCAGATACGTAAGTTTGCTTACCACAAACGTTAGCTTGTGCGTGTTGCATGTAAAACACATGAAAACTTTCAAGACAAAATGAAACATAGTGAAATAAAACATAAATTTCCTAGGAAGGCGTGTGAGATAAAAAAGTAATGATATACCCCAGAAATTATGTAAATTTTCTTTTTAAATTCAATGGAGAAGAATATGTGATGTCCAAAAACCTTTTCTTATTGCAGCAATGCTGTTATCTGATGTCAGCGCACAATGTGGTGGGGATTTGCAGAGTGTTCGGTGCACTCAGTAAATAAGGATTTTAAAAAACGAGAAGTTTTAAATGTTTTCATTTGTGAAAATGAATTACCTGTATAATTCCTTTGACACGCCAACCATCATGCTTCAAAGCTACAATCTGTGGATCATCAGGATGCAATGAAAGCAGCTCCTGCCTCACTGTTACAATAGCCGCATTGTGCTCAGCGCACATCTGTACAGCTGTGACCCCCTTACTATCTTGTTCGCATCTCCCTAGCACTGCTCGAGAGTCCCCAGCATTTGCCACATAAAGCATACCACAGGAAACAATACCAACCAAACAACATGAACCAACAGAGGCAAGCTTAGGCTTGCTCGTCCACTGCCTTCTAACAAAAGAGAGAAATTCCTCGTCGGTGTCTGAAAATGCTTTTCTTATAACATTTATCGACATGCCTTGGTTATCTGAAGCTAATCCTGCAAACCATTTTCATTGTGTTAGTGGTTTTAAAATAAAATTCAAAACCTCATTTGAGCTAGACGGACAGTTACATCTCATGAGATTTGGTTTCTTAAAATGTTTTTTATTTTCTTGTGAAAATTATCTTTTAATTTTCAAATTTAATTTGGATAGGCATTGCGAGGGAGTGTTTTCTCCTTACATATATAGACGCTTGCTTCCCATTTTATACAAACAAAAATACAATTCGGGCAAAGTTCTCCTCCGTCCTGTTCCTCCTCCGTGGGAATCTACTCCCTCGAGTTTGAGTTTTCTTTTATATATATATATATATATATATATATATATATATATATCACCGCCAGTCCTATTTACTAAGTCTCTTCTTTATTTATTATTTTTTATTTAGATTTCTTTGATTAATTTTTATTATTTAGCACTATTTTACAATACAATCTAAGGAAGATTTATCAATTATGAGCCGAATTTTATACTCATCTTGTTCTTATTTTTTATTAATTAATTAAATTAAATACTTCATATAATGCTTTGATTATTGGGACTTGGAATAAATGCATAATCAAGTGATTATATAGGAAAATTATTTAAATATTTGAAGACTATTTTAGCAAAATATTGAAGATCTTATTTAAATAAAAAATGTCTTTACTAAAAAACCTTAATATGCTACTAATACATTATGGTGCACCGCTCAAAAATCCAATTTATACCACATACTGTTTGTTACTCGTCCAACCATAGACTAGTATGTAGACCATATATATACAAATTCATGTGTACGAAGGTAGTGCCAAAAGGTACATGCTACTCATAGGGCTTTAACTTTCTTTTTAAAAAACCCGTCACTAGATTCCATTCTAGTCATTTTGAATTTATTTCTTTTATGGTGGGAGAGGTTTTTTCTCTTTATACAAATCATCATTTCTTACCAATTCACACAATTCTCTCGTACTCAATCTTTTCAAACTTTCTCAAACTCTCAAAAACTTTTTGAATTCTTTTCTTTCTCACTTGGTTCATTATAATCAATATTCTATAGCACCTAAAAGCCACAATGTCATTATTATAGGACACTATACATAGAAATTGTAAAAGAATTGCCACCATTGGCAATTTTGTTACTACAACAATATTCTTAAAGGTGGATGCACCACTCAAGTTAAACAACATCTCTTCACATGCCCAAAGCCGTCCCAAGAGATCCACTAAACCATATGCAAAAACCTAGAGTTCTGTTACACCAACAAGCATGAAGACTCGATTGATGTGCTATGGAGCCTAATACTTATACTCACTAGTAGGGTCATGGAATGAAACCATTAAGGACATTAAGATGGAAGCAATTATTTGGGCTTCAAGAGCCTAATATGCCTTTGAAGAGGACATCCATATGCTTCTATACAATTGGATAAACGACCTCAGTTTGAGGCTAATAGGAGGAGCAATAGTGCCATGGAAGTACTGTAAAATTAACATTGTATGAGATAGCACAAGTATGTGTGGAGGAACCAAAAGTCATACAGCTGCTACAAGTGGATGGCAAACATTAGATGATGCGACATCTATAGCTTTTTTAGGTTTAGTTAAAGAGTTAGCGGATTAAGGCCCACTGATGACCTTAAAGCCTTTTCCATCGTAAGTAAGCAAACATAAAAAGATGATGCTTACTTAAAGACAAAAAAGCTTAATATTGTCGAACAATTTCAAAATGGTTTGTTTCCAACCAAATTCCTCCTCAAGCCAAAAGCGACATGCATTATCATGTCATTATCTCAATGACACAAGAATTAGGGCCAGAAATACAATTGCCTGCACCATATTAGATTGCAAAGTAGTATCTTGACATTGAAGCAAAGGAATGTCAAACATGGATTAGAAACATGAAGAGCTAATGGGAGGACCAACATTACTATCATGTGTGATGCATGGACACAGCCCACTAGGTTAAGTAAAATAGTGATATTCCACAATTAATAGATGGGCCTTTAAAGACTGTCATAAAAGAGATTGAACCAAAGTAGTGATAAATAATAGGAGCAATTTCAAAGAGCTAGCGAGATGATTTAGGATTATTACCTGTATAACTCCTTGTGCCGCTGTTTGCATCAACATAACGGTGAAAGATAGTAGGGAGATCAATACAATGAAGGCTACACAAATTATCACTTGGTTCATCTACAATCACAATTGAGTTCATGCTCAAAAGTAGCATTTTGTAGCATTTTGTGAAGAGAGAGATCATGCAACTCGGGCATAAAAGGTCTTGCTACATACTTTATTGCTTTAAACTCTTTACTTATGAACAAGGATGAGTTCAGACAATATTCACAAGCAAAGAATGGTGTTGCTCTTCCTATTCATTTTCAAGAGCCAGTAGGGAAGTGAAGTATATCATTCATAACAAACGCTTTTGGGATAACGTTTCTTATATATATGGCTATATGCTACAATCGAGCCTCTATCTGTAGTCCTTCAGAAGTTGACATAGAAAAAAAGCCCGTGATGGAGAACTATACTAGATGATCCAGGAGACCTAAAGGTAAATTATTATTTCAATTTATAATAAGACTAGTTCCTACATCAATATTATCCAATGCACATGGAACAACCAAATAAATCACTTAGTGAGTATTTTATAGTTTTATATAACTATTTTAATTATTTCATAATTTTATTACATGTATAGATATTAATATTTTTTTATTTTTATCTTTCAACTTATTATTTAAATCTAGATTACAATACAACTTAAGGCACCATTAAAATCTGCTTGCCAGATTACTGAGGGTAATACTTTGTATGAAGTTAGTACATAAGTGACTGTGGTAGTAATTGGAAAAGGTTAAATGTTTCGAGAAAGCAAAATGATATTTGGAGATCCATTTGCTTTAGATTTGTAATATAAGTTTGATACAACAAGTATTTGACTTTATTTCATTACTTAATTCAGTCTTGCACTTATGAATATCAATTGTTTAATTATATTTTTAAAATTTTTAATTGGTTGTTATTTACAGTTAATGCCCCAAACTTACAAAAGTCTATTTGTATCCTTTGTAGTGTCAATGTGCATTATCAAGAGGATATAAATGTAATTGGTCAACCTTCTCATTGATTCATACAAAGATCTAAAACAAATTATGATACTATTTAGCTTAAGAAGTTAGTTTATGTGTACTACAACATGCGACTCAAACTTTAAATTCCATGAGATCAAAATGAGCAAGAATAAAAAATTATAGCAAATCTTCTAAACCTACATTCATTCAAGATGATGTTGACCTTATAATCATTTTGTAGTTAGCTTTAGAGGATCAAGATATGATATCAGATAAGCCTAGTGATCCACCTCAGTCCTATTTATATATTATTGAACTAATTACGAAAGTGATTAGTGATAAAATGAACTAGAAAACTCAAATACAATAGGAGGTTGACACAAATGAGAGATTTAAGCTGGAGATGTTGCTTTGGCCAAGTAGGATCCAAGAAAAACGCTAATTTTCCTACCCACAGCATTCTCAATTCTTGATCTAAGTAACAAAAAAGACATTGACAATAAAGAATGTGTCTCTAGTGCAAAGGGACATAAGAAAGGGAAATGCTCCAGTATACCCATTGTCTATAATTGGTGAGCAAGAACATAAAGAGTTAATAGAGACACCTTTTCTCGCAAATATGTCCGCATTGTAAGACTTGATACCAATATAAGCACAAATAATCAAGCCAAGGAGATGATAGTGCAAGTGGCAAAGACATATGTGCTTAAGACACAATAGCCATGAACTTATGAAATAAGTTAAAAATATGCCACATAGGATGAAGACTACAATGGCCACTGGAACAGGACCTAATGAGGATGTTTCACCTAGTATCAAGCGCAATGGTTCAATAACAGCCAAACAAAGAATCCATGTCTTTGAGAACTATAAAGAGATGGGATTCACTCTGTCATCGGAGTTAGAGTGAACAGTCATAGTCCTAGTCTAGCCAAAAAGAATACAATCAAGAAGCTTCATATATGTATTTACATCTAATCCTACAACTTGTGCCTATCCCAATGCTAGTTGCCATAGTATTTATCCCACAAGAGGTAGTTACCCATGTGAGTTTACTAAGTACGTGGGCTTCAACATCCCAGTATCATGTCTTAGGAAGGCTTTCAAATGTAAGCATTGAAGAACTATAGGATAAACGTATGTTGTATGCAACTAAATGACATATTCAAATAATCATTATTCTTTTTTAATATACTAGGAGCTCCAACTATGTGTAATTTTAGTTTTAATTTATGTAGTTATCACAGAAATAATTAATTTTAAAATTTTCAAGTTTCAAAGGCTGTGGAATGGAACTAGAGGAGTGGGGTTGGTTCAAAATCAAGCCAAAAGGTACTTCTAGTAAGGGAAAATATCAAATTTCAATTTATGCACACTTTTGTTCTAATTTTAATCAAATATATTACGATAATAATTAATTTTATTTTTTTTATGTTTCCAAGACATAGAATCGAACTAGAGGGTGGGGCTAATTTAAAAGCAAGACCAATGGACCCTTGTTACTAAGGTAAGATATTAAAATTCACAAAGTTATGCACCAATTTCATCTAAAGTAATGGTATTCCTTCACTTTCATTTTAGTTTCAACCCTACACACCTCAAAACTAATTAATTTTATTTTTTGTAGGTTTATAGAAATTAAGGGTATGTTCTGTAGAACGGAATCCACAATAGAAAGGATGGAAAGAATAATGAATCTAGATGACTTTTCATCTAGATTCATTGCTCTTTTCATCCTTTCCACCGTGGATTCCGTTCTACAGAACATAGCCTAAAGGATCAAAACAGAGGAGAAAACTAGGCTGACAGCTAAGTCCTGAACCAAATTGGTTTAACCATATTGTGTGTTTCATATGATTGATACACCAGCGGTAAGTAATAGTCTAATCAAAGAGTGGTTTATTAGTTTGGACAAGTATTCAAACCATGTTATGGGGAACAAAGATTAATCTACAATATACCTGCGAACATGCTTCTATATACAGTCTCTTATTTGAGGGTATCACAAACTAACATTTGAAAAACCGGTCCCTATTAGGCGGTACAAGAGCAAAGCAAAAGAAGAAAAAAGAAGAAAAAGAAAGAAAGAAAGAAAGAAGGAAAGAAGGAAAGAAGGAAGGACGAATAAGAACAAGAAGAGGGAGGAGGAAGAAAGCTCACCGCTTGTTTCACTACTCCCGCAACCCATCTGCTACTCATGTGACACATTGGGCTCTAGTGATATAGAGTCTATTTTTCACTACTCTCATGATATCATGGAGAGTCACAGGACCAGTGCATGCGGACAAGCGATGAATGGCGAGGGTGACTAGTGAGCTTCTCCTCCTTCTTACTTCTTCTTCTAGTACAAATTGGAATGGACCGTAATTTCAAACCTTGAACAAAACTATGGGACTAGGAACCAAGCACTTCTAAAAACTTTCATGCAAATAAATACACTTATGTGCTATCTATAAATGTGCAATCTCAACAGGTAATAATAATTTGTTCCACGTGTCCCTTGTCAATAATTGAGCCATAAGGGATTTATTCCAAAACCTAATTCACTATACTCCTTGCATACAGAAACATATAATAATTATGTTGGGTAATGTTCTTCTTTAATCACATGGTATAAGTAATGAGTAAGCACCATTATTGATTGCAAAGTGTTTTTTTTAAAATGATTTTTGTGAGAGATTATTAGTGTTTTTACTCAATGTAAAACTTTGATTAAGTAAGCACTATAACTATATTTCTTAGTTGTTTTTTTTTTCCAAAATTTACTTCTTTGTTTTTTTAAAAAATGTCTTTTTATTTCATGTTCAATCTGGAAGAGGATTTTTCAGGGGATGCTTTCTCCCTATGAACAAGGACTTCCCCTTCTCGTTTACATACACAAAAATTACTTTGAATCAAGTGCTCCTCCCTCCACCTCCTTCCTCATTCTTGACTCTCCCCTCAGTTTTGGTTTTCTTATTATATTTCTATTTTTAATATTCAACATTGAAAGGTCCTACAAATAAATCTTCGCATTTTCACATACTAGAGACACCGGTTGAATCTTAGGATAGAAGATTTAGTTCAATGTGGTAAGGGCTAGATCTTTATCTTATGATAAATAGATATCGCTTTAGATTCTTTCTACTTTATTTATCATTTACATTGTTTCGGTTCAAATTTATTTATGATTCGGCAATATTTTACACAACGAAATTGTAATACACGTCAAGAAAACATTGTCATGCACAAAGCCATGCAAACAATATAAACCTGAATCTTTTTTCAATGTAATGGTAACTTATAGAATGTACTAGTCAAATGCTAAAAGTAAAACGTGTTTCACGTAAAATGCATTCCGGCAATCGCATATGCACAGTGAAAAAAAAGAAAAAGAAAAGTCATTAGACAGAATTCAACTCCACAACGATTCAAAGGAAAAAAAAGGGCTTACTTTTGAGGTTTTCGATCAGGCGATGCGTGAGGTACCGCGACGTTTCAGGGCCGCCATGCCCGTCATAGACACCGACAAACGTGCCTTGAGAGCCGATCGCCTTGCCGAAGCTCAGCGGTCCGGACTCGATTTGGCACGTGTCCTCCATGACGTGGTTCGCCTGGACCATCGCCAAGGAGTAATCACCCGCGGAATGGTGGCCGAGGTCCTTGTACCAGTGGGCGCCCTCGGAGCAAAGGGCGGCGTCGTGGTCACTCCGGAAGTCCGGCGACTTCCAGCACGGGTGCAGGAGCTTCATAAACGACGGAGACCCCACCATTTAGCTCGCATTCGCAACACCCGCCGAACTCCTTCACCTCCGTGCCGCCGCTCCTCTGAAAACTGATCTCGCCCAAGCGATCGAATGGAGAGGGTTGGGGATGGCGGGGAAGGGAAGGAGAGAGAGAGACGTAGGGCTCAAGGGTGGTGGTGGAGCGCGTAGGGCTCCCGCGTGGGAATCGGGCAAAATTTTCATGAAGAACCTTCGGATATCATATTTTTACCATTAAATACTTGTAAATTTTATTTAAAAAATTTATTTTCAAAATCTTTAATGTCTCATTTTAAATTCAATTATACTAAAATGAACGGCTCACAGGAAAAAAAAATATAAGCACTAAGGTGTCACGCCCGGTTTTATACAAATACGTGAATCAATTTTTTTTAATTATTATACAAATTTTAAAGGTCATGCAGGGCTCAAATCAGTCAAAGTCCCACGCATGAAAGAGTTCAATTGATTCATCCAGGTTCAGCGTGACCAACAAGGGAGCACCCGCGCATGCCCCTCAGCCTCCATGAAGGGCTCTGACCTTCGCCCGGTCTAGAAAAAAAGGAAGAGAGAGAAAACCACGTCAGCATTTAAACTAATTAAAATAAAAGGGGAAATATACCATATTAGAATTTGGGTCCACGCCCGAATTCAATCGCTAAATCCCCGTTCGAAACTTAGAATCGGATCTCTCTTCTAGATCTGAAAACCCACAATCGCTTTACTTGAAATTGTCCGCGTCTGGAAATCGAGCCTCGCGCTCGCGTAATCACGACAGAGCTTCGCCGCTTATCTCTGCGCAACCGGCATTTTCATATGTCTTGACGGCATCCCTGCACGTCAAATCGCCCCTTGTCCGACGAGCGAACGTCCACCATTCAAAGTTGGCAGTGATCCCGGGTCCACACCAGAACCCGGTCAACATCTACGTCCGTCGAGCAGAACTGAACCGCTGACGCATTCGAAGACCCCTTGTCTCTCTATGTTCGAGTTTAGCGGTGGAGCACTCGTGTTCTCTGACGGGCGAGGCTGCCTCCGGTGTCCTCAATCGCCAGGCCGGCGCCTACTCCACCTGCCCTCGTTCTCCACCCGAGGTCGACATCTGATAGGGCCTAAACTTGATAGGCTGCTACCGCAAGTGCACGGTCTATCGCGTAATAAAAAGTATCGATCCCACGAGGACTAGGGGTCAAGTACTAACTAATCAGTTAATTGATAGCTAGGTTAATGATTAAATGAGAAATGACTAATGTCCTAGTGCAAGTAATTAAACTGAAGCAAATTCAAAACAAGCAGAGCAGAAAATAAGCAATCGGGGTTTAAAGTCTATAAGAAAGATTGGGGTTTCGGGTTTCACAACATTGAAGCATGAAGAAATATTAAAGTTTGATATTTTGATTAAGTTTCATCTATGTTCTCAAGGTAATCCTTCCTAAGGTACAGACGCGCTCTCTCTCAGGACACGGTCCGGTGTCTAACTTAACCCAAGTCTCCTACTCTCGTGGCTTATCGAGTTAAGCAGACCCAATGAGTTCTGTGAAGAATTAGGGTTCCTCGGGTTATTTCGACAACTCTCGTTGCCGAAATCACCAGTCCAGTCTAAGGGGATCCGATGATTGTGGTTCACCTCTCAGTCCTTCCCACAACATCTAAAACATGAACATGTATGGCCACTACATAAACATGAATGAAAACTTCCTAGACATGAATAAGAACAAAGACAAATATGAGAAATATATAAATCAAACATTAAAGATTAACATTTTTATAGTAGGCTACGCCCAAACCCCGAAAAGAGAGTTTACGCTACAAGATTCATCACGAAATACATGAAATCTCTCATACAAATTGATTCAAACCAGAGGGAGAGGTAGATCCTTGATGGAAGAGGGTTCAGCACGATGATCTTCGTCGGAATGGAGAAGAAATCATGCCGGAATAGTGTTTTCGTCAAAAAATCACCCTCAAACCCTAGTTGTCGCCCCCTTCATTCGTTCTCCTCAACCACTTGATTAAATCCGATGATTTCAGTCCCAACGTGCGTACCTTAGTTAGGAAGGTCTCTATAAATTTTCAGCGAAATCCGCTTCCAAAATAGTAAGTTATCGGCGAAAAACCGGACGCCTATCGAACTGGGCGGGATGATGCACGACCGTGAATGGGTGCACGGTCATGCCCGTGTATGGCTCAGCGACATTAAATCTTTGGAAAAATTGCTCTTCACGGTCGTGCATGGGTTAACGGGTGTGCCCGTGAACGTCTCGTCAGTTGTCATGAAATCTGAAAGTGCAGGTTCATACACGGTCGTGTATGGATACACGGTCATGCTCGTGAAGAGCACAGAGAACTCTGTTTGAGTTGAAATTTGACGTGTAGCTTTGTCTCATCATGAGGATTCATCTCATATCTTCAGATCTTCTAATTTCCATCGATTTTAGGGCGAATCCCAACATTGCAATAAAATAGGGGAAAAGTGAAGACTGAAGAATATGAAGCAATTAAGCAGATGAATGAGACAAAACATGCATTTTACTCCAAAATAATAACAGAAATAAGTCACGATATATCATATATTTGCATGTCATCAAATACATCAAACTTAAAGTTTTGTTTGTCCTCAAGCAATTGAATTGTCTAGAACACAGTGATGAGATGAAATGGGGGATCTCAAATAGCTTAAGTAGGTCTGGTAAGGTTATAGGTTAATCACAACAAGTCTCAAGTTATAATGCAATATCGAAAGCAAATTAAACCAAATATTACTAGTGCAATCTATTAGAGCATGCGAAATTGATAGTACCAAAAGCCTTTACAATACATCTCACATAAAATGACATAATTGATCAAGCATTCACAAAGTAAATAATTGTATACCAAATCATGGGAAAATAGCATCAGTACCTATGTGGTGTCTTTTCTTTTTTCTTTTCTTTTTTTTGAGAACAGTGCCAAACCATAGAAGTGGGGGCATCCTGGCTTCGGTACCACTATTATAATTTTGATCATTGTGGTTAGTGCCAAGTGTGATAAACAATGAACTTAGGTACCACTATCCCTTTTGTTATTGAGATAGCGTGAATAGTGCCAAGTGAAAGTACGATGTATTTGATGACATGCAAATATATGATATATCGTGACTTATTTCTGTTATTAATTTGGAGTAAAATGCATGTTTTGTCTCATTTATCTGCTTAATTGCTTCATATTCTTTAGAGTCTTCACTTTTCCCCTGTTTTATTGAAATATAGGGATTTCACCCTAAAATCAAAGGAAATTAGAAGATCTGAAGATATGAGACGAATCCTCATGATGAGACAAAGCTACATGTCGAATTTCAGCTCAAACAGAGTTCTCTGTACTCTTCACGGGCATGGCCGTGTATCCATGCACGGCCGTGTATGAACCTGCACTTTCAGATTTCATGAGGAGACGTTCACGGGCACACCCGTGAACCCATGCACGGCCGTGAAGAGCAATTTTTCCAAAGATTTAATGTCGCCGAGCCATACACGGGCATGGCCGTGCACGGCCGTGACTCGTCCCGCCCAATTCGATAGGCGTCCGATTTTTCGCCCATAACTTACTATTTTGGAAGCGGATTTCGCTGAAAATTTGTGGAGACCTTCCTAACTGGGATACACACGTTTTGGGACTGAAATCATCAGATTTGATCAAGCGGTTGAGAAGAACGAATGAAGGGGGAAACAACTAGGGTTTGAGGGTGATTTCTTGATGAAAACACTATTCCGGCGTGATTTCTTCTCCGTTCCGAAGAAGATCATCGTGCTGGACCCTCTTTCATTAAGGATCTACCTCACCCTATGGTTTGAATCAATTTGTATGAGAGATTTTATGTATTTTGTGATTAATCTTGTAACGCAAACTCTCTTTTCAGGGTTTGGGCGTAGCCCATTATAAGAATGTTAATATTTAATCTTTGATTTATATATTTCTCATATTTGTCTTTGTTCTTATTCATGTCTAGGAAGTTTTCATTCATGTTTATGTACTGGCCATACATGTTTATGTTTTAGATGTTGTGGGAAGGACTGAGAGGTGAACCATCATCGGATCCCCTTAGACTGGACTGGTGATTTCGGCAATGAATGTTGTCGAAATAACCCGAGGAACCCTAATTCTTCACAGAACCCATTGGGTCTACTTAACCCGGCAAGCCACGAGAGTAGGAGACTTGGGTTGAGTTAGACACCGGACCGTGTCCTGAGAGGGAGCGCGTCTGTACCTTAGGAAGGATTACCTTGAGAACATAGATGAAACTTAATCAAAATATCAAATTTAATATTTCTTCATGCTTCAGTGTGGTGAAACCCAAAACCCCGATCTTTCTTATAGACTTTAAACCCCGATTACTTGTTTTCTGCTCTGCTTGTTTTTAATTTGCTTCAGTTTAATTACTTGCACTAGGACATTAGTCATTTCCCATTTAATCGTTAACCTAGCTATTGATTAACTGATTAGTTAGTACTTGACCCCTAGTCCTCGTGGGATCGATACTTTTTATTACGCGATAGACTGTGCACTTGCGGTAGCAGCCTATCAGGTTTAGGCCCTATCAAATTTTTCGCGCCGTTGCCGGGGACTAGGTTGCCAATAGTAACATGATTAGGAAATTAGTAGACTAGGTTTAGTTAGATTTCATTTACTTTTTATTTTGTTCATTTACTATTTGTTTGCTCTTTGTTTTTAGTTGTAGTTTTTATTTGGTGCGATGCTACTAATCTCTTTTGTCAAGGTACTTGTTTATGCCCAGGAACACTGACACGTCCCGCAAGTGCACGATTATGTCGAAGTAATATAAAAGATGTCGAATCCCATAGGGAACAAGGTTGAGTATCAGAAAATCCAAGTTTCAGTAGCTAGGCGAATCGAAACGGGGTTTTGAGAACTTAAATCGAAAACAAGAAATCAAAGCTGCGTCGGTAGATAATAAATATGAAAGTGATATCAGGGCTATGGTTTCCAACACGCTGACGATCTTAATCGCGCTTAAAAATATCAGTTATCTGAATTTATGATATTGCACAAGGAATCTATCCCTAGGGTACAAGGTGCCCTCTCTCGAGTGTACCCCCCGGTGTTTGACTAAGACGATCTCCTACTCTCGCGGTGGATCATTTTAGACCAACCCAATGAGTTCTATGGAAGATTGTGAAACCCTCGAGCGAAGACCAAGCACTCTCGTGTCGAGGTCTCGCAAGTTTTACTAAGAGGATCTGTCTTTACGATCCTCCTCTCGGCATAAATCGTAACAACTAATACATGAAAATACTCGGCCAAGGTAAAATCATGAGATATGCATATCAAAGTAAAATATACTCACAAATAATTCAAATAACGGAATTAAAACAAGGTTTGCAATTAAGAATCGTTAACGGGCTTCGACCGAGCTCCGAAAAAGAGTTTACGCTACGGAATACATAGTGTCATTGAAGAATCTCTCAATAATCATAGGAAAACTACAAAGAATCATTTCTAAAGGGGAAAGAACACTAAACCACTGCCAATCTCTCGGAATCGTGAAGCTTTGACGATTGAATCTAGCCAAATCGCCGTGAGAACTGAGTTTTCATTGTCGTTCATTGCCCTCACCGCCTTTCGTCCGATTCCCTCCCTCTAGGGCAAGAAAAATTAGGGCTTTTATACTCCACGCGTTCTCCTTCGAAGTAGCTTTCCAAAAAGTCCACACTTGCCAAATTTGGATGCCAGACAGATCAGAAATCGGAGAAAATCTGAATGAAACTCGGACTCACGTTCACTAGGGTCAAAATCACGGGTGAACCCCATCGGGTTCACTTGGCCGTGATTTGCTCTGGAACATTTCGGCCGAAAGAAGCACGGGTGAACCCGCTGGGGTTCACCAGGCCGTGAAGCTCTCTGGTCATTTTGAGCACTGGGCAATAGAGAGAATCACGAGTGAACCCCGCCGGATTTACCTGCCTGTGAAGCTCTCTGTGAAGTATCCTGTTGTCTGGCGAAAGAACCGGTGAACCCCATGGGGTTCACCTGGCCGTATTTTCTAGGCTAACTCCGATTGAGCCCAAATTTGACGGGCGACTTCGTCTTCATATAAGAAATCACCCCATAGCCTTAGAATCTTCAAAAGACATCAAAATTGGGTGATTTTACTTAAAATTCCACAAAAGCAAGAAAAAGTGAAGATTTCGAAGCTTTCAAGTAAATAAGCCTTAAAAGAGTATGAAACTATCAAAATAAGCCTAGATTTAACATGAAATAATAAGAAAAATTACTATTAAAATGCAAGGCATCAAAATACTCTAGACTTAAATCTTTGCTTGTCCTCAAGCAACAAAATAAGATGAAACACAAGATGGGTATAAGAGCAATCTTTTGTGTTGAGGTATACATCCAAGTCAGAAGAATATTTAGTAGCAATTCAAAATCTAATCAGGAGAAATAAAGTAAATGGTTGTTTCAAGTGTTCAAGAGTTTGATCCCCCGATCTCTAGATGCCAAACAACCTAGTAAGCAGGAAACATAGGATTCAATCAAGCCTACACACAACACTCATGCAATTCCAATCCTTCCTAATCACATCGTTGGGGTTAACTCAAATGTTTTATTAGGATTATGATATACTAACTTTGCAATAGACTTCAACTCGTATCCTTAGGTACCATTGCCAATTTTTCGCAATGCCAAGTAGAGGAGTCTCTTTATAGATTTCACTTCACATCCGTTAGATTTCAACTCATATCCTTCGGTACCACCACCGATTTTCCGCAGTGCCAAGTAGAGGAATCTAAGAGTTTTTTTTATGCTCAGCAGTTGATAACATATCCTTTTTGGCAAATGCAGTGTCTCCTCTACAACATAAAGGAATTCAAAGAATGACTAAGTGAACATGAATCTCAATATGATTCTTATGTAAGTTGTAAGCTTGAGTTGATTTAACAATCATAGTGATGTTTGACCCACTAACGTACAACTCAAAGTCAATCCAAATTACAAAATTTCAAAATCATAGAATATATGGACATGATCAAAAAGAATCTCTAACAAGGAGGTATTATCAATAGTTTTAGATTATTCTTAACCAATTATGCATTCAACTTAAACAAAAATTTTGCAATAGCTATCATAGGTTAAGGCTCATACACGTGCAAACTCATGTAAGAATTTCACACAGCATATACAACATATATGAAAAGCATAATCATCACAACAAAGTACGGATACAAGCAACCAACAACGTAATGTCATACAGTATTATCACAAAGTGGGGCCTGGAGATGTGGACCAGGCCCACGAATATAATGGTATATAGGATAAAATGTCACAGTACCATCCATCACAGAATAAAAGTCATATCGCAATCATAACAAGTCTGGCAAGCAAAGTCAAGTGGCCACATGAAGACAAGAAGAAGAAACCAGAGTAGAGATAGCTCACCCACTCTAAAAGTTTGTATAGTCCTCTATGCAACACCGTGATATGAGAGGAGTGGATGTCAATGTTGATGTTCGGGCAGTACCTCCGTTTGCGCGAGCGAGAGCCAAAAGCCCGTGAGCTCTTGCTCTTCCCGTGTGCGCTATAGTCTGGCTCGACTTCCTCATCAGAAGAAATGTCTATGCGAGCCATGTTCTCTTCAGAGAGAAAGGAAAGTCGCTCATCCATACTCGATATCTTTTCCCACACAGACCCCATCATATTGTGTTGCCTTTGTATGTGTGCCTCCATCGACTCCCATCGAGAGGAATGGTCCTGCTGAATGTAGGAAACGGTGGTGTCCAGGTAATCGATCACTTCTCATTGGTGGAGCTGCTCCTCTTTAATTTCCTACAAGATAGCCATTATAGAGTCAGAGGAAGAAGTGCCACCAAATGAGAATGCGCCAAGTCCTGGTGGAGCGGTGTCAACAGGGTCAGGCTGTGGATCATCAACAGGCTGGATAAGGCCGCCAATCACGATCGCCCCTTTCAACGAGCGGGCGACGCGGCTAAACTGCTTTGCAAGATAGTACCCAGAATCCACCCTGAAACTATGAAGCATGCACCAGAGATAAAACAACTCGGTCTGTCGAACCATACCGTGGCTCTCACCACGGCCAAATATGGTATGTGCCAACACGTGGTGAACATACTTGATGACTGGGTTGCATAGGCTGGAGGCACGGGCCATGCGAGCGGAATAAATGTGCTCATTAGTAATTGCTCCCTAGAAGCCCTGCTCACTATATTCGGTGGGGACCTTGCGAACGCAAGGTTCGGGAAATCCATAGATGCTGCGTAACTGAGAAAGAGTAAGGGTATGCTCGACATTACCCAAGCGGAAGGTTAGTCGACCAGGATCATTTTCTAGAATCGGGTCTGCCTTCACTTCCAAGGAGCTCAGAAATTCCAGCGTGACACCAATGTAAGTAGGGGAAAATAGCTGTTGGAACTGCTCCCAACCTATTGCAGCATACATCATGTCAACATCTTCTAGCAGCCCAAGCAATTGCAATGTGCCTCTGTCAAGATATCTTGTGTTGAGAACTCGGCGTTGATGCAACGTTTGATAGCGTTCTTCTTGGCCGGCGTTGCGAAAGATAATCCCGAACTCGTTCGGGGGAGAGATGTATGGCGGCGGCCGGCTGGTAGGCGTGCGTCCATACCAAGACGATGAGGACCCTGGTGTGGTCAACGGTGGTCAGTAAGATGGAGGAGTTGGTGCATACTCCTCGTCGTCTATTGCTGAGGAGTCGGAGAAGACTTGCGGAGGTGCGGTCCTCTTAGAAGCCATAGCTTTGGTTCTCGGAGGCATAGGTGCTAGAGAGGATCAAGATCGATAGGGGGATGCTTGGACGAGAAGATCCAGCCATAGTTGGAAAGAACTATGGTGGAGGAAAGAAATCCGAAGAATAGGCTATATGAAAATCCGGGGCGAAATAGGTGAGAAAAACCTGTCCAGATTGTAGGGAAATGTGGATTGGGACCGGAAAAATCACCTTCGTGTTTGGAAAGAGGAGAGATCGGCGTGATCTTCGGGATCTTGGCGAGATTTGGGTGGCGGCGGAAACCCTAATCGCGTGGCGACTTGGTTCGCTGGGAGGAGTGGATGGAAACACGGGTGAACCCGCCCGGGTTCACCTGTCCGTGAAGTTTACTGGAGGGGGCTGTTGTTACAGAAACACGGGTGAACCTGACACGCACCGCAAGTGCACGGTTATGTCGAAGTAATATAAAAGATATCGAATCTCACAGGGAACAGGGTTGAGTACCAGAAAGTCCAAGTCCTAATAGCTAGGCGAATCGAAATTTGGTTTTGAAAGCAGAAATCGAAAACAAGTAATCAACGCTACAACGGTAGGGACTAAATATCAGAGAGAAATCAGGGCTTTGGTTCTCACCACGATGACTACTTTAATCGCACAAGGCAGATGTCGGTTATTTGGATTGTTGATTTTGCACAAGGAATCTAACCCTAAGGTACAAGGTGCCCTCTCTCGAGTGTATACCCTGGTGTTCGACTTAGGACGACCTCCTACTCTTGCGGTGGATCGTTCTAAGACGAACCCAATGAGTTCTATGTCAGAATATAAAATCCTCGAGCAAAGACCAAGCACTCTCGTGTCGAGGTCTCACAAGTTTTACTAAGGGAATCCACCCTTATGATCCTTCTCTCAATATGAATCGTAACGGCTAACGCGTGAAAATACTCGGCCAAGGTAAAATCACGAAATAAATACGTCAAAGTAAAATATGCTCACAACGCAATCCAAACAACGTAATAAAGATAATGTTTGCGATTAAATTCGTCAACGGGTTTAAACCAAGCCCCGAAATAGGGTTTACGCTACAATCATCATTGTTACGCTCAAAAATCTCTCTTTTAACATTGGAAGATTACAAGAAAGAGTTTCTAAAGGATAGGAGAGGATAAACCGAAGTAAATCTGCAAGAATCATGATGCTCCGATGGTCCAATCTCTGAAAATGCCCACGAACTCGTGTTATCGCCTTGTTCTTCCACCTGCCGTACTTCATCACGTGATTTCTTGATAATTAGGTCATAAAAAGTAGGGCTTTTATATCCCATGCGTTCGCCTCTGAAAGAGCTTTCCATAGACACCTTACTTGCCAAATTTGGACTCCGAACGGGTGAGAAATCGAAGGAAAACCGAGTAAAGGTCGATCTCGCACGTGAGCCTAGATTAGAATCACGGGTGAACCCCACTGGGTTCACCTGGCCGTGATTCATTCTGTGAGTTCGGCTGAAAGAAGCGCGGTGAACCCCGCTGGGTTCACCTGGCTGTGATGTCCTCTGGACTATTTTCGGCCTGAAGGAATTCTAGTGAACCCCGCCGGGGTCACCTGGCCGTGATGCTCTCTGTGAGTTTCGCTGCCTGGCGACTGGGATGGGGAACCCCGTGGGGTTCACCTGGCCGTGATTCTCAGGCAAACTCTGAATGTGCTCAAATTTGACGGGCGGCTTCGTTTTCACACAAGAAATCGTCCCATGGCCTCAAAATCTTCAAAATATGTCAAAAAAAAAGAGTGTTTTTCCTGAAATTCCATAAAAGTACCAAAAAGTGAAGATTCCGAAGATATGACGGAAATAAGGCTATAATGAGTATAAAAGTGTTAAAATAAGCCTAGATTTGACATGAAATACAACGAAAAAATACTACCAAAATGCAATGCATCAAAATACTCTAGATTTAAGTCTTTGCTTGTCCTCAAGCAATAAAATAAGATGAAATACATGTTTAGTATAAGAGTAATCTTTCATGTCAAGATATACATCCAAGTTAGAAAAACATTTAATAACAATCTAATATCTAATCAGGAGAAATTAAGTAAATGGTTGCCTCAAGTGTTCAACAGTTTGATCTCACAATAACTAGATGGTAAACAACCTAGTAAGCAGCAAACATAGGATTCAATCAAGCTTACACAAAACACTCATGCGATTCCAATCCTTCCTAGTCAAATCGTTGGGGTTAACTCAAATGTTTCATTCAGGGTACGATCTACTGATTATTGCAATAGACTTCAACTCATAACCTTATGTACCATTGCCAATTTTTTGCAATGCCAAGTAGAGGAGTCTCTTTATTGTTTTCAACTTCACATCCCTTAGATTTCAATTCATGTCCTTCGGTACCACTGCCAATGTATCTCAATACGATTCTCATGTAAGTTACAAGCTTGAGTTGATTCAACAATCATATCAATGTTTGACCCACTAATGAACATCTCAAAATCAATCCAAATCACAAAATTTCTAAATCATAGAACATATGAATATGATCAAACAGTATTTCTAACAAGGAGGTATCACTCCAGACTTAATTCTTTGATTATTCCTAACCAATCATGCATTCAACTCAAAATGCTCAAAATTTTGAAATAGCCATGAGAGGACAAGACTCATGCAAACGCAAACTCATGGAAAATTTATACAGCATGAATGAAAAGCATAATAACCATAACAAAGTGCGGATGCAAGCAAGAAAAAATAATGTCATACAAGTCTGTCACAGAGTGGGGCCTGAAGAAGTGGACCAGGCCCACGAATAAAATGGCATATAAGATACAATGCCACATAGTATCCATCACAGTATAAATGTATCCATCCAAACATATCAAGGTCAAGAGAACATAGTCAAATAGCCACATGAAGCAAGAAAATAGAAACCGGAGTATAGAAAGCTCACCCACTATAAAATTTTGCATAGTCCTCTATGCAATACCATGATGTGAGAGGAGTGGATGATGATGCTGCTGAGGGGGATGGGAAGCTACCTCCGCTTACGCGAGCGAGAGCCAGAAGCTCGGGAGCTCTTGTTCTTCCCGTGTGCACTATAGTCGGGCTCGGCCTCCTCGTCAGAAGAGATGTCCATTCGTGCCATGTTCTCTTTAGAAAGAGAGGAGAGCCTCTCGTCCATGCTTGATAGCTTCTCCCAAACAGACCTCATCATCTTGTGTTGCCTCTGCATGTGTGCTTCCAGCGACTCCCAATGCGAAGATTGGTTCTGCTGGATGTGGGTAACGGCGGTGTCTAGGTTATCAAATATTTCCCATTGATGGAGTTGCTCCTCCCTAATTTCCTGCAACACAGACATCATAGAATTGTGAGAGGAGGTGCCACCAAAGGAAAATGCTCCAGGTGCTGGTGGTGTAGTGTCGACTGGATCAGGCTGTGCGTCCTCAACTGGCTGGATGCGCCAGTTTCCACGGACTCTGACTGATGTGCGCTCCGGGTTTGGCAAAGGCAGACAGAAAGGGTTTCCCTTGAATGTCATACAATAAGAATCTCCCTTGCGTAAAATCATCTTCATGGCAACACAAGATTCGATGTCGAGCCTGTTGTTGCTGGTAGCTTCCAATGTGCCGTAGGAAATGATGCCTAGGGAAACTGCCAAAGGTGTGATCAAGCCACCAATTACTATCGCCCCCTTAAAGAACGGGCAACGCGGCTGAAATGCTTTGCTAGATAATACCCAGAATCGACTCTAAAACTGTGGAGCATGCACCAGATATATAATAACTCAGTCTGTCGTACCATACCGTCACTTTTACCACGGCCAAAGAGGGTGTGGGCCAATACGCGGTGAACATACTTGATCACTGGGTTGCACAGACTTGAAGCACGAGCTACACGAGCGGAGTAGATGTGCTCGTTAGTGATAGCGCCACAGAAGTTCTGCTCACTGTAATCGGTAGGGACTCTGCGTGCACAAGGTTCTGGAAAACCGTAAATGCTGCAAAACTGTGAAAGAGTGAGGATGTGTTCGATATTACCCAAGCGAAAAGATAGACGCCCTGGATCGTCCTCAATGATAGGATCTGCCTTTACTTCCAATGAACTCAGAAATTCCAGTGTGGTGCCAATGTAAGTGGGTGAGAATAGCTGCTAGAATTGCTCCCACCCTATGGCTGCATACATCAAATCAACGTCTCCTAGCATCCCTAGCATCTGCAGTGTGGTTAGGTCAAGATACCTCGTATTGAGCACGCGGCGTTGTCGCAGTATCTGATACAGTGCCTCTTGCGCGGCATTCCGGAAGATAATCCCGAACTCGTTCGGGGGAGATACGTAGGGGTGTGGTCGACTGGCAGGTGTGCGACCATGACGAGACGAGGAGGAGCCTGGCGTAGCCGAAGAAGGCCGGTAAAAAGGAGGAGTAGGCGTCGACTCGTACTCCTCATCGTCCGTGGCGGACGAATCTGAAAGTGCCTGCTGCGGTCGTGCGGTTCTCTTGCTAGCCATGGCCTTCGTCCTAGGAGGCATAGTTCCTGGAGATGATCGGAAGATGGCTGGTAAGCGTCGGTGAGAAAATCTGGGCGGAGGTGCTCACAGAACGGAAGCAACGGAGTAAAGTCTTCGGAGAGCAGACAACATGAAAATCCGGCACGAAACAGATAAGATTAACTTGATCGGAGTGCTAGAAATCTTAGATAGAACCTGAGAGATTGCCTTTGAACGTTGAGAATGAGAGAAGGCGGCGCGATATGATTGTCTTGGTCGAAATTGGGAAGCGGCGGCGGAAATACGTGAAATCTTGCATGGCGAGATTCAGGGACGAAGTTGAAGCAGAACTCGTCCCACTTGCGAGAAAACTCAGATATGACCTGGAGAGATCTTCTTCGTGTTTGGAAGGAAGGAAGAATACCAGAATCAGTGGAATCTTGGCGAAAGAGGAAGGCGGCGGCGGAAACCCTCGCGTGTGTGCCCTAAGTTCGGGCGAACAGAGATTGAAATTCCAGTGAAGCCGCCCGGGTTCACTCGCCTGTGATGTTTACTGTGGTCGGGCTGAAGCAACAGAAACACGGGTGAACCTGCTGGGGTTGACCGACCCGTGCAGCGTACTGGCAGTTTTCTGGTCTTCGGAAAGATGGTGAACCCCGTGGGGTTCACCTGCCTGTGAAGCTCACTGGAGGGGTCCTGCGCTTGCTGAAATTCTGGTGAACCCCATGGGGTTCACCTGGCTATGAAACACTCTGGTTACAAAGTCTGGGCGCTTGTACAGTACACTTTACGGTGAACCCCATGGGGTTCACCAGGTCGTGATTTGCACTGATCATATTGAAAAATTCTGGAAAAAATCTCATGCCCTATATCTTCATCCTACATCATAAAGAGACATCAAATTAGTAGCAATCCTGTCTAGAAAACTAAAAATAAAATGAAGAATAAATCAACAGTGTAAAACAACGTATGAATCAATGCATGAAAACTAAAATCAAACAAAAACTTGGGTTGCCACCCAAGAGCGCTAGTTTAGGGTCGGTAGTTCGACCATAAAAGTTTTCAAAGTTGCAAGTCTGTGGGGTCTGAGAGAGCAAGAACTTCCTCTCTTTCGACCCGCTCATCTTCAAAGTAGTGCTTGAGGCGGTGCCCGTTAACTGTGAAACTTCCAGTTCGTTCTGTCCAAATTATGATGACACCATAAGGTTAAACTTTCTGAACTGTAAAAGGGCTGGACCATCTCGTTCGAAGCTTTCCTGGAAATAGCCGAAGTCTTGAATTAAATAGAAGTACTTTGTCTCCCCCATGAAATTCCTTCTTTGCAATGCGCTTGTCGTGCCAGAACTTGGTGCGTGCTTTGTAGCTCTTGGCATTTTCGTAGGCAAAGAGGCGCATCTCTTCTAATTCGTCGAGTTGTAATTTTTGCCTTTCACCGGTGTTTTTGAAATCAAAGTTGATTTGTTTGATAACCCAATCTGCCCTGTGCTCAAGCTCAATAGGTAAGTGGCATGATTTTCCATAAATAAGTTGGAAAGGAGACATATCGAGGGGTGTCTTGAATGCAGTTCTGTAAGCCCATAAAGTATATGGTAATTTCATTGCCCAATCCTTCCGTGATCGCGATATAGTCTTTTCCAAAATCCGTTTGATTTCCCTATTGGAGACTTCTACCTGACCACTAGTCTGAGGATGGTAGGGCGTGGCAATTTTGTGCTTTACACCGTACTTCTTCAGTAATGCCCCAAACCTCTGTTCTATAAAATGGGAGCCGCCGTCGCTGATCAGAACACGTGGAATTCCGAATCGGGGGGAAAATAGTCCGCATCATAAACTTCATAACGACTCTAGAGTCATTAGTAGTTTCAGCGGATGCCTCAACCCATTTCGACACGTAGTCAACGGCGACCAGAATGTACCGTTTTCCACATGAGGAGGGGAAGGGGCCTATAAAGTCTATCCCCCATACGTCAAAAATCTCCACCTCCATGATATTATTGAGCGGCAGCTCATCTCTCTTTGATAAGTTTCCGGTCCATTGGCAACTGTCACAAGTGGAAACAAACTGTTTAGCATCGTAAAATATAGAGGGCCAATACAAACCAGATTGTAAAACTTTGAAAGCTGTTTTAGAGGCTCCCGTGTGTCCTCCGTAAGGTGAAGTATGGCAATGGCCCAACACATCTTGTATCTCCACTTCTGGTACGCATCGTATGTACAACCCGTCCGCACATCTCCGGTACAAATATGGCTCATCCCAATAGTAAAATTTTACATCATGTAGAAACCGCTTCCTCCTCTGAAAAGTAAGATCAGGAAGAAGGATGTTAGATACAATGTAGTTAATGAAATCTGCATACCATGGGACTTGCTGATCTAACAAAGCATAGAGATGTTCTTCGGGGAATGTGTCATTGATCTCTAACTCTACATTAATTTCTTTGTCTACGCTGCGGTCAAGTATGGAAAGATGGTCAGCCACTAAGTTTTCACTCCCCTTTTTGTCTCTGATCTCTATATCGAATTCTTACAGAAGGAGGATCCATCTGATGAGCCTTGGCTTCGCATCTTTCTTGTTTATCAAATATTTGATAGCTGCATGGTCAGTAAA
Source organism: Costus lasius (assembly GCA_027563935.2). Taxonomy (NCBI): domain Eukaryota; kingdom Viridiplantae; phylum Streptophyta; class Magnoliopsida; order Zingiberales; family Costaceae; genus Costus; species Costus lasius. Next base: position 42,569,973 of record CM050447.1, on the reverse strand, counting down.
AATAATCACTTTCGAATTAACCCGATAGGAACGAAACTTATCGAAAGCAAAGACAATTGCTAGCAGCTCTTTCTCTGTGGTCGCATAATTAATCTGAGCGTCATTGAGTGTACGACTGACATAATAGATGGCGTGAAGCTTCTTATCCTTCCTCTGTCCCAAGACTGCCCCAACAGCTTGGTCGCTGGCATCACACATCAGGTCAAAAGATAGCGTCCAATCCGGGGGTTGAATTATTGGGGCAGAGGTCAATGCTGCCTTGAGTTTCGAGAAGGCTTCTTCGCAGTCCCTATCAAAGCAAAACACAGCATCTTTAGCAAGTAAATTAGTTAAGGGCCGAGTTATCTTAGAAAAGTTCTTAATAAATTGTCTGTAAAAGCCAGCGTGTCCAAGAAATCTCCTTCACCGATGCAGGTGGCTGAAGATTTTCAATGACTTCAATTTTCGCTCTGTCCACCTCTATCCCTCTTTCAGAAACTAGATGCCCGAGGACGATGCCTTCCTTGACCATGAAGTGGCACTTCTCCCAGTTTAAAACTAGGTTCACCTCTTCACATCTCTGCAAAACCTTAGACAAATTAGACAAACAATGATGGAAAGAGGAACCGTAAACAGAAAAATCATCAATAAAAATATCCATGAAATCCTCATTAAAATCAGAAAATATGGCCATCATCGCTCATTGGAAAGTGGCTGGGGCGTTGCAAAGACCGAATGGCATCCTTCGGTATGCGTATGTGCTATAGGGACATGTGAAGGTTGTTTTCTCTTGATCATCCGGGTGGATAGGGATCTGGAAGAAACCTGAAAAGCCATACAAAAAATAAAAGTAAGAATTATGCGCTAATCTGTCCAACATCTGGTCTATAAATGGAAGAGGAAAATGATTCTTTCGCATAGCAGAGTTCATCTTCCTGTAGTCAATACACATCCTGTGTCCTGTAACCGTGCGCATCGGTATCAGCTCGTCGGCCTCAGTCTTGATCACCGTGAGTCCACCCTTCTTGGGTGCAACATGTACTGGACTTACCCAAGAGCTGTATGAGATTGGATACATTACCCCCGCGTCCAGTAGTTTGAGCACTTCTTTCTTCACCACATCCTTCAAGTAGGGGTTGAGTCAGTGCTGGAACTCCACAGTAGGTTTGCTGTTGTCTTCCAATAGGATCCTGTGCATGCAGACAGACGGGTTAATCCCTTTTATGTCATCCAATGAATAGCCTATTACCTTTCTATGGAGACGAAGTTCATTGAGCAATAATTCGGTCTGCTCCTTGTCCAACGCCGCATTGACAATCGCTGGGTGTGCAGAATTTTCCCCCAGAAACTCATATTTCAATGTGCTGGGCAAGCTTTTGAGTTCAATATTCTGCTGCCCTTGGTTCTTCTAATTCTCTTCTTTCTTGTCATCTTGGCTTGCGTCAGCTTCTAGCAGTGCAACATATTTCTCAGCCTCTCCTTCATCACCTTTGTCAACAGAGTTTGTCAGAGCCAGTTCAAGTGGGTCTACTTCTCTTCTAGGCGGCTTAGCATCTTGTACAACTTTTTCCACAATGTCAATGCTGTAGCATGTACCTGCAAGAGAAGGTTTTTTTAGGGTGTCAGTTAAATCAAATTGAATAACGTTGCCACAGATGTTCAAGGTTAGTTTCCCATTCTTGACATCCATGACAGCGCCGACAGTAGCAAAGGAAGGTCTCCCCAGAATGATAGGGAGCCTATCATCCTCATCAATCTCCAAAATAATAAAATCAGCAGGAATAAAGTAATCTTCTACTTTAATAGTACGTCCTCTAAAATACCAACTGGGTGGCGTACAGATCTGTCTGCAAGCTGTATGGAAATACTAGTTGGTTGCAAATCTCCTAAGTCTAGCCTTTTACAAAGTGAAAGTGGCATGAGGCTAATGCTTGCTCCTAGATCGCACAAAGCTCTCTGAAAAGACATCTCCCCAATCTGGCATGGTATGGAGAAACTGCCTGGGTCTTTAAGCTTCTGAGGGAGATTGTTTTGGATGATGGCGCTGCACTCCTCAGTAAGTGCAATGGTCCCCTGATCTTCTAGCTTCCTCTTGTTTGATAAGATGTCTTTAAGGAATTTTGCATAAGTCGGCATCTGCAAAAGAGCATCAACGAAAGGGATGTTAATGTAAAGTTTCTTTAAAACCTCTAAAAGCTTACCAAACTGCTTGTCCAATTTAGCCTTGATAAGCCTCTGCGGAAAAGGAATCGGTGGCTTGTATGCGGGCGGTCCCACATAGGGCCGCTCCTCCTCAACTGGCTCAGGTGCCACCGGTGTTACATCTGAATGTGGTTCCAAGAGTTCTGGTGTCTCTTCATCTCTTCTATCATCGGTCGACATCTTTGGATCTTCCAGTTGCTTGCCGCTCCGAGTGGAGATTGCATTGCAATGCTCCCTCGGGTTTACCTCTGGTTGGGATGGAAGCTTGCCTGGCACTCTCGAAGACGAGCTAGCTTGCTGGGCTAGCTGACTCTCTAGCATTTTATTGTGTGTTTCTAGGGAGTCCATCCTTGTCATCATCATCTTCATCATGTTTGTTAGTCCTTCAAGTTGCTTGCTCATATTTGAATCATTGTTGGGTCTTAGCTGAGGTGGTGGTGCATTGTAGTTCCTAGCTTGAAATCCTGGCGGTCTCAAATTATTCTGTTGGGGTTGCCTAAAGTTTCCTTGTGGGGGCTAGGTCTGTTGTGGTGGAACTTGTCCAGGCTGAATCGGCTAAGTTGTCCGGTAAGAGAAATTTGGGTGGTTGCGCCACCCTGGATTGAATGTGCTGGAGTATGGATTGTTGTTCGGGTTAAAATTTCTAACAACATTCAATTGCTCAGAGTAAACTGCAGCCATTTGTCCATCTCCCTCTTGGCAATCTGCCCCTGCATGACCTACAACTCCACAGACCTCACAAGAAATAGAGTTAGTATCCATCGAATTAACAGACCAAGAGTCAAGCTTTCTAGTCAGATTATCCACCTTAGCCGTAAGTGCAGTTAAAGAGTCAAGGTCATACTTACATGACTTCTTGGTAAAAGTACCTCTCTCAGATGTCCATTGGTGATGGTTAATCGTCATGTCCTCGAGAAGGTTCATAGCATCCTCAACTCTCTTATTCATCAAAGCGCCTCCTGCTGCAGCGTCCACTGTAAGTCTCATGTTGTAATCCAAATCGCTATAGAACGTTTGGATCAAAACCCAAGTCTCAACTCCGTGATGTGGACACATCCTTTGGAGCTCTTTAAACCTCTCCCAAGCTTCATATAGAGACTCTCCATCCTTTTGTATGAAACTCGTTATCTGATTTCGCAATTGAATTGTCTTTGATGGTGAGAAGTACTTGGAGAGAAAGGCTTGAGAAAGTTCTGCCCATGTTCTTATTGAAACTGCAGGTAGTGTGTGCAGCCAAGCTCTCGCTTTGTCCCTCAGAGAGAAGGGAAATAGTCGCAACCTGATCGCATCAGCAGACACACCGTTAATTTTTAACATGTCGCAATATTCTAAAAAAAATAAAGAGGTGCATGTTGGGGTCCTCAAGAGGAGAACCACCAAATTGGTTTTGTTGCACCATAGAAAGGAGAGCAGGTTTTATTTCGAAGTTATTGGTCTCAACAGCAGGCCTAGCAATTCCAGATTGAAAACCATAAGCGTAGGGTGCAGAATAATCCTTCAATGTCCTGTTGTTATAGTTGTTCCCCATTGGTTGTTGTACTCGGTCATTGTTCACATCAAGCTGAATGTGTTCCATCTGATTGTCTCCCCCTGTATGGTTCATGATTTCTTTTTTCAAAATTTTGAAGAATGTACCTGTCCTAGAACTTCTTCGCATAAAACAGTCAGTCAAAATTATAAAGTTCTAAGACAACAAGTAAATAAAAAGAAAAAGAAAATAGTAGTGCAGTAAGATAAATCTAACCTAAGGCCTAGTCTACCAATTCTCGGAAGTATACTAATATCAACCGTTGTTCCCCGGCAACGGTGCCAAAAACTTGTTGTGATCCGAAAAGACACACTGACAAATACAAGTAGGTAGACTTATTTAAGGTGTTGCGGCCAAAACCTAAGTGTTGGCGCACAGGGCTATTGTCACTCCCTGGCAACGGCACCAAAAACTTGACACGCACCGCAAGTGCACGGTTATGTCAAAAAGAGTGTTTTTACCTGAAATTCCATAAAATTGCCAAAAAGTGAAGATTCCGAAGATATGAAGGAAAAAGGCTATAATGAGTATAAAAGTGTTAAAATAAGCCTAGATTTGACATGAAATACAACGGAAAAATACTACTAAAATGCAATGCATCAGAACCTGCTGGGGTTCACCTAGCCATGAAGCGCACTGGAGGGTTCCCTACAGACAGCAATACCGTGGGGTTCACCTGCCTGTGAAGCTTGCTGGTCATCACTCCGGTTAATGCTGGTACAGTGGCCTTCACGGGTGAACCCCGTGGGGTTCACCAAGTGGTGAAGTGCACTGATAAGCCTGAAAATTTCTAGAAAAAAATCCATTGAGCTAGGTCTTCGTCCTACATCACAAAGAGACTTTAAATCAGCAGCAATCTCTTTTAGAAAACTAAAAATTAAATGAAAAAGAAATTAACAGTCTAGAACAGTATCTAACAATGCAGAGAAATAATGCATGAAAATTAAAATCGATCAAAAACTTGGGTTGCCTCCCAAGAGCGCTAGTTTAGGGTCTGTAGCTCGACCATAAGAGTCATCAAAGTATCGAATTCAAGGGGTCTGAAAAAGTAAGAACTTCCTCATTCTCGACTCGCTCATCTTCAAAGTAGTGCTTGAGATGGTGCCTGTTAACTGTGAAACTCCCAGTTCGTTCCGTCCAAATTGCGATGGCACCGTATGGTTGAACTTGCTGAACTGTAAAAGGTTCGGGCCACCTCGTGCAAAGCTTTCCTAGAAATAACCGAAGTCTTGAATTAAAGAGAAACACTTTATCTCCTTCACGAAATTCTTTCTTCACTATGCACTTGTCATGCCAAAACTTGGTGCGTGCTTTGTAGATCTTGGCATTCTCGTAGACAAAAAGGCGCATCTCTTCCAATTCATCAAGTTGTAGCTTTCTCCTTTCACCGGCGTTCTTGAAATCAAAGTTGATTTGCTTGACAGCCCAATACGCCCTGTGCTCAAGTTCAACAGGTAAGTGACATGATTTTCCATAGATAAGTTGGAAAGGAGACATACCGAGGGGGTGTCTTGAATGCGGTCCTATAAGCCCATAAAGCATCTGGTAGTTTCATTGCCCAATCCTTCCATGATCGCGATACGGTCTTCTCCAAAATTTATTTGATTTCTCTATTGGAGACCTCTACCTGATCAGTAGTCTAAGGATGGTAAGGCGTGGCGATTTTGTGCTTTCAACCGTACTTTTTCAGTAATGCCCCAAATTTTTGCTCAATGAAGTGAGAGCTGCCGTCGCTAATCAACACACGTGGAACTCCAAATCGGGGAAAAATAGTCCACTTCATAAGCTTTGGTGGAAGCCTCAACCCATTTCGACACGTAGTCAACGGCAACTAGAAGTCTATCCCCCATACATCAAAAATTTCAACTTCCATGATATTGTTGAGTGGCAGCTCATCTCTTTTTGATAGGTTTCCAGTCCGTTGGCAACTATCACAAGTGGAAACAAAATATATAGCATCATGAAATATAGAAGGCCAATATAAACCTGATTGTAAAACTTTAAAAGCTGTTTTAGAGGCCCCTGCGTGTCCTCCATAGGGTGAAGCATGGCAATGGGTCAACACATCCTGTATCTCCACCTCTGGCATGCATCATCTGTACAACCTGTCCGCGCATCTCCGGTACAAGTATGGCTCGTCCCAGTAATAAAGATTTACATCATGTAGAAATCTCTTCTTCCTCTGTAAAGTGAGATCAGGGGGAAAGATGTTAGACACGATGTAATTGACGTAGTCTGCATACCATGGGACTGGTTGATCCAACAAAGCATAAAGATGTTCTTCGGGGAATGTGACATTAATTTCCAACTCTTCATTAATTTCCTTGTCAGCGCCGCGGTCAAGTCTGGAAAGATGGTCAGCCACTAAATTTTCGCTCTCCTTCTTGTCTCTGATCTCTATATCAAATTCTTGCAAGAGGAGAATCCATCGAATGAGCCTTGGCTTTGCATCCTTCTTGTTGATCAAATATTTTATAGCTGCATGATTAGTAAAAACGATTACTTTCGAGTTCACTAAGTAAGAACGGAATTTATCGAAAGCAAAGACAATTGCTAGCAGCTCTTTTTCCGTGGTTGCGTAATTCATCTGGGCATCATCGAGTGTTCGACTGGCATAGTAGATGGCATGAAGCTTCTTATCCTTCCTCTGCCCCAAGACTACCCCAACTGCTTGGTCACTAGCATCACACATCAACTCAAAAGGTAGCGACCAATTTGGGGGTTGAATTATTAGAGCAGAAGTCAACGCTTCCTTGAGTTTCGAGAAGACTTCCTCGCAGTCCCTATCAAAGCAAAACATAGCATCTTTAGCAAGTAGATTAGTTAAAGGGCGAGCGTGTCCAAGAAAAGTATTTAATAAATCTTCTATAAAAGCCAGTGTGTCTAAGAAAACTCCTGATCCCCTTTACTGATGTAGGCTATTTAAGATTCTCAATAACTTCAATTTTTGCTTTGTCCACCTCTATCCCTCGCTTAGAAACTAGATGCCCGAGGACGATGCCTTCCTTGTCCATGAAGTGGCATTTCTCCCAATTCAAAACCAGGTTCACCTCCTCGCATCTCTGCAAAACCTTAGACAAATTAGACAAACAATGGTTAAAAGAGGAGCCATACACAGAAAAATCGTCCATAAAAATATCCATGAAATCTTCTTTAAAGTCAGAGAATATGGCCATCATTGCTCGTTGGAAAGTTGCTGGGGCGTTGCAGAGACCAAACGGCATCCTCCTGTATGCATACGTGCCATAGGGGCATGTAAAGGTCATTTTCTCCTGGTCGTCCGGGTGGATAGGGCTCTGAAAGAAACCTGAAAATTCATCCAAAAAGCAAAAATAAGAATTATGCGCTAATCTATCTAACATCTGATCGATAAAAGGAAGTGGAAAGTGATCTTTTCTCATTGCAGAGTTCAACTTCCTGTAATCAATGCACATTCTGTATCCTGTAACCGTGTGCATCGGTATCAATTCGTCTGCTTCAGTTTTGATCACTGTGACGCCACCCTTCTTAGGTACAACGTGTACTGGACTCACCCAAGAGCTGTCTAAAATCGGATATATTACTCCAGCGTCTAATAGCTTGAGCACTTCTTTCTTTACCACATCTTTCAAGTGCGGGTTGAGACGACATTGAAACTCCATAGAAGGTTTGCTGTTGTCTTCCAATAAGATCCTGTGCATGCAAACAGAGGGATTAATCCCTTTGATGTCATCTAATGAATAGCCTATTACCTTCCTATGGAGTCGAAGTTCCTTTAGTAGTAGCTCAGTTTGCTCCTTGTCCAACGTCGCATTGACTATCACAGGGTATGTAAAATTATCTCATAAAAGCTCATATCTCAAAGGGCTGGGCAAACTCTTGGGTTCAATTTTCTGCTGCCCTTGATTCTCCTAATTTATTTCTTTCTTGTCATCCAGGCTTGCATCAGCTTCCAGCAGTGCAACATACTTCTCAGCCTCTCCTTCACCATCTTGATCGACAGAGTTTGTCAGAGCAAGTTCCAATGGGTCCACTTCGCTCCTAAAGGGCTCAACATGCTGTACAGCTCTTTCCACTATGTCCATGCTATAGCATGTTCCTGCAAGAGAAGGTTTTTTCAAGGTGTCAGCCAGATCAAATTGAATAATGTTGCCACAGATGTTCAATGACAGTTTTCCATTCTTGACATCCATGACAGCACCAGCATTAGCAAGGAAAGGTCTCCCTCGGATGATAGGGAGCCTATCATCCTCATCAATCTCTAAAACAACAAAGTCAGCAGGAATAAAGTAATCTACTACTTTAACCAGTACGTCTTCTAAAATACCAACTGGTTGGCACACTGATCTGTCTGCAAGCTGTATAGAAATGTCAGTGGGTTGCAAATCTCCTAAGTCTAGCCTTTTACAAAGTGACAACGGCATGAGGCTGACGCTTGCTCCTAGATCACACAAAGCTTTCTAAAAGGACATCTTCCCAATCTGGTAGGGTATGGAGAAACTGCCTGGGTCCTTAAGCTTCTGAGGAAGCTTGTTCTGAATGATGGCGCTGCACTCCTCAGTAAGTGCAACGGTTCCCTGATCTTCCAGCTTCCTCTTGTTTGATAAGATGTCTTTTAGGAATTTTGCATAAGTCGGGATCTGCGAAAGAGCGTCAACGAAAGGGATGTTAATATAAAGTTTCTTCAACACTTCTAAAAACTTACCAAATTGCTTGTCCAATTTATCCTTGACAAGCCTCTGTGGAAAAGGGATCGGTGGTTTATACGCAGGTGGTCCCACATAGGACCGCTCTTCCTCAGCTGGTTTTGATGCCACTGGTGTTGCATCTGAATGCGGCTCCACAGGCTCAGGAGTCACGTCATCTCCTTTGTCATCAGTCGGTATTTTTGTATCCTCGAGTTGTTTGCCGCTCCGAGTGGAGATTGCATTGCAATGCTCCCTCGGGTTTACTTCTGGCTGGGATGGTAGCTTGCCTGGTGCTCTGGAGGATGAGCTAGCTTGTTAGGCTAGCTGACTTTTCAGCATCTTATTGTGTGTCTCCAAGGAGTCCATCCGTGTCATCATAAGCTTCATCATGTTGTTCAGTCCTTCAAGTTGCTTGCCCAACTGTGAATCATTATTTGGCCTTAGCTGTGGTGGTGGCGCATTGTAGTTTCTAGCTTGAAATCCTGGTGGTCTGAAATTATTTTGTTGAGACTGCCTGAAATTTCCTTGTGGGGGCTAGGGGTTGCATTGGCTGAGTTGTTCAGTATGAGAAGTTCAGATGGTTGCGCCATTCTGGATTGTATGTGCTAGAATATGGATTGTTGTTGGGATTGAAGTTTCCAACAACATTCAATTGCTCGGAGTGAGTTGCAGCCATCTGTCCATCTCTTGCCTCACAATCTGCCCCTGCATGACCTGCAACTCCAGAGACATCGCAAGAAATAGAGTTAACATCCATTGAATTAACAGACCAACAATCAATCTTTCTAGTCAAATTATCCACCTTAGCTGCAAGAGCAGTCAAAGAGTCAAGGTCATACTTACCTGACTTCTTGTTAGATGTACCTCTCTCAGATGTCCATTAGTGATGGTTGATTGCCATATCCTCAAGGAGGTTCAATGCATCTTCAACCTGTCTATTCATCAAAGCGCCTCCTGCTGCAGCATCTACTGTAAGTCTTGTGTTGTAATCCAACCCGCTATAGAACGTTTGGATTAAGACCCAAGTCTCAATTCCATGATGTGGACACATCCTTTGGAGCTCTTTAAACCTCTCCCAAGCTTCAAATAAGGATTCTCCATCCTTCTGCATGAAACTCGTTATCTGATTCCGCAACTGAATTGTTTTGGATGGAGGAAAATATTTGGAGAGAAAGGCTTGAGATAGCTCCGCCCATGTTCTCATTGAAGCAGAAGGTAGCGTGTGAAGCCAAGCTCTCGCTCTGTCCCTTAAAGAGAAGGAAAACAATCGCAACCTGATAGCATCAGCAGACACACCGTTAAATTTCAGCATATCACAATATTCCAGAGAAATATAGAGGTGCATGTTGGGGTCCTCAAGAGGAGAACCACTAAATTGGTTTTGTTGCACCATAGAAAGCAACGCAAGTTTGATTTCAAAATTCTTGGTCTCAACAGTGGGCCTCGCAATCCCTGATTGTAAACCATGTGTATAGGGAGCAGAATAGTCTTTCAACGTTCTGTTGTTGTAGTTGTTTCCCGCTGGTTGAGGTACTCGGTCATTGTTCACATCAAGCTGAATGTGATCCATCTGATTTTCTCCTCCTGGATGGTTCATGTTTTCCTTCTTCTGAATTTGGTTTTACTTTCTTCTGATCCTGAACGTGCGCTCAATCTCTGGATCAATGTCAAAGAATGTACCTGCCCTAGAACTTCTTCGCATAAAAGGGGTCAGTCAAAATTTTAGAGTTCTAAGATAATGGGCAGATAGCGAGAAAAAAAAAGAAAATAGTGGTGCAGTAAAAAAAAAACTAACTAGAGTCTAGTCTACCAGTTCTCAGAAATGTACTAATATCAACTGTTGTTCCCCGGCAACGGCGCCAAAAACTTGACACATCCCGCAAGTGCACAGTTATATCGAAGTAATATAAAAGATGTCGAATCCCACAGGGAACAAGGTTGAGTACCAGAAAATCCAAGTTTCAGTAGCTAGGTGAATCGAAACGGGGTTTTGAGAACATAAATCGAAAACAAGAAATCAAAGCTGTGTCGGTAGAGAATAAATATGAAAGAGGTATCAGGGCTATGATTTCCACCATGCTGACGATCTTAATCGTGCTTAAAAATATCAGTTATCTGAATTTATGATATTGCACAAGAAATCTATCCCTAGGGTACAAGGTATGATTTCTCGAGTGTACACCCCGGTGTTTGACTACGACGATCTCTTACTCTCGCGGTGGATCATTTTAGACCAACCCAATGAGTTCTATGGAAGATTGTGAAACCTTCGAGCGAAGACCAAACACTCTCGTGTCGAGGTCTCGCAAGTTTTACTAAGAAGATCCATCTTTACAATCCTCCTCTCGGCATGAATCGTAATGATTAATACATGAAAATACTCGGCCAAGGTAAAATCATGAGATATGCATATCAAAGTAAAATATGCTCACAATATAATTCAAATAATGGAATTAAAACAATGTTTGCAATTAAGAATCGTCAACGGGCTTCAACCGAGCCCCGAAAAAGAGTTTACGCTACGGAATACATAGTGTCACTGAAGAATCTCTCAATAATCATAGGATGACTACAAGGAATCATTTCTAAAGGGGAAAGAACACTAAACCACTGTAGATCTCCCAAAATCGTGAAGCTTTGACGATTGAATCTCGCCAAATCGCCATGAGAACCAAGTTTTCTCGTTCGTCACTCTTGCCGCCTTTCGTCCGATTGCCTCCGTCTAGGGAAAGAAAAATTAGGGCTTTTATACTCCACGCGTTCTCCTTCGAAGTAGCTTTCCAAAAAGTCCAGACTTGCCAAATTTGGATGCCAGACGAATCAGAAATCGGAGAAAATCCGAGTGAAACTCGGACTCTGCGTTCACCAAGGTCAAAATCACGGGTGAACCCCACCGGGTTCACCTGGCCGCGATTTGCTCTGGGACATTTCGGCCGAAAGAAGCACGGGTGAACCCGCTCGGGTTCACCAGGCTGTGAAGCTCTCTGGTCATTTTGAGCACTGCGCAACAGAGAGAATCACGGGTGAACCCCGCTGGGTTCACCTGGCCGTGAAGCTCTCTGTGAAGTATCTTGTTGTTTGGCGAAAGAACCGATGAACCCCATGGGGTTCACCTGGCCGTATTTTCCAGGCTAACTCTGATTGAGCCAAATTTAACGGGCGGCTTCGTCTTCATATAAGCAATCACCCCATGGCCTTAGAATCTTCAAAAGACATCAAAATCGGGTGAGTTTACCTGAAATTCCACAAAAGCAAGAAAAAGTGAAGATTCCGAAGCTTTCAAGTAAATAATCCTTTAAAAGGTGTGAAACTATCAAAATAAGCCTAGATTTAACATGAAATTGTTACGACCCGTTTAATAAGCAAACTATTCATTAACTTGGTGAGCCGATTTGCAACGTGGCCCAATCTATTAAAATGCTTAAGCCCAAGTTAACAATAGCAAGCCTACTAAGCCTTATAAACCACATAATAGTTTTTCCCACTTGCAATGTGGGACTATACTTGGGGTATTACAATCTCCCCCACTTAAGACTTGACGTCCTCGTCAAGCCCAAACCTTAACACATGCCCAAGAATCATCCCTTAGTCGGCAGCATGTGAGGTCAGCCCAAAGGTGGCTCCACCATCCTCGGTAGCCCTTTCCTATTGGCCTCTCACCATGCTTAGGACTAAGTTTTGCTCTGATACCATTTGTTACGACCCGTTTAATAAGCAAACTATTCATTAACTTGGTGAGCCGATTTGCAACGTGGCCCAATCTATTAAAATGCTTAAGCCCAAGTTAACAATAGCAAGCCTACTAAGCCTTATAAACCACATAATAGTTTTTCCCACTTGCAATGTGGGACTATACTTGGGGTATTACAGAAATAATAAGGAAAATTACTATTAAAATGCAAGGCATCAAACACTGTTCGAACATGGGAACTTGTACCTGGAGATCCAGAGATAGAGCATACCTTCCGTCGGGTCAGAAGAAATTTAAAAAGGTTAAAGCTTGAAGGACAATTTTCTGACAACCAAACAATGGAAGCCAATGCGAATTGCTCTCTAAAGGACTTTCCAGCACCCATCATCTCTGGTGTGTACTCGAGCATATCGCGCCCGGCCATCGAAGCTAACAACTTCGAGATCAAGCCGTCCCTTGTACAAATGGTGCAACAAAACCAATTTAGTGGAGCAGCCACTGATGATCCTAACCTTCACTTGTCAATTTTTCTAGAATGCTGCGACACTCTGAAAATTAATGGTGCCCACCCTGATGCTATTAAACTAAGGCTTTTCCCTTTTTCTCTCAGGGACCAGGCTAGGGTGTGGTTGCAATCTCTATCACAGGGCTCTATCACAACGTGGGAACAATTATCTCAAGCTTTTCTATCGAAGTATTTCCCACCGAGCAAAACAGCCCAGCTCAAAAATCAAATCACCAATTTCACCCAATGAGAAGGAGAGTCCCTCTACGAAGCATGGGACCGGTTCAAGGAATTACTGAGGATGTGCCCACACCATGGTCTACAGAAATGGGTAATCATTCATACCTTTTACAGTGGATTATTATATCAAACCAGACTTTCTGTAGAAGCTGCTGCTGGTGGGGCACTAATGAACAAGAACTATGATGAGGCGATGGAGTTGATTGAGGACATGGCCCTCAACCATTATCAGTGGTTAGGAGAGAGGAGCCAACCAGTTCAATGTTCAGGGAAGTTTGATATGAACATGATTAACTCCATAGTAGCAAAAGTATATTCACTTTCTTCTAAGCTTGATTCTATTAATATTTCTACTTCTAACTCTATGACTTGTGATGTTTGTGGAATGACAGGACATTCCTCTGATGATTGCCACATGTTGAGCGCCCCTCCTGAACAAGTCAACGCTATTGAGAATTTCAGGAATCAGAACGACCCCTACCCGAACACATATAATCCAGGATGGAGAAATCATCCAAATTTCTCCTACAGGTTGAATCAAGGACAGATCCCTCCTGCAAATTTTTCTAATCTGAATCTGTTAATTTCAGGCCTCCTCCTGGGATACAACATCCATCTGCCAACCAAAGACAACCAGATCATTCTCAAAAATCTAGGTTAGAGTCAATGCTAGAAAATTTCATGGCAAGTCAAATGAAGCACAATGACTCTGTGAGTGAGCAGATTCGCCAGCTGAACATGAAAGTGGACTCAGTATCCACACACGTGAAAGTGATGGAGAACCAGATCATACAACTAGACCAGCGAACCAGTTCATTATCTAGACCCCAGAAGAAAACTTACCACGGTGAGCACTATAATGCGATAACAACAAGGAGTGGAACCAGCTAGAAGACCCTAAGATGCCCGAACAAAAGGAAAGAACAAGGCCAACTTCATCTGAGGAAATTCCACCTGAAGAGGACTCCGCAGTTAATCCAGAGCCAGAACAGCAAGGCTTGAATGTGCCAAAGGAGCATATTTACATTCCACCTCCACCATACAAACCGTCCGTCCCTTTCCCTCAGCGACTAGCTAAGGCTAAACTGGATCGGCAGTTTGGAAAATTTTTAGAGGTATTAAAAAAACTCTATAGCAATATTCCTTTTACTAACGCTCTTTCACAAATGCCAGCATACGCCAAGTTTTTAAAGGAGATCCTATCCAATAAGCGAAAGATTGAGGAGCAAGGAACAATTGCCCTAACTGAAGAATGCAGTGTCATCCTCCAGAATAAGCTTCCGACCAAACTCAAAGATCCAAGGAGTTTTTCCATTCCATGTCAAATTGGAAATATGTCTTGTGATAGAGCTCTATGTGATTTAGGAGCTAGCATTAGCTTAATTCCATTGTCTATCTGCAGGAAGTTAGGTATGGGTAAGATGAAGCCTACCTCTATATCCCTTCAGCTAGCTGACCGATCAGTGCGCCGACCAGTTGGAATCATTGAAGATGTACCAATAAAGGTTGGAGAATTTTTCATCCCTGCAGATTTCGTGGTGCTAGAGATGGAGGAAGATATTTGATTACCCATCATCTTGGGGCGCCCCTTTCTCGCAACTGCCGGCGCCGTTATTGATGTGAAAAATGGGAAATTGGCACCGAACGTTGGTGAGGAGAAGTTAGAATTTGACTTGTCTTCTATCATGAAAAAGCCATCTTTTGCAGGGTCTTGCTGTGACATAGAAACAATGGAGGATAATATTGAGCTTACCTCATCGACCGCTGAAGACACTTTGGATGTCTGTCTGCTGAGCGATGAACACAAGATTGATACTGATGAACCTCAGGACCAAGTGAAAACTTTGGGGATTGTTCACATTGAGAGATTCAGAAGACCGCAATTTGAAAGTCTTGGAGAGGTTTAGTCTAGTCCTTCTGCAAAGAAGGAGTTAAAATTTAAACCCCTTCCTGATAATCTTATATATGAATTTCTTGATGCTAACTGATAGGCTCCACAGGGACCAAATACCAAGTACCGACTAATCTAATTATTACAAGCTAGATGATCGTTTAAAGGGATGTGAAATGATTGCTAAATTAAAACTAAAGAGAAAAGCAGAGTAATAGCACGATGGAAGGTCTAAGGATTGCACGGGATCAGGGCTAGGGTCCACCGCCTTAATTCATTAAGCGTGGATGAATAACTATATAAAATTCCCTTTTTTAATTCCTAGGGTAATCCAAAGAGTGTACGTTGTCCTCTCCCGAGGATGCAACGAGGTGTTTACCAGGCTAGACGTCTACCTCCGTAGTACGCCTACCCAGGCAAACCCAATGAGCGCCGGAGTGTGTATACCGGCCCATCATTTGAGTTGTCCTCTCCCAAGAATGCAACAAGTTATTTACATGGCTGGACGTCTACCGCCGTAGTACGCTTAGCCGAGTAAACCCTTTGAGCACAAGATGGTGTACACTACCCGTATACAATCACCCACTCTCGTGTGATGATTGACATACCCCTACCTAGGCTTTCCAATATTCGGATGTGCGTCCCGGCATTACCAGACATCTAACACATGAAGAAAACAAAATGACAATCTCCATTCATGAGGTGCAACTAGACAAGATAGAACAATCTAGGGTTCACAAAATAAAGTTACAATTCAAGCATAAAACATTCAAGGGGCTTTCCCTAGCCTTGAAACAAGATTAAGCTATAGTAACCATTGTCCAAAGCAAAGCATAGAGAAATCTTGGTGTAACATCCATGGATAAACAAGGGAAATGAGATAAAGGAGAAGAGGAAGATAGGACTCCCTCAAGGAGGAAGAAGCCGCATGGCAAGGTCTTCTTCTTCCTCTAATCGGTCACCCACCCCTTCACGCTCTCGCGGTGAAGGGTTTCTTCCTTTCTTTGTTCAATCACCCAGCCTTGTCTCCAGCTTCTGCCGCCTCGTCTACGTGAATAATCAATGCCCTAGAATGTAAAGGGCGTTTGCTTTTTGTCCTCTTCTTCTCTGTCGAATTCCCTCTTTACCCTTACGAATCCTCCTTTGCAGCGTATGGAAAACGAGGGGTAAAGTCTGGAAAATCAGTGTCAGGAGACATAGAAGCCACGGGGTGTGATTCTGGTCGCTGGGTGGGTCGTGGATCATTCTGAGAATACTGATCCAGCTGAAAACGGTCGCATTCCCTCGCTTTTTCCCTGAAATGAGGCAAAAACACCAAAGAGTGTAGATTCCGAAGATATTGCAATAATTCCATGTATAATCAGGTGTAAATGCCAGAATAATGAAGATATAATAGTAAAAATCTCATATAATTCCCTATATAAAAATGATTTAACAAATCTCCCTAGACTTAAACTCTTGCTTGTCCTCAAGCAAAGATAAAATGAAGCTAAGCTGTATGGATGATCCATAAGACTTGAATCCAAACCCCTCTAAAATAATGCTAACACCGATCCATGCAATGGTTAAACATCCCACAAGTGGTAAACTCCTATTGCAACACAAAGTAAATGTGTTCCACACATAGCTGCCACACCTCATAATCAACGTCCTAGTTCCTCCTCGTACAAAGTTTGAAGCCTCCAAGTGGTTTGAGATAAAAGTAGAAAGGGATGTAAAGATATACAGATATTTGGAGAATTGTGAGAGGATCTTTGTCATAATTTTTTTATTTTTTTAAAGGATCTTTGTCCTCTTTTTTTTTGGCAAAATGTCTCTAGACTTTGCTAGAGAATCTTTTCTTATTCTCCCTTTTTGTTTGAAATGGCTATTGGCTAAAATGGGGTGACCAAAATGGAGGATATTTCGGCTATAATAGGTGAGGAGGAGGAACCAGACAGTATCAAATTAAGTGTAGAAAACTAGTGGTGTCCCACAATTTAAGTAGGAGGGTAGCTTACCAAGAGTCTATTCTTAAGTTATCTACCACGAGGGGATTAATCGCAACGTAATAGATCTATGTAAGCAAAAATCGGTAGAGAGGCAGAATCGTGCAAATGAATCATACTAACAGCAAAGAACAACATCAAAACATGCCAAAAGACAAGCAAGAATATACTTTCAGGTTCTAGAGTAAGGGGAGACCAAAACCCAGGTTAACAGAGTGAATACCAGATGGTAAAAACTTTTAACGGTAAAACCAAGTCATATCAAAAGCTAGTTATATCAAAAATGCAAAAGTACCCCACCCACATGGTAAAATGAGGCATCGTCCCTGATGCCAAAATAGAAAAACAGTGTGGAGTACAAAAATGGTGGGGGATTGCAAAGAACTCACAACTCTAGTCGTGAGGGTCATCCCCTGTGTCGCTGAGATCATCAGAAGAAGCGTCAGAAGAGTCCGAAGAAGTCACATCAGTGGCCGCCTGGTGCTGATAAGGGGCGGTGTTCCGAAAACCGGGGAAACGTGAACGGAGGAAGGCGTACACGCACTGTATGTTTTCCATCAAAGTGCTAATTTGGTTTCCCTAAGTTTGGAGCTGCTGAAGTATGGATTGCAAGAGGTCATTGGTGGTGGGCTCGTGAGGAGCTCTCGGTGGCGGTCCAGAAGTGAAAGGAGCAGGAACAGCTGAAGGAGGGGCAGGGGCATCTGCATCTTCGGGAATGATGTTCCAGTTGTCGTGGAATCTAACCGATGTACGCGTAGTGTTGGGCAATGGGATGTTGTGGAGGCTGCCGCAGAGTGTAAGGTGGTAAACATCGCCTCGGCGGAAGATCATCTTCATCGCTATGCAGGCCTCGATGTCAAGTCGCCTACTCCCTTTAGCCTCAGGCGTGCCGTACGGATTGTGCCCCAAATGTAGGGCCAATGGAGTCACTATACCACCGATTGTGATAGTTCCCTTGGAGGTGCGGCCAACATGTTCCAGATGCTTGGCTAGATGATAACCCGAGTTCAAGGGGAATTGATTCAGCATTGCCCAAAGATAGATGAGTTTGACGTGGCGTAGCATACAGTCGCTGTCCCCACGAGCAAAGATCATGTTGGACAGTAGCCGATGAGCATACCGAAGACAGGGGTTGGAGATAGCACTTGCTCTGGCGTTCTTGGAAGAATAGTGCGCCTCAGAGGAGATGGAGTGCCAGAAAGCATCCTCCCAGTTTCCGCTGGGCTTGTGGCACTCGACATCTGGGGGAAAACAGTAGATCGAATTGAACTCATCAAGCGGAAGACGGTACTCTATGTTGTTCAGTCGAAAGCAGACTAGAAAGACCTAGTTATTAGGCCCTGAGTGTCTAGTGGAGAAGGAGCTTAATACCTCCAGTGTAAGGCCGATATGCGTGGGGGAGGCCTGATTCAGAACTTTTTCCCACCCGAGGTTCCGAAAAAGCCAGAGGATATCGTCAAGAAGTCCCAGCTGTACCAGGGTTGGGGCATTCATCTACCTGGTATTAACGAGTCACCGCCTGGAAAGAGCGAAATACCGGGCTTCGTGCGCGGCGTCGCGAAAGCGGATGATGTGCCCGTCAGTTGAAGGGTGGAAGACTGGGTTGTGTGGTGGAGGAGGGGTCAGAGAGCTAGCAGGTTGTTTCCCTGCCCGACACCGGCGATATGTGGCGGAGGGCGCAAGGTCGCTCACTGGTGGCGGTGAGGGAGCAGACACAGAGGTTGAAGGCTTGCGCTGACACTTGCTGGAGGAGGCCTTGCTGGTGCATACCTTGCGAGGACCCGTGGAGAGGGGGAGGAAGAGAGCTCCGGCGAGGTGGTGGAGAAGAAGCGGCGATGAAAAGGGCGAAAACAGAGTTAGGGTTTTCACGGGGCGAGTAAAGGATTGGGGGAGTGTAATGAAGAGGCGCGGGCAGAAGAAGGGTTTAAGTAGAGTGAATTTTAAAGTTAAGTGGAGGGCCCCGCCGAAAGCCTCGGGGCGAGGTTGTCATCACTGGGTGCCCCGAGATACATTATGTACAAAATCGGAACTGTAAAGACTTGCACTGCAAAGTCGCCTCCGGAACCCACGGCCTGAGGTCTCGGCCACGGGGCTCCCCGAGGAACTTTCTATACAAAACTTGGTTTTCATGTTTTCCTCGGCGGAACTTGCCTCCAGAAACCACGGGGCTCCCATCATCTTGTGGACATCGATTCATACCGGTAGCTATGGATTACGTTTCTAAGTGGGTGGAGG
Organism: Costus lasius; assembly: GCA_027563935.2. Classification (NCBI taxonomy): domain Eukaryota; kingdom Viridiplantae; phylum Streptophyta; class Magnoliopsida; order Zingiberales; family Costaceae; genus Costus; species Costus lasius. The sequence continues at coordinate 42,551,047 of CM050447.1, read as the reverse complement.
CCTCTGCTGAACACACATCTGATGCGAAGGCGGTAACCAGGATGCTTAAGCACACCATTTTCCCTAGATTTGGTGTACCGCGAGTATTGATTAGCGATGCGGGGTCTTGTCTCACTTTTTGAATCACAAGTTAGCCTCCTTGTTGAAAAAATATGGGGTAACCCACAAAGTTGCAATAGAGAAATTAAGAACATCTTGCAGAAGACAGTCAACTTCTCGCGAACTGATTGGTCACTGAAGATAGATGGTGCACTTTGGGCTTATAGGACAGCCTTCAAGACCCCACTGGGAATGTCTCCCTATCAACTAGTGTAAGGAAAATCATGCCATTTGCTGATTGAAGTCGAGCACAGAGCCTATTGGGCAATCCAAAAACTGAACTATGACCTCCAAAGTGCTGGTGAAAAGAGAAAGCTTCAAATCAATGAACTGGATGAAGTCCGTCTTTCTACCTATCAAAGCGCGAAGATCTACAAAGAACGACCAAAGAGATGACATGATCAGCATATTGTCATAAAGAATTTTCACGTGGGAGATCAAGTTCTTCTCTTCAACTCTTGTCTGAAACTCTTTCTTGGAAAATTGAGAACTCGATGGTCTGGACCATTCATTGTAAAAAAGATCTTTCCACACGGAGTTGTTGAAATATGGAGCCAAAGAATAGGAGATTAAGTAAATGGCCAACGATTGAAACTCTACTTTGAACATGATATCATCGACAAGGGCCTCTCTTTGCATATCTCTGATCCCCCACCACCAGACCCACCATGAGTATCACGCTGGTCAAACTAGTGACCCTAAAGTAGCGCTTGTTGGGAGGCAACCCAACCTCTTGTATATTCTCTTTCTTATTTATTTTCGTAATTTAGTCTTAGTTGTTTTTCAGATTTTCTTTCATATTCATGCTCTCTAGGCTATACCCTGCTGATGGTAATTTTTCTGAATTTTTCAGGACCGTGCATGGCTCGTCAGACTTGTCTGAGTAGACCGCCGAAGCGTTCACGGGCAGGGGTGTGAAGGGACGCACGGCCGTGATGCATAAGCGACTTCTGCATCCATCCTTCGCCGAGCCATGCACGGGCGCACCCGTGCATCCATGCATGGCCGTGCAACGTAAGTGAAGCCGGACTTGTTTTTGCGCCGAGATGTTCACGGCCAGACCGTGTACGCGTGCACGGCCGTGCATGATTCTGTAATAAAGGGCGTCGCCTGCACACCCGCATACACACCCATGTATGAAACCCTAACGCCACCGCCGCCACTCCGATCCGCCACCTCCGATAACCTATCGACTGCCGGCAACCCTCCACCGTCCTCCCCATCCTCAGGCACCTCTTTCCCCTAAATTTTCGGTGTCGATCCGCGCCTCCCGCTGCCATTCGCCGCTGCTCCGAGTTCTATCGCCATCCGCTGTTCCGCTGCCGCCAACCTTCCTTCCTCGCCTTCGACGTTTCCGACGCCTCTTCTACACCTACTGCTACCTTCCCGTCGCCTCCCTCCACCACCTGCATGTCTCGACACAAGCAAGTCACCTCTCAGCACCGAGCTTCCTCTTCCCGCGCCGCCGCCGCACAACAACCGCCACCAGTAACGCCGCCAACACCCTATGGGATTATTTGCAGAGATCCTGAGCAGCTTGCCAAGCTCACCGCCCTCACACGCCGCCCGGTGGTTACCACCAGGTTCCTGGATCATGCGACACTAAACACCTTGGGCTTCCATGAAGATGTGTAGTGGCTTTTTCAGTGTATAGGGTGGGAGTAGTTCTTCACGATCTCCTACCCCACATATATCCCCATCGTGCTGGAATTTTTATCTTCCATGGAATTTCATGCCAACATCCATACCGATGAAGATGACGGCATTTTATCCTTCCTACTCAACAATACCAAGTTTGTTCTTACTTTGTTAGAGCTGAACCAGATCTATGGCTTTCTTACTGATGGGACGCAGCTGACACCCTAAGCATTCAATGCTAGTACCTTCTGGGATCAACTGACTGGTCACCCACCTTTTCATACCAGAACTGCTAGAGTCACCTCTCTCAGCAACCCCGTCCTGAAGTATATGCACCGTATCATGGCTCATACTATTTTTGGTCGAGGAGAGTCTGATGGTCTTGTTCGAGCATTTGAGCTCCTATTTCTCTGGGCTATGCTGCACGAGGTATGACTCAACACCGCTTTTCATTTCGCCAAGTAACTCTAGAAAGTTTTTAGGGCGCCGAAGGGTGCCATTGCTCTCGTGGTTGGGGTCTTACCTTACCAGATGGAGCAAGCTCGAGGCAGCTCCCACCTCGACCTTGACGCTAGAATCTCCATGCGGATGATAGTCAAGGAGGGAGAACTCTACAGTCTGCTCTTCCCCGGGAGCGATGTCAAGCTACTACTGCCAAATCCCGCATGCACCACAGTCCGCGAGCAGCGGAACTGGAGAGTAGAGGCAGATGAGGATCACGATGTGCCACTCGGGACTGAGCCACCACCACCTTCTCAGCAACGGCCTACCACCCAGCTTGACCGCATGGAGACTATGATCCGATTTGTCCGAGACGCCCAACAAGAGACTCACCTTTCCGTCGATGAAGGGCTCGATCGGATTCGCAATCTTGAGACTGAGGTAGATCGCCAGGGATGCGTACAGTCCTCTCTCTTAGAGTCTGTGCATGACCTTCAGGAGAGACTCCGTCGGCGCTGGGGATGAGCATCATTGGTTTAACCCATCAGTCGGTCAGCTTTCTGCTTTTCCAGTAGTTTAGTTTAGTCATTAGTTATTGGTTTACTTTTATTAGATTGTCATTTCCCTTTTTGCATGTTTTAGTTTTCTCGTTGCTTCAACATCTTAAGTGTTTTGCCCTCACCCCTTCTTTATGCTGTTTGCTTTGCCTTTGGCACTGACTTGCTCTATTATGAGTACTTGATTGATTGGGATGGGAATCTTATCTTTTACTTGTCAATGGTCTATAATTGTTATGGTTTACATATATAGTTCTTTGGTTTAATGCAGTTGAATGATGTAATTAACTCAATTCATTATTTGTATGATCTTGAAGAGTGTGTTATTACTTTACCTTACCCTTGGTATGCATCTCATGTGTAATGATTGATTGTATCTTGCTTCATAACTATCCTTTACTTATACACTTTGTCATGGGAATCAGAAATAATAATAGTGGTACCGAAGTGTTCTTGTACATTGCACATCGTACTTCCATTTGGCACTATTCACGGCATCTCAATAACAAAAGGGATAGTGGTACCTAAGTTCATTGTTTATCACACATGGCACTAACCCCAATGATCAAAATAATAATAGTGGTACCAAAGCCAGGATGCCCCCACTTCTATGGTTTGGCACTGTTCTAAAAAAAAAGGCACCACATAGACTATGTGGTACTGATGCTATCTTCCCATGACTTGGTATACAATTATTTACTTTGTGAATGCTTGATCAATTATGTCATTTATGTGAGATGTATTGTAAAGGCTTTTGGTACTATCAATTTCGCATGCTCTAATAGATTGCACTAGTAATATTTGGTTTAATTTGCTTTCCATACTGCATTATAACTTGAGATTTGTTGTGATTAACCTATAACCTTACCAGACCTACTTAAGCTATTTGAGATCCCCCATTTCATCTCTTCACTGTGTTCTAGACAATTCAATTGCTTGAGGACAAGCAAAACTTTAAGTCCGATGTATTTGATGACATGCAAATATATGATATATCATGACTTATTTCTGTTATTATTTTGGAGTAAAATGCATGTTTTGTCTCATTTATCTGCTTAATTGCTTCATATTCTTCAGAGTCTTCACTTTTCCCCTGTTTTATTGAAATGTAGGGATTTCACCCTAAAATCAATGGAAATTAGAAGATCTAAAGATATGGGACGAATCCTCATGATGAGACAAAGCTACAGGTCGAATTTCAGCTCAAATGGAGTTCTCTGTGCTCTTCACAGACAAGGCCATGTATCCATGCACGGCCGTGTATGAACCTGCACTTTCAGATTTCATGACGAGACGTTCACGGGCACATCCGTGAACTCATGCACAGCCGTGAAGAGCAATTTTTCCAAAGATTTAATGTCGCTAAGCCATACACAGGCATAGCCGTGCACCCATGCACGACCGTGCCTCGTCCCGCCTAGTTCGATAGGCGTCCGGTTTTTCGCCCATAACATACTATTTTGAAAGCAGATTTCACTAAAAATTTGTGGAGACCTTCCTAACTTGGAGACAAACGTTTTGTGGCCGAAATCATCAAATTTGATCAAGCGGTTGAGGAGAACGAACGAAGGGGGTGACAACTAGGGTTTGAGAGCAATTTCTTGACGAAAACACTGTTCCGGCGTGATTTCTTCTCCGTTCCGACGAAGATCATCGTGCTGGACCCTCTTCCATGAAGGATCTACCTCTCTCTCTGGTTTGAATCAATTTGTATGAGAGATTTTATGTATTTCGTGATGAATCTTGTAGCGTAAACTCTCTTTTAAGGGTTTGGGCTCCCCGGTGGAAATCTAGCTATTACTTGCTGAGGGTTCCCAGGGAGATGACAATATTGATAGGAACCAAAGAAATACAATAATCTAATATCATTTATTAAATAAATAATCCAAATTTAACATCAACGGTTTTATAACGCAATCTCTAAAAACATACTATCTAATATGTAAACAACTCAACTGAATTTAAGAGCTAGAAGACTATTTGAACTCAGGCTGGTATCTGCTATTAGGGGTGTCAATGGGTACCCGGCTTCGCGGGTACCCGACCCGACCCGACCCGTTTATGGCGGGTTCGGGTACCCGATTAGCTAATCGGGTCGGGTTCGGGTTTGCTCCCATGGGTACCCGCGGGTATCCGATACCCGATTATATATAATATATATATATATATATATATATATATATATATATATATATATATATATTATTTATTTATTTATATAATAACATGATTTTTTATAAATATATTTATTATTATTATTATTTTATAGTTATATTTTTAAAAATAATTTAAAAATAAATATTTTAATTTAAACGGGTAGCCGCGAGTACCCGTTTAAATACCCGACTCGGGTTTAACCGGGTTCGGGTTTGGGTCGGGTCGGGTTTGGGTTTGGCCAAAAAGGGCGGGTACCCGACCCGTTGACATCCCTATCTACTATCTATTCTAGCCCTCCCAGAAGTTAACTCTGTACTTGGAAGAGCAACAAGGGGAGTTAGCAAAAATGCTAAGTAGGAATCAACAAATATGGTGAGGGAGTCAAATAATAGAACAATACAATGACTGGAACCATAATATACAAATAATATAAGAATGTCGTGCAAATCATCAAGCTGGCCAACAGATTTCAATTAAGAGTCGCACTCATTTTCAGAGTGTTTCCACTGTTGCTCACACAGTGGAACAACTGTCTTAAATAGCTCGGAGTGTTGCGTCCAACATTGACATCCATAGTATTGTCCTCAAGACAACTGGCAGTGCTGTACTGGCCTTCAGATAGTCTGATACACGTCGGAACTATAAATCACATAAACAGGCCACTGGAGAATAAATCATCTAGTCCAGAGTTCAATATATATCACGACTGATATTCAATTGTTCGAGCATACTCATATACCAATATCACAGATATACAATTGTTCAACCATGCTCATAAGCCAATATATCAGATATCTCAACACAGTTTTGTTAATCATTCATATAGAAATAGAATATGACCAATGAACAAGATGAACGAGGTCAACTGAATTTCAGAAACAAGACAAGCAGACGAGTCAAATTGATATCAGTATCAATCAATTCTAATATATGTATCATATATCAAATCAAAGGAATAAGCAACAAATCCTATAATTCTTGACACTGTAACAAAGGAGTAGGGTAAGATTCCTACCTGAAGTGCTGATATTCTGAATTCCTCTTAAATCAAATTTATCTCGCCTTTTTAACTGAACAATTTAAATAAATCATCCGTGACTATCTATCATCAATCTATAACGATACCCTCATCCTCTAATTTTCTATTTAAATCAATTTTAATCCAAAACAATTATCATCTAAATTTCCTCCAAGATAACAATAATAGAAATTAGATTTTCTAATTTAACCCCCTAAAAATGAATTTAAAATAAATAATAAAAAAATAAATCAAAATAAATCAAAAATCAAACCACACTTACCTCTCTGCCGAAAGCACGACACGGACGGAGCGAACCGCGTTCGTTCGTGTCACAAGGGAAAGAAATCTCTGGCGTCCGCTGGGAAGATCACCGGCGCCCACTAGAAGGAGCAGCGCCGGAAGGAGGAGGAGGAGCAGTCGGCTCTAGAAGAGAAAGAAGCTGCCGCCAGTCGTCAAGAGAAAGGGGTGGAGGTGGTGTTCGCCGCAGAAACTCGCTGCACGCCATCGAACCACAGCACGTGCATGAGACACTGTAGACAGGCGACGCCGTTTCAAGAGATGACATGGAAGATTACGACGTCCTTTCCCGTCCCCGCCGGAAGCATGAAATCGACGGCGATGAGATAGAGACGACGTCCGACTCAAAAAACTTTCCGCCACTACCTAGAGAAGAAAAATCCACCGGGAGGAGGAAGAAGATAGGTCTCAATAGCCGCCGGACATTCTGCTCAGTGTCGGGAGGAGAGGGAGAAGACGTCGAAGTAGGAAACTCGCCGTTGGAAGGAGGATGAAGACAATGCTACCGCAGAAGACTTTCGCTGCCGCTGAATCCACGCACGCATCCGAAAACTCGTCGGACGGTGGACGCCGCACCAAGGAGAGATGAAGACGGTTCTGGCATCCCTTCCCGTCGCCGCCGGACACTTGCGTTCACTGCCGACCATGGACGCTTGCTGCCGATAGAGGAGATGCGAGCAAAAAGGGCAGACGGCAGCAGCATTCGAAAGGGAGGAAGGAAACAGGGGAATACAGGCTTGCGGTACACGTGAGGAGGGAGAAAGGATGATTAGGGATAATAGGTTTAGGATTAAGGAAAAAGGAGAGGTTTAGGGTATATTATAGGGAATTAGGGAAGGATTAGGGCATCAATTATAGGAAACTTTCAAAATTTAAATTTTAAATAAATCAAATATATATATATATAACTTAGGTTATAACATTTCTCTTTATAAAATAATCCATAAGTCTTAAAAATTTCAAACATGCACCTAATATTTTTAATTATATTTAGGCATATAAAAAAATAAAATAAAATATAAAATTCAGGTTATAACATTATTCACCACTTTAAAAAAAATTTGGTTCTCCAAATTCAGAGTAGCCCAAAAGAATCAGAATGCACCAAAAGAATATATCATATATATAAAAATATTTATTTTACTAATTCATTTATTCTAACTTTAACTCAATCCTAGTCCTGAGATTCCTATATGCTTAGGCTTTTCTACTGAACCTATAGCTCTGACTTGTGGGTTATGGGCCCACAGAAATCTGGTTATCATACTAAACCTATAGCTCTGATACCAATAAAATTGTTACACCCCGGCAGAAATCTAGTTATTTCTTGCTGAGGGTTCCCCAGGGAGATGACAATATTGATAGGATCCAAAGAACTACAATAATCCAATATCATTTATTAAATAAATAATCCAAATTTAACATCAACAGTTTTATAATGCAATCTCTAAAAACATACTATCTAATATGTAAATAACTCAACAGAATTTAAGAGCTAGAAGACTATTTGAACTCAGGTTGATATCTGATGACACCGAAATTCATAGTAAATTTTGTGTCATTTCATTGGTATTTTTGTTTCATATTCCTACATCTTTGCTTATTTTTATACCTTTTTTATAAATTATTGCAGAATCTACATTCTTTTTGGTTTTTGATGATTTTTAGACAAAAAGGTATGATTTTCAGGCGTTTTCAAGCAATTCTAGATGCATGGATGAATTCCCACCATCAAGAGAAGATTACATGTCAAATTTCGAGAAGATTGGAACTTCAGAGCAAATTACGGCACTGCACCCCCGTAATCAACATTACGGTACGTGGTTTCACTGCATCTACAGAACAAAACCACGGTATTACCGAATTTTCGGTGTGCTGCCATAATTTGGGATTTTTTCGTACAGAAAGTTTCAAGGCAATTACGGCACTACCGTAATGGATTTCACGGGCCGTAATCTGGGTTCGTTCTATACAGAAAGTTTGATGGATTTTACGATACTGCCGTAACAGAAATTACGGGCCGTATTTTGAGTCGATTTTCCACCCGAGAGATTCAAGGTAAATACGGAACTACCGTAATGAAATTCACGGTACCGTAATTCTAGATGATTTCTGTACCGAGAGTTCCAGCCCAAATTACGGCACTGCCGTAATCATTTTCACAGCCGTAATTCTAACTCTGGACGCGATTTTCCAGGTCAACCTTGAAGTCCGATTTTTGCGCGATCGATTGCAGACGATCCAGGCCATTAAATTCAAAGTGTAAGAAGCAAAAAGAGAGCTTTTGAGGAGACGACATCAAAAGCACTAATTTTCATCCACTGACAAGGAGAAATCGAGTTTCACGCCGCCGCCCTAGGTTTTGCCGCCGGGAAGTGTATAACGCATCTCCGGTCGTGAAATTTAAAGGGAAGCTTCACCTGGATAGGAGAACATACCCTAGAAGTTTCAGAGCGAAAGGATCTCGATCGGAGGAGAAATTAACCAAACAACTGCCGCCGGCACTATTCACCCACGGAAATTACAGCTGTAATTTCCATTACAGCCGTGTGGTTATTTATTTTTCCCCTCTTTCTTGATTTCCTACACTTTGATACTATGGATTATTGTAATCTTTCATTCATGCTATCTCAAACCTTTTATGGGACATGGGGGAGTAATTCCCTTAGATTTCTTAATGACTAGATAAATTTTTCATTACTTCATCACGTATAATTTTAGCATGATAATTCTACTTATGTGATAATTGCTCTTTAATTCTCCATAGATTCATGTTATTAATTATGTTTTAGAGTTTTCGCAATAAGGACCGAAAGGTGACTTGCTTGAGAACTTGGAACCCTAGAATTGAATGTTAGGAACTTACTGAAAGAAATTAGGTTGGTTCTTGTTTCTTGATTTTAGAAGAATAATTGTCATGATAATAATATGAATCTAGGATTGAGTTAATTTAACAAATGTGGAGATCTTGTGCGAAAGTGAGGATCGGAACGTTGGAGAACGATAAGTAGAACTTGTGTTGAGACTCGGATGCATGAAAGTGATCATTGAGATTCCACTTGAGATAATCAACTTAGAATTCGGATGCATGAAAGTGATCTTTGAGTTCTTTGATTGATGATTTACTTTTTTTCAGCTTGGGATAGATCTTACGCGAAAGTGAAGATCGGTTCCTGCATGATTGTCTGCACGAAAGTGAGATGATCCTTTTATGAAGTAAATTATATCTTTATCATGATAAAATTAAACTGACGAACTACTATTTATATCTAGTCATAGAAATTAAAGAGGATGAAACCCTAGTCCCAATCTCTCTCTCTGATATTTTGGTTAGCTTTCATTAGTTCACTTGCATAGTTTCGATTGCCTAGATAGTAAGAACTCAATTATTCAGTACTTGACAACGTGGTCTATGTGGTTTGATATCTTTCTTTATTACTTCGAGTATCCGTACACTTGCGGACTACAACAAGTTTTTTGGCGCCATTGCCGGGGACCTTGGTTTTGTCAATATTGAAGATATTGAAAGTATTGCTAGACTAGGTTTTGTCTTCTGTTTATTTTCTATATTTCTATTATTTTCTTTTCTCTTGATATCATTTGATCTATTTACTTTGCATGCGCAGGAATCTTAGATCAGGACCTCTTATACCTTTTTATCCTGAGATAAATAAAACTCTTAGACTGTTCAGGAAGCTTAGATTTGAAGAAAGACAACAAAAAGAGGAAGAAGTGACCATGGTAGAATAAAGATCATTTAGGGACTATTCAGCCCCTAATCCACGAGAGATTCATTCTAGCATTGCTAGACCAGTCATAGAGGCTAATAACTTTGAAATCAAGCCTGCTTTCTTATCTATGATTCAACAGAACCGGTTTGGAGGATCTCCTCTTGAAGATCCTAACCAACACCTTTCTTTGTTTCTTGAACTTTGTGATACAATTAAAAGAAATGGTGTTTCTAACGATGCATTAAAACTGAGATTGTTTTCTTTTTCTCTTAGGGACCGAGCGCGATCTTGGCTTCAAGCACAACCTACCGGTACCTTCACCACATGGGAGCAATTGTCCAATGCCTTCTTGATGAAATATTTTCCACCAAGCAAGACAATCCAAATGAGAAACCAGATTTCAAGCTTTGCACAGAGGGATGGTGAATCTTTTAGTGAGGCATGGGAACGATTCAATGATTTACAACGGAAGTGTCCCCACTACGGCATTAAAAATTGGGTTTTAATTCATACTTTTTACAATGATTTGCTTTATAATACCAGACTAACTGTTGATGCTGCTGCAGGAGGAGCTCTGATGAGCAAAACCATTGATGATGCTTTCAAGTTGCTGGGAGAAATGGCTTTAAATCATAACCAGTGGACTTCAGAGAGAGGAGTGCTTTATAAACCTTCCCAAGGTAAGAATGAAAGTGATGGTTGGCGCACCTTGGCAGAAAAGGTAGACTCTATGTGCAATAGATTTGATTCCTTTAAGATGCAAACTGCTGTTGTTTCTTCATCTCTTGTTTGTGATATATGTGGTAACAATGGTCATATCTCTGAAGATTGTAAAGTCATTGCTAGTCAGGATAGTGAGCATGTTAATGCACTAGGGAATTTTAATCAAAGTAGAAACAATAATCTCTATTCTAGTACTTACAACCCTGGATGGAGGAATCACCCCAACTTATCTTGAAAAAACAACAACAATGTAGGGGGACAAACTGAAAATAGAGGTTTCCAACAAAAACCAAATCAAAGTCAAAACTCAAACCAGAATTCAAACATTGAGTCCATGCTAGAAAAGTTGATGACTAATCAAAATCAGTTCATGCAAAATCAAAACAAAGAAATTGAAGATCTTAAGGGAATGGTTAGTCAATTAGCTTCTCAAGTAGGATCATTAGCAACCCACAACAAAATCTTAGAAAATCAAATAGCACAACAAGCTAGTAGTTCTTACAGACCCCCTGGAAAATTACCTGCTAAACCTGAGTTGAACCCTAGGGAGCACTGTAATGCTATCATCACTAGAAGTAGGAGACAATTAGAGGAACCCAAAGGGAAAGTTGTAAACAATGAAAAAGAGCCTAATGATGATCATGATGATAAATTAGAGTTAGAAAAATCTTCTGAACATGAGCAATCCCAAGCAAGTTTGCCACCTCAAGAGGGTGATGAACCAAAAGGAGATATGCCATCTCAGAGTGATGATTCTAAACCTAATTTACCTCCACCTTATAGGCCACCTATACCCTTTCCCCAAAGGTTAGTGCAAGCAAAACTTGATAAACAATTTGGCAAATTTCTTGAAGTGTTGAAAAAGCTTTACATTAATATTCCTTTTACTGAAGTTATATCTCAAATGTCAACATATGCAAAATTCTTAAAAGAAATCTTGTCCAACAAAAGAAAAATAGAGGACTATGGTACTGTGGCTTTAACTGAGGATTGTAGTGCTATTATCCAGAATAAATTGCCACCAAAACTGAAGGATCCAGGTAGTTTCTCTATACCTTGTTCTATTGGAAGCATAGCTTTTAACCAAACCTTATGTGATTTAGGAACCAGTGTAAGCCTAATGCCTTTATCTATTTGCAGGAAACTGGACATTGGAGAGCTTAAACCAACATCCATATCTTTACAGCTCGCTGATAGCTCGGTAAAGTATCCTATTGGTATTGTAGAGAATGTTCCAATCAAGGTAGGCGAATTTTTTATACCTGCAAATTTTGTAGTCCTTGACATAAAAAAAATCATAAAAATCCCATAATTCTTGGTAGACCCTTTTTGGCTACTGCTAGAGCACATATAGATGTTAAGAAAGGAAAAATCACTTTTGAGATTTGTGAAAAAATAATTGAATTTGATCTTGCTGATTCTTTGAACAAACTTTCATATTCTGGATCGTGTTGTAGTATCGATATAGTAGATGATATTATTTATGATGTTCATAATTTATTTGATGAATCCTCTAATTTTGAAACTAACAATTTTTCTGAGGATATTGATAGAGGATTACAAGAGAAAGGACATCAAAATTCTGAGAAGAAGAAGAAAAAGAGAAGAAGAAGAAGAAGAGGCTCTAAGTTGATTGACAAAGGAAAGAAGATATTGAGTATATTTAGACACTGTTTCAAGACTGAGCCTTATGTAATTCATAGCGATGCTCAAATCAAAGAAAAATCAGAGTGGAAATTGAAGAAATCAGAATCAATTCCGAGTGCAAAAGGGTCAAGCTGATGACCTTTAAATTAGCACTTCTTGAGAGGCAACCCAAGCATTCTAACTTTGATTGCTTTCTTTTATTTTCTTTTATCTTAGTTTGCTCTTACAACTAATTTTCTTTTCTTTTTGTAGGTAAAATCGAGCTTTGGTGTAAAATATGGCACCACCATAATAGAAATTACGATACCATATTTTTGTCTATTTTCGACCAGAAAGTTTAGACAACATTATGGTGCTACCGTAAGTTTTTTAACGGTACCGTATTTTTGCTCCAAATTCGACCTGAGAGTTTTATTGCTTTTACGGCACTACCGTAATAATTTTTACGGGCCGTATTTTGTGAATTTAATTTTTTGCTTCAAAAAAATTTTCTGTGATTATTTTTACTGCACCACCGTAACCATTTTCACGGCACCGTATTTTTGGTCATTTTCTCAGCCGAGGGCATCGAGCATATTACGGCGGTGTCGTAACCGTTATTGTGGTACCGTATTTTCGATCAAAATTTGGCCCGACAGATTTCATATTATTACAGCACCACTGTATTAGTTTTACGGCCCGTGTTGTTCGAATCCGTCAAAATACGGAACTGCCGTAATGATTTTTACGGCCGTAATCCTATTTTTAGACGCGATTCCTGTGCCTTTTTTAGGGTTTTCTGGGCCGTGTTTTGGGATTTCTCACTCGTTCTCGCGCCGACCTTTGTCTCTAGACCTTCTCCGACCGTCAGAGCTCGCCAGCGACTCTTCCTTTCCGGTTTTCACTGCCGATCTGGTACTCTCTTCACCAATTTCTCTATTTTAGCGAATTTCACGTGATTTTTGCCCCTTTCTTCATTTCTCTTCAATTCTTGGTCAATGTCTAATATTCTTGCTTCCATTTACTTCTTAGATGATAGGCGTACCTTCCTTGTTAAGTTCAAGAGATTTTTGACTTGATTTGGGAGTGATTCTGAGTTCAAACGAGATAGATGTGCTAAGTTTTCACTATTCACTGTTCGCCCCTTTCATCTTTGACTGAATCTTTAGGTTTATGCTTACATTTTGACTGATCCTTGTTGTATGATGATTGACGAGTATTTATGTTCATGATTGGAAGTATTATTTGAGTTCAAACTTGCTATACTTTGCTATATTGTGTTGAAATCTAAAGTGCAGCCTTAGTTCACTTATGGCACCAAAGATTAAGCAAGTAGTTTCAAAGAAAAGAGGAAAAGGACCAGCTACATCCTCCACAACACCAAATCCCTATGACATCATCTTTAGGGATGAAATTCAAGAAGAAAGATACAACAAGTAGTTGGAGAGAAGGGTTGTCAATACAAAATATGCTGATAAAAGGACTTTAGAGGCACTTGGGCTCTACGAGAATGTATCTTGGATGTTTGAGCAAATCAAAGCTAGAAGATTTTTTGAGATGACACCATATACTTATTTGCCACTTGCTTTGGAATTTTTGAGTAGCTTGAATGTGGACATATGAGAGTTTTCCAATGGACCAGCTGAAGGAGAAGTTACATTCAGACTAGCAAATGTTGAGAGGAAGTTAACTTTGAGAGAAATCAGGTCTATCTTTCACTTGGGCTCTGGAGGGTATACCCAAATACCAATTGGGTTTATAGAAAATGTGTTTTGGAATCAGATTACCCATGAGACCCATTTTTCTGCTATTTCTGCTAGAGCTTCAAGGATTATGAATCCTTATATAAAGTATGTTCATAGAGTTCTTGCTCACATAGTCTTTGGCAAAGGAGACAGTGATGGAATGGTGCGTCAAACTGAGCTTTACTTTCTTTGGGGGATGCTTAATGGAGTAGTAGTGGATATTGCCTTCTTTTTGATGAAGCACATGGATAAAGTGGCTAGAGCAAAGAAGGGTTCCATTGTAATAGGGGGGCTGATTACTACTATAGCCCTACATCTGAATGTTGAACCCTATGAGATAGAAGTGGCAAGGGGGAATGCAAGGCTTGATCTTGAGTCTTTCATGGCAATGAAAATGATAGTTAGAGAGGGGGATGCCTTTTGTTTGGTCCTTAGACCAAATGCCCCTACTTTACCGTTACCCCACATAGAGAAGACCACTGTAAAGGAGAGAGCAAATTGGAAACTTTCACTGAGCACCGCTGAGGCTGCTTTTACACCACCATTGAGTGCAGTTCCACCACCACCCACTTGGGGTGGAAGAGATAATCCTTTTAGTATGGAGTCACCATCTCACCAGCCTGCTGATTCTACTCACACATCTGCTGATTCTTCCCACAGACCTACTGGAGGATGGTCTAGTGCCTTCGACCCAGGATTCCAGGCACTCTCCGCTGAGATATATCGTCAGGGACATCGTATGGAGAAGATGATGGATTCCATGGGGCGAATGCAGGACACTATGCAGGATGTGGAGGAGCTGAGCACTCACATGGAAGATATGAGAAATTTTCTTTATAACCACTTCGGGTATGAGGATATCATATGAGGAGATGACCATGGCGGGCACCAGAGAGAGAAGCCCTTTGATCCTATGGATGCAGTAGAGGAGGACACCGAGGAGATTGGATCAGATGATGAGTAGAGCTTTGTGAGTATCCTTTGTCCTTATTTCTTTGCATTATATTTTCCTTATCTTACTGATATTCCATGTTTTATAGAGAAGGATGATTCCTCCATACTTGTTGTGTCTGCCATTGCTACTCTGCTTTACATGCTTATATTCCTATTCAATATGGTTGTATGATGATGATATTCATTACTATTCATTCGATCGGGTTATATTATGATATTTTTGATACTTTGAGCAACTTGTGGAGGTGCATAATTGAATGCTTGATGCTAGATGATATTGCGATACTTTGATGATTGATGAGTATATTTTTTATTGATGTAATTGATTCATGGCCTAGATAAATTTTAAAGAATTCATTGTTGATGACTTGTTTGACTCTTATTGATGATGAATGAATCCATACTTGTGATTAGATCTAGATCTATCATGTCAAATTTATTTCTCTTATACATATCTACTTTTGAAATTTTTCATTGGTTGATGAGTGAGATTTTAGGGAGATATATTATTTGAAGAATTTAATTTAAAAGTGAAGCTACTTTTTGAATAAAATCAGCGTATGAGTATAATTTTTGAGCTGATGTCAATTGATTAATCTAATTGATATTTAGTCTATTTGCTATTTGTTGGGAAGAAAGAATCCAAGATCCAAAAATAGTGAGTGACTCCCTTACTTGGCACTATACAAAATTGACAGTGGTACCTAAGGACATGAGTTGAAGTCTGAAAAAGAAAAAAAAATAATAGAGAGAAATCGATTCATATTAACTCCGCTGTCTTTGGTAAAATTCCTTCTACTAAAAAGACATGAGTTCTATTACATTGATTATGTGGTCAGTGTACTCTAACTTCGTCACCAGAAAAAAAAGGTGGTAATCGAATTAGAGAATGTGAACGATGCAAAAAGAATAAAAAGTGTGTATCTATGTAGATACATGCCATCCAAAAAGAAAAAGAAAAAAAAGAGAAGAAAAGAAAATTTTGAGTGGAAAAAGATTTTGGATATCCTATTCCTGTAAACAAAAGCATGGTAGATTTAAACTGAAAATTGGGTGAATTCATGAGATTGAGATTCTATTTTTTGTACAAGTTGCAAAGTTTTATTTGATAAAGTTGTGGATCTTGAGAATTGAATTCAAAGGATGACATGTCTGTTTAAAATTTTATGAATCAATTGATGAAAACTTTTTATTAGTGATTGTATTTTAGAAATTTATTCTTCATGAGAAAGTCTATGCCTATGATCAATTTTTAATTTTTGTTTGAGGACAAGCAAAGTTTGAGCCTTATGTGTTTGATGACATAGAAATTTAGAGTAAATTTTGTGCCATTTCATTGGTATTTTTGTGTCATATTCCTACATCTTTGCTTATTTTTATGCTTTTTTTATAAATTATTTCGGAATCTACACTCTTTTTGGTTTTTGATGATTTTCAGGCAAAAAGGCACGATTTTCAGGTGTTTTCAAGCAATTCCAGATCCATGGATGAATTCCCACCATCAAGAGAAGATTATGATGTCTCAAAATTATATCGTCTTTTAGACCTATATTTACCTATGAATCGAGACCTATTTTCATGCTTTTACATCTCTTTCCAGCTTATTTCATTAACTTTATTTAGAAGCTTCACTACTTGTCGTGTTTGCTTGAATACAGGTCAATTCACTCACTTTTAGGGCTACATGAACGTATATTTACATATCTGAGTGAATCAGGATTCATGACAAGAAGTTTGGCTTCAGACGAGAGTAAGAGTTTATCCGTAGCCGCCAGAACTTATTACCAGCCGTCAAAGATTAAATGAGCATCAATTATCTGACGGTTACAAGAATTAAATAGGCTGCAATTAATGCATTCCCGTTACAATCATAAAGGCAGAATTTATTTGGATCATTTATTAGCCATGAAGAGACATTCATTAATAGATGAGAATTAATGTGGAATTCGAAGAGACATCCATTAATAAATGAGAATTAAGTTGAGAATTTGAAGAGTCATGAAATTAATGGATGAGGATTTAATGCAGAATACGAAGAGACACACCATCAAGAGCCATAATGGGGATTTAATCCAGAGTTTAATTCCAGGATTTAATTCCAAATTTAATTCGGAATACGAAGAGGCACCTGATAGCTATAAAAGGACCTAAGGAATAGAAGAGACAAAGAGGAGCCCAGGGAGCACCCGAGAGGCACCCAGAGGCCCAGGGAGCGCCCAGCCATGGCTCCAGGGGAAGAGAGGAGGATTACGCTCGAGAACCAAGGCTTGGTTGCAAGAACACAAGTAATTCCAAGGAGAAGAAGGATTCTTTGAGGAGGAGAGAAAGGAGTTTGTCTAGATTCTTTTCCCATCTTTACCTTGTTCTGTTTCCTTACTTTTAATTGGAAGGCTTGTTGTTATTGTTAACCATGTATGTATTAGCGTAAAAACCTCAATTGGGATTTGGGCGTAGCCCGTCTTTTTGATTTACAAGTCTTATTGTTAAGAATTGCTTTTGGATGTATCTTTCGAGGCTATTTGATCTTGGTTTGTTTCATTCGTGTTTATCGATTTTGGCCAAATCGGTTTTCACTTTAGTTTATTATGGTAACAACTGAGAGGTGAATCACAATCAATGGATCCTCCTAGATCATTCCTGTGTGCTCTACTACTTAAAGACTTGATATCAACGAGAGTTGTAGAGACCACTTGGGGAATCTTCTTATCCTATTTCAACATGATCTATTTATGCTTAGTCCACCGCGAGTGTAACATCCCACATTCTTAACCCCAAACAAATGGCACAATTCACAAATGATACAGGATGTTTCATATAAGATCGATCATATGCTAGGTAAAACCGAGTTCAAGAAAACACGATCTGAAAAAATTTCATAAATCCATACACACAAATTCACAAAACTCAAATCTCATAAGGGTACCTGCCACCACGCAATCCTTGCACTAGACATATGCAAGGCAACAGTTATATCAAAACCGATTCAAATTCATAAAATCCATAAAGGTACCTGCCACCAGGCAATACTTGCACTAGACATATGCAAGTTACAGGGTATATCAAAACCGATTGCACGGAATATACAACAAGCCGAAATTCAAAACAAAATCACAAAATCGATTTTATAAACCCATACCAAACACCGAAACCAGGCTGAAGCCCGCGGTGACACAAAAATCAAACTCAGTTAACTGCCACAATCTGGCAACACAAATTCACATAGTTCACATGGTTCACATCACATAGTTCACATAGTTCATATAAATCATATGGTTTAGCCACAACCGGCTCCAGAAAATTTTAGCATAAAAGTTCTTAAGCAGCAAACATAATATCCACGCCAAGGTTACTCATGAAATGCGCCCCTGCTCTATGCCTGAAAATAGTGAGGGGTGAGCTACACAGCCTAGTGAGTGGATAGTCTAAATCGACCATCCATAACATACACTCAAAAATATAGGCAGATTATTTTAAAAATCTTTAACAAGAACATTATGTCAACATATAACAAAATAAAGAAACAGAAATCATATAGACAGTCAGATGTACACACTAGCATATAACAAACTCATGTTCACAAACTCAGGTTTTAGAGTTTTACTCTAACCCATTTAAACACATATATTTTAAACCAACTAAACACATAACAACTTAGGTTCACAAACTCAGGTTCTAGAGTTATACTCTAAACCACTAAACACACCAACACATAAGCAACCTAGTTGTCCAGCATATTCAGTAGTGACCAATATGGTCTAACCCGGCTTGGCCAAAGCACTGGGAGCCGCATGCAACACATAAACATGGATAGTGAGTAGAATCAAGAGGTGGCCCCCGCCAGGTCACGACGTGGCACTTTGCTCCCTCACCCCATAACACATCAGAGTGATGACATCAAGAGGTGGCCCCTGTCTGATCAAGACATGGCACTTTGCGTCTTATATCACCCTGTCACATAAAGAGTAATGACATCAAGAGGTGGCCCCTGTCTGATCAAGACATGGCACTTTGCGTCTTATATTACCCCATCACATAAAAGAGTTATGACATCAAGAGGTGGCCCCTGTCCGACCAAGACATGGCACTTTGCGTCAAAAACCCGTTCTCCCAAAAGGTTCCTACTGGACAACAGACACATCTTATTTCATATTTCACATAGGTGAACATATTTCACAAAGGTGGACTCCTAAGTGTCAACTAGACTCTAGGATAGTCATCACAAAAATCATATCGGGCAGGCTGAACATCAACCCCCATCACAATAATCATAATAGGCAGGCTGAACATCAACCTCCTCACATATCACAATACAGGTCTGAAATTCAAACCCTTAACATAACACATAAGGACTATCCCCTTGAGTTCATAGTTACACCTAGCCTTAGTCCTAACCAACACATAACACATAATATTCAAAATTCTCATAATCACATAATTTTCAAAAATCTCGTAACCACATAATGTTCACAATTTACATAACAACATAATATTCCAAAAATCACATAAACTCCTAATATTTAAAAATCACACAATTACATAATATTAACAATCATATAATGTAGTGTGGTCCTTAGGTTTCATGCTGATTAGTTCAGTCAAACTTTACTAGGTTATCACCCAAATTTCTCAAACAATTTCTCAACATTGTAGTTAACAAGCATCCATAAAAATTAACATAAAACTAAAACATGAAATCATACAATTTATTTTACAAATCTCTACATATAACCCACGGTTAACATATCATATCATCTACTAAAATTCTAAACCTTAGTTAACATGAATATCATGCTCAAAAACATTGGTTTAAAGCTTCCTAAATTCCATAGGAGAATACCTTAAATTCCTTATTACAATTTTCGGTTTCCATAAACAATCATCAAGATTATTTTGGTTTAGCTACCATCAATAAGGTTTCGGTTTTCATTCATGCTACAAACATCATTGACTTAATGTTACCAAAGTGGATTTCGGTTTAACTATAACTAACAAGAGTTTCATACTCAAAATTCAATGATTTAATGCTACCAAAATTTCTATAAAAATACCTTTAAATTTCATACAAATTTTCGGTTAAATAATCATCATATAATCACCTTTGAAAAATTCGGTTTTCATGATATAATCAACCTTACAAAATTCGGTTTTCATCATATAATCAACTTTACAAAATTCGGTTTTCATGATATAATCAACCTTACAAAATTCGGTTTTCATCATATAATTACCTTTGAAAAATTCGGTTTTCATGATATAATCAACCTTACAAAATTCGGTTTTCATCATATAATCAACCATTAATCTCTAATTAATTTACCATAAATTAACAACCAATCACAAATCAAATAATTAACAATCAATAAGCTAGTTAATTAGCATTCAATAAATTTTACTTGAATCATAATAAAATATCACAGTCAATAATTTTATTTAATTCAAAAATAATGCTTACCATGACTCAAGATCCTTGGATCTTACAGCGAGAGTAGGAGACTAACTAAGTAGATCGTGTAGTTGTCCACCGCGAGAGTAGGAGACTAACTAAGTTGCTGAGTTCTACACCTGAGAGAGGTACGGCTCAAGGGGACATGTCCTTGGTTTCCGAAAGATTTTCTAAGCAGTACTTTTCATTTCGCTTGTAGGTTGATTAACGTGGTGAACCTCGATTTTCCGATTTCTCTCATATCTGTAGGACCTTTATTTTATTGCACTTTTAGCTTAGTTTGTATCACCAACCGAGATTTTTAATTGCTTAGCTATCAAAGATTAGAAAATTTGGTACTTGACAACCCATCCCTGAGGGAACGATATCTTAAGTACTACATCGGTAAGCTGTGCGCTTGCGGATTTTGTGCAACATATTACATGTCAAATTTCGAGAAGATTAGAGCTTCAGAGCAAATTACGGCACCCCCTAATCAACATTACGGTACCATGGTTTTACTGCATCTACAGAACAAAACTACGATACTGCCGTATTTTTGGTGTGTTGCCGTAATTTGGGATTTTTTTCATACAGAAAGTTCCAAGACAATTGCGGCACGACCGTAACAACTTTCACGGGCCGTAATCTGGGTTCGATTCTATACATAAAGTTTGATGGATTTTACAGTACGGCCGTAACAGAAATTACGGGCCGTATTTTGAGTCAATTTTCCACCCGAGAGATTCGAGGTAAATACGGCACTGCCATAATGAAATTCACGGTACCGTAATTCCAGATGATTCCTTTACCGAGAGTTCCAGCCCAAATTACGGCACTGTCGTAACCATTTTCACAGCCGTAATTCTAACTCTGGACGCGATTTTCTCGGTCAGCCTTGAAGTCCGATTTTTGCGCGATCGATTGCGGACGATCCAGGCCATTAAATTCAAAGCTATAAAAAGCAAAAAGAGAGCTTTCGAGGAGACGAAGAGGGAGACATCAAAAGCCCTAATTTTCATCCACTAACAAAGGAGAAATCGACTTTCACGCCACCGCCCTAGGTTTTGCTGCCGGGAAGCGTACAGCGTATCTCCAGCCGTGAAATTTGAAGGGAACCTTCGCCTGGAGTAGGAGAACATACCCCAGAAGTTTCAGAGCGAAAGGATCTCGATCGGAGGAGAAATCAACCAAACACCCGCCGCCGGCACTGTTCACCCGCGGAAATTACGGCTGTAATTTCCATTACAGCCGTGTGGTTATTTATCTTTCCCCTCTTTCTTGATTTCCTACACTTTGATACTATGGATTATTGTAATCTTTCATCCATGCTAGCTTAAACCTTTTATAGGACATAGGGGAGTAATTCCCTTTGATTTCCTAATGACTAGATAAATTTTTCATTACTTCGTCACGTATAATTTTAGCATGATAATTCTACTTATGTGATAATTGCTCTTTAATTCTCCATAGATTCATGTTATTAATCATGTTTTATAGTTTTCGCAATAAGGACCGAAAGATGACTTGCTTGAGAACTTGGAACCCTAGAATTGAATGTTAGGAACTTACTATAAGAAATTAGGTTGGTTCTTGTTTCTTGATTTTAGAAGAATAATTGTCATGATAATAATATGAATCTAGGATTGAGTTAATTTATCAAATGTGGAGATCTTGTGCGAAAGTGAGGATCGGAACGTTGGAGAACCATAAGTAGAACTTGTGTTGAGACTCGGATGCACGAAAGTAATCCTTGATATTCCACTTGAGATAATCAACTTAGAATTCGGATGCATGAAAGTGATCCTTGAGTTCTTTGATTGATGATTTACTTATTTTCAGCTTGGGATAGATCTTACGCGAAAGCGAAGATCGGTCCCTGCATGATTGTCTGCACGAAAGTGAGATGATCCTTTTATGAAGTAAATTATATCTTTATCATAATAAAATTAAACAAACGAACTACTATTCATATCTAGTCATAGAAATTAAAGAGGATGAAACCCTAGTCCCAATCTCTCTCTCTGTAATATTTTCGTTAGCTTTCATTAGTTCACTTGCATAATTTCGATTTCCTAGATACTAAGAACTCAATTATTCAGTACTTGACAACGAGGTCTCTATGGTTCGATATCTTTCTTTATTACTTCGAGTATCCGTGCACTTGCAGACTACAACAGTATCTGCTATCTATTCTAGCCCTCCCAGAAGTTAACTCTGTACCTAGAAGAGAAATAAGGGGAGTTAGCAAAAATGCTAAGTAGGAATCAACAAATATGGTGAGGGAGTCAAATAACAGGATAATATAATGACTGAAACCACAATATACAAATAATATAAGAATGTCATGCAAATCATCAAGCTGGCCAACATATCTCAATTAAGAGCCGCACTCATTTTTGAGAGTGTTTCCACTGTTGCTCACACAGTGGAACACTTGTCTTAAACAGCCCGGAGTGTTGCGTCCAACACAGACATCCATAGTATTGTCCTCAAGACAACAGGTGGTGCCGTACCGGCCTCTCAGATAGTCCGATACGCGTCGGAACTATAAATCACAAAAACAGGCACGACTAATATTCAATTGTTCGAACATGCACGTATGCCAATATCACAGATATACAATTGTTCAACCATGCTCATAAGCCAATATATCAGATATCTCAACACAGTTTTGTTAATCATTCATATAGAAACAGAATATGACCAATGAACAAGATAAACGAGGTCAACTGAATTTTAGAAACAAGACAAGCAGACGAGTCAAATAGATATCAGTGTCAATCAATTCTAATATATGTATCATATATCAAATCAAAGGAATAAGCAACAAATCCTATAATTCTTGACACTGTAACAAAGGAGTAGGGTAAGATTCCTACCTGAAGTGCTGATATTCTGAATTCCTCTTAAATCAAATTTATCTCGCCTTTTTAACTAAACAATTTAAATAAATCATCCGTGACTATCTATCATCAATATATAACGATACCCTCATCCTCTAATTTTCTATTTAAATCCAAAATAATTATCATCTAAATTTCCTCCAAGATAACAATAATAGAAATTAGATTTTCTAATTTAACCCCCAAAAAATGAATTTAAAATAAATAATAAAAAAATAAATCAAAATAAATCAAAAATCAAACCACACTTACCTCTCTGCCGAAAGCACAACGCGGACAAAGCGAACCGCGTTCGTTCGTCTCACAAGGGAAAGAAATCTCTGGCGCCCGCTGGGAAGATCACCGGCGCCCACTAGAAGGAGCAGCGCCGGAAGGAGGATGAGGAGCAGCCGGCTCTAGAAGAGAAAGAAGCTGCCGCCGGTCGTCAAGAGAAAGGGGTGGAGGCGGCGTTCGCCGCAGAAACTCACTGCACGCCGTCGAACCACAGCACGCGCACGAGACACTGCAGACAAGCGACACCGTTTCAAGAGATGACAAGGAAGATTATGGAGTCCTTTCCCGTCCCCGCCGAAAGCACGAAATCGACGCCGATGAGATAGAGACATGCTGCTCAGCGTCGGGAGGAGAGGGAGAAGACGTCGAAGTAGGAAACTCGCCGCTGGAAGGAGGATGAAGACAACGCTAACGCAAAACACTTTCACCGCCGCTGAACCCACGCATGCGTCCAAAAACTCGTCGGACGGTGGATGCCGCACCAAGGAGAGATGAAGACGGTTCTGGCATCCCTTCCCATCGCCGCCGCACACTTGCATTCACTGCCGACCATGGACGCTTGCTGCCGATGGAGGAGATGCGAGCAAAAAGGGCAGACGGCAGCAGCGTTCGAAAGGGAGGAAGGAAATAGGGGAATATGGGCTTGCGGCGCATGTGAGGAGGGAGAAAAGATGATTAGGGATAATTGGTTTAGGATTAAGGAAAAAAGGAGAGGTTTAGGGTATATTTATAGGGAATCAGGGAAGGATTAGGGCATCAATTATAGAAAACTTTCAAATTTTAAATTTTAAATAAATCTAATATATATATATATATATATATATATATATATATATATATATATATATATAAAAACTTAAGTTAGAACATTTCTCTTTATAAAATAATCCATAAGTCTTAAAAATTTCAAACATGCCCCTAATATTTTTAATTATATTTAGGCATATAAAAAATATAATATAATATAAAATTCAGGTTATAACAGATGTAGCCCACTGTAAGAATGTTGATCTTTAATATTTGATTTATATATTTCTCATATTTGTCTTTGTTTTTATTCATGTCTAGGAAGTTTTCATTTATGTTTATGTACTGGCCATACATGTTCATGTTTTAGATGTTGTGGGAAGGACTAAGAGGTGAACCACAATCATCAGATCCCTTAGACTAAACTGGTGATTTCGGCAACGAGAGTTGTCGAAATAACCCGAGGAACCCTAATTCTTCACAGAACCCATTGGGTCTGGTTAACCCGGTAAGCCACGAGAGTAGGAGACTTGGGTTAAGTTAGACACCGGACCGTGTCCTGAGAGGGCGTCTGTACCTTAGGAAGGATTACCTTGAGAACATAGATGAAACTTAATCAAAACATCAAACTTTAATATTTCTTCATGCTTCAGTGTGGTGAAACCCGAAACCCCGATCTTTCTTATAGACTTTAAACTCTGATTACTTGTTTTCTGCTCTGCTTATTTTTAATTTGCTTCAGTTTAATTACTTGCACTAGGACATTAATCATTTCCCATTTAATCGTTAACCTAGCTATTGATTAACTGATCAGTTAGTACTTGACCTCTAGTGCTCGTGGGATCGATACTTTTTATTACGCGATAGACCGTGCATTTGCGGTAGTAGCCTATCAGGTTTAGGCCCTATCAACAGCCCATGATCGACGGGGCTACACTGTCTTATTTGTGTCCGAAGTCAAAGCCCGCATCAGCACCCTTGTTCGCGTGTGAAGCCTGCTGCTTTATTTGTGTCGTTGCGCTTCTCCGGTGAACGTGTAACGTTTCGAAACTTTTTACAGAAGCTGATGGGATAGGACAGCCACGTCCCATCCCACTCTTTCTTCTCCCCACGCTGCTCCCCTTTTTCCCCCCTTCTCCTCTATTCACCCGTGAATGCCGACCCCGCCACTCTCCTTCTCCCCTATTTCTTCCCTTCTTCTCCTCCGATCTTCACCATCAACGAAGCTGCTCCCTCCTCCTTTCACCGATCTTCCTCCCCGTGATCTCCCTTGCCCTAGCCGCAGCTCTGGCGACCTAGATCTGGCGGACTCCTCACCTTCGTCTTCCACGCGAACGAATGGCGACGGGAAGAGATCGCCAGCCCTAGATCCGCCTCGCCTTTCATCTCCGGCGACTCCGGCGGGTTCTCACGGCATCGGTGGATGTTTCCTCCCCGTTCCGGCGCGTTTTCCGGCGTCGTCTTCCCCAGCTCCGGCGACATTCGTGAACGACGCCGCCGGCGATTTTTCCTTCGATCCCGGCGACCCCGACCTCCTCTCGCGAAACCAGTGGTACGGCTGAACTCCTCTCGCCGGCGGCTACCTCGTGACACATCCAGAATTTCGACCGGCCACCGAAGTTACTGTTCCGGCGGCAGCACCACTGTTCCGGCGAGCTTTTCCGGCGAACTTCCGGTGAACTCCGACGACCGCGACTGCCACTTCAGGCTGCGCGCACGAGGTTATATTGGGCGTATATTGGTTGGATCTTGCTCAGACCTACAAGAACCAGGTAGGATTCTTACCTCACTATCCTTGTTCGGTGCCGAACTGCATGCGTAGATAGCGGTACCATCTTCTTGTTGTCTATATCTGATTATTACCTTCATATGTCCATTGAAATCTATATCTTGCCATTGAGTCACATGGATGCTTGCATGTTATCTGATTTTTTTTATGTTTCGGTGTATGATATTGCTGATGGTAGATTTATATGTAGTACATATATATTTTGGCTGTCTCTACAGCCAACTTGTGTTGATATTTGGGATAGGCGGATAGGTCTGACTGGGATAGTCCACCTTCCGAAATCCTTGTGATTTTGGCCATTGGTAGTAGTCATGGATGCAGTCTGTGTGAGCCCATGGACTACATGCCTCCGGATGGGTCACAGTCGGATGTCGTGGGACTCGGCATTCCGGGGTGATCTGGGTGTAGGACGCTACACCGGCGGACTGTCGACGGACAGTCGTTTCTACCGTTAGCTGGCAGTAGGAACCACTCTTTGAGTGCGCGTCCTACGGGACATTTGGCACAGCTGGATTTCCACTTGCATGTTGTACTTTCTGTACTTACTTAGTCGGGTTATATTTACTTACAGTGCACTTCCGTTTATTGATTATTGCTGGATTCTCCTTACTCTTATATGCACCATCTACTTATTAAATCCTACTTAGCCTCCCGGCTAACTCCCCTTGCCTTGCCTCCAGGTTCAGGCTCGGCTCCCTTTGGTGCGCAGTAGATAGATAGGTAGATTATCTTCCCTATCATGTGTTGTATTTTCTTATGTGTCGCACGTGTTATTTGTTATTGTCGTATTTCGAGGATTATATCTAATGAGATTGTATTTATCTGGTGATGGACCAGTGTAGATTTGTGGACCAGGACTGTTCGGCCCTGTGTGTATTGTTGACTTTGACCGCTGCGTCGGTCTGATGTGTATTTTATCTATGTGGATTTCGTCGTTTATGTTATTTGTCGTATTGTGTGGTATGCTGGATCTGTATGGCCTTGCAGGTCCATTGTTTGCCGCGTCCTAAGGCTGGGAGAGTCTTGGGGCGTGACAAATTTTGGTATCAGAGGTATGGTATTAGATCATGAATGGGACCTTAAGGACTTAGGATTTAGGATAACCTAAGGATTTGGGACACGCGATAAAGTATAAGTACGATGTTTAAGTATAACTAATGAAGTCTGTACTTGTGGGTTAACTATACTTGTGATTGCAGGATGCCTCCAAGGGCTCGCGGTGGTCGAGCCAGGGGAATTGCGGATATTGCGCGGGATGCGATGAACATCCCCATGAATTGGCTTGGCCGACGGCGAAGGCAAAGGGAAGTGCCTGTTGAAGTGCCTCCAGTGGTGGAGCAACAACCCCCTGTATATCAGTACACACCACCAGCTTCATATACAGTACCAGTAGCTGTGGAGCCCGACCGGGAAGTCACTCCGCCCCCGACCCGAGGTAACTGGCTATCCCGCTTCACTGAGTTAGCACGAGGTCGTTTGGACGTGTTCGAGGGGAACGGCGACCCATGGAAAGCTCGGGAGTGGCTAGCCAGCGTGACATATACTCTGGACGCAATGGAATGTCCAGAGAGGAAACGGGTGAAGTTGGCAGTTTTCTATCTTGGTGGCCAGGCACGAAAGTGGTGGCAGTCTACTGTAGCCATTTTGGGACCGGCAAGCATATCTTGGGATGTTTTTCAGAGCGTATTCACGCAGCAGTATTTCCCACAGGCACAAAGGTCCGTAGCGAGACGGGATTTTGTTCACATCAAGCAAAATGGACGTCCAATCGAGGAGTATATCGCCGAATTCCAGAAGCTGTCAGAGATGTTCCCCGGACTGGTGGCCACGGAGAGAGAGCATTCGGAACACTTTATAGAGGGCCTTGATGCACAGCTTCGCATTCTGGTGAGCATTATTCCACCTGATAACTTTGCTAAGGTGATAGATACTGCACGACGGATGAGTCAATGTGGGCAGGATGTCATTCGCGAGGCCCAGGAGCGTGACGCTCAGAGACGTGGCAAGGCTCCTGCGCAGACTGACTTTTGGGGACTTGGGAGTTTCGGCCCAGGAAGTCCCCCAGCTTCAGTTTCTGGATCTAGACGCCAAGATATCCAACCAGGGCGTAAATCTTGGGCTCCGGGTAGCAGGTATCGGGGCCCAGCACCGACATCATCCCCTGGTTTTGGCTCGCCCCCAGCTACTCCTTCCAGAGCCTGTTTTCAGTGTGGAGAATCAGGTCACATAGCAAGGTCGTGCCCGCTCAATTCCGTCCGATGTTATCACTGTAATGAAATGGGACATTATGCAAACAACTGCCCCTAGAAGGGTAAACAAGCCCAGAGCTCACAGGGATCAGAACCAGCGCCGCGGCAGAATCCCGGACGACCTTATCGACGGCAGAATCCCCCACGTGGTGGGCGTGGGCAGACCCAGGCATCTGGACGCGCATATACTATATCTGAGGAGGACGCTCAGCGTGCATCAGACTCCGTGATGCGAGGTATTATCTCTATTTATGGCGTTCCTGCTTGTCTACTTATTGATACGGGTAGTTCCTATTCATTTGTTTCTTACGAGTTCGTTAAGAACATTGATCGTAAACCTGTATTGGCACGGTATGAAATGACCGTGCACGTACCTGGCGGTGGTGTGCTGCAATCACACGTGGAGTTAAAACGGTGCCCACTGGATTTTGGGGACATCGTTGTTCACACTGATCTGATGTTGTTGGACTTATCTGATTTCGACATCATCCTCGGCTGGAGCTGGCTCAAAGCTAATCGAGCCATTGTTGACTGTTATGAAAGCAAAGTGACCTTCCGTATGTCAGAGTCTACTACCTATACCTTCACAGGGGTTTCTGGACAAGTTGCTCCTGTTATTAACGCTATACAAGCCAAGAGGATGCTACGGGATGGATGCAAAGCGTACTTGATGTCCATTACGGAAATCAAGGAACAGTCCTTGCCTCCGATCGAACGTGTGCCCGTAGTCAGGAGATATACGGACGTTTTCCCTGACGAATTACCCGGCATGCCTCCACAACGACAAGTCGAGTTCGCTATTGAGCTTCAGCCAGGCACGGGACCCATTTCCAAAGCACCATACAGAATGGCGCCAAGGGAATTGGAGGAATTAAAAGGGCAACTCCAGGATCTGTTGGAAAAGGGGTTCATCAGACCTAGCACCTCTCCCTAGGGTGCCCCTGTACTCTTTGTTAAGAAGAAAGACGGATCCTTCAGGTTATGCATTGACTATCGGCAGCTCGACGCCGTCACTATCAAGAATAAATATCCTCTACCTCGCATCGATGACCTGTTTGACCAGCTTAGAGGTTCCACTGTATTCTCTAAGATTGATCTAAGGTCGGGTTATTATCAACTGAGGATTCGAGATGAAGATATTCCAAAGTCAGCGTTCTGAACGAGGTATGGACACTACAAATTCATGGTGATGCCGTTCGGACTAACCAATGCACCGGCCGCTTTCATGGATCTTATGAACCGGGTGTTCAGTGAATACTTAGATAAATTTGTAGTGGTATTTATTGATGATATCTTGATCTATTCCCAAAATTATGGTGAGCACAAGAATCATTTGCATATGGTGCTACGTACCTTACGGGAAGAGAAGTTATATGCCAAGTACAGTAAGTGTGCATTTTGGCTTGGCGAAGTAGCATATCTCGGTCACGTTATCTCAGACAGCGGTTTTTTTGTTGACCCTAAAAAGATTCGTGCTGTTGCTGAATGGGAAACTCCAACCACGGTCCAGGAGGTTAGAAGTTTCCTTGGGCTGGCTGGCTACTACACAAGATTTGTGGAAAATTTCTCCAGAATATCAGCCCCGTTGACTCATTTGACGAAGAAAGGCGTAACATTTGAATGGGATGATAACGGTGAGAACAGCTTTCAGGAGCTAAAGAGAAGGTTGATTAGTGTGCCAATCCTAGTGCTTCCAGACGGTGATAGTGATTTCGTGGTATACACTGATGCTTCACACCAAGGTCTGGGTGCTGTGCTTATGCAAGAGGGTAAGGTTATCGCGTATGCTTCTCGGCAGCTTAAGGAGCACGAGAAGAATTACCCTGTTCATGATCTGGAATTGGCCGCAGTCATATTTGCTTTGAAGATGTGGCGACACTACCTCTACGGTGTCACGTTTGAAATCTTCACTGACCATAAGAGTCTGAAGTACCTATTCTCTCAAAAGGATCTTAATATGAGACAACATTGGTGGATGGAATTTCTGAAGGATTACGACTGCACAATAAATTATCATCTAGGAAAGGCTAATGTAGTTGCCGACGCTCTTAGCAGGAAGTCCACAGGGATGATAGCAAACTTGAGGGTGACGCCTACAGAATTGGCTAGATCTGCGCTCGAGTTAGATCTAGATATTATATGTCCCACAGAGCGTAGATGCTTAGCGGTGATGGTGGCTAGATCCCAGCTTATACAGAAGGTAATTGAAAATCAATCAGATGATGAGTACCAGGCGATTTTTGCTAGAGGGAAGAGGTCTGAGTTCACACAGGATTCCGAGGGTGTGATACGGTATGAGCATCGCATTTGTGTGCCTGAATCTGTGAAGCAGGAGGTGATGGATGAAGCACATAAATCAAGATTTGCTATGCATCCTGGCAGTACCAAGATGTACCAAGATTTGAAGAAGACATACTGGTGGGAGAATATGAAACGAGACATCGCCGAATATGTCTCGCGCTGTTTAACTTGCCAGCAAGTAAAAGCAGAACACCGTAAGCCACCAGGGATGTTGCAGAATATTCCCCTTCTAGAGTGGAAATGGGAACATATCACAATGGATTTTGTGATGGGTTTTCCTAGGTCACAAAGGGGTCATGATTCTATTTGGGTGATAGTTGACCGATTGACGAAGTCTGCACACTTCTTGCCTGTGAAGAAAGTGTTTTATGTGGATAAACTGGCTGTTCTGTATTGCCGAGAAATCATACGGTTGCATGGGGTCCCTTCTAGCATTATCTCTGACAGAGATTCAAAATTCACCTCTCGGTTTTGGGGAAGTCTGCAGAAGTCGCTTGGCACTCAATTACATTTCAGCACTGCCTTTCATCCCCAGACGGATGGTCAGTCCGAAAAGACCATCCAAACCCTAGAAGATATGCTTCGGGCTTGTGCCCTAGACTTCGGGATTAACTGGGAAGTTCACTTGCATTTAGCTGAATTCGCCTATAATAACAGCTATCACTCGGCGATCCAGATGGCGCCATTCGAGACATTGTACGGTAGACGGTGCAGATCGCCAGTCCTATGGGACCAAGTTGGTGAAAGCCGTGTGTTTGGGCCAGACATGTTAGAGTTTGAGGCCGAAAGGGTTCAGCTGATCCGGAAGAGACTCTTGACTGCTCAGAGTCGGCAGAAGAGTTACGCCGATAGGAGGCGACGTGAACTCGAGTTTGAAGTTGGCGACCATGTGTTTCTCAAGGTTACGCCAGTAAAAGGAAGGGCTCGGTTTGGTTACTTAGGTAAATTGGCTCCACGGTTTATGGGTCCCTTCGAAATCTTGGAGCGCATTGGAGCCGTTGCATATCGGCTAGCCCTACCTCCAAACTTGTCGCAAGTACATAACGTATTCCACGTGTCTATGTTGCGAAAGTATATGCGAGATCCATCGCACATCTTGCAAGATCAGTTCCTAGCGATCACGCCTGATGCCACGTATCAAGAGTCGCCTGTCGAGATCTTAAACCGCAAAGAGCATCAGCTTCGCAATAAAGTGATACGACTCATTAAGGTCCGTTGGAACAATCATTCTGAAAGTGAAGCCACGTGGGAACGCGAGGACGAAGCCTTGCGTTGTTGGCCGCACCTGTTTCCTGAGCGACCCGAGTGCTATGAATTCATGTACGGCATGTATTGAGTGACTGTATTTAATGCAAATGTTACCTTGTTAATGATAACTTATCTCTATCTTTTGAATTTGGGGACCAAATTCTTATAAGTTGTGAGTATTGTAACGTTTCGAAACTTTTTACAGAAGCTGATGGGACAGGACTGCCACGTCCCATCCCACTCTTTCTGCTCCCCACGCTGCTCCCTTTCCCCCCCCCCCCTTCTCCTCTATTCACCCGTGAACGCCGACCCCGCCACTCTCCTTCTCCCCTATTTCTTCCCTTCTTCTCCTCCGATCTTCACCATCAACGAAGTTGCTCCCTCCTCCTTTCACCGATCTTCCTCCCCATGATCTCCCTTGCCCCAGCCACAGCTCCGGCGGACTCCTCACCTTCGTCTTCCACGCGAACGAACGGCGACGGGAAGAGATCACCACCCCAAGATCCGCCTCGCCTTTCATCTCCGGTGACTCCGGCGGGTTCTCACGGCATCGGCGGATGTTTCCTCCCCGTTCCGGTGCGTTTTCCGGCATCGTCTTCCCCAGCTCCGGCAACATTCGTGAACGACGCCGCCGGCGGTTTTTCCTTCGATCCCGGCGACCCCGACCTCCTCTCGCGAAACCGGTGGTACGGCTGAACTCCTCTCGCCGGCGGCTACCTCGTGACACATCCAGAATTTCGACCGGCCGCCGAAGTTACTATTCCGGTGAACTTCCGGCGAACTCCGACGATCGCGACTGCCACTTCAGGCTGCGCGCACGAGGTTATATTGGGTGTATATTGGTTGGATCTTGCTTAGACCTACAAGAACCAGGTAGGATTCTTACCTCACTATCCTTGTTCGGTGCCGAACTGCATGCGTAGATAGCGGTACCATCTTCTTGTTGTCTATATCTGATTATTACCTTCATATGTCCATTGAAATCTATATCTTGCCATTGAGTCACATGGATGCTTGCATATTATCTAATTTTTTTTATGTTTCGGTGTATGATATTGCTAATGGTAGATTTATATGTAGTACATATATATTTTGGCTATCTCTATAGCCAACTTGTGTTGATATTTGGGATAGGCGGATAGGTCTGACTGGGATAGTCCACCTTCCGAAATCCTTGTGATTTTGGCCATTGGTAGTAGTCATGGATGCAGTCTGTGTGAGCCCATGGACTACATGCCTCCGGATGGGTCACAGTCGGATGTCGTGGGACTCGGCATTCCGGGGTGATCTGGGTGTAGGACGCTACACCGGCGGACTGTCGACGGACAGTCGTTTCTACCGTTAGCTGGCAGTAGGAACCACTCTTTGAGTGCGCGTCCTACGGGACATTTGGCACAGCTGGATTTCCACTTGCATGCTGTACTTTCTGTACTTACTTAGTCGGGTTATATTTACTTACAGTGCACTTCCGTTTATTGATTATTGCTGGATTCTCCTTACTCTTATATGCACCATCTACTTATTAAATCCTACTTAGCCTCCCGGCTAACTCCCCTTGCCTTGCCTCCAGGTTCAGGCTCGGCTCCCTCTGGTGCGCAGTAGATAGATAGGTAGATTATCTTCCCTATCATGTGTTGTATTTTCTTATGTGTCGCACGTGTTATTTGTTATTGTCGTATTTCGAGGATTATATCTGATGAGATTGTATTTATCTGGTCATGGACCAGTGTGGATTTGTGGACCAAGACTGTTCGGCCCTGTGTGTATTGTTGACTTTGACCGCTGCATCGGTCTGATGTGTATTTTATCTATGTGGATTTCGTTGTTTATGTTATTTGTCGTATTGTGTGGTATGCTGGATCTGTATGGCCTTGCAGGTCCATTGTTTGCCGCGTCCTAAGGCTGGGAGAGTCTTGGGGCGTGACAGAATGCGAAGCTGCCGTCGCCATTCTCATCTACGAGCCGACGTCCATTCACACCCGGCTTCGTCTTACACCCGAGGTCATTGGCCTGTGGTCGGTGAAGCCGCCCGGGAGGGAGGAAGACGTCGGAAAGCAAGGAGTAGGGGGAAGATGTTGCATTCTTCACACGAGCTCGTCGACAGTGTTCCTTTCCGTCGAACGAGCTCTCGGGGATCCGTCGCCACCACCAACTTCCCCGAGGTCGCCGGAAGGGATGAAGAGAGGTTCACTAGAGGAACATTCGGCTGTGACAAGGCTCCGTACCTCCCACCCATGCCACCGGAGCACTGAGAAGATGCTGTCATCCTCGTTGGGTAGCCGCTCGCTGAATTCAAAACTAGGACAGAGGGAGTAGGGGGACGTTCGCCTCAGCGGGTTTGATCGTTCGAGACCTCGCCGACGGGGTTCTCTGTTCGGTTCTACAAGTTTCCTCCTCTAGTCCACAACGTTCCTCTTCCCCACAAGGTATTGGTTCTACCTCAACCAGTAGTCCCTCCATGTCATTCCCTCCCCCTTCGAGCCTCGCGGGCTGCCCCTTTTATAGGCAGCACGACGTCATCTTCTTGCCGCTCGTCTAGATGTATGCAGCTGTCCGACCCACGCGACGGTGACTAGACAACTAATGGCCCCCCATGCTGGGCCAGACGAGCTGGATCCCTTGCCCATACCGCCCCACGCCACTTGTAACCAAACGTTCGGCCCGCTCCCTTCGGCTCGCTGGTTCAGGGCGTCGGCGCCTCCTTGGCCCCGTTACTGACGACTGGAAAAGCTAAGCCTCGTACTTTGCTCACCCCGTCCGGTCGCCATCGTCTCTGTCTGATGCTTGACGCTGGTTGTTGGACGACACGATGCTTCCCACGTCGTCTTCCCAGCCTAGTCGCTGACGTTGATTGCACCGAAACGGACCCTTCATTCGACGGGATGCTACCACCTGGCGATGATCCTCCGTCTGGTGTCACTTCCTCCGGTGACCCGACGGCCTACGGTAGCCAGAGATGCGGCCGATGTCGACACTGATCAAGGCGGGCGAACCTCTTCGCCGCTTCGTCTTTTTCCCTAATTTCCGATTCCCTCCTCGTTGAATGGATTTTGTGCTGATATTGACTTGGTCAACAGCTTAGTTGACCGAGCCTGGTCCATTAGGGCTTTGTTTGGGCTTAACACTAGGAGTGCTCAAAATTTTGTAAGTATGATTAAATGAACCGTGTTCAATGAGATCTATACAGTAATCAAATGTTTCCTTATTCTTATCGGAGGGCAAAAAAAATTAGAGTGGTGATCCGATTAAGATATTTTATTACTTTAAGAGTTGTGAAAAGTATTTGGGCGAAAAAATTAACAAACAGAGCCCGAGTGGTATTCTAGTGTTTTAAGAGGGGCTAAGAGTAAATATATCATATGCAAGGGCCCTCTAAGAGATTTTATATATACATGTGCTCATTTGATATATGCATAACTATCATATGGCCATGAGAACACGCACGATGATCAACAACACGTGTTAGCATATGAATAATAATCAATAATGTGTATGTGATCAGATTAAATATGTGCGTGCACAACCTTATGTAAATTTTGTATTTAACAAATATTGATTTTTTTAAATACAAACATAAATTTGATAAATTAAATTATATATTTTGATATATATTTAATTAATAAATTAACATAAATAAATTTGTATATAAATGTATCTGATATTGATTCGTTATTGTTGTTTAGATTATTTTCAGTCTCGAAGGATCAACCATTACACCTTATTTACTAGGATGGAAAATATGAGAGAAAAGATAGAAAATGAAATAATCTCTCGTTTACTATTAAGGATAGAAAAGAAAGGAGAAAAAAGTAGAAAGAAAATACTATAAAATCTCTCTATTTCAAATCCACCCGAATTAGGAGGCATCTCTATTGTGTCTTTCTTTCTTTGACGTTGCTGTGTATTTTTCTCTCGAATGCTGCTAGCCTTTTGCCACTACCACCATTTCTTCCACGATCTGTCATCATTTCTTTCACTATCGCATCTTCTTCTACTGTTGTGGCCATCGTCATCTTCCCTACTCGATGCTTGCTCACTCGCCGTCGTCTTCCCTGGTCATGGTCGCCATCCTCTTCCCTACTCACCCATTTGTCTTCCCCATTCCTCGCTCGCTGCTCATCAACTCACACCTCTGCTGCCTCTCTCGGTCGCCACCACTGCTGCCTTACCACTTGCCACTGTCGCTGACTCCTCTCATCTGCGCTTCATTCTTTCTCCATTCAGAACTAGTCACATAACTTTCATGTGACCCATAAATCTCATCCTTTCTTCTTTTTCATTCCCTTTTATTTCCCCTTCTCTCTATTTTTTTTCCCAACTAGTAAACATAGCCTTAGATCGTGTTTACACCCATCACTATAAACTTGCGACATAGAAAAAGGTCCAAAGGAGTTCATATTCAAGTTAGATTATGCAAGAATATGAAAAAATATATACATAGTAGAGTTTTGATTAATTAGTTACATACCTAACCCATAATTGATTTCTCATGTTGATATTAAGGAAGAAGAAGAAGTAGCAAGAGATATATTTAATGTACTTCATGTTTAAGGCACAACCGTCAAAGGCAACTACAAAGACATGTTCCATGCAACATTGCTTGTAAAAAAAAAGTAGAGTAGTTTTATCGCATTTGTCGATTACAATTAGATTCGAACCCGACTCATTGACTAAACCTGACTTGACATGAAATTAGGCGGGTTTAGATTAGTTATAATCGTATTCGGGTCATAAACAAGTCAACTCATTTATGATTCAAAAATAATCGGGTTATAAACGGGTTGACCCGCATAATCCGATTACATTATATATATTTTTTAAATATAGACTCACCTAACTTTCATTGCTAGCCCATAAACTCAAATCTCTTCTAATTATTTTTTAACCCAGATTTTGGTCCTCACAACAAACACATAAGCCCAAATTTTTATAGAATTTTTTATCTATTTATTATTTATATTTAAAATATCAATAATAAATTTATAATCCGGTCATGTTAGGTCAAGTAGATCGAGTTAATAAATGACCCATTTAATAAATAGGTTATTAGAGTCATATCGGATTGACCCACTTATATTCGTGTCGTGTTCGGGTTAGACAGTTTGACCCAATTAATTAAACAAGTCGTGTTTCGGGTTGGCTTAATCGAGTCATGGGTCACAGCTGACACGACCAGTTTATGACCCGTTGACTCGAATTGTTAGGTCTAATTACAATGTCATGAATACTAATGGAAGAACATGTTATGTTGTAAAAATAGCCAATGAATTATTTCATAGTCACTATTGTGTTTCCTTCGAGAAGGAAAACTAGAGGGAGAGAAAAGGCCTAGGGAAAGAAAACTAGAGAGGAGTAAAATTGACTCAGGTGATCCTCACGTGTGTTGGTAACCCACGGCAGCGTGACCCAAGCAAGCAACGCGCTGAGCAGCAAGGAGCGGAGATGCAAGGCGGGGCGATGGCGGGGAGCATAGATGCACAGTAGGTGGTGGCAGGGAGCGGAGGCGTACGATGGGCAATGGGAGGGTGTGGTGCGAGCTCGCCGCAAAGGTTGGGGGAGGAAGAGGGGGGAGGAAGCAAGGGAGGGGGAGAGAGGCAGTTGGCGGGGGGAGCTCACCCAAGGGTGCTGGCAGCGCTCGACGGTCAACGGAGGAGGGGGAGTTCGTAGGCAGGGAGAGGGAAGCTCGTAGGCAGGAGAGGGAGAGCTCACTGGTGGAGGGGGAGAGAGGCGGTCAGTGGGGCAAGCTCACCCAAGGGTGCGGGCAGCGCTTGACAATGAAGCGGCGAGGTGTTGAGAGGTAGCAAGAGAAGGTAGAGGAGAGACGATGAGAGGAGGAAAGGCGACTGCAAAGCTAGGGGAGGCGGCGGCGATGGCGATGAGAGTCAGGGGAAGACATGCGCAAACAGTGAAGCAGCAAGTGGAAGAACATGCGTGAATAGTGAAGTAGTACGTTTCCTTCAACTTTTTCGAATCAGGCAGAACATTTTCAAAGAAAATAGTTTTCCTTTCTTTATCTTTTCTTTCCTTTGAAGGAAATAGAAGAAAACTAACTTTTCTTTCCTCCCCTTGTGTTTTCCTTCCAAGGAGAGTTCTTGCCATATATATATATATATATATATATATATATATATATATATATATATATATATATATATATATATATATATACAAACAAAAATGAGCCAAAACAAATTCTGTGTGTTTATCGTTGGATAACTATAATCTATCGTCATCAATTTGAGGCACTTAACATATCACCCAAGAATTTTTCTTTTTTTTAAAAAAAATATTTTTTGCTTTTATGTGAAGTTCACATTTTAATGTCTTGCAATTTTGTACTCACATAAAGTTTTAGTTTTTAAAAGGTTTTTTTTAATGTAATATTTTTTTTATTCAATGTACCATGAAAAAGATGACAAAAAATTGGTAAGTTATTTTAAAAGTACTTTTCATATTTATTTCTAAAAAAGGGACATTTATACCTCCCCTTTTAGGAATAAGCCCCTTGCTTTTAGGATAATTTATGATCAATTTCATGTTTAGAACCTATACGGTAACTAAAATAAAACTTACCCTCTTTAATAAATACCAAAATAAGTTCCTTCTTATTTAAATAATCTAATTTACAAGCTTATTTTTATATTTATTAAGGAGTTCATTTTTGTTAAAGTTGTTTGCTTATAGATATAATTAAAATTTTAGATTTGAAAACTTAAAATTATAAAATATTTTAATTTATAAAAAAAAAAGAATTTTCACTTTGATACATTATTTGTTTCATATTCAAAGTACAATAAAAAGGAGGGGCAATTGTGAAAAAATATTAACTTTTGAACATTTGTTGAAGAAGACACTTACTATTCAACATTTACAATTAATTCCCTTCGTTTTGAATCTTTGTACAAATGTTTAGAACCTAATATGGTAAATAATATAAATGTAAACTCCTTAAGAAATACCAAAAAAGAACCTCTTTTCTATATAAAAAAAATATGCTTCACTAAGTTCTTTTTGGATAATTATTGAAAAAGATTTTTTTTTCACTTTTGCACTAATATGTTATCATAAAATCGTTTTTTTTTCTATGGATATATTTTCTTTTGCAGAATTTAAAGTTTAAATTTACTCATTTATACTTGTAAAATATTTTAATTTACTAAAAATATTTTCTTTTAGTTAATCTATCATTTTTTTTTCTATTTAATGTACCATGAAAAAGAGTTCATTTACCGAGAGCTATTTGTCTAATACATCCTTTAGATATTTAGATGAACAAATTTAAATTAATAAAAAATAAAAGGGGAATTTTTTTTGATAAGGGAAAGTAATTAATGAAGACAAGAATTGATCACAAATCAAGCACAAAGGTCCTCCTTATTGATTGAACTAACTAACAAGTCAAAGAGGAAAATTTTGAATGAGTTGTCGTTTCGCATTTTGGTTTTCCTTCTTTCCTTTTTTACTACGTTTGTGAGGGTGAGGCACCTTCAATCCCCTAGTTTGTGAGGGCGTAGAGACCAAACAAAAAACAATAATAATTATTAATAATTATTATTATTATCATCATCATCATCGTTATTAACAAAAAAATTTCATAAACAGGGTACAATGCCTAGGAAAATTAAGAAGGATGGTCGTAAATTATAGATAAATTTTTTTTATGGATGAGTTATATCCACGTAATCTACACACTCTAAGCTATCCAATGGTATCAAAATTATCATGGATAGATTTATCAGAAATTAATAAAAATATTATCGTGGATAAACATGCTACAGTCGTGGACATCTTATCTACGATACTAAAAATGCTAATTTCTCATCGTGGATAAGCCTATTCACGATAATATTAGTATCGTTGGATAGCTTTAGAGTGTGTAGCTTGCATGGATATAGCTCATCAACGAAAAAAAAAATTTATCCATAATTTATGACCATCCTTCTTAACTTTCTTAGGCAAGGGTACCTTGCTTATGAGGCTTTTTTTTAATTTCACATACTTTAGGTTCTAAAATGGCCATTCTCAATTGCCAATGAACCTACATAGCTAACAAAAAAGAGGTTGAAATTTCAAGGTTTAGGTTGCCTCATTTTCATACTATACATATTTACAAATTTATCTTTTCTATTTTTTTTTCAAATATTCTAAATTCAGCTAAGCGAAATATGAATTAGTTCAACCGCTAAAAACCATAGTTGTTAATAATAGATCCTAAAACAAATATGATCAAATTTGAACATTGCTAAATCACTGAAGAGAAGTCAATCCACACTCAAAATTTTCATTCTATAAAGTAGAGGGCAAACCTATCAGCAGTGAGACCGCTGCTCATCTCCACAGCTCGAGGGATTTCAGGTGTCTTTTGTACAGCACTGCATAAACTAATTTGAGTTTGAGTTTGAATAGTCTGTTTGTCAACCACTCCAGACAGCATTCTACTTGCTATAGGCCCCATTTGGCTTAACTTTTGGGGCTGCTTATGGTATTGCGGCTAGCAGAAATTAAGAAGCTGAAATATTTGGCCCTTCAACTTCTCTGTTCCAACCCACAAATAGCTGCTTCTTGGAAAAGCAAGGGTGAAGCTGCTTCTCTAGCCCCCCACCTGCTTATGCTCAATAACCCTTATATGTAATAATAATTTTTAATAGTACAACTTATAATATTTTTAATAAATATTTTAATTATAATTAACTATAAATTTAATCATATAATTTTTATCTTAGTAATTTTTTTAATAAAAATTTATTTATTATAAATAGAATAATCTAGCGATAAGCTGTACATCTAAACACACTCAAACTTTTTCAACCAACAAAAACTAGAAGCAGAAGCTAGGCCAAACGAAGTCATAATCACTTGAAATTCCACTGACCTCTCTAATTGCCTTGAGAGGATCTAGCTGTCTCCATTCCTTTTAAAAGCACAAATAAATGGATGAATTCAGATTTTTATATTAGGAGACAGATGCATGATCCACCATGCTTAACATTCAATGATGTACCAACTCCTGCAGGTCACATTCCTCAAGGCATTATGTCACACAGAGAAAGCCAAATTCCAGCCTATACGAATCATGTTTGTTGGAACATGTCTTCGAAAAAAGAAATTGACAACAATTGTGCATGCTTCTGAAGAAGATTTGAATAAGAATATAAGGGCATGTTCAGATTCACAGAGTTCAGGCCACTAAAATCCCTCATGGTACCATTTATTTAATCACAGGAAGAACAACAAGAAGATTGATTGAACACAGTAAGAATCACAAGGCAAGAGCACAAAAATGTTCAATGATGTCATTCAGGACCATAAAGCAAAATGTAACTGCAGAAGAAGAGTTGTTGCTTATGGAGCAAGTGAAATCTTTCTGATGCACAGCTAGACTGAGATTGCCGATAGAAAGAGTGTGACCTTTACCAAGGGCATATGGAAAGCCATAATCTGATTTTGATGGAAACCATAAGAAATGGGTGATTCATAATGTGCCTGCTTAAATGATTCATGCTTGTACGATTTTCATAATGGAAGTCACAATCTAGGGTTCCAGTTCCCACCACCAAATGCCAAAGTACAGGAACATGCTTTGGACTGACCTTTTGTTGGTGCATAGTATTATAATGAATACTTCTTTGTAGAAACTTAAAAAGGCATAAAGAGCAAAGCCTAACTTGCAGAATAAGGCAAGTTGTTCACTCAGTCATGACAAAACCAAGACAACTGTTCTGGAAGTAATGATTCAGTAGTTCTTTTTATGATGAATAAACATAGAAACTGGAGGTATGAAGGATCTAAGACACTATACATTGCTAAATTCTGGAGCATGAAGAAATATCAAGAGCAAAGTTCTCTACTACATGCGTATAGATTACAAGGACGCAAAAGAAACTATACAATAACAACAAAAGAATACATCCCCAAACAACTTATGCTTGAATTAAGCAGGATGGAAACGGTATCAGAGGTACCAGAATGATTCAATACTTGAAAATAAAGCAGCGAAGCCAGCCAAGAGAGGGAGTGTCACTGCCCACGATCAATTCAGCTCAAAAACATCGCAGTTCTGCTGCCAAAATATTTTAGAACCCACTTTCTATTAAGCCTGGCACAGTATTGAATGGATTACTTCGATCCTCTTGCAGATCCGATTCTTGGCTTCTTCTCAATATCCCTTCGTGTTCGAGGGGGTGTACCTGGTGTATTCAATCGAGAAGCATTCTGATTTGGTTGGCTTTCAGGGTTGTAAGTTTGTGAAGCAAGATATGTCAGAGCTGTGACTACATCAGCTATTAAAGGCCGCATAGTTGGTTGCTCTTGCACACACATTGCAGCAATAGCAAGTGCCTGGTATAAACCCCTCACAGGATACTGACCCTGAAGCACAGGATCTGCCATCTGTGAAAATTTTCTCCTGTCTTTGAAAAGTGGTCGTGCCTGCAACAGAACATGGCATTATATTCAGTAGAACTAAAAAAGGATGAATCAAGCAGTCCTCTTGAAGAGGAGAAAAGATCATTTATCGTAAGCAAGGAAATCCCATGTTTTTTGTTAAGATCATGAAGGATCAAGTTTAGGTCTCCATTTTGATTACCATCACATAAACAAAATTGTTGAACTAGTAAATAAAATAGAGTGGTAAACCAACGAATAGATTGGTAGGCATATAAGTTGGCGCGCAAGAACTTCCCATCTTGGCTCAAGCTACATGATCAAAGCTAGCAAAATGTACTAAGCTTCTGCCTGATCATCTCAAATAAGCTCATAACTTGGTATCAACACCAAAATAACACTTCCCAAGATCCAACCCAAACAACCAAGCAAGATTTCTCATCCATGTTGGCGTGGCATGAAACTGTACCTAGTAGCTTATGGCTTGGTAAGAAAGAAAAAAGAACATATATTATATTACATAAAGGGATAAAAAGATATGAAATGACCTCATTCTTAGGGATCGAGGTTCATGTGCATATAGTTCGATTATGAAATTCAGAACTGTACCGGACAATATTTCTTTCTTTTTCCTAAACACAAGATAAATATAATTATTGACACCAAAAAATACTTGTCAAATTTAATAAATAAAAAACGACAAAATAGGTTCACATGGAAAGGGACTTTCAATTATTATAATCAACAATCAGCAAAGAAAACATCCCTTACCCATGCAACAAGATTGTGTTCTCCTGCAGCTCTAGAATTGTCAATGGCTCTTCGTCCAGTGATAAGTTCTAGAAGAACAACCCCAAAACTATAAATATCTGATTTTAGTGTCAATTGTCCTGTCATTGCATATTCTGGTGCACAATAGCCATAGGTACCCATCACCCTAGTCGATACATGTGTGTTATCACCAACAGGACCAAGCTTAGCCAAGCCAAAATCAGATAACTTTGGATGATATCCCTCATCTAGCAAAATGTTAGAACATTTTAAATCACGGTATATAACAGGAGGACTAGCTTGATCATGTAAATACTCTAATCCTTTTGCAGCACCAGCAGCTATTTTCATTCTTGTATTCCAATCTAGCTGCCTTTTATCTGGAGAAAGGTCTGTAACAGCCATATGTGTAAATATTTGCATCAATATAATTATGTCTGCAGTATGTGCAAGCAATTAGCAATGAGGTAGTAAAGTATGATACCATGAAGATGGTCCTCCAAGGATCCCAATGGCATGTATTCATAAACCAAAAGCCTTTGATCTCCGTCAGCACAATAACCAATCAGGTTGACAAGATTAGGATGGTCAAGTAGGCTTAACATAAGGACCTCAACAAGAAATTC
Source organism: Costus lasius (assembly GCA_027563935.2). NCBI lineage: Eukaryota > Viridiplantae > Streptophyta > Magnoliopsida > Zingiberales > Costaceae > Costus > Costus lasius. Next base: position 42,507,343 of record CM050447.1, on the reverse strand, counting down.
CCTGTTTCCTTGCAAGCCATTTCGATCAAGCTGCTTTATTGCCACAACCTACAAACAGTATAGTCCTTCTCAGCTTCCCTCGACAATTAGGCCATCATATTTAGCATAGGATTATAAAAAAACACATTTTTTTTGTTGGAACATGCATCAGTATTTCTTAGGTTACAAGAATGGGGAGATGAGGTCAGGAATCCTAATTCGCAACTACATAAATTAAACATAAGATTCAAACTTGATAGGAAGTAAAACCAAATAGTATAGTGGAATATCATATAAAGGATTTTATTAGAGTCAAGATCATTATTTAGTACATATACTCTGGGAGAAAGTGATATAACTGCCCCACCCTCATCATACAAAGAACTGAAAAAAAGAAGAGGCAGGTATATACCGTGAAATGATTTGGTTGCTACTAGCCTACTAGAGATACAACTAGGAGAAACAGATGTAGACAGTCATTTATGTTAACAACTACATACAATGAACAGAAACAAGAAAATAAGAAACAGAAAAATAGCATCAACTGACCTGGTTGGTAGTTTCCAACCTACCCTTATAAACTCTACCAAATCCTCCCTCTCCTAAAAGGCAATCAGCTCTAAAACTCTTTGTTGCACAAGCCAATTCTCGGAACGTAAATGTCTGAGCAGCAATGCGGCCTGATCCACTACCTGACACCTCATTCTTTTCATTCAGTGAGTTCACTTTCTTGACATCCGAAGCTGGATTTGGTTTCAACTTCTCTGCAACAAAAATTAGCACGAAGAAGCTAGACTTAAAAAGAAACACACAGAATCATAGGAAAAGATAACTCACACGCCACGGCAAAAATTGGATAGCACAAAAGGATATTAGAAAATTTGAAAAATCAATGGACGGACAAATTAACCATATAAATTAGCATGGATTTCTTAATTCACATACCCATTGCCCTAGCTAGAAATTTTAACCTAGAATCAGACAATAAATATCTTCAAAGTCAAAGTTTGAATTGAAGGATATGACTATTCAGGATGACAATTGGATAAAAATCAAAATCTTTTTCCAATTTTGTCTGTGTAGAAATTAAAAGTTTGCTTTGGCGGGATATAAGATGAGCAAAAGAAAAGGGAAAGAATTCTAAAAACGCGGTCAATCATCGTTGCCCCTTCCCAAATTGATCAAACTAATCCATAAATAAGAAAGCTTCAAAGATATCAAAGTACTAGTGGGGGAAACTAACTCGCAAACAAAATCTTGACTTCTAGTCAAATTAGTCGATACCAGAAAGAAAAAAAAAAGATGATAAAAGACTCATCTTTCATTTTTTTTTTTTTAAAAAAAAAAATCTAGCATCTCCCAAGCAAAAGAAAAAAAAAATCCCAAGAAAAATTGAACTCAATTACAAAAAAAAAAACCCCCGGAAAGTGCACGGAGAAAACGACCTAATCAAGGCAACTATCAGGAAATTCGCAATTTTTTCCACGGAGTTCTCTTGGGATACCTAACGAGAGATCCTGTTGAACCTTGTCGTCCGTCCTTGGCTCTCCAGCGCAGGGAAAGCATCCGCCCATCTGTTCTTGCCGCCACCGAGGTTGCTGTCCGAACACTTCCCCCTTTCGCTTCTAACCGATTCAGACGATGAGACGAACGAAGTGAGAAGAACCCGAGAGGAGTGACCAGAGGAAGTACAAAGGAAGAAGCTTTCTTATAAAGTATTGTATATTTGTATCATGAGACAAAAGGACAAATGGCATCATGCAAAAAATGTGTATTTATGGTCAAGAAGAAGAGTTTTCAATTATATGTCCTTTATAATTGTAAGCATAGCCACCCTTAAAATTAGATAAATTTCATTTTGGTCATTGAAGTTTTATAATTTGGACTTAATTCAATATATATATATATATATAAAGTAATTTTCATATTAAGCCCTTTAATTCAAATTTAGCTTAAATTGCAACCTTTAAACATAATGAACTCCATTCTAAAAGATGGATTTAGAGCTGTTGATTGATCCTTAATACCTATACAAATAGGAAGGCTCAAGTTTTTACATGAGTATTTTCTCTAAAAAGCTTAAGTTAGATTACGAACATTGGCCAATGTTTGATGATGTAAAAATAATAATGTGGCACATATATATGTAGGAAGGTAAGTAGATAAGGGAATAGACGTGAGAGTTTGATCATACCTATAATACCCAAAGGATGGAAAGAAAAAATTTCCTAGGTGGAAACACCGCCTAGGAATCTTGAGCAGGGCCTCTATCAAACGTTGATATTGTTTTGAAATTTGTATAAATCTGCATAACACTGGATAAATCAATATTATATAAATTTTAAGAAAATATCTAAGCTTCACCCCTACTCAAGATTCCTATGCGGCGTATCCGTCTAGGAAAAATTTTGGAATGAAAAATTTATATACACTTGCCTTCAATGGATCATATAGGATCCAAACGTCTATAACTCCAAAGAATAAATAATCTTTATGTGGTTAAATATGGTTGGGAGGCATGGCATTTGTAATTTGTGTGATCTATCAAGTTCAAGGTTGGATGGAGGCACCTAAATATTTTAGGTTGAGCTTGTGTGAATTAAGTCATATCATCTTGCCTCTAGTAGTTGGTGAAACTGTCTAGCTCTAAGTTTATATACGTAAGAAGTGTTTGTTTGAGAGAGGTAACTAAAGTTGAGTAAAACAAATTTATACATTTATGGTTATAATCAACTAATTATGATAAAGTTGGATAGCCGACCAAGCATGAGGTTGGATGCATGTAGCTTGTGTCATTTGCTTTTGTGCATCCTAAGCTAGTTTCGACTTAGTTTCTTGCATCTCGTGCAGTTGGCACTAACCAAAGGTTCCTTGAGCTAACTCATGCATGTTGGGCAGCTCAGTGTTTAGTTGTTATTGGCTAATGTTAGGCCATTGGGCCTGAATTTAAGCGCGGCCCAAATATCAGCCCGCCCCAGCCTACCCTTATACTCACCAAATAGCTCAGATCGGGCACTGCCCTAATCTAGATCCAAAGAAAATCACCCAATGGGCAATTAACGTGGGTCGATGCGATAGGGTGTGGCCTCGAGTTGCGTGCGAGGCGTGGGACGGGTGCACGGCAATGGAAAAACGAGGACGACGTCCTTGTTCGGGCAGAAGAAGTTTTTGCACGAAAACTCACTAACGACCCTTTTCTCTCCCTCTCCCTTGTCGGCCGGATCTCCGGTGGTTGCCTTGCTTGAGTTCACGTCCGTGTTCCAGTGGTGTGGGCGGGTGGACGGAATGCGACGAGCTCCCTAGATCTTCTCTGTTTCTTCCTCGCGCCGTTCGTCAACGTCGTCGGCTCCGCCGTGGACCTCGTCGGAAACCCCACTTCCAGATCGCCTTGGAAGGTGCAGCCAGCATCCATTTCGTCGGAAAGAAGTAGCCGGCGCCTAGCACCGAGGTACCTTCCTACCTCTCCCTTTTTACTTCCGGCGACTTTCCGACCTGCGTGGTGGTCGTCTCCTTCCCCGGTTGAGCTCGTGAGGCTCCCGGCGGCCTCCCTTCTTCGTCTCCTCCCTGTCCGACGTCGGCTGCCTGCGTGCGTGAAGTTCCGGCTGAGAGTCCCCTATAAAGGGGGCGAAACCCTAAAGTGGCGCATATAAAATTTTGGGCAGCGGAAATAAGGGTTTCTAGATGATCGGTTGCATGCATGTCATATGATCAACTATTAAAACTTGTATACATTGATAAGAGTCATACCATCGCCATTGCTTGGATGGTGCCTTGGAAGAAGAGAGCGAAAGGGATCTCCTCTAGAAGATGCGCACACAAGAAGAAGATCGCCTACTCCTTGTTGATCCTTGTGCTAGCAAAGACCTTCAAGTCTCCTGATCGAATGGAAGGGAAGAAGAGATGTCTTGCTTGGCCGAGACCTCCTTGTCGTCAACTCCTTCAACACACGAGAATTGAGAGAGCATAGAGAGGAAGAGGCGACAATAGGCGTGAGAGGAGCGAACGTGAGGCGTGACCATGTTTTGGAAACATGGTTTCCCAAAATAGAAAAACCCCCTCAACGTGTGATGCGTTCACTCCTTGTGAACCATCGCATTTTTCTCTTCCCATTGAACCATGCGCTCATATGATGAGCCGGTTCATTTTGGTTTGGTTCAAAGACCAATTAACCCAAGCATTTGATCTAGATCACAATTAAACCCTAAGGCTCCAGATCTAACCGTTCATCTCCTGATGCTCCTGATCTCACCGATCTAGCATCAATTCTCTCGATCGAAGCTTACCGATCTCAAGCCCTAATCAATCAAACATGATCAGACCAGATCTCACTTACAATCAGAGATTAAATCCCTTTAAACTGAACCCAAACAATTCAGTCCACACGATCTGACTTAAGTAAGCCATATCATCAAATTGTGCGACCCTAAGGGTTTCCTTTAAACGTCGGTAACGATAACTTACGTTATCACGATCAGTGAGGGGTATCTAGCAACACATCACTGTCTCCCGATATAAAGGAAAGAGTCTTCCAAGACTACACCCAAACCACAGCACAAGTGTGAATCCATTTCACTAGACATACATGTTTCCTTTGCCACTGGATGTTCTTATTGGACAAGCGTGTCAAGCCTGTAACTCCAATATGATGAGAATGATTAGATCAGATGAACATAGTCATCTGGGTATGGCCATACACTTTCTCAATCATCTCATCCAGGGGGCCCCTTTAGAACATCACACTCCAATGAAGGAGATAGCAATCCTATGTCTATCACTAGCGCCCTAACATGACTCATGCTCACCATCCAAGATAGTCTATAACCATTATGTTTCAAATGATATCGAACTATCTCAAAACAATGCCAATCATCATTTAGAAACACAAGTGATCTCAAGTCAGAGGAAGTATGCCACTTGTTCGCATACAAGGATTATTCACATTGTGACAAGCAATTGAACATCCTATGTAGGGTCTGTCCAGTACATCCAATGTACCCATGAGTCTACATCTTATTCCATGCTCAAAGCATCCTATAAGATTAGAACACATATTAGTCTCAATCATATCAAGGTTGTCTCATGTTCACCAAGATATTTCGACTAAGGACTACACTGCATGTCAGACTAGCTGAACATCATTGAGACATTATTCAGAAGTATACACATTGCAGCAGATAATGTAACAACCTGAATAACAACCATTGCTTTTATAAACATAGAGTTTATACATGATACTGATATAATCCCAAGGCCTCAAACATTAGCCTTAAGGGCATACCCCAACACCGGCTCAGACCCCGCCTGCGCGTGGGCGCGCGTCGTGCTCACCAGACAAGCCCTTTCGCCTGTGTGTGGCTCCCCTTCTCTTCCTCCTCCTGCTCGCTTGTGCGCGTGCTTTTCTACCGGCGCCGTCTGTCGCCTGCGTGCGACTAGAGACGGCCCCTTTCCTCTCGCCGTTTTGTGGAGCTTGGAGCTGCGTCGACCTCCGCCGAGTCCGGTGGTAGCATGGAGTTATCGGACAGGCGACGCCTTCCCCTGCTCTCTTCCTCTCTGGCTCAGCCGCCTGCGCACTCTCCCTCAGCCACTGTCCGCCTGCAGCGTTCGGACAGTCGCGTCCGGGCCTCCTTCACCGCCGGACCATCCTCCAGCGTCGTCCGTACGAGTTCCTCCCTTTTCTGTGCTTGCCGACGTGCGAGCAGTGTGGTTCTTACCCGCTTCTCCAAGCTCGCCCCATGCGAGCGTGCGTGCACGACGCCGGCCACCACTGGCCTGGTCGGCCACCTTCGGGCGAGCCTTCCTATATGGCCGTTCTCGCTTGTGCGTGAGAAGGACGAGGCCGCCGGTCTCCCCGTCGCCCTTGGGTGACGTTACTAGTAAAGTTTAATTGTTAAATCAAATCTATAAGCCAAATTGGGTTAATGATTAACTTTGACGAATAAAAAAAAAGGCAAGAAATAATATAAAATAAATAGGCAACCTGATATTTTAATGGAGCGGATGGAAAATAGGAGGGGAAAGAGAATGAGAAGGAAAAGTAATTTTAGTTGTTTAATAAAGTGAATGAAAAATAAGAAAAAACGAAGAAAGAAAATACTGTAGCAAAAAATTAATGAAAAATATTAATTTTTAGCATAACGTGTGTTCCATCCAAATTGGATAAAAAAATTATTGTAACTATAGTAACTACTGTAGCAATCTCCTGTATTTTCTTTTTTTATTTTTTTTTTCTTCATTCTCTTTCCTCTTATTTTCTATCCTAACACAGCCTAAAGTGAAAAGCTTTGATTCAACCGTTACCCAAATTATACATTATTACAGACCTTAATTAAAACAAGAGAAAAGAAATCTGCAATAACTTCAGAGTTAAAGAACTGCAGACCTGTTATTTTAAAAGCTAATCGACGTGTTTGGTTGAAACCTGTGTATTTTTTTTAATCACACCACAGTACCACACTGAAGAGTCATGGTCATCAGGACATGACCATTTACCTGTTCATGAGAGCATTTATGAGGCGGTGACAAGTAATCGTTTCTTTATTAATAGATGTAATCGTTTTCCTTGAGAATAGGTTTTGTCGTCTTCAGAATATGTATTCTCATCCAGATCTTCCCAAGGATATTTCGTGTTACTGAAGGCTTAGTCTCAGACTCTCAGTGGTTGACGAGATAGAAAGTATCCGAGACCAGAAGCTATTACGGAAGCGCATAACTCTAGAATTCTGGTTAGTCAATTTAGACTTAACATATGGGCTCAAGGACAGCACGTGTTGTAACTGCAATAATTCCCAAGGATATATAAGAAATCATTCTTTTGATTACGGAACGGAAACTTTTAACTATTCTGAAATCGCCAATATATAATATCAGAAGATGCACAATCAAACGACAAATGGTTGAGGAACAATGCGAAGTAGTCGTCACCACAAATAATACTGAGAACGAAGAAGTCATTTAACGACGATACAATCAAAGTCTGAAATATTACGATCCAGATTGCAGTGGTCTCAAGCATAACAACATCTTTCTTTACCAGACGCTTATTAGCAACGGGGCTCGAACGACAGAGGATGCTTGTTTTACAACTAACTGGGCTTGATTGGTAATCTTTTTCTGTTCTCACAAGTTCCATGTCATGATTATCTCCTCTGTTTCATAGGAATTGATGTGCCACAAAAATATCAAGATAAACAGATAAAGAAGAATATGATAATGTTGTATGGCGGAATACCTAAGAGAGTTACATATCTGCTTTGTTAAACGCTGCAGGTCTGCTGATGACTGCCACCTTCTGCGAGTTGGCATCATATGTGCCCAACCACGTCACCTGTCGAACGAATTATGGAATGGTAGGTCAAATTATGGGAAGGAAGAAACATAAATTACGCATACAATAATAAGAATCTACTTTATCATAGCAGACGACGAGTTTCTCATTTAAATTTATTCATGCTGTTTCAAAAAGCCATTTGCTTATTGAGACATCCGAGAGAAAGTTCTCTTTCAGCAAGAAACCAAGAGGACTGTCCATATTTTGATTCAACACAGGAACCATAGAAAACTAAAATTTTTGGTTTTATTTGGTCTTGGAACAATTCTATTGGTTTTATGTCTTAAAAGAAAAGAATTTGGTCTTGTTTCAATTTTAGAAGTTCACATTGCTTCAAGTCAAAGTAAACAAAGTTTCATATATTTTTTAGTTAAATTCTCAGCCTGACCTTTTTGTGCAAACAAAAGTTCAGTCTGAATTGAGTTGATTTGGTTTGAACCGTTTGACACCCCTAGCCAAACTTTAGACACAATAAGCATGCAAATCCTTTATATATAACGAGTAGACAAACAATATATAGCATGCACAGTCAGCACGCATGATGATCCGCCCAAAAATTGATGGATCCATTACACAAGAAGTCTACGAATGAGGAAGAAATAGCATTGATAGATAACACTTGAGTTGATTTCAGTAAGCATTGTGCTGAAGTGCTTGGCATAATGATTAAGACTCAACAATCAACTCAGCGTTCTACGTGGTGAAAATCCAACCAAAATCGTAGTTTGCATGCTTTCATGTGCAACTGGAGTATTCTAGTTCAGCAATAATCATCACTTACAGTAGAACTACAGTAGTGGTAGCTATTATCAGATTATTTACTGATGGTGTAGATGTTTCCCCGGTAGGTAGTATTCCACTTTTACGTCATCATGAATTGTCGCTTTGTTAGTTCCTCAGAATTTATCAGGAAATAATTATTTGATCCTCCACTTTGTTTCCACTTCTTCGAAAGTGGAAACTGAACAAGCAAAAATGGTTATTAGCTATCTTTCCCATATTTGTCATGATAAGTAATATTGATATACAATTCATCAAAATTTTTGCTAGACAACCAATATGTGAATCTTTGTCGAGCAAAGTTTATCTTAAAGGTGCATCAAACAAGTTACTGGAGTAGCATATCATTTTGAACGTTTTTTATTCTGATGAGTTACAAATTATCAAATGAAAGAGCGAGTTAGTCTAAAATGTTGCAAAACAAAAACAGAAACAAATTTACTTACAAGAGGCTCAAGACTAGGGCTAGACAGATTTGCAGCAAGATTCCTCATTAATATCAGAACCTGAAAATTTCCAGAAGAAATTAGATTAATGAAGCAATAAAACAAGAATTAAATCATTGAGTTACTTATTTCTCGACATGAGATCCAGATTCCATCAAATAAAATTTGGAATTTATGTCTAAAATTCTAAATCAACATGAAAAGTGCATGTGACATACATCTAACCCAATTGTTTGGCGCCTACGCTATTTGCCTTCACTATGGTCCACGCAATTCTACAGAATATAGACACTGCAGGAGTTTACACGAGTTCCGAAGAGGTGGATGAGGGTTGAGCAAAATCTAGCAATTTGGTTTTCACTTTTCAGAAAACTTTCTGATTCTTCCACCTTAAAGCACCATTTATTCGCAGGACATTTCTCTACGATGTGAAGGTTAAAAATATTAGTGCTACTGCTTCTTATTAGTATTTAAAATATTAGCTTGTAAGGTTAAAAATTTTGGTGTTACGTGGTGACAACTTGGATTGGAAACTTCAATTTTCCCTTATCATACAAGATATGAAATACGAAGAGCTATCTAAAGTTCAATACTAGAAGATAGGAAGATTCACTAGCAGCTTAGCAATCATTATCAACAACCAATGTGAAGGTTAAAAATATTAGTGCTACTGCTTCTTATTTGTATTTAAAATATTAGCTTGTAAGGTTAAAAATTTTGGTGTTACGTGGTGACAACTTGGATTGGAAACTTCAATTTTCCCTTATCATACAAGATATGAAATACGAAGAGCTATCTAAAGTTCAATACTAGAAGATAGGAAGATTCACTAGCAGCTTAGCAATCATTATCAACAACCACTATTAGAAATGAAGTGCTTAATAACTAAGAAAGATCTTTACTTTGCTTTACTAAAGGAAACCATCTTGATGTTTATTATGAAAAGGAATTGACAATATAGAATCTTAGAATTCATATCTGGATCCATATCTTAATAGTAAAGGGAAAGTGATAATACAAAAAAACATTATGTTGTTCACCATACAACTTACAATTTTGGCAGTAACTGGATCCATATCTTGTAGCTTTTCCAAAAAAAGTTCCACTCTCCACATTATATCCGGTTCAAACATACTTCCAATAAAACCATACACTTGAGCAAAGTCTGGTACAGCTACAAGTAGGAAATTGAAAAGGTTGAGAAGTTGCTTAGATTTTCATGAGATGGAAAATAAATGTAACTGCTAATAAAAAAAGCCAACACAGGGTTAGTTCTTGCATATATTATGAGCATTTACATCTCTTGGGAAGTTCACCTAATATTAGATTGCATAAACACTTATCCTGAAAACAATAGTAGTTAGGAAATGGACAATTTATATATTTATGAACACATTCTCCTTCACAATCAATCCACCAGCTTGTATAACATCATGCAAGAAAGAATGTAAATAATCTCATACTAGATGACCAAACTGAAAAATAGAAAAATAAAAGGCAAACAAATATGAGAACTCGTAATGAAGTATGCTTTGAAGCCATGCTAAGATTTTATTGTATTATCATTTAGCTTTAAAGCTTAAGTTATTATGGAAGAAATCATTTATATGTTTATGATGTAACATATTCTAGTCAAGTGTGGTGTAAGGAAAATTATTGAACCAAACAAAATTGTACGAGCTATAAAATCTGGCATAGGTTTGAAACAATATATAATAACAATAGTTTAATTCCTAGAGTATGTGTGCATGTAACCTATGACAATACCAATACTATTGCACTGCTTATGATGAAGTCTGAACATTACAAATTACGTAATGAAATGCATCTAAATGTTCTCAAACAATTAGAAAGAAAATATAGCAAATGAGTCATTTAAAACTGTGACAATTTCTACATGATAACTGAAGAAATGAAGAAAGAAATGAATATTCCTACACAAAAAATAATAGAGGATAAACCTTTAAACATTTCAAAACATCCATATGGATAAAATCTGATAGTCTTTGCATATGATTTGACAAGTTTGTCGTAATGTAAATGGATATGACAAAACTAAAAATGAAAAGGATGAAAACATTAGGAAGAGGATCTTTGACTGTTCAACTTGCTGATAGATTTGTCATACATCTGATAATCTTTGCATTCTTCGTTGAGAAGTAAGTGTCATACATGTTGAGATTGGTTAACTAACTAGGTAATCAAAGCCCTCTGTGGCTACAATGGCAAGACACTCTAATGATCAATTAATAAAAGCAAATATATAACGTTAGGAGTCTTCATTTGGCTTCCTCACTTCCCGTGTTTGACTATATTGTTTGATATGATTAATACATAATTTTTTTGTCCACAAAATGAGAGCAATAGAACTAAGACTAGTTTGATATATGAACATCTTCAGTCAGTCATTCTCCCATTCTATAACATCAAGAAATTATATTCCTCTACTTTGTTAGTCCCTCATTCATTTTCAGGTTGGAAGAATCCAATGGAACGAAGTCCTTGAAGATTTTAAGTCTAGATCCTCATATCTGCAAGTAGAAATTTCCATAGACCCAACTACATCTGAGATGAGAAAAATTACTCACGATTACAATGCTTTTGCTTGCCAATCATCTACTCTTCTCTTTCACCAACTATTATGCTTCTCAATTATACAATTGTTAAGCATACAAGGTGAGAACCATAATATTCAAGGAAACAATTCTAGAAGATTGTGCTAACAAGGAAAAACGAGCTAATAGGGCAAACTATTCCGCATCATCATATGATAAACTGATATAATAAATCCTATTCGCATAAACAGATTGATAAGTCTTACCTGCAATTCTCTCTAAGGTCCTGGCATGCAGCATGGTTGATTTTATAACCTTCTTATGAAACTTACACGCTTGCATTAATTACGGTTACACATAATGCAGCAGAAACAACCATTCGTAATACAAAATATACTTTTCGGACAAAAAAACCAAGGCAAAAAGAGAATATTCTTTTTATCTTTTGTTCATTCTCTTAAGAAATTCTTGAGTTATCAACGATAATTTGCATCATGAATTGATTCCATTTCCAGGGATTCTCTTATAAAACTATTATTATCATTAGAACTAGTGATTTTATATTATTAAGTTGAAAAACAATATCACTAGCTACATCGGACAAAAGGATGATAAACAGAGCTACTTGGCATAGCCCACATACTATCTTGATGTAAAACTACTAGTAGACTTTTGATACTTGAAGTTATTGACACAAAATCCCTTATCGATGACTTGCAGGCTCCAAAGTAGTTGTCATTAGAATATGATTAAATGTCTAAGACTACTTTCGTGTTAATAACCATGGCATTGGGATGTAGAAGCACTACTAGCATGAAGATGTAAAAGAGACCCACTTGTATCTATTATTTCCTGCTTCCCAAATGGAAGTATGCATCTGAGAGAATTAGGCGCTAAATAATAAAATTAAATGGTAGGATTGTGGCAACTGTTAAAATTACCTGGCTGTGATAGTTGTGAGTTCCTATGTTTTATTGCTTCATGAGTTAAGCAAGATCCACTTAAACTGCCATTCCAACTAATATTTTGACTGTAGATGCTTGTTTTGCCTAGTATTCCACTATCACCTGCACAACCAAAGTGATAAAAACATTATTCCGGAGGTTGAAGTCTATTCCTCCAAATACCATCATGAATCATACCTTCAATGTCGCGACAAATTGAATAGGAAGCTGGTAAAGAGGTTGATTCACCGCATGTGTAATTCATATCATTAGAGGTGTTGTCCCAGGCAGTGCATGCAGGAAGAATACGAGAAGATGCTGAAGGGCACGCTACAGACGCTTGAAAAGGAATTATATCTACAAAAATAAATTCATTACATGTCAAAATTGACAGGAAGACTGTTAATACTGAAATAAAATATGTTGCCGGTGAATTTAAATAAACCAGTATTGGGGGAGCCCTGTTGGTTTGAGTGAGATATTTTGCGTTTAGGATGTGGAGGTGGCACATGGGCAGCTAGTCCAATCTTCTGTACCTTCAGAAAGTACTTTTGGGCATGACTGCGTATCTGAAACAAAAAACCAAGGGAGAATTAAAGGATCAGGATATTTAAGCCTATGATGTAACCAAGTTGTGTGTATACATAACATAATTAGTACACTTCTCAAAGAATAAAAGTTAAAACAATTGATTATGCTGATCTTAACTTGACTATTTGCATTTCCGTCCTGTTAATCTTTTGAATTATTTAGTTATATATCTCGTATCAAGTCTCTAGTATTATTAAATGCCCTATTGCTCAAAACTTATTGAAGAAAAGTTAACACAATGCAGATGTAAGATCAAGGAATTATACACACTATGAGAAAGTTCCAATCATGCATATTTATATAACCCATTACTAACATTTGCAACTAAAATAATGTTTCTAATAAAAAAGAATCTACATATATGTCAGTAATCATGAACTCTAAGGTATATAGCTGCTGCGGATATGGATTAAGAAGATAATGTCAACTAAACCAAAAAGATCCAGGTTGAGGGAAAAAAACACAAAGCAGTGACTATCTATGATATAAGCATACACCCTAAAAACAAACATATACAAAAGCAAAAGTTGGTGAACATAACTTGAACAAACTTCAAAAGCCAGTAGAAGAATTAATGCTTTCATTCACGTATTTAAAGATTACGAACATATCAATATAGCTAAATTACATTTCTATGCCTAGATAACACTCGATAAGCAGCTACATTAATCACAACAAATCTTAATAAAGAATTATGGCGGCATGAGTAAATAATAAAAATACTAAAAGTGTTGCAAATGCTAAAATTGTGTAATAGAAATATACCTGGATCGTTGTCTTTGTGCCAACAAAATCTTCAATTTTCTTCCAATCACGACCAAACCTATTAGCAAGTTTGAATTGTTGGTTCAGTGGTCTAGCGTTAAAACCATTATTTTAAGATTCTTTTCAATAAGAACAATTTCTTAATAAAACACGCTTTATAGTTGGAAAGGCTAACAAAAATTCTGCAATGGAAAATGAAATCAAACTGCCTAGTTACCAGGAAGATGCTGATCCTTAATTTTCAGAACGCAGACAAAGAGGGGAGGCTCACCAGAATACTCAAATATTATTTGGTCGGTAGGAATACCTACCAATAGGACTATGTTCTAAGCTCATGCAATTGTATGTACCATTCCTAATTTCCTTTTCGCAGCAAACATTTCTGTGAACAAACTTTAGTTCCATCAAAAAAACAAAACGTCCGGAAATTTTCAAGAGATTGATAGCTGTACCTTTATGCCTATCAAGCAAAACTACAGATATAATTTTACAATCTGAACTTTAGTTTCTCGAACCAGCGTATTTGCAGACAAGCGTTGTTATACATTGTTCATGAAGAACTTGCATCGTGTAGATTTTCCAATAAATTTGTGATTCGGCGCTGATGGAAACTTCTATATTCAAAGGTAAAGATAACCAAAGAAGACGAGGCTAGCTTTAACGATGGAAGGAACAAGACCGAAGGAAGACGAGGAGAGAATTACAGCAGGAGGGCGTCGAGAAACCTCTCGTGCTCCTCGGCCGTCCACCTGTCCCTCGACTTAGTGATGGTGTACGGCTTCCTCAGCTTCTTGGTGATCCGTTCCGCGGTCGCCGCAGGCCGGGCCGACGACGAGGACGAAGGATTCGCCCCATCCGGCGGGTAAGTGAAGCACCGGTAGAACCGGAAGATGAGGAAGAGCGGCGAGCAGAGGTAGAAGAGAAGCCGGAGGCTAGGAACCCGGTGAACCGCCATGGATGATCCCGATCTCCACCAGCCCTCCCGCCCCCCAATATATCAAGTTCGGCGCACTGATCGGGCCACGAGACCAGAATGGCGGGCGACAGCGACGGCATGCGCGTTCGGTCAGCGAACCGCATAAGCGAGTGCTGCCGAAAGGGCGCGCAGGAAGGAGGGCAAGGGGTCGGTGGTGGCATCGCGGGCACGCAGTTACTGTGGAGGAAGAGATGGGGGCCGAACCTTGGGCACGGAAGGTGTTTGTCGGTATGCGCGAAAGAGGGAGGTTGGGAGCCTAACGGCCAGTAGTGAAGAGTTGGGCGTTGGGGCCTGGGGGCGGGTCAGGAGGGACAAAGCGGCGGGCGACTCTCGCCCTCTCAGCGTAGCGCACATGGGAGGGGAAGGAGGAGGAGGAGGAGGAGGAGGAGAAGGGCGAAAAAGAGGAGCGAGGGTTAGGTTTTGGGGTGGGGAGAGCGTGTCGAGCACTTGGGTTTGGCGGCATGGATGAGGTTCGGCGGAGGACGAGGGAGGAGACGAGGGAAGGAGCGTTCAGAATCAAATTCCCCTCACGTGATACGCACGAGATTTAAAAATTAGTGCTTTGTCATAAACTTTATATTTATGAATTAGTGACGCGGCACGATAGGAAGGGGGCCTATGACGTGGAAATAAATAAAAAAGAAAAAAAAAGCTGACGTCATTAAATCTCACACGTGCCCTTTATTAGGGCGTTTGTAGGGCCCGGATGTTGATCCAATCCATCGCTAGGCTATTTTGCCAACATATCTTCACCGCTCTTTCTCCTGACCCGTGCCGCGGCCGCGGGACTCCTGCTTACTCTCGCCGCCGTGTCCTTAAGCCGAGCGGCTGCTGCTTAATGTAACCCCGAATGGAGCTCTCAGCATTCCCGTCTCGCCTTAAGGCCATCTTCTTCCCATCTCTCTTCTCAACCTACGCCCCCACGCAAACCCTCGCTCCTCTCACTCTTCCTGTCCGCCGCCTCTCCCTATTCCGCCCTCGCCGCCCCCTCCTCTCCCTCTCCGGCCGCGATCGCCTGCTCAAGCCCCTCTCCTCCCTCTCCTCAGATCCGGAGCTCGATGTTCTTCCCCAGGAGGCGCAGCCCGAACCGTCCTCCGAGGAGGACGGGTACCAGGACCACCTCCTGCAGATTCAGAAGGAAGAGCAGGGCCGCTTTATCGCCGTGAAGGCCTACTTCTTGTGCACCAGGTTTCCTATCCCCTTCTCTTTGAATTGTGCTTTGCTTTTGGTTTAGGGGTTTATTTTTCGTTTCCTTACGATCGCGGCGCTATGGTGGTGGATTGGTTCGCAGTATTGACTTGAGGAGCTTGCAGGCTCAGAATGCGTTCAACGTCATTCCCCCTACCTCCCGTGCCACCAACTACGTTGTGCTTAGATACGACGATCCTCATGTAATTCGTTGTTTTTACGTAACTTATTTCTTTGTTATTCCGTATCATGGTACATTTTTAATTATATTAGACCATTTGCTACAGTAGATATAGATATTTGATCTATTCTTTATATGGTCGACTATGCAAATAGTGGTAGTTTATACGAGTTGAGGTCAATTGTAACTTCTATTGTTTGGTTCATATGTGGTGTTCTTGTTGTTTGAATATTGTAAGACGTTAGAATGAGAATCTTTGTGGTTGTCATTAGTTGAGTTGGATGATGTCTTTAAACTCAAAAGCAATGGTATATTTGGCATTCTATATAACACACCTGATGGATCTTTACATGAATTTTTTTAATCAGAATGAGGAACTTTAATTGCTGATGCAATGGTATAAAAGGATCCCCTTATCTTAAATCATAATGCTTTGTAATGATTCCATCAGTTGAAAAAGCTGAATTTATTATATTATGTCTGTATGTCATCAGAACCATGGTTGAAGAGATCATAAAATTTCCTTATAATTTATGAATATCAGAATAATTGTTTATTGCATCATATACCGCAAAGATTAATAATGCTTTTCACATTTCAGGCCATGGAGGCTGGTTTTCTGAGTGAGAGTGTTTGTCAGTATATGGTAGTTTTTCATTATGGCTCTGTTGTGTTGTTTAATGTTTCCGACTGTGAAGCTGATGGATATCTGAAGATTGTTGAAAAGCATGCATCTGGTCTGTTACCAGAGATGAGGAAGGATGGTACACGTGCCAAATGTTGCCTTTAATTTTCTTTCATTTGTTAAAATAGCTATTAGCTGTACACTTTTGTAAATTAAACGAAATAACTTAATGATTGCTGATTGATTCTTAAATCAATAGAAACTTGCTAGATCCTTAGAGCCATGTACAAATGTTTGGCATGATGAAGTATAGCGGTGGTTCATTTAGAATGTGATACGAATTATCGTGCAAAGCACGCCCAATTAGAAGAAACAAGACACTAGACAAGACTCAACTCTAACCCTATGCCCTTATTTATAGACTCTTACTACTTAGCGGACCGGGTATGACAAACCAACCCGGATTCACTTTATGAATAACCACTAAAACTATTGGGCCCGTAACAGAATGTCTGACATATTCAGCCTTCTAGTTGTTGCAATACTTATCTAGTTAAAATTCAGTATGTGGCAGTATCCAATATGGATCATATGAAAACAGAATGATTAATTGACGTAGTTTTAGTTAGATGCTTAGTTGATCCATTCAAGTTGTTATCAATTCTCAACAAGTAGTGAATCTATATTTATGCTAGACTTATCTCAGATTGCATTTAGATTAAATACTTAAATATCAGAAGGATGTGCTTTTGGAATATTCATACATGAAATGTCAACTTTATGTATTGGAAGAATGCTGATGGCAGGGCAGTAGAACTCTGGGAACTAGGTTAAAAAAAGCTGTGGGCTAGAGTCTCTGTCTGGGTTAGAAGTTGAAGTCAATCTACTTTTGAATGAATTCATGTGCACCAAAAGAAAGTTAGCTGTTTCTAAGTTTGGAAATTCTTCTCTGAATTAGAAGAACTAGATCAATCTAATTGGATGGCTTGTTAATGTCATGCAAGTAGGAATGGAAATGGGTTTGGGTACCTGTACTTGAACCCAATTCGACTTTAAACCTCATACCCAAACATGACTCACTTGCGGTATTTAAATGGGTATCCAATTAAATAAAAAATTAATTTTTATTTTAAAGTATTTTATAAAATATAATATTTTTATATTTTTTATTTATTTTTAAAAGCAACTATCAATTATCGGGTACTCACACCTATAAACCCAAACCGACCTGCCAAGCCCAAACTCATCCCATTTGGCTAATAAGAAACCTGAACCCACCAAAAGCGCTAGTCGATCCTCAATTGTGTTGGGTTAAATTGCCATCCTACAGGCGACTCGCCTGAAGAGGATTCTTGAGTTGAATTTGATTTTATTATATTTATCAGTTTGGACTTTGGAACAAATTTTTTGTGGCATATAATTGGTGGGATGTCTGGATTTGTATGGGTTTGGTTGGCTGGTTTTCTTTCCTGCTTCTAATAACTACTTATTTACAAGCATATGTAACTCTGTTTATCTGAACTGGTGCATTGATATCTAGTTGGGTGGTGTTTGGTGTATCTTTGTTTGATTACTAAATCATTCTTCATTTTAAACTGGTTAAAAATTTAAAATTGTATTAATGGATCATAGTATGAAGAAATCTGATTGCACACAGTTTTATTTTCCAACAAATAGAAACGTTACTTTGTCTCTCAAGTTTTTTCTGTTTCCACCTGTTTCTTCTATTTGTTACCTTTCCCCCCTTTCACTAGTGCACAAGAGTTGACCTTTTATGTATCCTTTGATGTATCTACTATTTGAATTCTATGAGGCACACACTGTCAGACTAGAACCAGTACCGTGTGAAGTTCTACAGAGGGTATAGGTATTGTTTGGAGGAATCATGTTCAGCGTAGAGGGAAGCCAACATCTGATTTAGGTATTTAGATCATAGTAAGGATATAGCACTCTTGTACTGGTTGAACGAATCTTGTAGAAATTCAGAGTTACTAGAACTAAAAATCCGTTGCCTTGACTTCTAGTTCCAGCGCAGATTAATGTTTTTCTCTCTTGCTTTGACTAACTCATTTTTCCATCTACAGTTGTATTTAAGGAATTCATTGTGTACCTATATACTGTAATCATTGTTTTCGTGTAGTAACGCTTTTTGTCTTACTGGAGAGACATATAACTGAACTATATTTAGCATAGTAGCTGGACGGAAATGAAAACATTAGCTATCATTTTAGATCAAGTAAAACTTGATAATTGATGTGATCTCATTTTTGTTTAATTTGATAAATAGATTATATCTTATTTTTTTCTGATGGTGGTTTGAATTATTTGAATTTAGATTATGCTGTAGTTGAAAAACCAACCTTGGAGACTTGGATGCAAGGTGGACTTGACTACATAGCGCTGAAGACTTTGAATATAGATTGTATTCGCACCATTGGAAGCGTTCTTGGTCAAAGCATCGCTTTAGATTACTACATCCGGCAAGTATGTTGTAAAATGTTTATCAGATTATGAATTTTATTGTGGGAAACTGATGGCTACTTACACCTTTTTTAGGTTGATGTAATGGTAGCAGAGTTCACAGACATCAATCGCAGCTTGGAGAAAACAGGAAACTTCACCATGAAAAGGAAAAAGCTGTTTCAATTAGTTGGGAAAGCAAATTCTAATCTTGCTGATGTCATTCTTAAACTTGGGCTTTTTGAGAGGTAATTTTGATGTTGCGATGATTGGTTGGTCTGGACTTAGTATTCCACATTGTTGATACACACTTAAATGTAGCTCTTTGGAGTTGGGATTTAAAATGGCCTTGGAAATTGGATCTATAGAAATTCCATTCTGCTTTCATAAGTGTATCTCTTTGACTTAGGTCTAGATGTTTTGGATCAAAATGATAGTTCTATTGTTGTGTGTAAACGTGGAGTATATTGATTGGACTGTATTTTATCTATAGATTGTTATAAAATGGGTCCACTGTCCAGTATTTGCACGTTTGAATTGTATTTGCATTCATTAATTTAGTTGATCTAGGTTATGCAACATTTGTGTTAGAAAATTGTTGGATGATTGAAGAGCTGTGGTTCCTGAGTCTGCTTTGATATTGCAGGTCAGATATTGCTTGGAAGAATGCCAACTATGCTCAAATATGGGAATATCTCCGGGATGAATATGAGCTAACACAAAGATTTGGAAATCTTGATTTCAAGTTGAAGTTTGTTGAGGTAGACACTGGATTTACCATTATTTATTTAATTTACTCTTGATTTGTACAGATTGTTGAAATTTCTGTGTTACTCCTCTGCAGCATAATATTGGCTTCTTCCAGGAAATTCTTCAGTACAGAAAGTATATTTTTCTAGAGTGGCTAATCATATTATTGATTTCTGTGGAGATCCTCATTTCTCTGTACAACATTTTTTTTCATCCAACACCATCACTTCTCCCACAAAAAGCAAGCACCCCAAAAATTAGTCAAGAAGGATCTGTTGACTGTGATGGTTGTTAGCTTTATGAATACTGGTGATTCTGTTTTAGAATCAAATGTTTTATATTATTTCCTCAGTTGTTTCTGTAAAGTTGCTATGAAGTATATGGTAAGATTAAATTTGCCTCTTTCTTACATCATACAACCACCTGGTTTTTCCAGATGAAGATTCTAGGGTCGGTGTAACAACTAGATAGTGCCATCCAGAACTTATAGTCAGGTAATCGAGAATTGCAAGTTAGACTATTGTTGTTTCAAATTATAATCAGGTACTTGGGGATGGTATATGTGCTGCTACTATTGCTGTAAACAGAAGTGGAGGCTTTGTTAAGTGGTTGACTGGTTCCTTTCCTCTTGTCATTCCACAAAATGAACCAAACAATAAAGCACCAAATGTTGCTAAAATTCATTTGTCACTAAAATAGCCATTTTGCAATTAAATGTACTTAACAACAATTTATTTTATATTTTATAACAATTTGTTGTTTCATTTTAAATTTCAGCGTCATAGCAAGAATGACCAATGAGATTTGTACATAGAAATTTTAATGTAGTTACACGTATGACATGTTCAATTCTATTTTTTTAACGAACTTGATTGTTTCTATGTAATTATTTTATTGTTTTTAAACTTTTGAAATTGTATTGATCGATTTAATAATAAGTTTTCAAATAATAAGTTTTCAAAATGAAGTGGAGGCTTTGAACTTGATTGTACATAATAAGTTTTCAAATAATTTAATTTTTACAAAAAAAAATCAACACTAAAAAATTATCAAAGACGAACTTAAATTTTTCAATCTTCCATATGTACTTGAAAATATTTAGATATTCTACTTTGTAATATGATATTTATAAATTTTTCTTATTTTCTTATTTTTTTTAAGCTTTTAACCATCATCAATGATTCCTGTAATTGATCGATTTCTTATCAGAAGCTTTTGAACACATCATTGACTCTTGCTAGTGATTTTTAATTAATGTCTCTGAAGTAAAAAAGAAAAAAGCTAAAATACAATAATTAATATATTGTACCGAATTTAAAAGGATAATAATAATTTTTTTCTTTTTTTTACTTGGGCAAGTGAAATAATGAAGGCAAGTTAAGCAATAATATTTGGTTTCGTTCATTATGGATATAGTTAAAACGAGATGAAAATTTAATGTAGTTCCAAGTATGACATTAAATTGAAAACCCAATCTTCTCCTCTGCACTGGTTCTAAATTTTCATGTACAGCAACTCCAAGTTAAGCAGCAACATATGAGAGAAGTTACCTAAGACTAGAGATCTTGTATTTTAGTTAGCTTAATTGCCAACAATTTTTGCTAGTATTATTTAATGCATCTGTAGGATATCTTGCATCAAATACTTTTTGCAAGTTCGATGTAATATAGCAAGTTACAGTATGTGATGCTGAAGAATGAGAGCTAGACTGTATAAATGTGATTTGAGGATCATGTCAATTGATTTGCTCAAGGATTTTCTTGACATTGCAAGAGCAGTAACTTGAGCGATTCTGAATATTTACATTATGATAAATGAATTATGCTGAAGCATTCCAACTAGCTGGTGAGCAATCTTTGCATCATTCCACCAGCGCTTTATCTTGTCTTGCCGTCATTTACAGCTTCGTATTACATCTGAAACTTCAACAATCTTCTTACTGTCATGCTTGCTTTTTCTTTTCACATCTTGCTTGCTTGTCAGCGCAGATGATGACTTGATCTGAAACTTCTGATACTCGGAGCAACAAAAAAATGTGCCTTATCATTCATAGTAACACAACATTAAGCAATTAATATCATTCCATGTGGTGTTTCTATGTTCAGTAAAGAATCCAGATCAAGATTCTCCTCATCATCTTAATGTTGTCATTTTTCATTTAGGAAAGCTATCAACAGGATGAAGTGCTCTATAAAATTGCATAGTGTCTACCTTTTTGAGTAAGTCATCATTTTGCTTCTCCAGTTCAGAAACTTGTTCCTGAGTCATCCCAAACCACTCATCAATCCAAGCAAAACAAAGCTTGTGAAATTCAAAAATAAGTGCTCTTTCACTCTGCAGAGAGATAATCAAGATGAGGCAACAAATCAAAATTTTCAGATAGGTTTGTAAATCTCTTTGTTGGAAGATACAGGTCTTTACATTTCAAATAAATTGATGAATGTTCAGTTAAAAACAGAACTTTTAATTTTTAGCAAAAGGTAAAGAAGTCAATGTCTAATATAATAAACTTGGATGACTGCCATTCTATTTCTTAAGCTATAATTGAGATATTTGAGCCTGAACATACCGTAATGATAGCTTCCTCTAAACAAGAGCCAAACCCCCAAATAGGAGCATCCATGATAACCAATTTGTATGTTGTCATTACTGGTTGACAAACAGCCTACATAAAGAACACTATCAAAATATGCATCAAACACTATGCTAATTTTGTCATTGAGAACCAATGACATAGCAGATTGTATCCTCTTGTTTCAGATTGTTTTGCCTCTTTTCTTATAGAAAGTTGTTACCATGTACTGTGATGTAAATGTTCATTCAATATATTCATTGTTTATATGAATCTTAAGAGTTGAATTCAGGCTATTTCATAAACATTTCAGTGGATGCAAGGAGTGGAAAGAGGAAGCTCTTTGAGAAGGTATGTTGACATTGCTTTCAGTAAGCTTGAGGATAAGCTGAATCATATATATATGTGGATGAATTCATATCATGTGTTGATGATTGACAACACCTTTGTCGATATTTGAAGTGAAACTAAAGAGACTCATTTTGACGTTGGGGCCATCAAGTGTAAGACCAGAGATCTTTATAAAATCCTCTTTACCTGCCATCCTCTCAAAAGGGGACCTCGAGCAGTCTTGTGTGACTTGAACTCAGACAAATCTAGTTTTGCAGTACCCAGAATCTTGCTCCAGTAGTCTTTTGATTTGGAAGCTATGTCAATTATTTCCACTCTTCTTTCAGCCAGTAGTTCTTTGCTCAAGCCATGAACCTGTTTGTCACACAAAATTCTTTTCAGAAAACCAAACCCTCTCAGTATCTACTATACTGCTTTTGACACTTTTTCTTGGATAGTCAAAAGCTGGATGTTTGATTGAAAAGAAATGTTTTATCTTACATTCTCAGAACCTCCGTTATCCTCCTTGTTCACAGTATCAATTGTCAGGGAGCATTGCTTAAAATGTGGGCACTGCTGTGATGAAGTTTGAACTCATGTTATTTCCTTTGTGTTATTTTGTTATAAATAATTGAAAGACATTTATTTACCTTGATGACTGGATTGTGTGATGTTCGTGTACATGGAAATCCAAAATGAACAATTTAAGCTCATATAAAAGTAAATGTATACTTGTGAAAACAAAAGTGAACTTCATGAACCTGTTTTGCTTTTGGGGAATGCAGTCCAAGATTCCTCTAGTAAAGTTAGGGCCTTTGGGGTAAAAGTTTTTAGCCATGGAGGGATTTTGCTGCATATTAATTATCAATTGTGATGATCAAAGATTGTATATAGATGTATGTATATATACTGACTCACCTTTCTAGATGATAAACCTTAGATGTGTAATGCCCTTTCCCCAGCACTTCATCCTCAAAAGGTGTGCTCTGCAATGTTTCCACCCCTTCCTTACTGGTAGTGATCTGCTGCTTCATCTTCATGGCGGTGTACATAGCAGCAACCTCATACTGCATGAGCGAATCGTCTTGAGGATTTAATCTGCAATTGACTACACAGACAAGAAGAGAAGTTTTGCTCTTACCTCTTCCAGTGACATGGGCATCACAACTCGGCTAGAGAAAAAGAAGTCAAGGAGAGGCGACATGAATGAGCAAAAAATCAAACACACAACAGGCATCAAGAAAGGATACAATTCTCTGATCTGAACCATGCTTGGCGAAGCTGAAAACCTTTGGCTCTTGAGCGGCACTGGTACAATGGAATTCCCTCTTCTCCAAACTCCTTCAACCTTCTCCTATTTGTTTCACCAAACTCGGCTTACTTTGCTTGGCAGCTCTCCCGACCAAAGGGACAATGAATCAGGGCCGTCGGTTGGGGATCACGTGAGTGATCTGAAATTTGTGGTGCAAGGATGCTGCTCCAACCGTCCAACGCACGCGGCCAGCAGCGAGAAAGAAGGTTCGGGTGGTGATGGGTGAGGTGGCGACGGTGGTGGCGGCACTTTTTTGGTTAATTGCATGAAAGTCTACGGCATCGAAGGGATAATATGGCATTGTGCTTGACAAAGATACCAAGGGATATACCAGCGCACAGAGGATTAAAATGTCAAAGGATGCGAGTACCTAATGGTCAACGACTCGACTGACCATCTTGAGATGTCCAACCGAGACTCTCCGAGTTAGGAGATTGCTTTTGCATGCTCTATGAGTTTGGTGTGATTCAGTCCGCCTGAAAACTTGGGGGGAGGTCGCTGCAGCTTGTGGTACGTGGGGAGGAAAGAGGTCACTGACGAAGGGGAGTTTGAAGCAAAGGTCCGTCGGTAGGGCCTGTAGAGAGGCAAGAGGAGATTCACAATAAAGTGAATTGAAAGATATCAGAAACGTGAAAGATGATAGTTGCTGATTTGGGGAGTTCAATGAGAACCACAAGCAACATCCTAAAACACTTCGTTGTTGAAATTTGCTATTGTTTGTGCTCATGTTACTTGTTGTCTATTGGCAACACAAATGCAACTAAGTAAATTTAATATTAGTATTGGTGATGATTATTTAGTTATTAGTAATAATTTTTTTAAAAATTTAATTAATCACTAAATTTATTGGTATAAATGCTAAATCAATATAATTTAAAAAAAGCAATTTCAATGTATTTTTATAGATAAAAAAGTCTAAATAAAAAATCGGTAATTTACTGATAAATTCGATTCAGTAAATATCATTATTTTTTTTTGTAAAAAAAAATCAGGTTGGTGTTAGTAATTAAAAATTTAGTAAAAAAAGTTAATAAATTTTATTTAATAAATTCGGTAATCAATTTTGATAACATGTGACCTTTGCCTTTGCCTCCACCCTCCGCCGTCCGCCCAAGGCAATAAATCAACCGATCCGCCGCCTTCTTCGCTGCCACCAATCCAATCAGCTTCGGTGGCCGACATACGCCCACCGCGAAGCCCCGAATCCCGCTTCCAGCTCCCTTGATCCTGCGTTCAGCCACCCATCTGCCGCCGCGTGGCAGGCAAGTGGTTAACGGATCCAAGTATCTTTAAGCCGACACAGCTCGGTTTTATTACCTCTCTTGCTGTCCCATGAAATTCCACCATCTGTTCGATTGGTCATCCAAGTGGGTCCGAATCTGTCCCGTGAGTAATGTAACATATTAGCCTATGATGAGACAGTGTCTGTGAACGTTATGTGTAGGCGTAATAGTTATTTCGCTTACCTGGCACTCTAGGTCCCCGGAGAGGGAAAAAATGGGCGCTCGCCTCACTCTCTCTATAGTCGCAGCTCTTCCTCTCTACCTCTCGCGAGCTTGCTGTAGCGCGCCTATTGTGGAGGGTCGAGGGCGATCGGGAGATTGATTGCAACAGATCAGATCTCTCTCAATGTACTACTCCTTGCTAGTTCCTATCGTTGTTTCTCTTTCCAGATTTGTTCTGTTTATACTTTCTTTTTCTTTAGCCGCGAAAATTTTAGTAAAAGTTCTTTCTTCAGTGGAAGAACATTCTTTTTTGGGAAATTTCAGAGTTTGCATTTGCATTGATCCAATCAGATCTTGTGCGGTTGATCCCTCAGTTTTCTTAAGATAGTTCGCCATTCACTTGCCTATGTTGTTGTGGATCCTGGTTCCTGAATAGGTTTTTGTACTATTTGTTGGACTAATCATACAGAATAAGAAGAACGAGAAGATGGGGAAGCGAGCGAAGTGGTTCGGCGCGGTGAAGAAGGTCTTCAGCCCTGAATCGAAGGAAAAAAAGGAAGAGGTCTAGATTTCGCACCGCTCTGGCCTAAGCTGCTCCTTGTTTCAAAATGTGTAATATGTGAATCTTATTTTCTCAGAGATTGAAGAAGAAATTGGGATCTGGACCGTCCCAAAATCCAGAAGCATTTGCTTCCGACTCTATTGCAAATGATGTTGGCGAGGCTGCTCCTCATCCTCCTACTCTGCCTCATCCAGATGAGGATAGAGTGGTGGAGGTTGAGAGTGAGATCAGCAGGCCTGCTCGCTCTGTACCTGTTGCCCCTACTGCTACAGCAGAACCTGCTATCACTGCGGCTGAAGTAAGAGAGGTCATTCACCTCACAACTGCAGCAAAGTTCCCCGGAAAGAGCAGAGAAGAGATTGCTGCAATCAAGATCCAGACTGCCTTTCGCGGCCACCTTGTAAGTGAACTCAATCATTTTTGCATAGAACTGAAATTATTGGAAGGGTAAACTATAATTTGCTCATCCGTGATAGTGCATTCTTAAATCATATTTCATATTAATTTTTTATCGATTTTCTCGCTTGTGTTTAATAGAGTGATCAGCTCACCTTTATAGATTATTTTTAAAAACTAATAGGGTGGTGGTTGTGCTGATGAGGTTTGGTGAAGTGATTACTTTTTGTGTCGGCCAACAGAAGCATGATCTTAACCACTTTTGACTGAACTATTTAACCAAAAGGAAAATATTTTACGATATATTGCGACCAAATGCATATGTATGCAGGGAGTGAAGCTAGTTTCTTGAACGCGAGAAGAACGCTTTTTTCTTTAAAATCAATTATATTAGCAGTTGATACAACTGTGCTTTCAACCTCTCCATTATTTTATGATGCTAGACTACCTTGTTTGTTTGACTTAGTGGAGGAAATATTAAATGTCGTAGTATCATGATTATGATTTATCGAACAGCAAGGGAACTTGCTTTTGTGCAAGTGTATGGCAAATTCAAAATTTTCTTACGATCCTGTCTGGATTGTAGTCAATCTTTTTGTTTTAAAAACTAGCAGATTTTGCATTGTTATTATTTATCATCGAAATCTTTCAGCTTCTATATTTCTTGGTCCCATTAGAGGAGTCATTTTTTAAGGAGAATCTTCTTATAAATTTTAAGAAATTCTACATGTCGGCCCTTAGAGTAAAGTAGGTACTATAGTACATTCAAAATCTATAGATCAAAATTTTCTCTTGGCCTAAAACAATAGGCTCCCCTAAGACTTTTAGATAGACCGGCTCCTTAAAATTTTTTTCGCCATTAGAGAAGCACCATAAGTTTGCGATTGTAGTCTGGATAAACTATAAAGGAAATAGTTGCCAACTAGTGCCTTCTAATTTTGACAAACCTACTTATTGCTCTGCTTAAACTATTTTGGCGCCCCTTGTTTCTACTTACGCATAGACAAGTTGATGCCTTCAGATGCATTCAAAAGATTCGGAGTATGAATTCGTATATTTAATTCTCTGTCAGGAGATCTTCAATCTTCTTCTCTAATTATTATCCTGATCTCTCCACGTGCGAGCATCTACTTCTCGAGAAAAATGTGTTACTGCATAGGCGTACACAGGTAGTTCTGCAGAGACCAAGAATATTATCAAATATATCTCATCAGCCACTTTTCCTGCATTCAATTGATCTGATCAAGTTCAGTACCTTTCTGAGTTCATAAATTTGTGCCATTTGGTAGCCCTGGTGAACTTTTGAAAATTACTAGGCATATATGTGCTTGAATTTCTGCCATTTGGAAACCCTGGTGAACTTTTGAAAATTACTAGGTATATATGTGCTTGAATTCAGATGCAATTTGGAATCTGCAACCACATTTTCTATCATCTGTTGTAAAGAGTATTCTTTCCAAAATTAACTGTTTTGTTATTTCTTTTCTTGAATTATTAAGTTCTTGAGTGACTACCAATGTTTGCGTTCTTGTATTAAAGGCACGGAGAGCTTTGCGGGCCTTAAGAGGTTTGGTTAGGTTGAAATCACTGGTTGATGGTAACACTGTTAAGCGTCAAGCCACAACCACATTAAAATGCATGCAAACACTAGCGAGGGTTCAATCACAGATTCGTGCAAGGAGAATTAGGATGCTAGAGGAAAATCAGGCTCTTCAGCGACAAATGCTTCTTAAACATGAAAGAGAGCTTGAGAGTTTGAAGGTAAACGTTTACATCCGATCTTCGTATCTTTGCTTTTGTTTTGACATGATCAACAAAAAAATAATAATAAATTCTGCAAATTATCGCTGAGATATTCTTAGATTTTCAGGAAATTTTTCTTGCTACACCCTAGTTCCAACAATATGTGCATGCCCTCATCTCCCGAATACATATAATATAAAGCAAACAAAAAATTTCATAGTAATTCAAAGTACAACAGTAATACGAATATCCCTTTGTCTCGAAGAACTTATCATAAAACTCATATTTCATCAATTATACAGCGGGCATAATAAGATATGATCACATGAAAGAATAAAGATAGGATATCAGCACATACATCTAAATCAAGGAGTTAAGTTTTAATTGATTAGATTAAATATTTCATATAAAACACTTAATAAGATGTTAGGATACGGTTAATTTGTAATTATCAAAAGAATAATAAAATAAGGAATAAAAATTTTTCACTATCATAAAGCCAAAAAAATCAAGGATATAAAATAAGGTTTGAAAAACCAATTTAGTCTCGGCGTAGTTTGCTCAAGTGATGTCAACACAATGCTATAGTGAAATCGGCTGTACTAACATGGAGCTATAGTATATCGAACTAAGACAAATCAAAAATTTCACTCTATTTGGACCAAAATTTTAAAACTTGTATAAAATATGAAATTTTAAAAATAAATGCATTTCTAAAAAGAATCTCATAAATAACTTTAAAAAAATGAGCACTCTTAATTATTATATTTATAAAAGATTAGAATTTTTTTATTTTAGCATCTATTGAAGTAAGACGTTTGTTTGGAAATTTTAACTAGGTCATTGTAATTCTATCTAAATTTAGTAGGATTTTAAATTTTTTTGAATTTATAAATTACTTTTCTAAAATATGCAAGATGAAGTCACCTAGGCTAGGTGCAACACTTATCTAGTTGAAACTGTTGATTTTTTAAAGTGATGCTTCGCTTTACTCGAAGACTTATTGTCGGTTCAACTTGTTTGGTTATCTTGTTTTATTTATGATTAGTCTATTTAAGGCTTTGTAATGATAGCAAAGATTAGTTGTATTAAGGCTGTCAAAGGGTGTCTATCAAAGGAGGTGTCCTTCTGTCAAAGGACGTGTCCTTCTGTCAAAGGACGTGTCCTTCTGTACATTGTGTATATATAGTGAAATAGACATAGATCTAATAATGTACGTAGAGGAAGTTTTTCTTTAGTAAAAATCCTTCTTGAGTGTTCTTTGACTACACGGTGTTATAGCTCCTGTCGGTCTCGATTTCTTTACATGGTATCAGAGCATTGGTGAAGTTCGTGAGGAAGGTCAATACACTCTGAGATATAGAAGGTGGTGGTCGTGTAGCTGGACTTGGTTTGGAGTTGTTAAACCAGTCAAACTACCGGATATGGAAAACTTGTCTGGAATCGTACTTGGTCGGAGAAGATATGTGGGATGTCGTCGCGGATGGCGGTGTCGTGGCTCCGGCGAACGTCCCTACGAACGCAGAGGCGTTGAAGAGGTGGAAGCAGTTGAATGCAAAGGCAGAGTTTGTGTTGAAGAGGTCTATCTCACACGGATTGTTCGAGCATATAATTGATTATGGGTCTACTTGTGAGATCTGGCAAACACTCGGTCGTCTTTTCAATAAAAGGAACGAGGCTCGTTTGCAGATGCTCGAGAATGAGCTAGCAGCTGCGAAGCAAGTGGGTATTTCGATTTCAGAGTATTTTCTTAAAGTAAAAAATTTATGTTCGGAAATTTCTCTTTTAAATCCTGAAGAGCGAATCTCAGAAGCTCGGACACGGACAAAGAGATACATCATTCGGGGCCTTTTACCTACACGCCTTTCATCACTTCGATTCAAGGATGGACACAACAACCATCTCTTGAAGAACTGGAAAATCTCTTGTCGTCTCAAGAGTCGTTGGCTTTACAAATGGCCGGAACCAACATCAAAGAAGAATCTACGAGCGCCTTATTTGTAAAGAAGGGGGGCGCTTATAGAGGAAAAGAGAAAATAGATGGGGAGGCGTCGGAACATTCAAACGTACCTAAGAAGGCATTCAAGTGTTATAGATGCGGAAAGGTTGGGCACATCAGAAAAAATTGCCGAGTTAAACTTAAGGCTGGAAATTTCGCGAGTTCTTCTGATGGTGGCAAGAAGTTCGACCAACAACCGGGGGAAGATTGGAATGCTTGTCTTCATGTCGACTTAACAAACTCGGAAGGTGAACAAGCGGCTGGAAAAATAACTCAGGAGACGTGCTTAGCGGCTGAGGGAACATCTCGCAGAAAATAACCGATCAACAAGGATTGGATTGTCGACTCGGGTTGCGGTCATCACATTACTGGAGACGATTCAATCTTCTCCTCTTCTCATGTTCACGACAGCGGAAGTGGGATTGTTATTGCGAATAACACGGTTCATAAAATTTAGCAGGAAGGAACTGTGATAATCGGCAACAACCATGAGAATTCAATAAAGCTTAATAGCGTGTACCACGTATCCGGAATACGGAAATATTTATTCTCCATGGCGAACGCGGTGGATGCTGGAAATTTCGTTCTCTTCGGACCAGAAGATGTAAAGTTCCTTCGGAATGTTAAGAAAATTAAGGCAGATGTCGTTCATACAGGTACGCGGGTGAATGATCTATTTGTTTTATCTGCATCGAATTCTTATATTGAGAAGATGAATAGCAACAACACGACGTCATTGTGGCATGCGAGGCTTGGTCATCTTAATATGGCTAAGCTAAAAGTTATGGTTCAAAAGAAATTAGTTGATGGGTTGCCCAAAGTGTTGAAATTCGAGAATGAAGGTGTATGTCAAGGCTGTCAATTTGGAAAGGCTCATAGACTTCCTTTCGACAACTCAATCTCGAGAAGTAAAACTCCCTTGGATCGAATTCACAGTGATTTAATGGGTCCAACTCGAACTGCCTCGTACTCAAGATGCAACTACATGCTATTGTTTGTTGATGATTTTTCGCGATATACGTGGGTCTATTTCATGAAGGATAAATTAGAAGTGTTTTCCAAGTTCCTTGAGTTTAAGGAGACTATGGAAGGAGAACAAGGAAGGAAGATCCGAATTTTGCGGATGGACAACGGAGGAGAGTTTTGTTCAAACGAATTTAACTTATTTTGCAGGAAGAATGAAATCAAGAGGGAACTATCTTGCTCAGAGACTCCGCAACAAAATGGAATTGCGGAGAGGAAGATCCGACATTTTGTAGAGACATGTAAGTCTTGGTTGCATATGAAGAACTTGCCAAGACAGTTGTGGGCTGAA
This sequence comes from Costus lasius, assembly GCA_027563935.2. NCBI lineage: Eukaryota > Viridiplantae > Streptophyta > Magnoliopsida > Zingiberales > Costaceae > Costus > Costus lasius. Next base: position 42,476,102 of record CM050447.1, on the reverse strand, counting down.
GGCATGAAGTGTGCTGCCCACGTGATCAATCGAGTTCCTCTCAGCCCAAATAATCTTCGGTCGCCATTCAAGATGATGTATGGACTCAAGCCAAATGTTAAGTATTTTCGCGTGTTCAGCTCTATTTGTTATGTCCATGTTCCTGATTCGAGGAGAAGCAAGCTGGATGCTAAGGCTGTGAAGTGTATTTTCGTCGGCTATGACGAGAGAAGGAAAGGTTGGCCGTGTATGGACCCGTCAACACATAAGTATGTGGTGTCTCGAGATATTGTCTTTGATGAGATCACATCTTATTACTCCAAGGATGAAGAAGACAATGTGCGCGCAACCTTGCCAGTGTCACTCTCGCCAGTTGTATCGTTGAGGGTAGATCATAGCGAGAGGGGGAGCTCAGACTCGTCTCGAGAGGATTCGCTCGAGGAGGAAACAGATAGCCAACGATTGGATGAGAGTTCTTTTTCACATCAGGCAGAGTCTTATGTAGAAGAAACTAGAAACCGGCGTCCAAGGAGGAACATAGTTAAGCCCTCTCGATTTCGAGATGAGAATTTTGTAACAACTTTTTCTTGCTTCATAGCAAATCCTGTAGATGATGAAGAACCCTCTTCCTATGATGAAGTGAAAGGAGCTAAGGAGTGGGAAGACGCGATGAAGGCGGAGATGGTCGCTCTCGAGAAGAATCAGACTTGGGATCTTGTCCCAAAGCCCTCTGGCACTTAGCCTGTCTCTTGTAAGTGGGTATATCGAATCAAGAGAAAGACTGACGGAAGTGTTGATCGATACAAGGCTAGGTTAGTTGCTCAAGGTTTCTCGCAGAAATATGAAGAGGATTATGAGGAGACTTTCAGTCCTGTGGCGAAGATGACTTCAGTTCGCACAGTGTTAGCCTTGGCAGTTTGTTCTAACCGGAAATTATGGTAGCTAGACATTAAGAATGCCTTTCTGTATGGAGAGCTCTATCGCCCAATCTACATGGATCAACCGCCTAGGTTCGAGAACAAAGTTGGGGTTGATTCAGCGAACATCACTTTAAGGGTAAGTGTTGATTTTTTAAAGTGATGCTTCGCTTTACTCGAAGACTTATTGTCGGTTCAACTTGTTTGGTTATCTTGTTTTATTTATGATTAGTCTATTTAAGGCTTTGTAATGATAGCAAAGATTAGTTGTATTAAGGCTGTCAAAGGGTGTCTATCAAAGGAGGTGTCCTTTTGTCAAAGGACGTGTTCTTCTGTCAAAGGACGTGTCCTTCTGTACATTATGTATATATAGTGAAATAGATATAGATCTAATAATGTACGTAGAGAAAGTTTTTTTTAGTAAAAATCCTTCTTGAGTGTTCTTTGACTACACGGTGTTATAGATCCTGTCGGTCTCGATTTCTTTACAGAAACAAGATAGTTCAAATTTAAAGTCTGATGCAGGGTGACACAAAGGTTTTACAAGGATAATTTGAAAATAATTTTGGTAATAAATATGTATTTGAAAATCTATTACAAGCATGAGTATTAATTTTCTAATCAATAAGTAAGCAACTAATTTCACTAAATAAACAGTAAATTGCTCTATATTAAAAACTCACCTTGGATCATTTGAGATAGAAAGGATCAATGTTAAAATTTCTCAAAATTAGTAACTCACCGTGGATCACCTTCCCGATTTTCAATGTTCCAATAGCAGCAACTTACATGTTATCTTTTGATTATTAGACAACCACAGGTTACATGATAATTTATTATAATGCTTTACAAATTCCTTTTTATAATACTACTTCTAAAGAGAGATAGAGAGAAGAGGAGAGAAGGCTCTCGGTTGGAATCCACCAACTCTAATACTTTGGTTTAGTCCTAGGAAGGGATAGAAATGACAATATAGTATATAAGGTTTAATGAGCTGATTACTATCAACTTGGGCTTAAGATTGGGCTTAATATTGTATTTTTTTTAGAGGACAAAAACTAGGGAGAAAGAAATGTAGAGGAGGAAAGAAAAAAAAGGGAAGAAACAAAAATCATGTGCAATGCACATGATCACGAGGGACAAGAAATGCAGTGTGGAGAGGGGAGCAAGGGTGGCCGACAGCAGTGGAGCAGGGGCAGGAGGCAAGCTCACGGTGGTAAGCAGGCAAGGTGAGCTCACCGAGGCAGCCGGATGAGGCGAGCTCATGGCGGCAGGCATGGGTGAGCCAAGCTCATGACGGCAGGTTGGCAAGGCAAACTCACGACGGTAGGTTGGGGGCGAGGCGAGCTCGGGGCGGCAAGCGAGTGCAATGAGCTTGTAGAGAATGTCAGCGGTGAAGCAACAAGGCAGCGAGCAGCAAAGAGAGGGTGGAGAAAGGAAACAGTGCGAAGTGCGAGGGAAGAGTGTTTTCTCCCCGATTTGGAGAGAAGCAAAACTTGAGAACATTGGAACATTGGTTAGTTTTTTCCCTAATTTTCTTTCTCTCCAAATCAGTCTCTCCAAACAAAACAGCAAAAAAGTTATATTTCTTTCTCTTCTCTCCACTTTTATCCAAAAAAAAAATAGCCTAAATATTTTAATAAATTGGGTCATGTTGTACTCACCAAGTTAATAGGTTATTTTGCAAATTAAGTGAGTCATAACAAATTGTGTCAAAACAAACTTAGTCCGATAAGATTCCAATGGTGGAGCCACCGTTGGGCGGACCTCACAAGAACGAATGCAACCTTTTAATAAACAAACACAAATTAATTGATCATCTTAAATAAAGAAACGCAATACAAAATAGAGAGAAATAAGAAGAGGAGAGGAGAAAAGTCTCAATGATAACCATCATATTTGCAACTTAAAGTCTCAAATAGTACATACCTATACTATGCTACAGCAGTACCAAAGCTACAAGGATATCGGTACCATTTTGTACCGGTATGTGTCGCTGTATCTGGTGGTACCACCCAATTTTTTATTCTTTCTTTAAAAATACATGAATACATAGAATGCATTGGAATCTGATGGGAGGAACCCATAATGTCATACCGAAGGAGTGCCTTTGATTCCTCTTGGATCTTTTTAGAGCATGGCCTGGGTGTGCCTGGGCCTATAAATGAGTTGTCGCCTATATTATGGCTTGAACCGGCACTCAACCATCAAAACTCATAATGGACCTTGGCCTTGCTCACACCTAGTTCACGCACAACCCTAACTAGAATTTGTGCTTCATCTGCATGGAAGTGGGTTAGGTCACACCTAATGTTACACTCGACTATGGTCAACCAATACCTAGCTTCATCAAATAAACTTGGTTGGTGTCACTGAAAATCTAAATAAAATAAAATAATCTTATATAAAAGGCATAAAAATATAAAACGCAAACTTAATTAAATCTTAGCAAGATCAACATGCAATTGCTCAACAACTTATACAATAATTGGAACTATATTTTTTGGGAATAAATTCGAAGCAGGAAAAGTTCAATCCATGGAAGAATAAATATCGAAAGAAATTATTTTAAAACTTATATAATTACATGCAGCATTACTAAATCACATAAAGAATTGATATAAAATAATCATTGAATAAATCTCCAACTAGTTGACATGTCTTCACGACCATAGTTGCTAACTTATAATCTCTAGCGTAGAAATTTAGGTAAGGCGCGCTCTATGTAACCTACCTTTAACATCTAAGCAAAGACTTCTGTTGCCACCAACCTCCTAACTTTTGCGGAAAAAGTTGTGCATTAAATCAGGCAACCAAGTATTATATTAAATTAATTATGCAACTTAAGCAAATTAATATTGGAATATTCCATCTTCCCAAAAATTCTAGGCGTTAAATTTCTTGCAATGAGAATTTCTTGTTTGCCATTCAATTCTGTGAACGCACATCATGCACCAAATAATAGTAAAGCACTGCACAATATAAGCAATTTGAATCTTTTGCCTGCTAATTTTTCATTGAATAATAATAGATGGGAGAAGAATGGGATGACAGTTTGCAGACAAAGGAGCAAATTGAAGCAAGCTTATTGAACAAGCAAGAAGCTGCAATAAGAAGAGAAAGAGCCTTGGCTTATGCATTTACTCATCAGGTATTTCAGCTAAGCCATGCTGCCATTGTGCCCTTTAAATAGAAGTTTAAAATCACTAATCTAGTTGTCTCTACTGATCAATGACATACTTCATCAAGCACACTTTTATTTCCTTAATCTTCTTGCACTTAATTCTCCACTACGGTCTCTACGTCCGTCAATAAAAAACCTGTAGAATGGATTATTAAATTCTTCAGTCTCTCGCAAATTATTTTTTAACAGTGGAAGAGCTCCTCAAAATCAGTGAAGCCGATGCTTATGGATCCAAACAATCTGCAATGGGGTTGGAGCTGGTTGGAGCGCTGGATGGCAGCTAGGCCGTGGGAGACCAAGAGCACAACAGATAAGGAACTCTACAATGACCGAGCTTCCGTAAAGAGCACCATTCAGAGTGATGGAGGTGATGAGATCTTGAAAGCCTATGCTAATAGGGATACCAATCCAGATAAACCTTACTCAGCAGCCCCGAAACCAAGTCGCCCTGCGAGCCGACAATCTCCTTCAACACCAGCCACCAAGCCCCCTTGGTCACTGACGAAGGCTAAATCTGCAAGTCCAAAACTAATTTTAACCTCAGTGGAAGATGACTCAAGGAGCCTAGTCAGTATGCAGTCAGAGCGATCGAGAAGGAACAGTTTGGCTGCAGTATCAGTGAGAGATGACGAGAGCCTATGTGGATCATTATCTGTTAAGAGTTACATGGCACCCACAGAATCAGCAAGGGCCAAATCCCGGTTCCAAATCCTTTCAAATGAGAACATTGAATCTCCGGATAAATCTTCCGTAAGTTCTGTAAAGAAAAGGCTTTCTTTCCCCGCAGGTGATAAATATGTTCCTACTTCTCCTGCTGGGATGAGGCGGAACTCTGGCCCTCCCAAGGTCGACATGGCATCTGTCAAGGATGTTGAGGTCCAATCTTGATCTCAATGAATCAGAAACAGAAAAGCAGGCAACTCCACTAAAGCGTAAGATTGTTATGTTAATTTATCTGTGATCTCATTTAGTTCAAGTGAATGTAGTGAGTGATAAATAAATTGGCATGGATTGATTTGTTTATATGAATTATTTCTTACCTTTGATGAACCAAAATTCTCATGAGATTTTATTGGCTGTTTCTGAAATCAAATGTGGCTGTTGGCATCTGGTTGTTAACGTGCAAATGATGATGCCCGTGAATTGTACAATAATACAATTAGCTCCTTAACTGATTTAGCGATTTTTCATCTTTAATATTGAAGTGTCTTCTAGTGTTTTTATTTGGAAGAAAAATTCCAGCATTTTCAATGATCTTATCTTCCATTCATACTCTTGTTCAAAGGAGAACAACAATAAAGGTCTTCCGCATCTGCAAAATGTTGTTGTAGAATTGGACATTAACTAATGCTCTCATTATTTTCAGTGTTTCGCAGTTCAATGAATCCATATATTTCATCTAAAGTATTTCATATGATCAATTAATTGTCAAAAGAACGCTAAGAGTAACTCTAAACACAATATTCATCTTATAAATTAGAACTCTTATCTATTCACCTAGTGTTGAAATTTTTCTTTTTTTTTTTGTGTTTTCATTTTTTTAAAAAAAATGAGATTTGTATTTTAATTTTTCTCTTTTAAAAAAATTAGTAGGCATGTGACCTTGTCCATACTAGGATGAGAACATAGATTTTTGAACCGCGCTAAATGTCACGCCCTGAATTAAGAAAATCTCATAATCAGTTAAAATTAATTATTACACCCAATGTTTCAATAGCTACGCAGGGCCAAATCAAATTAGATCCCACACAGGGGACCATTTTTAGCCAATTTGGGTCTAGGTCCAGCGTGACTGGCAAGGATATGTCAGCTGGTGTATCCCTCAGCCTCATCCATTCCAAGATCGCCAAGTAAGAAGGAAACAGGGAAGAGAAGCCACGTCAATAACAAACCAAATGGAAATAGAAGGAAATATACCTCAACCGAAAATGGATCCGATCCTCAAATCTGGATCCCGCTGCTGTACCCAAAGTCCGTCTGCACCTGAAGTCCAAGACGCGTTCTCGGCCGAGCCTTCGCACGTGCCCGAGACCTGGGGTTCGTGTCGACGCAGAGTCCGCGTCGTTCGCAACGAATCGAGAAGGAACCTCGCTTCCTTCGTCCGACCGCCGAGGCGTCCGCTTCCCTCCGGCAAGCGTCGGAAGATGCTTCCCTACACTTGGTGAACTCGCGTCAAAGAGTAGGGACTCGTCGCTGCCCAAGGTCGGAGACCTAGGGCTCGTCAAGGCCGCTCGCCACCCACCCACCGGAGCAGCCGAGAGGGGTTTCACAAGCCCTCTCTGGTACCGTCGACGCCAAGTTTCGGAAAGAGGAGGCGGAGAGAGGTTTCTTGACGAGTTCAGGACGTGCGAGAATCCGCCGGTAGAGCACCTCCGCTCAAGGTTGCAGCTCCTTCGTCCTCAGTTCCTCTAGCCTTTCGCCCACTCCCCGGTACCCTCTGCCAGCTCGTTGCCTTCTCCTCTTATAGGCAAGAACCCGTCGCCTCATTTCCTCCTATCCCATTGCACGCGGCTGCTGTGCTCATGCGATCTTGCCAGTCAGGGATTTTCCCTCAACTCGAACGGGATCTTCTTTAGATCTCGTCGTCTCTCCTCTGGACGCGAGGACCTGTCTCGAAAAGATCTCGCCGGCTTGTCCTGCTCCACGCGGCGCACCTACGCATCAATTCGCCCCGTATCCTCACTACAAGCGAATGGATGAAGCTTTCATAAGCCTGCGCTTCCTCCACGCGGTCGTAAAGCCCTGCCCTCTCCACTGCAGTGGCTCCATTTGGCTTCACGTGCGCTGGTGGTGATGTAACCAGACGCTGGTGTTGGACGAGATGTTGCCGCCTGATATCGATGGGATTTTGCACGCCAGATCTTCAGAAATCTCTCGCTAATTTCAATCTTTACACACGGCGTTTCCAGGTCCGTCCGAAATCGACACCTGGTGGATGATCGCCGACTAGCGCCTCTTCCAATGTATTTGCCAGGATCTCCGGCTGCCAAAGATGTCGTTGTTGACGTCTTCGATTGAGGCAGCGAAATCAGCGCTGCCGCTGATTTTTCCCCAATCGCAATACCTCTTTTCCTCTATTGGGCTTGGGCTGATTTTGACTTTGGTCAAAAGCCCAATTGGGTTGGGCTACTTATTAGGGCTGGGCCTAACACTAAATATAATTAACTTGAGCTATATATTGAGTTGGCTAATTGGGTCATGCACGATATAGCTTGAAATTAATCGGATTATAGTCGGCATAATTTAAAGGATTGGACTAAAGTGAGTTTGTGCCCTAGCTTGCTCGGTAGGCCCGGTGAGCCACTCTCTACTCCAAGTTCCATGTCACTAATTTAATTATTAAACTAGTGGTTTGGTTTGGGGAACCACTTGTACTTATATATTAATCTTAAACATAATAAATAGTTAAAATATTAAAGTATTATAGCATTGTAAAAAGTAAACAAAATGGGTTATTTTAATTGACTTGTCCTACTAGTTGGTTCAGCCTAACTGAACTTGGTTAATATGAATTTTAAAATCTCATTATTTTTTTACTTCATGTGAATCGATTGGGCCATCAATTTGAGGTTTTTTCATCGGGTGGCGATCCAATATAAAGAATTTTTTTACTTCCCAAAATATGAGACGGGTCCTTCTTTCTATACATATATGATTTTTATAGGTGTGAAAAAAAATCGATTAAACCCTTAAAATGTGGTTACTCTTGATTTGCGATTAATCGGACAGAACTGTTGTTTTAACAATTGAGTTACTAATATATATGAAAAGTTTATAGAATTTATTTTCAAGGGGTGACCACCCTCCACTACTGTTGCCTCATCGTCTATCATCAGTCACCTAGTGTTAGGCCTTTGGGCCAGAAATTGGGCGATTTCCAGCCCAGCCAGCCCATGTTTACTTTTCACCCAATCGGGTTGTGGGTCGGATCGGGCAGCCGCCCGGATCCATTACGCCTCAACGGGCTAATGCAACGCGATGCGGGGCGTGGGCGGCAGATGCCACGGGCGACGCGTTGACCGCGGGCATCGTGGTGGCACGTCAGCATGGGCGAGAAAGGGGAAAAGAGACGGGACGGAGAAGCGGAGAGGGAGAGCTTGCTTCTCACAGTGAAAAAACTTCCCCGACTTCCCCGTGATCTCTTCCGGCGAACATTTGTTCTCGTCGGAATCTTGACGACGCCTTCGTCCATCGTCGGCGGTTGTTCTCCTGGCTTCTGGTGGTGTGGGCGGGTGGTAGGAGGCCCCGGAGAACCTCGTCTTCGTCCAGATCTCGGCGCCCTCGTCTCCGTTGCCGATGCCGTTCAGAGCGCCTCGGAAGGCGGCGACACCACTACTTCATCGACTAGAAGGAGCCGACGGCCTGAGTGATTGCCGAGTAACCTCTTCCCGCCGTCGTTTTCCTTCTTCCCCGGTCGAGCTCGCAGCTCCCGGGCAGCTTCCGCCTTCGCTTCCGACGGTGTTTGTTTGCCTCGTCTTCGCTCCCTCTGCTCCTCCGGCGAGCCCTCGTTCTCCTCTCCCTAGTTGTCGGCTCGCCTGCGTGCAAGAAGTTCTAGAACCAGAGCTCACCTGCGAGCGAGTTCCTGCGTTCGAGTCTTGCCACCTGCGTGCGGCTTCTTCACTCTTCTGAGCTCACCTACGAGCGAGGGTAGCGCCGACATCCGTCCGTGGTCTCTGCGTGCTGATCTCCTCTGCCGACGAGGGAGAGCAGCGGAGTTCTGCGCCCTCGACACCGCGGTCGCAGAACCAGTTTCCTTCTGCTGCCGCCATCCGTCTCTGGTCGCCTGTGCAAGGAGCCGTGGTTGGGTGGTTAGCACCCTCCTCCGACGACGTGGGAGGATAGCCGGAGGTTGGCACACTCGGCGTCAACATGAAGCGCAGCCCCTGGACGCCTCCTCTTCAGCGGCGTTTTTCCCGTCGAGCTCACCTTCGTGTGAGCGTGCTTACACGGTGCTGGTTTTCGTCGGCTTGCGTGGTTGCCTTCGGGCAAACCCTCCTCTTTCCGGCTATTCTCGCCTACGTGCGAGAGAGACGAGGCCGCAGGCTTCGACCTCACCTTCGGGTGACGTCGTTCGCGGAGTGTTGTCTGGCCTCATCGCCGGCATGTGAGTGAGGAGCCGGTCAGGTTCTTTCTGTCACCAGCGTGCAACGCTGTGTGGACGACCATTCGTGATCGTCGGGCACCGGCTTGATCCGTGGATGAGTGGGTGAGTACGGCTCCCTAACGTGGGACGTCCGGCTACTCCCCTCTACCCTCTCTTCGGCACACGTGCGTGCTTGGAAACTGTTATAGACCCTGTCCGACGCGGTCGACTACGGGTGCGTCCCTTTTGGGTTCGGGTAAACCCGGTTCGACTCAACGACACCGGTTCTCGGTGGATCGTCAGCGTTGATCGAAGTCATGTTGGAACGGCAGCGATCTTCCGCACGAGTCCATAGTCGGGCTGGGAGTCGGTTCGAGGAATCGACTCCACCAGTCGTGCCCAATCCAGCGGTTTCGACCGTTGTGATACCTGCTTTGACGAATTTGGACTCGAGTAAAGTGTTGACTCACAAAAAAAAAATATTACCCTAATTCAGGGCATGACAGCATGGTATCAGAGCCCAGTGTCTGCGCGTTCCAACTCGTACGAGCGTCGTACTTGTACGTCGATTGACCTTCCTGCCCACGTGCAGATGGAGTCTTCGACCGACAGCAGACTATTGTCCCTCCTGGACATAGTCGGAGATGGGGTTTTGCATCCCCGCATATTAGTGGAGATCATCTCCATGCTGCTCGTCTCCAACGAGTGCCTCGTAGCTCAGGTGGATCAGCTCACCGAGGAGCTACAGGCATCCCAAGCAGAGGTCGCGTTACTGAAGCGTGCTACAGTGGCTTCGATAGCACCGACCGCAGCTAATTCCGGCCAGGGGACCGTCATGCGACGACGTGTCCCGGAGCCTGCCCCCTTCCGAGAGGTGCATTGCTCCATGGAAGTTGAGAACTTCCTTAAGAATATGGAAACATATTCCCAGGATATTCAAATCCCCGATGGGGATCAAGCCCAAGCTTGCATCGCGTATCTCTCCGTAGACGCGAAGTTGTGGAGGTGGACTTAGGTCGCTCCCAACTTATTCGGGATCGACCTAGCTCGTAAGCTCTCTTGGGAAAGGCTTAAAACGGAGATCGTGACTCAGTTCCTTCCAAGGAACTTGACATGTTCTACGAGGGGCGCCCTCGAAAAAGTCTGGCATGTTGCGAACATCTGGGACTATGCGCAGTAGTTGTATCAAGCTGCGGAAGCTATGATGGACCACATAGGGTCCGGGGAACATATCCCCTTTTCAGTCCCTGCCACTGCGAGTGGTATGGCTTCTACCTCGCGAACGAAGAGTTCGTTCGCTGTGAAGGGCAAAGAGCCATTCACGCGGGGGAGTCGGCCCGCGACACCAAAGCCGACAAAGACCGTCGGGGACCGCCCACCCACTGCATTAGCAGAAGGTGAGAGCAACGTGCGGGATCAGGAGGCGCTCTTGAATCCCTTGTTGTTGGGCATTGCCTCTACTAGTAGTGGAAGGCCTATGCTTCTCTACATTGCCTCCTTTATAAACTCTCTACTGGTGAACGCTATAATTGATACAGGCGCGTCACACCTTTTCATAAGCAAAGCCACAGCTAAGAGAGTTGGACTTAAGATGTCCCCAGCACAGGACCGAGTGAGGTCGGTTGGTGCAGTAGACCCCGAGGTCTTAGGAGTGTCGTACGATGTGGATATCATAATCGGCAGTTGGCAGAGCCACTATCATGCGAAGATTCTGAAACTGCCAGACTATGAAGCTATCTTTGGCCTCGAGCTTTTGGTTAAGACAAAGATAGCCGTGATGCCATATCTGTATGGGATACAGATACATGATGAGGACTCCCGTTGCCTCGTGCCATGTATTGGGAGCACGGAGCTGAGGAAGGGAAAGAAGAGGGACTCTCGAGGAGTGCCCTTGTCGGCGAACGCCTTGGCTGCAGGGTTGCGCCAAAGAGATCCGACGCTTATGGCCGTTTGGGTGGAGGGCCCCTACCCAACAAGGAGTGAGACTCCCTTGGCGGTCAAAAAAGTGTTGGAGGAGTTTGCTGACGTGATGCCTTCAGAATTGCCAAAGCACCTCCCACCTAGGAGAGGGATCGACCACAAGATAGAGCTTGTGGTAGGATCTACTCTGCTATCCAAGGCTCCTTATAGGATGCCGCCGGTGGAGTTGGCCGAGCTCCGCAAACAACTCGACGAGTTGTTGGAAGCAGAGTTTGTGCGGACAACCGTGTCGCCGTATGGAGCTCCGGTCCTATTCCAAAAGAAGAAGGACGGGTCTTTGAGATTCTGTGTGAATTACAGAGCCCTGAATAAGATAACAGTCCGGGAGTGCTATCCTATTCCATTGATCCCAAATTTGTTGGATAGATTGGGAAAAGCTAGGATATTCTCCAAGCTTGACTTGAGATCGGGTTACTGGTAGGTCCATATCGCCAAGGGCGATGAATGAACAGAAGACAGCATGTGTAACCCGTTATGGAGCATTTGAGTTCCTAGACATGCCCTTTGGGCTTACCAATGCTCCAGCGACGTTCTGTCATTTTATGAACCAGGTGTTAGCACCTTTCCTAGATGACTTCGTTGTGGTATATCTGGATGATATAGTGGTATATTCCTCAAGCGTTGAGGAACATTTGGTACAGTTGAAGAGGGTTCTTCAAGTTTTGAGGGAAAATCAGTTTTACGTGAAACTGGAAAATTGCACTTTCATGTCGGAAGATATTTCCTTCCTTAGACATGTGGTAGGCCATGGCCAGGTGCAAATGGACAAGGACAAGGTCCGAGCCATTGTGGAATGGCAGGTTCCCTCAAATCAGATCGAGTTGAAGAGTTTCCTCGGTGTTATGAACTTTTATCGAAAGTTCATTCGGGGTTGCTCAAGAGTGACTGCACCCCTAAGCAATTTGCTGAAAAAGAATACCAACTGGGGTTGGGACGATCGGTGTCAGTCGGCCTTTTAAGACTTGAAAGAGCGCATAGCTTCTGAACCGATCCTGAAATTACTGGATTTCGGAAAACCTTTCGAGATTCACACCGACGCTTTGGATCAAGCAATCGGTGGTGTGCTGATACAGGATGGGCATCATGTAGCTTTCTAATAGCCTCCGCAAGTGCACGGATTTATCGAATTAATAAAAAGATTATCGTTCCCAACGAGGATCTGGCGGTCAAGTACCGATTACACGTTTGATCTATATCTAGACGATTCAATATGTGGTTTTTGTTTTGAAAACTTCTAAGTACGATAAAAAGAAACAGATATAGGGTTTTGGTAAAAATCAATTCGGATAAATTCAGGATCTAGGGTTTCACCACGTTGATGATTATGAATAAAATTTGCAAATAAATCTTTTGATCAGAAAATTATAATTTTGAAAGGGATTTTTCCTAAGGTACAGATTACCTCCTCCTGAAGCGTAACCCGGTATCTATTTACATTAATTCCCTATTCCCGTGGCAATTAACATAAATAGACCCATTAAGTTCTGTGAAAAACTATGGTAATCCTTCAAGCGAATCCGAACTACTCCCGTGATCGGATTCACAGGTTTGAAAAGAATAGATCCGACGTTGCGATTCACCTCCCGGTCCTTCTCGCAACGTCTAAGACGTAAAATTACTTGATCAGGGTAATTCACGAAATAAGTACAATTCTAATCAAATCAAATCTATAAATTTCATGTAAAAGATTTAGAACTATGTATTTAATCCATAAATCGTCAACGAGCTATTCCCCAAATCCCGAAATAAGGGTTTACAGGTTCATGTTCATAACAAACAGCATGTTCATCGATGAATTAAACATGTAATCTCTCAAAAATCATGCAAAGAGACACTAGGATAGTAATTAGAACTCTTCCCCTTGATCTGGTGATGAAGATGAAGCGATCAAACCCCTCATTTGCGTGATCTCTCGCCGGAATTTGCCCTAAAACTGATTTTCGCCGCCGCCGCTACAGTCCTTCGTTTTCGTGCCTAGAAGCCCCCGAAACCCTTCCAAAATTCTTCCTTTTATAGTCTAATCAGTATAGAACCCATGTGGAAAGGTTTCCGGAGAGTTTGGTTCAGTTCTGGTTCAAATCGGGTTCAAATCGAGTGAAAAATCGAAAAGGCGGACATTTTTACGGTCCGTGATGAGTTTACGGCCACGGCCGTAATTCCTTCTGTGTGTACAACACTTAAAGTCTTAAGTCACAGAAACTTTTACAGCCCGTGATGGATTCACGGGTTCGACCGTGAAAGTCTCTGTTTATTCCAATACTTAACCGTTTTCATCCTCTGCTCGAACGCGTAATTACAGCTGACTCAAAATTACGGCCAAGGCCGTGAAAGTCTCGTTTTTCACCCTTTTCGCCCCAAATTCGACGTGAAAGCTCGTGATCTCCTTGAGAATCATGCTTTGGCTTCAAAACTCTCAAAATCCATCATTTTTGTGCCTTTTTACCTATATTTTCATAAAAACCAGAAAAAGTGAAGATTCCGTGCAAAGTAACGCAAAAGCACTAAAAATAGCACAAAATCATGCAAATAAGCCCAAAATATGATCTAAAACATAAGCAAAAACACTATATAAATGCAACGCATCAAAAACCCTAGACTTAAAATTTTACTTGTCCTCAAGCAATACCTCGATATGTATAAAGAATGTAAAGATAAGGAACACTCATTTGTTTTTGCCTTAATAATATCCTTAGTCCACAAATTAAGCAATCAATCTTTCAGAACTCAAGTAACTCAAGAAAAATCATAATAGAGATAAATTCCCAAGAGGTTACAATCCAAGAAAGATAAAATTCATAATTCATGTCGTAATATTCATTCTTCACACACTAAATATCAGATACTTTGAATTTAATAAATCTATCTTACTCAATAGATATAATTTTTTTTGCAAGAATCTCGGTGATGTTAAAGATAAGAGACTTTTAATGCAATTTGGTCTTTAAACGGTTATGCGCCCTTTCCTGTTAGCATCATAACATTGTTTAAAGTATACTGCAAAGCAATATAATTTAACTCATAGCCTCAATCACAAAGTCAGCGGAGTTGACCACTTGACCTACAGCTTTCTCTTTTTCTCCATTTTTTTTTTCAATCATGGAGAAAGCCGGTCAGTGGCATGGTACTTAAATCGTTGTTGATCTTTCTACAAGAGGGTTAAATATCTGTTTTTAAAAAAATTCTCCCTCTGTTACTTGATCGCAACAGACTTAAAGTATACCAAACAATGGTATAATATAACTCATAACTTAAGATTTCTCAACTAGAGGAGTTGGAGCAAATCTCAATTTAAAGATATATCACCAATTTTTTATTCATAAAAATTTTCATCAAGTAGAAATAGATAAATTAAACATCAAGTATAAAGATACTATGCATGTGTCCTATGAACATATAACAATTCACATATGTAATACCAGAATTGAATTTACTCAACAATTTAAGTCTACATGAAATTTCAAAAATTTCCTAAGTCATCAAATCAATCACTCAAAATGTTTCCTAAGTCTAAAACTAAGGATAAAACAAATTTGATTATCCTTAACAATCATAAACATTCAAGATACATGTCCATAAAGCTTGAAGAAAAAGCAAAATATATGAGGACACCCTAGACTTAAGTTGTTGCATATACATAAACATTATATTAATGAATGATAGATTTCAGAAAATTTTGCAAAAATTCCCTTTAAATTGTGAGCAAAAACCTATTCAGTTATATCAAAATATGGAAACATGAACCAGAAAGATTTAGAAACTATATCACATTAAAGATATTAGCATTTTACATGGTAAACAAGTTTCAAACATTAAATATCATCATTCTTCACTATCAAAAATCATTTTTACAATACTCACAAAGAAATTGCCGCAAGAATCACGGTCCATGAATGATTCACGACTGCACCCGTGATGATCTCGTTAATCACTTTTCTTTCAAGTAAAAATTCTCCAAAAATTCCTACATATAAAATAATTTATCAGAAGATTTTCCATCAATAAAAATTCATCAATACATGCTGCAAAAATTTATTAAAATTTAAAGAAAATTAAAAACTAAAAAGAAGAACAGTAAAAGTTAAAAATTTGGGTTGCCTCTCAAAAAGCGCTTATTTAAGGTCATTAGCTTGACCAAAGCTTCATGTCATGGTGGAGTAGGTGAATCTGTGCCATAGTAGAGAGCATGTAGTCTTTTCCTTTTTCTTCGTGTCATCAGTGTGTCTACCAAAGTATATTTCCAGTCAAGTAGGTGGATTCATGCAGCAGTGTCCAGTACATGCATAGAAAAATAAAAATTAGAGTCATGCAATGAATAATCAATAATTTTTCTGTATTTATCCAAGAGTAAAATCATGCATTCTTCCTTTAGATTTGTATAAGCAATTGGAAGAAAATTAGAATTAAAATCAAAAAAATCATACCCTGGATTGATCAAGAAGTTTTCAAATTTTATTTTTGGTTTTTCAGTTACCTCAATGCCAATGTGATCAATAATTTCATGTGTTATCATCTTTTCAGTACCACCTGTGCTTGAATTTGATTCAAAAATTATTTCAATCACCACATTAGCATTATCCTTAAAATTATCTCCTTCATCATTAATCATGCAAATTTCTAATGGATTTTCCTGGAGAATAAGAATTGATGGTACAATATGCATAAGATCCTCTTCCTCATAATTTTCCTCAGTTTGTTTCTCTTCAATGGGGCATTTCATCTTAACATTGTCAATTTCATCCCCATCTATATCATTAGTTCTTTCTTGAGGATCTTTAAATTCATCATCCTTATTTTCATAAGACTCAAAAAATTCATATATCTCTTCAAACATGTCCCAAGTATTTGTGTTGCAAGACACTTCATTATGTGAGAGGGGACTAGATGGTTGGTGAATTGTTGAAGAAAATAAATCACAATCATCCAAATCATCCAAATTTGAGGAAGGTAAATCACAATCATCAAAATTTTTAAAATCATCAAAATTTGCAGAATCCTCAAAATTTGCAGAATCCTCAAAATTTGCATAAGGTAAATCACAATCAGGAGTCATGACTAATGATTGATCCATCTCTACAAAATTCTCATATTTATCCTGGTTTCCATCCTCTATGTCATTTTTATCAGTGCCATCAATCATACTATGATTATCCTCACTTTCCAAATCAAACTCAAGTATACAATTTTGCTGTGCTATCTGGGTTTCTAGCATTTTAGTATTAGCACATATAGATTCTACTTGAGAAGTAAGCTGAGCAATCATCCCACTAAGATCATCAAGTTTCTTACTTTGATTTGTCATAATTCTTTCAAGCATAGATTCTTCAGATTCCTCAAAGTGTGGTTCTGAAATATTATTTGAGAAATCCTCATCAAAAGAAGTTTGCTGATTTTTCCATCTAGAATTATACTCATCATCTTGGTACCATGAAAAATTAGAACTGGCAGGAATTCCAAATTGTCACTCAGAAGGATAATGATAATAACTTCCACAAATATCACAAGTAACATAAGATTCCATTCTTATATATTCAGTGTGTTGAGAAAAAGAATTTACCCTTGCTGTAGGCGATTGAAATGCAACTGGCGGCACATACCTCTTTGCTGCAGGTGATTGAAATGCAACTGGCGGCACATATCCCTGATTTGACCATTGACATTGGTTAAACATTTTTTTTTCAATAAATTTCAAAAAAAAATTTTAAAAATATAATGTAGAACAGGAAATACAAAATATGTAGGCAAGTGATTTTTCAGTTCTCCTATTCATACAATGTGTTAATCCAAAAAGAAGAAAAATAAAATAAACTACCTATATAAAAAATTACGAAAAATAAATAAAACAAAAAAAATAAAAACAGAAAACAAATAAAAAAATATCTAGTCTATAAATCTCACGGTTAAATCAATATTGACTGGCCTGATCCCCGGCAACGGTGCCAAAAACTTGATAGCCTCCGCAAGTGCACGGATTTATCGAAGTAATAAAAAGATTATCGTTCCCAACGAGGATCTGGCGGTCAAGTACCGATTACACGTTTGATCTATATCTAGACGATTCAATATGTGGTTTTTGTTTTGAAAACTTCTAAGTACGATAAAAAGAAACAGATAAAGGGTTTTGGTAAAAATCAATTCGGATAAATTCAGGATCTAGGGTTTTACCACGTTGATGATTATGAATAAAATTTGCAAATAAATCTTTTGATCAGAAAATTATAATTTTGAAAATTTTTCCTAAGGTACAGATTACCTCCTCCCGAAGCGTAATCCGGTATCTATTTACATTAATTCCCTACTCCCGTGGCAATTAACATAAATAGACCCATTAAGTTCTGTGAAAAACCATGGTAATCCTTCAAGCGAATCCGAACTACTCCCATGATCGGATTCACAGGTTTGAAAAGAATAGATCCGACGTTGCGATTCACCTCCCGGTCCTTCTCGCAACGTCTAAGACGTAAAATTACTCGATCAGGGTAATTCACGAAATAAGTACAATTCTAATCAAATCAAATCTATAAATTTCATGTAAAAGATTTAGAACTATGTATTTAATCCATAATCGTCAACGGGCTATTCCCCAAATCCCGAAATAAGGGTTTACACGTTCATGTTCATAACAAACAGCATGTTCATCGATGAATTAAACATGTAATCTCTCAAAAATCATGCAAAGAGACACTAGGATAGTAATTAGAACTCTTCCCCTTGATCTGGTGATGAAGATGAAGCGATCAAACCCCTCATTTGCGTGATCTCTGGCCGGAATTTTGCCCTAAAACTGATTTTCGCCGCCGCCGCTACAGTCCTTCGTTTTCGTGCCTAGAAGCCCCCGAAACCCTTCCAAAATTCTTCCTTTTATAGTCTAATCAGTATAGAACCCATGTGGGAAGGTTTCCGGAGAGTTTGGTTCAGTTCTGGTTCAAATCGGGTTCAAATCGAGTGAAAAACCGAAAAGGCGGACATTTTTACGATCCGTGATGAGTTTACGGCCACGGCCGTAATTCCTTCTGTGTGTACAGCACTTAAAGTCTTAAGTCACAGAAACTTTTACAGCCCGTGATGGATTCACGGGTTCGGCCGTGAAAGTCTCTGTTTATTCCAACACTTAGCCGTTTTCATCCTCTGCTCGAACGCGTAATTACGACTGACTCAAAATTACGGCCAAGGCCGTGAAAGTCTCGTTTTTCACCCTTTTCGCCCCAAATTCGACGTGAAGACTCGTGATCTCCTTGAGAATCATGCTTTGGCTTCAAAACTCTCAAAATCTATCATTTTTGTGCCTTTTTACCTATATTTTCATAAAAACCAGAAAAAGTGAAGATTCCGTGCAAAGTAATGCAAAAGCACTAAAAATAGCACAAAATCATGCAAATAAGCCCAAAAATATGATCTAAAACATAGGCAAAAACACTATATAAATGCAACGCATCACTTTCGAGAGTCGAAAGCTGAATGAGACAGAGCAGAGGTACTCTGCTCCTGAAAAGGAGATGGTAGTAGTGGTGCACTACCTCTGAACATGGAGATTTTATCTCCTGGGTAACGCCTTCGTGGTGAAAATCGACAATGTGGTGAATACATATGTCACCACTCAAAAGAAATTGTCGGCTAAACAGGCCAGATGGCAGGAATTCCTAACATAATTCCAGTTCCAGTGGGTACACAAGCTTGGAAAGGCTAACGTAGTGCCTGATGCACTGAGTAGGCTAAATGCCTTAGTCTGCTTTGCGATCTCTAAAGTGAAAGGAGATCTCCTTACGAGGATAAAAGCAGCAGCTACTTTCGATGAGACATATCGAAAGATTGTTGAGCAGATTAAGTCGTGTACGACCCGATGATATTATTTGGGCGCCGATGATGTTGTCATGGCCCGTGGCAAGAGGCCACTAGTCCCTGCATCTGGTGGATTGCGACGTGAGCTGCTTAGGGAGCTCCATGATACCCCGTGGTCGGGTCATCTAGGACAAAGGCGCATGCTCGCCTTGTTGTCGAGGTCATGTTATTGTCTGGATATGCATGCCGACATTGAGATGTATGTTCGCACATGTCTTGTATGTCAACAAGATAAGGTCGATCGGAGGTTACCGACTGGGTTGTTACAACCCTTGCCTATCCCCGAGACCCTCTGGACAAGTGTGTCCATGGATTTTATTGGTTTGTTTCCCAAAGTCGAGGGGAAAACATCAATCTTCGTGGTAGTGGATAGTTTCTCCAAGTATGGAGTTTTCATTCTAGCACCCGAACCGTGCTCAGCTGTGTTAGCTACAGATTTGTTTTTTCAGAACGTGATGAAACATTTTGGGATCCCAACTGATATTGTGAGCGATAGGGATGCCCGGTTCACTGGACGATTTTGGTCGACTTTGATCGACAAGCTGGGAACGAAGTTAAACTTCTCCACAGTGAACCATTCCCAGACGGATGGACAGACAGAGCGGGTGAATGCCCTCGTGGAGGACTACCTTCGTCATTTTGTGACTGCGAGTCAAAAGGACTAGGTGAAGTGGATGGATTCGGCACAGTTTACCTACAATCTCCACGGATCATCGTCCACAGGGCACAGCCCCTTTGAGCTAGTGTTACGGAGACAGCCCCTAACCCCTGTTGATATCGCGATGAGGACCTTCGAGGGGAGATGTCCTGCGGCTCAACGGGCAGCTCGTGAGCGAGTGGAGTCACTCCAGGAGGCTAGGGACAGCCTCGAGCTAGCCGCTAGACGAATGCAACAATATGCAAATCGTCATCATCGGGATGAAGAGTTCGCGGTGGGCGACTTAGTGCTTCTCCGACTTACTCCGCAGATATGGAGGAAGATATCTGCGAAGGCAACACATCGGGGCCTTATACAGAGATACAATAGACCTTTTGAGGTGTTGAGTCGAGTTGGCTTAGTTGCGTATCATCTGAAGCTCCCTGACAGGATAAAACTGCATCTGACATTCCATGTGAGCTTCCTAAAGAGGTTTCATAAGGATCCGTGGGTCCAGCTCGGTCACAGTCGCTTCGCGCGCCTCCTACGGTTCGAACGGAGTTCGACCAAAGGATCGGAGAAATCCTAGATCACCGAGTTTTGGGACATAGCAAGATGAACTGCCGAACAGAGTTTCTTGTTCGATGGGAAGGTTCTCCAATGGAAGAAGCTACATGGTATAAGGTGTCCGAACTGTGGTAGTTCGAAGACGAGATCCAACGTTACTTTGAGTCGCCGAGGGTGGCGACTCGCTCCGAAGGGGGAGAATGTTAGGCCTTTGGGCCAAAAATTGGGTGCGGCCCAATTTCCAGCCCAGCCAGCCCATGTTTGCTTTTCACCCAATCGGGTCACGGGTCGGATCGGGCAGTCGCCCGGATCCGTTACGCCTCAACGGGCGAAAGACGCACATGAGACGTTGCATGCGGCAAATGCAACGCGACGGACGGCGATGGGATGAGGCCGCAAGCGTGATGAGGCCGGCTTTCATCGGCTTGGGTGGTTGCTTCCGGGCAAACCCTCCTCTTTCCTACTATTCTCGCCTACGCGCAAGAGGGATGAGGCCGCAAGCTTCGACCTCACCTTCAGGTGACGTCGTTCGCGGAGCGTCGTCCGGCCTCATCGCCGGCGTGCGAGTGAGGAGCCGGTCGGGTTCTTTCTGTCACCGGCATGCGACGCTGTGTGGACGACCGTCCGTGATCACCGGGCGCCGGCTTAATCCGTAGACGAGTGGGTGAGTACGGCTCCCTGACGTGGGATGTCCGGCTACTCCCCTCTACCCTCTCTCCGGCACACGTGCGTGCTTGGAAACTGTTGTGGACCCCGTTCGACGCGGTCGACTACGAGTGCGTCCCTTTTGGGTTCGGGTAAACCCGGTTCGACTCAACGACACCGGTTCTCGGTGGATCGTCAGCGTTGATCGAAGTCGTGTTGAAACGGTAGCGATCTTCCGCACGAGTCCATAGTCGGGCTGGGAGTCAGTTCGAGGAATCGACTCTGCCAGTCGCACCCAATCCAACGGTTTTGACCGTTGTGATACCTGCGTTGACAAATTTGGGCTTGAGTCAAGCGTTGACTCACAAAAAAAAATTACCCTAATTCAAAACGTGACACCTAGCACCCCACTGCTCACCGTCAGCTATCGATCATCCTCCATCGCTTGCCGATCACCCTCCACCACCCACCGATCACCCCAGCATCATCTGCTAATCATCTTGTTGCCACTAGCTAGTCACCTTGTCTTTGCCTGCCGGTCAGCTGCTAGCCACCCGCCACATGCCATCCACCTATCACTTTTTCCATCGTATGTTGTTCACCTATCACCGCCTGCTAGCCACCTGTTGTTGTCCCAACCTGCCATTGACCACTACCGACCGCTCACCATTAGTTGCAAGCCAAATTATTGGTTCTATCAGAGACTAGTTTCAAGTTTTATTAGAAATGATTAGTTCACTTTGATTCAAAAAATATCACTTCATCGTTAACACCCATACTATTTTTGATTGCTTAGAATATTTTGCAAGATAGTTAGTGTTAGGCCCAAGATTTGGGGCCAATTTTGACCGATCAATTGAGTTGTTGACTGAGTCAAAATTGACCCACATCGATTTTAGGGCTCACGCCTATTCGGGAACAGCAACGCCGTCGTCGATGCTTCATTCGCTGATGTCAGCATGTCCAGTCACTTGTTGCCACATGGCGGGTAGCGACGGACGGTGATGTCGGCCGCGTGGCGCACACAGTTTGGCAACGATGGGGCGGTGGAGTTATTCGGCTTCCAAGCCCGCTTGGATGTGAGGGGAAAAGGAGATGGGAGTTCAACAGTGCGAGTTGAATGCGACGCGACTCCGCTAGGGGAAGGAGACTAAGCGCAGCGGGGCGTGGACGCCAGTGGCTTCAACCAGTGTCGCGATGTCGTGCTACCATTGTAGTCGGCATAAGCGCGGGAAAAGAGCAGACGACGTCTGCTCGACTCTAGGGGGGCGCCTGCTCGACGGAGGAGCAGTGCAGCGGGCTCCCAGCATGGGATGCAGACGGCGCGACTCCAGGCGATCGGAGCGGATGACTGCACGGTCACAACTCTAGGCGAGTGGGGTGGACGCGCGGGCGTCCACCTCCCTTCGCGTGCCCTCCTTCCTCTCGCATCCGACGTTGTCCGGTGTCTCCGACAGTGTCTAGCCACTACGGCGAGGTCCGACTACCTTCCTCTCTCTCTTGGTTCTGGTGATCCGCAGTGATCATCCGGCAACCTCCCTCTCTCCTTTGGGTTCCGACAATCGATGGCAATTGACTGGCGAACTTTGTGTGACGGAGTCCGACAAGCTTTGAGGGTTCCGACGACCGGTGGTGTGGTGCGAGCGGTTCGGCATGTGCGACCCTATCGCCTTTGTATTTGTTGTGTTGTGTTGTTTGGTGCTTCGTCGCCTGCGTGCGACTGGTCTTTACCCGACACCCTGCGTGGTGTTTAATGTTTGCGCATGTGCGCTACCGTCTGCGTACAGTGTTGGCTATTTGTTGGGTTAGGCTGAGATGTGTGTGGTCACGTCAGCCGGGCGTGCTTTGGGCTATTTTGTCCCCTACGTGGGATAATTTTTCTGTCGGAGTCCTATGTGGCTTTGTTTATTTTAGAGAAAGATTTTAGCACTAATTTTGGTGGTAAGTAAGTAAGATGTGAATTATGGGGTGTTTTTTATTTTTTAAACTTTAGGCGGATCTGTTTTTATATCAAATAATATAAAAAGTATAAGCGAGTTCCAGATCAACCCGTTTATAATCAAGATCTAACTTAATTAATTCCGAGTCAAAAACCAGCTGATCTGTTTTTGCAAAGTCTATTGTACATCGATAAATCTTTAACACCCGTGTGCTATAATTTCTTAGCAAAGAAGCAAACATCAAAACAGGATGTAATCGGATCTGGATAAAGCGACGATCGACGGTCCAGATTGTAGATTGAAATAAATCTTTCAATACGTAAGTATAAATACAAAAATATGTACAGATGTCGTCCTCGGTAAAGTCGCCGATCATCACGGACGCGGTTTCTCCACCGCTCTCTTCCACAACTTTGACATTTCCCTTCCTCCCGAGTCCCGACTCATCTCTCCTGCTCTCAATCTTGATCTTGTTCTCTCTTCCTCGGCGAGCAAAATCCGATGGCGAATACAAAAGAGGTGGAGGAATCGAGCCCTCTCCTCAAGGTCAGCGACGAGGCGGCCCCCGAGTCCCTGGAGAAGCCCTCGCCACCGGTGGTCGCACCTGAGCTTCAGGAGAAGGCACCTCCGGTCGCCGCCGATGAGCCCCCCGTGTGGGGCGCTATCGGAAGCGTGGTCGGAGAGCCCGTCGGTCGCACCCAATGGAACTCCAGCCTGTTTGCTTGCCTCGGCCGCAACGACGAGTTCTGTAGCAGCGATCTGGAAGTCTGTATGTTCCAGAACCCGCGTGATCTTGCCCTTCTTACTCATCCATGATCTGTAGACGCTTACGTTTGGTTAAATTTAATATATCTAAAATACTTTGTCGAGTTTTTTTTTAAAGAAAAATAGATTGACTTATATCTCGAAATTAGATCGAGTTATTTTGGCTAGGAGATCAACAAGGACTGCAGCTGGTTGAAAATTAGACCCTAAGTATTCTTTGTCATTTAAATCAACTTGAGCTTCGCTAATTTGAGATAGACTTTTTGGCAAAATAATTTGAGATAGACTGGCATGTCTGTAACAAAATCTGCTATTTATCATCTTCCAAGCTTCTCCACTTAACCCCTAGTTTTGGAACTCCTAACGACGGCTCTGCTACATGTGTAGTTTACTTGAAACTCAATTATGACCCTGCAATGTAGAATTTTCGAATCTCTCTTTCGTCCTTGTCGATCTTATTTCGTGTGTTGTATGCCTGTCGAGGAATATAATTATTCATCCAATTATTGACTTTGCATCTAAATTGGCACTGGCTTTACTCAACAGAACCATCATTCTTCTGAAGAAGTGTTCAGTTTATTATCAAATTGATGAATTGAATGGAGGAATGAAGTTATATCCATATTGAGAATTTTGTGACATTGATGCGCATACAAATAGGGTGCAAACAAGCTGATTAACTACAATGCTCAAGTTTTTTTTTTTGTAAGAACTTAGCAAGATTGACCCCGTTTAGAGGTCAGCTAAGCTCAAGATCTATGTTTAGGCTTGTCTTGTTGATTTTAGAGTCGAGCTTGAGCTCTTATAAAACCCATTCGTGTTTACTTAGGCAAGCCCAAAGTTCAAATCTGTCTACAAACTAATTAGATATGTTGAGGATATTATTAAAATCTTGTGTATGAGTTTGGTTTATATTTATAATTGTTAACATAATAATAGCATACTTTGATTAGAATCTATTTTGAATGATTTTAAGCAATGTAAAACAATAACATATTTTCAAATAGAATACTTAATTCATTGTTAAAATTATATATGTGAGAAAATGTAAGACCCAAATTAAACTACAAATATATGTTCTATATAGTTCTGAATACATAATGGAGCCTATGAATAAGCTTGTTCATGAACGTTCTTCGTGGACATTTTAGATTTGTTTATAATCACAATGAACAAGGCTTAACTTTGTTTGAGTTTGTTAGTTTACCTTATCAAGCCAAAAATTTTATTCAATTTTTTTGGTTTATTTGATTTAGTGATTAACTGAAACGAGTTCATACTGGGTAGAGCATTGAACTTGTTCACGAATGCTCAATTCATTTACAGCCCTTATATTCAGCATATCATTTGCAAGCACTTTATGAACTTGTGCTTTGTTGAAGTAATTCTGTCAGCTGATATTTGGATTTACAGCCTACTATTTGTAATCAATGCCGCTCGTAGAACTCTGAACAGGAGGAACCATTGTATTTGAGTCGTGAGTGAAGATTTGCATATCACAAGCCTAGATAGGCTTTTTTTGGTAATTTTTTAATAGATGCAGAAAAGTTATGGTGCAAGAAAGTAGAAAAGCTACTTCAGCCTGCTTTAGTTGTAGTAAAGTAATTTGACGTGAGTTTGAAGTGTCAGGTAAAGTTATGATATAAGTGTGATAACTGACGACAACAAATGACAAAGAAGTGAATATAAGTGATAACTATTACACTAAATGCATTTTTTACTATATTGTGAATATATTTCTTTGAAAAATAAATGATATATCTTTATTTTTAGTTGAAATATTAATATATATTGTAGATTATTATATTTGAAATATAAATAATATATTTCATTACATCAAGATGCAAAGGATGGAGAAGATGCACAATCAAAATACTTGGAACTACATTTTGGTATATAGGATGTATATGTTTTATTTGGTGATTTAGAATTGATTTTTTTCGATAAAAGATGGTTCTGAATAACTTTCTGATTTCTGCTTGTCATTATTATATTGAAAAAAAAACCGCTTCTACAACTGTTGATAGTTAAATAGATTATGTTTTCATCAACAAAAGTATTTTTTTGCCATAATGCCAAACAAAAACTTCGTGTTGCCTTCTTACCTGGAAAACTTGCCTTGATGAGTAGGGTGTATGAAGGGACACTTCTCTGGATGATAGTTGTGTTTTTATCTTCTGGTCTATGCAACATCTAGCATGAGTAACTACAGAGTTTCTGGTGGTATATAATGAAAGTATTATCACATGATGTTTATTTTGGCAATCTAATTCTTTCCTGCATGACAATCTTGCACTGACAACGGTGACAATGTTCAGGTCTGCTGGGTAGCCTTGCTCCATGTGTGTTGTATGGAAGTAATGCTGAGAGGCTTGGTGCAATTCCTGGGTCATTCGCTGACAACTGCTTGCCTTACACTGGTCTTTATATGCTTGGAAATGCCCTGTTTGGTTGGAACTGCCTAGCACCATGGTTCTCACACCCTAGCCGAACAGCCATTCGTCGCAAATTCAATCTTGAGGTATTTTTCCCACTGCAGAAATGAGTGTTTATTTGGAGCACGAGTGAGGTGGTTTCACAAATAACTGCTATAAGAATTTGACCATTTATTTCAATTATCAATGTTAAGGGTATTCCATGAGCTAGGTGTTCTATAACCATTGCAGAGTCCATCATTCTTAAAAGTTAAAATTAAAAAGTTAACAGTGTCTTGAGTCTTCTGCAGATATTTTTTTAACTAATTGTTTCACGTGCCACTTGTATATGTTTATGAAATAAGATAGTGGGTGTAGTAGGATGAACAACAGTCCTGCAAACATGGATCCAGGTAGAAAAAGTAATAGTCGTGCGCATAATCTTGATCTCTAGCTACCCAACTTTCAAAGGAACAATCTTACCATGACACTCCCTACCTGATAAATAATTTGGATACTGTTACTTCCATTAATGAAATCAATTATTTTGTAAGCACTATGTGAGACATTAGTAGGCTTGTCTTTTGCTGACAACTGCTAATTTGGGTATGTTGATGAAAGACAAACCCTAAAAAACTTGTCTTGTTAATAGTAGCCTTTTATACCTCCTCCTCCATGGTTGAGAGATTGCAGCTTTTATCTTGCCAAAGGGATGCTCAGCTGAGAAATCCCATTAGCATTTTGTGCATTGTTCAATAAGTTGCATATTCTTTCATTATTCAATAAGTTGCATATTCTTGAGAGTGTCAGGTAAGGACCTTAGATGTAGATAACAAGGTTTGGGTTCAATTCTCAATCTCATTACTTAATTTATCTATGGCAAAAAAAAAAAGTTGCATATTCTTAGTTAATTTGACCACTCGTTACTTGGATTGCTTGGTTTGATCGTGTATAATTGGTAAGCATAAATGACATAAAAACAAAAAAAAAATGAACAGAATAGCTGCAGAATATTTAAAAATTTTGAGTGTACTTTCTATGTCCAGCTAGGTTAATAATACTGATGTTTTGAATGAAGCAAGCAAAATTTTATTTGGTTATTGACTTTAAATTGCTTCTAAGCAGAGCCTAGTAGGAATTTTTGGTGTACTATTCTATGCCCAGCTAGGTAAAGAATACTGACGTCTTTTCAGTGACGAAAGCAATAAAATTATTTGGTCTCTGTTTCTCGATCGGTTTGAAGCTTCATATTTCATAATTGTACAGAGTCCAGTACTTAGATATCGTTTTTACCGGTCAGTTGCTATACGCATCATTGCTTGTTGTCCAACGTGCTTATCGTGCTAATTTGCTGAAGGATGTATAAATTTGTAATTTTCTGAGTTTCTCCTTGAGAAACAATTGATCCGTTGAACATGTGGCATATCTCCTCACTACGATTTACAGGGTAGCTTTGAGGCATTCTCCAGATCCTGTGGTTGCTGCCATGGAGTAGTTGATGATGAGTTGAAGCGTGAGCATCTGGAAGTGATATGCGACTTTGCAACTCATTACGCATGCCACCCATGCTCCCTCTGCCAGGAAGGCCGTGAGCTGCGCCGCCGGCTGCCCCACCCAGGTTTCACTGGGCAGCCAGTCATTCTTATGATGCCTCCCTTTGCACAAACCATGGGCCGCAATCCTTAAGACCTGTGTTCTCATATCATTGTGTGGTCTTTAAAGTGAAATGTGGTACTGCAAACTAGTTTACCGGATATATCAATACGTGTGTTTCTTTGTCAAATGAACTATTGTGTGGTCTTCGAAGTTGTTTCTTTCTAAAAAACTCACATATTTTGTTAAGCAGCGTTAAGTTACTTTGATCTTCCTTCTAACAGCATTGATCTACCCTTTAGCAGCATTTCTTGCTCTCAAATTACCACTGCTATGGTAGCTAGTCTGTGTTGATTACTGTGTTTCTGTAATTGGGAAATAAATGCTAAATTGGTGTGCTAAGTTGGATTATGTTATGCAGGGTAAAGTATTTTAATGCCTGGGCTTACGCCTATCTAAATTCTAATGGCGTGTGATTCTCTGATGTGTGCATTCAATGGTGACGACAAGTTTTCTATAAAGCTATTTGCTATGGTATTGCCTTTAAATTTCTTCTGGTATTGGGCTCATCCAAAGAAAAAAAGCGGCACAAAATCTCCATCGTGCTAAAGGTGAATCCAATATGAAATTAACTGCTGAATTGTTTGTCAATGTCAAAATTCAAAAGATTTTTTGGTACTTCAACTGAACGCATGATTCGCATGAACATATAAACCATTAATTTGCATCGAGGAATTAGATTAAGAGTTATACGTTAAAACTGGACTACATGATTCTTCCTTGGCAAATGGAAAGTCCTATATGAAGGTTTTTTTTTCTTTTATGGGCCAAAGAATGAAACTATAAAAATTTGTTTCTCATTAATTAAACAAGTGTCACTCATCCTTTTATTGAGGTTTTCTCAAAAAGACTTGTGAATGATGAAAATTGCTTCAAATTACAATACAATTACTAACCTATCAAATCAAGCTAACGACATTTAGGGTAAAACTTTCCGGCTAAGGATGTTTCGACTGATATTTGACCATAAATTTTCCAAGCATAGAAGGATGAGTAAGATTTGTAAAATAATCCACTTTTTTAAAAAATTAAAAAAAGAGTTTTCAAAAGTGCATAGACAATTGTAACACCATTAGTGTCATGAATCACCTCTCGGAAGCTTTGTGCCTTTTTTTTTTTGTTTTGCTCATTGTTGATCCTTTTGATGGCAAATGGGTTTAAAGAATTGGGCAAAATCAAATTTTACTCTAAAAAACAGTCCATAAATTTCTTGTGCTTATCTGTAATACCTTTACAAGAATGAAATAAGTGAAGCAACTCTAAATAGTACATATTACCTCAATGGTAAAAACTATAATTAAAATTTATTACATCCGCAACTTCACACTTTAATATTTAAATAAGTTCAATTATTCTCCAATTTCTCTCTATTTCATGTGTAACAATTTTGAGGACTAAATTGAGCATCCCCTTTTATAAGTGTTTTTCAATCAAACTTTCATATACAAATCTTTCCAATTCAGTTGAAAAACCTAAGAATAGTAGGAGGAAGGGAAAAACACAAAGGGAAGGAAGAGGAAGAAAGAAAAGCTAAATCACGTGCTATATGTGAGCTCATGTGTGATTAGTGAGCAGCAAGCTTGAGTTCCCATGCGACAGTGATGACGAGTGGTGAGCTCGAGCTCGAGATAAACAACAGCAAGGGTGAGTTCAAGCTAGCATGGACGATGATGAGCGCAAGCTCAAGCATTCCGAGGAAAAATAAGTGCATATATATATATATAATAATAATAATAATAATAATAATATTAATATTGAAGTCCGTTAAATCTAAATGTCGGCCTGCAAGGTGTCCACTTTATGATTTTGGTCTGCAAACTCAATTGGTAAAATGTATATAGTTATGATTTTTTATATAAAAAAATATAATTATAATCAGTAATTTTTTATTGGGTTTTGTAAATTTTAGTTTATAAATTAGTAAATTAGTAATTCGATTATTATGGCATACTCACACCCCTATTAATCGGTCTAATGGGCGTGGGGATTGCACATTTTATTTACAATTGAAAATGGACGGGATCCTTCATCATAACGAGTTAGGCTCTTATTCGTCCGATCAAATATGGACGGCAGACATGCCGCAATGAGTCTATATAATGCTTCTTTCTTCGCAGGGATCATAGTGTTCTCATCTCAGCCGCCAAACCCTAGCAGCTCGTCGGCGAAGATGGTGACGAATCTTAGCTCTTCGCATTGATTTCTGCTCTCTTCTCTTCCATGGTTCTGATCTGTGTGTTGTTTCGTCTCTGTTTTACAGACCTTCAAGCGTAGGAACGGCGGGCGCAACAAGCATGGCCGCGGTCATGTTCACTTCATCCGCTGCTCCAACTGCGGCAAGTGCTGCCCCAAGGTACCCTCACTATTGATTCTCGCCGATTTTGGTTGTTTCTTTCAAAGATCAGTGCAGTAGTGTTTCTCATTGTTGGATTTTGTTTCCAAGGGAAGATTGTACTATTATATTTGTTTATTGGACAATTTGGTCCTACATCGAGCATTGTATGTTCATATGTACTCAATAACGCGATTTTTCTTTGTCAAATTAATGCTGAAGGACAAGGCAATCAAGAGGTTTCTTGTGAGGAACATCGTGGAGCAAGCTGCCGTCAGGGATGTGCAGGAGGCATGTGCTTTTGACGGTATACTCCATTCTTCGCTCCCTCATATGAACAGGATTTACTGTTTAGGCCGGGGCAAATTGTTTTTACTAAAAGGTGTTAAATATGTAATGCAGGTTACACGCTTCCGAAGCTATACATCAAGATGCAGTACTGTGTGTCTTGTGCGATCCACTCGAAGGTTGTTAGGGTGAGGTCTCGCACAGAGAGGAGGAAGCGTGAGCCGCCACAGCGCTTCAGGCGCAGGGTAATTCTCTTTTTCTGTTTGGCTTTGACCTGTTTCACATCACTTGTGCAATTCCGCATTCCTTTTCAGTTTTCAGTTTCATGTTATTTTGTATTCGAAGAGGGCCTTTTGTGCTTACTCTAACTAAGCTAGAAAAACTGTTCATTTTTTTAAATGCTCAAGTTCCTTGGTGCTAAAGGCAAGCAAGGTATGACATAGGCACCTTTAAGTTCTGTAGGAACACTTCTATTTAAAGAAAATGGATGTAATGAGCGATGGTGTTTGCATGTACAGTATTAGAGGTGTTATGCCGTTATAATCAATATAGTGTAAAGCAATCGCAAAAATTTATATAGCGGCGAACTAGGCTAGTCTATTCAAGTATTCCAACCATAAAAAACATTGATGAGATTTAGTTCAGCAAATAGATGGAATTTGATGTTTATTTTTTTTTATAAAAATGAAATTTATTGAAAGATCACTGCCCTAAGGCATCAAAATACAAAAGACGGAGTTGAAAAGGCCATTCATCCATTCAGACAGCTTTACATTTGTTAAGTTTTGCAGATTTGGGCTAAGTTATAAGATCTATCCGCATGCTGAAAAACTATACGCCTATTCCTGAACATAAAAGATATTTATATTTACTAATTTGATTTATTCAAAGTTGCCATAAATCTTCAATTTTTTTATTGGAACGGGCTTTCCAATGTTAGCAAGATAATGCAAGCAGATGATGATTGGCTTTAGCAACTAGCACTGATGTTTTACAATGAGGTTGAAATTCTCTCAAGCTGATGCTCGAATAGATAATGCGAGCGGTTGAGGATTGGCTTTAGCAACTAGACCTGTTCAAGTCACCTGCTACATTGTCTTCCTAACTTATTTTCGGATTCCATGTGTTGTATGTACCATTATGACCAAGAGGCTTATAAAGGGGCCTCCTCTACAGCTTATCGACTGTTTATTTTCAATTTATTATTGGTTTTTGTTTCTGCCTTTCTGAGTTCGTCAATCATTATAGGATTTGATGAAGTAATTCTAGAAAGGAACGAAGGGTTCGTTATTTTGTACTGGTTTGTTTGGATTGAAGTCTAAATACTTGAAGGAAATGATGTCCCAATCCATTTCATTCCCTTCCTCTTTAGTCACCCCTCGGATCACGTTTAATTTACA
This sequence comes from Costus lasius, assembly GCA_027563935.2. Classification (NCBI taxonomy): domain Eukaryota; kingdom Viridiplantae; phylum Streptophyta; class Magnoliopsida; order Zingiberales; family Costaceae; genus Costus; species Costus lasius. The sequence goes on along the minus strand of CM050447.1, from coordinate 42,444,482 downwards.
GGCCAAAAGACCTGTTTTGGTTTTCTTTATTTCTGTTAATTTAGCTTTTTTCTCTATCTAATGCCTCTATTTCTCATATCTTTGTAGGATTGATTCCTCAATTTTCTTTTATTTCAGGATGATTTGGCAAGGCCCGGACAAGGACCTCGTCCAGTTGGAGCTGGAAATCCTGCCGGACCTCCCCGTCCATGATGAAATGGTTTTCTTATTTAAGTTATTTTGTTAGAAGCAAGTATCCTAGGCTGTCATGAAAGTCATGGAAAAAAACTTCATTTTCTGTTTCCCAAAATGCTTTTGCTGAGTTTAATATTTTTATCGAATTCTACTGTTTGATTGTTGCTGAAATGTTCTTTTTACTTTGATGTTCTGCTTCCAAAGTATGAGTGGTAGTATTCGCCAAGAAAATTCTCCTGTTCCATTTAGGAAGTTCTTCCATTAGCACATGCTGCTACGGTTGTGTAATCAGATGTCAAATTGAAATTTGCATATTTTTGATTGGATTTTTTTCTATTTTATTGGTTTCTAATCTCATACAGTTCTATTTCTGTTTAATGAGATGTCATTTCAGAAATTCATTGTTAGACTAGATATTGTCTATTATGCTCTCAAACTAGTTCTCATCTCGATTCTTAGATTCGACTCTAAGCTGTGTGGTTGGTTCATTTAAGAACATGAATTATCATGTGGATTTCATGGATTACTAGTAAGACGCATATTTGACAATGTAGATTTGGTAAAACTAATCAATGTCTTAACCAATCTCTTATTGCACAGTCTTAGCATATTTTCGGATTCGTACATATTATGACCTTGGATAGTGATCTTCGGTATGCATGCATGCGTGAATGCACGCGTCATCACCGTATCCCACGAACATGCTCTGATATGCCCGGAGCCTACCCATACGATGCTCTCGTTCTTGTGCTTGCATTTGATCTTCCCATGGATATGTTCATAGTTGCGCGCGCTCCGCTGCCAAATAGTCCTTGAATTATGTTAAAATCAGAATTATACAATGATGGTGTGGTTCGTTTATTTCTATTCACTCTCGGTTTTTTTAATTATAAATTTGAAACTTAGTTAATATAAATAACTTATGTATTTATTATTCATAAGTTATAAATCTTTTGGGTTACTATAAATAGAACATTTTTTTTATTGAAATATAAAAAAAATATAAAATAAAATTTCTCTTATTATCTTAATTATTTTATCTTTTTGTTACTTTGTTTATTAGTTTGTTTCATTTTATAATATGTTATTAGCAAGAGACTCTAATCAAGAAAAGTCTATACAGGTATAATATTTATTTATTTATTTTTCTTTTGATTTTGTGTTTAAAATGTGATATGATGCAACTAGTTTTATTTATTTATTAATCATTAGTTTCTGGAAATAATATTAAATATTCTCTAACTTGTTTTTATATTTTTATGATGATATTTAATATGTCAAATCTTGGAAAACTTAGTTTGTGGCTCTTGACATTACGGGGAAGAATTATTTATCTCTGAGTGTTAGATGCAAAAATTCATTTAGATGCAAATGACCTTGGAGATACTATTAAAAAAGGAAATAAAACATCTAATTAAGATAAAACCAAAGTTATGATTTTCTTTCGTTGTCATCTCAAACCTATGATTTTAATCCTTCATGGTAATGATGACATGTTAGAGAAAATATTTTCTACTTTCCATGCATCTAATGTACTCATATAGCAGCAATTTCGAGAAAAAAGGTTTTAAGAAATATTCTGAATTGATTTCTTGCCTTCTTGTGACTGAATAAAATAATGAGCTTTTGATGAAAAATCATGAGTCTCGTCCGATTGGCATTGCTCCATTCCCAGAAGTGAATGTAACAACTCACAATCAATATTCTTTTGGACAAACTCGTGGTTGTGGTTATGGTCGTGCTAATGATCGTGGTCGTGACCATGATCATGGTAGTGGATATGGATATGGTAGTGGTAAAAATTCCAAGAACATTGTTTTTCACCGAAAGTAAAAAAATAATGAAAATAATGATAAAGAAAAGGGTGTGAAGAATAGCAAACATATTGAAAATATATGATATCATTGTGGTGGCAAAGGTCATTGGTCACATACCTGCCGTACGCCAAAGTATCTCGTTCATCATTCAAAAAATAATTTCTTATATATTGATGTCTAATCTTAATATATTTTCTTTTTCATTTAATAAAATAATATGTTTTGTTATCTTTTAAAATATATTTTTTCTCTAGTAGTATTTTTCTAACTATATGGACTTTTATTTTTCAATAAAGAATGAGTAAGTTTTCTTTTGGTTGGCACCAACATCAATAATGAAGATATTTGTCTCGCTGATAGTGCAACAACTCACACAATTCTCAAGGATAAAAAATACTTCTCCCATTTAACAACACAAGAAGCTAATGTTAATACTATATCTAGTAGTACAAAAATAATTGAAGGCTCTGGAAGAGCTAATATATTGTTACATAGAGGAACCAAATTATACATTGATAATGTATTATATTCTACAAAGTCTCAAAGAAATTTATTAAGCTTTTAAAGATAACTGTTGAAATGGATATCATATCGAAACAACAAATGAAGAGAATATTGAATTCCTTTATATCACAAAGACTTATATCAGGTAAAAAATATATATTGGAAAAATTACCTGCATTTTCCTCTGGATTATACTGCACTTATATTAAAACAATTGAAATACATAATATTATAAACCAGACGTTGGCATGATCGATTGGGCCATCCCGGATCTATTATGATGTGAAAAAACAATTAAAAATTCATGCGGGCACCTATTGAAGAGCGGAGATTCTTCAATCCAATAATTTCTCATGTCCTGCTTGTTCCCAATGAAAGTTGATAATTCTACCATCACCAATCAAAGTTAGGACTAAATCTTTTGCATTTTTAGAACGTATACAAGGTGATATTTGTGGACTAATATACCCACCATGTGGACCATTTAGATATTTTATGGTTTTAATTGATGCTTCAACTAGATGGTCTCATGTTTGTTTATTATCAACCCGCAACCAGGCGTTTGCGAGATAGCTTGCATAAATAATTTGACTAAAATCTCATTTTCCTGATTATCCAATTAAAAAAATACGCCTTGATTAGGGGGTGCGCAAAAAAAACCGCCGAACCGTTGAACCGCGGTTAACCGACCGAACCGAACCGATTTGGCGGTTAACCGAACCAACGGTTCTTTGATCGGTCGATTTTTTTTCAGGTATAACGGTTCACGGTTCGGTTACGGTTCGGGGCTTGGTCGAATCGCGGTTAACCGAACTGAACCGTTTATATAATGTTTATATATATAAATAAATATTTTATACAAAAATCAAAGCGGTTAACCATCAATACCAACAGTTAACCGAGAATATTTATATTTATTTATTTTAAATTATTTTATAATTTTAAATATTTTTTATATATAAAGAATACGGTTAACTATCAGTTTTCGGTTAACCGTACCGAAAAATCGGTTAACCGGGTCAACGGGTCGGGAACGATTTTCAGTTTCCCTGAACCGATCGGTTCAGTTTCGGGGCAAAAAATTGATGCACAGTTCATGCACCCCTAGCCTTGATAATACTGGTGAATTAACATCTCAAGCTTTTAATGAATATTGTATGTCTATTGGAATTGATATTTAACATCGTGTAGCACATGTTCATATACAAAATGGACATGCAGAATCATTCATTAAAGGCCTAAAATTGATTGCAAGACCATTACTTATGAGATCAAAGCTTCGAAATTCTACTTGGGGATATGCAATCTTGCATGCTGCAATATTAATTCGCATCAGGCCAATAAGCTATCATAAGTTCTCTCCTTTACAATTAGTTTTTAGTCAGGAACATAATATTTCTCATCTAAGAATTTTTGGATATGTTGTATATGTTCCAATTGCTCCATCACAACGTACTAAGATGAGTCCTTAAAGAAAGTTGGGAATATATATTGAATGAGTCTCCATCTATAATAAAGTATCATGAACCATTAACAGGAGATTTATTCATGGCACGATTTGCCTATTGTCATTTTGATGAATCAAATTTCCCGACATTAGGGGGGAGAAAAGAAGCAGGTGGAAAAAGAAATTAGTTGGAATGAATTATCATTATCTCATCTTGATCCTCGTACAAAACAATGTGAATTAGAAGTTCAAAGGATAATTTATTTACAAAGCTTAGCCAACCAATTACCAGATGCATTCACTGACCCAAAAAGAGTAACTAAGTCATATATACCAACTGCTAATGCTCCAATAATTGATATTCCTATTGGACAATCTAGTGTTGCAAATGAGTCTCAAGCACACATAAAGTGTGGCAGACCCATCGGCTCCAAAGATAAAAATCCTCGAATGAGAAAAGGAGCTAAAAATCAAGATGGCCGAATCGAGGATGTAATAACTTCAAAAGAGTCCTATGACATAATCAATATTTCAATTCTAGAAGAAACACAAGGATAAAGAGATCTCAATAAATTATGTTATGAATATAATACAATGGAATCGACATGAAGTCAATGTTGACGATGTTTTTGCATATAATATAGTGCTTGATATAATAAATGATAATGGGGATCAAGAACCAAAATTTATTTTAGATTGAAAACAAAGAGATGATTGGCCAAAATGGAAAAACACAATTGAAGCAGAATTAAATTCTCTTACTAAACGAAAAGTTTTTGGACCTGTAGTTCATACACTTAAAGGTGTAAAGCCTATTGGCTATTGATAAATGTTATTTATAACAGATTTATGGTCTTATTTATACACTCATTTGAAGCTTAAGTCTAGATTTTATGCTATTATTTTGAGTCTTTTATCATTAAGTACAAAATCTTCACTATTTTTTCGATCTTTATGAAATACAGGTTATTTTCCAATATTTTCGAGAAGATTATGAAGATTTGAAGTTATGGAAAGGCTCAACACATTACAAGAGTGCTATAGGAAAAATTTGGGGATTTTTGGACTTTTTATGGAGAACACGGCCTGGCCGTGCTTATAATCACGGTCGTGTTCGTCACGGCTGCAAAATCCGCATATGTCGAGGAGAACACGGCCTGGCCGTGCTTATAATCACGGTCGTGTTCGAGAGAATCCAAAATCCGCCGAAGTCTTCACCGCCGTGCGCACGCCCGTGTTTGGGCATTCCAGAACTTACAGAATAGAACACGGCCTGCCCGTGTTCAGATACACGGCCGTGCATATGTACCTGCAGATCACAGATCGCGATGTTCGACGGTTTCTTCATCAAATCTGACGGTCCAAGAGCTTAGAAATTGGGGGAAACGCCCAATTAACCTTGCTAACCGCCCAAGGCATCGATTAAGACATCAAGGTGGGAATATTGGGCTGTAATCAAGTCGCATTTGGAGAAGAACGCGACTAGGGCGAAAAGGGGCGAAAACTTGCATTCTTGGGCTTATTTGATCGGATTTCTTCGGGGCTATCGAGAGAAGACTGAAGATCTGACATCTCCTAACCTTGGATTATAATTTCCACTCCTTTCAAATACTTTTTTTTGGGTTTTAATTGTTAAACAATGTATGCTTTAGAGTAAACCCTAGTTCGGGACTCGGGCGTAGCCCGTTGAATACATTTCCTCGTGTAAAATATTTTATTGAATCTCAGTGTTATTTTAAGTAATTTCACTTATTTAAATGAGTTGTGCTTTATTGCGTATTTATGTTTTGGCCAAGCATATATATGTGTTAAGTGTTACGAGATGGACTGAGAGGTGAATCGTAACACTCGAACTCTCGCATTTAAATTTGTGACTTGAATTACGAGAGTCGTTCAACGTCACTCGAGGATTTACGGTCTTTCATAGAGCCTAATGAGTCTCTTAGGTTAATTTTGCTACGAGAGTAGGAGATTAGCTTATGCTAGACACCGGATTACGCTTCGAGAGAAGGTAATCCATACTTTAGGAGAGATTGCCTTAAGTTATTTACTGTCGGATTGAGCTTCGAGAGAATGAGATCCGTTTTCTAATTTTGTTTTGATTCATTGTTTTGCATATAAAGCATTCAACGAGGTGAAACCTGAAGTCCTGAACATTTCTAAAACTGTATTTTCCCAAGTAGTTGTTCGATTCTTGATTCGATAAATTAGATTTAGAGATATTCTTTCATTCCGAGTTTGAATTGTCTAGCTATCGATGAAACTAAAGGTCGGTACTTGACACCTGCTCCCTGTGGGAACGATATTATTTACTACTTCGATAGACCGTGCACTTGCGGAGCCTATCAGCTATAAGTGGGTTTTTGCACGAAAATGAAATGAAAATGGTGAAATTGTAAGATATAAAGCACGACTTATTGCTCAAGGTTTTTCACAAAAACTTGACATTGATTTTGAAGAAACATATTCACCTGTGATTGATGCAAGTACTTTTTGGTACTTAATTAGTCTAGTAGCACAAGAAGAACTCGATTTACATCTAATGGATATTGTTACAGCCTATTTATATGGATCTCTAGATAATGATATTTATATGAAGCTACCTGAAGGTTTTAATTTTCTTGAAACACATAATTTATGTTCACGAGAAGATTATTCAATCAAATTGAATAAATTTCTTTATGGGCTAAAATAATCTGGATGTGTGTGGTATAATCGCCTTAGTAAATATTTACTAAAAGAAGGATATAAAAATAACTCAATTTGTTCATGTATTTTTATTAAAAGATCTGAAAATGGATTTGCTATAATTGCTATTTATGTTGATGACTTAAATATTATTGGAACTCTTGAAGAGCTTCTAAAAGCTGTAAATTGTTTAAAGAAAGAATTCGAGATGAAAGATCTAGGAAGGACAAAATTTTGTCTTGGATTACAAATTGAATACTTAAATAATGAAATTTTTATACATCAAAATGTTTATTTAAGAAAGGTGCTCAAACGATTTTTTATGGACATATCACATCTGTTGTGCACTCCAATGGTTGTAAGATCATTAGATGTGAACAAAGATCCCTTTAGACCTCAAGAAAAGGATGAAGAACTACTTGGTCCTGAAGTACCATACCTTAGTGCATTTGGAGCACTAATGTATCTTGCTAATTATACATGACCTGATATATCATTTGCTATTAATTTATTAGCAAGACATAGTTCTTCACCTACACGAAGGCATTGGAATGGAGTTAAGCACATACTTCGCTATCTTAAAGGAACAATAGATGTGTTTGTTTTACTCAAAAGTGTCCAAGTCAGACTTAATTGGTTATGTATATGCAGATTATTTGTCTGATCCTCATAATGGTTGATCACAAACAGGTTATTTATTTACATGTGATGGAACAACTATATCATGGCGATCTATGAAACAGACCATAGCATCCATGTCTTCTAATCATGCAGAAATTTTAGCTCTATATGAGGTAAATCGAGAATGTGTTTGGTTGAGATCTATAATTCAACACATATGAAAAACTTGTGGCCTATCTTCAGAAAAAATGATTCCGACAATCATATACGAGGATAATAATACATGTATTGCCCAATTAAAAAAATGGTACATTAAAGGAGATAGGACAAAACATATTTTACCAAAATCCTTTGTCACTTATGATCTTCAAAAGAATGGTGGTATAAGTATTCAACAAGTCCATTCATGTGATAATTTAGTGGATCTATTTACCAAGGCACTTTCTACTAATATTTGAAAAACTTGTCCATAATATTGGGATTTGTCGACTCAAAGATATCAATTAATATTTACAAATATAATGTACTCTTTTTTCTTTATTAGGTTTTTGTCCCATAGGATTTTTCCTAGTAAAGATTTTAATGAGGCACATTCTTTTCTAATGGACATCCAAGAGGGAGTGTTATGAATAATATTATTGTGGATGTTCATTTATTGACTTTCGATTTCCTTTGATTATAAACTTAAAACTTATTTAATATAATTAACTTATGTATTTATTATTCATAAGTTATAAATCTTTTGAGTTACTATAAATAGAGCATCTTTTTTTATTGAAATATAAAAAAATATGAAATAAAATTTCTCTTATCTCAATTATCCCATCACTTTATTATTTTATTAGTTTATTTTATTTTATAACATGTATATGATTTTAAAGTAATAAGATTCGGTGCGGAATCATATTATGTCTCTAAAATAAACACTCAATGCAGACATAGGCTGCGTTTGGTGTAGCTGGTCAATGACTTATTCTGGTCAAGACAGCAGAAAAACAAAAGCTATTGCGTTTGGTTAACAACTTCTGAGTTCGAAACCTAGAAGTTACAGCGTTTGGGAGAAGTTGAGAGATACCTGCTACTAGGAACCGTTGCACAGAAAGTTTCTATCCTCGCATGACTCATCCTCGTACGCAACGCTCTCCTCACCACCAGACCAACACCACCGCCGCTCTTCCTCTTTAGCCGCTGAAAGTATCACTGCCAATCTTCCTCCCTGGTCGCGATCTTCCTCCTTATTGCCGATCTCCCTGACTCGCCGCTCGTGTAAATCCTTCCTCTTCCTACCGTCACACGAGACCTTCCTAGCTACACAAGACTCCTCTCACACGCATTCAAAGTTTTGCTACTGATCTTCCACCCCTTGACGCCACTGATCTGCCAATGTCGTCGATCAGCCACGAGTTCCTCCCAAATGAGCTCATGGGTAATTAGGGTTTAGGATTGCGAAGAAGAAAGTGGTTGATGCCGATCAGCCATGAGCTCCTCCCAAATGCGGCGGAGCTCCAACTCCAAGCCCGCACGGCTTTCGCCCTTCTATCGTGACCTCGCGTCGCCCGTCTCCCTCCATTGCCCCGTCAGCCGCTACACCATCGGCTACGCCTCCTCCGCATCCGCTCTCTAGCTAGAGACCCTCTCCACCTCCTCCTCGGTTGCCCCCGGCCTCCCTCCGCCCTCGATCTTCTCCTTAGACGACCGCGCTGACATCTCACCCGAGGCCGCTCCCAGGGAACTCCCGTCGCCCCCCGGTCTTCACTTTAGACGACCACGCTGATATCTCACTCGAGGCCGCTCCCGCCGCCCCTGATCTTCACCTACCGTGCTAACATCTAGTTTTATTCCTCTGCCTTGATTTCTACTGTTAGTAAAAGAGAAAACTGATTAGCCAAATATTATTTTATTTTGCTATTGACTAGCACAACTATTTATCCAAACACTATTCAGCTTTTTCAGCCAGTTATTTTTTAATCAGTACTTTCTTAACCAGCGGAAGCTAAAAGCTCTAGCTATACCAAACAAACCCATAGTAAGGTGGTTAAAAAGTTTTAATATATGTTAAAGAGTATTGTAGATGTTCGAGGACTAAAATAGGCTTGAGTCAATTTTCTTTTCATATAAATCTAACTTAAAATATCTACCCGATTCAAATTTTGCCATATAAACTTCATTTTAAACGTAAAAATATGTCAAAGACTGAATTTTTTTTTTATAAATTTTAAATTTTGATACTGCTTTCCGTAGAACCAAGAGTATATTATTTAACATTCACAACACAAAAATCAACACATGATCTATGCTAAATAATAACAAAATATTTAAGTCGAGTAATTTGAAGATTTGAAGGAAGAAATATTCTTGAGAATCTTGCAGTGATTATCTTACTCAATTAACCATACTTTTTTCCCTATGATTGAACTAAAATATTGTATACAATTAAACTAATCATCCTAATTTGCAATATAAAATCTCCATTCATAAACAAGTTACAATAATTCACATTAATTATTCATTGATATGATTTTGGAACAACCAAAGTCATATTTGATTTCTGCTAATTGCTATTTCTTATAAGTATTATGCCTTTAATTATGTTTATTAATTTTTTTGATAATTTTTTTAAAAATTTAAAGATGTTAAGGATAATAGAATTGCTAAACACATGGAAATGCCACAGACCACTTTGTAAATGTGTAAAGGTTGAGGGGGTGTTTTATAAAAGTATAATAATAATAATAATATTTAATTTGATCTTTTTGGCGCTCCTGTTTTCTCTCTCCCCCCCTCTTGATTTTCTTCCGTTGTGTTAGGGCCCGGTTCAGCGGTTTGGCCCAAGCCCAAACTCAGGCCCACAACAGGAGGCCCACCTGCATTAAGGGAGCCGATTGAGGGGAAATTACGCAGTCAACGTTCGATGTTGACTCGGGATCGGGACGCTGAAAGCGGACGACGCAGCGTGATCTTCGATGGGAGCTTTGGACGCGAGCGCGCGATGGGAACGAAGATCGCGGACGCGGATGGCAGCGTGACGCGGTCTCCGGAGGATTTCTCGGACGGGAGATTCGAGAGACGGCGTCTACGGCGTCGGACGAAAAAGAGACGAACGCGAGCGAAGCGTTCGTTAATGGGCGACGGATGCGGCGTCGAGTCTTCAGGCGCGAGAACCGGACGCGGCTGAAGGAATTGGCGGCGACGAGATCTTCGGCGGAAGACTCGGCCGCCGAAGCCAAAGATAGGGGAGGCGGCGTGCCTCTACCCTATTTAACGATGGAGCGCGATGCGGCGAGAAGGAGGGCGGATCCGGGAGAAAGGCTCCCGAGAGAGAAAAGAAGCTGCGAGAGGTTTGATCCAGAGGAGGACTCAGCCGTGGGAAGCTTGTAATCGGCGGCGAGTCGCCGCCGACGTGAGGAGTGATTTGAGCGTTAAGAGGAGGGTTTTTGTACTCTGGATTTGTGCACAATAAAGGAGGAAATTTCCCTATGTTCCGCTGTGTTCTCCGACGAGTTCTGACGACGAGGACGACGCGGCGTCGAACGCAGACGGCGGCAGCGGCGACGGGCGGCGTCACGGTGCGTCGCGAGGTTGAAGACGAAGTTCGGGCTCGAACTTCGAGACGTGACGTGGAGTCAACGAAACACGCGGTCAACTCTCGAATTCGAATGAAATCGAATTCGGGACGCTGACGTCAGGCGGACGTCAGCGTGCAAAATTCGAACGGCGAAAGCGAATTCGGGCGGCTGACGTAGGCTTACGTCAGCGACGGTAATTTACGCGCGCGGCGAGATTTCAGCAAGGGCTGACGTCACGCCGACGTCAGCAAAGGCATGATTTTGACTTTGGTCAAAATCAGGGAGAAAGAAAGGTATTTCCAAATTAGGGTTCGATTTCGGATTTCTCTAAATTAGGGTTAGGGTTTTCCGTGCGAATTGTATTTTGGGGATAAAAATTTATCCGGGGAGATTAGGGTTTCGATTTTGGGTCGGAAACCCTAGTGCGAGTTACGTTCTGGTATTCCGCCGGATTGCTCTAGGAAGCGGATAAGCGCTGTTTCCAGGCCGATCCGACCGGGGCGTGACAACAGGTATCAGAGCCTAAAGTGATCCACCGGCGACAAAGGAGTGTCGTTCTTCCAGGGCGGGGGCCCTGATGCCAACACCCGGGTGTGTTGATGCCAATGTCTAAGGGCATTGATGCCGATGTCAGGGACGTCGATGCCGATGTCAGGGGACATCGAGGGAGAACTCTATGAGAGCTCAGTGATTGCAAGATCACTTCCCGGAGCAGGGGCTCTGATGCCAATGCATAGCATTGATGCCAACACTAAGGCGTGTTGATGCCAACCCCAGGGGGCGTTGATGCCAACACCAGGGCGTGTTGATGCCAATGCATAGCATTGATGCCGGCGCCAGGGGCGTCGATGCCGGTGTCAGGGACATCGAGGTTCAGCTGAGATTCAGCAAACATGGTGAAGCAAGATTATCCTTGACAAATTTGTTGATGCAGGTTGCTATAAGCATGGTGCAGCAAACACTCATCAGCAGAGGATGGAGGACTTTGAACATTGGAGGGCCAGTGTTCAACTTGCAGGGAACATCGAGGGCGATGTTCAAATCAGGTGGGGGAATATTGTTAGGGCCCGGTTCAGCGGTTCGGCCCAAGCCCAAACTCAGGCCCACAACAGGAGGCCCACCTGCATTAAGGGAGCCGATTGAGGGGAAATTACGCAGTCAACGTTCGATGTTGACTCGGGATCGGGACGCTGAAAGCGGACGACGCAGCGTGATCTTCGATGGGAGCTTCGGACGCGAGCGCGCGATGGGAACGAAGATCGCGGACGCGGATGGCAGCGTGACGCGGTCTCCGGAGGATTTCTCGGACGGGAGATTCGGGAGACGGCGTCTACGGCGTCGGACGAAAAAGAGACGAACGCGAGCGAAGCGTTCGTTAATGGGCGACGGATGCGGCGTCGAGTCTTCAGGCGCGAGAACCGGACGCGGCTGAAGGAATTGGCGGCGACGAGATCTTCGGCGGAAGACTCGGCCGCCAAAGCCAAAGATAGGGGAGGCGGCGTGCCTCTACCCTATTTAACGATGGAGCGCGATGCGGCGAGAAGGAGGGCGGATCCGGGAGAAAGGCTCCCGAGAGAGAAAAGAAGCTGCGAGAGGTTTGATCCAGAGGAGGACTCAGCCGTGGGAAGCTTGTAATCGGCGGCGAGTCGCCGCCGACGTGAGGAGTGATTTGAGCGTTAAGAGGAGGGTTTTTGTACTCTGGATTTGTGCACAATAAAGGAGGAAATTTCCCTATGTTCCGCTGTGTTCTCCGACGAGTTCTGACGACGAGGACGACGCGGCGTCGAACGCAGACGGCGGCAGCGGCGACGGGCGGCGTCACGGTGCGTCGCGAGGTTGAAGACGAAGTTCGGGCTCGAACTTCGAGACGTGACGTGGAGTCAACGAAACACGCGGTCAACTCTCGAATTCGAATGAAATCGAATTCGGGACGCTGACGTCAGGCGGACGTCAGCGTGCAAAATTCGAACGGCGAAAGCGAATTCGGGCGGCTGACGTAGGCTTACGTCAGCGACGGTAATTTACGCGCGCGGCGAGATTTCAGCAAGGGCTGACGTCACGCCGACGTCAGCAAAGGCATGATTTTGACTTTGGTCAAAATCAGGGAGAAAGAAAGGTATTTCCAAATTAGGGTTCGATTTCGGATTTCTCTAAATTAGGGTTAGGGTTTTCCGTGCGAATTGTATTTTGGGGATAAAAATTTATCCGGGGAGATTAGGGTTTCGATTTTGGGTCGGAAACCCTAGTGCGAGTTACGTTCTGGTATTCCGCCGGATTGCTCTAGGAAGCGGATAAGCGCTGTTTCCAGGCCGATCCGACCGGGGCGTGACACGTTGCGTGTTGATTTCGTCGCTAAACGAGTTTCGGTGACCAGCTTTCCTTCTAATTCCTTGCGCCCTGTTTACTGGGAGGAAGCAGGTGGAAAGAATATAAAATAATTTTTTATTATTTATTAAAAAGGATGAAAAAGAACATATGGAAAAGATTTTTTTTCGTTTTTGAATCCACTAAAATCAAATGAAAACACATTCTTCAACTCTTTGTGCTTACCTCATCTCGCCTTGTTTCTCTCCCCTCCCTCTCCTCCGTCCTCTCTACTAACCTGCCTCACCTTCCCTCCTATCCACCTGTGTTTCTAGCAACCTCACCATTTTACATACTCTGACCTTGCCAGCTCGCGAACGCCGCTCTCACCAGCTCACCTCGCCGACCTCGCCAACTTGCGAACGTGTTGCCTTGTCGACCTTGCCAACTCACAGACGTCGACCTCACCAGCGTCTGTGAGCTAGCGAGCTTGCTTGCTTCACCGACCTCATATCGATCTCATGATTTTCATGTGAATCAAAATTTTATCATTAGTTTTTTCCTTCCCCTCTTTTATTTCCCATCTCTCTGCTAGTAAATAGGGTTGGGTGAAACCAAAGTTAAAGCCTGGATAAGGTGGTTTGAAATTAGTCAACTTAAGGCTGTGTTTTCTTGGATAGAAAACTAGAAAGAAAGAATAGAAAATACATTGAATCTAGTAGCATTTTTCGTCCATATTCAATGTGTTTTTTTATTCTTTCCTCTTAATTTTTCATCCAAAGAAACACAATATTAGTATAGGTAGGCTGCATTTGGCGAAACTTTCCGCTCCGCTTTCCATGACCGCATTTTGATCGCTGTTAGTCTTTATGGCTAATCTTCTAAGCTGGATTCTTTTAACTTTCTGCGTCACGAAGGCGAACAGCTCTACCAAACAGACATGTAAAAAGCTACAACAGTAAAAGTAGAAATTATATCTCGTCTTGTATCATTAAAAGGTGTGTTAATTATATTATAATGTTAAATTTGTATTGAGTAATATAGTGTTAGGCTTTCGAGCCGAATTTTGGGCGCGGCCCAAAACCCAGCCCAAAGCCCATCCTGATATTACCCTTTTAAGCAGATCGGGTGGCGGATCAGGCAATTCCCGACCCGGATCCGAACCCGTTTCACTCAACGGGCAAATGCCGCGCGCGATCGCGTGAGGCTGACGGGACGTGGCTCGGTTCGCGTGCAGACGTGGAAGCGAAAGAAAAACGAGGCTTCGTCCTTGTTCACGAGGATGGCTTTTCGAACGAAAAGGCTCACCGGCCGTCCGCTCTCGAGCTCCTCTCCTCTTCGGCTGACTCCGGCCAGCCCTCTCGGCAAGCTTCTCAACGCTACCGGTGGTGTGGGTGGGTGGATCGGTTAGCGTGGAGCCCTCCGTCCTCTTGTTCCTCTTCGTCTCCGTCGTCGACGACCGCCGTCAGACCGCCTCGGAAGGCGTTACGGCATCAGCTTCTCCGACTAGAAGGAGCCGGCGGCCGTGTGATCGCCGAGGTATATTCTACACCCCTCGGTCTTCGTTCCGGTCGAGTCCGTTGCTCCCAGCGATGCCTCTTTCTTTCCCTTCCGTCGCCGTTTGCCTATCGTGGCCGTGCTCCTTCGGCGAGCCCTCCCTCCTCCTCCGGCTGTTGGTCCGCCTGCGCGCGGGAAGTTCCGGAGTCGAGCCTTGTCTGCGAACGAGCTATTTCGTTGGGTGTTGGTCGTCTACGTACGACATCCGTTCTCCCTGAGTCGTAGCTTGCGTGCGGCCGTAGTTGCTCAGTTCCCGGCGAAGCTTGTTGGTGGTCGTCCCTGAGCCACCGGGCGTCTTCCCTTCCTTCGTCCGCGTGTGGTGAATGGAGCAACGTCGCCTTCTTCGAGTCTGGCGTCTACATTGGAGCTGTCAAGCATCTGGACCTCGGTTCTAGCCCCCGACCGCCATCTTTCTGCCTCCTGTCTGTCGCCGGTGGGCGACTCATCCTCCGTCCGACCTCACCGGCGTGTGAGAAGAGGGGAGCCGCCTGCCCTCCTGCCCGTCGAAGGATCCCTTCCTCGCGAGCGTGAACAGGGACGAATCATCCCGTCCGCTTGCCGCTGCCAATGTGTACGAGCGAGAGGCTCTACGTGGGACTTCTTTGGTCGGACATTCCTCTTCGCCGGCGTGCGAATGAAACTCCGGTTAGGTCATTTCCGCCGTCGGTGTGCGACGCCGTGTGGACAACCGTTTACGATCGCCGGACGCCGGCTTGATCCGACGGACGAAGGAGTGGGTCCCATTTGGGTTTGCGCGAACCCGGTTTGACTTGACGACGCCGGTTCCCGGTGATTTGTCAACGTTGATCGAGTCATGTTGGAACGACACCGATCCTTATTGAGTCCATATTCGGGCTGGGAGTCGATTCGGAGAATCGGTTCTGCCAGTTGCGCCCAATCCAGCGGTTTCGACCGTTGTGATAGTTGCATTGACGTATTTGGACTTGAGTCAAGCGTTGACTCACGTGAAAATCCAAAAAAAAGTATTACCGTAATTCAGGGCATGACATATAGTATATCATGATATTTTATAATTCTAGTACTTGTGATGGCTTTAGTTTTTGTTGTGCTCCTAATAACTCATGCATTCAAGATATATGTATAATTATTATGAGTTATATGATAGTTACTATATAGGTCAAATCTATTGTTATTAATAATGATGATTTAAATACAGTAGTCGTTATAGCCAGTGGGCTTTTGTTCTATACAATGTACAATTACGATATACGATTTTATAACAATATATATATATATATATATATATATATATATATATATATATATATATATATATATATATATATATATTTGTTAATGTCGTGATACTCTATGACTATTAGACTAGTTGATGATTGCCTAGGCTTTGTGGGACCAGTATATTATGATTTGTACTAATAGCTATGGGGCTAACTCTTTCAGTTGCCCAATGGAGATTTTTGGTGATTATCTTACCGCCCGTTTACTACGATGGATTTTGGGTAGAAGAAATGAATTTGAAAAAAAAGTTCCTTATATACCAAAAAGGATGGATTAAAAAAGAGAAATTTGGGTGGATGAATGAGAAAAAATTTCCTCATTTTAGATCTGCCCAAATCGGGCAGATTTCAACAAACGCATGAGGATGGTCTTCGGTCCCACTACAGACGCTGTGCTCATCGCTCCATCTCATAGATGTAGATGCTTGTTGACCTCCCTTCCCTCGATGCTCGCTGCAGATGACATTGCTCACCCCGGATGCAGATGCCACCACCACTTGACCTCCCTTCCCCTTCCTCGACGCTTGCCCTCGAGTCTTCCGCCGATGAAGTTGCTTACACTCGCAAATGCTGCTGCTAGCAGACGCGTGAGTCTTCCGCTTGCAGAGGCCGT
Organism: Costus lasius; assembly: GCA_027563935.2. NCBI lineage: Eukaryota > Viridiplantae > Streptophyta > Magnoliopsida > Zingiberales > Costaceae > Costus > Costus lasius. The sequence continues at coordinate 42,427,932 of CM050447.1, read as the reverse complement.
CGCTCGCCCCGGACGCAGATGACGCTGCCGCTCGACCTCCCCTCCCCTTCCTCGACGCTTGCCCTCGAGTCTTCTGCCGCTGAAGCTGCTTCGGCTCGTAGACGATGCAAACACCACCGCGAAAGCTACTTTCGCTGGTAGACGACGCAGATGCTGCCGCTCGCAGACGCATGAGTCTTCTGCTCGCAGACGCCGTCGCTCACCCCGACGCAGACGATGCTGCTCGCCCTGAACACAGACGACCCCGCTCGCTGCCAATGCAAACACGCCCGTTCACATTGGACACGTGTCCAACAATCCCCTCCTTCCCAAAATCCCTTCCACCTGAAATTTTTTCCACCCTAAAATCCCATCCCCTCTGGTATACACAACTAGGATTAATGAGTGTTGGATTATTTTTTAGGCTATTGTTAGACGGTTTAAATGTATGAGCAATGATAAAAACACTTTTATTAGAGTACGAACTTACACTGAGTTATGGTTACTATTTATGTTTTTATTTTATTTTGTTATTTTTTATATTATTTAAAAGTTATTATGCTTTTATGTTAGAAGTTTTTTGTTATGTTACAAATGCAGTTTGTTATGGCGTATATTGGCGTAGCGTGGGTCTCGATCGAAATTATTTTGCTTATAAATTATTATTCATTATTTAGTATGTGCAGTTTTGGTCAGCGGGTTGGAATTGTTGCACCCACTGAGTTGTTGACTTGTTGGTCAGCGACTCAGCGTAAGCTAGGTTAACTGTCAGGCCCGGATTAAGCTAAACGTGCTTAATTAACCCAAATCCATGCCACATCACCAATCCCACCGAAATCGTGCCCGAATTCTGAATTTCGCCGATTTCGTTCGTCCGCGTTGACCGTTGACCGGACGCCTCGAAACGAATGCCCGCCCGCTTCGTCTTCCTCGCGGCATCACGCACGCCTCAACGCCGAGCTCTCCGCCGCGGGTATGGACGTCGCCGGAAAGGCCTGCCGGCAGGGGGCAGAGTCGCCGAGCTCTTCGGCCCTCAGCCTACTCGTCGGCGCCGCCTCTGGGCACCGGAATCGACCGTCGGAGGTGGAAACGAGTCGCCTGAGAAGATGACCGGAAACACGCCGGAAAACACAGCGCTGACACCGGAAACGGAGGGGAAAGCTTTCCTGTTATTTATCTCCAATTACAGTAGCCTTAAAACCCCTCTCCCTTCCTCCCTGTACACACCCTTTGTACACGCACACCGCTCTCTCCCTCTCGCCTGACCCAGCCGTCGCCGGGACCCTCGCCGGACTGCTCGCTGGTCTGCTTGGACTCGCCGGAAGCTCTGCTCACTGCCCGTGGGGAGGAGCTCTCGTCCGTCGCTCGTTCGCAGGCAAAAATGCAGGAAGCTCGAGTGGAGGAGATACCGTGTCCCTGAAGCTCACGCCTTTGCCTTTTCTCTGCTATGGCCGCCAACGGCTCTGTGCGACGGGACGCGATGCCAGGCGCTGCAGCACACCTGCTTCACCGACTCACCTGCTCCCGTCACCTCGCCTCTATGCTGCCTCGCGCCTCCGCGCGCGTCAAAGGAGGTCGGATCCGGGTCTCGCCTCCGCGAGATCGACGCCCGAATCCACCTCCACGAACCCGCTCAAGGGGAGGATGAGCGGGCCTTGTGCCTCCAAGCCCGGCCCAACATCGCCTGGGCGTAACATTAACGCTCGTTTGGGTCGTAACATTTTTTTGTGAAATTCAGGTTTTCACCTGAACCGGGCCGGATGTCCGGTTCAAGTTTCGTCCATCGGTTGCCATCATCTTCCCGGTTCCCCCTCACTCTCGCAATAGCCCTTTTCCGCTGCTTTTCTTCACCACATGGAGACTTGTCCGGCGAACTGCCTCCCGGAAGCCGATTCTCTGCCAGACGGCTTCGTAGACGTCTCTGCCGACGCCTCGCCTCCGACTTCCGATTACAAGGAGGCCTTCCTGGATGTCTGTCCCTCGGTCGAACAGCTCGTCGAACCGTCTTCCTCGCTCCCCAGATCAGCGCCGGAAGCCCTAGCGTTAGATCTCCTTGTGGATGGGACGGAGAATCTCGGTATCTCGGAGGGATTCCTGACGAGAGGGGATGGCGTCGGAGATTGCCCCGATTCGGTGGCGCAAGATGTGAACTTGGAGTTGAAACCGGGGGACGATGCCGCGGGGGAGATGAACAGGCCCATCAAGGATGAGGCTTTGATTCATACATCTTTGGAAGGCACTGGCCAAGATTCCAAGAGTTCGGAAACTGGTGAAAGAAACTCTTCCTTTCTCTCATTTCGTCTGTCCAATTCTGTATTCAATATGTTCTTCTTATTTTATGTTAGATTTTCACTAATTAGCTTAGCTCACTCGAACATTTTCTTCATGCATACGAGATTAACCGTGTTGGGGTTAGCAATGTAAGGGATTGTAATTACGTGTAGTAGTAGTATGTTAGTTAGTTAGTGTTTTTATTAAACATATTGATGATAATGCAATGGAATGGAACGTAGTTGATTTTGATGTACTAATTGATAGTAGCAATAACAATGTACTAATGAGGCGTCTCATAATCAAAATTCAGCATACGTTTGAGATAAATGTAAAAATATTGTTTGGGGAAAAAAGGGGTTCTGATACTGATATTGATACCCGAAATTAGTAAAAGTAGGTATCCAATTAAGCTATTTAATGATAAATTATATATGGTCACAAACATCAGGTGGTTATTTCTTTCACTTTCTCTGAGACCAACATCAACTTGGTGTAAAGAAGTAGAAAGAATGAGATACAATGTAATGACAGTATTAAGAGTTAATTTTTCAAGGGGGAGATATTATTCTCATCTGTGGTGTTACTTTGCTTCTAGAACTCCTTGTGAAACATAAGAGGGCATCATTAGGTTCTCATTAAGAAATTTCAACCAGTTCAGCTTTAAGTCTGGCATTTGGATTGGCTTTTTCTTTTTTTTGTTCAAACTCATTGATTCAATGGCTCAATTTTACTATTGCACCACAATTGTCCAAGAGGAGGCTATGTCAAAAATCATTTTGTTTATTTCCAAGAAAAGGAGCTTGAAAATGCATTAATCATCACAATTTTACTATTGCACCGCAATTGACCCACTTTTGATGTTCAATTGCATATATCACCAGTGAATGGAATATGGATAAAATTCAGCAATTAATTTAGTTATATGTAGCACTAACTATAGTATCTTGCGATATGCATAAATAACTATCTAATAAATCTTAATGCTACCTGAAAATTTTAGGATTCGCAGTGCATTTTGGATGATGCAATAATTCAATTATGATATGCGTTGTATTTTAGTTACATTATTCATCACTTCACAGAGCATGAAAACGGTGGATATTGGAAACCAATTGTTATGCACGCTACAATTCATTAGTGTCAAAGAAATTCCTTTTCCCAACAAAAAATGAAGTTTTCTAAATGCACAACTTAAGAGTAAAACATGCTCTAGAAAGCTTGAGCACATTGTTTCGAAGAACTAGATTTGGAAAGCCTTTTCCATGGAGATGTTTGACTAAGAACACTTGTAGAGGGTGAACAAGTGTGTGAAACTGCTGCAATTGTTAATTGTATACTGATGGGAATTTATGGGATCGTATTTAGTATTAAAATTAATGCTAAGACCATAATGATATCTTTACACTTGGAAATTTAGCTGAATCTGCTTCTTCTTTGATCTTCTGCAAGGGTGTCTGCATAAATAATTACTTATTCAAATATTGTTGCTAGCATAATGTTTCTTCTGCTTGATAAGCTACCACATGTAGATTTCTAGCCTTTAGTTTCTGCAAACAAGTGGTACTAGCGACACAAAAAAAAGTAAGCATGAGTTGATTCTCCCTTGGATTTTTGCAGAAGCTAAAGGCCAGTTGGAAATGAATCCCAGCAATCTAAAGGTAAGCTTTATAGAGGGATACGCTGATTGTCCAAAAATCATTTGTAGATTCTCAATGTGTTGATGAATCAAACCAAATTTCATGTTATCTTCTGGTTGTTTTTGTGGATTTTCTGAAAGAGACTAAGCCTGATATTGACTTAATGCTTCATTTATCCTTTTTTCTTTTGAAAGCATTGCTCAAGTATTTCTCGCTAATTCTTTTATTTCCTCTTTGTTAGATATTCTTTAATCAAGTGCCATTTCTCGTGTTACATGTGCTTGGTTTTTCTATCATGCTGTGTTGTTCCTTTTTCATTCATCTTTAAAGAATAATAGATATTCACTGCAGAAAGAGAGCATACATTTGACATTGCATATATATTGAGGTTTATGTATAAATTAATAAAAAAATCTCGTCATAATCTTCTAGTTAAAAATTTGCAGCTTTATTGGTTATCTATGTCACATCCTGACCATGTGTCGGTCCAACCACAATCGATTGCATACAAATCCAACATAATCTTAATATAGAAATATGATAAATTAAGTGAGACGAAAATCACTTATCAAAATCAATTTTGACGATCTAGAAAATACATAAAAGACTTCAAAACCATGTTCCACAAATCTAAAATATATACATGCCAAAACCCACAAGATCTAAAATACATACATTTCAAAAAATCATACGTTCAAAGTATCCGCAACCACAAAAGTGTCTATATACAATCGAAAGTCCCAAAGAAAGATCATTCAATTACATCCGAGCATATACATCAACCATTTCGGGTGGTCTACTAGGGTAGTTACTAATCTCTCTTGGAGCCATATTCAAACCTGGAACTAGATGATGCATGCCTCAATTGATAATATGACATATTTCACTTGATATCATAAGTTCATAACTACATGTTCATATATGATAATATAAAAAATAATAGACATATGAAACATAAAAAGCAATATTATTGTGAAATCATTGAGCTATGATTGAATAAAGATTCAATTACAAGCCACATTCTTAGTAGAGTATTTCTACTATCAACTCACATATTGGAACAATTGTCCTTGGTGTCGTGTCCATGCCCCCCCCCCCCCCCCCCCCCCCCCCCCCCCCCCCCCCCCCACACCAAAGATAACCTAACAGTTGCTTTAGTTGGCACATTATAGTCCAACATTGGTTGGTCACTGTAACATAGATCATGGCTTGGTGGTGAATCATTTACTAGCTCAAATAAGATCAGAGGTCACAACATGTCCATATTATGTATACATGCAACAAAAGTTAACCATAACTAGAGTATAATGTACTTTTTAATTATTTACCCAAGTACCAAGACAACTAAAATCAACAAAAGTTAACCATAACTAGAGTATAATGTACTTTTTAATAATTTACTCAAGTACCAGACATCTAAAATCAGCAATTGATATGGACTTTTAACTCATGAAATGTAGCTACACTGATCAAGAACACATCAATTGCAAGCATGAACCAATGATCGTAATGCTGTGGTCAAGAAAATTAAAAACAAACCAAGTAGTAGAAGTGATGGAGGAAATGCGGTGTCAATATCTACTTTAACTATATTTATTAGTCCAGATCTATATCAAGAAACCTACAAAATGCTGACACCAACTAGAATAAAACAGAGATAGATTCTTTATCTTTAATATGTGTCCTCTTTGCTCTAGATTGCTCCACCCCGACTCAATTCTTTCTTCTTCTATACGTCACGTGAAAATGCATATAAGAGTAAATCCATTTATGATTCATAACCTAAATTCATTTATACAAGTTCATACTGAAATTATATCTAATACTTAAATATAGATTTATGCATGAACATCCTGGCCTACACGATCTTACTAATCTAGCATTCTAGCTAAATGTAAATCATTTTATTTTACCTTTTTATACTGTGATAAGTTCTTAAAGTCCATGCGCCTATCAAATCTAGGGAATACAAATTTGATCAAACCAACTTATATGATATTGAACATAAGGTGGTTCTTACCTCTAAGAGTGCTCACCTGATGGAAGCACAACTTAAAGAGAGGGAGAGAGATTGATAGTGAAAGTTCCGTTGAGAGAGAAAACAATGCTGTTGCTGCTGGTGCTATACCGTAGAAGAAGGTAAAAAGGAGAAAGAGAGGTCTAGTAAAAAGGAGAAAGAGAGGTCTAGTACTAGTACATGTTTGGCACAGGTTACCTATGTATTATATATATATATATAAACTGATTGATATTGTGGGTAGCAACCGGTACATACGGGTCTGGTACACTGGTTCAAACTAGTATCTTAAACTTTGGTATGGTGTAATGAAGAAGATGAAAATGCTATTTATATTCAGATTATGTACACTGGTTCAAACTAGTATCTTAAACTTTGGTATGGTGTAATGAAGAAGATGAAAATGCTATTTATATTCAGATTATGAGAAGTTGTATTGGAAAAAGATGAAGGTACTTTTTGACTTTGGAAAATGTTGTTGCATGTTAAAAAGGCATTTGATTATTTTGTTAGCTATCTTTTGTTTCTATATATACTGGTATGAAATAAAATTTTTTTAGCAATATATGTCATAATGTGCCAGGGTTTGTTGAGTTGTTCTTTTAATACTTTCTATTTAATTACTTCATTACTTTCTCTGAGCCATGCAAACATTATGACTCAACTTAGTTATGTAGTTACTAGCTTACTGCACATTCACCCTTCTGTACTTACTAGCCTACCACAGTACATTCACTTAACTTCTGTTCCCAGGTGAGTGAACTTGGGACCAGCCTTTTATAACAAGAATTTTAGCAAGTTGTCTTCTGTTAATCAGAGCACGGAAATATTATCTTTCTAGTCTTTCCAATTTTTGTTTTCTTACACTTCATATCTAAATATTTATTGGAGATTTGGACTTTCCCAAATTTTGCAGCTTTCCTTCAAAATTCGATTGGGTTACATAAATTACCTACGTTTCATTATTTGCAGGATATATATATATTTTTGCTTAATTTATCTCTTTGAATTTTAAAACAGATTTTCTTTGCTGCTTTCATAATTATAGTATGCCTATGAAGATTGTAAGCGCTTACTACATTAACAAATAGCATCTTGTTGATGGTCTTTCAGGAAAGTGGTGAAGCAAAACGGAAGATTGCCAAGCGCAACACAAGGGCAGAGAAAGAGCTACTGGAATTCACTTTGAAATATCAAAAAGTTGTGGCAGAGAGAGATGCAGGTTAGTATTAATAATGTTATGTTTATACATTTTATTGAACAAAACATACAATGTTCAGTATGATTGTCCACTTATTTGAATCCTGAAACGTGCTAAGAAAATTCGACTCTGTTTGCTTAACTGATCATGCATGATGCGAGTTTGTGTTGTCTTTCAATCAAATAGAAGCTTTTTATACTAAAAACAAATTTATTTCAATTTATATGATTCATTATTTGCGTTGATGGTATTATATTCCATGCATGCGTTTAGTTCCAAGAGCATGAAAATACTCATAAACCAAAAGATACAGATTTTGATGCTTTGAGCTATGAATAAAATATTCATAAGAACTGATACTGTATGTGTTATTTGGCAAAGTGTTTGAGTTAATTGTTTGTACTTAATGGATATAAATTCTAGGCTAGCCGATTGGCATTTTCCTTTTAAGTCTCAGAAGAATTATCATTCATAGTTGGCAGATTTAACTTTTTCTGTAGAAGTTCATGTCTTATATTCGTCAAATCTAGGCTTTGAGATATCCATCTATATTACATTTTCAATCTTTTACTAAGGTTTAAGAAACTATTCTATATTGCCCAACACAGGGCTATGTATCGGTTTGACTCTCCTAAAATACATGAAATTGGGTGAATACTGGTCTGCCATATATGCATCTATATGCATCTATATGCATTATATGTAGTGTATAAAATATCAGTTTGGACAGTATCAGCCTAGTGTGTCAGTATATACCAAACAGTATAGTTCCGAGCAAATACCAAGTATTGATCGAGATTGGAAACTTTGGTATTTGCTTTATGTTTCTTCCTCTCTGTCCTCTTCTTTCCCTGTCGCTGTATGATCTGTTGCTGTGAAAGTGAAGGCATTAATTATGCTTCAAATATGTTTGTCTTAATTACTTACATCAGCATTCTCCATGTAAACTTCCCCTCATCTACCAATTTCAATTAGACTTTGTAAAGATCAATTATTGGTCACTGCTGATTAATCAAATAAATAGCCATTTATCCACTAAAATAGCAAAATACTAAATGCTGGCATTGATCACGTTTCATTATGTCATGCAAATAACTTACCTGAATTGAGTTACCTCAGTCAAATTTCTTTCAAGATGTAAAGCACTATTTTCTTATCATTGCAAAGCTAAAAATGTAATTGATACAATCAAAATTAATATTAAGCTTTTGATCCTTCACTCTGATCTTATTTATGTACTTATTCAGCTGCTAATTATGAATTCTTATAGTTTTATGTGTAATTGCATATTACATATTAACTTAACTGAAGGCTAATTCAGATTTTAAAATCCATCTTGTGAAATTATTATGTCACGAGTGGGTTGAAGAATATCCACAATTCACACATTACTATAGAGCATACCAGATTCATTGAACAAGTCATTATTGCCACAACAACATCAATTAGCATTTACTTTGCAATTTGTCATAAAGTCATGTAATATATGTTAACAATATTTAAGCTACTACACTGCCATGCTAAATTACCTGCAACAAATTCAATATAGGCAAAAGTCAACTTTAATACTAAATAGCACTGTGAAAATTTTAAAAGAAACATATACTAATGATGACTAATAGAGCTTACCTAAATCTCTATTGGTGTCTACAATTTAGCAATCACCTCCTAAAGCTAGTTTGGTATTTGGAAAAGGAAATAAGTAGGAGGCAGTAACAACAATCTATATGAGCACAATAAAAGAAATGGCAAGATCTATTATTTATCCAAAAAGTGCCAACACATAATTTCTCTTCTTTAGTCAAGTAGCCTATCCAATAATTATCTTCTGTTCCTTCTTGATCAACTTTCATTTGAATCTACTAAGGCAACCCTCCACACGGGGCTATTGTCCTTATTGACATGCTGTCCATCAGCTTATGTCATTATTATCATGCCACTGCTTCAATAATATGATCATGTCTTTACTAAGATGTCATTTGATTGAACTTCAATAAGCAAATCCTTATTCATTAGGTCTTCTTCGACTTTAGTCCCAATAAGTATGCTCATGCCCTCACGGACAATAATCATTTATCTTCATCACCGTGATCGTATTGTATTGACACACCATTTTCGTGCGCTCATTGACATGCCATTCACCCATTGACATGTTATTGATCTCTCATTAACATATCAGTCATTTCAATGCTAATGCTCATAAGGCGTCATAATCGATTGTTATATTTCATGTAAGGATAGCAGCACCATAGCAATAATTCATGCCTATTCTATTTACATGGGTTAAAAGGTCATGTATGCAAAATTATTATTTCAAATTCAGTCATTTGCTTGTTCTGTTCTTAGACAACAATGCAAGCTCATGTATTTAGTCTGCTCTTGGTCATGCCTATCTATTTCAGTTGTGTCGTAGGTTGATCTGTCATTAACATACTGAAGTTGTTATTACAAGTTTTCTCCTGATTCCTACTATCCTATGTGTGAGCCCGTGCGTATTTCTGGATTCTTTTACTGACAACAAAGTGTAACTTATTGGTTCTCATAGTTAACATCTAATAATATCCCATTGAATTTGCTTGCTTTTTGAAGCTGTTATTGTTCGTGAGAGGCTTGAGTCACTTTGTAGGGAGCTTCAACGTCAGAATAAAATGCTTATGGTACATTTTCCTAGTTTCGAAAATAGAATATTTGTTTTTGTTTTCTATTGTTAAGCCAGATCTCAACTTGATATGACTTATTTAGGATGAATGTCAAAGAGTATCCACAGAAGGACACAATATGAGACAAGAATTATCTCTGAAGTTTAATGATGCAATTAAGGTAAGATTAGAACTTCTTCTTTAGTAGTTACGGACGTGCTTATCCCAACGCATCTTAGTTTATTTCAAAAGTCATAGTTGTTCATCTTCATTCATATGTCAGTCATTCAGAATGCTATGCTATTGATAATTTGTTTGTGAATCAAATAAATGTTCTTTCCTAGAATGACTCGTACCTCGATGGAAAAAGAAAGAGTGCTGTTGAATGAAAAGAGAGAATGTAAGGGCAAACAAATAAATGCTTTATAACTGTATAAGAAGGTTCTTTTTTGTGTGTTTTTACTTCTCTCCAGATCAATTTCCTTGAATTCGTTTTAGTGAATGTTGGATATAAACTGGTTAATCAATAAACAAGCAATCATAAAAGTAGACATTGGATGAAGTACAAAGTACAAAATAGAACTGGATCTAAATTCTGAAGTTGTGGCAGGAACCTTTATAGGGAGGCAACAAGGAGTAGCATCTATTTCACACACAGGATATGAGAATATTTATATTTGTCCAACAGATCTTCTCGGAGACAAAATTTCTTTTAATTTCAACCAAGAATCATAAAACCGCTCGCCAGACTGGTACGGTACCAATATGGTACCGGTGTACCATCCGGTACACGGCGAAACCCTAGCGAGCGCAGCGGACGGCGGGCGAGCGGAGGCGGGGTTGGCGGGCGACGGGGTGAGCGGAGGCGGGGTTGGCGGGCGACGGTTCGGAAGCTTCCAGCCCCGCCAAACCTCTCGCCTCTGCCATCCAGCCGCCACCAGAGCTCCCTCCGCCCGCAGCCGCTGCATTCGCCGCCGTTTTGCTCGGAGCCGTGCTCCGAGGCTGGTTTCGAAGCCGCCGTTGCGCCGGACCGGTACCCCGTCCGGTATGGAACGGTTTTATAAACCTTGATTTCAACAATGTTGAGCTAAAGCTGTGCATTCTATGAAGGAAAAAAATCAAGGAAAAAGTAAAGGAAATTAAATTCTCTTATTTCATTGGAGGAGAAGTAACATGAGAAGGGAAACTGGAAGTAGAATCCTTCCACTTTTCCCTCATTTTGGTTCCGTCCCAATTGGACAGAAATCACTTAACTAATTTATTCAGTTCATAATTAATTTTCCTTTTTCATTTTGCTTTCTCCACTAGGAAACACAGTGTAATAGATATGATGCATGAACGGCATATGACTTGTATCAATATTCCTTGAAAATATACTTGTGTTAGCGTTAATGCACAGAGAAACATGAAGCCATTCAATGGTGTTCCGCTGTCATGGATATTTAATTTTGAGATGCTTTTCTTACATTATCTATCCTGCCACACTGAAAAGTCTTGCTGGAATTGTTCTCTATATCTATACTTTGTTGGTTATGATTTGCATAAAAGGTGAATTGTTTGTTTCTGTTTCGCACTTGAAATTAATTAATCAGATAACTTTCACTCTGTTGTGTTGTAGGATATTAGCAACAAACTTGAGGTGCAAAAAAATGAAAGCCTTTCTCAGCTCCAGGAAAACGAGATGTAAGATTGTGAGATTGTGTTTTACTGTTTTGCTGCAAGGATGCTTTGAATGATTAATCATGAAGTAGGTTATAGTTCATGAACAGGTTTCTAGTCTAAGTTGTGCAAAATGAATCAGAATATACCACTCCTGACAATTGATAAAGAACCACTACAAGTGGTACATTTTTTTAGCTTGTGCCAGGCAATATGGTTCCATGTATTGCCTGATGCTAACAATGAGGGTCACAGTCCACATCACATAGGTCTAGTGTGCGATTTTAAACATTGTTCAGGAAGATTAATTGCCATCTAATTTCAGTCAAGCATCTTGCTTTCACTGATTATGACAGCAGTACTACTTGACAGAAGTATCCAATTATCTCTCATGTTGTTGCATGATATCACTTTTTCTCTCAAGATACGTGGTACATTTAGCAAATTGTACAGATGGTAGGCCATGAATAATTATCGTATTGTTTTTTCTGTCTCCTTTTCTGTTTTCTTTTTTGTTAAGAGTTCATTCTGGCAGTATGCAATGTTATTCAGTCAATCACGTGCTGAGTTACACACGAGAAATTATTCCTATCAAGTGCAGGTACTATTAGGCAATTCACACGACCAGTACTTAATGAGCATGAGAGCAGACAGACAAAAACCACCTGCCTGTCTGCTCAATGTGTTGGTATCCATCTACCATGCCTCATATCCTGTGTCATTGTAAATTCTCATTGGAGTACGGGCTATGTTTGTGATGATATCTTTACCAACTCACTATGAGGCAAAAAGAACTAAATGGTTTCTTTATCTATAGAATTCATCAATTGAAACTTGGCCGCACTTCTAAAAGTGCAGAAGCAAGCTTATCTTGGTTTATGTAGAAACTGTTCTGTACTACCTAGGTGGTATGCATTGTCCGATCTTATAATGACACCGGTACAAGATTGATACTGGTTCATACTATTGGTATTAGTACCGACCGGTATTGACTGAAAATGTATCAGTCTGACGATGGACCTTTATTTGAAATCTTGGAGGTACATATGTATATGCATACCAAACCAAGGTTTGAAATTTTGGTTTGAATTGTTCGAACGAAATAGGTCTGATTTTCCTGTAAAACTATATTGGTACAGTGAACTGGTTCGGACTAGTTTTTCAAACCTTGTATCAAATTTTATCATTGATTTGGGTATTTGAACTTTGGGTAATAAGTAATAAGTAATAACTTTCAAAGGATGATTGTTGTTATGTAGTGCGAAATGTCTTACCAATTTTTTATTGTTATAATTACTCTGATAGATAACCTATATATGAGCCTTAATTATTGACAACTTCTAATGGTATATAAAGTTTTAGAAACTGCTCTGCATCAGTAAGCCTATCCAATCGGGTCAACCGACTCGAACCAAACCCGTTCGGGTTAACTTGATTTTTTATTTTTTCTATACAATAAACCCAAAACCGAACGGAATTATTCTCAAACTGACCATCGACCGAACCAAAATTATAGGTTTAAATTGGTTCGATTTGGTTTAAACCAAATTAAACCAATGAACCAACTAATTTATACAGATTAAGCTGATTCTTAAAATTCCAAACAAATTCATACAATGATGAATGATTCAAGCATACAAAAAACAAATTCATACATATTAATGAATCATACTAATTTCAAGTTGATAAAAATTTGAATCATAATTCACAAAGTATATTAAAATTGAAATTTCTCAATCATAATTCATAAATTCAATTACAATTCACATATTCAATCAGATTCACAATCACAAAGTATTACGGATTGAAATATTCAATCACAAATTCACAATTCAGTTAGTGATTTAATACATATTAACAAAGTACATTAATCATTCCACTTACAACTTCTCTAGTCATATTGGACATCTCAATTTTTTTTTTTCAAAGTCTTTGCTTGACAGGAATTACAGGAGAAACAATATCTTAACTCAAACGTGATCACTCTTGTGACTTGTCCACCGCATCAATGAATGAAAAAGTTCAGCCTGCAATATTTTTTATACTTAAGTCAAGATATCATCAATTAAACTAAATAATCAAATAATCAACTACAGAAAACACACAATAGATACCAAATTTCAAATTGCAAATATACTTTCTGAAGTAAAATGTAGAATCACTATCAGGATTGCTTAAAACCAAAAGAAGCTCCAAACCACAATCCTAATTCCCATGCACGTTGCATACCTCCAGTAACTAGTAATTAGTAAGAAAGATCAAAGCATTTGATTCAGAGAAAAAAAAAACTAGAAAGAGTCATAAAAGCTTAATTAAGATGCACAACCGTTGGTAAAGAAATGATTTACAGCAAACCAAAGTAACAATTTGACCATCACATTAACCTGCATAAATAGACTATGTTAGTAAATTATAAATATATCAAAATTTGTATATAAAATTATTAGTTACTTACCAACTTCCAGTTACATTTGCAAATCAATAATATTCGGTACAGATCGAATTATTGATATCACTGTTAATTAGCAAAAAAAAAACATATCAATAAAAAAATAAAACAATATGAAATAACTAATTGTAAATTTACAAAATATACCTTTATCTAATATTTTAACATCTTCTATGTCCTCTTCCACTTATCGATTATAAGCTCGAATCCAATCTTGAGAACAAATTAAAGCTTCCAACATCGAAGGAGACAATGAACTTCTAAATGGATCAAGTACACGACTGCTGGTACTAAAGTTGATTCTGAAGTTATCCAGAGTATCATGTACTATCGATGATAGAATTGGAAACCTGAGGGAATTTATTTTCCACCAACTTAAAATATCAAATTGAGGATTTGGATTTTCAGCTTCTTCCATCAAATATTTATCCAACTTAGATTTTTCTTGAACTGCAATATTTTCCTTGTGTCTCCTATATCTTAATTCTGTTTTTGGAAAGGCATGCTCGCTGGAGGTCTTGATTCTTCATAAATATTTAAAGAGTCATTAATTTCCATTTTACTCTTGGACTCATCAAACATTCTATACAGAATCATCTTCACCTTATTAAATATTGTTAAAACTTTTTCCACACTATACATTTTTGCCAATGCAAATTTTAAATAGTCTATCTTGTATCTTGGATCAAAAATAAATGCAACAAATAGAAGCAAGTTCACTTTACCCAAACTCCCCCAATACTTGTCCCATTTTTGTTTCATTTTTAGGATCATTTCTTGAAACTCAGGGTCAACATTAACATCTTCAGCCCATTCATTCAATGTTGAAGCTATCTATCTAATGTCATTGCTATAGAGATTGCATGTACTTGACAAGGTCACGGATACATTCAGAATAAACTGATAAAAGAACTTTAACATTGAAACTAAATCTCTCACAATTTTCCAATCATTTTCATAAGGTCTACCATGGCCATCATTTGCTAAGAGTTCCAATTCAAAATAAGGATCTTCTTCATGGTATCTTTCAAAAGCCCTTTCATATTTTTATGCAACATCTAACATAACATAAGTTGAGTTCCATCTTATACAAACATCTAAACATAAGTGGGCTTTATTTTCAATTTTTTCTTGCACAATGCATGAGTTGAACATTTGCAACCTTCGTGGGGATTGCTTAACATATTTTACTGCTTCACGAACTCTATTAGCTGAACATTGAGAAATTTTTAAGTCATCTTGGACAACTAAGTTCATAATGTGTTGCTTCCCCATCCCAATTGCTAATTTTTTTCTTAAAAAATGAAATATCTGTATCATTAGCACTTGCATTGTCAATTGTTATTGCCATAACTCTAGAAATGCCCAATCATGTAAGCATTTCTCTGTAGCTTTTCCAATTAATTCACCTTTACGGCTAGTTATTGGAAAAAAAATTGAGAACTCTTTTTTGTAATTTCCAATTCAAGTCAATAAAATGTCTAGTGATGCATATAATTGATTCTTTGTATTGATGTCCATGTATCAGGAGTAAGACAAATTGAGAACTCTTTTTTTAGCTTTAATCTCTCATCAACAAATAGTTCATAGCAATCTCTAGAGATCTAGAGATTGTTTGTCTTGATGGAATATGAAAATGTGGTATGACAATATCACAAAAGTTTTTGAAACCTTTACTTTCAATGAATCTAAATGATAGTTCATCTATAATTATCATACGTGCTAATGTCTTTCTTATAAGATTTTGATCAAACTTTCATGTAGACAATACAATATTTCCACCATTTCCTATGTTGCTTAATCTAAGAGAAATTTTAGTTTATGTTTTATTTTTCTCAACATCTTGACCTTGTGCACTTAAATACTTTACACATCTAGATAAATATGATTATGTGTGCTAGTACCACATATTTTGCTATCACAAAGATAAGTTGCATCACAATAAACACACTTGACCTTTGACATACCAACTTTCTCAAATTTTGTAAAATGATTCTAAACTTCTGTCCTTGGTTTTACAATTTTTCTTTTCTTTGAGTTACGTGCTTCACATGTATCTATTGTGTTATAATCTTTTGATTGTTCATCTCCTTTTTTTTTCTAGTGTATCATTATCAAGTAATCTTGATGGTTCAGTCATTTTCGTAAAAGAAAATATTAAAATTAGTAAAGACTATTTCTAGTATATGTACATATATTATATACCAATACTAAAATTTAGAACTTTGAATAGTTACTATCCTAAAGATCTAGTCAGTTTGATATAAATTAGAATAAGAGAAAAATTTAAATTTTATTTGAGATCCTACGAAGTTTCATATCTAAGCAAAACTATCCTAATAATCTATTTAGTTTGCAATAAGCTAATAACTGAAAAAAAATCATGTAAGTAAATATTTACTAGTTATAGTCTTAGAGAGATAGTGTTGTGGAGTCAGAGAGTAGAGTTGGTTGCCCGTTGCCCCTTGACCTGGTCCCTAAGTGACTGAGTGCCCTTTGGCTTTGAGAGTAACTAGTAGAGAAACTAGTAGGCACTTCACTCTTGGGCCCTTGATGGCGTCACTCAGCAACTCAGCATGACGTGCAAATTGCAATAGCGCATCAGTGCATGAGTGGAGTGGTGGTGAGAGCCGAGAGGTAAAATTAGTAAAGTTTCACCGTTCAACAAATAATAATCTAACATTTGCAAATAGAATCATAAAGTTTTGCCCTAATTTTACCTTACAATCTTTTGTCAATGACTCAACACCATCAGGTTCGTCACCCCCCTCACCTTCTATTTTCATGTTTCTTCTGACGGAGTCGCCTCACAGCCCACATTTCATCTTTACCTTTTCGGGAAGTTATCGGCGAGAGTTGCGAGAAGACAAGATAGTAAGAGTGATGAGACATGGAAGGGAACTTAGGGAAGAAGAAGAAGTGAAGAATTAGAGAAAGAAAATCAAAGATAGAGTAAGAGATAAGGAAGGGAAAATGTCGCCGCTCAACACTCAGCAAGCTTGCAGTGTCGCCTCTGAAGTCTGAGAAGAGTAGATGGATGACAAATAGGAATTAGGGTTGACCGGCCGAATCATATATGAACTTAAGGTTTTATTTTGGTTCGGTTCTATAGATTTATGTTTTTTCCAAACTGAATCTGAACCGGTTTATTTTTAAACTACATTGCACCTACCTAAACCGCACCAAAATCTCAGTAAAGCCGAACCAGACAGACTAATTCAGTTTGGTTTGGTTCGGTTTGTCGGTTTAAACCGACATTTGGATAGGCCTACCGCCTAGTGTAGGTGGTATGCATTGTTCGACCTTGTAATGGTATAGGTACAAGATCAATACTTGTTCGGACTAGTACCGGTGGTACCGTGTGTTAGTATGGTATTGACTAATATGTATCGGTTTGACAATCGACTTGTGTTTGAAATCTTGGGGATATGCCCATTTGCAACTGACTGTTTATATGGATTTTTTTAATTTTTGTGATGAAAAAAAAAGATTAGAATTTAGTTCCTATGCCTTTCTTTTAGCTAATTTCTTTCATTAGGTTGTTTTACATTTTTTGGAGCTTGAAAGTAGCATATTACTCTATGATTTATAAGTTTCTGTGTTGTTTATCTACTATCCTTCATTCTTATGGTGGCTAATAATTGTTGAGAACTTATTTTTCATTCTTTGTAATGCAGATTGTGCTCCAGAATACCATGTGTAATGTTATACTGTTCTATACTCTGGCCATTTTCCTATTAAATGCTCAAACTTATCTGGAATAGTGATATATGTATCTAAATTATATAGTATTACGTTAGTAATTCTTTTTTCACCTCCAGTGGTTGTCATTATGGTTTTTCTTTTATCAGGCTACTTTGCCTTACAGACCAATTTTTTTCATTCTTTTAGGCTGAGAAATAAGTTAAAACTCCTAGCTGATCAATACACTCTATCTGAACAACACTTCGCCCAAAAGGTAATGCTTCCAAGGACTTGGTATCTTCTAATGCGGTGATTATTATTTGTGGATAAACAATGACTTTGACTTTTGGCCTTACGGATATTTTGCCCGATTTATATGAACTGATTATACAGTTACAGCAAAAGACACTTGAACTCCAGCTTTCTGATCTGAAACTTCAGCAACAGGAAGAAAAATCTGCTAAAGAACAAACTCAGATGCACTTGTATGCTGAACAGGTTTCACAACTTCTGTCTACAGAGAGGAGTTTACGCGTGCAGCGGGCCGCTGATGAGGAGAGATTTCAGCAATTCCAGGTATATACATTTAAACTTCAATTTATATTTTAGTTAATGTGCAGCAATTATATAGTTTTCTACAATTTTTGATTGCCTGTTATTATAAGGTCAATTGTTGAGCTTAGCAAAGAGCAAAATACTCATAAGCAACTCTTTTGTTTACTTATACACTTAGGGCCTGACCCCGCTATTAATTGCTTTATAACTATGCTATCAAAATTTATAAGATGTTTGGTTAATAACTTTTTAATTGCTATTAAAATTTAAAATAATAAATAAATATATTATTTAAAATTATTTAAAATAATAATATATTTTATTTTTTTAATATATTAAAATTTTAAATTATTTAAAATAATAATATTTAAAATTTTAAATGAAATTATGTGAATTATTTTTTGGAGAAGTAGAAGCCGCAAAAGTATCAAATTGAAGCTTTTCTACTTTTTTTTACTACTTTTTTTTTTATTTTTGATTTTCATTACCAAAAAGTTTTTTAATTGTTTTCTGCGTAAAAGCAGTTTAAAAGCGGGGCTTAATGTCTTATAGATTGTGATGGCTGTCCCTTGGAAAATATTGTACTCTCATTTTCGTTTGACTGTATGTCTCAAGAACTTATAAATGCAAAAAAAAAGTACAGGGGACTGGTTGTGTTTGGCCTCTAATGCATGGTTGATAAATAAAGAAATCTGGATGTTCCTTCTCTTTCCTTTCTAATTTTTTATGATCTAGTTTGTCTCCGCTATTTATTACGTTAGATTTGAAGTGAGCTATCTGATTGTATGTATTTGTTTTTTTTGTGTTTAGCAATACGTGGACCTTTTTCCGTCCATGTCTGTAACAGATCAATTTCTGCATAATTGTTTTCTCTTAACCAACCAACAAGCCTCGCTTAATTTTTACTAGAACTAGTTTGTATTTGATTTGGTTCAGCTTAGTTTTTTTTAAACCAAATTTATTTTTTATATTTTTAATTATTTATAAATCACTTAATTTAAATGAATTAAAATGATTTAAAAATAATTAAACATATATAAAAAATTAAACATGGTTTAACCCGAACTCAACAAGTCAAAGCAAAATTTTTAGTTCATCTACTATTCTGCTTTAAAAAAAAAAATCGATTTTAATTTGTTTTTTAATTAAACTTATATAAATCACTTAATTAAAATGGTTTAAAAATAATTAAACATATATAAAAAATTAAATTCGGTTTAACTTGAACTCAATTGAACCAAAATAGGGGTGAGCATTCAGTTCGGTATAATCCATTTTTACCAATTACTGAAAATTTTGGTAAATTCGGTTTGGTGAAAAAATTTTGATTTTAGTATTGATAATAAGTATTGTAAAATTCAGATTTCGGTTTGTTTGGTTAAGTAAACCACCGAATTACCTATATACATATATATACATATATATATACATATATATACACATATATATACATATATATACACATATATATACATATATATACACATATATATACATATATATACACATATATATACATATATATATACATATATATATATATATACATATATATATATATACATATATATATATATGTATAATATCCTAATCCTTTTACCATATTACTAGGTACTAAAGGTGTAAAACACATTTACAAAATACCAATTACCCATCACCTAATTAACTAAAGGTCTAACTTTTCAATGATTTACTAAATTTACCGAAAATTCAGTTTGGTAAGGTTTCGATTTTTAAAATTTTGACAAATTTTTTTTTGGTAAATTCGGTACACTAAACATGGTTTAAGATACCAGTTCGGCGGCTCAGTCCGGTTGGTCGCCGGACCAGTATGTACTGGCGGTACCATACTAGTATCTATTGAAAATTAGTTAAATATTGATTTTTATTAAAAATATAATATTTAAATATAAAAATATTTTAACTAAGATTTAATATTAAAGAATAGGTACGGAATAAAATTGGGACCGATTTCAGCCTAGTCCGAGACCGGTCATCCACTTGACCAGTACAAACCGGCTGGTATCGTAAACCATGTCGCTAAATATCAAATGCTCCCCCATAAAGCAAAGAAAATTTTTTAGTTCGGCTGTGGTTCAACTTTTAAAAAAATTGGTGTTATAATTTATAATTTTTAGTTTGGGTTGACATTTGGTTGGTTTGGTTTGGTTTGGTTGAACCTAAGCTTTTAGAACAAGCACTTAATCTTATTATGGTATCAAAGCACGAGTCATGAATTCAAATCCTACTAATCCTCTTTAGTTTAGTTGTGCAGTGTATCACGTATATACATATATATAAATTATGCCTTTGTCTAGTTGCTTAAGATTTTAGGACAAAAGATCATCTAATATATCACCACACTCTAAATAGTACCATGTACAAAGAAGTAAAGAACCAACGGTTGCAGTCTGGGTCTTGTGCCAATTCAGTGATTCATTATAGAAATATCATCCTGCATTGTGATGGTCATGTTGACAAATAATGAATAATTCTGCACTGTATTTTAGCGATACTTAAATATTATATCACACTATAAAACTGAGACTAATCATTTAGGATTTCATACTTCAAGCTTTATTCTGAAAGTGTGCTATGTAATTTAGTATACTTGTATACTAATGAGATATTTTAAATAACCTATCTAGTTTTAGTTTATTAGAAATTCATTTCATCGTAAATGCAGTTTAAATAACCTATATAGCTAATGCAATTTGTAAGGAAAACAACTTCATTATTATTTTTTTTCATACAAAATGCTAGTATGGACTATATAAAGAATAAGAATGTAATACATAATTCTATCACATCCTTCAACTCTATGGACTTTTTGCTCTAAAAGGATTTACAATTTGTATAATGATCGTGTGAGTTATAGCAAAGTTCTACCCTAAGAACTTAATCTCTTAAAGAGAGCACTTAGTCTAGAATAATCCATACAAAATTCTTCAATTGTTGCATCTTCCACACATATCACATACTAGAGTTGGGGGTGAGAGCAATGTTTAAAAAACCAATTTTGTATTGGGTGGTACGGTTGGTTTGTACGGTATGAGCAAGGACCGGTACACAGACCAAAGGTTTCTCAGATGGAGTAGAAGAATAGAAGATGGAAGAAGAACAAGAGAAGAAGAAGACGAAGAGTACCATCCACCACAAGCTTTCGTCACCAACAATCCGAGCAGAGACCGGTACTTGAACTAAAGGTTTCTTGGACGGTGCAGAAGGAAAGAAGGAAGAAGAAGAAGTACACATGATACATTGCCAATAGGAGGACAACTATTTGATTACTTAATTGACTTCACATGACTTGGATCAATCCCATAGTTTTGGCCTTTTGGGATGCCTATATTTAGAAGATTTCCCATGTATGACATTGGTATATCAAACTTTTGGGATGGATACTATGGCTTCACAAGCTTAGCAATTAACATTGTTGAC
Source organism: Costus lasius (assembly GCA_027563935.2). Taxonomy (NCBI): domain Eukaryota; kingdom Viridiplantae; phylum Streptophyta; class Magnoliopsida; order Zingiberales; family Costaceae; genus Costus; species Costus lasius. The sequence continues at coordinate 42,406,397 of CM050447.1, read as the reverse complement.
TATCTCTTGCCTTAATGGATACAAACACGAGTAGTGGAACTTAATATAGATATATATAAGAAGCTTTTGTTTTTTATCTTGGTTGGAACTTGGAACCATTATATTCTATTTTTTGACTCTAATAGTTGGGTGGATCTTTTTTCCTTGTAATCTTCCAACTTATTGGTTCTGGACTTTGCTGGCCTCTCCTGGCATCCTCCTTGAATGTGTATTCAATCGTCAAAGCTTAAATAGTCACCTTCATGGCCTTGTCCTCGGCAGTCTTATCTCCATGTCCTTGATATTGATCAAAGGTCGCTAATTTCACTATGTGTTAGTCCAATTTTTCATATTCCAGGGTAATATATTGATTGTTGATGCAAAATGATGCTAGTTGAAGACTGTGAATCTCTTGTGATGCCTTGGTGCATTTGAAGACACAAGGGTTGCTGCGATCTATTTAATCCGAGTGGGTTTGGCATTTTATTCCAGAATGCTATGCCAGTTTAACATTATGGGATTATGTGCCTTGAATAGTGCTTATGAAGAATTTAATGAGAAAATGAGAAATTTGAGAGAGTTTGAGAATTGAGAGTCCTATAATGAGAGTGTAATGCACTCTATGAGGGGGTTTACATGAAAAAAACCCCTCTCCCTTAAAGCATTGTTTTAATTGCCTAGAATTGAATATAGGTGTTTGACAATGGTTTAATGCTCCAGTGGCTAGCTGTTGGAGGTGGTACCAAGTACCAACTGGATACCATGATTTCAACGCACTTGACCCAATTTGTAGTGGACTCATGTGCTGGCTGCTAGTTGGACTGGTACATATTGCAGTATTGGTTGTACAAATTGGTTTTTCAATCTATGGTTTATACAACACTTTTGAGTAGTAATGTACCCTGTAGCTACCTCATAAATTAGGTCTACTAGATACTGCATAATTATTAAAAGTAAATAAAATGCTATCAGACATCCTTATCTTAATCCTCTGGTACTATTAAAAAACCCTACATCCTTCCGTTTCAGAGATTGAAAAGATTGGAATAATGCAAGCCCCAATCCAACCACTGACAACTATTGGGTACAAATTGGCTTCCATTTTTCAGATGAAGTACCATGTAATTTTACTTGCAATTATTTAAGTCAGGATTTGCATCATAAAAATTAAGTTTAATGTATTATAATTACAATTTCTGCTTATTGAATAATTATTATTGATGTGATGCATTATATTTATCTAGTTTAATACATAGATTTATGTCTCAGTTTAGGTTACAAATGCCAACACTTAATAGTTGGTATCCTAGTCTTATACTCGTATTTACTATCAACTCTGACAAGTTTAGTAGTTTATTTGAGTTTGGACTGAGATGAGTGTTGATAATGTGATTTGAGACTTTCGTTTAATAAAGAATTTATTTTTAACTTAATTATCCAATTTATGAAGTTATAGGCTAATGGAAATTTATTAACCTATATTTGTTATTTTAATAAAATGTGCAATGCATAATTTTGTTGTGTATATATACACGCATATTACTTACACATTATAGGTTATGCCTGCACCAATTAAACATTTAGGAGTGAATCAACTTGTGGTTCTTACCTTAGCTGCCTGATACGAGCCTCAATCTAAATTCATGCACATCACATCCTTCGATATTCTTTGGATAGAAGCCATCAACATAGGAAAAGTCTTTTGGCACATCTGGGAGTGATTTTAGTAATGTTAGAATTTGGAAAACATTCTTCATCCTGACAGCCTTCTTGATGCTTGATGGGACATGGGGCTAATGTACCTCTTTCTCTTTGTTTGATAGTTAATAAATTAATTAATGTTGGAGTTCAGGTTTAATATCACGAATTTCAACCTGAATTAAGTCCATCTTTCAATTTTTGTAGTTTTACCTCTTAAAAAGAGAAATCATCTGGATGATACTCAATGTTATTCACATTCTGGTGCTTATTTTACCTTCAACTGATATAGCGTGAGAAATAATGTTTGAAATTCTCCTTCAGGATGCTTTGTCAAAAAGTAATGACGTATTTGAAGCATTTAAGCAGGAGATGGAGAAGGTAAGAATGGCGTCTAGTTGGTCTGGCACCTTGCAAGTTGACATGAACACACCCCCTGCTTTCTTCTTTCTTTTCTTAATTAAGAATTCAATTTAACGAACTCCCTAACTTGGAACTTTTGCAGATGGCAAAATTGATCAAGGAACTTAAGAAAGAAAATGAATTCTTAAAGTCCAAATGTGAGAAGTCGGATATTGCCCTCGTGAAGCTCATTGAGGAGGTAATCCATGGAAAGAACAATTTGACTAGACTTCAATTTTTGTCCATATGCTTCCACAGCCCAAACTGTTTTTGTTCCTTCCAAGTCTATTGAGTATTTATATTTCTTTGTTGTCTTATCTTCTAGATTCCACAGATTTGAATGGAAGTAAATAGTTCTTATATTACATTCTTTTCGTGAGTAGAGTCTATATATATATACTCAATTTGAAACATGTTGTAGTAACACTCCCTCTACTTTTATATTCTATCTTTTTTTTTTAATAAAGAAGACTGTTACTTGGAGCACCTTTAGTTTAGATCCCCTAAGAGAATATCTCACTGTGACAATGAAAGAAATACCAAGGCTTGTAGCCACAAAAGTAGCTAAGTTTTCCAACAAGCTTATGACATAAGAGCATCAACATCTTAAGAATTATCATAGCTCATTATGGAGGAGTTTTCAACTAAGTAGATTGGTGAATTAACAAGCTTGTGACTTAGAAGCCTAGTTTCTTCAAGAATACTAATTTGTTTGCTTTATTTGCAGAGAAAGAGGTCTCGAGTATCATAAACAAACTTATCCTAAGTCATACAGAGATTTTCCCACATTCCTCATGGCAAGTTGATCTTCAGGGGTACCTTTTAACTTTAGAAATGCTATGGTGATCACTATCAAAGTTTCGATAAGAAGAATGCCATCAATATAAATGAAAAAAAAATGATTCTACTAGAAGAGTTGCACCTTATAAATATGGAGTGAAATACTTTCCTACGTTGAAGATCAATGATATTTAACTTGAGAAAATTTTGAGTGCCATGTTCCAAGGCTTCATTTGAGACCATAAACTGTCTTGTTGAGCTTGCACACATTCTTCTTCCCCTAAGCAATGTACCTTGTAGGTTACCTCATGTACACATCTTTAGTTAAATCACCATCTAAGAAGACTTTTTAACGTCCATCTCATGCATGCAATAACCCTAATTGAGAGATATGGAGAGTATAGCTTAACAAAATTGAGTCATTCCACATGAGGCAAGATGCCTTTGCATCAGTGAATGGAGCATATATATAGTCTATTTGAAACATCTGATATTGAGTAATTCCATCTTTATAATGTGATAAATGACTTCATAATATTTTAATTCTATTATACTGTATGTGTAAACTTAAGTTTATTTCTTATCAGCAGTTCATTGTATGCCAAAACTAGTTGGCTAACGAATGCATCATTAATTTGCTTTCTAGATCTCATTTTGAATGCATTTCAATGCAATGGAATTTCTTTAAAAGAATTGTGCACTTTAGGAATATACTGAGCTCAATTGGCTGTGTTTGTCATGTGAGGTTTATTTGCCGATTTATTTTGCGTATGTGATAAAACATTTTATGATTGGTTGATATGAGCAAGGTCTTATACTCTTAATTCATTGGCATAGGAAGGTTTAAGACTTTCAATACAAAGAGGCAATGTTTTGAACCCCCAGTTCCAGCATGTGTCTATGTGTGCTGCAGGATTGGTAGTGAACTGGTACTATCCCGTGCTGAGACACTGACCATAGTCCTTCAAAACTATCTGCTGAGGCTTATTTAAAATCTAAAATATTAAACCAGTTTTTAGGCTCAAACAAAATTGAAATTAATGTTTTTCTATATGAAGTAACAAAATATATTAAAGTGCGATATCTTTGTTTTTTTTTTTTTTTCCAAAGGCAAGAATAAGAGTATATTTATCCAAAAAAGAGTATGTACAAAGAGTGATTCAACCCTCAGACCCCTTTTCCCTGATCCAAATTTAGAAAAAATTTGGCAGAATCTCCCCTATAATATCTGACACGGGAGGCCTGTGCTACATATTTCTAATATCTCAAAGAAAACCAAAAGAAGGAGCGAGAGGAGATCATCAACAATATAGCATACACCCCGCAATTACAATACCGTTACAATCACGCTGCAGTTATCGAAGCTTTGAAGAGGGAGCAGTTCCACCAGCCTGGTGTCACCAATCAGCCAAGTCCCAAAGATCTGTAACAATTTGTGGCCACCAGACTCCCGGGAAGAACACCTCGGATATGAAAAAGAAATCGATTAGTAACAAAGAGCAGCAATAGAAGGTGGCTCAAGTATTTAGCGATATCTGGAGTATGTAGACCCAAAATTGACACAAGATAAACGGGATGTCATATAAGCTGGCGGTCAAAAGAAACTCCGATACAGAAAAGAAAATAAGCAAGTAGCAGAAGTCCCGTAAGATCCACCCAGGAGGAAGCAAGGTTAATTACAGAGCAAGGTTAATAACGAGCAGCCAAGGGCCCCAGGAGGTTGGTCCAAATATTAAAGATGGCCGTGAGGCTTGGATCATTGGTCGCACCCGGGATATAGGTTGTGATTTTGCCTCACTTCCTTAATTAAACAGCAGAAGAGGTCCTCAGTTGCTCGAATTCCAGGATCAAAGTTTTGCCTGTTCCAGTAACGCCAGAAATGATAGATTGCCCCGGCTAGAATGAGCTTATTAATGTAAACTTGGGGCGAATTACTTTGCTTCCAAATATGAGAGAAATGAATCAGGATTCCTTCCCACGAGGTACCAACTAGCTTTATACCGCAGCTCTGACTAATGGATCGCCAAAATCCAGAGAAAGCCTCGCAGTGAAGGAATAGGTGATCGGTGGTCTCGGGGTGAGTATTACAAAGAGCGCACAGTGGATCTGGTATGATACCCCAATCATAGAGCCGCGATTTGGTACTCAAGCGCCCGTTACAGAACAGCCACATAAGGAAGGAATGGCGTGGTATCCTCCTTTTGAACCATACCAAGTTGTGCCAGATAACTTCGCTGCCCCGCGTTTGGCTTTCATAAGCCGATTTTAAAGTAAATTTTCCATTTGGAGTGGCCTTCCAGTAAACTTGGTCCGAATTGAGGTTCGAGTGGATATGCACCTGAGAAATAGCCGTGTATATGTCAATAAGTCTCATAGATCTGGTCCTCGGAAAAAACCAACTGTTGTTGTTGATTAGCGTACTCAGGCGTGAGTCTCTCCCCGAGGGGTTTCTGAATCTGAGATCCTCCACCAACGAGATGAGGAGCTGAGATTCATACCACGGGTCTAGCCAAAGTTGGATTGAGTGACTATTTGCAATTTTATATCCCACTAGCGGCCTACAGATATCGCAGACTGAGAGTAGGCTATGGACAGGCCAAGGCGCCTACCGGGATAGCTGAACCGACCATATCGAGTCCGATTGTAAGTATTTTTCGTGATTCCATTTTGACCCATAGCGTGTGTTTGTCCTGGACCAGCTTCCATATGTGGCGCATAAAAAAGGCTGTGTTCAGCAAACAGATATCGCGAAGGCCCAGGCCCCCAAATTTTGTAGGTTTAGTAAGGTTTGTCCAAGCAATCTTAGCCAACCCTTTCCGGTTTCCGGTGGACCAAAGAAAGTTGGATAAGACCGCATTCAATTTTGATATGATAGCCGCGGGGAGCTTTAAGGCGCTGCACCAAAAGTTGATGTTTCCATAGCACATGGATCTAATTAATTCGACCCGCCCTGCATAAGAGAGATATTTTGCTCTCCAGGCAGATAGGTATTTCGTGATTTTTTCGAGGAGGGGCATACAATCACTAGCCTTGATAGGGCGGCTGGTAATCGGTATCCCTAGATACCTAAAGGGCATAGATCCCTTCTGGATCCCAAGAAGAGAAGTGATCGACGTTTGAAGGCCAGGGTCAGATGAAGCTGAGAAAAAAATGTGAGATTTGTCTTTGTTGATCATGAGACCCATATGTTGATGGAACACCTCTAACACCTTGAGAACAGCCTGTGCAGAGAGGTTAGAGGAGTCACCAAAAATAATTACATCATCGGCAAATTGGAGGTTAGTAATACCCAATTTTTGACATTTCTTGTGGGGTGTAAGGTGACCACTTGCAAGCTGCTCCGCCAAAAGATCAGTAGAGTATTGCATGACTAAAATAAAGAGATAGGGCGACATAGGGCAACCTTGGCGGAGGCCTCGGGTTCCTTTGAAGAGCCCCACGTCCTGCCCGTTGAGATTAATTGTGAAAGAGGAGGAGGTCACGCATACCATCACCCTATCAACAAACCAAATCGGAAACTTATAAGCCCTTAGAATATGGTCGATGAATTCCCATTTGACAGAATCAAAGGCTTTGTGGTTATCCAGCTTTATAGCCATGCGAGGTGATCCTCTTTTAAGGTGAAAACCATTCATTATCTCTTGGCACAGCATGATATTCTCTTGAATTGAACGACCCGGAATAAAAGCATGCTGGTTGTCATCAATTATCTCGGGGAGCGCATTCCTGATTCGTATTGCTAAAGCTTTGGCGATGAAGCGATATATCATCTGACAGACCGATTTAAGTTTGCAAAAGTAGAAGGGTTAGGAATTTTAGGAATGAGTGTAAGAGAGGTTGTGTTAACCCGTTTCAGCGCGCTCATTTTCCATGAAATCAAGAATTGCACCGAGAATATCTTCCTTGATAATACCCCAGCATGATTTGAAAAAGGCAGCATTGAAACCATCAACGCCAGGTGCTTTTTGGATATTTGCCTTCATAACGATAGTTTCGATGTCCTCTTTAAGGAACTTGGAATCAAGCATGCTAATTGCCGGCGCCGAAAGCCATTTATTGACGGGGGTAAACAGATCCAATCTGGGGCCAACGGGGGCAAGGAGAGTTTTAAAATAGCGGACCGCTTCATGAGAGATGTCCTCACCGAACACATAATTTCCCTGCATAGTTTTTATGGAGGAAATGGTATTCCGAGTGTGTCTAGATTTCATTAAATTATAAAAATAGGCTGTGTTTGAGTCCCCCAAGGAAATGAGTTGATCTCTAGACCGTTGTTTGAGGGCAGATTCTTCCTCGATCCAATAGAGTTTTATTTTTTCCTGATATTCCCTCTCCAGGACACATAGGTTGGGATCAGTTGGACTTGCTTGCAGTAGGACTTGGATGGCCCGTAGCCGGCTTTGGCTGTCTCGGAGTGCTTCAGTTTTCCCGGCCCGCATATTCTTCGCCCAAGCTTTAAGCCCTTGTTTCACATGCGAGAGCTTTTGATAAAGTTTGAACATGGGAGTGTCGTGGCTATGTTGAGATCCCCAGATTTGATGGACCACCTGCTGCACATCTGGATGGTGCAGCCAGTTGTTGTAGAAATGGAAACGAGGCCCTTTGCTCCTCAAGTCGCCAAATACCAGGAGGACTGGCGAGTGATCTGATATGCTAGGGGGTAGGAAGATCGCTTCAGCTTTGGGGAATTGCTCAATCCAATCTTTGGTAGCTAATACACGGTCTAACTTACACCAAATGCGGTCTTCACCAATGCGAGAGTTGGACCATGTATAAAAGGCGCCTCGAAATTTAATATCAGTAATATCAAGACCTGCCCTCATCTCAAGGTTCTCTAGAATTTCCGGTTCATTATGGATTGTTCCCCCCTTTTTATCATCAATTAAGAAAAGCATGTTAAAATCGCCAAGCACCACCATAGGCCCCATGAGATGCCTTTTGGAAATGGTCTCCCAGATCTCTTTCCTCTCGTTGGCAGAGTGAAGGCCATAGACGACCCCCAAAAAGAAAAGAAAAACTCCTTGCGGGTTGAGGACTTCCCCCATGATTACCTGGCTCGTAACATCAAGAATCTTAACGGTATACACAGTGGGGTCCCAAACTAGCCAAAGTCTACCGCGGGTATGATGCTCATAGTTGCAAGAGAAAGTCCATTCGGGAAAAACAGAGTTTAAAATGTTAGCACTCTTTGCTTCACTAACATGCGTTTCAAGAATTGCACACATTTTCAGATGATATTTAAGGATCATAGCTGCCACCTCCTTCCTCTTAGGGTAAGCGTTGAAGAGGGGAGGGGGGGGGGGATTCATGGGATGATCGGAGATGGAGGACTTTTGCTCTTAGGGTCCAAGGGGATGTTCGCTTTCTTACGTTTGTTCTTATTCTTTTTTTTACCGGATTCATTCACAACAAAATCTTGGAAATCCGATAGGCCTCCAATATCTTCCCCAGAGTCTGACAGTAGCAGGCTATCTATAGCGCCAAGATTCAAAGCCTCTACCATGTTGTTCTCGGCCTCTGGTTCCGACAAAGGAGATTGGGTTATAATAGATATTCCTTTCTCTTTGCCTTTGCTCGAGGCGGTTAATTTTGGGAATATAGGTCTGCTGCCGAAGCTTGAGCTTGGGGGGCAGGATTGGAAAGCCGCCCCACCGCAGGGAGCCCACAGTCTCTGTTTTCCATTAAGTTCTCCTTGGGTGAAGGACTATTAGAGTTCCCTGTGCCCGTGCCCACAACTTGCTTGGGTTTTGGCTTCTCCTGCCAAACAGGACCCGAGGGTGGCCGCCCAGACCTCGCACAGTTTTTATTACTATGACCATAAAGATTGCAATGGCTGCATTTGGTAGGGACAGCCTCATATTCAAATCGGAGGTGAGCTTCAGAGCCCCCATTAACCGAGACCGAGAGGGACTCTGGAAAGTCTGAGTTAGCCTCCATTTCCACACAAATCCGGGCATATCCCAGCCTGGATTTTGAAGCTGTAGCTACGTCCAACGAGATAGGTTTCCCGAGTGCACTTGCCACTTGCCCTATAATTCCAGCAGACCACCATTTTAAAGGTAGGTGGTGGATGCGAACCCAAATAGGAATTGAAGATAGGTCCACACGAGTTAGCTCCTCGTCAGGATTCCATGGTTTGAGTATCAGAATCTTCCCAAAGATAAACCAAGGACCCTTCTCAAGCGCAGTCAACTTGTCCTCAGCAACATCGAAGCGGAAGAGGATAAATCTGGCAGGGAGTGAGTAGACCTCCAAGTTTCCTTTAGGCTTCCACAGTTGAAAAATCTTCCGCTTCAGAGCTTGGAAATTAGGTCTATAACCTATGAAATGCCCGACCAGGGAGTTCTCCCAGAAGGAGCAGTTTTCGGCCAGCTCTTCTTCCGGGACAGAGATATCCAGCGCTCCAAATTCAAGTTTAATATCAGAGTGCTTTAGGGAGCAATTAGTAGTGCAAGTGGTAGACGAGGCGAATAATGAGCTCCACGACTTTGAGGGAGCAGAGCTGCGGACCTGGGCAAGGGTCGCAGCAGGGGGTCCCCCTCCACCGGCATCCGGGAAGCATTCCCCACTTGAATGCCAGGTAACGCGGGCGCCATAAGAGCCCGCTCACCGAAAAGAAGAGCAAGAGCCGAGGCCCAGGTCATTAGAAACCGACCGAAAGCCTTCCCAAAACCCGCCCCACCCAAACACGGAGCAGGAGGTGAAAATCGGAGAGACGGAAATGGGGAAACCAGCGAGTTGAAATCAACCAGCAAAATCGCGAAAGACTATTGGGAAAATCACACAGAAGTCTGAGAAATAGACAGGACCAGGACTAGAAGAGATACCGGAAATAGAAGTGGTCGGGCAAGAGATGCCGCGGCAGACAGTGTCCTGCCTCCCGAGAATTTCCGCTGTCGCAGCCGAGCCGGAAGCACCCTGGCGAGGACGGGACCTCCCCACCCCCAGAGAACACAGGCCGAAGCCCTAGCACCACCCCAGCATCGCCGAAGCCCTTAGCGATATCTTTGTTAAGAGGAACTTATGCAATAAGGTTTACTTATTATGAGCTCCTGTTGGACTAGACACTAGGTAAGTTCAATTGCATCTCATCATAGTCACATGAGTATCATTATTTATCATCTTTTTATGTCGCCTCTCTTAGAGCCTCTCTCTGATAGTATTGTTTGATATTTTCTAATCATGCTTCTATGACCACTTTGGTCATTATCTTTTGTGTAAATGTGAACTGGGATTCATATGTTCATTACTCAATGTTTTGTCATCATTAATGCTTGTATTGCTCGACATAACTCAAATGTCAAACATTGACAAACTTCACAATGAGATGTTTTTTGAAGAGAGTTGGCGTTCTCATCATTTTAGGCTTCTTCCTCTATGATAAAATCTTAAGGGTTGCCAGAGTTTTCAATGTCTGTCTCTAGTAGGTGGATTTCTCACCATTGCCTTCTTGTATTTGGCATGGTTTGATTGGTTTCTTTGGTCAACTAGAAATCAAACCTTAGCTTGGGCTTTGCACCCATCATTCATAAAATGACATAAGGGCCCACAACAGGTACAATATTGTGGATTATCTTCCAAAATTACATATTGTGTTTTTCTCTATTTTCTTTTCATCTATGGAGGAGTATGATGTGATACTGGTTTGTAAATATAATCTTCAGGTGCATTCATAAAATGACGTAAGGGCCCACAACAGGTATAATATTTGTACATTATCTTCCAAAGTTACGTATTAAGAATGGTCTTCTCTATTTTCTTGTCATCTATGGAGGAGTATGATGTGATACATCATTCTGGCTTGTAAATATAGTCTTCAATTGAGATTTCTAACCAAGGAAAGTTGGATAAGCTTGTCATCTCTCATAAAACTAGTGTTATTAGCCATCACGATTTGCATAATGTGATAAGGCCTGATCTTCTCCAACACCTCCTTCATGAGACAATAGATATACACCATATCCCATATCATGTGAGTGGTTGAAGTGTCTGCCGAGTTATGAAAGATCACTTTGTAGTTGCAACAAATGAGGAAATTGATGATGCTTATCAAGGTTGGCCAATTATTTGGTTACACATCACAGACCAAATTAATTCTTGATTATTTGGAGCCATTTTTGATATTCTTTTACTTTGTCATCAAGATAATAACTGAGAATCTCATAAGAAATTGTAGGTTTGATCTTAAGTCAACTCTCTTGGATCTTAGACACCATAATACAGTGTGTTGTTGGTCTCATGGAGAAATGCTGTTGAAGTAAAACCATTGGGTATTGTTCAACTAATATCCAACTTATTTATCGTTGTCTAGGTGTCACTAGTACATGTCTATTTGCTTGCTTGGGAGGAAAATACTCAATGATAATTAGACAGCCCCCTCAGAGGGAGTTCAAAGAAGCTTTGTCGGAGAGAATAGTGTCGGGGGTGGTGTGGTTATTGAAGAGTGGGGGGGGTGGGGCTATTTGAGAGGCAGGTTCAATCCGCGACTTCCCGTTGTTGTTCCCTCCCCCCCCCCACACCCCCCCCCCACCAGTGTTGTGTGTCGGATTCATTTATTACTATATAAGATTGTTAATCCTCCTCAAACGTATAGTGCGCACGAAGAGCTTAAAATTGTTATGGGTACTTAGGTAGATATTAGTTGTTGATTTTGTAGGCTCTATTTGCTTCTTGAGAGCTCATTGGAATTCCTGTGGGATTTTATTGCATTTGGCAACGTTGGGTAGTCACCAATATTGATATGTTACTTCAATTGTGTGATCTCACCATCTTTAAAGTTGATATTGCAGTAATGCATAATCAAGGGTGACAGTTGTTGACCAATTTGTGAATGTATTATCATGTCTGATTAATATTTGTGGTCTGTGGATTATGTAGTGAGAGTTGAAAAGGATTTCAGATTGTTTGAGTATTTGCATTTTAAATAGGAGTGCAGGGACCTTACCTAGAATAAAGGTCCCTAGAATAAATGTCCCTAAAAACTAACACAAATGATCATTTAAGAAAGTCAGGATGGTTAGAAATGTAGTTGTTAGGCTGTGTCGATACAGATACCACCGGTAGTCTGTACCTAAGTGGACCAGTAGTCTGGTACTAATTGGTATTTAAAACCATGGGACATTTATAGGTACCGCCATAACAATCGAGTCATCACTATGAAAATTTTGTATGAAGATCTACTAGTTTGACGCACAAATCTTGTTTTTGATTTAGGTCAAAACAATTTAAAACTTTTTTCTTAGCAATGAGGGGGATTAAGTGTCTTTGAAGTCAATGGTACCGGCAGTTATAATTTTAGGTTAAGAAAGTACCTCTGGTTATTTATACACGTGTTATGCAAGCTCAACTAAAGTAATTGCAGACTTATGCCTGATGAAAATTATATGTCAAATGATGCAGGCTTTAAAGTGGGATTACAATAATAATAAAATATATAATGTAAAAAATACATAAAAAATGATATTCACTTGTGATAAATAAAAAATTATAATAGAAGGCATAACGTGTTGCTATAGAAGCATGACACCATATCCAATCTTTTGACACTGAAGTTTTAATTTGATGCAACCTTGTGTTTAACACATGGATTCAAAAATCGGTCCAGTACCGGTACCGGCCGGTTTGTACCGGTCTGGCGAGGGACCGGCACCAGACACCCTCGGAGCAATTGGAGCAAGCGGCAGACGGCGAGGCGGGCGGCGGAAGCTTCGTTCTAGTGGCAGCAGAAGCTTTGACCGGTGCTGGAAGCTTTGAACGAAGCTTCCGCCGGCGCTGGGCACTGGAAGCTCCAGTGGCAGCGGAAGTTTCGAACGAAGCTTCCAGCGGCGCCGGAAGCTTCGTTCCAAGCTTCCGCCGCCCACCTCCGCCTGCCGCTTGCTAGGGCACCGCTGGTTTTGATTCGGCACCGGTACGATACTGGCGGTATGTACTGGTCCGGCAGTCTGCCAGACTAAGCCGCCGCCGGACTGAGTTTTGGAACCATGGTTTAATGTACTAGTTGCAAATGAGACTATGCACCAACATCGAAGAAATTTCACCTTTTATGTACATAAGATGAGGTAACACATGAGTTGCTAAGTATCACATAGCACAATATATATTATCTGTGCCAATCTACATGAGAGTGTCATGAGAAAGTAAAAAACAAGAGGAAGTTGTATACAATATAGGGGAGAAGCGCTACTTCATATACTAAATTATTTGTGCAAGGAAATCGAATAAGTTAGAAGTAGAGATAGAAGTTATAAAGGATTTGACATGCAACAGCAAGAAACTTTTGCCACAAGGTCACATGTGAGTTGAAGAGATGGGTTTGTTCTAGAAGGAAGTGAACACTATTATAATTTGAGAAGTATTGTCTTAGAGGAAGGCAATTGGCGAAAGAGTACATGCTTTTGTAGGAGACACATTGAAGATAAAAATGAAGAAGATGATATAGAGGAGTTGACATGCAACAATAAGAAGCTTAAACTGGGTTTGTCTTAGAAGTAAGTGAACACTATTATAATTTGAGAAGTATTCTCTTAGAGGAAGCCAATTGGAGAAAGAGCACATGCTTTTGTAGATATATTGAAGCTAAAAGTGAAGAAGATAATATCTTGGACGAGCTAGGAGGAAGTGAAGCCTCTTGTAGAATCTCACTTTCATGTGCAAATGGTCTCTTTTAAGTCGCTAGAGTCAAGGTATTAGAAACCAGTTCGTACAGGATGATATGACCGGTTTGTATTAATTTGAGCATGTAACATACTTGGCATATATATATATATATATATATATATATATATATATCTTATATTGACCCTTATGAACCGATCCAACTTTGGACTGATATCTTGAAACTTGGCTAGAGGTGCCATGTTTGACTTAGGATTTGAGGAGCAAAAAGTTACCTAGTTGGTACGTACATGTAGGGTTTAATGACGCTGTACAATAACACTGTAGCAATAATTATAGTTGTTATAACCCTAGTGCAAAAATTGTCTGATCCTCAGACTCAGAGTTGAGTTGAGATGTCAAAGATGCCCTAATGCGTGGAAATCATTTTGTATGTGAGCACGTTACGCACGATATAATGCTAGAGCATGGTTAGTGGGTTGACTATGCTCAGGCTGCATGATGAAACAACACAATGCATAGACAATGAGCATGGGTAATAGTGTGTCCTCTCTAAGCTTGCAAAGTGTGATGATGAGAATTAGAGGATACTATATCAAGAAGTAATAGAGGGATCTTTGGGGGTTGTCATTGTCATCACAATTCCCAACAATGGTTGCTATTAGTTAGATTCAGCTTAGAGATAAACATGTTCCTTACCAAATTGAACAAAAAAAAGGGTATTACTATGTTTCTTCATATATAATTGTTACATGGTTTCTCTTACAGAAATAGTCTACAATGAATAAAGATACATAATATGGAAAATATTATCTTTTCGTGGTGATGTTTCAAGTCATTCAATAATAGTTGTGCATCTTAACTACGTTATGGTCAGCTAAAATTTGTCTAAACCCTCCCTTAGACTTCGTTATTACTTACCAAGTGATTTTTCATTTGTCATTTATCAAACTTGTTTCCTGTTTATCGACATATATTTATTGTTTTCTTTCCCCTATTACTTTGAAAAAAGCGTGAGGCAACAAAGAAACAGCTGGAGAAAATGAGGAACCAAAAAGAAAAGCTTGAATCTCTATGCCGGAAATTACAGGCAGAAAGGAAACAGAACTTAGTTAAAGCCAACTCAGATCCTGCTCCTGTGCAAATATCTTCATCGAACGAAGATTCATAACTGGCCTATCAAATTTTGGCGAGTGCTCCTTCAAAGAAACACTTTCCAAGACTGCAAATGTAAATTTGAGTTTTCCATGATACAAAGGGTAGAGGAGTTTGACCAATTTTTCCTTCAGTGCTGTATTATCCTTCGCCCTTGGAGTACCCTAAAGTTATTTTGGAATAAAGCATATGGCTTTCCAGATTGCTGATTCTTACCTCTTCCATTAACTGCATCTAGTGGGCCTTATAAGCGAAATGAAGATTATCCTGGAGATGGAAGATCATCAATTGACAAACACTCTTATTCTACATGCCTGTTTTATTTGCAGCTTTTTTTGCCTTTTAACTTTATTACAAGTTAAGACTGGCTGGATTGCTCTGAGGGCCAAAGTTAAATGTGTTTATGCTGTTGACGTTACTGAAATAGCATGACTAATTTCTTCTTGAAGGACGATTTGTTTTGTATACAACATGACTAGTTGCCGTGAAACTGGATTGACAAGTCCGGCCAAGTAATTGTTTATTTTACTTGACATGGTTTACCATCAGAGTTCTATCATGAGTCTCTTCCTATCAAAAGGTATTACAGATCAACACATAATATGATGTGAAATAATAGATGAATTATTAGCATTCTAGAATAAACAATTTGATTGATTTGTTACGATATTGTTGGTGAGGTACATCTATCTATAGGAGTTGTGTGTTTTTTTCTAATGTCAAACATAAAACTATCCAATTGCCAAGGGATCTCGTATTCTCCTTTTGGGCATATTGATAAAGTGCACAGAATCTGTCTTAACATGAATTTAGGATGTTTGACCTTGATGGAATTACTGTTTTGATAGTGTGTTTGGCAGCTAGAAAATCTGTATACTACTGTAGGAAAAAGATTACAGCCAACTAGAACAGGTTCACCATCATCCTCAGAAAAGAAATATTTTTATATTTTAAATATTGATTTATGTTGATGCATTTATTCATTATTGGACTATAAATATGGATTCATATCAATATATACACATGTATACGCTCTTGGTACGTATGCACACTTGATATTGACCCTTGTGTTGGAATGTACATAAAGTCAAACTAGGATGACTAGTTGTTACAAGTGGTATGGATCAATTTTTCTATATTTATGCTTCTAGATTTTAATTTCACTATTATTCATCGCCCATAAAAAAAATGCATCTTTTGATTATAATTTAAGAGAAAAATAAAAATCTCTATAAAAATTATGTTGCTCCCCAATTTAAAATATTTAAGTAAAAATTGCTATATTAAAAACTTTTTATCCTTTTCCATCTCACTAATTTGGAAATAATTTTCCCTCACCCATGTTTTCTTGTGCGATAAAGATAAAAGGATTAATCGAATATATATTTTTCAATTGTGAATTCATTAAAAAAATTAAATTATTTGACTAAGTACTACACCTAAATTTCTCCTACAATTCGTGGTCTTTTGGATTTTAGATTTTTGAATCAATTATCAAAACTAAGTCCGAGAGAAAAGATAGAGCAGCAATAAAGTCAACGCCACAAATAATAAATTTTAGGTTCTATTTTCTTGGATGGAAAAGTAAATAAGGAGAAAAACTAAAAGACAGAGAAAAAATAAAAGGAAAAAAAAAATGATCATATGAAACTCATGTACCTATAATTTCCTTCCCCACAGCAATAGGGGAGGTGGCGACGGTGATCAGGCTGAGAGTGAGGGCGACGGTGAGCGGGCTAGAGGGCAACGGGCAAGTAAGCTGAGGGTGAGGGCCACAACGAGGACTCTAGAGGGTGACGACAAGGGAACTGGAGGGCGATGGGTGAGCAGGGCGACGGCGAGCGGGCTGGATAGTGAGGCGACAATGAGAGGGTGAGCGATCTAAGGGCAAGGGTGACGGCAAGCGGGCTCCACAACGAGGCGACAACGAGAGGTCGAGTGAGTGTGGAGGGTTGGACGATGACGAACGAGCGGGTAAGCACGTTTTTTTTTTTGTCCCTTCTGTTTTCTGCCTGATTTGGGCGAAAGCCAAAACAAGGGAAATTTTTTTTTTCCATTCTCTCATTGTTTCCCTCCAAGAAAACAAGAGAATATTTATTTTTTTTCCTTCCTTCCACTTTTCTCTCGAAGGAAACCAACGTAAACATGGATGGATGTTGTTATTTTCTCCAAACTATTAGACATTAAGTTTAGTTTTTTTTTATTATTCTTTGAAAATTATTGTTTAACATATTTATACAAATTATTTTTCGTTCTGTTTCTAGAGAGAACATTTTTATGTTTTTTTGGGGAGCAAAATTATATACAGTGTTTTTTCTTATTAATTTTGATTCGAATATTCAATATAGTTAAATGTATATTAACAAAAGACCCGTTGCTAAGTGTAACGGATGATCCGAGTGAAATCGGGCGATATAAAGATCCGAATCCGATCCAATATCATGTTTACGGCACGCTATTGAACTGGGAAAAAAACCCTAGCCGCCACTCCCTATAAGAGGGCATCTCCACTGCACGAGCAGGCGGCACTCGGCAGCGGTCATTTCCTTGTGGAGCGTTCCTCGACTGCAGGAAGAAGGCGAAGGTCACCGCCGCCATGGTGTCTGGGTCGGGGCTGTGCGCGAAGCGCGTTGTGGTGGACGCGCGCCACCACATGCTGGGGCGTCTTGCCTCCATCTTGGCCAAGGAGCTTCTCAACGGACAGCGTGTGGTTGTCGTCCGCTGTGAGGAGATCTGCCTCTCCGGCGGACTCGTTCGCCAGAAGATGAAGTATCTCCGGTTTCTCCGCAAGCGCATGAACACCAAGCCATCCCACGGCCCCATCCACTTCCGCGCCCCCGCTAAGATCCTCTGGCGCACCATCCGTGGGTAATCCTCTATCTTATCTCCATGTCGGCGTGCCATTTTGATGATTTAAAGCTTCGTTAGGTCCTCAGAGATCCAATTCAAAACGTAGCCGGTTACAGTTTGGCCCCCTCTAATCTGATCTGAGTTGCATTTCCTAAAAATATGAAAAAAATATAATCTTGTAGCGGTATAGTTAGGTTGTGAAAAAAAAACTGAATGCACATTTCTTCCCATTTTCTGAAGGATGATTCCGCACAAGACAAAGCGTGGTGCAGCGGCGCTAGCAAGGCTCAAAGCGTATGAGGGGGTGCCTCCACCGTATGATAAGATGAAGAGGATGGTTATTCCAGATGCCCTCAAGTATGAACTTCTGCTCAATCGTGCCCGGTCGAAAAATGTGTAATGTTAACTTGTTTTCTTGATGTGTTTTTAGGGTGTTGAGGCTTCAGCCAGGGCACAGATACTGCTTGCTAGGTCGTCTCTCATCAGAGGTTGGATGGAATTACTACGACACTGTTAAGGTCAGATTGAATTCCCTTTATCATCTCTCTTTAAGTGTCAACCTTAAACATATTGTTCAGTTTTCAGGGCTTGATTAATTTGTAGTAGCTCCTTACTGCCAATTGCTTGCATACTTGATGTTGTAAGCAGTATCTTTGAACTTCAGAGTATTATTGTGCTTTGACTTTTTGAGATTAATTGCAGTCTTATATGCAGCATTTGCTCATTTCCGCTTATTTTACTTGTAAATATGCTTCTGCAAGTAATATCTTGTTGTAAAGTTACCCGTGGAAGATCTTTTTCTGCGCAGCAGAGTCTTGATTGTATACTTACGAGTAACTTTGTAAGTGTCATTGCTTGGTAATTTATTGAAGAATAGTGCAATCAGATTAATCAATTGGAAACAGCACTAAATATTTCTTTTAATAAGATAATTATTTCTTTGTTTGTTGAGCAGTTATATTTCTTGTTTCTGACTGTTGTTTGGACTGAATTGCATGAGATCGCTTTTGCCTTGTCCCTGTTTATTTGCCTTTTTTCATTGTCTTGATAATATGAGAGTATGGTGTGGTTATTACAGGAGCTGGAAGAAAAGAGGAAGGCAAGGGCTAAGGTTACTTACGATAGGAGAAAGCAGCTTACAAAGCTTAGGTTGAAGGCAGAAAAGACTGCTGAGGAGAAGCTTGGTTCTCAGCTTGACATCCTTGCACCGTTGAAGTACTGAGTTGATTAAACTGCGTTTGCTTCCCAACAGCAGTAGTAGTATTTTTGCCTGTTCAGAACTCCGTCTATCATGTTTGTTTCTCTTATTTGTGACAACAGATGTTTCGTAAATGAGGTGTTGAGATTGAAATTACTGTGGACCTTCAAATGATCAACCGAGACATAATGCTTTTCTGTATTATCATTATACATTCTGCTTTACCAATGTGCAACTAATGCTTTTATAATCGATACACAATATGATGGGGAATTTCATCTTTGGGTAGTACTTCCAATGTTGCTTATGTGTAGCTCACTCTGCTGAGTTGCTAAAGAGCATGTTGGCTTCATAAGAGCCATTAGTCTGGGGCCTAGTAAAATCCAAGGTCGTTGTGTTCTTGCGTTCCATTGCATCCTGTGTCTCGTAGGTCAAATGCTCTTTTCCTCAATTTAGTAGTTTTGGCTCATTTGAACAATTTTTGTTACACCCACTTGGCATAATTTTACTACTGTTTGAGATGGTCTCTCATCTGCTTCATGCATGGTCGATTGTGATCTAAAATTTGAAGTTTCTTGCAAGGTAATTCACTACTATTCTAATTTTTTTTCTTAATCTGTTTTTTCTTCAGTTGATATTTCTAAGAGGGGAATGATAAACCTGATCACTAATGCAAGTCATGCACATTTCAGAAATGATTAGG
Source organism: Costus lasius (assembly GCA_027563935.2). Classification (NCBI taxonomy): domain Eukaryota; kingdom Viridiplantae; phylum Streptophyta; class Magnoliopsida; order Zingiberales; family Costaceae; genus Costus; species Costus lasius. Next base: position 42,387,018 of record CM050447.1, on the reverse strand, counting down.
TGTTTATTTGCTCTTTTTTTTTCTTGAACGATCAAGGAAACCTACAAGCTCCAATGCGACTACACACATCTCAGCCATTATTAAGTCAGCAAAACTTCTCTCCACCACCAACAATTACCAAAAATCTTGAAAAATAAAGAAGGTTCTTGTCTTGTCTGAATTTAGATAGAAACAAACTCAATTACATCTTTTGATTTATTAAACTCCAAATCCATATGACAAAACAATGTATTGTTCCTGCACATATACAAGTATACCACTTACAATACAAATAATAAAATATACGGAGACAACATGCCTTTCTAACATCACCAAATGGAATGGCAAAGCCACAAAACAAACATTAAGCAAATCCAAATCCCCTCCCTCTATTCAACAGTGGTTTTTTAATTTAATTATAAAAAAAATTGAAGAATTTTAAAGAAGCATAAACTACAAAGTACAAACTATTAGGGAGGATCTCTTTTTTGTTTTGCGCTTGGAAAGCAATGCGTATTTAGTTAATGAACCATGGATGCGAAGGTCTCGCGGCTCTCCCTCCCACGGCCATCAGACCGCGCCGGCGCAGCAGCAGCGGGGGCACCGCACGATCCCGTACTCGTTGCAGGCTTTGCACGTGCGGAATCCGCCTCCGCCCTTCTCGGAGTAGCACCGGCGAGAGCCGCTGCAGATCCGGCAGATCACGAAGCGCACGTCGTGGCAGCTCTCGCAGGCCTCCGCTGCCGGCGCCACCCCCTCCACGTACCGGACCAGATCCCCGGTCTCGTAGAGCCGCCGGACCTCGTCGGCCCCGCCGAAATGGCGCCCCCCGATGAACACCTGTGGGAGGTTCAGCGGCCGGCGGCGCGCGGCGAGGATGGTGCTGAGCTCCCGGAGGAAGCCGGCGTCCATGGAGACGTCGCGCTCGTCGACGGCGACGCGGAGGGCGCGGAAGATGGTGCGGACCTCGGAGGAGCGGTTGAAGGCGGGGCGGACGACGCGGAGGGAGGTGAAGTAGAGGACTACGCGCTTCTCCTCGCCGGGCGGCAGGCCGAAGGGGTCCTCCTGCGGAGCGCGCCACTGGCGGAGGGCGGAGGAGGCGGAGCGCACGCGGTGGACGGGCGAGGGGCAGAGGTGCGGGGACCGGGAGGGCGAGGGGGAGGGGCATGGGGAGGTCCAGGAGGGGTCTTCAGAGTCAGAGAAGAAGTCGGAATCGTCTCCGAGCAAGGAGCAGAGGTCCTTGATGGAGGAGGAGGAAGAGGAGCGATTGAGGGGAGATGGGGAGGACGTGACCTTGTAACGCGGCGGCTGGGGCGAGGGCGAGCTGGCTTGGGCCGCTTGGCCGTGAGGGGGGCGAACCTTTTTCCATGGCGACCACATGAAGCGAGGAAGATCGAGGAACAAGAAAATTATCAAGGAGGAGACGGAGGAGGAGATTAATCCAAGTTGGTAGAGATTGGCAAATGAAGGAAGGAGAGCAAAAGATGGAACGATGAAGCTGTGAAACAAGTTTAATTGAAGTGCTTTTTTAATTGTTTTTTTATAAAAAAAATAATAATAAAGAGAAGCTAAATTTAGCCAAAGCGTGGAACAAGGCACCATTCATTCGGACAATGCATTTGTCTCTTCCTCTGTGTTACAATCCAGGATCCACTTTTCCAAATCATACAATTGTTCTTTGGAAAAAAAAAATTCACAGGAATTTAATGAAAATTTCTGTATGAAATTTTTATTAAATAAAATATGGGTGCCCATAACTCATAAAGTAAGTAGATATTCTAATCTAAATTAACATTTTATATTGAACGCCAAAGTATCTCATTAAAAAATTTGTCCTAAGGTACCCATCTCGCCATCTCCAAGACACAAATTTTTTTATTTTTTTTTTTGTTTTTTGTTTTTGAAGGAGAGTGTTTTATCAGCAGCAAGCAAACGAGCCAATTCCGGTGGCCAATTTTCCGTCCAAACACAAGAGCATAAGTTCCTTCTAACATAAACAGCGAGCCAGTGTGCAGGGCAATTACTAAGCCTATTGAGATAAGCAAAGGAGAGAATTTGCCTTTAGATACAAATCTTGATACAAAACAATATACATAAAGTTTAGATCAACATACACGAAAATCTAAAGTAAATATATATGATGTGCAGCCAACATATATAAAATTTTAATACCATGTATATTGACTTTAGATATTTGTATCATCTACAAGACACGAATCTTAATGCAGGTCAACATACACAAAGTTTTGATCAATATTTGTGAACATTTGAAGTAAATATATACGATGTTCACTCAGCACACACGAAATTCTTATACCGCATATATTGACTTTAGATATTTGTGTGTTAACTTAACATCATGTATATTGATTTCAGATATTTGTATGTGTTGATTAAATATTATATATATTAATTTACGATGTTCATATATATTGACCAAAACTTCACATGTTGACTTGCATTATAATTTGTATTTTGCATCAAGAATGTGTTTTAAAAATGGCAGACATACAGCAGCGTCCCTTGCTGCTGTACAAAATGTTTTCTATACCCGTGGGCTGGTGACAGATGTTGCTGCCCTTCAAAGTGTTGCGAGCTTGCCTTCAGGAACCAATTATGCAATAAGTACAACAAGAAGTACTATGCAAGGAACCAAGCTCATAACCTTCATTGGAATAAGTTAACTGGTGAACAGATACCACATTCGATTTACTCATATCAAACCAACGGTAGAAATGAGGATGCATGAATACAAGAAACCCATTCGATTTACTCATTACTAGCACTTGAGCTGCCAATGTCTTGGGAAACCCACTTTCCTCTCATAGTTGCAGGCTTGTAGAAGATGACATCTCAATGACATGCAACAACCATCACAAAATCATACATCAATTATCGAATTGAAACCTGCCTTTTGGTTTTCTTTTCCTCCGCACCTTCCAAAATTAAGGACACGACTCAGTTAAGAATGAATACATCAAACATTTACTGAGAGTGAACAACAAAGTTTAAATAACTTACAAATGCAGCGTAATAGAACAGAGTTAGCAGGGCCAGAGCGACAAAGCTGTGTTGAGAGTGTATCAAACATTTATGTGTTTGGCTAGCGTCTACTTTTAGCTTCTGCTGGTTGAAAAAGTACTGATTGAAAAAATACTGGCCGGAGAAGTTTAGAGGTGTTTGGGATGTATAGCTTATGGTTAGATTATTCTATTTATAATAAATAATTTTTTATTAAAAAAATTAATAAGATAAAAATTATATGATTAAATTTGCAGTTAACTATAATTAAAATATTTATTAAAAATATTATAAGTTATACTATTTAAAAATTATTCTATTCCCCAGCTATCACTATCAAAAGAAGGTAGAAGGCAAGGTTCAAAGTATCAGTCCGATTGGTACATACCGATGGTACCAACATACAGTATCAATGGTACGACCAAAAGTTTATATAATAGCCAGTACTGATCATGTATCTGAACCGATTTATAATCGGACTGGTATGCACCGCCCGTATCGGTACTTTAAACCTTACTAAGAGCAAAAAATTGCAAAAGCTATAGTAACAAGCAAATCTGGTGCAAATAACCCACTCAGTTACACGTTAGATATATAAAAACTCAATTATTAGAAAGGGAAATAGAAGTACCATTTAGTTAACATATCATACCCCATACACTATCCAATTTGATAAAAACTTCATTTAAGAAAGGAGAAATAAGAGGTTCAATCAGCAAGTAAATCACAATGTGAGCAACCCAAGCCTCTGAAACAATCAACCTGAACAAAAATTGTGCAGAGTGGCCACGATTGTTCTATGAGACACCAAGTAATATAAGTAAGTGCAGAAAAGTAAATTACTTTTCTCAATATGAGATGCATGTATACATATACAAGAATATTTTGAGAACAATTGCAGTAGCTGGGAGTTGGGTGCTATTAACATGATGGGATTTGCATGTGTTTTTACATATATAGAAGACAAAAAAAAAAAAAAAGAACAAATCACAACGAGATACTATGACAGATAGAGAAAAAATTACATAGGATTAGGCAAGAGATACTGGCCCTGTTTGGCCTAGCTTTTGGGCCTACTTATGGCTTTGCGACCAGCAGAATTAGAGAAGCTAAGACGTTTAACCCGTCAACTTATCGGTTTCAACCCATAAGCTGTATCAAGCTGCTTCTTTAACTCCCACTTCTCCGCCTGATTCAACCTTAGGTTATTCCCTACTTTCTTTTTGCACTTCACATTTGCGTTCGCCCTTGCCGTCAGCCGTAAGTGCAGTAGCCACCATCCACCTTCGCTTCTCTCACATCTGCCGTATGTCGTCGCCTCTTTCGTAGCTGCCATCCGCCATCGCCTCTCTCGCAAATGAGTGGGTATCTTGGCTTGTATGGAGGAGTGAGATATCATCTTCAGGAGTTTCAACAAAATCATCCACCACAGGGCCTTAAAGAATTATTTAATAAAGCACACTCATCTCTTAGAAGTTGCATTGAACGAAGTTTTGGAGTGTGAAAGAAAAAGTGGAATATATTATGGGATATCCCATCATTTCCATATGAAACATAGGTGAAAATTGTAGCTGCATCGATGACACTATATAATTATATTAGACAAACAACAAAATCTAATCTAATCTTTGAAGAAGTTGATGCTGAAGAGAATTTCACATCAGAAGATAATCACGAAGAAAAGAAAATGAGAGGAATCTACTAAAGTGCAAGTAAATTCCACTCTAATAGATATACAATGTAATCATATTGTTTTGAGTTTGATGGTATCAAATATGTAATTCTAATACATTTTTAAATGTATAACCGTAGTGACATAGATTGCACTTTTACAAATGGTTTTTATTATAATATTTATTTATGTGAGTTTTTATTATAATATTTTCATGTGATTTATATGTTTATTAGTATGTTTTTAAGAATATTTATGCGTAACAGCACAACACAGCACAAACGGAATAAAGTAACCATGAGTTGTGCATCTAAACACCTTCAAACTTCTTTAGCCAACATCTTTTCAATAAGCAATTTTTCAGTTGGTAGAAGCTAGAAACAAAAGCTGGCCAAACGCAGCTAGTATGGTAGATAAAATCAAAATTGCAGAGGATTACAAAATTTACGGAGAGGTTTAATTAATTTGCATCAATTTGAATACACAGATTATAGAGAAATGAGATACAAGTTTAATTGAGCACTTCATTGAAACAAAGAAACTAAAATTGGGCATATGTAGAATCTCTTTTATATTTAAACTACTAGGCTATGGAGCATATAGTAATTGAAAATATATAATGATACCCTTGGCTCAAAACTGGGTCGCTACTATCAACAGGAATACGATATCAAAGCCTATTAAGAGGGCCAGTTGTCTATTCAACCTCCTAAGAGACTTACAAGCATTATATTCCTTATGGCTGTTTTATAGCTTGCTTATTTCGATTAGTGAAAACTAGGACTATTCGATTAGTGAAAACTAGTACTACTAGAACCTCATTCATAGGCGGGTAACCATCAAAAAGAACATTAATGCATATTGCCCTATTGATTCAGACAGTCTTATTAACATCTTTTGCATATCCTTAAGAACCATAGGTTATGAATCTACAAATAAGTATCCATATCAAGGATTACAATTCTGGTTCATGTACAACCAATATGTATCGGTCCAAGCAGTATAGGTTATGTCGGTACCAAGTGCTGCCCTACCGACGACCCAACCTTTAGCAATGAGGAGCCCAACATAGCAACGCTGACAGGTTCGAGACGAAACGAACTTGGACTAGCTGATAGCAAATGAGTGCTATTTTTATATGATTTAAAATCACATTCATACGATCTTTTTAGGCTTTAGTCTTTTTTTATATCTTTTCTCATAAAGTACAAAATCTTGATTATTTTTTGCTTATTTGTGAAATGTAGGGATTTTTCCTATATTTTCATGAAGATTTTGGAGATTTGATATTACGAGAAGATTCGTCATAGTTCAGCGAGGCCACAGGTCAAATGCCAGATTTCTTGGAGTTTTCTGTGGAGATCACAGCCTGGCTGTGTTTATTATCACGGCTGTGATCGTCTTGGCATTTCAATCCCATTTCTGCGAAGCAATCACGGCCCACCTATGATAGAGTTCACGGCTGTGATCGTCATTTTTCAGAACTTAAACGAAGTCGTCATGGCTTGGAGCACGGGTGTGATCCTCGTCCAAATTTTTTGACGAGCTCTTCACGTCTTGCCCGTGATGGTCATCACAGTCGTGAAGGACTTCAGCACAACTTTTGATGAGGTGAACACAGGCATCGTGCATGGGCGTGATCTCCATCTAAAAATTTTACGTGCTCTTCACGGCCTGCCTATGATCATCATCATGGCCATGAAGACGTCTCTGCAGATCAGCGAACTCATCAAGGCTTGGCCGTGCCAGTCATCACGCCCATGACTACGTCCATATATCCTAATCTTCCACCGGTTTATCGCCAACTCCGACGGTCCTAGAGCCTAGAAATTTGAAAAAATTACCATGGAACCTTCCTAACTACGAGAGGAATCAATTGGGGGTATAAAAGTTGCATTTTTGGGCAATTATCGGGTTCAAATCTTCGAAGAAGGCAACTAGGGCGAAGAAAGGGGCGAAATTTGCATTCAAGGACTTGTTTGGATTGATTTCTTTGGGGCTATCGAGAGAAGATCAAAGATTTATCGTCTCCTACCTAATATCTATAATTTCCCCACCTTTTGATTGTATTTTCTAGAGATTTTATGAGTTATACGATGTATTTCGTAGAGTAAACTCTATTTCGGGACTCGGGCGTAGCCCGTTGAACAAATATCCACTTGTAAGATATTTATATGAATCTTAGTGACATTTTTAGTAAATTGCTTATTTAATTTGGATGTACTTATTGCGTATATGTGTTTTGGCCAAACATAATATATGTATTAAGTGTTACAAGAAGAGCCGAGAGGTAAATTACGAGAGTCGTTCAATTTAAACTTGTGACTTGAATTACGAGAGTCGTTCAAAGTCACTCAAGGATTTACGATTGTCATAGAGTGCATTCGGTCTACCCTAAGTCAATAAGCCACGAGGGTAGGAGATTGACTTAGGTAGACACCGGATTACGCTTCGAGAGAAGGTAATCTGTACATGAGGATTAATCGCCTTAAGTGGTTTACTATCGGATTACGCTTCGAGAGAAGGTAATCTGTTTCATAATTCGATTTGCTAATGTTTTACTTTAAATCCTTCAACGAGGTGAAACCTAAAGTCCCGAAGCTTTCTTAAACTGTAATTCCATTAAGTCGTTGATTTCTATATTCGATAGTTTAGATTTAGAGTAGTTTTTCAATTCTTGTTTTGAACTGTCTAGCTATCAATGACACTAACAGTCGGTACTTGACCCCTAGTTCCCTTGGGACGACGATGATGGGACAGTTTCTTTCAGACTTAGAAATCAGGAGCACATCCTCACATTATCTCAGATTAACCAGATCTATGGATTTCCCGAGGATGGTACTCGTCTCACTCAGTACAGGGATAAGGATTTTTGGGAGCCTATCTCTGGCTAGCGACTTTTTATCTCTTAGACGGTGCATGCGAGCCACGTTAGCAACCCCTATTTCTGCTATGTGCATCGGGTATTAGCGCACACTATCTTTGCGCATGGGGAGAGCGACAGATTGGTTCGCGCCATTGAGCTGTTCTTCCTCTGGGCTATGGTACATTCTTGCAAGTTAAATACAGCGCTCTATCTTGTTAAGCAATTGCAAAAGTTGGCTAGTGCCTAGAAGGGGGTCGTTGCTTCTGGCGGCCTCATCAATCCGATTGCGATCGCTTTGGGCATTGAGCCCTTTGGAGTGGAGCAGGCTCGGGGTAGCTCACACATCGACCTCGAGTCTTGCCAGGCGATGAAGATGATCGCTCATGAGGGTGATGCCTTCTGTCTTCTCTTTCGGGGGAGCAACTTCACGATTCCTCTACCGAACTCGGTGCGCACTACCATCCGTGAGTGGCGGAACTGGCATATGCTCCCGGTGCCCGACGATGATGTCCCCATGGACATGGCACCTCCTTCCCCATCCTTCCAGACTTTCTAGCTTGCCGAGCCATCTTCCTCCGCCTCCACCGCGAATGCCTACTCCAACATCGAAGGATATTTGAAGGCTATTTGCAAAGATCAGTGATACCTTGCATTTTTATAGTGATTTTTATTATTATTCCATGATGAATTTAGGTCTATTTTAATATTTTTACACTCCTTTAAGGCTTATTTAGTTAAAAACTTCAGAATATTCACTTTTCGTCTATCTTATTGAATTTCAGGTCAAATTACCCAATTTTGAAGATCTTTTGAAGAATCTAAGACAATGAGGTGATTCCTTATGAGAAGACGAAGCTACCCGTAAAATTTGGGCTCAATCGGAGCTTTTTCTGGACTTCACGGCCAAGTGAACCCGGCGAGGTTCACCCGTGATCTTGCTGAAGGACGAAACTCACCGCGCACTTCACTGCCAGGTGAACCCGGCGGGGTTCACCGATGATGTCAGGGTATCCGAAATTCGCCGCACACTTCATTGGCAAGTGAACCCCATGGGGTTCACCGGTGATTCTATCTGATGAAACCTGCGCAGAAATATACCGTGGACTTCACTGGTAGGTGAACCCGGCGGGGTTCACCTGTGATTATTTCGCAACAGAACTGCACAGAACACTTCACCACTAGGTGAACCCCCCGTGACACTATCGGAACTGCCTGACCTTCACTTGGGCTTTCATCGATTTCGGGCCCGATTCAAGTCCAAATTTAGCAAGTGAGGACTTTTTGGAAAGCTTACTCGAAGGCGAACAGAAAAAATATAAAATCCCTAATTTTCATGATCTAGACAGAGGGAAATCGGGTGACAAAATGGCTAGGGCGGACGAACATGGCGAACAGGTGACTTCGAGGCGATTTTTGGAGATTCGATCATTGGAACTTAGTGATTCTTGTTTATTTCTTTCGGTTCATCGTCTCCTCCCTCTTAGAAACCTTTTCCTGTGATTTTCCTATGTACAAAGAGAATTTTTAGCGATTCAACGATGGTTGTAGCGTAAACTTTATTTCAGGGCTAGGTTGAAATTCATGTATTAACTTTATTTGCAATTAATGTATTAACTTTGTTATTTGGATCATATTCTGAGCATATTTCACTTGAAGTATAAATTTCTTGATATTTACTCTGGCCAAGTATTGTCATGTTATAGTTATTACAGTTCATAACGAAAGTAGGATTGTAACGACGGAACCTCTTTGTGAATCTTGCGAAGGCTCGACACGAAAGTGCTTGTTCTTCGCTCGAGGGTCCATAATCTACCATGGAACCCATTGGGTTTGTCTAGAACGATCCACCGTAAAAGTAGGAGACGTTCTAGGTAAATACCGGGGTGTACACTCGAAAGAGGGCACCTTGTACCATAGGGTAGATTCCTTATGCATATTTGTAAATCCATGTAACTGGTATTTATTTCTTAGCGCAATTAAAATCGTCGGAGTGGTGGAAACCAAAGCCCTGATATTCTCTCTCATATATTTTCCTTGCCGTAGTTGTTTGATTTCTTGCTTACGATTTTGCTTAATTTTAGTTTTTAAGTTCCAAAAACCTTGTTTTGATCAGCTTAGATTCCAAGAATTAGATTTTCTGGTACTCACCTTGTTCCTTGTTGGATTCGATATCTTTTGTATTACTTCGACATTTCCGTGCACTTGCGGAGTGTGTCATTCAGCATGAGTCACGCCTGGAGTTTCAGGACCTCTTATGACGCTTAGGGGAGATGTAAGTAGAGCAGGCTCGTTAGAGTCGTGTGGTGGATCCAGCGGCAGATGTCCGCTGAGTTATGTCCTCTCCTCCCGCTCCGGCTCTGTCTGACGAGTAAGTTTTTGGTCGGCGAGCGTTGTTGAGCCCTCTTTTCTCCCTCCATTGCGTCATCCGCTTCTCTCGTTTCCAGCGAGTGTGGGGATGTCTGGCGAGGCTGGGAACTTTGGTCCCCTTTCTGGTGTCATTCGGTGAAGTCGGACACGGCTCCCCCTTCTTGGCTGGCGTTTGGCGAACGTTGCGAGTTCGCCGGTGCCTCCTTTGGTTCCTGCGTGGCCGGATCTGTTCCGAAGGGGTTGGGCTCGGCTGGACTGTGCTCCGGGGAGCCTCAGGTAGGTCTCAAGTGAGCCTCCGGTTGATGATCTACTACCTTAGTTTCCGTGCATGCCTCACATGGATTTTGAATGCAGTTCCCATTCCTGGTCAATCAGCTGCTCCCAGTTGGCGATTTCCCCTCTATCTCCTTTCGCTTCGTGCTCTCGGCTGAGTCGTCTTTCTTGGTCGGTGACTCCTTGCCCCTCTTTGCGCTCCGACCATGTGCGTCGGCTGTGTGTAATGATTTCTTGCGTGTGCTGGATGATTTGTATCGAACGTCTACGAGATGTCCCTTTTGAGCGAATGAATGAGTCCGATTGCCTGCGAGTGGTCAGGATGGGGTTTGGGTGTGTGCCCGATGTCCTGCATGACGTTGTCTTTTGCGCATGCATGTGCCACCACCTGCGTGCGGTTTTGTTACTATTCTAGTATACTGGACTCGTACGCGTGCTACACCGGCGTCGAGCCTCGGGTGGTGTAACCAGGTGTACCAGACTCGTAGTGGTTCTTGGTAGATGTGTGGCAGTCTTCGACTCGTTAAGATGAGTAGACAGGTGGTCGTCCGGGTTAGGCTGAGGAGCGCATCGGGGACGTGCTCTTGCTAGTCACGCTCGGATCTGTGGTTTCGACCGCTTAGCGCCTGCGTGGGCGTGCTTGGGTGTGAGTCAAGCATTGACTCGCTTGTAAATAGTTAAAAATTTTATTACCCTAATTCTGGTCATGACAAATTGGTATTTGAGAGTGGTTCTGCACGTTCCAACTTATACTTTTACACTGTATAGTATTTGGCATCAGTGATCATTACGATGATCACAAACGACCACAACATTGAGATACTGGTGAAGACTGTTAGACATAGTGGAGCTATAGCTCCTAAGATCTTGGTAGAGTTGGATTTGTCCAACAAGAGCCTCATGGCTCATGGTTCCCTAGTGGAGACATATTTTGAAGGTTGCGTGGCTGAAGCGCATTACCGTAGCTTTTTACAGTACCGATCGGGGCCAACGATGGCCATGGAACTGTCGTGTGATGACCTGTCCTATAGAGCAATTAATGGTGTTTAGGGGATAATTGTGCGACGATGTGTCCCGGGCACTAACCAATGTCTCCATAGAATTATTGCTCGATGACATATCCTAGAGACTGGTCGATGGCGGCCAAATAACTGTCAACACATACGAAATGGACCATAACATCCACATCTTCTAATCATGCGGAAATTTTAGCTCTACATGAGACAAGTCGAGAATGTGTTAGGTTGAAATCAATGATCCAACACATACGAAAAACTTGTGGCCTATCTTCAGAAAAATAATTCCGATATTCATATACGAGGATAATACTACATGTATTGCCTAGTCAAAAGAAGAGTACATTAAAGGAGATAGGACAAAACATATTTCACCAAAATTCTTTTTATTCATGATCTTCAAAAGAATAGTGATATAAGTATTCAACGAGTCTGTTTATGTGATAATCTAGCAGATCTATTTATTAAGATACTTCCCACTACAATATTTGAAAAGCTTGTTTATAATATTGGGATTTGTCGACTCAAAGATGTCAAGTGATATTTACAAATATAGTGTACTCTTTTTCGTTTATTAGGTTTTTTCCCATAGGGTTTTTCTTAGTAGAGGTTTTACGAGGCACATTCTTTTATAATGGATATCTAAGGGAGAGTGTTATGAATAATATTATTGTGAATGTCCATTCATCGGTTTTCCTTCATTATAATCTTAAAACTTATGTAACAAAATTAACTTATGTAATTATGATTCATAAGTTATAAATCTTTTGGGTTGCTATAAATAGAACCTCTCTTTTTGTATTGAAACATAGAATATGATATGAAGTAAAATTTCTCATATTATCTTAATTATTCTATTTCTTTATTGCTATGTTTATTAGTTTGTTTCATTTTATAATAGATTTAGGTTAATGCTTGCTATTTTATTAGATTCATGCTTGATCATTAAACAATTTAGTTTAATACTAGTTATTAATGAATGAAGGAATCATTGATTTAAAATATCAAAATAAATAAACATTCATTAAATATTAATTAAAAGTAGTTAATTATGCTTATAAACAATATACTACTAATGTAAAACATACCAATCATTATTAGAAAATAAAAAATAATAAACAATTTTAGTGATGGGAGGATTTGCAACGAGCCGTATTACCCAATATTAGAATTTCTTTTTATACCAGACATGGGAAAGGTGGTGGATGGTGTGGCAGAATATTTCGCAGCAAGCAAATCTTGACACACTTCAATTTGGTGCTTCGAATAGGTAGATGGAGTGATGGAGTGATTTAGCCCGCTATCGGCTCAATTGCACCAAATTGAAGTTCTGAATACATTCATGAGAGTTATTAGACCTCAATTGAAGCCCCTTTACTTGCTGCCTAGAGCCGTAAATCCAGATCAAGCCTAAGCTAGATCGATATCACAATTGGCTCACAAAATATGTCACAAGAACCGGTCAATATCAACATGCTACTTCTGCTGTTTTGTGACTGCTTGCTCCAAAATGGTGTAGTTAGCCCAACTAGCCCAACAAGGTCTAACCTGCATTCAAGATCTAACCAAAAGTCCATGTAGGCTGGAGTTGTTTGGATTTTCTTGTACCAAATTTCAACTTTAGTTGTTGTAATTTTGTTCTCTAGTTATTAGCTAGTTGTGATTTTATTTCATGTAACTTTTGGTTAGAATATTCTAACCTCTCCACCAACTAGTTTATTGTATCTCTAGCCTCTTTCTTATAAAAGAGCAACCACGGAAAATTAGACTTCAGCTTGTCAAATAGGATAAAGCTCACTTGTGGAGAGCGAGAGTGTAGTAGGAAGCACAGAAGCTTCTTGGAGGTCCTCTCTTGTAACTGCAAGCTCCTTTCAAGGAAGTTTATATCATATCTTGATGTGTCAGGTTCACCTGTTTGTTCAATTACCCTTGTCGTCTTGTTTCTTCTTTCCTCACCCATGCTATTCCGGTCACTGGATGTGGGAGATTGCATCATCATTTCTGTATGTCTTCAGGCTATAGTCATCAAACATCCTGACTCGCTCCGTCATGTATAAGTTCCACATTGTTACGCTTAAGCTAAAGGAAAAAAATGGGTTGCTCGCTAAGAGTTTAGCATTTATTTGTAGTAATTTGATTGCCCCGATTCTTATGACTTATTGGTGTTGCTCCAATACGTATCTCAATCATAATTTTTGTGTTCTTTCTCGTTGATTTCCCTCCGAATCCATTTTACTTCTCTCGTCTCCAGAACTTCTCACGGATTTCTCCCAGCATTAGTCTCCCCCTCCTTCCCCTAGCATCGAATCCAAGGACCATCCCGCATATTCGTCTCCATCATCCATCTTGCACTAACATAGATCTCAGCTGGGTCTAATTGTTCATGCTAAGAGCAGTATAACTCTAATGAATGAATCTCTTCAAGGGTAAAGGTAAGCAATTGTTTTTACATTTTGCATTATAGTTGTGGATGGAACTAAAAAAAAATGAAGGACATAGTTTTAGAATTTGGTATATTTCCATTTTTCGAATTATGAATAATATCAATAATTTGATGAGCAACTTATATATTCCGTATTTTGAGTGGAGGGACTTGTTTTATTAGGGAGAAAAAATAAAAGAAAAAAAATCTTACTTTTCTCATGATTTATTAGATAGATTGATTTGGAGGGAAAGAAAAATAAATCAATTTTCTTTCCTTTTATATTCTCTCAAAAAAAAAAAGAAAATATTTTTCTCCTCCCTTGCTACAGTCTTCTTCTCATTTATTTTTTTTATTTCTTTATTTTTTTTCTTCCCTTCCAAAAAAACACGCCCAGCACTTCAAATGTGATGTTGAGTTAAAGTCAAGAGACGGCTAAACCAACGACCTCAAATTCGAGCCGGAGAGACGACTAAACTATCAACCACTTGTAAATATGATTATATAATTTTATCATTATTTTATGTTTTTACTAAATTTCACTTTTTCCCTTTTTTTTTTTTTTTACGCGAAAGAGTGACTAAATTTCTCTTTTTCCTTTTTTTTGTTTTTTTACACGAAAGAGTAACTTTACTCTTTCGCCAGATCCATCTCACTGCCCCCGGCGAGTCTTGCGACACTGCCGAACTTCCGGCGGAGGAAGCTCCAGTGAGAGCGTCGGTGATGTCTCCGGCGAGGCACGATTTTGGCGAGGGCACGGGGCTGACAATAAAGGGGAGGCGGCGGGATTTCGATGAGGCCACGGCACTGACGAGCGCTCGATGGGGAACTTCAGGCTGCTCGCTGGACTCTAGCGTCGATAAATCAGATTCCGGAAAGGAGTGGGGTTGGAAATCAGGTCCTCAACCTTCTGGGTGAAGATGCCTGCTCAACGAAGGGAGGAATCACTAATGAGAAGCATTCACTCTTGCCAGCAAGGGGAATATTTGCATGAATATTCACTTAAATATTTAGCTCATTAAAATATTTGATGAATATTTATCCTATCAAATTGACAAAATATTAGTTTAAATATTTGTTCTAAAAATATGAGATCATCAAATTAACAAAATATCTGCTCAAATATTTGTCTTAAATATTCATAGAATATTGACGACGAGAGAGCCCACGATATGAAGAGACCAAGATGTCAGAAACTGGAAGGCCGAGATCTAGAGAGCAAGGACCTCAAGACACCTAAAACATTATTGTTAGATTCTCAAGAAGCCCAATAACCAACAATTAGATTCTCAAGGATCTAATGATCAACTTGACCTAACATTCATAATTATTTCTTGTTATCTAACACTATATAATTAGATGTAAAAAAACAATGTAAACAACATCAATAGTATGCCCAAAGGAAAGATTGAAACATTCAATGAAACAAGTTGACTTGCAAAATCAAAATAGCCAAGTCCAGCCACCACAGGTAGAATTCACAAAAAAAATCAAAGCGCATCTCATAGCCACAAACACAAAAATCAAAAGATGACAGACATTAAAAAAAGAAATGACAGACATATCAGAAAGAGACTAAAATTAACTTTGCTTACCCCTTGAACACTATGCCGGAGTAGGGTGAGGAATAACTTGATATCCAATTATGATGCAACGAATGTGAGAGATGTTGCTCCACTCACGCCCGCCTTGCCTCCAATCACATAGCTTCCCCAGTTGTGGACATCCATTAATTTCCATTAACTGTAGGTTGTTTGGCAGATTGTTCTTCCCCAGCGACACTATCTCGCTACAACAAAACAAACTTAATCTCACTAGATGGCACAAGCTCTCCAAGACATCAGGCACGCTCCGAAGACCGCTGCACATACTGAAACGCAGTATTCTGAGGGAGGTGAGGCTCTGCAACCACTCTTGTTGTGCACCAGTGAACAAGTCTAACCCTGTCAAGGGACCAAGAGACAAACTTTTTAGGCGAGTGAGAGTGCCCACAGGAAAGAGCTCATGGAACATTTGCATGCCATCCACAGTCTTAGAGAAACCAAATGTGAGATCTTCAAGGGAAGAGGTAAAGTGTGTGGGCAACCTGAGTTTGTGGCAATCGATTATTATCAAATCTCGACCTTGTTCTTCTACTGGAATATCAATCTCCTCCAATGAATCAAGTCTTTCAAGATACAAACGTTGGAAAGAGGGCAATTCTTTGAGAGGAATAAGTTTTAGGTTAGAGCAATGTTTAATACAAAGAGTAGGCTGTGCACGAAACCCTCCAAGAGGAGGAAGGGCTTCCAATATGTTGCATCTAGTAATTTTCAACATATAAAGGTGGGGCATCATATCACAAACATCCTCTTTAAAACTAGACTATTTCTTTAGTTCTTTCAAATCACTCAAACTGAGATGTCTCAATGAAGGAAGTGCAATACTTTCACGACCATATATCTCAATACCAATCTCCTCCAATAAATCAAGTCCTTTAAGTTTCAGATTTTTTAAAGAGCGCAGTTCTCCGAGAGCAGGAATAACTTTCAAGTTGGGGCAATTTATAATATCCAGAGTAGTAAGATGAAGCATTAGAGACTGACCATCATCCGGAGCCAACCATTTTAGCTCTTTCATAGAGGACAACTTTAAACAGCCTAGTTTTGGCAACACTGCGCTCTCCCCACCATTGGTTTTTGTCTCTATCTTCGTTAGTGAATCAAGTTGATCGAGAACCAAATGTTCGAGATATTGCAACCCTCCAAGAGGAGGAAGGGCTTCCAATTTGTTGCATCTAGTAATTTCCAACCTAGAAAGGTGAGGCATCATATCACCAACATCCTCTTTAATACTTGACCATTCCCTCAGTCCTTCTAGATCTTTCAACTTGAGATGTTGCAATGATTGGAATACCCCACTTCCACCAATCTTTTCTAGTGACGTCAAGCTGTCCAGGGATAGATACTTGAGAAAAGGGACATCCTATACTGGAGGAAGAGCTTTCAAGCAACCACATGCAAATAGCGATATGCACTCTATATTGAACAAATTTGACTTGTTAAGCCAGCTTGGATGCTTAAGACCCATGTATCTTGATATACCTATGACTTGATATTGGAGTGTGGTTGGAGTCCTTCAAGAACCTCTTCCTGACTTAGTCCACCATAAACTTAGCGCCTCCAAGTGCATTTTGTTGTGCAATTCAGCCTTCTCGGCTTCTTCTTTGTCGGCCACATTTTCTAGGTTAACTATGCGAAGAAAACCTCAAATCTTATTAAGGTTCCTTAACTCACATATCTTGTAGCCCTCCTGTTCCCTTACCTCATAGTGCGTTAATCTCTGCAGAGATGTTAACTTTCCAATGCTAGGTATAGTAGAAATTAATCGACTTGGTGCAATTATGTAACGCAAGTTAGTCAATTTACCAAATATTTTAGACATTGTTGTTTGGTCGTTGAAGAACATGGACCTGGAATCATCTATCAATTTATATTCATCAATCGCCTCTTCAAAAAGCCAGGAAAACAAATCATCTGGCTCACCTAGTGGTGGATATGCGTCACAAATCTCCGATCTAACACAAAGTTTCAAAACCTGGAGATTGTAAAGCCTGCCCAAAGATATGGGAAGCTTAGTGCGAAAAGGGCATTCCAAGTATCGCAAATGAATCATATTATCAATTGTCTCAGGAAGATGTGATGATGAATAAGGTTTTCGGAGCATCAGAACACGCAAGCCCCGTAGTTTCTTAAAATCTAGGCATGAGGTTTGTGATATGTTGCTTGTGTATGGAAGATAACACACTAGGCTGCGTAGTTTCTTTGGCTCTTCAATTTGAGCCAGAACCCTATCCAAGTCATTAGACCTAATAAACAAGTGGCGAACCCTCTTAGAAATTTTGAGTTCCACTGAACTAGTATTCTCCTCTCTGTAAATTTCGTCTGCACAAATAAGCTCTGCAAGATCATGCAACAAGTCATGGATCACATACCTATTCCCTTGACAGCATCTTGGAAGAAAGATCTACTATATAACTCATTAAAATATTTTTGTCCTATATCCTCCAGTGTCCGGATCCCCTGGCTCGATTTAACAAACCCTTGTGCTGTTAGGACTCGGCGGCCGGGGCCGGGCCGCGATGTACCTGGATCTGGACGGAGGCCCAAGGTCTAGATGCGGAAAGAATGGAAATGCGTGTCGGATGAAATCTCGGGTTCGAAAGCAAACCCGCTCCGACCCACTCCCGTCGGCGAGCGTGCAAAGGCATGACGACGGTAGAGCCCGAGACAAGGCAGTGTGCGCTGACGCGAAGCACGGCGGCGTACGGAGACGCAAGGCAAGGCGGCGTACGCAGGCGCAGGGCGGGCGGCGTATGCAAGCGCGAGGCAGGCAGCGTACACACGCGCCTGACCGTAGCAGCCACCTCAGGCGACTCCGTCGACTAGAAAAGGAGGACCAAGGCTACGGAGGAAAGACACGAGCTCTACAGAGGAGACGAGAGCGAGGTGCCCTCTGGTTGTGAGCTCACAGAGTGACGGAGGTCCATCATTTCCTCCCCTTCCTCAGGTGGAGATCTCGGCGAGCATTCCAGCGGAGGAGATTGGACGAGAAGGGGAGTCGAGTGTGGACGAGTGATTGTATAGAGGGGTTTTAGGTATCTGTTTGTAGAGCTCAATAAACAGAGAAACTTTCCCCTATCCTCTGGAATCCTTTGCAATTCCCGGTGAGCTCTTCTCTAGACGTACGACTCACCTCCCGCTCTTCCGGCGGGTCACTCCCGGCGACCCGAAGGCCGCCGAAGGAGGCTGAGGGCGAGGGCCGCTGACGGTCCTCCCCTGCCGCAGGCCGTTTGTAGCCACATCCACGGCAACAGCGGCGTTCACGTGTGTTAGCTGTGTCACTCGCTCAACATTCGAAAGCGGAAGAAAACGCAGCTTTCTGACGGGGCGTCGACGTGGAGTGTTTAAGTTAATCGTGGCCTGACAGTTGGTATCAGAGGAGTGGTCGCGAACCTGAGCTGTGCACGTTGGGACGATGGTTTCGGCCAACAACCGGAGCGCTCGGCTGGAGCAAGTGGTAGGCCTAACCGGGGCCGACGATGAGGCTAACCTCGCTTCCCAGGTCGAGGACCTGGGGCGACGCACTGAGGCGCAGGCGCAGCAAATCTCCGTGCTGCAGGAGGTAGTTGCGAGGCTCACCGCCGCCAACGAGAGGGTCTGCGTGGTGCATGAGAGGGGCCTCGCGGAATTGGCAGTAATGAAGGGGGCACTGGCGCAAGCCCTTTCCCCTGCAGCTAATGTCTCCGAGGTCACCCCGATGCAGGCGAAGATGCGGATCCCCGAGCCGACTCCCTTCGCCGGGCAGCGATGCGCGAAGGAGTTGGAGAATTTTCTGTGGGACGTGGAGCAGTACTTCGGCTCCGCCCACGTCCCCGAAGCTGAGATGGTCAAGGTAGGGTCCCGCCTACCTCGCCGGAGACGCCAAGCTCTGGTGGAGGACCAGAGCTGCCAACTCCGAGCAGGTGGCGAAGCTTTCGTGGGAAAACTTCAAGGAGGAACTTCGTGGACAGTTTCTTCCTGGCAACTCCGTTGAACAGGCAAGGGAGGCCCTCTTCCGTCTCTGACACACTGGCACCGTACGCGAGTATGTGCGTGCCTTCAGTGCATTGATGCTGGAGATTCCCGATATGGGGGAACCCGACCGAAGGCACTTCTTCTTGAGAGCATTGCAGACCTGGGCGCAGCAGGAGGTGCGTCGGCAAGCTCCGGTGGACTGGCGGCAAGCAGCTACAATGGCGGAAGCCCTGGTCGACGTTCGAGGTCCGCAGACGTCCCCTCCCCGTCCTCGTCCCTCCCCGCCGAGTCGTTTCCCTACTCCTAAGACCCGAGGCGCAGGCAGAGGCAGGGCGCCTGGACGGCAGGACAGGACGGAGACACGTCCACCTCCAACGATGACCAGACCAGAACCAGCTCACACCCCTGCAAAGGTGGCGGACAAGCCTCGACTGCTTACCTGTTTCATATGCCAGGGACCTCACAAGATGAGGAACTGTCCCAATCGGGATCACCTTTCAGCTATGGTGGCATGCGAGGTGGAAGCTGCATCGACCTCCGCCATAGCCCCGGCGACCCTCGCTGCTATGACATTAAACGCGATGGTGGCAGCGTCAACCACCGAAGGAGCACGATCAATGTACGTGCCATTCACTCTCAATGGGAAGGAGGTTCGTGCCATGCTAGACATGGGGGCATCACACCTCTTCTTATCAAAATCCATGGCCCGCAAACTGGATCTCCGGATCTCCCCTTCCACATACTGTGTAAAGACAGTCAATGCCGTGGAACAGAAGATGCTGGGCATTGCTTTCGACGTGCCAGTAAAGCTCGGCGAGTGGGCTTCGCGGCACCATGTGCGAGTGATGCGCATAGATGATTACGATGTTATTCTTGGAATCGACATCATAAGGAAGGTGAAGGCAGCGGTGTATCCACACCTCGGTGGAGTCCAGGTTCTACATGAGAATGGGCCGTGCTGGGTTCCTATATCACCGACCCCTGCGGAAGGCAAGGCGGTGGAGAAACATCAACCCCGGGGCGGGGTTCTATCTGCAGCGGCGGTGGCGACGGGATGCGGCGGGGCGAGCCTACCTTCCTCGCCCATCTCGACCCCCTCCCTAGTTCGTAGGGTCCCTTCGGAGGTGAGGGAGATCCTAGATGTTATAACCTTAATTTTTGAAATTTAATTTTAGAAATTCGGAAATTTATTTTTGGAATTTTTATGATTTTCTAGGATTTTTTTGGAATTTTAAAAAAGGTTTAAATTCGTTTTTATTAAAACTTACGAATTTGCGCTCGCGGAGGATCGAACCCGCGTCGCACGCGAGGCAACGTCGCCGTCTAACCAACGCGGCGAGTTTTGTTTTTAATTTAATATAGGATTTGTTATTTTTGTATTAGATTTAAATTTTGATTTTTCAGACCGAGTTAACCCGTCGTCTTCCCCGCGGATCTCGGCGATTTTCTCGCCGCCGCGTTCTCGCTGTATGAGTCGCGTTTTACCTCTATATTAGAGGGCTTTTGTTCGACTCAAGGAGTTTCGAAACCCTAGCCTGTCTTCAAGCCTCAAAGCGCCGCCAGGAGGGAGAAATCCGAGCTCGAACTCGTCACCGGAGCTCGAGCGGCGCCGCCTCCTGTTCCGGTCTTCCTGCGTCTCTATCGACACGCGTTTTCTGTTCTGGGCTACGATACAGCATCTTAGCAAGGTATCCTTCCTTTCCTGAAGTTTTCGCGAAGTTCTGATCAGTTCTGGTTAGGTTTTGTGTATCGACGGCGGCGGCGCCACCGTCGATACATTCGTCTGTTTCGAGAGCTTCGACCGTGGGTCGAAACCTCGCCGAAGCTCGTCGTGGGTCATCGCCTCGTCGTTCTGAGTTTACTGGCGAATTTTGGTGGCGATGCGATCTTCGACGCGGCCTCGGGAGCTCGCCGGCGCAAGCAGCGGACGCAAGTCCGGCGGCCTTGCGCGGTGGCGTTTGGGCGGCGCGAGCGAACTTCGGTTCGGTCCGAAATTTGGGTTTGGGCGACGGTTTATTTATAAATAAACCGGACGCTAAGTTTGAAATCGAATCGAACCGGACCGAGCGGTTCAATTCCAGTTTGGGTCAGTAATGGAATTTCGACCGGTTCGACCCTGATTCGGTCGAATATAGGCCGGTTCAGGTAGCCGTTGGAAAGATAATTAAATTTCCCATCTGATGGTAATATTTATATCTTTATATGAGTTTTCTATTTTGTGTAAGGTAAGTTAGAAGTTTCGGTTTAACTTGGTTCAGGGTGAATTTGAGCGGTTCAGTGCAATTCTGTTCGGTTCAGTGGGTTTTAGGTTCGGTTCATATGATCTATGAGTGGTTCTCTAGGTTTAGGGTTATGTTCTACATGTTGGTAGTTTTGGTTTCCAAGTTAGAATGATTATTGATAAAGTTCATGTACAAATTCATGTTTCAGAGTAGTTAATCCAATAATCAGCCTGCATCGTGTGATAAACAATTATTGGCTTTTCAAAAGAATTCAGGATAACAGCGATTGAGGTAGGAATCTTACCCTACTCCTTTGTTACAGTGTCATGAATTATAGGAATTGTTGTTTAATCCTTTGATTTAATATATGATGCATTTGATAGAATGACACTGGTATCTGATTGCTTCGTCTGCTTGATTTGTTTCTGAATTCCTGTTGACCTCAATTATCTTGATTATTTGGTCATATTCTGTTTCTGTATGAATGATTAACAAACCTGTTTTGAGATATCTGATTTATTGACTTATGAGCCTGGTTGAACAACTATGTATCTGAGATATTGAAATGTATGGAACCGTTGTAAATCTGTGATGACAAAGTCGTGATTTATATTGACCTCTGACCTGGATGATTTATTCTCCAGTGGCCTGTTTATCTGAGTTATAGTTCTGATTATATCAGACTATCTGAGTTATAGTTCCGACGCGCATCGGACTATCTGAGATGCCGGTACGGCACCGCCAGTTGTCTTAGGACAATACTACGGATGTCAGTGTTGGACGCAACACTCCGGACTGTTTAGGACAGTCGTTCCATTGCATGAGCAACAGTGGAAACACTCTGAAAATGAGTGCGGCTCTTAAGTGAGATCTGTGTGGCCAGCTTGATGATTTGCACGACATTCCTATATTATTTGTATATCATTGCAGTTATTGTATTATCCTGTTATTCGATTCCCTCACCATGTTTGTTGATTCCTACTTAGCATTTCTGCTAACTCCCTTTGTTTCTCCTTCAGGTACAGAGTTAACTTCTGGGAGGGATAGAGTAGATAGCAGATACCAGCCCGAGTTGAGATAGTTGTCTTTTGTATTTTATTCAGTTGATTTTGGATAGTTGTATTCAGATATTGTGTTGATATTAATTTGGATTGTTTATTAAATAAAGGTTATGTGATTATTGTAGTTCTCTGGTTCCTATTAATATTGTTACTCCCTGGGGAACCCTAAGCTAGAAATAGCCGGCTTCCGCCGGGGCGTGACACTAGAGGACTTTGAGGACTTGCTAGTCTCTGAACTACCCAAGGAGTTGCCTCCTCAACGGGATGTGGATCATAAGATCGAGTTGATCCCGGGTGCAACCCCTCCGGCGAGACCACCGTACAGGATGGCTCCGGGAGAGCTCATGGAGCTCAGGAGACAACTCGATCTGTTGCTGGACTCGAGTTTTATCAAACCTTCGACGTCCCCCTTTGGAGCCCCTGTATTATTCCAGCGTAAAAAGGACGGTAGCCTCCGCATATGTGTGGACTATCGAGCGTTGAATCGGGTAACGGTAAGGGATGCCTACCCCATTCCACTGATCTCTGACTTGCTAGATCGACTCGGAGAGGCAGCCGTGTTCTCCAAACTCAACCTCAAGTCCGGCTACTGGCAAGTAAGAATTGCCGAGGGAGAAAAACGCAAGATTGCTTGCTCTACTAGATATGGGACGTACGAGTTTCTCGTCATGCCCTTTGGGCTGACGAACGCATCGGCGACCTTCTGCCGGCTGATGAACCAAATTCTGGCCCCTTACCTAGACGAGTTCATCATAGTTTACCTAGACGACATCGTCGTCTTCTCGAAGACCATGACCCAACATCAGCAACACCTGCAAATGGTCCTGCAGAAATTGAGGCAGAATCATCTTTTCCTACACCCCGACAAATGCGAGTTTGCCCTACCGGAGATAAGCTACTTGGGGCACATAGTTGGGGCTGGACGCGTGCGGATGGATCCAGCCAAGGTGGAGGCGATTACTAGTTGGCCAACGCCCCAGACGCAGGCTGAAATGCGATCCTTCCTTGGGGTCGCCAACTATTATCGGAGGTTTATCAACGGATACTCAAAACTCGCAGCCCCCCTCTCGGACCTGTTGAAGAAAGATATGCCCTAGAGGTGGGGGCGGGAGCAGCAACATGCCTTCAGGGATTTGAAGCGAAGGCTATCGCAGGAGCCAGTGCTGGCGCTACCAGACTTCCGGCTCCCTTTTGAAGTACATTCAGATGTATCCGACCGTGCGATCGGCGGGGTCTTGGTGCAAGGGATGCATCCTGTTGCGTTCGAAAGTAGGAAGCTGAACCTCGCGGAGCAGAAGTACACGGTACATGAGAAGGAGCTTCTCGGGGTGGTCCACTATCTCCGCGTCTGGAGAATCTATCTACTGGGCAACCCGTTTGTCGTGTGTACAGACAACGCAGTGAATACCTTCTTCTCAACCCAACCGAAGCTGTCGGCGCGGCAAGCCCGGCGGCAAGACTTCCTGGCTGAGTTCGACATTACTTGGCAGCACAAGCCCGGGAAGTCAAACGTCGTGCCGGATGCTTTGAGCCGCCTGGCGCGAGTGGTTTGCGGGGCCTTGTCTCTGGTGGAGGGAGATGTCACGAGCCGAGTGGAGCAGGCGGCGACCGGAGATCTCAAATACCAGAAGCTAAAGGACGCCGTCCGACGGGGTGAGATCCGTCGATACTCCCTAAACCAGCAGGGGCTGCTTGAGGCGGCAGGCTCCAGGCTGTTTATCCCTGCATCGGGGTCCCTGCGGGGGACATAATGGCCGAGGTGCATGACTCCCCGTGGTCAGGACACCCGGGACAGAGGAGAACGATGGCGCTGCTATCAAGGATGTGCTATTGGCCGTCCATGAAGATGGATGTGGAGCTGTTCGTGAAGACGTGTATCACTTGTCAGAAGGACAAAGTGGAGAGGCGACGCGAACCAGGGTTGCTGCAGCCACTCCCGAGACCGGAGAGTCTTGGATCTCCTTATCCATGGACTTCATCGTGGGGCTTCCGGTGGTCGAAGGCAAAGGGTCCATCCTCGTCGTCGTCGATAGATTCTCAAAGTACGCCACCTTCCTCGCGGCTTCACCTCATTGCCCGGCGGAGGAGGCTGCCCAGCTCTTCTGGGCCGGAGTGGTGAAATATTTTGGGCTGCTGGCGCACATTGTGAGCGACAAAGATGGTCGCTTCACTGGGAGGTTCTGGCGAACATTATTCCGGAAGATGGGATCTGTTGGGATCAGAAGGCACTCAAAAACACAATGCTAGATTTAACCGGGTTTTGGAAGAACTCGGGAAGGAGACAGGTATGAAGAACTTGAACTCCGTTAATTGAAAATGTTGCATTACAAGCGTTTATATAGGGGAGAAATCAAATCTAAATTAAATATAGAAATAAATGAAAACAGAGAATCGAGGCGTTCGTTGTGATCGACGCGTCCGGCTGGCAGGCGTTCGTCGCAAGCGACGCGTCCGGCTGGCTTCCGAGGCGTCGCTTCAAGTTTATATTTCAACATCCCCCCTTAAACTTGAAGCTCTTGCACTCCTAGCTTGTCTCTTAATTCTTTGAATTCTTTGATCTTGAGTGCCTTTGTGAAGATGTCTGCAATCTGATCTTCAGTCTTCACATACTTCAGTTGTACTTGCTTCTTTTCGACACATTCCCGGACATAGTGAAATCGCGTGTCGATGTGCTTGCTTCTTTCATGGAACAGGGGGTTCTTCGCCAGTGCGATTGCTGATTTGTTATCCACATTCACTTGCGTTGGCTCCTTCGGTGCGAAGTGTAATTCTTCCAGCAGGTTCCTCAACCATATTGCTTGAGTCACACATGAGTTGAGTGCGACGTACTCTGCTTCGCAAGTTGACAACGTCACGATCGGTTGCTTCTTCGAGCTCCATGTGAAAGCAGCACTATTCATATAGAATACATATCCTGTTGTACTCTTCCGATCGTCAGTGTCTCCAGCCCAATCGCTATCGCAGAATCCTTCAAGTTTGAATTCGTCCGTAGCACGATAATATATACCATAGTTTAGTGTACCTTTGAGATAGCGCAATATTCTCTTGGCAGCATTCATGTGAGTCTGAGTTGGTTCCTCTAAGTACCTGCTCACAATTCCAACTCCATAGCATATGTCTG
Source organism: Costus lasius (assembly GCA_027563935.2). Classification (NCBI taxonomy): domain Eukaryota; kingdom Viridiplantae; phylum Streptophyta; class Magnoliopsida; order Zingiberales; family Costaceae; genus Costus; species Costus lasius. The sequence continues at coordinate 42,361,443 of CM050447.1, read as the reverse complement.
GTCTGGTACATGTCAAGTACCTTAAGCTTCCTACTAGGCTTCTATAAAGAGTTGGATCCACTTTCCTGTTTTTGTCATGCCGAGACAACTTCTCATTGTGCTCCACTGGGGTGTTTACTGGATTACAGCTACTCATGTTGAACTTCTTCAACGTCTCTTTTGCATAATTCTCCTGAGAGATGAATATGCCTTCTCTTGTCTGCTTTACTTCCATCCCCAGGTAGTAGGACATAAGTCCTAGATCCGTCATCTCAAACTCCTTGTGCATGACTTTCTTAAAGTCTTCAATCATCTTTAAATTGTTGCCTGTAAAGATTAAATCATCTACATACAAACAAATGATTAGTAAACTATCAGCATTCTTCTTTAAGTACAGGGCATGCTCATATGGACACTTCTTGAATCCATTCTCCTGGAAGTATCTGTCTATTCTCTGGTTCCAGGATCTGGGGGCTTGCTTTAGTCCATATACAGCTTTCTTTAATCGTAGGACCTTTCCTTGCCCTTCTTGCATTTTGTATCCTGGAGGTTGTTCCACGTAGACCTCCTCCTCAAGATATCCATTTAAAAATGCTGACTTAACATCCATTTGAAAAATATTCCATTTTTGTTGAGCAGCAAGGGAAATAATTAATCTGATAGTTTCGAGTCGAGCAACAGGAGCGAATACCTCATCATAGTCGATACCTTGCTTCTGCTTGTAGCCTTTCACTACCAGTCTTGCCTTATGCCGTTCAATTTCTCCTTTGGCATTCTTCTTGGTTTTGTAAACCCACTTGACTCCTATGGGTTTATGCCCTTCTGGTAGATTTGTCAGCTCCCATGTGTTGTTCTCCTCTATGGCTTTGATTTCATCATCCATAGCCATTCTCCATTTCTCTTCTTTGATTGCATCGTCAAAACTGATAGGCTCAGTATCTGCAAAAAGACACATTAGTGATACATCATCTATTCTTTCTGTATCTCTATATATATCCTCAAGTCTCCTTGTGCGTATCTGCACTTGACTTGTACTAGCTTCTGAGCTGTTCTGTGCGGGTGTTGCTGGTGGTGTGATAGGTGTAACCCTTTCTTCAACATTCTCTTCTTCAAGCTCCGGAAGAAGGTTGTAGTCATTTTGACTTTCTGGAGTATTCCAACTCCATGTAGCTTCCTCATCGAAGTCTACATCTCTACTAACAAATCCTTTTTTGTTAGTGGGATCATACAATTTATACCCCTTTGTTCTCAAGTCATAGCCAACAAATATGCATTTTTTACTTTTATCATCCAGTTTGGTTCTATGTTCATCATGAAAACGAGCATAGGCTATGCTACCAAATACCTTCAAGTGAATAGCAGATGGTTTCCTTCCTCCCCATGCTTCAATCGGAGTCTTCTGGTTGAGAGCTTTCGTCTCACATCGATTTTGGAGGTAGACAGCACAATCCACAGCGTATGCCCAAAATTCTTCTGGCATACCTTTGGTTTTCATCATGCTTCTAGCCATGTTCAGTACTGTTCGATTCTTTCGCTCAACTACTCCATTTTGTTGAGGCGATCCTGGTGCAGTTAGGAACCGTCGTATCCCATGCTGATCACAGTATGCTTGAAAGTTTCTGGAGGTAAACTCTCCTCCTCTGTCAGATCTAAGAGCCTGGATCCTGCATCCACTTTCTCTCTCCACAAGTGCTTTAAATATTTGAAAATATTTAAAAACCTCTGATTTTTCTTTGAGGAAATAAACCCAAGTCTTTCTACTGAAATCGTCAATGAATAGCAAAAAATACTTATTCTTACCAAAAGATTCTGGGGTGATCGGTCCGCAGAGATCTGTGTGCACCAACTGCAGTGGTCTTGTGGCTCTAGATTCTGATTCGTTCGGAAAGCTTTTCCGGGATTGCTTTCCTAGCAAGCATCCTTCACAAATGCTGTCTTGGTCACCAATCTCAGGTAACCCTCTCACCATTCTTTCTCTTGCCATCCTTTGCAGTCCAGCGAAGTTGGCATGTCCATATCTCAGATGCCATAGCCATGATACGTCCTTGTAGCATGCTTTAAGGCATTTTGTCATTCCCGTCTGTATGGGCAGCACGAACAGCCTGTTCTGCGACATTGGTACTTTGGCTATCATATTCCCTGCATTGTCCTTCAGACACAAAGTACGACCAATGGTGTAGAAAACATAACCCTTTTCTAAAAGTTGTCCCATACTCAAAATATTGTTCTTCATGTCAGGAGCATAATAGACATTTGAGATATACTGATGAGATTTATCTTTCAATCTAATGAGAATTTTACCTTTTCCCTTGATTGGGATTTTGGAGGAATCACCGAAAGTGATAGCTCCATTGATGTTTTCATCCATCTCGATGAACTGTGATCTGTCTCCGCACATGTGATTGCTAGCCCCAGTGTCCAGGTACCATGAGGTTCTTTCGTCTTGTCTCTGATTCGTATCTTTGTATGCAATCAGGATAGTAGAATCTACCTTTTCACTGCTTTCTTCTTGTGCAAGGTTGGTTGTAGCATTACTTCTACTTCTGCAATCCTTTGCCATATGTCCATATTTTTGGCAATTATAACATTGGATTTTTGATTTATCATACCTTTGCACATACTGTTGCTTTCCACCTCTTCCTCGACCGTGTCCTCCTGTTGAGTTGGCTTGAGGTGTTTTATTCTGAGGTGCCGTATATGGACCTCGTCCTCCTCTACCAGTATTTTGGTAGCGACCTCTTCCTCTGCCTCTGAAGTTTTGAATACTTCCTTCTTGTATGTTCAATTTTGACTGTAGAACTTGTTCTACAGGCTCCTTCTTTCTTCTGTTGAGCTTCTCTTCATGTGCTTCCAATGACCCAGTCAGCTCTTCAATGGTCATCTCGTCCAGATCTTTTGCCTCTTCTATGGCTGTCACTATGTAATCATATTTTTCAGTTAAGGATCTAAGTATTTTCTCTATTACCTTTAGATCCTCTATGTCTTCACCCAGCCTTTTCATCTGGTTCGCAATCGCTGCGACTCTGGAGATGTAATCCGATACCTTCTCGGATTCCTTCATATTTACCGCTTCAAATTCTTTTCGAAGGTTTTGTAGTCGTATCTTCTTCGCTTTGTTGCTACCTTTGCACGTCGTCTGAAGCATGTCCCATGCTTGCTTAGCGGTAGTAGCATTTGATACCTTCTCAAACATGTCTTCATCCAGTGCTTGGTGGATGAGCGAGATTGCCTTCTGAACTTTCCTCTTAAGATCTCTTTGGGCTTGTGTAAGCACCGCAGGATTTTCTGGAGTCACATATCCAGTTTCTACAATCTCCCAAACGTCATGTGCACCCAAAATAGCTTTCATACGAATACACCAATTATCAAATCTTTCTTTTGAAAATTTAGGGACCGGAAGAGTAACAGAATTATTTGCCATTTTTTTTTTTACTTAAATTTCCTCACGTTTTTCTTTGTTTCCACACTTGCTCACTTTCTCCTTTTAAAGTCAAAGTTGATTTTTGACTTTGAGAAAAATCCCCAAAACGAAATCAGAATCTGATTTCGAAATTGTAGCTCACGTCACCTTTTTTAACACTTCACCGCCCAACTTCTTCTCTCTTCTTTTTAAACTTTAAAAAGTCCAATTGAGGTAAGCTTATCCAAGGTAACCAGATCTACCACCTTTTTACTTTTCCTTTCGCAGCTCGTCTTCTTCCTTCGGCTGCAACTTAGGGTTCGGCAGCAAGCTTTTCCGGCGAGCACAACGCGGCGGCGACGGCTTTCTTCGACGGTGATGGCGGCGTGGCTCCGGCACGATCGTCCCCCTCTGATACCACTTTGTTGGGATCAGAAGGCACTCAAAAACACAATGCTAGATTTAACCGGGTTTTGGAAGAACTCGGGAAGGAGACAGGTATGAAGAACTTGAACTCCGTTAATTGAAAATGTTGCATTACAAGCGTTTATATAGGGGAGAAATCAAATCTAAATTAAATACAGAAATAAATGAAAACAGAGAATCGAGGCGTTCGTTGTGATCGACACGTCCGGCTGGCAGGCGTTCGTCGCAAGCGACGCGTCCGGCTGGCTTCCGAGGCGTCGCTTCAAGTTTATATTTCAACAGGATCAACATTAAATTTCAGCACCGCGTACCATCCACAATCGGATGGGCAGACGGAAAGAATCAACGCCATGCTAGAGGAATACCTACGGAATTACGCAACGACGACGCAGCGCAACTGGCTCCAACTATTGGACACGGCCCAATTTGCGCACAACCTTCACCGGAGCTTAGCCACAGAGAAGTCACCATTCGAAATTGTCCTGGGGAAGCAACCATTAACTCCGCTGGACGTGATACAACGGGAGGACGGCCGGGACTGTCTTGCGGCCAAGCGAGTTGTAAAAGAACGAGCGGAGATGCTGATGGAAGTCAGGGACAGTCTGGAGGAGGCTGTCCGCCGGATGGAGACCTATGCGAATAGGAGCCGGCGGGACGAACAGTTTGACATCGGCGAACGAGTTCTACTCAAGGTGACACCCAAGATGTGGCAGATGATCTCCACCAAGACGAAGCACCGCACTCTCATTCCTAAGTACGACGGGCCTTTCAAGGTGCTCGACAGAGTCGGCGGGGTGGCGTATCGGCTAGAACTGCCGGAAAGATTGAAGCTCCACCCCGTGTTCCATGTTTCCTTCCTGAAGAAGTTCCACGAGGACGGAGACCCGAGACGCAGACATCAGGAAAGACCCCCTCCCAGGAGTCGGGTGCAGTTTGAGCACACCCTCGAGAGGATTCTGGACTCGCGCACCAGAGGGACGCATGCGGGAAACAGAGTTACCAAGTTCCTGATCAAATGGCAGGAGCTAGAAGAACCACAATGGGTGAAAGTGGCGGATCTGTGGCAGTTTGAAGCTCAGTTGCGCGCCTTCGCGGGGGCGAGAGACGCCGACGCCGAGGGCGGCGTCTAAAACAGATGGGGGAGGACTGTTAGGACTCGGCAGCCGGGGCCGGGCCGCGATGTACCTGGATCTGAACGGAGGCCCAAGGTCCAAATGAGGAAAGAATGGAAATGCGTGTCGGATGAAATCTCGGGTTCGAAAGCAAACCCGCTCCGACCCACTCCCGTCGGCGAGCGTGCAAAGGCATGACGACGGTAGAGCCCGAGACAAGGCAGCGTGCGCTGACGCGAAGCACGGCGGCATACGGAGACGCAAGGCAAGGCGGCGTACGCAGGCGGCGTACACAGGCGCAGGGCGGGCGGCGTACGCAAGCGCGAGGCAGGCGGCGTACACACGCGCCTGACCGTAGTAGCCACCTCAGGCGACTCCGTCGACTAGAAAAGGAGGACCAAGGCTACGGAGGAAAGACACGAGCTCTACAGAGGAGACGAGAGCGAGGTGCCCTCTGGTTGTGAGCTCACAGAGTGACGAAGGTCCATCATTTCCTCCCCTTCCTCAGGTGGAGATCTCGGCGAGCATTCTGGCGGAGGAGATCGGACGAGAAGGGGAGTCGAGTGTGGACGAGTGATTGTATAGAGGGGTTTTAGGTATCTGTTTGTAGAGCTCAATAAACAGAGAAACTTTCCCCTATCCTCTGGAATCCTTTGCAATTCCCGGCGAGCTCTTCTCTAGACGTACGACTCACCTCCCGCTCTTCCGGCTGGTCACTCCCGGCGACCCGAAGGCCGCCGAAGGAGGCTGAGGGCGAGGGCCGCTGACGGTCCTCCCCTGCCGCAGGCCGGTTGTAGCCACATCCACGACAACAACGGCGTTCGCGTGTGTTAGCTGTGTCACTCGCTCAACATTCGAAAGCGGAAGAAAACGCAGCTATCTGACGGGGCGTCGACGTGGAGTGTTTAAGTTAATCGTGGCCTGACATGTGCCACCCAGATATGAACTAATGTATTTTTGTCAAAATAGTAGTCCTTGGGAAACAAAGCACAGTAGACAAAGCACTGCCTTGAGTTCAGGGGGTAGAAGATTATAACTCAATCTCAGGGAAGGAAGAATTTCACCTTCCTTTTGCCATTCTTTGTTTCCAAGACATCCCTCCAGTGTCTTTCCTCCAGCCTTTCCTTGAGAACACCTCCCACTGTTTTTGCAGCAAGTGGCAAGCCGCCCAACTTACTTGCTATTTGCTGTCCAATGTGCTCTAATTTTAGATGATCTTTTGGATTGACTTTACCAAATGCACAACATCTGAACAACTCCCAATACTCTTCCTTTACTAAGCCTTCCAAATAAATTTCATCATCCGTGGAATTGACTTTGCCTGCTACAATTCGTTTGCGAGTAGTAATTATAATTTTGCTACCTTCTTTTCCTGTCTGAACGCACTGATGAGTTTGTCCCACTGATTAATGATTTCATCGCACACATCGTCGAGCACAATTAGGAACCTCTTTTCACTCAACAATCTTAAGAGATCTTCGTGAATGGTAGCAAAATTTATGCGATTGTAAGGTTTGTTCTTAGCATTTTCAATGATCTTCATCATGACAATTGCCATGGAGATTAAAATGATTTTTGACATCCTCAACGGTTGTAGAGCCACTGGGCGAGGGTAGTCTTTCCCATTCCTCCGATGCCAACAATGGACACCACATAAAACTTCTCGCCGTTGGATCCGTTTTTATCGGATGATACCAATATCTTATCTAGCAGCTTATCCTTCTCCTCGCTTCTGCCCAACACATTCGCCGATTTAATGATTCGTCTTCTTTCTTGCTGTTGGTATTCATTTCAATAGCCTTGAGGTTGGTCCAAATCTGACCATCTTCTGATAGACGATCGAACTTTTTGACAATGTTGGACAAATCATCCAGGCTGTCATCGGGGGAAAAGGCAAGCTTGGCACCCATCTTTGCTTTCTTCGCAAATTCGTACGACCAGATGACAAGAGAACTAGAATGACTCGCGCTCGTGCTGCCGCTAGACTCGACGCTGCGGCGGAGGGATTCGTAATTGAACAAGTCGAGAATATCCTCAGCATCGTAAACAGTGGCGGAGCCATGGAAGAGTAGGAATGTCAACGGATCGGGTACATGCCTGTTTTGGCCAAACCCGAACCCAACCTGCTATAAACCCAAACTCGGTAAAACTCAAGTCGGATATTTAAACGGGTACCCGCGGGTACCCGTTTAAATTAAATTATTTATTTTTAAATTATTTTTATAAAATATAACTATAAAATAATAATAATAATAATAAATATATTTATAAAAAATTACTTTATTATATAAATATATAAATATATAAATATAAATATATATTTTTTATTATATATAATCGGATATCGGGTACCTACGGGTACCCATGGGTGTACACCCGAACCTGACCCGATTAGCTAATCGGGTATCCAAACCTGCCATAAACGGGTTGGATCGGGTACCTGTGAAGTCGGATACCCATTGACACCCCTATGAAGGAGAGTATATACTTATATTTATAATATTAGAAGTATAAAAAAAATTGATTTGCCCCACTAAATTTTGTTTTATCTTACTAATATTGTACTTACATATCTATTGCCCCATATATCTTTGGTCCTAGATCGTAAACGCCATCTTTTAGGTCATTGAGCCAGGAGATAACAGTGGGGTCTTCGGTGAGCCATTTCCTCTCGACGGCTCCGATCACCATCTTGATATTTACCAAGCTCCTTTTCAGGCTCTCCAGCTAGCTATTTACGCCAGTAGCGTCCTCGTACCGACCGGAGGTGAAGGAAGCAATCGAGTCAAACAGCATGGAAACAGCTTTAGAGGCAAACCATCCGCCGACCGCAAGTGCCTCGGCCATTGAGAGCAACGACGGTGGGAGCTCGAGAAGACGCGGATCGCCACTACGCGCGCGCTTTCTTAAGCAGTGTTCGGTGAAGACGCCAAGAAGAAGATTGACTATCCGAAACACCTTCTGTTGACTTCACAGACCAATAAAAGCATTGCGTAAAAGAAGACATGTAGCGTATCCGCCGCCTTATGTGAACAATTTTTATATTTTGAGATAGGCGTGAAGGATTGACATAACTTTGGAATATTGTATTATATCAATTTAATTGCATTCAAATACTGGCACAATAATAATAATACTAATATATAAAATTAAATCTTATTGAGCTTACATATTTGTTTGAATATGTAGCCTCTTTAGATATGGGTTCATGAAATTATTTAAGGAGGCGTTATGTTTGATAGTCTAGAGATTACTATAGATCAATTTCTTTTCATGTTTGATTGTCTAGAGATTACTATTTGAGCAGTAATAATCCTAAAGTTCATCAACTTTTATAGAAATTTAAATAATCTTTAAAATACTTGTGATTGAGTTGATCTCACATCTACTTCTCCCATTTTCTTGTTCAGGAATGCCAATTTTTATCCCTGACTGGCTCTCATATGAGTCAGTAAAACTTCAACAAGCAAAAGTAGCTTAGCAAATAATCATTTGAAGTTTATTATATCAAACACAAACCCTTAAGAAGATGGAGAAACATGATATTGCATACCTGTAATAGTAGTCCCTAGGTGATTTCAAATACTCATAATTCTCTCTTTCTCACATCCTTCCTTTGTTCTTGTCTTCTTATATAAGAATAAGATTGGTGCTTCAATAATTCATTTGATTGTCTTTGCCTATGTCATTGCTGACATTATTACTTTAATTATTGCAGTTATGTTCTTGTCTTCTTATATAAGAATAAGATTAGTTCTTTAATAATTCATTTTATTTCTTCGCCTATGTTATTGCCTATGTCATTGCTGGCATTAGGTTTGTTGTAGTGCTTAAATTATTTTTGTTGCTGTATACATCCAACTAATTCTTAATATCATTATTGTTAAAGTTATAGATGGTAATTTTGCCAATAGCGATCTAGTGCCGATCAAATCGGACAACTTGGAAATGGCAGCAGAAGTGAGCCATTCGCCGATCACAAGTGCTTGGGCGATTGAAAGGAATGACTCACGGGAGCTCTAGAAGACGCCGATCCCTACGATGCGCTTTTATGAAGAATTTTCAGTGAAGACACCAAGGGGAAGATAGAGTATGTACTTTGTTGAAGTAGTGCGTAAAAGAAGACTTGTGCCTGTCTTATTATGTTGACTTCAAAAGCGGCATCGTTTTTTCCTATTACTTTGAATTTATTACAGTTTCTCAATAATGCATTATGTAACCAAGACTTATGTCTGTCGTGTTCTATTGACCTAAGAAAGTGACATCCTTTCTATCCATGCTTCAGGATTTGTTGCACCTTCACAAAGCAATAGGCAATAGCAACATTTCTGGAAAAAAAAAAAGGAAGAGTTGCGTCGGATGCATTATGTTGACTTGAGAAAGTCACATCATTTATATCTACGCCTAGATTTGTTTACACATTTACAAAGCAATGACAACATTACGTAAAAAGAAGATTATGTTGACTTAAAAAGGCGACATCATTTATTTCTATGCTTAGAATTTATTACAGTTACATCATTTGATGAGCACCTGTTATGCTCTATATCTCAAGTGGAGCTTTACGCTTTGCGCATAGATTTACATCATTTGATGAGCACCTATGATGTGAACAATTTTTATATTGTGAGTTAGGCGCGAAGGCTTGTCATTCTTGGCTCTTCAATAATTCATCTTATATCTTTTTTGCCTACGTCATTTTTACATGCTTTTCTTGTCATCACTGCTGAAGAGTTCTTGATCTTCTGTATATAATATATATGAATGGATGTAAAGGGGCAGTAAACTTAAATGCACCAGATAGATATACTGTTGAAATAGGTAGATCTCAGTTGGGTCTAATTGTTAGGTTAAATTTAGAAATTCGCATTTTATTACTAAATAATTAGATTTAGGTTAATGTTGTTATTTTATTAGATTCATGCTTATCATTAAACAATTTAGTTTAATACTAGTTTATTCAACACCAGATGGTACTGATACTGGATGCTATTGTTCATGCCATCATTAAACAATTTAGATTCATGCTTGATCATTAAACAATTTAGATTCCTATAGTTCATACAAAAGTTTATCTAACACTTGATGGTACCGATACTGGTTGCGCCAATAATACATGTATTGATACCCGTCCATATCACTTAGATTGATACTTAATAATGACATATATAGCGATCATTTAATCATCTCTTAATGGGCTTGTTTACTACTATTACCTGATATATTATTATGCACTACGGTTGATATATTGTAGAGTTACTCTATCCACCAAGCATTTTAATAGTATAATATTACTCTATTGCTAGTAAATAGCTTCCCTAGTTCGTGCTCAGAAAATTCTTAACGTGATTCCATTAGAAATTGAAATCAAAGAGGAACTGTTACATAGGATATTTGGACATTTTTTTCAAAGATTTGCATTGCACTAATCACAGCTCTAGTACTAGATTAGAAGGTGGAATAATAAGAAAAAAAATTTGACATGAGCGAAAAATTTGTACCTTTCATGCAAAAGAAGAATGTCTCACGGGTTAAAAAACTGAAGAAAAGTTGATTAATTAGAAAGATACTAAGCTAAGGACCCATTTTATTTGAAAGAATTCAAACAAAGATTTATAACAAGAGAGTTTTTAAAGATTAAATTGTATAATCAAAGAAAAATTTATAACAAGAGGGTTTTTAAAGATTAAATTGTATAAGGCATGTCATGTCGTGGAGATCATAGATAAATAAGAGATTTTATAATTGTTTAGCCTGCATTTATTATCTTTCTTTTTGTTTATTCGACGTAAAACATTAGCAATTCCAATAAAACTATTTAATTATGTTGAAGATCTGAGAAATATATGACAGTTTAATTGGGCTAGGCTATATAGTCATTTGACTAAACAAAAATACGAGTACCAAAGAAATCCAATTATGCTAAATGCCGCGGTGGTTACACAATAATTTTTAATGCAATTTTTTATTTCATGAGCTATTTTGTTACGATATTATATTATATAATTAGTCATTTGGATCCATATATCTTTAGTTTCAGATTTGGTTATATAAGCATACATGTTTATTCAAAGATGCTATGGTGAGAATATTTTTCTGTACCTTTCCCATGGATAAAGTCGAATAAATAATAATAAAAGGTGAAAAATTTGACTGATGACGTTAAATGTATAGCATACAATACATATGTTTAATAAAAAAATTTTATAAAATTTTAATTTTTTATGCAAATAGTGTATGGCCATAGAGTAGATGCATCTTAGTGATTATGCTCATTGTCCCATAATATTTCAAGAGGTAGGGAAAATGTATCTTCTTGATTTTTCTCCTTTTCCCATGTTTCAATAAGCCGAGGAAAATAGCCCTCCTTCTTATTGCCCACATGTAAATGTGAATAAATTATTTATTTATTTAAGTTTATTAGAATTTTCATATTATTGTTTACTAATTATATATTTTTATTTTGATAGAGTAATAAAAAAGATGATATTAAAAAGATATATTAGTTTCAATATTATATAAAACTTCTAAAAATGAATATTAATTATGAAAATGTGAGTTATTTTTTTAAACTATATAATCTTCTATTGCAATGTGTGTAAATTTATATTGTTATTTTTGTAGGGTCAAAGAATTTATATATGAGAAGGTAGAAATGTTTGAAGAAGAAATAAGACAACAAGATGAGTTTAATTATGAAATTATTAGTATATTAGTGTTTGTGTGAACTTTGTACTTTTTTTTTCTTCTTAATTCCTACAACATAATAAACAAATTTTTGTAGATAAGATATATGTACTTGAAAAAAAATAAGGCTATGAAAAAAGATATAAAAAATAGAAAAATACATAAGAATTGAAAATAAAATACTAAGCAATGAATATCTCAGTATTTTATATAAATATCAAATTGAATTATGTTGAAACCAGTTACTAATATATTTTTTTTATAAAAAAAGATTGAAGATTCATTATATGAAAAGCTATATATGTTAGAGGATGAAAATAAAAAACTGAAAGAAAAAAAAAAGCAAAAATGCAGAGGAAAAGGAAGAGAGAAAAAAAAGCAAAAATTGGACTCTTCTAAAAAAGGCAAAGATGTAGATGCTGAGGAAGAGGAAGAGAAAAAAAAAAGCAAAAAATGGACTCTTCTAAAAAAGGCAAAGCTAAAATCACCATATTAATCTTTTTTAGTGGTATACTCATTTACATTTAATGGGTGTCACCTAATACAACAACCTATAAAGAACAGTTGCATATGTTAAAAAGCAATAGATATTGTCATAAACCACTATTATTATAATAGCTATACATCATTTCTAATTTTTTTGGAATGCATATATACTTACACATATAGACTAATAAGAAAAGGTGTTAGGTTTTGTATCCTTTTGTCTGTCTCTACTAGATTCTAGTACATTTATTTTTTCGGCACTTTAATCTTGCTCTTGCTCTTCCTCTCCTCTTCCTCTACATCTTTGCCTTTTCTTCCTCTTCTTCTTCTTTTCCTCTACATCTACATATTTGTCTTTTTATAGAAGAGTGATATTTCTTTTAATTTTTTATTTTCATCCTCTAGCATATATAGTTTTTCGTATAATGAATCTTCAATCTTTCTTTCTTTCTTTTTTTTTTAAAAAAAAGCATATTAATAACTAGTTCCAACATAAATCAATTCGATACCTATATGAAATACTCACATATTTGTTATCTAGCATTTCATTTTTAATTCTTATATCTTCTTCTAACTTTTTCCATCTCTGTTTTCAATGTATTATTTCTTCTTCATTTACATATATCTTTTCCGCAAGAATTTCTTTATTATGATGCAAGAAATAAGAATAAAAAAAAATACAAAGTTCACACAAAGACCAATATACTTATAATTTCACAATTAAACTTATGTTGTTGTTGTTGTATTTCTTTTTTAAGTATTTCTATCTTCTCATATATAAATTCTTTATAACCTTACAAAAACAACAATATAAATTTCCACACATTATAATAGAAAAGAGTATAAAGTTAAAAAAAAGTCATAATTTCATAATTAATTATCATTTTTAGATGTTTTATATAAAATTCAACCTAACATATCTTTTCAATCTTATCTTCTTTATTACTCTATCAACATAATAATATATAATTAGTAAACAATAATTTAAAAATTCTAACAAACTTAAATAAATAAATAATTTACTCACAACTACATGGGGTTAATAAATAGGGCTACTTTTCTCTGCCCATTAAAACATTGTGGGACAAGGAGTAGAATCAATAAAATACATTTTTTTTCTACCACTTGAAACACTATGGGACAATGAGCATAATCACTAAGATGTGTCTCCTGTGCATCTACTTCAAGGTCATACATTATTTGTATCAAAAGTTAAAAATTTATTAACAAATCTACATTAAACATATTTATTGTATGTTATACATACCATGTCATTAGTCAAATTTACCATCTCTCTTATTTCGATTTATTCACTTTATTCCATCGGAAAAGACATAAAAAAATACTTTCAATCATAGCATCTTTGAATAAGCACGTATGCTCATATAATCAAATCTAAAACAAAAGGACAAAAGAATTTAAATAATTAATTATATAAAATGACATTATCACAAAATAGCTTATGAAATGAAAATTTTATATTAATAAATATTGTGCAACCACCGCATTTAGTGGAATAGGATTTTTTTTTTTTTTACTTATATACATGTCTTGTTAAATGATTGTATACAGCTTCAGCTTCAACCCAATTAAACTCCCGTAAATTTCTTATATCTTAAACATAATTTTGGTCTAACATTATTGATTTGTGGGAGCATTTGTTCATTGATTAATGGGCCGTAACATCTCATTATTGAATGTAAAAGACGGCCTCTATAGCCTGCTGATTTTAAGAGAAATCGTTATTAGATTATGGATTTCGCATCCAAAACCTAAAACTCTTTTATGGGGGATGGTTTTTTCATTATAAATATGAGCTAGGTCCCCACTTGCATCCTTAACCCCGAACGTGGTCTTTTTTCATAGACAGCCGTCTAAAGAAGGATAACAAGTGGAAGATTTCTAGCTCGACTATGAATATTAGATTGATGGCACAATCAGATATGTTTTAATATTTTAATATTTATTTAATTCATGTTGTTTTAAGTCTATATGAAATTACTGTATTTATAAATATATCAAAATATTCTAACATTCAATTTTTCTTCCCGCCACCGGACCCACTCACCAGCCCGGAGACGGGGACGGCGGGGGTGATTGCGCAAGGCGGCGGATCCAACCCAGAGCTTTTCAATCCCAAAAGTCGCGCATCATCAGCGGGCCATTGGGTGGAACCCTAGAGGCGCTTCCAATCAGATCTAAGAGCACAAATCCTCCCATCAAAATAGCAGAAAAACCTTACAATCGGAGAAGAAACCTCAATTAGGATACTCATTCAGACGACATCGACCGAGGAAATCAAGAGCTGGAGGAATATCCACAAAACGAAGAAATTAAACAAGCAATCGAAGAGTTTTGAACTTCGCCTTTCGCTTGCAGGTCGCTTCATGCTTTTGTGCAGTCTTGCTGTTCCACTAACGTCGTACACACGATGTCATTCAGTAACTTTTTACTAAACCTTTTTTATTCCTCTTTTGCAGTTTTAACCTCAAAAGGGTGATTATTTATATATTAAACAGTGCGAAAGGACAACTCGCTGAGAAGTGAGAACAGAAAGTAGTGAAAAAGAGAGGCCCAGCAAAAAACAAAACATGAAAGCACGAATACATCCTCGAAGATGAGATTATTTATGGTGAAGGGCCCGCGACAATAAATCTGAGCCGTGATAAAGCCGCGCACGTTATCACTCCGCCACGTACACGTCCCACTCCAGCACCGCGTCGTTCCCGGATCTGCCGACCGAGTAGGTTTTCATCATGACGTAGCCGCGCGCCATCCGGAACGCGCCCGTCCCGCCGACCACCGGCAGCTCCCTAACCTCATCCCCGATCGGGTCCCGCGACAGCACCGCGAGCGTGCTCCCGTTGTACGTGCCGCCGACAAACACGAGGTTGACGGTCAGCAGCAGAACGTCGTCGCGGGTCGCGGTGCCCTTCGACGTTATGGCGTAGAAACCCTGGGCCCGGCCGACGAGGCGCGAGGCCACGTCAGGCCCCTCCGTCATCGGGTCGTCCATCACGAAGACGTCCCCGAAGCTGAACCTGGTGGTGGAGTTGGGCCCGGTCACTACCCGCACGGCGCTCGGGTTCGGGCCGGTGATTGTGTCGTGAAGGTAGAAGTGGATGTGGGTGGCGATCTTGGCGGCCGACGCCGCGGCGGAGAGGAGGAGGAAGAAGCAAAGAATGGGATGGACAGAAGCCATGCTTATTTTGGAGCTGCTCTGTTCTGTTGTGACTGAGGAGGAGATTTATATGCACGGATGAAGGTCGAGAAGTGAATTTGAAGCCGTGGGAGTTGAAGTGTGCGCATCGCTTACCTACCGCTGCCCGATAACATGTGCCGTCGATTTGTCACTCCACTGAGTTATTCAAATCGTAGAATATGGATGGTGAAGCTCTATGCTTCGAAAGTGGAAATGAATATCATAGTAAGTCTTCATTCATCCAAGTCGTAATAATATCTTTCCAGGTAAAAGTGAAGTAAAGGGAGGGAAACGTTCCTTGGGTGGATAGAATTGGAAGATGAGAAAATAGAGGGAAACGTCTCTCGCAACCTTAGAACCTTTTTCTCACTGTAGAGTTCACCGGCGCTGCAACAGCTTACCATCAGTATCCTTAGCAACTTTTTGCATTTTTTTAATAGGAAACAAAAAAAAATATAAAAATGCAATGGTAGGACACAAAGTGTTGTTTATAGAGCTTTATTTAAATAGAAAGAAAATCATGCGAGCTTTAAATTTTAAAATAGAAATAAATAAAAATAAGATATCAGAGAAACAAAATCGAAAAGTGAAATCTAGGCTCTACAAGTTAATTTTGATTGAATACTAGATATAATCAGGTACTTTTCTCCTACAATCACAACCATGAAAAAGTTGTTATAGCTGCCCTTTCTACAGGGAGCACAAAAAACCAAACATGCAAAAGGAGATAAAAGAAATTGAAAGAAAGACGGGAAGGGAAAAATCTAAGATTAAATGTCAACGTTAATGCTAATATTAACTAACAAGTAACGAAAGTATTAAATGCTAACGTTAATAAATTTTTTATTTTTTTAGATAATCCCCCATAAAAATTAAAAATTTTTTAAATATAATTAAATTTAATAAGATGATTAAATAAAATTAAATTGATGCTTATGTTTATATAATGCAGTCAACAAAATACACTTAAAGGCATAACTTTTAGTTAGTGACAATGTTTTCATCTAAAGAAAAGATAGTGAATTAGTTTTGCATCATTTTTCTTTAACCTAGACTTCAATAGATCTACACACAATACAAGGTTGTTTGATTGTGGGGTTACACATTTTTAGCCGTGCACGTGTATCTTCATGAGAGCTTTTGAGGATTATCATGTCCTCAGCCGTGACCGTATATGAACTCTCTCATCTAAGAAGTTCCATGCAAGCGATGAGTGGAAAGTTTCATCTTATGGTAATTGACTAATTCGAGAAGTTTTCCTTACCTCTACAATAAGAAACACAAAATATATCCTCTAGAATAGAAGTGTAAAGTATCACCTCTATCACATAAATATTTTTATACACAATAGTGTTTTATAAATTTTATTTTTTAAAGTGTTTCTTGGCCAATCAATCAACTTATTATTACCATATTAAACTTCCTTTAAGGGATCTCCTATCATAGAGGTTAGGTTTCTACCACTGAGATACCTATTTATAGATTAATCTCATTTCGATCGGTACTTTCAAGATTATAATCATTGGCAAGCTTTGATCAAGTCAATAGTTTTGTAGTCAATCTTTATACAAAAAAGAGCTATAACTTTTTATGAGTTTATGTTATTTAATAGACTTTTATCTAATTTTAATATGACTACTCCTTTTTTTACATAAGTCTTTTGCTACTTTGTAATTTTATTTATTTTCTTTCTTCTTTGAATCCTTATTCTTAGTTTAAATATTTTAATCTTGAATTTAAAGAATGAAAGGATTTTTTTTTAAGAAGAAATAAAATATAAATAATTAATTAGGCTTCCAGTATCATATAGCAAAGCCAATTATATTAATTTTTTATTTTAAATTCTTTTCTAAAGTCATTTTAATTTTAATAGAATAACATTTTTTTATTTGCATAAATAATGTTCCCTTTATGAGAATTAATATAAATATTATTAATTTATAAATTATGCATAATAGATTTTTTTTCTCATGATCAATATGATCATCATATACATCATAGTAATGATGTATTTTTCATGATATATTTTATTTCATAATGTACACATTATGATTAATATGTGTTAGAATATTTTGAATATTCATAAATACAAGATGTATAGATTTAGAACAACATGAATTGAACAAATATTAAAACATTAAAACATACCTGATTACGTCATCAATCTAATATCCATTGTCAGGCTAGAAATCTTTCACTTATTATCCTTCTATAGACGGCTCTCAATGGGAAGAGACCACGTTAGGGTTAAGGATGCAAGTGGGGACTTAGCCCATATTTATAATGAAAAAACCCTAAGCTCCCCCCATAAAGGAGTTTTGGGTTTCGGGGTGTGAAATCCATAATCCAATAAGGATTATCCAATAAGAATTTCTCTCAAACCTACGGTGCAGAATCCAATATCCAATAGTGATTCTTTTTAAAACCCGCGGGCTATACAGGCTGTCTTTCACATTCAATAATGAGATGTTATGGGCCCATTAACCAATTAACAAATGCTCCCACAAATCAATAATGTCAAACCCAAAATTCTAACATTCTCCTACTTGGTCAACATTAATTGATTTATAATCTAAAGATTTTATAAAATAATAATCATTTGTAATATATATTAAAAACAATCTTGAAAGAAGGATCCATTTGTTAATCCTGATAACACCTCATTCAATCCAGTCTAATGCAATTACCAATATTGAATCTTGACGAAACATTGTATTAAAATGTAATACAAGTCCTCCATAGTCACAAATATTAATAGATTACATCAACATGGATCCCAATGTGACTATGTAGTACAATGATAAAAACTTAATATCATTTTCTTATCGGTCCTCTTTATGATTTCTCGAACCAAATGAGAAATCTATTTTATGGTTTCTCTTAATCTGTATGAGAAACCCGACACCAATGTGTCCATATATGTCTCATAAATCTCTCTAAACTGTATGAGAGAATCTCTTTATGATTTCTGTAAGCCAAATAAGAAAATCATAAATCTCTTTACTTTCTTTGGGCAAGTAAATTAATTAATATAACTGAGATAAAATTCATCATCATCATAAATACCGAAGTACATTATAATTAACTATAAATTAGCCACTTTGGTAGCCAAACATTTATAGTAATTATAATTTTAATGTATTATATAATGAGGCTAACATGTCTGTACAAAATTATCCTATATATACTAATTAATTACCCCCTTTGGGCAGGTAAATTAATTAATATAAAAAAGATAAAAATATAAACATATCATAAATATTGTACATAGTATAATTAATCATAAATGAGCTACTTTGGTAGCCAAACATTTATAATAATTATAATACAATATATTTATGTAATAACAATGACATGATTATGTACTAAATTTAAACCAATGTTCATAACAGTCCCACTTATGGCATGACTAAAACAAAATTATCCTATATATACTAATTAATCACCCTATTTGGGCAGGTAAATTAATTAATATAATTCAGATAAAAAATAATTTTCTTTTATAAACATTTGAATATACAAAAATATACTATGAATAAACCATTTTGGTAGCAAATGTTTATAATATAGCAAGTCATCAATGTCAGAAGTAGAAAACAATTCATTAACATTGTCATAAATTAACAAACCAATATAACTAAATCACTAAGCCCCCACTCAGAAGAATTAAAAACCCGATCTAAAAATGTTAATTACTACATGTGTACATATAATTCTGCCAAATATTAATCTTCCTTTGGGCCGATTAATATCCGCATGAATTACGTACACAACCGTCTTAACATTATAAAATAAATTAACAATAAATTAACTTACACAATACGCTACTTTGGTAGTCATATTGCTTCTATTAATTTATTTTATAATGTTAGACTTTTTTATTATTTAAATAAAAAATAGTTATGTAATTGTTTGAAATTATTAGTAAATTATTTTTTTTTATTTTTATAAAAATTTTCCATAGCATAGCAGGCCAAGAAGCACTCTGCTGCTTCTAGCTTCTGCGCATAGCACAGCAGATGAGGAAAGACTAGCTATAGCCCAAGCCCAATGAGCAAGCCCAGGCTAAAGACCCAAACTGGAGGCCCAAAATCATAGATGTGAATAAATTATTTATTTGTTTAAGTTTATTAGAATTTTATATTATTGTTTACTAATTATATATTTTTATTTTGATAGAGTAATAAAAAAAGATGATATTAAAAAGATATATTAGTTTCAATTTTATATAAAACTTCTAAAAATGAATATTAATTATGAACATAAGAGTATTTTTTAAAAAACTATATAATCTTTTACTACAATGTGTGTAAATTTATATTGTTATTTTTGTAGGGTCATAAAGAATTTATATAGGAGAAGATAGAAATGTTTGAAGAAGAAATAAGACAACAAGATGAGTTTAATTATGAAATTATCAATATATTATGTTTGTGTGAACTTTGTACTCTTTTTTTTTCTTCTTAATTCTTACAACATAATAAAGAAATTTTTGTGGAAAAGATATCTGTACTTGAAAGAAGAAATAAGACTACAAAAAAAGATATAAAAAATAGAAAAAGACATAAGAATTGAAAATAAAATACTAAGCAACGAATATCTCAGTATTTTATATAAATATCAAATTGAATTATGTTGAAACCAATTACTAATATATTTTCTTTTATAACAAAGGATTGAAGATTCATTATACGAAAAGCTAAATATGTTAGAGAATGAAAATAAAAAACTGAAAGAAAAATATCACTCTTCTACAAAAAAAAAAGGCAAAGATGTAGATGTTGAGGCAGAGGAAGAGAAAGAAAAAAGCAAAAATGTAGAGGAAAAGGAAGAGGAAGATAAGAAAAAGAAGAAGATCAAGATCAAATGTGTGCTGAAAAAACAAATAAATTAGAATCTATAGAAGCAGAGGCAAAAGAAGGCGAAAGCCCGATCACATTTTCTAATTAGTCCATACACACATATACATATTCTAAACAAAACAGAAATCAGGTACAACTTTTATAATGAGAATGGTTTATGACAGTATCTATTACTTTTAAACAAGTGCAACCGTCCTTTTGTAGGTTATTGTATTAGGTGACACACCCATTAAAGCAAGCGTTACCGATGTAAATAGGTATATCACTAGAAAAGATTATTGTGGTGCTTCGACATTATTATGTTTTAAATAAAAAAATAAAAATCTATAAGCTGAGTATCTAATAGCAACCTATAAAGAACAGTTGCATTTGTTAAAAAGCAATAGATATTGTCATAAACCGCTATTATTATAATAGCTATACCTCATTTCTGATTTTTTTGGAATGCATATATACTTACACATATAGACTAATTAGAAAAGGTGTTAGGTTTTGTCTCCTTTTGTCTGTCTCTACTAGATTCTAGTACATTTATTTTTTCGGCACTTTAATCTTGCTCTTCCTCTACATCTTTGCCTTTTCTTCCTCTTTCTCTTCTTTTCCTCTGCATCTACATATTTGTCTTTTTATAGAAGAGTGATATTTCTTTTAATTTTTTATTTTCATCCTCTAGCATATATAGTTTTTCGTATAATGAATCTTCAATCTTTCTTTTTTTTTAAAAAAAAAAGCATATTAATAACTGGTTCCAACATAAATCAATTCGATACCTATATGAAATACTCACATATTCCTTATCTAGCATTTCATTTTTAATTCTTATATCTTCTTCTAACTTTTTCCATCTCTGTTTTCAATGTATTATTTCTCTTCATTTACATATATCTTTCCGCAAGAATTTCTTTATTATGCTGCAAGAAATAAGAATAAAAAAAATACAAAATTCACACAAAGACCAATATACTTATAATTTCACAATTAAACTTATGTTGTTGTTGTCGTATTTCTTTTTTAAGTATTTCTATCTTCTCATATATAAATTCTTTATAACCTTACAAAAACAACAATATAAATTTCCACACATTATAATAGAAAAGAGTATAAAGTTAAAAAAAGTCATAATTTCATAATTAATTATCATTTTTAGATGTTTTATATAAAATTCAAGCTAACATATCTTTTCAATCTTATCTTCTTTATTACTCTATCAACATAATAATATATAATTAGTAAACAATAATTTAAAAATTCTAACAAACTTAAATAAATAAATAATTTACTCACAACTACACGGGGTTAATAAATAGCGCTATTTTTCTCCGCCCATTAAAACATTGTGGGACAAGGAGTAGAATCAATAAAATGCAGTTTCTCTACCAATTAAAACACTATGGGGCAATGAGCATAATCACTAAGATGTGTCTCCTGTGCATCTACTTCAAGGTCATACATTATTTGTATCAAAAATAAAAAATTTATTAAAAAAATCTACATTAAACATATTTACTGTATGTTATACATACTATGTCATTAGTCAAATTTTTCATCTCTCTTATTTCGATTTATTCACTTTATTCCATCGGAAAAGACATGAAAAAATATTCTCAACCATAGCATCTTTGAATAAGCACATATGCTTATATAATCAAATCTAAAACAAAGGACAAAAGAATTTAAATAATTAATTATATAACATGACATTGTCACAAAATAGCTTATGAAATGAAAAACTTATATTAAGAACTATTGTGCAACCGCCACATTTAGTGGAATAGGATTTTTTTTTTTACTTATATACATATCTAGTCAAATGACTGTATACAGCTTCAGCTTCAGCCCAATTAAACTCCCGTAAATTTCTCATATCTTAAACATAATTGGATATTCCTATTGGAATTGCTAAATTTTTACGCCGAGTAAACAAGAAGAAAATAAATATAGTGCAAGCAACTTTAAAATCTCTTTTTAATCCATTGTATAATCTCCACAGCATGTCCTATGCAATTTAATCTCTAAAAGCCCTTTTGTTATAGACATTCCTTTGAACTCTTTCAAATAAAAATGGGGTCCTCAGCTTGTTATCCTATAAATCAATTAACTTTCCTTTATTTCTTAACCCATGTATAAGTGAGACATTTTTTTATGTGAAAGTTATAAATTTTCCACTCAAATCAATATTTTTTTTCTCATTATTCCACCTATTAGTCTAGTATTGTAGTACACAGACCCATTATGAAATGATTAAAAACCTGTTTAGCCCCGCTATTAAGCTAATTTTAAACAACTTTAAAGCAGAAAGTAGTTAGAAAAGTATTTGATAATGAAAAGTAGAAGCAGAAAAAAGTAATAAAAAAGTAGAAGTTGGGAAAGCTACAATTTGATGCTTTTGCAGCTTCTACTTCTCAAAAGAAGTAATTCACATGATTTCGTTTAAAATTTTAAGTATTATTATTTTAAATAATTAAAATCTTAATACTAACGAAAGATAAAATATATTTATTATTTTAAATAATTTAAAAATAAATATTTATTTATTATTTTAAATTTTAAAAATTATTAAAAAATTATTAACCAAACCTCTTATAAATTTTAACAGTGTAGCACAGTACAACACAGTTTAGTACAGTTATAAAGCTATTAACAGCGGGGCCCAATAGACCAAAATCTACACAGGTCATTATTGAGTAAGATGTTTTACAGCTATACTAAAACTATAATGACTGTGATGTAAGACTGTGATACATCACAGTCGCTATTGGGAAATATGTATTTTAGCCCGTAAACAAGCTGTAATGTCTTAAATACCTGTAATGCATTATGTTTTATGTTAAATGTATATGTTACATAACTACAACGGTTGTATAGCATTCTGGATGTTTAATACCATCTCGTCGACAAAGATTTGTTAGTGGCATGAATAGAGAGGCTGAGATGATTTTTATGCTTAGAAAAAGCAAGCAATTCGTCGACGACCAAATTGTTGAGTAGTTGGTGTTGGGTGAGTTTCCCTCTTATGTGGAGGATGGCTCAGTTTACTCATGTGGATGATGGCTCAGATCTTGCCACATGGATGAAGCAGCTCAGTTTGTACACTACAGAAGATCATGGACACAACCTACAACATCGTGGACACACTGTCCATGATCTGCAGAAGATGGTGGATTTTCTGTAAAGATCATAGACACAAAGATCATGGACACATTATCCACGATCCTGAACATGGTGGATTTTCTGCAAAGATCGTGGACACATTGTCCACGATCCTGAACATGGTGGATTTTCTGCAAAGATGGTGGACACAGTCCAGAAGATGGTGGACACAGTTCAGAACTTCATGGACACAGTCAAAAAGATGGTGGACACAGTCCAGAAGATGGTGGACACCGTCCAGAAGATGGTGGACACACCCCAGATTATGGTAGACACACTATAGATTATCATGGACACAGCTGCAGCTATCATGGACAAGCTGCAGCTATGGTGGATATGCACAGTACCTATCATGGACACACTGTAGTTATCGTGGACACAGAAGATCGTTGATTTTCTGTGAAGATCGTGGACACGAAGATCGTGGATTTCCTATCCACGAAGATCATGGATTTTCTGTCCATGAAGATCGTGGACACACTGTCCACGATGTCAGATTATGATGGACACACCTTTTATGAATTAGTCAGTGTATGTTTGACACGTGTTGTTGTCATTACTTTTTATTTTATTAGATATATGTGTGCATGCTGCTGTACACATGTGCAGACGTCAAAAGGAGTGAGAAGAAGCTTCGGCGACAAGTTGTGAACTTAGGGCAGTCTGTGTAAATCAGCCGCCGGCAAGAAGTGCACCGTTGGATCGGGCTGAAATTTCAGGAGAAGGTTCGGGACTCAGTTCTCTTCAATCGAAACGGTCGGATCGTCGAACTGAGGTCTCAGTTTCTCGCAGCAAGCCCAGAACCGAGATCTTCCTTTGGTGAAATCTGATTTCTTCTCCTCTCCTATTTTTTGTTTACCAATCTGGTGTTGATGCTTGTCTGAGATCCAAGACTAGTCTTGATGATGTGGTTATGCTCTTAGATGTTCTAGGAAGATTTGTAAGACCCATTAAACTGATTTAGTGGAAGGTTTAAGCGGACTTAGGTCCCATGGTTTTTCCTCCTCAACTTGGGGAGGTTTTCCACGTAAAAATCTTGGTGTCCCTTGTTCTCTTGTTTGTTTGGTTGTCTGGTGATTTAATCCGCTGCTATTTTCTGTGTTCTATTGCCGGTAGTCGTTTAGTGTTAAATCTAGCAACGAGAAGGTTTTTGCACCGTCTCCTCCTAACAAGTGGTATCAGAGCCAAGTTGAGGTAATCTGTTGCATTCGAGATATAGACATTAGCTCACGCTGTTTGGAGGGTGCGTACGTCGGTGCTAGTCGCCGGGGCATAGTCTCTCAGTGTCTTTGCTAATCGCTCAGTTTCGAACTAGATTTAGCCCTAGTTTCCTCAGTGCACCCAGAGGACAGAACTCTGAAGTTTTTGTTGCTAGTGAGAATCTGCTTGCATTTCACAATGGAGATGAATACAAGCAGGATGATTCTATTGAACGGTTCAAATTACCATAAATGAAGGGGAAAGATGGAAGACCTCCTTTATGTGAAGGATTATTATCAGCCGGTGTTCCTTAATGAGAAGCCCGAAGGTAAGACCGAAGAGCAGTGGGCTATTGCTCATCGACAAGTATGTGGCTATATAAGACAATGGTTGGATGATAATGTTTTGAACCATGTCTGTGGAGAGACAAATGCAAAAATATTGTGGGCTAAACTCGAAAACATGTATGCTCGAAAGACTGGCAATAACAAATTGTACCTGATGAAGCTCATTATGTCCTTGAGACTAAGAGATAGTGGTTCTGTCAAAGACCACTTAAATACATTCCAAGGAATTCTAAATCAGCTGGCAAAAATGGGAATTAAGTTTGATGACGAGATACAAGGTCTGCTGCTTCTTTGCACTCTACCGGACTCTTGGGAAACATTTAGGATGACTCTGTTCAATTCAGCTCCGGAAGGTGTTATGACTATGGACTTGGCCAAAAATGGTATCATGAATGAAGAAGAAAGAATGAGAGTACAAGGATCTTCCTCTCATTCTGATGTGGTGGCTGTCCAAAGACCTGGGAGAAGTATGAGCAGAGGTCCTAAAGGAAGAGACAAAAGCAAGCATAGTGAAAGAAGCAAGAGTAGAGGTAGCTCGAATAAATTTGCCAACATTGAATGCTATCATTGTGGCAAAAAGGGGCACATTAAAAGATATTGCAGAGCATTCAAAAGGGATAACAAGAAAGGAAAGGGCATGGAAAAAGGTGCTGCTGAGAAGAGCACAAAGAAGCCCAAGGATGAGAATAGTAGTGATGATGACCGGGCTGGTGTCACTACTAATAGCTTCTTGCTTGTCCATGATAATGATGCAATAAATGTTGCCTCCTATAATATGAGCTGGGTGGTTGATAGTGGTGCCACTACCCATGCTACCTCCAACAAAGATTGTTTTGTCACCTACACACCTGTCAAATATGGAACAGTGAAAATGGGTGACAATACCACCATTGAAGTTGCAGGATATGGTGATGTTTGTTTAGAAACCACTAATGGCACCATGTTGACTCTCAAAAATATGAAGCATGTTCCCAACATTTGCTTAAATCTGATTTCCGTGGGCAAGCTTGATGATGAAGGTTACTGCAGCACTTTTAAGAATGATGATTGGAAGCTTAATAAAGGTGCTATGGTTGTAGCAAAAGGGAAGAAAATGTCTTCTTTATATGTCATGCAGACTAAGCTTTCCAAGGACATCATTAATGCTGTGAAAAATAAAGAAATTGAATTGTGGCATAAGAGGCTATGTCATATGAGTGAGAAGGGTATAGCTGAGTTGGCCAAACAAAAGGTTATTTCCGGGATTCAAAATAACCAATTGAAAAGGTGCTCTCATTGCATGGCTGGAAAGCAAACCAAAGTTACTTTTAAAAGTCAACCTTCTTCAAGAAAGCCAAATGTAATTGATCTGGTACATTCTGATATGTGTGGTTCAATGAAGAAAAGGACTTTGGGTGGTTCCCTCTACTTCATCACATTCATTGATGATCATTCAAGGAAGACATGGGTATATACCTTGAAGACAAAAGATCAAGCATTACAAGCCTTTAAGCAATTTCAAGCCTTAGTTGAAAGAGAAACTGGGAAGAAATTAAAATGCATTAGAAGTGATAATTGAGGTGAATACATTGGGTCATTTGATGAATATTGCCGGGAGCATGGTATTAGGCATCAGAAGACACCTCCAAAGACTCCTCAGCTGAATGGTGTGGCTGAGAGAATGAATAGGACTTTAATGGAGAGAGTCAGGTGCTTGCTATCACATGCCGGATTGCCTGGATCTTTTTGGGGTGAGGCTTTAGATACAGTTGTACATATTCTAAACCGCTCACCATGTATTCCCCTTCAACTTGAAGTTCCAGATAAGGTTTGGTCTGGTAAAAATGTGTCTTATGCACATTTAAGAGTTTTTGGATGCAAAGCTTATGTCCATATACCAAAAGATGAGAGATCTAAATTGGAAGTGAAGACCCGGCAGTGCATATTCCTTGGTTATGGCCAAGATGAATTTGGATACAAGTTGTATGATCCTGCTCAAAAGAAATTTATTAGGAGCAGAGATGTGGTATTTGTAGAAGACCAAACAATACAAGACATCAACATGAATGAGAATGAGTCTTCTCAGCATGATGATGAGTTGATTGAGTCAAATCCGGCTTCCCCTACACTTGAGCCTATCCAAGCTGATACACATGGTAACCACTATGATTTGGCTGAAACCAGTTCTCCCCCACATGCTGAGGTGCAGGAAGAAGATAATAATGATGGTACTCAACCCATTGAACCTAATGCTTCATAATCTGATATACATCTTAGGAGGTCCACTAGAGACAAACAGTCTTCCACCAAATACTCCCCAAGTGAGTACATGCTGTTGACTGATGGGGGAGAACCTGAAGATTATGAAGAAGTTCTGGAAGATGAACACAAGAAAGAATGGCTGGAAGCTATGATTGATGAGATGAAATCTCTTCAAGAGAACAATACCTTTGACTTGATAAAGTTACCTAAGGGTAAGAGAGCATTGAAAAATAGGTGGATCTATAAGCTGAAGCAAGATGAAAATGCACAAGTCCCAAGATACAAAGCCAGGTTGGTTGTCAAAGGATTCTCACAGAAAAAGGGCATTGATTTTGATGAGATATTTGCTCCAGTTGTCAAAATGTCTTCTATTCGAGTTGTCCTAGCTTTAGCAGCTAGTCTCGACTTAGATGTGGAGCAAATGGATGTGAAGACTGCCTTCCTTTATGGTGATCTTGAGGAAGAGATATATATGGAACAACCTGAGGGATTTGTGGTGAATGGCAAAGAGGATTATGTGTGTAAATTGAAGAAAAGTCTTTACGGCTTGAAGCAGGCACCAAGGTAGTGGTATAAAAAGTTTGAATCAGTCATGGGGAAGTAAGGCTATAAGAAAACCACTTCTGACCACTGCGTTTTTGTGAAAAAATTCAGCAGTGATGACTTTATTATTTTGTTGTTTTATGTTGATGATATGCTGATTGTTGGCAGGAATGCTTCTAGAATCAATCAATTAAAGAAGTAGTTGAGCAAGTCCTTTGCCATGAAAGACTTGGGACAAGCAAAGCAAATCCTTGGCATAAGAATAAATCGAGACAGAGCCAACAAGAAGCTGACGCTCTTTCAAGAAGCCTATATTGAGAAGGTGCTCCAAAGATTTAGCATTGACAAATCTAAAGCAGTTAGCACTCCACTTGCTGCTCATTTTTCATTGAGTGTTCAGCAATGTCCTTCCACAGAGGAAGAGAAGAAGTGTATGCTGAAGGTTCCATATGCTTCAGCAATTGGAAGTCTGATGTATGCTATGGTCTGCACGAGGCCAGACATAGCACATGCTATTGGAACTGTAAACAAATTTCTCTCAAATCCTGGTAGAGAGCATTGGAATCCTGTGAAGTGGATTATGAGATATCTGCGAGGTACTTCCCATTTGAAACTTACTCTGGGAAATGAGAAACCCCTGCTTATTGGATACACGGATTCTGATATGGCTGGAGATGTTGACTCTCGCAAATCCACATCAGGATACCTGATCACATTTGGTGGAGGAGCTGTGGCTTGGCAATCCAGACTTCAAAAGTGTATTACACTTTCCACTACTGAAGCTGAATTCATTGCAGCGACTAAAGCTTGTAAGGAATTACTTTGGATGAGAAAGTATATTGAGGAGCTTGGTTTTGAGCAGGAGTCTTATGTTTTATTTTGTGATAGCCAGAGTGCTATCCACCTTGCTAAGAATTCCACATTCCATGCAAAGTCAAAGCACATTGATGTGAGATATCACTGGATAAGAGATGTGCTGAATTCCAAGAAATTGTCTCTTGAGAAAATCCATACTGATCAGAATGGTTCAGATATGATGACTAAGGCATTGGCCAGAGAAAAGCTAGAAGTCTGTCGTTTGATTGCCGGGATGGTAAATCCCTCCACATAGTAGTGAAGGGGGAGATTGTTAGGTGAGTTTCCCTCCTATGTGGAGGATGGCTCAGATTACTCATGTGGAGGATGGCTCAGATCTTGCCACATGGATGAAGCAGCTCAGTTTGTACACTGTAGAAGATCATGGACACAACCTGCAACATCGTAGACACATTGTCCATGATCTGTAGAAAATGGTGGATTTTCTGCAAAGATCATGAACACAAAGATCGTGGACACATTGTCCACGATCCTGAACATGGTGGATTTTCTGCAAAGATCGTGGACACATTGTCCACGATCTTGAACATGGTGGATTTTCTACAAAGATGGTGGACACAGTCCAGAAGATGGTGGACACAGTCCAGAACTTCATGGACACAATAAAAAAGATGGTGGACACAGTCAAGAAGATGGTGGACACACTCCAGATTATGGTGGACACACCATAGATTATCATGGACACAGCTGCAACTATCATGGACAAGCTGCAGTTATGGTGGATATGCACAGTATCTATCATGGGCACACTGCAGTTATCGTGGACACAGAAGATCGTGGAATTTCTGTGAAGATTGTGGACACGAAGATCGTGGATTTCCTGTCCACGAAGATCGTGGATTTCCTGTCCATGAAGATCGTGAACACACTGTCCACGATGTCAGATTATGATGGACACACCTTTTATGAATTAGTCAGTGTATGTTTGACACGTGTTGTTGTCATTAGTTTTTATTTTATTAGATATATGTGTGCATGCTGTTGTACACATGTGCAGAGAGTACAGACGTGAAAAGGAGTGAGAAGAAGCTTCGACGTTAAGCTGTGAACTTAGGGCAGTCCGTGTAAATCGGCCGCTGGCAAGAAGTTCACCGTTGGATCAGGCTGAAATTTTAGGAGAAGGTTCGGAACTCAGTTCTCTTCAATCTGAACGGTCGGATCGTCGAACGGAGGTCTCAGGTTCTCTCAACAAGCCCAGAACCGAGATCTTCCTTTGGTAAAATCTGATTTCTTCTCCTCTCCTATTTTTTGTTTACCAACCTGGTGTTGATGCTTGTCTGAGATCCAAGACTAGTCTTGATGATGTGGTTATGCTCTTAGATGTTCTAGGAAGATTTGTAAGACCCATTAAACTGATTTAGTGGAAGGTTTAAACGGACTTAGGTCCCGTGATTTTTCCTCCTCAACTTGGGGAGGTTTTCCACGTAAAAATCTTGGTGTCCCTTGTTCTCTTGTTTGTTTGGTTGTCTGGTAATTTAATCCGCTGCTATTTTCTGTGTTCTATTGCCGATAGTCATTTAGTGTTAAATCTAGCAACGAGAAGATTTTTGCGCCGTCTCCTCCTAACAATTGGCTCACCCGTAGCGTCTCGACAGACAGAGATGGAGACCTAGAAAGCGACCGATGAAAAGAGATGAAGAGACTCTAAGGTTAATAAGGTTTTACGGAGTGGAGAAGGTAAAAAGTAAAAAGACACTAACAAAACTTGGTTAACCAGGGTTATGATAGTTTAAAATACACCTTTGATATGCATACAAGTGGGGGCTTTAAGATTCATGAAACCCCATCAGGGAGGGGCTCCCTAAAATTTCTAAGGAGACCATCTCCCTTGAAATTTTCTCCTTTGAGATGCGTACATGCGGGGGCTTTAAGATTCATAAAACCCCATCGGGGAGGGGCTCCTTAAAATTTCTAGAGAGACCATCTCCCTAAAATATTTCTCCACTTTGCCTGCATAGGAATGCCAAGTAAGATAATAACACATAAGCCGCCATATGAAACATGTGTTGTGATTTCAACTGACCTGTTCTCCTTGATGATACATTTCTTCTAAAGCTTTCATGTCATCTCCGAAAGAAGCAACTCCTAGAAGAACAATTGTAAGAGAAGTGAATAAACAGGAAGAACACCATAATAGAGCAATTAAGGTTTTCGAAAGAAGTACATCAGATGATAGCTACAAAACTGTCCAGAACAAATGCACAAGTATCTAGTCTCAAGAGTAGTAGAGTATCGTGTGAAACAATTAAGTATAAGCAAGATTTAGAACATTATTATCTCTTGCACCAATTATGAATTGATTTCAAACCAATTGTGAATTTAGTGTCATAATTGGTTTAGTGTTAGTTAAATTAGACTAATAGGTGAAATTGTCTCCTCCCCATGAGTGGTTAATTGGCTGGGGTTCTGACCTGTATAGACCTTAATAATGATAAATAAGTAATGACGCACTAAAAAACCCAATGTAGTGAATTGCCCACAATGTAAAGAGTTGCTTTGGAAGTGGTCATTGGCTGATGGCCTGTTGCAAATGGCACAATATATTTCACTATGAACGAATTGCAAAAGATTGCAAATGTCATAATTTGTTAAACTTCAAATAAGTTGCATTAATTGCAAAAGACTGGTACATATAGTATGAATCAAAATTAAAAACCTTGCTACAAATAGACTTAAAAGTTTGGGACAAAGAAGGAAACATACTGGGAACAGCACTGATCCAACAATGGTTGCAAGAGCAACCACGTATTCTGGGAATGTGGTACTCATTGTCCAAGTTCTTTCTGAAGAAGCAGGTGCTGTATAGGCATCACACTATACAAAAACAATCACCGTGAGAACATTAAGATAAGTGTTCTAAACTCTTGCTGCTAAACACTAAAAGGTATCAGAAAAGCTTCAATTCTTAAGCCACCTACAGGACGATAGGTAGACATGGTCACGAGATGACAAACACAAACCTTGAACATAAGTATAGATAAATATGTACATATGACATGCGACATACAGTGTGCTTGTTTGGACCTAGGAAATCAAAATCGGTCCGATACCGACCGGTTTGACCAGTTTATACCAGTCCGGTGAAGGAGTGGTCTCGGAACTATAATAAATTGATAGTATTATAGGAAAATTAATATTTTATTTTAGTACCGGTATGGTATTGGTACACGACCGGTTTTGATAGATAAATTTTGATTTTGAATCGGTACTGGTATGTACCGGACAGTTTTGATGAAATATTTAATTATTATATTAAAAAAAATTAAATTAAAATCAGATTTTTTCGGTTTACCGCCGGTACTAATACGGTCGGTACATACTAGTGGACCGATACACTGGACCGATTTTTCAATCCTCAGTTTAGACCACCAACGCCGGACCAGCACATTGGACCGGTTTTCTGATCCTTAGTTTAGACCACCAACTTCCCTAGTAATCGCATTCTTCATAGCTCAATGAAAGATTCGATCTATACATCACTCACTACAAGCAAATCCAAATTCCTCGGATATTATCAACAGCTCTTGCCAACAATTCAACTTCTCATCAACTGATAGGACGTCTCTTATAAATTTAACAATTTTATCCATCCAAATGAACTACCACATTACCACCTTTTACTTGTAGAAGAGCATCAGAGCTACCTCACATGGCAACCAACTTAAGAAATATCTTGGGTCTAAGTCCCCAACATTTAGACACAAGAAGTTTAAAAGAGTGCATTATATTGGATATCCAAAAGTCAAAATCAACAACTAAAGTCAAGTATCAAGTATCAATCACCAATTATTATGCATCACTAAATCAAAATCATGAAAATAAAACAAAATACAAGTTCAACCATCACGAAACACGTCAGCTGTGATCTTATAATAGGTCCTTCTAATCCTACGACCAATTAGCCATTCTGTACAACAAAAATCTGAATGCCAACCATTTAATGTGGATTACACACCACATTAAATGGTGTGTAATCCTAAACAATACATGTAAGAGTTTATAATTGTTAGGACATAATAATGATTTTAATCTCTCTTATATTGGCAAAGAGTTATTTAATGTGGATTACACACGACACAAGAGTATCAAATCTCTGAAGCACAAATAGCATGTAATATTTAAACCAGATATGAAACCGTCTAATTTCTTGGTATTATTGCTTCCAAGAACAGGCAGAACACTTCACACTTTTATTGACTTAAATGTTAGTTTCAGAAAACTGTTCTATGGTCGAGCACAAGTTATGAGTATAAAATCTATTCAACAACAAAATGTTTTTTTCCCCAAATCCCTCACACTGCAGCATATGATTTTCTGAGCTACAAGTTTGTGCTATATGCCAAGACAAGAATTTGTCATTCAAATCAAGTAAACACACTAGAGGATTATCCATGCAAGACAGTAAGTTGGTTCAGTTGGCAACTTAAATAGATATATATTATAAATCTGACAAATTATGTTTGGTTGTTGGTCAGTGAAATCCATCTTACCCCATGTAAAGCAAGGTTTTGAAAACTTGTCCATAAGCCCGGTGCAGGTGGTGTGTAACCGTCCAAGATCCATCCGGTAATACTTAGCATAATATCAAAATGTCTAATACCACTATAGCATAGTGTCGGTACTCTATGGCATAGTATATTGCTGCTACATCTGATACACCAATATGGAGAGATTCTAAACCTTGATATCATTTCTAAATCAATCAAACAACTTGTGAATTTCTGAGGGATGATCTCACGAAAGGTATTGGGTTTTCCAAAGTGAATGTAATATTTGAACATGCAATTTACAAAGATAAAAATTCTTGCAGTCATCAGCTCTATGACACACACCAGACGTTTATTCGTGTTGGGAAGTAACTTGGCTCAGTATCATAAATATGGTTGTCTAGTAGAAACGTATTTTCTTGAATTGATTTGGCATTCATGAATCATGACAACTCAAAGCTGATGTGTGCTTCACCTATAGTGGAAAATAGTAAACAAGAAATGAAGAAATAATCAAATGGCACCAATTTCCTCAATTTACACACTCTTCAGTTTCACATTTTCATATCTGTTTTATGGTCTAACTCATTTGTGTGTAGGCGGCATACACGGAAAAACAAGTAACTGAAAGGCCTTTTGAATTGAATTTCTTGTCAAGTATGTTTTTCTCTGTTTTATAAATCTTGGAAAAAGAACTTGGAAAAATCACCAGATAACTTGTGCCCATACAAGATTGAGAACTCTGAGAATCCTGTTCAGGAACTTGGAAAGGTTTCAGCTGATGAATACAGGTGCCTAACGGTAAGTCCACTTTGCCTACAAGTCCTGATATAATGAGAGAAAATGTATAGATCAGGATAAATAGATCATGGAAGAGAAAAGAAATATAGACATATAAATCAATACTAAAAAGATATATATATATATATACATCCAACGGGAATCAATACCCATTTACATCCACCGGATATTACAACATGCAGTTCAGTTCAAAAAGTGGATCTGGAAATGTCATGTGACTCATCTTTGAAACTTGTATTATATAGAAAAAAAAAGGGATAAAGTTAGCTTTTAAGGAACCACATTCACAATATGTCACGCCCCGATGAGGCACCGGGGCCCATGCCCAGCAATCTCCATCTACTTGGATATCTCCATAAGTCTATATAGTAGAAATACACTCTTGAGTTATTATAAAATGATAGGATAGTGCAATACAGTTTTATAAAATAAGATTATTGATGTCATGCATTTATATAGTATTTTTAGTATTCTTTTATGGCAAAATATCTCTTATATCTATCATGTTCTTATTCATTTTAACTTATATTCTTATTATTGTTTGGAATCTTCACCCTTATTTGCTTTTGTCATATTTCAGGGGAAAATGACCAATTTTTGATGGATTTTACAAGATCTAAGCGCACGAATGTATTCCAGATATCAAGACAAAGTCACTCATCAAATTTCATGCAAAATAGAGTTCTGCAGCGAAATTATGGCCCACCTATGAAAATAATTACGGTCATAATCTTTGGATGACCACAAAAGAAATATGGTCTACCTATGATTATTATCACGACCTTAATTCTTTTAGCGCATTTGGATGAACTTCACCGATAAGTTTATCGTCTGCCCGTAAAAATTATCATGGCTGTAATTCTCTCGGATACTCTCACCAGAAGTCACCGACAAGATTACGGCCCACCTATAATTATAATTACGTCTGTAATTTTGTTCGTCAGTCACGATTTCTTCTTTGTTTCTTGCCCGATTTGGCTCGTTTTTGAGTCAAATTTTGGAAGAAACATAATTGGATGGTTCTGAAGGTTATGGTCTAGCTTTGGAGTGATTTTGAAGGATTTTTGGTAAGCATTCACATGGAAATCGGCGAAGAGGTGAGACTAGGGCGACTTAGGTGGCGGAAGAGGAATTTCTCACCGGAAAAGCTTTGTCTCCAGCCAGTTGGCGTCAATCTTCACGAGGGAGCTTTAAATTTCATTCTCCTCTTCAATTTAATACTTATTTTGCCATTTTGTAAACAAGAACATGGATTTTTTGTGTTGAAAATAAGAACATATTAGCATAAACACTATTTTGAGACTAGGGCGTAGCTCTCTACGATTTTATGATTTAATCAATGATTTTCTTCTATTGAAGTATTACTTGTGCTTGATCTGAATTTTGTTGTATTTATTACGTGTTGATTACTGGTTATGATTTACATGTTTTTAGACGTCGCATGATGTACTGAAAGGCGAAATGCGACGTCGGATGTGCAATTTTTGGATAGGTCGATTCAATCACGAAAGTAATTCGAATCGATCTGACGGATTTTAAGATTTGTCAAGAACTCATTGAGTTTATTTCGAGTTAATAACCACGAAAGTAGGGGATTAACTCAGGTAGACACCGGGTTGTGCCGTTGAAAGGAGGCAATCTGTATATTTGGACATATCCCCTTCAGCACGGTTAAATCCTTCTTTAGATAAATTTTGTTTATATAATTATTGATCCAGAGGGGTGGGTGAACCCGAAGTCCCGATTTCTCATAACTTGATTAGAACTCCATTGCATTCCTTTATAATTTTTAGTAACTTAACTAAGTTAGATTTCAAACTCAACCCTTTTTCTTAATCATCTAGCTCATAATCCTAAGATAGGTTGGTACTTGGTCATTGGTCTCTATGGGACGATATTAGTATATTACTACGACTGGTTGTGCATTTGCAGTGAGCCCATCAATTATATGGCTATTTATTTTAGTTTCTACCAAAATCTAGTCCAATGGACTAGTACATACCAGTCGTATTGGATAAAAACCCGGTAGAACTAGGCGGAGCAACGAAAGAAAGAAAAAGAGCAAGAGAAAGAACAAGAGGAGGAAAAAGGAGAACCTACTGTCTGTTGCTTGCCCACTCACCGGATACAACGCTTTCTCCTTCATCTTCTTCTTCCTCTCCTTCCTCTCCTCTTCTCCTCCTTCTCCTTCTCCATCCCTCTTCTTCTCCTCCCCGCTTGAGGCTATTCTTCTGCCCCCTTTGTCCTATCTAGACCGAACCATCATTGGACCAGTCCAAGGTTTGAACAGAAAAAATTGATTTTAAAAACCTTGGTTTCTACCTAGGTGTTCACTTTTTAAGAATACTCTATATAATGAGCTCTAGGAGATGCATTTTAAAACATAAATATGTAGGTTTCATCCTAATAACATGGTTGTCCTTAGGGTGAGGTTTGCGTTGAAGCCTTTTGAGATAGCAAATGTGTTGCTCAGAGAATGTTTACATTTGAATTTAAACTTCACATAGCTTTGGGATTGTATGAACCATAGATAACAAACCCTTATGTGTGGATTAGTTTTATTTAATTTCTTTTTCATGATCTAGTTTCTTTCTCAAGTAGATGATGAAGAGAACTAAGCATTGGCCGAGAAGTCGGTTGGTTGAAGATGTTAGATCAATTAATGTGGACCACATATGTATTAATTAATAATTGTATATGACTATCTTAAATATTTTGGCCGTGCTAAAGTGATCAATTAATACGGCTTAATTATCTCAAATTTGTATGAAATATTATTATGTGTAGAGACTTAGGTTTTATTTCTATTTTTGTGATAGGTTAGAAATAGAAATAATATTAAATAAAATGTCGTGGTCCATGTAGGCGTGTGTTTCCTTAATTAATTAATAAAGAGTTTTCTCTCCTTCCCCTATATATATATATAGGTGACTCCCATTACCAGGACTCGTGACGGGAAACACAAAGACTCTGCCAGAGCTGAGGGGTTCTAAACTGGCGTGTCAATGCTGGACCTTATGAGGTCACCGGAACTCGTCAGAATCTCGCCAAAAACCCGCCGAAGACTTGTCGGAACCCACCAAAGTTCGTGGCTGGCTCGCCAGAGCTCAGCGGCGAGCGTCAGAGTTCGCCAGAAGAGGACAACTTTGCTAGAGTTTGTTTATCGACATTTTCGTCCAGTTGTGTCCAGCCGATCGGAGCAACGAGGGAGGAGGGAAAGGCAACGTAGCTAATCGGAGTCCTTCGCCGGAGCTGGAGTTTGTCAGATGTGAGCAGCTCGTCGTCCTCTCGTTGAACAGAGCCATGAGAGAGAGGAGGGGAGGCGGCGCCGGAGTTCGCTGGTCCTAGAGAGAGGCGAGAGTGGAAGCAACGAGAGGGAGAGGCGAGTGGTGAAGGCAAGAGTGAAAACTAGGAGGAAAGAATGCATTCAATATATTTTTTATTTTTTTTATTTTTGCATTGAAGGAAATATATTATTAAAGAGAGAGTTAAAAAGGACAAATGAGAAGGTTTTTTTAAAAAAAAGTGTATGTAACACCATATGTACAATGTAAAAAAAGCATCATGTCATTGGCTAAGGGATTTATCGTCTAAGAATTTGAGGGGAAAGGGAGAGTGGCTAAGAAGATTCTTCTATGTACAGTAAACGTTGCTCCGTTAATGCTTCTTTCCCCTCAATAAACTCTTCTCTCTCCTCAATAAACCCTTCACTCCTCTCTCTTCACTCGAAACCTCTCCTTTTTTTCTGAGAAACCATCTGCCCTCTCATCGTCTCCTTGCCTTGCCCTTGTCGCCTCTGCTCTTACAATCGCTAGCATATTCAACACTCCTCCTTTGTCAGACTCTCTCCTCACTCTTAGAGGCTTTCTCCTATCTCATGATGGTGAAGAAAGAGAGCCCTAGTTGTTGCGCTGCCGTTCACCCCGCTCACTCGTTTTCACTGCCATTGGAGATCACCACTAGCCCAAGAAAGATAACTTCTGTCTCCTCCTAACCGCCGCTCGCCCACCCGACTTCACTACCATTGAAGACTGTTCATCACCAACCTAGGTTTTCTAACTCTTGTCATTTCCTCTATTTTTTCATATTAATTCAATTAAATTTACAATTTGAATCTAATGTTAATGTCAACGATTATGCAATTTTTTTATATCTTTATAGAATTATTTCATATTATACAAATTTTGGTTTTTATCGTAGAAATTCATGTAAATGCACTAAAAAACTAGGTTAGGGGGTGGTTGAGAACCTCATTAGTAAATATAATGTTTATGTCAAGGATCATGCAACACGTTTTTACATTTTTTATAGAATTATTTTATATCATAGAAATTTAAGTAAATGCACTGAAAAACTAGGTTAGGGGTGGCTGAGAATCTCATTAGTAAATCTAATGTTTATGTTAAGGATCATGCAATTTTTTTATATATTTTCAGAATTATTTCATATTGTAGAAATTTTAGTTTATATCGTAGAAATTCATATAAATGCACTTAAAACTAGGTTAGAGGTGGCTGAGAATCTCATTAGTGAATCTAATATTTATGTCAAGGATCATGTAATTTTTTTATATTTTTTCAACATATCATAAAAATTTTAGTTCATATCATAGATATATATATAGATATAGATATAGATATAGATATAGATATATATGCCCCTCACTAACATTGAATGTTATAGAAATTAAGATAATGAGTAGTTCTGGAGATAATTCAAGTTCAGAGAGTTCAAGTTCCAATGATCGCTAGTTTATTTGTAAACGACAGACGCAAACAATAAGGGAATAGAAGGAAAAGGAAACATGCGCAGAACCTACTCGGCCCATATACTCGGCCCATATACAGCAGGTGTTCGTTGGCTAGACTACACAATACGATGGATAGATTATCTAGTGGCAACTCCATTAAAGAGGACATGCTTGCGACCCCCTTTGGCCATTTATTACAGATTCGAGTTGTAGCCTTAGATATGTTGGCAATTGAATATTTGTTACCAAGATGGGATAGTGAAAGGATAGGGTTCAAATTAAATAAATCTTTTGTCCACTTTAATGTGAGGGATGTATCTCTTATATTAGCTGTGTATTGTTGGAAAAGAAGCTGACTAGGCTTAGTAATGATGGCTATACCTTGGATAAGGATAAAATGATTAAACTTGTCATTTTATATATTTTTGTACATTTTTGTTTAGTTGTGTGAGCTATACCTTGGAGCCATTTTCTATCACTATAGTTGAAGAGATTGACATACTTAAAAAATACAACTGGGCTGAAGTAGTACATCGATATCTAGTTGATGAATTGACTAGAATCAGCAAGAAAAAAAAACCAAGTAGTTTTTCTGGATGCGTCATTCTTCTTAATGTAAGTGCACTAGCTAGTTAATTTTTTATGTATCACGTCTCATGTACTAACTTAAAAGACTATCCCTTGCAGTTTTGGTTATATGAACATTGCACATTGTTCAAGGCTGATATGGTGAAGGGTGTTTACTCTCGCATTAGTCGTTGGCCGAATGTGAGATTGCTACGACGAATTTCTTATTTTAAAAGTCTTGAATCATTGCCTAAAGCTAAAGTACATATTTCTTATTAGTAGTTAATGGATTATAGACACAACTAATAGACTAATTTTAGATATCATTGTAGATAATTTATGTCATAGAACCAGAACAAGCTGAGATTGGGTCTATAGGATCCACATTAGGCGTAAATACTAGTGAACAAGATAGAATTTGAATGTGTTGTCATCATCACTACTATGTTAGATTTGTTATTATCCAAAATATATATTATTTTTTTATAGGAAAATATACAAGGAAGCAATCAAGAGGAGATTGAGAAGCTGAGCTAAATTATAGCTCAGCTTAGTGCTGAAAATGAGAAGCTTATGGCGGCCTCTACACTCCAAAGGGAATTGAATTTAAAGAGAATTATTGCTCTTGTTGATGAAAACCA
This sequence comes from Costus lasius, assembly GCA_027563935.2. NCBI lineage: Eukaryota > Viridiplantae > Streptophyta > Magnoliopsida > Zingiberales > Costaceae > Costus > Costus lasius. Next base: position 42,321,686 of record CM050447.1, on the reverse strand, counting down.
AGAACTACGGGGGAGGGTGAACACAGGCCATTGATGCATATGTAGCACTACTTATAAAGAGGTCCAAACAAGACAAATTAAATTACCCTCCTTTTGCTTATATCTCCCCAAATTGCATATATTTGTACATGGTTGATAAATTTGGTACATCAGCTAGGTGTTTAGAATACTTGACGATTGAAACCCTTACAAACATATGTAGAATTTTTGCCCTGATATGTAATGACGAACACTCATTTTTATTGTACATAGATGTGGAAAATAAAAATATGAAAGTGTATAACTCGTTATATCTCCGTAGGGATCATGCTACAGTTCTTGCTAAATGTGTAAGTAATGTTATTCTGGCATTTTAATTGTATGCAATTTAGTATAATGATGCATTTAATAAATTATTTTTTTCCTTTGTAGATTGTTGTATTAAGGTCACATTTTCAACTCCAAAGCAAGAATGACAGTATTGATATAAAGAATTGGCCACTGACTTGGGAAGAAAACTGTCCCAAACAATATGATAGTGCAGATTGTGGTATTTTTACAATGAAGTACATGGATTATCTGTATAGCAACAAGGATTTTGATTTCCCACAGTATGATATGCCAAGGCTTAGGGCCATTACAAGTTTAGAACTCTTTAGAGGACTTTTCGAGAGTGAGTATGGTAAATGTTAATCATTTCCTAAACTGATGTAATTATTTCCAACGATATCTTCTAAGTTGTATACAATGTGTTGTAATTATTTTGGAAAAAAATTTATAAATATATTGGTTATAAGGTTGTTTTCATAATTATAGAAATTTTTTCTATGATATCCAGGATTTTTCTACGATATACAGGACAATTTCTACGATATTCTAACATATTTCTACAATATACATGATGATTTCTACGATATTCAATCAGATTTCAACGATATCCTAGAATTTTTCTACGATATCCTAGAATTTTTCTACAAAATACATGATGATTTCTACGATATTCTATTTAGAATTCTACGATATCTTAGAATTTTTGTACGATATTCCATCAGATTTCTATGATATCCCGGAATTTTTCGACGATATTATTAGTTCACGGAGGCGAAATTCCACATAGTATAAATACAACAAGAACAACAACTTTTAACTGGTTAAATCACAAACCATATTAAGCAATCCACATAATGTTCTTCACGCATTCATAGATGCGAAATTTCATACAGTACAAATAGAACAACAATATTTAACTAGTTAAAACAAGAAGAGTTAAGAAGATAAATAGATTCTTTGTCAGCTTCATTCCACACAAGTTTGTTGTCACGGATATGGATGTTCCTGTGTTGGATTTTGTTGGTCTGATATGAAAGATCCTTTGTCTAAACACTACATAAAGATAAATAGATTATTTGTCAGCAATCAACAATTATAATTAGGTAGCTCTATTGAGATTTTACAAATTAGTATATTTAAGTAAAAAGATGTGGCTCCGATCATCATAGTATAAGAAATATAAGGTTGTGTTGGATGTATACAGCTGCTTGGTAACAACATCATCTACAATGAAAAATTGTGTGAGTTGAGCTAGGATGATTTAGGCCAATAATAGGAGCAAATGACATGTCATATTCATTTGTTTGAAAAGTTATATCAAAACAAATGACATCACCAGAGTATGCATAGTCTATGATATATTTACCATCAACCCAAAAAAAGTTAGCAATCTCTCCTGACTCATGAACTTCAATGGCATAAACAAATTGAGAATCTTTTGCCAACCTATCCTTTAGATACTTAAGAATACCCTGAATTTCTTTTCCATCTAATATTTTTCCTCCTACGTCTTTGGAGATAGTTGGTACTATCGTCTCTAATAAAACCAACTTCATTATTGCTTACCCCAGCTTAAAAATAATTATACATATGATGTGCTTTGATACCTGATTCTGCTATCTGATCAATAAGTGCACGTTGGAAAGGTAAAATTTTCCTATGTGATCTAAGCATATGAACTTTGTTTGGACTAGTCATTGGATGGTTATGACAAGCAACAAATTTAGATAATGTCCAAATGTGATTCATGTCAATTTTGAATTCTACTCGAGCCAAGCAATCTGTTCTTGTCTTAGGTTGTGCTTTTATAGTGACATGTGTTCTATGAATTTGTTGTAAGCCTTATTTGCTACAAGAAAATTTGCAAAATTTCAAACTCTCATCTTTCCTACGGTCCAGATGGTGTTTCTTTATACTAAACCTCATTCTTTTTGCATAATCATTATAAAAATTATATGCTTCAACTTCATTATCAAATATCAAACCAACAATGGGGTCTACAAATAATGCCATACCAACCACAGGTTCAACACTATTTTCCACTGGCTCAACTTTTTCTTATGCTTCCACATCGTCCACTTCCTGGCACGTTAATTAAATCATTTAAAAATTATCCTAAATAATAAAATTAACACTATCATTTGGATTTTTACTTACCAAATTTATAGTATTCAAGTTGATTTTAGTAAATACTTCATCATCTGATGACTCCCAACCGAGGATCTTATTGTACATTATCAGCTTCTTTCCTTTCTCTATAGTGTCTTAGAACTTGTGCAATGGTAATAATTCTGAAAAAATAAAAAAAAATAGCATAATCATTGTTATAATTATAATAACTATTTCGGGCACCCTAACTTAATTTTTGACTATATTTGACATGGATTTCTATGATATTGACTAGAATTGCTACGAAATAAAAAAATTCAAAGAAAATATAAAAAAGTCTCATGATTGTAATAACTGTTTAAGACTAAAATCATTCTCTAACTCAATTTTTTAGTGCATTTGACATGAATTTCTACGATATTGATAATAATTTCTACAAAATAAAAAAGTTCTAAAAAAATAAAAAAAAATGCATGATCATTATAATTATATTTGACGCTAACAACAACACCTAACTTAATTTTTAGTGTATTTGATAAAAATTTCTACGATAGTGAATAGAATTTCTAAGTTGGCTTTCCTGATTTGGCAATGAGCAGTTAAAGTGGCAAAATTGGTGGAGCAAGCAGCATGGCAACTAGGGCAGACTTCCGAAAGTTGGCGATGAACGTATAAGGAGAGATAGTGAGAAGAGTGTGGGGGGGGGGGGGGGGGAAGAGGAGACGCCGGCGAGCATAGAAGGACTTCTTTGGTGAGTGCAACGACAAAGAAGACCGGCGAGATTAAAAGTGTAGCCAGAGATGCGTGAAGTTTCTTTTGAATGAGGAGAGAGAGTATTCAGGTGATGAGAATAAGAGTTTACTAAGGAGAGAGAAGAGTTTATTGCGGGGAGAGAAGCATTAACGGTTTGCTGCTCCGTAATTTTTTCACTTGCCAAGATGAACGGTTGGGATGGATCCAACCTAAGATAGCTTGGTTGGGTCCTAACATAGGAAAATTTTCCCTCATGCGATGGGAAAAAAAATTCTTCGGCAGTGGGCCTGCCGAAGAATTCTTATACAAACCCCATTAATGATGGGGATGGTGTTAAGATTTGTGTTGTTATGCACAAATCTCAAAAAAAATTTTGTTTGCATAAACCTCAACACGAGGGCTGTATAAGATTTTCTTCGGCAAGACTCTTGCCGAAGAAATTTTTTCATACAGTGGTGTCTCCTCACTTTCTCTCAGTTTTTATTTGGCCAGGCTTTCAGATTTGAGTCAGATTTGTCTGTGGATAACACAACTATGCGCGAGATTTTTCGGACAAAAAAGTCTAGCCGTCCGATCCATTGACTTTTAACTCAGACCGTTCAATCAAGCATACTACTAGAGAAAAAATTCTCTTGTAGCGCATCCAATCTGCGGTCTAAGTTAATAGATGCTCAATCGAGTGGTTATAGTAGGGATGGCAATTGAATCTAAACATGGCAATTCGGGTCAGCGGTTCATAAATCGGTCGTGTCAGCTGTGATCTGTGATCCGATTAATCTAACCCGAACATGACCCGTTTAATTAATTCGGTCAAACTATCTAACACGAATATGACCCGAATATAATCGGGTCAACCCAACACGACCTGAATAACCCGTTTATCATTTATATTTTAAACATAAATAATAAATTGATAAGAATTCTATTAAAATTAATAAAATTTTGGGCTTATGTGTAGACTGAAATTTGGGTTAAAAGATAATTAGAAGATATTTGGGTTTATGAGCTAGTAATGAGAGTTAGATGAACCTATATTTAAATTTTTTATACATAAATATATAATGTAATCGGGCCCGTTTACAACCCGACACGACCCGATTATTTTTGGGTCATAAACAGGACGATTATGACTGACGCCCTATTTATGACTCAAACATGATTATGACTGACCCGAACCCGCCTAACTTCATGTCAAGTCGGGTCAAGTCAGCGGGTCGGGTTAAGTTTTGCTTGGTCCAATTGAATTCTTTTTAATATTTAAAAAATAAAATATGATTATAAAAGTGAATATTATTATAATTAGTTATAAAATTATATTTTATAGAATAATAAAATTAAAAATAAAAATTTTATTTCAGAGTGCCGAGTAGAACTAGCACAACTAACTATATTAATAAAAGACATTAATAGGAACACTTGATTCATGAAAATAATATAATACAAAATAAAGTTAAAGAATAAAAAATAATAGGAATAAAATTGATTAAACATGCACTTTTTTAAAATATATATATATATATATATATATATATATATATATATATATATATATATATATTGATCCAGTATCATTGACTTTAAACAAAAATGCTGCAGTCAGCGCTTGCGTAGATATGTGAACATTAAATTTAATTACAAAAACTAACGCGTATGAGAGATCAGCTGTATTTTATCATATAAGGTGCAGCTTATTTGGGCCACTGAAACTGACTGTAAAGCCACCGCCACACACACGCTCTTTTCTCCTCCATCCTGCCTCTAAATCGCCGACGACTTAATGGCACGAATCTGAAAGACTAAACAATAAAAAAGTCCGCACTCGGAGCGAAAGCCCGATCTCTCATTCTCTCGCCCTCTCCCCTCCTTGATCTCAATCTTCCTCACCTTCCCGTAACCCTAACCTCCCCCCCGACGAAAACTTCGATCTCTTCTGCTATGTCGGCCGACGCCCCTGCGAAGTTCCGTCCGCCGGATCTCATCCCCGCCGCCGCCGACCTCGGCGTCAAGCAACACGACGGCCTCCACTTCTGGCAGTTCATGGTCGCGGGATCAGTCGCCGGCCTAGTCGAGCACACGGCCATGTTCCCCGTCGACCTCCTCAAGACCCGGATGCAGGCCGGCTCGCCGCCCTGCCAGCCGCCGATCGGCCTCCGCCAGGCCCTCCGCGGCATCCTCGCCGCTGAGGGCCCCGTCGGCCTCTACCGCGGAGTCGGTGCCATGAGCCTCGGCGCCGGCCCTGCCCATGCCGTGTACTTCTCCGTGTACGAGCACGCCAAGGAGACGCTCTCCCGGGGGAACCCCAACAACCCGGTCGCCCATGCTGCGTCGGGGGTGCTTGCCACCGTCGCTAGCGACGCCGTGTTCACTCCCATGGACACCGTGAAGCAACGGCTGCAGCTGAAGAGTAGCCCGTACAAGGGGGTCGTGGACTGCGTGTCCAGGGTTCTGAGGGAGGAGGGGATTAGGGCGTTCTTCGTCTCTTATAAGACTACCGTGTTGATGAACGCCCCCTATACCGCGGTGCATTTCGCGACCTACGAGGCAGCGAAAAGGGGCCTGATGGAGATCTCGCCTGATAGTGCAAGTGACGAGCAATTGGTGGTGCACGCCACTGCTGGTGCTGCTGCGGGTGCCTTGGCTGCGGCTGTCACCACACCACTTGATGTGGTCAAGACTCAGTTGCAGTGTCAGGTAAACCTTGATATGCAACCGTATGCGTAAATTTCACTTTCCCTCTTTGTGTTGCTAATTTATGAGTTCTTACTGCGCGCGTTTGTTCGTGAAATTTTTCTTATTCCCTAGAAAACTGTATTTCGACTAAACAGTTGTTGATAGTAACTCGCACGAACTATATTGTTTTACTTGATGCATCAAATTATGCATCAATTGAACAGGAGTACTATAAGAATCGTATGCCTTATAGCTTTATTATCAGATAAGAGAACAAATAAAAGACAGATTGTTTTATATATTTCAAGGAATTAAGAATCCTTTGGAGACAGCTAGTGAAAGGTAGCATTACTCTCAGTGAATGGTGCTTGCAAAACTGTGAATGATGCTATTCTTGTGAGAACATATTCTGAGCTTTCATCTCAAGATAGTCCTCTTAAATTATCATTAGATAAATACTTAAATGTAATTAATTGTTTCAAACAATGAACTAGTGGAAGTGTTGATCTTTTTCTACTTTGTTCATGGCATATGTTATTATAATTCATAATTACATGATATTTGGAGAATAGAGACAGCGCAGGTAACTAACAACACTCTCAGTGAAACCTGAAAGAAAAATTGATATCTTATCACCAAAATAGAGAACTGTAAATTGGAACTGGAAGTTGAGCAAAGATGAATTTTGTGTGTTAACTGATATGAAACTATGAGCTGAACTTGAATCGTACTTGAAGGGACATAATAGGATAAGACAACATCAATAAAGCATGCAAAGTGACAGAAAGCAACAGAAAAGACAAAAAAAAGGTTCTGTGCTTAGTTTTATCAGAAAGTTTTGGAAATAAAATTATTCCATCAATCATCACAATCAAGTCATATTTCCCTTTTCTACTTTTCCCCACAGGGTATAGCCTCCTTTGGGTTTGTACATAAAGGATTTTAAATAATTAGATAAGTCTTAAGATATATAAGGTATCATCTGACTAAAATATTTGGTGATTGAACTGCACTATCACGCTTGTGCACTGTACTAGTTATTTTTTAAAAAAAATTATGTAAGTTGGTATCCATGGGGTTCGTGTTGTTTCATGGTTGGACCAATATGTACTATAGACTATTGCCTGGTATGGACCAAGATTAAAAAGACTATTTTGTATGTTGTCTTTGAGTGAATATGCTAGAAACTGCACGCCAGCCAAAAGTTTATGGAATTTGATAGTAACACCCAAGGGAAGCTAGGTATTTTGTGTCCCTTATGCTCTTTTGTGTGGTTTAATAATTGATATTCAGCTTTGGTAATAAGTACGGGGTGTCAAGAATGGATTAAAACTGTTAATTTTTTTTTTTTGCTGTAATAGTCGTGAGAGATGCAGAGCCTATATCTATATTTCACACTGAATCCCTTCATCTTTTCTCAGCTTATGGGAGAAAGGGAAAGAAGGGAAGTCATAGTAATTCATTTTTTTTTTCCTTTGTGGTCTTATAGGATGTAATTTTAATTGTCCATCATAGATGTTCTTGTTAGCTTTCATAAATACTTCCATTTAGATTGAGAAGAAAACCTAAGATGCAAGATAATAAGTACCAAACTGGGTTGTTAAGATTGGTAGCTTATGCAGCATACGCGAAGTTGTTAGACAGGCTACATTGGAATGGTATGCTATTCATAATTTTTTGTTATCTATTGTTGTCTTTTTGATTGTTCTGAAGGGTGTTTTCTTTACATTGTACCTAGGTGTTGAAAAGTTTTAAGTGAGCTGAGGTTCATGCTGCATTATACAGCTTTACTAGGACGAGCTTTGCCAGTCTCTGGTTCTTCAGCATAAGTTGGCCTGAATCTTTTAAACGCATAAATAGTATCTATGTTACTAGCTCACTAGGATATAAAATAAAAATTACGGTATCGGGAGTTTAGATTTTTGGATCTAGAACCCATCTTAAATTGCCCAGGACCAGGACCTTACCTTTAGCTTGTAGTAGCGAGGTAACTCTGGAACGGGTCCACCTTGTAGTTCTATCACAAGCTTTTTCAACATGTAAAAACAGTAGGTTGGTCTAAGATCAATTTGGACTGAACTTAACCTTCATTTGAATGAGAATAATAAAATATGTTGAATTATAATATTTTACCGAGTTATATAAAGACTAAGTAGAAATCCATACTAAATCCAAAACGTATGCCACTAATCAGCAAAACTGTGCATAGAACAGTCAACTTAAATCAACATCATATGTTTGCATAGCTTACATTTGGAACTCCTTTCAAGACTTATATCAATCTTACTAACACATGATACAAGGGCTTTGGGAGAACACTAATTAGAAACTTAGAATGCTCAGAACATCAAGGCTGATAAGCACAAGGAAAGTTTTTCAGCTGCATCTCTATCATACCTGTCAGTTCATTTCGTATCCTTGTACATTTGCTAAAAAGAAGAGGAAAAGCTTCCTCTTAGTTTCTTATTCAATGACAGTGGCCAAATGTGACTGATATAACTTACGTTTGCTCTCTTATAAGATGAAAGTATTATTGCTTTTCAAGCTGTCTGCACTTTTTAGCTTGCTTTTAAATTCCGTTCCTGTCCCCCTTGACAAATGTTCTTACTACTGTTTTTGTGAACCCTTTTATTCTTTCCACTTTTATTAAATACTCTACTATTTTGGTGGAATCAGTGGATATTCCATTTGCTCAAAGGCATTCTTTTTTTATCTAAAATTTTGTTCTATTAATTAATTAATTAATTTTGAGCAGGGTGTGTGTGGTTGTGATAGATTCGCGAGCAGCTCTACAAGTGAGGTTGTACGTACTATAATAAGGCGTGATGGGTATATTGGCCTATTGAGAGGTTGGAAACCTCGAATGCTATTTCATGCACCAGCTGCAGCCATTTGCTGGTCTACATATGAAGCAACAAAGTCATTTTTTCAAAAATTGAATGACCAAAACTGATAATCTGGAGTTTGCATGGAGTTTTTTCGTCCACTCTTTTAGATAGTTCTAAATCTTATAGAAAATTGTCGCCTGAGAAAGAGAGAAAGTAAGCTTCTACACGACATGTTACTCGGCTGTTGACATTGGCGTGGAATTTATTCCTACACTTGTTTGAAAATTGTGTATACAAATTTCTTCTTGTAACAAATTATAGTCATACTCAGCGGGCGAGTTGGTGGATAATAGTACTGATGTATTGGAGACTGTGTACTCGTGCCCAGAGGGTTGACTTAGATTTGTCAATTTGGTTGTTGAGGTTTGTAACACAAAGAATCACGAATTTTTTCAATGCTTCCTGGAGCATACATAGTGGCTAATTTATTGCAAGGTTTAATTTCCAATCTTAAGAGGATAATCTTTAAATTTGTTTTTTTCCTGTTAACCATACAATATGCCGTTGGCCCAACGTTGTTCCGTTAAGAAATGCCTGTGGTTTGATTGACACTACAAATATAAGAATATCTAGATAAAAGTGTCATATGAATTCGAAGTGGTGATAATGTAATAATCTATTGTAGCATGTAACTGTTGTAATCCCTTTAATTGTAGAATTAGGGATTGGATTAAATCTTATCAATACGTAGTAAAAAGCCATAACACTTTTAAATGAAATACTGCTTCTCCCTAAAGGCTAAAGGCTGAGTTTAGTAGGAGGGAGGCAAAAAAGAATAGTTAAGGGGAAGAGGAGGGAAGGGAAGATGAAATAATGTGCGCGTTCAGTGAGCTCGAGCTTGAGCTTGCGTGCGGCAGTAACAATGAGCAGAGGAGGGAAGGGAAGATGAAATAATGTGCGCGTTCAGTGAGCTCGAGCTTGAGCTTGCGTGCGGCAGTAACAATGAGCTCACGGTCATGTATGATAGTGAGCGATGAGGATGCGTGGATAGCGGTGAGCACATGCATGGACGGTGGTGAGGGCGAGGTGGATAGTGATAAGGGTAAGTTCAACCTTGTGTGGATGACGGCGAGGACGAGGTGAATGGTGATAAGGATGAGCTCGAGCTCGTGTGGATGGCGGCAAGGACGCATAGATTGTAGCGAGGGCGAGCTCGGCGCATGGACAATGGCATCTGTGTGAGTTTTTAACTTTCTGCCTGATTTGGGTGGAAAGCGTTTTGAGGGAAAATAAGTTCTTCTATCTTTTTGTCCTTCTTAGAAATAGGAAAAATAGGATTTTCCTTTTCTTTCCTTTCTAGATCTAAATAATTTTGGATCATAAATGAATTGATTTAATTATGACCCAAATGTAATTAAACTTGACTCAAACTTGCCTAACTTCGTGACTAGACAAGTCGGCTACATACCTAGAGTCTTTTATTCCCAAAGCCCTCATTCCTTCCTCATGTCATATCTTGTTTATATTCAGATAACATTAGTGCCCCCACTGTGTTGGATGTTGATTCTCTCTCCATCTTTAGAGATTATGGCTACGTTTGGTAAGGCTGCCCGATGGCTTCTGCATTTGCGGGCAGCCAAAAAATGGGAAGCACAGGCATTTGGGTGCTGCAGTGTACAGGGAAAGCGTTCTCAAGTAGCTTTGTTGAAGTCGCTACGGCTGCATGCGCACAGTACTCTCCTGCACCTCTCGCCCAATTCGAGAACTCTTTTGCTGATTTCTCCTGTCGCCGCCAACAATTGTCGCCGGTGCCGCCCGTCATAGCCTCTGGCCCGTCGCCACCCAGTGTCTTCGCCGATCTCGCCGATCTCCTCGCCACCGCTTCGCATCTTCATCGTTAGGTCGTTGCCGCTGTTCGTCACTGCTCCAGCTACCGATCTTGCCGATCTCCTCGCCCGTCGTTGCCCTGAGTCTTCATTGATAGTGACGAGCCGTCAACAATGCGCCGAACAACAATGTCGAGGTCTCCGAAATCCCAATCCCTTCGTGGCGATGACGAAACGGTGGTATTTGGGAATTTTTTATTTTTTTATGAGGTATAGGTATAGGGTATAAATAAGAAAAATTAAATATAAGATTAGATATATTAATTAATATAAATTTTTAAAATTAAAATAATAAAGAAATATAAAAATTACAGAGATAAAATTAAATTATGGAGATTGAGATAAAATCATAGAGATTATTAGCATGATGCAATAAGTACAGATAAAATTTATATTTGTAATGTATTATGATTTTTTTTTAATTTTATATATTATGTATGTAGGGTTCTACACTTAGGGAATTCTTAAAAAAATTTAAGATTAGTCATATTTAAGATTAAATTCACCTATATATAAAATAGTTAAAATATATATATTATTGTATTAAATAATTTTAATATATATATGGATATTATAAAAGTTTATTTCTATAACAAATTATAAAATTTTACATGTATTTATAAATTTGTCACTCAATAAAACCAAACAGCACAGCACAATATTTCTAAGCTGTTATCCAGATCAGCTGTTTTACCCAAACAGCCTTAGCTTTTCCAATCAGCTCCAGTCAAACTAGCTCTGGTCAAACTAGCCAAAAGCCAAAAGCTTCAGCCTTACCAAACTGGCCCTACATCTTCGTTCAACTAATGCGACAACCCCATTGCCTTATTGAATCTTTTGTTTTTAACTTGCCAATAAAATATTAACTCAATATTTAATATTGAGCATTTAACTTGCTAGTTTTGAACTTGCTAACAACCTTGGTGGCCTAAGAGATTAGGAACTAGACCATTTTTAGCTTCCCAAGTCATGTAGTAGTTTCCTACTCTTATTATAGGCCTTGATCTCAGGTACAATAACATGGGAACGTCCTTCCCCTGACCTCTCTAGGTTCAACGCCTAAGCCAATTATATTTTTAGCACCTTTGATTCCTATGCACACTCTTCGAGTTCCTTAGTTTGATCATTATCATAGTGAAACTAGACTTTAGTCATGCAACTATTTGTCATTGACAAAGGAAGTGATAGAGGCCTAGTTAGGTGTATCCTATTATAGCTCTTTGAGTAGAGTGATAGCAAGTAATCATGTGCATTTAAAGGCTAGGGTGGGCATGAGATCCATCTTATGTGCGCAATTTTTAGGAAGTTCATGACACTAACATTATATTCTCATGATGACAAAAAAGACTTTGACAAATCACATAAACTCCTTCTATGCGCATATGCCTTTGTTCAATATATCTAATCCCATTATGTGTAGATCCTTTTCCCCTTATCTTTAGCAGAAAATACTTTATTATGTTCTGTTGGATGGAATCCACAGTGGAAAGGATAGAAAATGCAATGAATCCAGATGGCTTTCCATCTAGATTCATTGCAATTTTTAGGAAGTTTATGACACTAACATTATATTCTCATGATGACAAAAAAAGACTTTAACAAATCACATAAACTCCTCCTATGCGCATATACCTTTGTTCAATATATCTAATCCCATTATGTGTAGATCCTTTTCCCCTTATTTTTAGCAGAAAATACTTTACTATGTTCTGTTGGATGGAATCCACAGTGGAAAGGATGGAAAATGCAATGAATCTAGATGGTTTTCTATCTAGATTCATTGCAATTTTTAGGAAGTTTATGACACTAACATTATATTCTCATGATGACAAAAAAGACTTTGACAAATCACATAAACTCCTTCTATAGGCATATGCCTTTGTTCAATATATCTAATCCCATTATGTGTAGATCCTTTTCCCTTTATCTTTGGCAGAAAATACTTTACTTATGTTCTGTTGGATGGAATCCACAGTGGAAAGGATGAAAAATACAATGAATCTAGATAGCTTTCCATCTAGATTCATTGCAATTTTTAGGAAGTTTATAACAGTAACATTATATTCTCATGATGATAAAAAAGACTTTGACAAATCACATAAACTCCTTCTATCGGCATATGCCTTTATTCAATATATCTAATCCCATTATGTGTATATCCTTTTCCCTTTATCTTTAGCAGAAAATACTTTATTATGTTCTGTTGGATGGAATCCACCGTGGAAAGGATAGAAAATGCAATGAATCTATATGACTTTCCATCTAGATTCATTGCAATTTTTAGGAAGTTTATGACACTAACATTATATTCTCATGATGACAAAAAAGACTTTGACAAATCACATAAACTCCTTCTATGCACGTATGCCTTTGTTCAGTATATCTAATCCCATTATGTGTAGATCCTTTTCCCCTTATCTTTAGCAGAAAATACTTTACTATGATCTGTTGGATGGAATACACAAGCCATCTAGATTCATTGCATTTTCCATCCTTTCCACTATGGTTTCCATCCAACAAAAAAGGCCATGTTTAATAGGGAGGAAAGGGAGAGGAAAATGATGGAAAGTAGGGAGGAATAAGATTTTTCATTATTTAGTAGGACATTGAAATGCGTTCAGCCCAAATTAGGCGGAAAGCATATTGTAGACGCTGACACCACTGTCCAAGCGAGCTCGGCTTCCCTCACCACTCACGAGCTCGCCTTCTATCGCCCTCGTCGCTCACCTTCCCTCGCTGCTTGCCGCTCGCGAGCTCGCCTTCCCTCGCCGCTCACCAGCTCACTCTCGCCCTTGCCACCCATGCTTACTCAGCCGCTCGCCGCCATGCAAGTGCGAGATTGTCGTTGCTGCCAATAGTGGTTGCACGTGATACGCATGTGATCTCTTTCTTCTTTCCCTCCTTCCCTTTTTTAATTTTTTTCCCTCCGTCCTTAGAGATTGATCTTTTTACTACTAGAGGCTTCTATAAAGTCCTTTACAAAGCTAGCTAAGACATTCAAGAATTATGCATGGAAAATCAAACCATTAGGAAGAACAATGTTGATGGAGGCAATGTAGAGTTGTAGTGGATCCTCTAACAATGACATCACCCATAAATCATAACAGAGAGTCACTTGTCAGACACCTTCACCTAGGATGCCTAGTAAATAAAGGACAACTCTCTTCACTCATGCATTCATTGGAAAATTTTTACTTGAGATGCTATCTTCATCCTTTTGGAAGAAGATTCTAACATGCCATGTGAACCTACTTTTGAAAATTGAACAACATATCTTAGTGGTGGCACTAATGAAGTGAAAGAAAGCATAGGCTTTTGTGAGGCAGTGGCGGATCCACGTGTACAGTGGGCAAATGTCCCCACTGACTTATACTATATATATATATATATATATATATATATATATATACCTTTATTGTCCCACTATAAATCATTATTAACACTATTTTCTCATTGTTGCCCCTCTAATTTTTATTTTTTTAATTTATTCTTATAATTTAGATTTATATTAATTAGTATATTATGTGTTCATTAATTATACATTTGAAAATTATGTTGATGCATAGTATACAATATTCAACATAAAATTGCATGTTATAATTGTGTTTCCTTCTATAATAAGTAAAAGAATATTATTTAAATCACACACTTGTCCATTGCATCACTGTATTAGTGCAATATGTATCATCGCACGACTCACGCCAACTATAATATACAAGTAGCTCTTCCCTCCCTGCACTACCTTGGTTCGAGAGGAGGACGAGGGGGGGGTGGGGGGGGGGGGGGGGAAGGGTTTGACGTCTAGCCAACCCATATGTAGCCCTTCCCAATTCCCAAGTCCCTAGATAGCTAGTGAATTCACATAAGGCAGCTCTTCTGATTACTCAACAAACAATAGTCATCGCCTAGCAATAGCATGTTGTAGTGGGCAACTCAGACGATTAGCAAGGGCAAGAGGAGGCACCACATGACCTCTTATTATTATGAATTTATGATTATTCTTGTTATTCTTCTACAATTATTTTTAGTATTTAATTAAAAATAAAAAGCTCTTGAAGGTTGCAATTTATATGTAAAACTTTATTTACATTTTTTATTATTTTATGTTATAATTTTAGAATTTTTTACTATAAATACCCATTTAATTGTATATTTTTATGTAAGTTTAAATATATTAATATATTTTTTCTTGTATATTTCATATTTGAATTTTTATTTATGCATTATATAATTATTTTGTTATATTACCCTCACTTACCTTCGGGTCCTAGATTTGCCATGGTAATAAGAGGAGACCCTTAAGAGAAGAGTGAATGCGGACATCAGAATAATTGAAGCTAGGGAGGAGCGTCCAATCTCAATACCCTAGAAAATAACATATGTTTTCTGTGATTTCCTTGAAAGCCCATGCCATAGCATGGAGGAGAGCAGGGGTTTGCAATGCCAAATTCATAGTAAGATCTAAAATTGGACCTTGCTGATTGCAAATTTACAAGAGGCACATCCCACTAGCGAAGCTTGCTAAGACATATCGAGTTATCCTTGATGCCTTAACCCCACAAATATATGATCATTACCATGCATTAGGGGCTAGATGAGGCCAATGCTAGGAGGTGAGCAAATTCTAGCACCAAGAGAACCTAAGTTAAGCAAACTTTGGCACTAATAGTGCTCAAGCCAAGCAAGCATATACACTAAGGAAGCAAGAGCAAAGCATAAGCATATACACTAAGGAAGCAAGAGTGAAGCATGACCCAATCCTAACCTGTTGTGAGGATGATGGTTTACATCTCCAGGTACTACAATGACACCCACATCATCACCACACCTTTAAATCATTAAATTTCGAAAGGGATTGGGGGGAGTGTTATCTTCAAACTTGTAGGTGACAACCTAAATTGACTTTCAAATCAATAATCGAATCAACTCTCCCTATTGATAATAGCTTAAGTGCCCAAACCTTTGAACTTGGAGGTGAAATAACTTAAATTGACTTTCTTGATCAACAAATAGCTAAGCTTTCAAATTAGTGAACTTGGCTGGTAACACAATTTAGATTGATCCTCCCAATTAACAATAGCTAAGTACTCGAGTCTTTAAACATGTTAGCGATATGACTTGATCAACTTTTCCAATTGATAATAAATAAGTATTCAACCCTTTAGACCTATTGATGACATTGCTCATAGCAACGCTTCAAAAATAGTGATTGCTGAGTGCAAAGTTGTGAGATTTGTGGGGTGGCATAAATAGATTGACTCTCAACAATAATAGGTACTTGAGTATTTAAGCATGTGGATGATATGACTTAGATCAACTCTCCAATTTACTATAACTAAGCACTCGATTTTTTGAACTTGTGAATTAAATGACTAGATTGATTCTCTCAATCAATAATAGCTAATTGCCCAAGACATTATAATTGTGGGTAAGACTACTTAGATCAACTCTCCCAATAAACAATAGCTAAGTGCTAAGTTGGAGGACTTATGGATGATATAGCTTATATCAACTCACCCTATTAGTAATATGTGGGGTCAAAATTGTTACATCAGGAATATAATATGATCTTTATTAAATTCACCTTAAATTAATAAGTTTTTTTGTTTAATGAGTTCTAGCTTCCAATGAGCGCTTGTTGTTAATTACCCATAAAATTAGGGAACCTTTGATTAAGAGATCTATAATATGCAACAAAATAAAAGAGACGAGTCAAACGATATCATTCATAAACATGATAAGAATACATGATTTGACATGTCATATAAGTGATAAAAGAAAAGCGCTTTCATCAACTTGGGCGATTTGTGTTCGTCAAACTTTGGTCTTGTGACGATGCATTGGGTAATACCCGGCTTAGGCAATACAACGTTATATTGAGGAGCTACGCCCCGATGGTGAACATCGACGTACGCACCTCCCAAACAATATCTCATTGTAATGCATTAAGGCACGCTGGATATTGGATGTGGGAATGATCACCCGGCCTTGACGGTGTGTTGAGAATTTGTTTTGGAATTTCATTCAGCCTTGCGGCGTGTTGGACAATTTGACTTGGAATTTATCCGGCCTCGCGGCGTGTTGGATAATTTGACTTGGCATTTATCCGGCCTCATGGCGTGTTGGATAATTTGGTTTGGAATTTATCCGGCCTCGCAGCGTATTGGATAATTTGATTTGGAAATTTATCCGGCCTCGCGACGTATTGGATAATTTGATTTGAAAATTTATCCGGCCTTGCGGCGTGATGGATAATTTATTTTGAGAATTTATCTGGCCTTGCGGCGTGTTGGATAATTTGATTTGGGAATTTATCCGGCCTCGCGGCCTATTGAATAATTTAATTTGAGAATTTATCCGGCCTCACGGCGTGTTGGATAATTTGATTAATTCGATTTAGAAATTTATTACTCTTGCCTAGACGGACGCAACATCATAATGAGGAACTACGCCCCGACGGTGAACGTCGACATTACGCATCTCCCAAACAATATTTCGTCGCAATGCGTCGAGCCTTCTACGCATCTTGATTTGTTTTGAACTCAACATCCAGACATAACTCAAGTCAAGTTTGAGTCATTAACCGAGCTACTAAACCAAAGATAGGTTTCCATCGTTGCTTTTTTTTTTCTTTAATCGAATTTAACGTCTAGTCACATCCGACCTACGACATTCAGGATCCCCTCTTCTGCACCACACATATATATTTTTATTTGTTTTTATTTCACTTAGTATCATCACTACTGTCATAATTTATTTTTGTTCTTTTTGTTGTTGTTCCGGTCGCGGAAGAGTAACTTTGCTCTTCCGCGCGACTCTCGGCCGAAGAGTGAAATTCTCTTCTTTAGAATTTAGTGCAGCATATTAAGGCTTAACGGCTTGTTTATCATTCAATCCTATTTTAGCTTTGTTATTAAATTGAAATCTAAAGGGGTGGAGTTAACAACGTCGCGTCTCTGGCTCTGCGACTTTGGTCAAAGAGTAAAGTTGTTCATCTTGGTTTAGCAATGGACGAAATCCAAGCGATCCCTCTAGCCGGCGACCGCGGGTCTGCTTCATCGGAGGCGCTGGCAAGATGAGTGCGGACGAGAGAGACGCAGCAATTTGGACGGGATGGAGGGATCCGAGGGCGCGGACCCTGCTGTTGGACGGGAAGCATTGGCGTGAGGCATTGCTCTATATCTGAAAGCGACTGCGGCCTCAGTTTGTTGCGGTTTTGGTCCAGGGCAGCGGCAGCCTCCGGCGGTCGGGAAATACGAGCTAATTCCACTAGAGACGCTGATCTCAGGGGAAGCGATGAGATCCATTAGAGTCGCAGAGAAGGGGAGCCGACGGACGTTACCGATGATTAGGGTGCCACCTACGCTATTTTCTGATGTGCGATGAGCTTCAGTCAACGCAATGTTGCTAGGGCAGGAGATAAATCTAGCAACTAGGAGCGCAGGGGATGGATCTGGTGGTCATGGCGGAGAAGCAGATAGCGGCGGCAGGGGAGATAGTGATGAAGGAGAGGACTTAGTGGGAGCTTCAGTCGAGGACCGGCTGAGGTTCCATACCGGCGGCATCAAGGTTTTGCTATAGCGTTGCTTCAGTCGGGCTCTCAGCCATCGGTTGGCTAAGGTTCTCAACCCCAATTACTTCTCTATGGATATTTAACCAAAGGCCCAGTGAGAGTCACAGATTTCCTTTTCTGCGGAGACTGCGAGGATCAATTTAGGTAGGGGTGGCAATTCGTGTTTCACGTGTCATAACGTGTCGTGTCATACTTGACACGTGACACGATTGTGCTTGACACGAACACGACCCGTTTATA
The DNA here is from genome assembly GCA_027563935.2 of Costus lasius. Taxonomy (NCBI): domain Eukaryota; kingdom Viridiplantae; phylum Streptophyta; class Magnoliopsida; order Zingiberales; family Costaceae; genus Costus; species Costus lasius. The sequence goes on along the minus strand of CM050447.1, from coordinate 42,303,318 downwards.
TATACGTGTCAATATACGAAACACAGACACGACCCGCTTATTTCACAGGTGACACGACACGACACGATTAACACGTTTAATAAATAGGTCGTGTCATATAACATGACACGACACGGCACGATTGACACGATTTATAATATAAAGTTATTAGATGACACAACACGACACGGTTGACACGACACAACACGAATAACCTGTGTAACTCACTATATTAAAATTATCTATAAATTATTAATTTTATATAATATATATTATATATGGGTTAGACGGGTCAACCCGCGACACGACACGACACGACACGAATTTTAGCGTGTCATAAACGGGTCGACACGATAATGACACGAAACACGATTATGTTAAACCCAAACCCGCGAAAACTCGTGTCGTGTCGTGTCGTATTGGCGGGTCGTATAATTTTTTGCCAGGCCTAAATTTAGGTAATCTGTTCCCTTATTCATGTCTGATTCCATATGCATTATTATATATATTTTCTTTTGGACTTAATTCTCTTCGCTTAGGCGGTTCGAACCCATCAGTTTCAGAATCCTGTCTTCGGCGAATTAAAGGAAATCTTTATCGATCAAGTCCCTTGAGGGGTTTTTCGCTGTTTGCATCGCAACAATTCTCCGAGGAGGAAAATCGAAGAGGGAAATCAAAAAGGGGAAGAACCTCGTAGGTATATCTCCACTAGCTTATTCTCTGGATTTTTTTTAGGTTCTTCTTGTCATATTTTCCGTTCTTAATCCAGTTTTCTTTTGGTTTCGATTTGAGCCAGAAACTAGTCAGGGGCCTCTTTTCCCACCGCGTTCGTAGCAGATCTTCAGCTTTAGGTTGAATAAGGGAATTTCTCTTCCGCCCCGGACTCAGCTCGACGCCTGATACTGAGGGGGTCCGACAAAACGAGAAGGGCGGCGAGAGGCCCCAACAGGTATGTACTCTTCCACATCTTCTTCAATTTATGGATCCCTCCGACTCTTCTTTTCGTTTCTTTTTCTCTTGCATGATTTTTACTGCCTCCATGTTAGTGTTATGCCCTAAGACCTATGTTTTGGTCTAGACAAATGTACTACATACTTTGATATTCATAGATATCCTGGCATTGCCGTTGTCATGATTTATTATACATCTGCGCATATGTATGTTTACATGATGATGTTCCTCGAGATATTACTATCTCAGTTTGCTTATGTCCCGAGTCGAGTACCATAGTGGATAGGGGACAGCTATGGTGCGGGTGAGACTCGTTTATGCGCTGGATAGCACGAGTTGCTTAACGCAGACATAAGGGTATGTCAAGGGAGATATACTGGAACGACCCACCGTGAGAGTTCTTCGTGATGTCTCAAGAAGAATCTCACAGTGATAGAGTTGTATCTGTCCTTTGACTTGAGGGAGATTGTATCTCTGTGTTGTAAGGGATATGCTTTGATACAACCTAATGCCTCGCCGTAACAGGGAGGTCATAACGGTTGTTATTGGGTATATCTTAAGCAATGTGAGAGGTGCATCTTGCCGACAGAGGATTTGCCCCTTCCCTATGTGGAAGCTTGATGTCCATGGGCCCTTAGATGATGCATGACTGAAAGTGTGTGGCCACACCCAGGTTTAGCCTGATTTAGTTATGACAATCGTTGTTGGAATATACAAGTGTGACACGCTTGTCTAACTTGGACGATCAGCCTGGCAAAGGGACATGAATACTCTTATTCCTTATCACAGTTTGAGGTTGTCGATGGCGACATTTATTCCGATGACTTGGGTAGTGGCGATGTACTGCTAGGTGCCACTCACCGCTTGTGTTGAAAGAGTCATCACTGCCAACGTCTGAGGGACCTATAGGGTCGCGCACCTAGATGCTAGAGACTTCGTATTGATCGGTTAGCCTCTGATCGGATCGTTGTATGATTCGGATCATTTTGGGAAGCTAATGCTATGGTTTTTCTTATGAGGAGATGAGACTTTATTTTGTTCATGTTTGACCACTAGTTGACTCTAGTGGACCACGTTTGACCTCTGTTGACCTGAGGTGTCAAAATGTGTCAAACAAGGGTCTTAGTGCAAGGTTGGGCTTAGCACTTTAGTCACATGAATAAAATAAAACTATTAATTGGCAGGAGAATTCTTCTCTTGGCTAATTAATAAGCTTGAGCGCAATTTACAATTAATTCCGTCTGCGGGGATTCGAACCCATGACGCTTAATTGTGAGTAGGCGCCTATGCTTGGTCGCAATTTATAATTAATTGCGTATGCGGGGATTCGAACCCGTGACGCTTAATTGTGAGTAGGCGCCTATGTACATAGTCCCGCATGGGAAAAATCTCCAAAGAGAAGTAAGCGCTTCTATTATAAATAGAGAGGCCTACCTGGGAGATTCTTGTACCAGTCTCTTTTCTCCTCTCCTGTTGTCGCCTCCCCTCTGCTCCTGGCGTGAGGGTCTTGGAGGTGACGACAAAAAGAAAATTTTTGCATCAAGGTTGGGACAAGTTGTAGTGTTGCCCACTCCTTGTCGCTAACGGTTCCTCTTCTTCTTGGCGCGTGGTCTTCGAGATTGGCGCAAATAGAGAAGAAGCTAGAGGCATGGATCTCTTCTCCCGAAGCTAGCACGTGCGTGGAGCAGAGGAGTCTTGAGGTAGTCCGTGTGTGCTCGATTGTAGAGGATGGGCCTTTGCGCGTCTCAGCCATCGCCAGCATCAAACTGCTAAGTGAGGTATACCCCTATCACATCCTTTGTATTCTTCGTAAGACGGTCCTTATTGTTGAATTAGGAATCTCGTTTCGGCCTTGCTTCCGCTGTTTTCGATTTTAAATAGCCCGGGGATTCCCAACAGTGGTATCAGAGCCAACTTACGAGATACATCGGTGTATGGATTTTTCTAGCATGCGCATGTCATAGAAAATTTTTTCGAAAGTCTTTATGCCATGTTTTATGTGTAGAAAAATAGTAGGTTTGTTATTTCTCGCTCTTATGATATTCATGATTTTTCGGTTTCTACACATGGGGATAGACCCTAGGTGAGAATTTATTTCTCTTCATATTCATGGGATAGACCCATGGTGTGAGACTTGTATCTAGATTTCGGGGCATGAACTAGGTGATTGCCCTAATCCGTACAAGTTAGGGATTGCAAGTGGCATTGATAATCGGGGTAAATATATGGCCACTTGTAGACTCCTGAGAGAAAACGAAAAAAATCTGAATTTTCGATAAGATCGCGGAGATTTGACGAACATGTTTTCTCATGAAAAACTAAAATATGGTTTTGTAGTTTTTCATTGCATATAGAAGAGCATGTCTTAGGTGTTTTTCTTTATGCATATGATATGGTTATAGACAAGCCCTAAAGCATGCCTGTGATGTATTCTTGAGAAGGCCTGCGTGCCGCCCTTATTTTCTTTTATATTTTGTAAATCTAAAGTTGAAAATTAGGGAAGACAACCTTACATCGCAGCTTACTCCTATGCGCATCTGACTAAGAAAGGGCAGCCCTCTCATAGCCGAATCTTTAGTGGCTTCTAGGGATTTTCTCTAGGGGCGCATCTTGAAGATAAGGGGTTGTTGAGAAGGGTATTGTGTAACCTATGGCTTGGCCTAAACCCTAATGGTTTCTAGGGTTTCCTAGAGGCGCATATAGGGGTTGCTAAGGGGCTGATCTATATGCGACACAAAGACAGCTCTCTCTTGGGTCATGGTGGTGCCCCATGTTGGCCGAACCCTAGGAGGAGCCTAGGGTTTGCGAGCTAACACAGGTGGAGCATGAAACCTTGGAGGCGCACCTGGGGTTGAAGCAGGACCCTGAAGCACTCAGAGCAAGGAGCCGACGGCTTGAAGCATGGGCTGAACGCTTAGAGCTTTTGGTAGTGTTCGGTGTACTGTCTAGGTCTAGGGGCTTGTTTTCCTTGTCTGGGCTATAACCATATCATGTTTTACTGCTATTGTTGTCATGTTTTGATTGTTTTATTTTATGTTATCACTATAGGATGCATGCCTGTAATGATAGACATAAAGATAAAACTAATGTGGTATGAGACCACCCAAACCCTCTCAAAATTATATCAAATCCCGTTCCTGCTTTCTGCCATGTAGCCCTCGTCAAACTTCGATCGATGGTGCTGTGCACTGTTTCCCACCCTCGTGGGACACACCCATCTATCTTTAGGAGGCGTGTGGTGACAATAATTTCCCCAGTCCAGTTAAAACTCTGGACGCGCCTTTCGCAAGGAAATTATTGGCCCTGGGCATAACGGTCAGGTCGGACATGACTAGAACTTTTATATGTGGTTTGTCTACATGATGAAAGTTTCTAGAAGCAGCCTCAAGAAGATAGGACTTCGTGCTGTATCCAGCCCTCGATGGACACAAAGTGCCTGAATTGTCTTGAGAAGGGGAATTGCCTAATTGCAATTGGTCGGCATGCCTACCTTGAGATACATGCGACACCTCGTGCAGTACATCCAGCCCTCGCGGGACACAGGGCTGTGTGAGGAACAAGGATCCCATCTCACTTTGGAAATTTTGTGGTTTCCCGGATTGACATAAGAGGGTTGTCAATCTGATAAAATAGTGAGAAACAATCATTTATTTAAAGTCCAGATTAAATGATTGAAAATGTAGTACTAATCTGCATGTCTTTGTTGTAGATCATGTCTACGAACAATAGCGGATTAAAACTGCGACCCGTCCTTTGGGAGGACAAGATGGACTGGTGTCGAAACTTGAGGGGTGACCCTAAGCTCGAGCGCTATAAAAGGCAACACCAGAGAGAGGTGAAGAGAAGGGTGACTCCTTCGTCTTCAGACTCATGTATTTACGTGGTTGAAGTCAACATGTCTACTTCGAACACATGAGTACTTGATACCGCATGTGGAGCGCATATTTGTACAAGTATGTAAGGGCTCAAACGAAGTAGGATAGTTCGACCAGGAGAGATTGACCTTCGGGTCGGTAATGGCATACAGGTTGCGGCTGTGACCGTGGGAAACCTCACTCTCTCACTGCCGTCAGGGCTTCAACTAGAACTTGATCGTTGTTACTATGTACCATCGATTACCAAGAACATCATATCTATTCCTGCCTTAGCGAGGAAAGGATTCAGTTTTGCAATCAAAGAGAACACCTGTTCTTTTTCATTAGCAGACATGTTCTATGGTTCTGGTACTTTATGCAATGGCTTGTATGTCTTGGACATGCAGAGTTCTATGTGCAATGTAAATACTAAAAGGATCAAGCTAAGTGGTTTTAACAACACTTATCTTTGGCACTGTCGTCTAGGGCACCAACAAGAATCGCATCCAACAACTCCATGCAAATGGATTCTTGGATTCAGATTCCTTTGAGGAATTTGATGTTTGCGAGCCTTGTTTGTTGGGCAAGATGACAAAGGCACCATTCGCCAAGAAAGGTGAAAGGGCCACCGGTTTATTGGATCTCATACACAGCGATGTGTGTGGGTCATTCAACAAACAAGCCAGAGGTGGGTTTGTATACTTCATCACATTTACTGATGATTTCAGTAGATATGGATATGTCTATGTGATGAGACATAAGTCAGAATCCATGGAGAAATTCAAGGAGTTCAAGACTGAAATAGAGAACCAGCTTGGACGATCCATAAAGGCTCTTCGATCTGATCGAGGTGGAGAGTACTTGAGCCATGAGTTTGTTGACTATCTGAAAGAGTGGGGGATTCTCTCACAGCTCACCCCTCCCGGGACACCCCAATGGAATGGTGTGTCTGAGAGGCGGAATCGAACCCTACTAGACATGCTTCGGTGCATGATGAGTCAAGCAACTCTACCTCCGTATTTTTGGGGACGTGCCTTAGAGACAGCTGCTTTGACACTGAATAACATTCCATCTAAGAGTGTTCCCGTATCTCCACATGAGTTGTGGACTGGGAGACGACCTAACCTCACATTTATGAGGATCTGGGGATGCGAAGCTTTTGTTAAGCGTCAAAATTCTAGTAAGCTAAAGCCCAGGTCAGATAAATGTGTGTTTATGGGGTATCCTAAAGAAACCAGAGGATACAACTTCTATAATCCCACTAAGGACAAAGTTTTTGTCGCCCGTGGCGCTGTCTTTCTTGAGAAAGAATTCATCTTGAAAGAAGCCAGTGGGAGAAGTTTTGATTTGGACGAGGTCCAAGATCATCCACAAGACACAGAGGTTGAGATGGAATCTGAGCCACCAGTATAGGTTGTAGCCCAACCTAAGGCTCAGGCACAGGCTCCACGTAGGTCTGAGAGGGTACGTCATGCACCTGATAGGTATGGGTCGTTGCCGACTCAACACGACGACATTCTCATTATTGAGGATGAACCTAAGACTTATGAGGAAGCAGTCGCTGGACCAGACTCCGAGAGATGGCTGGAGGCCATGAGGTCCGAGATGGATTCTATGTCTGCTAACTAGGTTTGGGATTTGGTTGAGCAGCCTAAAGGGGCAAAGCCCATAGGGTGTAAATGGGTCTTCAAAAAGAAGACAGACATGGATGGCAACGTGGTTACCTACAAAGGTAGACTAGTGGCCAAAGGTTTCAGGCAGGTCCACGGGGTGGACTATGACGAAACTTTTTCGCCAATTACCATGCTTAAATCCATTCGGATCATGCTTGCTTTAGCTGCCTACTACGACTATGAGATCTGACAAATGGACGTGAAGACAGCTTTCCTTAATGGAAACCTATCAGAGGATGTGTTTATGACACAGTGTGAAGGGTTTGTTCACCCAGCCAATGCTCATAAAGTATGCAAGCTGAAAAGATCCATCTATGGATTAAAGCAAGCCTCTCGAAGTTGGAATATTCGTTTTGACGAAGCAGTGAGAGATTATGGCTTCCTCAAGAACGAAGACGACGCCTGTGTGTACAAGAAAACCAGTGGGAGCTTGGTCACATTTCTGGTCTTGTATGTCGATGACATACTACTCATCGAAAACGATGTCCATACCCTTCACGTTGTGAAGACATGGTTGGGGAAGTGTTTTGAGATGAAAGACTTAGGGGAGGCCGCCTACATTTTAGGTGTGATGATTTACCGGGATAGATCCAAGAAACTCCTTGCCCTGAGTCAGAGCACGTACATAGACAAAGTGCTGGAAAGGTTTCGCTTGGAGCAGTCCAAGAAGGGATACCTTCCCATGAGGCACGACATTACTCTTTCCAAGAGCCAGTGTCCCTCTACACAGGCTGAGAAAGAGGAGATGAGTCGAGTCCCTTATGCATCTGCAGTGGGATCCCTCATGTATGCCATGTTATGTACGAGACCAGACGTGGCTTATGTAGTGAGCATAACCAGTAGATACCAGTTTAACCCCGGTATCCAGCATTGGATTGCCATGAAAAATATTTTGAAGCATCTGAGGAAGATGAAAGATTTATTCTTAGTCTATGGTGGACAAGAAGATTTGTGTATCCAGGGTTATACAGATGCTTCTTTCCAGTCAGACCCAGATGACTTCAAATCACAGTCCGGCTATGTGTTCTTGCTAAACGGAGGTGCTGTTTGCTGGAAGAGCTTCAAGCAATCCACGGTAGCAGACTCTACAATAGAAGCGGAGTATGTTGCGGCTTCTAAGGCAGCCAAAGAAGCTGTTTGGATCAAGAAGTTCATTTCTGAACTTCAAGTGGTTCCTAGTGCTGCTGATCCCATTGAACTCCTTTGTGATAACAATGGTGCGATCGCGCAGGCCAAAGAACCAAGATCACATTAGCGATCCAAACACATACTAAGGCGCTTTCACCTAATCCGGGAGATCATAGACAGAGGTGATGTAAAGATATGCAGAGTTGAACTTGCCAATAAAATATTTACTCAATATTTAATATTGAGCATTTAACTTGCTAGTTTTGAACTTGATTTGTTATTGAACTTGCTAACAACCTTGGTGGCCTAAGAGATTAGGAGCTAGACCATTTTTAGCTTCCCAAGTCATGTAGTAGTTTCCTACCCTTATTATAGGCCCTGATCTCAGGTACAATAACATGGGAACGTCCTTCCCCTGACCTCTCTAGGTTCAACGCCTAAGCCAATTATATTTTTAGCACCTTTGATTCCTATGCACACTCTTCGAGTTCCTTAGTTTGATCATTATCATAGTGAAACTAGACTTTAGTCATGCAACTATTTGTCATTGACAAAGGAAGTGATAGAGGCCTAGTTAGGTGTATCCTATTATAGCTCTTTGCGTAGAGTGATAGCAAGTAATCATGTGCATTTAAAGGCTAGGGTGGGCATGAGATCCATCTTATGTGCGCAATTTTTAGGAAGTTTATGACACTAACATTATATTCTCATGATGACAAAAAAGACTTTGACAAATCACATAAACTCCTTCTATGCGCATATGCCTTTGTTCAATATATCTAATCCCATTATGTGTAGATCCTTTTCCCCTTATCTTTAGCAGAAAATACTTTACTATGTTCTGTTGGATGGAATCCACAGTGGATGGGATAGAAAATGCAATGAATCCATATGGCTTTCCATCTAGATTCATTGCAATTTTTAGGAAGTTTATGACACTAACATTATATTCTCATGATGACAAAAAAGACTTTGAGAAATCACATAAACTCCTTCTATGCGCATATGCCTTTGTTCAATATATCTAATCCCATTATGTGTAGATCCTTTTCCCCTTATCTTTAGCAGAAAATACTTTACTATGTTCTGTTAGATGGAATCCACAGTGGAAAGGATGGAAAATGCAATGAATCTAAATGGTTTTCCATCTAGATTCATTGCAATTTTTAGGAAGTTTATGACACTAACATTATATTCTCATGATGACAAAAAAGACTTTGACAAATCACATAAACTCCTTCTATGGGCATATGCCTTTGTTCAATATATCTAATCCCATTATGTGTAGATCCTTTTCTCTTTATCTTTAGCAGAAAATACTTTACTTATGTTCTGTTGGATGAAATCCACAGTGGAAAGGATGGAAAATACAATGAATCTAGATAGCTTTCCATCTAGATTCATTGCAATTTTTAGGAAGTTTATAACAGTAACATTATATTCTCATGATGATAAAAAAGATTTTGACAAATCACATAAACTCCTTCTATGGGCATATGCCTTTGTTCAATATATCTAATCCCATTATGTGTAGATCCTTTTCCCTTTATCTTTAGCATAAAATACTTTACTATGTTCTGTTTGATGGAATCCACAGTGGAAAGGATGGAAAATGCAATGAATCTATATGGCTTTCCATCTAGATTCATTGCAATTTTTAGGAAGTTTATGACACTAACATTATATTCTCATGATGACAAAAAAGACTTTGACAAATCACATAAACTCCTTCTATGCACATATGCCTTTGTTCAGTATATCTAATCCCATTATGTGTAGATCCTTTTCCCCTTATCTTTAGTAGAAAATACTTTACTATGATCTGTTGGATGGAATCCACAAGCCATCTAGATTCATTGCATTTTCCATCCTTTCCACTATGGTTTCCATCCAACAAAAAAGGCCATGTTTAATAGGGAGGAAAGGGAGAGGAAAATGATGGAAAGTAGGGAGGAATAAGATTTTTCATTATTTAGTAGGACATTGAAATGCGTTCAGCCCAAATTAGGCGGAAAGCATATTGTAGACGCTGACACCACTGTCCAAGCGAGCTCGGCTTCCCTCACCACTCACGAGCTCGCCTTCTATCGCCCTCGTCGCTCACCTTCCCTCGCTGCTTGCCGCTCGCGAGCTCGCCTTCCCTCGCCGCTCACCAGCTCACTCTCGCCCTTGCCACCCATGCTTACTCAGCCGCTCGCCGCCATGCAAGTGCGAGATTGTCGTTGCTGCCAATAGTGGTTGCACGTGATACGCATGTGATCTCTTTCTTCTTTCCCTCCTTCCCTTTTTTAATTTTTTTCCCTCCGTCCTTAGAGATTGATCTTTTTACTACTAGAGGCTTCTATAAAGTCCTTTAAAAAGCTAGCTAAGACATTCAAGAATTATTCATGGAAAATCAAACCATTAGGAAGAACAATGTTGATGGAGGCAATGTAGAGTTGTAGTGGATCCTCTAACAATGACATCACCCATAAATCATAACAGAGAGTCACTTGTCAGACACCTTCACCTAGGATGCCTAGTAAATAAAGGACAACTCTCTTCACTCATGCATTCATTGGAAAATTTTTACTTGAGATGCTATCTTCATTCTTTTGGAAGAAGATTCTAACATGCCATGTGAACCTACTTTTGAAAATTGAACAACATATCTTAGTGGTGGCACTAATGAAGTGAAAGAAAGCATAGGCTTTTGTGAGGCAGTGGCGGATCCACGTGTACAGTGGGCAAATGTCCCCACTGACTTAATCAGATAGTTATACTATATATATATATATATATATACCTTTATTGTCCCACTATAAATCATTATTAACACTATTTTCTCATTGTTGCCCCTCTAATTTTTATTTTTTTAATTTATTCTTATAATTTAGATTTATATTAATTAGTATATTATGTGTTCATTAATTATACATTTGAAAATTAAGTTGATGCAGAGTATACAATATTCAACATAAAATTGCATGTTATAATTGTGTTTCCTTCTATAATAAGTAAAAGAATATTATTTAAATCACACACTTGTCCATTGCATCACTGTATTAGTGCAATATGTATCATCGCACGACTCACGCCAACTATAATATAGTAGACTGCAAGTAGCTCTTCCCTCCCTGCACTACCTTGGTTCGAGAGGACGAGGGGGGGGGGGGGGTTTGACGTCTAGCCAACCCATATGTAGATAAGGCAGCTCTTCTGATTACTCAACAAACAATAGTCACCGCCTAGCAATAGCATGTTGTAGTGGGCAACTCAGACGATTAGTAAGGGCAAGAGGAGGCACCACCTGACCTCTTATTATTATGAATTTATGATTATTCTTGTTATTCTTCTACAATTATTTTTAGTATTTAATTAAAAATAAAAAGCTCTTGAAGGTTGCAATTTATATGTAAAACTTTATTTACATTTTTTATTATTTTATATTATAATTTTAGAATTTTTTACTATAAATACCCATTTAATTGTATATTTTTATGTAAGTTTAAATATATTAATATATTTTTTTCTTGTATATTTCATATTTGAATTTTTATTTATGTATTATATAATTATTTTGTTATATTACCCTCACTTACCTTCAGGTCCTAGATTTGCCATGGTAATAAGAGGAGACCCTTAAGAGAAGAGTGAATGCGGACATGAGAATAATTGAAGCTAGGGAGGAGCGTCCAATCTCAATACCCTAGAAAATAACATATGTTTTCTGTGAACGACCCGCCGTGAGAGTTCTTCGTGGTGTCTCAAGAAGAATCTCACAGTGATAGAGTTGTATCTGTCCTTTGACTTGAGGGAGATTGTATCTTTATGTTGTAAAGGATATACTTTGATACAACCTAATGTCTCGTCGTAACAGGGAGGTCATAACGGTTGTTATTAGGTATATCTTAAGCAATGTGAGAGGTGCATCTTGCCGACAGAGGATTTACCCCTTCCCTATATGGAAGCTTGATGTCCATGGGCCCCTAGATGGTGCATGACTGAAAGTGTGTGGCCACACCCAGGTTTAGCCTGATTTAGTTATGACCATCGTTGTTGGAATATACAAGTGTGACACACTTGTCCAACTTGGACAATCAGCCTGGCAAAGGGACATGTATACTCTTATTCCTTATCACAGTTTGAGGTTGTCGATGGCAACATTTATTCCGATGACTTCGGTAGCGGCGATGTACTGCTAGGTGCCACTCACCGCTTGTGATGAATGGGTCATCACTGCCAACGTCAGAGGGACCTACATGGTCGCACACCTAGACGCTAGAGACTCCGTATTGATCGGTTAGCCTCTGATCGGATCGTTGTATGATTCGGATCATTTTGGGAAGCTGATGCTATGGTTTTTCTTATGAGGAGATGAGACTTTATTTTGTTCATGTTTGACCACTAGTTGACTCTAGTGGACCACGTTTGACCTCTGTTGACATGAGGTGTCAAAATGTGTCAAACAAGAGTCTTAGTGCAAGGTTGGGCTTAGCACTTTAGTCACATGAATAAAATAAAACTATTAATTAGCAAGAGAATTCTTCTCTTGGCTAATTAATAAGCTTGAGTGCAATTTATAATTAATTGCGTTTGCGGGGATTCGAACCCATGACGCATAATTGTGAGTAGGTGCCTATGCTTGGGCGCAATTTATAATTAATTGCGTATGCGGGGATTCGAACCCGTGACGCTTAATTGTGAGTAGGCGCCTATGTACATAGTCCCGCATGGGAAAAATCTCCAAAGAGAAGTAAGCGCTTCTATTATGAATAGAGAGGCCTACCTGGGAGATTCTTGCACTAGTCTCTTTTCTTCTCTCCTATTGTCGCCTCCCCTCTGCTCCTGGCGTGAGGGTCTTAGAGATGATGACAAAAAGAAAATTTTTACATCAAAGGTTGGGACAAGTTGTAGTGCTGCCCACTCCTTGTTGCCAACGGTTCCTCTTCTTCTTGCCGCGTGGTCTTCGAGATTGGCGCAAGTAGAGAAAAAGCTAGAGGCGTGGATCTCTTCTCCCGAAGCTAGCACGTGCGCAGAGCAGAGGAGTCTCGAGGAAGTCCGTGTGTGCTTGATTGTAGAGGACGAGCCTTTGTGCGTCTCAGCCATCGCCAGCATCAAACTGCTAAGTGAGGTATACCCCTATCACATCCTTTGTATTCTTCGTAATAAGGTCCTTATTGTTGAATTAGGAATCTCGTTTTGGGCTCGCTTCCGCTGTTTTCGATTTTAAATAGCCCGGGATTCCCAACACTCTAGACATTTTGGTCTTCATGATGCTTCTTTTTCGTTCTTTTCTCTCACACGATTTTTACCGCATCCAGACGCTTCGGTCTTCATTCTTCTCTCCCTTCTTTTGTATGAATCCGGCACCTTCCCTTCTCCCTCTTTTTTTTAACGCAGCATCAGTCTTTTTTTCATTTTTTTTTACAGTAGCTCCTCTTTTTTCGCTCTTCAACCTCTCGTGCCTCTCCTCACCTCTTCGCCTCACTTTCTCTTCATCTCTTCACTTCTTCGCCAGCGTTTTTCATCTCTTCACTTCTTCACCAGCATTTTGTGATGCCACCGGTGCTTAATGCACCTCAGGCCTAATACTTGTGATGCCACCGGTGCTTAATGCACCTCAGGCCTAATGCCACCGGTGCTTAGTGCACCTCAGGCCTACATAAGTAAAATGAGAGAACTTCCCTTTTTTACCTACAAACGTTTCCTCTTGACGTGCCTCCTTGCAGCAGCCTTCTCTGTGTCATTTTTTTTTTCAGGGATCCCCTTTTTTTGTTTTGGCCTTGCCCTTTTATAGGCCTCAACCGATCAAGTCTTATAGTTTTTTTTTATTTATTCTTGTTCTTGTCAACTACCATGGCCACTCCCTTCTCCTTTCTTATCAGCCCTGCTTTAGTCCTGATCCCTTCCAATACTCTTCCTTCCCTCGTCTTTTCCGATTGATTTTTGGGAACTTATCTTACCTGCTCACCTGCTCACCTGCTCGTGTCCCGTTCACCTTACCCGCGCGTGCCTGACTTTCCTTTGTTGCACGCTTCCTTATTTCCATTGATTGCCATATTTTAGTTTTATTTTGGTATGTTTCTGATTTGGTCTAGAGTCAATATTGATTTTGACTCGATAATTCAGTCTACAGCAAGTTTAGATAAATTGGAGATTGATTGATATCTTCAATATAGCTTAATGCATGCTCATACTTTGTTATTTCTTTACAAATCTGCTGAATCTCCTTTTTTTTTATTTTTTCCAACAATCTGTTGTGAAATTTCCACTTTTCTTCTATACTCCCCAGGTTTCTTTACCACGTATCTTTTCCTCTGAAGTGTGTTGAACAGCGAACTCAAGCTTCATGGTTAAACTTTTTTATTTGATGCTCAGCATCAACAAGAGCTTCTTCACTTGGCATTTAGTGGGAAGAAGATGGATAGATGATAGTAATCAGGCCATCTAGTCCCAACGGCTTCTTCACTTGGCATTTAGTACCCTTTTTCTTTTGTATTTATATTTGGTGTTTGATGCTTCTTTAACTTAATAAAATGTCTTTCATACTCTTCCACTGTTTTATTTCCCTTAGAGCCATTCATAAATTCTGCTTGTTTTGTGTCCCTTATGGCTTCGTTCATTAAAAGCATCATAAAAAAAATTTGGCCAGCCACTATGATCCTTTTCTTTAATTTTTTTCTTCAATGCGCTTCTTGATGCAATTTGTAGGCAAAATCAATGTTGACTCTATCCCTTTTGTACACATATTTAAACGAAAATTTATGGTTCAACATAATAGCTAAGTGCTTGAGCCGTTAAATTGTGGGTAACAAAACTTGGATTGAATCCCTCATTGATAATTACTAACTAGCCAAGTCTTCAGACTTGTGAAGGACATGACTTTGAGCGACTCTCATGATTGACAATAAGTGCTTAATTCTTTTAAAATGTGTGTGATATAATTTATCAATTCTATCGATCAAACAATAGCTAAGCACTCAAGTCATTAGACTTATAGGTGTCACAACTTAGAATGACTCTCCAATTTAGCAATAGCTAAGTGCTCAAGTATTTGGATTTGTGGGTGATAAACCTTATAATATCTCTCCTAAACAATAGCTAAACATTTGAGTCTTTTGACTTGTGAGTGATAACATTTAGAGGTATTCACCCGATCCAAAATAGCTAAGCGCTTAAGGCTTTAGATTTATAGGTGACATGATTTAGATTGACTCACTCAATCGATAATTGATAAGAATCTTTGGACTTTTGCATGAGACTTAGATTGGCTCTTTCGATCAACAATAGCTAAGTATTTTAAATTTTAAATGTATAGATGACATAAATTATATTGACTATCTTGATTGATACAATCTAAATGCCCAAGTTTTGAAACCAGTGAATATATATATTTTTTTACCAATAATGTAAATCTAAAGGTTTTTCTCTAATCCAATGGGAGAAGATTACCCTTCCAAAGGAATAATCTTGAGATTATTTGTAACGTTACGAAATTTTAATAAGTAAAATACTGGATGGGACAGGACACAGCTGTCCCGTCCCATCCCACTCCTCTTGCTCCCTCTTCTCCCATCTTTTTCCCCTATTCCTCCCGTGATCACCGACCCCGCCTCCCTTCTTCTCCCTATTTCTCCCCTTCTTCCCCGCTGCCTCACGCACCCAACTCTAAGCCTCTCTATTCCTCCTTCAAGCTTCTTCTTTCTTCTTCAAATCCGACGCCCAGCTGCAGCTCTGGCGACCTAGATCCGGCAAACTCCTCACCTTCCTCTCCCACGCGAACGAACAGCGACGGGAAGTGATCGCCAGCCCTAGATCCGCCTCGCCTCTCATCTCCGGCGGGTTCTCACGGCATCGGCGGACGTTTCCTCTCTCTTTCCGCCCGCTTTCTGGCGTCGTCTTCCCCAGCTCCAGCGACATCCGTGAACGACGCCGCCAGCGGTTTTCTCTCGATCTCCAGCAATCCAGAACTCCTTTCACGAAACCGATTGTACGAACGTGGTCCTCTCGGTGCCGGCGACATTTTCCACATCGGGAAGCTCTATCCGACCACCGGAGTTACTATTCCAGCGATCACCGCCGGCGAGCTTTTCCGGCGAACTCCGACAACCGCGACTGCCACTTCAGGCTGTGCGCGCGGGGTTATTCTGGACGTATATAACTGGTTGGATCTTGCTCAGACCTACAGGAACCAGGTAGGGTTCTTACCTCACTATCCTTGTTCGGTGCCAAACTGCATGCGTAGATAGCGGCACCACCTTCTTGCTGACTGAATCTGATTATTACCTTCGTATGTCCATTGAAATCTGTATCTTGCTATTGAGTCACATGGATGCTTGCATGTTATCTGATTTTTATATCTCGGTGCATGATATTGTTGATGGTTGATTTATATGCAGTACATATATATTTTGGCTGTCTCTACAGCCAGCTTGTGTTGATATTTGGGATAGACGGATAGGTCTGACTGGGATAGTCCACCTTTCGAGATCCTTGTGATTTTGGCCATTGGTAGTAGTCATGGATGCAGTCTGTGTGAGCCCATGGACTACAGGCCTCCGGATGGGTCACAGTCGGATGTCGTGGGACTCGGCATTCCGGGGTGATCTAGGTGTAGGACGCTACATCGGCGAACTGTCGACGGACAGCCGTTTCTACCGTTAGCTGGCAGTAGGAACCACTCTTTGAGTGCTCATCGTACGAGACATTTGGCACAGCTGGATTTCCACTTGCATGCTGTACTTTCTGTACTTACTTAGTCAGGTTATATTTACTTTACACTTCTGTTTATTAATTATTATTGGATTCTCCTTACTCTTATATGCACCATTTACTTATTAAACCCTACTTAGCCTCCCGGCTAACCCCCCCCCCGCCTTGCCTCTAGGTTCAGGCTCGGCTCCCTCTGGTGCGCAGTAGATAGATAGGTAGATGATCTTCCCTATCATGTGTTGTATTTTCTTATGTGTCGCACGTGTTATTTGTTATTGTCGTATTTCGAGGATTATATCTAATGAGATTGTATTTACCTGGTCATGGACTAGTGTGGATTTGTGGGCCAGGACTGTTCGGCCCTGCGTGTATTGTTGACTTTGACCGGTGCGTCGGTCTGATGTGTATTTTATCTATGTGGATTTCGTCGTTTATGTTATTTGTCGTATTGTGTGGTATGCTGGATCTGTATGGCCTTGCAGGTCCATTGTTTGCCGCGTCCTGAGGCTGGGAGAGTCTTGGGGCGTGACAAATTTTGGTATCAGAGCTTCTAGGTTATGAACCTAGGGCGAAGTCTTAAGGATTTAGGATAATCTTAGGATTTGGGACACGCGATAAAGTATAATTGCGGTGTTTAAGTGTAACTAATGAAATCTGTACTTGTGGGTTAACTGTACTTGTGATTGCAGGATGCCTCCAAGGGCTCGCGGTGGTCAACCCAGGGGAATTGCGGATGTTGCGCGGGATGCGATGAACATCCCTATGAATTGGCTTGGCCGACGGCGAAGACAAAGGGAAGCGCCTGTTGAAGTACCTCCAGTGGTGGAGTAACAACCCACTGCATATCATGACACACCACCAGCTTCGTACAAAGTGCCAATAGCTGTAGAGCCCGACCGAGAAGCCACTCCGCCCCCGACCCGAGGCGACTGGCTATCTCGCTTCACTGAGTTAGCACGAGGTCGTCTGGACGTGTTCGAGGGGAACGGCAACCCATGGAAAGCCCAGGAGTGGCTAGCCAGCGTGACATATACTCTGGACGCAATAGAATGTCCAGAGAGGAAACGGGTGAAGTTGGCAGTTTTCTATCTTGGTGGCTAGGCACGAAAGTGGTGGTAGTCTACTGTAGCCATTTTGGGACCGGCAAGCACGTCTTGGGATGTTT
The DNA here is from genome assembly GCA_027563935.2 of Costus lasius. Classification (NCBI taxonomy): domain Eukaryota; kingdom Viridiplantae; phylum Streptophyta; class Magnoliopsida; order Zingiberales; family Costaceae; genus Costus; species Costus lasius. The sequence goes on along the minus strand of CM050447.1, from coordinate 42,285,874 downwards.
TTCAGAGCGTATTCACGTAGCAGTATTTCCCACAGGCACAAAGGTCCGTGGCGAGACGAGATTTTATTCACATAAGCAAAATGGACGTCCAATTGAGGTGTATATCGCCGAATTCCAGAAGCTGTCTGAGATGTTTTCCGGACTGGTGGCCACAGAGAGAGAGCGTTCGGAGCATTTTATAGAGGGACTTGATGCACAGCTCAGCATTCTGGTGAGCATTGTCCCACCTGATAACTTTGCTGAGGTGGTAGATACTGCTCGGCGGATGAGTCTACGTGGGCAGGATGTCATTCGTGAGGCATAGGAGCGTTATGCCCAGAGACGGGGGAAAGCTCCAGCGCAGACGGACTTTTGGGGGTCTTTCGCTCTAGGAAGTCCACCAGCTTCAGCTTTTGGATCTAGACGCCAAGACATTCAACCGGGGCGTAAATCTTGGGCTCCGGGTAGCAGGTATCGGGGTCCAGCACCGACATCATCCCCTGGTTTTGGCTCGCCCCCAGCTACTCCTTATAGAGCCTGTTTTCAGTGTGGAGAATCAGGTCACATAGCAAGGTCGTGCCTGCTCAATTCCGTCCGATGTTATCACTGTAATGAAATGGGACATTATGCAAACAACTGCCCCCAGAAGGGTAAACAAGCCCAGAGCTCACAGGGATCAGCACCAGCGCCGCGGTAGAATCCCGAACGACCTTATCGACGGCAGAATCCCCCACGTGGTGGGCGTGGGCAAACCCAGGCATCTGGACGCGCATATACTATATCTGAGGAGGACGCTCAGCGTGCATCAGACTCCGTGATGCGAGGTATTATCTCTATTTACGGCGTTCCTGCTTGCCTACTTATTGATACGGGTAGTTCCTATTCATTTGTTTCTTACGAGTTCGTTAAGAAAATTGATCATAAACTTGTATTGGCACGGTATGATATGACCGTGCACGTACCTGGCGATGGTGTGCTGCGATCACACCTGGAGTTAAATCGGTGCCCACTGGATTTTGGGGACATCGTTGTTCACACTGATCTCATGTTGTTGGACTTATCTGATTTCGACGTCATCCTCGGCTGGAACTGGCTTAAAGCTAATCGAGCTATTGTAGACTGTTATGAAAGCAAGGTGACCTTCCGTATGTCAGAGTCTACTATCTATACCTTCACAGGGGTTTATGGACAAGTTGCTCCTGTGAAGGTATAGGTAGTAGACTCTGACATACGGAAGGTCACCTTGCTTTCATAACAGTCTACAATAGCTCGATTAGCTTTGAGCCAGTTCCAGCCGAGGATGACGTCGAAATCAGATAAGTCCAACAACATGAGATCAGTGTGAACAACGATGTCCCCAAAATCCAGTGGGCACCGTTTTAACTCCAGGTGTGATCGCAGCACACCACTGCCAGGTACGTGCACGGTCATATCATACCGTGCCAATACAGGTTTATGATCAATTTTCTTAACGAACTCGTAAGAAACAAATGAATAGGAACTACCCGTATCAATAAGTAGGCAAGCAGGAACGCCATAAATAGAGATAATACCTCGCATCACGGAGTCTGATGCACGCTGAGCGTCCTCCTCAGATATAGTATATGCGCGTCCAGATGCCTGGGTTTGCCCACGCCGCACGTGGGGGATTCTGCCGTCGATAAGGTCGTCCGGGATTCTGCCGCGGCGTTGGTGCTGATCCCTGTGAGCTCTGGGCTTGTTTACCCTTCTGGGGGCAGTTGTTTGCATAATGTCCCATTTTTATTACAGTGATAACATCGGACGGAATTGAGCAGGCACGACCTTGCTATGTGACCTGATTCTCTACATTTAAAACAGGCTCTAGAAGGAGTAGCTGGGGGCGAGCCAAAACCAGGGGATGATGTCGGTGCTGGACCCCGATACCTGCTACCCGGAGCCCAAGATTTACGCTCTGGTTGGATGTCTTGGCGTCTAGATCCAGAAGCTGAAGCTAGTGGACTTCCTAGAGCGAAAGACTCCCAAAAGTCCGTCTGCGCTGGAGCTTTCCCCCGTCTCTAGGCATAACGCTCCTATGCCTCACGAATGACATCCTGCCCACGTAGACTCATCCGCCGAGCAGTATCTACCACCTCAGCAAAGTTATCAAGTGGGACAATGCTCACCAGAATGCTGAGCTGTGCATCAAGGCCCTCTATAAAATGCTCCGAACGCTCTCTCTCTCTGGCCACCAGTCCGGAAAACATCTCAGACAGCTTCTGGAATTCGGCGATATACTCCTCAATTGGACGTCCATTTTGCTTGATGTGAATAAAATCTCGTCTCGCCACGGACCTTTGTGCCTGTGGGAAATACTGCTACGTGAATACGCTCTGAAAAACATCCCAAGACGTGCTTGCCGGTCCCAAAATGGCTACAGTAGACTGCCACCACTTTCGTGCCTAGCCACCAAGATAGAAAACTGCCAACTTCACCCGTTTCCTCTCTGGACATTCCATTGCGTCCAGAGTATATGTCACGCTGGCTAGCCACTCCTGGGCTTTCCATGGGTCGCCGTTCCCCTCGAACACGTCCAGACGACCTCGTGCTAACTCAGTGAAGCGGGATAGCCAGTCGCCTCGGGTCGGGGGCGGAGTGGCTTCCTAGTCGGGCTCTACAGCTACTGGCACTGTGTACGAAGCTGGTGGTGTGTCATGATATGCAGTGGGTTGTTACTCCACCACTGGAGGTACTTCAACAGGCGCTTCCCTTTGTCTTCGCCGTCGGCCAAGCCAATTCATAGGGATATTCATCGCATCCCGCGCAACATCCGCAATTCCCCTGGGTTGACCACCGCGAGCCCTTGGAGGCATCCTGCAATCACAAGTACAGTTAACCTACAAGTACAGATTTCATTAGTTACACTTAAACACCGCAATTATACTTTATCGCGTGTCCCAAATCCTAAAATTATCCTAAATCCTTAAGACTTCGCCCTAGGTTCATAACCTAGAAGCTCTGATACCAAAATTTGTCACGCCCCAAGACTCTCCCAGCCTCAGGACGCGGCAAACAATGGACCTGCAAGGCCATACAGATCCAGCATACCACACAATACGACAAATAACATAAACGACGAAATCCACATAGATAAAATACACATCAGACCGACGCAGCGGTCAAAGTCAACAATATACGCAGGGCCGAACAGTCCTGGCCCACAAATCCACACTAGTCCATGACCAGGTAAATACAATCTCATTAGATATAATCCTCGAAATACGACAATAACAAATAACACGTGCGACACATAAGAAAATACAACACATGATAGGGAAGATCATCTACCTATCTATCTACTGCGCACCAGAGGGAGCCGAGCCTGAACCTGGAGGCAAGGCGGGGGGGTTAGCCGGGAGGCTAAGTAGGGTTTAATAAGTAAATGGTGCATATAAGAGTAAGGAGAATCCAACAATAATTAATAAACAGAAGTGTAAAGTAAATATAACCCGACTAAGTAAGTACAGAAAATACAGCATGCAAGTGGAAATCCAGCTGTGCCAAATGTCTCGTACGACGCGCACTCAAAGAGTGGTTCCTACCGCCAGCTAACGGTAGAAACGGCTGTCCGTCGACAGTCCGCCGATGTAGCGTCCTACACCTAGATCACCCCGAAATGCAGAGTCCCACGACATCCGACTGTGACCCATCCGGAGGCCTGTAGTCCATGGGCTCACACAGACTGCATCCATGACTACTACCAATGGCCAAAATCACAAGGATCTCGAAAGGTGGACTATCCCAGTCAGACCTATCCGTCTATCCCAAATATCAACACAAGCTGGCTGTAGAGACAGCCAAAATATATATGTACTGCATATAAATCTATCATCAACAATATCATGCACCGAAATATAAAAATCAGATAACATGCAAGCATCCATGTGACTCAATGGCAAGATACAGATTTCAATGGACATACGAAGGTAATAATCAGATTCAGTTAGCAAGAAGGTGGTGCCGCTATCTACGCATGCAGTTTGGCACCGAACAAGGATAGTGAGGTAAGAACCCTACCTGGTTCCTGTAGGTCTGAGCAAGATCCAACCAGTTATATACGTCCAGAATAACCCTGCGCGCGCAGCCTGAAGTGGCAGTCACGGTCGTCGGAGTTCGCCGAAAAAGCTCGTCGGCGGAGATCGCCGGAACAGTAACTCCGGTGGTCGGATAGAGCTTCCCGGTGTGGAAAATGTCGCCGGCACCGAGAGGACCACGTTCGTACAATCGGTTTCGTGAAAGGAGTTCTGGATCGCCGAAGATCGAGAGAAACCCGCCGGCGGCGTCGTTCACGGATGTCGCTGGAACTGGGGAAGACGATGCCGGAAAGCGGGCGGAAAGAGAGAGGAAACGTCCGCCGATGCCGTGAGAACCCGCCGGAGTCGCCGGAGATGAGAGGCGAGGCGGATCTAGGGCTGGCGATCACTTCCCGTCGCTGTTCGTTTGCGTGGGAGAGGAAGGTGAGGAGTCCGCCGGATCTAGGTCGCCGGAGCTGCAGCTGGGCGCCGGATTCGAAGAAGAAAGAAGAAGCTTGAAGGAGGAATAGAGAGGCCTGGAGTTGGGTGCGTGAGGCAGCGGGGAAGAAGGGGAGAAATAGGGAGAAGGGAGGCGGGGTCGGTGATCACGGGAGGAATAGGGGAAAAAGAGGGGAGAAGAGGGAGCAAGAGGAGTGGGATGGGACGGGACCCATCCAGTATTTTACTTATTAAAATTTCGTAACGTTACATTATTAAGAATGCCTTCACTATCAAGTTGTCTACTTAGGTATTAAGATAACTCATGGTGTTAAAGTAGTCACAACCATGAATAGAATGCAAAAAATTTTAGATTATTGTTAAGACGTATAATCATAGTTGGTCTTGGTGAAAATTTATATATGATAGGAGCTTGATGAGGGTTGGCTTATGAATTTATTAGATATGTTACATTCTTCTATACTCATGATGTTGTGCCAAACTATCACTCATAAGCCAAAGTTTTATGATACTATTGTGGTTGTTGCTCATATGATGTAGGATGGTAGATAGGATGCAATTAAAGTATGCAAAAATTTAGGATATCCTTGGCCATCATGAATCCTTCATTCAAGTCAATAAGGTTAATTTGATCAGAATCCCTAATTGTAAATGTAATAACTAGCAATAAAAATACAAATTATTCATTTCTTAACTGTAATATCAATCTTGGTGGAACATATGGAGTCTAGAAAATGCATTGTGTTACCTTTGCTATTCAATATGTTTCCATGTCCCTTTGCTATTCAACTTCGGAAAATTATTAATGATAAAAAGTATTACTTTCCATCGATTTTAGAACTATGAGAAGTGAATTTTAGGGGTAAGAATCAATTACAACCCATAAGTAACTAGGGCTTATTATTTCTTTTGTGGCTCTAGAAAACTTTAAAAAAATGAATTCTTTTGTAGAGTAACCAGAATCATACAATTTGTATTTGGATTTTAGCCGTGCTCCTTAGGAGGGATGGCAAGAAAACGCATCCCCACCCCAACCTGACCCGACCCGCAGTCAACAGAGAAAACCCGAGTTGACTGGGTCTCGGATCGAGTTTGGGGAAAACCCGACGGGATAAAGTCGGGTATAGGAATTCAGGTACCCGCCCTGATCATTAAAATAACAAATTTACCCCTTCTAAGTTATAATTTAGGTCCTAAATTTATAGTAGTTTGATATAAAAATGATTGTATAGTTTATGTAAAATATTTTTTATTTATATATTATGAATATGAAATAAAAAATAATTTTAAAATATTATTTATAATATATACTTATTTTTAGGCCGGTCGGGGTCGGATTTCCCCGCGAGATCGGGTTTCCCGTGGGGTTGGGTTTTCTAAACCCATCAGGTTCGGGATCGAGGTCGGGGAAGGCAAAACCCGACCCCGACCCGCCCCGTTGCCATCTCTACTCCTTAGTTGAGAATAACATCCATAATAATGTGTATCCTAAGGAAAAAGAAAAGAGAAATGAAAGGAAAAAAAAAAAGAAAATTGCTTATATGATTGTCATCCAATTTGTATGGAACTCACATTAATCAAGATTGCAATTTTGAGCTTTTAGTTGGTCCTTTAGTCAACAATTTGAGCTCTAATCTTGAGACACATGAGAAAGATTAGAAAAAAAAAACTTTTTGTCAATTGTTAATTACATCCAATCCAAAATGGTACACATGAGAAAGATTAGAAAAACGTTTCAAGAGTTATTATTCAAGAAACTGAATATATATTTACGAAATCGAGTACTTGAAGTTGCCCAAAAGTTCCAAGTCAAATTCTATACTGCAACTCTAGACAGCATCCTGCCTAAGTAGTATTCCTTCATAACTACCGAACACAAGAAATTCTAGTGTGGCCTAAGAGGGAGAAGTTGTTTACCTTCTCAAAAGTTCACTATAAACTTGTCCAAGTGAAACAGGTGTTTTCGGACATGATAGATGTGGACTGTATATAGTACAGCAGCTGATGATACTAAGAAGAATGAGAGGAGCACTAACTGGCCAAAATCCTGTTTAAAGCAGAGTAAAATTAGAAAAAAAGAAAAAAGAAAAAGAGAGGTTATGTTCTTGTGAAAGAAAGATCAATCTAGTAGCACATATTTATGATGCATTTGTACCTTTGGATCTGAAATGACTATGCCCATCACATATGTAAGCAAGTCTAGCACTGACTGCAGCGAATTCTGGACGCCTCCCACGATGCATCGATCGGATTCAGGAACATGATCCTGTTTTTTATTCAACAGAAGAAGGATTATTAGTCTGACGAAATCATCAGTGAGCATGAAAGGGAAAATCTGAATATGAGAATTCCAAAAGCAACATCACTAAATGAAGCTTCCATGAGTTCTTAGGAAACTTTATGATTCAATAATAGCTTCTCCGAATATTAGATATCTCTGGGATGAACTCTTACCTGCATTTGTTGAATGACAGCTAGATCAAACATCCACAGTCCAAGACGGGATGCTGCAACCCCTCCCATTAGCATCCATGCCGATATTGTGCTGTTACTAATCCAAACAGACGCAACACAGACCAGCAAAAAGCACCACTGCAACAGACGATAAAAGCCATGGCTCCTAGTCAGTGACTTTTCAATCTTAGTACAAGCATACAAAGTATACCAACCAAAGTTTAAAATCTTAATCTGGACCAGTGAACTAGTGCACTAATCCCAGACGTGCTGACACTAAACACTAAACGGTATGATACTAGTACCGAACATAGGACACTACATGTACCGGTGCTATTTTGGACCTTACCACTCGCATTTAAAACTATGATACCAACACATAAATCACATAAATCTATTGGTATCGGGTGGTAGGGAACGGTATTTAAAACTATGAATTACCAACATAGTGACACATAGATTAACCATTATGATCATATCTCTGACTGGTTAGTAGGTGGTTCAGACCAATACTTGAACTATGATCCTATGTGCATAATTCAGTATCTTAATAGACTATGAATGGAGTTAGGTATCAACGCAACAAAATGCCATTTGCACCAATTATTTGGATCAACTTTATGGATCTTTTGCTGCCATTGAGTTTTGTGTAAGGACTAAAGAGTATAAATCTTTTAGTATTGTTATTATTTCAAGCTCTTTCTTTGTGCTCCCTCTATTCCTCCTTGCATCATCTATCTTACTTGATTCAATTTGTTTAAATATAGCATCTACTTCTTTGAAAATAACCTATTTTCACTCGTTGTGTCTTCTATTGAAGCTACAACTCATCGTTCATAAATCTTAACATTCTCAATTTTATATTTCCTAGTATCATACAAATTTATCAAAACGTTCTCCCATCATTGCAGCACTAACTTTTTGTGCATATTCTTTATTAAAAGTGAACATATAAATGGAGAGAACAATCTAATTCGAGAATTCAGGGACTTATAGAGTAATGAGAAAACACACCTGGGTCCAAATGGACCACAGGCCAGTTCGTAGTGTTGAAATATGTGAGTGTACAATTGGATATACCACTGTTGCTGCTATTCCTATAATAGCACTTACACCACGCGCTATACCAATCACATATGCAGGTATGCCTTTCCACTTCAAGGTGGCTGTCATCAATGTTCCAAAGCTGAGAAATAGAAGCAATGCCAAGGGTTAGAAAAACTATTCTAATTTAGCAAACCAATTATACATTAATAATCAGTACACGAAAATAATTAAATAATATTAAATTTTGGTGAGAAAAGGACTGCTTTGACTGTTTTCTTTCAGTATTGTATTTGTTTAATCAGCCGCAAAGTTTGCCTTCAAAATTTCATCCCTATAGGAAGATAATTATCACATCTTCAGAATGATGCGAATCTAGCACCTAAGTAGAAGTGCAAGTGAAAATGAGCGTTGATTTGCAAAGATGAGACACTGGTTAATTTGAAATGAAGAGTTCAATTTCAAGACAAAAAAAAAAAATCAAATTTACAAACCAACTGAAATTTAGTAACAAAAGTACCACTATAAAACTCATCGTTAGCAATTTACTAAGGATGATAGCAGACTTCAGTATAACCAGCAAATTTCAAGTTCACAGACAAAAAAGAAAAGATTTCTTATTCTTGGAATAATCATGTTAATCTTTTGCTCGGATATCTTGCAAATTATTTCAGGAACATTCAAGCTCATTAGTCCCTCCTAGATCTCCCATCCAGATGCCTTAAAAGTTGATCATCACTTTACAACAAAGCAAGAGCAGAGTTAACAAAGTCCAAAGAAATCATATGAATGTGTATCTTAGTTTGATTGGGAAAGAATTTGCATTCAACGAAGAGGTAAAATATTGCAAGAATGTAGTCAATCACCTTAGCACAGTAAAATATAACAAAGCCAAAGCAACTCCTGGGAGAACTACTTCCTGCCTGGAATATGTAACCCAGGCATCAAAGCAAGGAATTACTGGGAGCTTGTTAAGTAATGACCTCTGTTCATCCTCCTCAACTGAGGAGCTAGTTACACTTATCTTTGTGCTTCTCCTTTGACTGCTTTCACTAAGAGCAGGAATACCATTGTACACAGATGTTAGAAGCCAATACTGGAGTGCAACTGAGATAACATTCCACAGAGCCAAAACTATTGCTGAGGCTTTGAGTGATACGAAGCTAATGATAAAGCCACTGAAAACAGGGGCAAGTAGTTTACAACTTAGATCAATTCTTCGAATGACTGAGTTCATTTTTGTCAGTGCCTCCGTATCTTCTCCTGAGGAAATCACGACAATCCTGGATTCAGAAAGAAAATCAAAATAGTTATACATCGCATGGATCTATAATCATGGTGACAAATTCTATCAGTTCCTAGAGCCTTTATGTCTTTTACCAATAAGCTTGACAAGTAAACAACGAAAGAGAATACAAGTTAGAATAGATAACCTATAAGTCATCTTTAGTTTAAAGAGATTTTGTATCATGGAATGTGAAGTAATATGACAAAGTCTCAAGTACCTCATTTTCATGACCCATATGCCTCCTTAAAGGCTTTAGGCTTTTCAAAGACCTCCCTGGGTTGTCATGTTGGGTATGAATATACCCTGATAATTATATTTAATATTTTCACTCATCAAACCATTCAGGCATGCGATCCTATTAGATAAAACAGGCAATTTGATTCACAAATTTGAGTACATCTTTATATACTTAAAGATGTGTTTTGTTTATCATATGTTTATAAAGTCAGAAAATGATATAAGATGATACACGGAATAATAAAAAATTGCTGCATAAGGAGTAAAAAATCCCTTCTTTGTCAGTTGTATGCAAGGTTGTCAGGATAAGTTTCATACATAAGAATGGTAGAGGTCCCATAGGCTTGGAACATAGGATTAGAAGATCCTACAACTATAATAAATAATAATATATTTTATACATCATGTGCATATATTATTCACTTCAATACTATGTGCCCAACCAATATCCCATCAATTTCCTGTAGTATTTTTTCTTTTTAGCATAGATATTTTCTATAATAAAAATAATATAAGTTAAAATTTAATTTTCAAAATATAAGAAAATAAAATAAAATTAATATACAATGTTATTTTGTACAATATTGTATAGTGTACACTGTATAGTGGGGCCACTAGGCAAGGCAACACAACAGCATCATGTTTCAATTGCCAATGGGTCTTTTGGTTGCCCTAACCATTTGACAATTTAGAAACCCTTAGTTAAACATACTCAAAACTCAAAAGCTCATGCAAGCCCTCTTCAAATTTCTAAGGCACTAAATGCACAACAGAGTTTTTTTCTGATTCCAGCTTGAAGCTTTAATTTAAGAATTTCTAGCCTAAAAGTTATCGAGAACCATATATCTTTTTAGAAGTCATTTTTAGAAGAAAAGTTTAAAATTAGTAGAACGAATCATAAGTCTTAGCTTCATATAATCATTTCTTCCCACTCTTAATACATGTTCATATTTTTTTTTCTTGATTTGTTATGTTTACTCATTATTTAATCACTGGGTACCCTTGGGAAGAGATATCGTAGATAGTTTTGTTTTACTCCTTACATTGCTGGACTGGAATAAGTTATATCATTGTGAGAAATGAAAGATCAGAAAATGAGACTATTAGTGTGTGATTGGAACCATAGTAACGTGCCTAAGCAGCAAATGGAGTATTTAGAACAAAATCTATTAAATTTGCATTGTCCTCATTTAATTGTTCATACTTCTCCTTGAAATCAATTTAGATTTAAATGTTACCAGCAACCCAGAATGATATAAATGTATATCAAAAGCATAATACATGGAAGTAAACCGTTACTTTGGACCAATACCATTCTCTTTCAATCAAAATGGTACCGGCAAGAGTTGACAGCGTTCCAACTGCTCCAGAAATGTTGATCACAGCTACTAATAGTGTGAACTTAACAAATGCGGTTGACATCAAGCCACTGTAGATCAGTAACACGGTCACTGAAAATCCAGCAACCATGAACGATAGGTTTTGAGTCAACAACCAAAGCCGCAAAACCTGTTAGTTGAGTATTTCTCACATATCTATAGCACAAAGGTATACAAAGTCACAATAGGATCCATTACCTGCAAGTAAGTCAACTTCTCTACCAATGCTCCGACAATGGAACCGAATAATGCTGAGGAGGCAGATTCAACTACACCATATAGAGCAGTGAAGAACAAAGAATCTGGCCAAATGCTTATCATGTAGAGACCTACAGAGAACTCCCACATTCTGCAACCAAGAATTATCAAAGGAACTAAGCCAAGTTGTCCATCAGAAGTAAGATTAAATAATTATGTCCACTAAAGTGAGTGAGAAATTATATCAAACAAGTTATGTGCACTAAAAGTAGTTACAAATTATATCTACCGACATGGTACACAGTGGCCAATCCTTCTGCCCTCAAAAGGTTATTCGAGAAATAATAAAAAAAAAAAACTGAAACGTAGATATTTGTGCATGAAAATGTGACATTTGATTACCTTGCGCCCCATCTGGCAAGAAAATGGCCAATATACATGCGTCTGATGAGCGGCGAAGAAGGATAGAGAGATCGATGCGAATTGTCCGGCAACAAAGCTTCCATCCGGTTGCTTTGCACGAAAGTCCACGTGCTATCCTCATCCATTGTTCAATCATGTTGCTTCGTTCTTGGAAACATAAGATGAATAGATGAGACCTTCATCAGTTTCACCTGCTGCTTGGCCATGGATGGTGACTCTAACGACGACGCCAAAAAGAAAATAGAATAAGAAGCTAAAAAAACCTTCGAATCTGCAGTAAACAAAAATTTGTCTCAGATTCATTGCAGAGATACATTATGATATCCGACAATTGTCAATTTTTTTTGCAGATGAGGACAAATTTATGACAGATGGAGTCTGAAGAAAGGCATGAATCGCCGTCTTTTGTTTGTCATTGTACTCTTAAGATAGAGATGACCTGCAAGCGTTGACTTGCGTTATCTAATCTACGTAGATCGGCAGTTTTTTTGGAGGATCCAAAACGGCTTGAACAAGTCAATGATAATTATCATTTGTTATATAATCTTGTGTAGTTACGAATCTTTAGATATGGATCCAAAAACGAATTGATAGGTTCGTGTTCCTTTTGTGCTATGTAAGATCCCAATTACGAGGATAGAGGAACAGCTAGGAAGTTTTTAGGCACGCTGTATGATAGAATGTAGAGCTATCAGATTCTACGGACTTTGAATTTATTCATATATATATGTTAGAGAATGTAACGCTAAAATAAACACAATTAAAAATAAAATTAACCGAAAACCTTTACGACCCAACAAACTGGAGAAGAAAAAATATTAATATTAATACAATTTAAAGAAATGATTTCTTTAGTTACATATAATAAATACACAAAGTTATAAACAAAAGTTTATCTAATATCCATTCATATTCATCATACTGCTTGAATAGAAAACAGTGGTCAAACCAATTCATTGATAGATATTTTCAGAACGTCAATTACATCTGTGGCACAAGAGGATCCAAATACTGTATGAGAGTCAATCCATTGATCAAGAAGACGCATTTGAGCACTTGAGAAAATTCAGCGAGAAGTGATCGCTCCGGCCAAAAGTTGTTCAAAAGCGTCCTTACATCCTGGCACAGCAAAGCTTGATGAACACTTCAACGCAAGGTTTACAATATCATTATAATCAAGAGGGAACTATGATAGAAAAGACAAGAAATTTAGCGTCATTGGCTGCTTATGGTATGCAGAGTTCCAGTAGCAAAAGAGGACATTGTTGTAGTCGTTAGATGGATTTCAAAACAAACTGGAATTTCCAAAATTTGTAGAGCAACCAGATTCTAAATAGCAACACAGAAAGCAAGCTCTGCAATAGCAATAATAAAATAGTTAGCCATTTTCAGGTTTATATTGAAACAAATGAAGTAGTCAGGACAAGAGAGCAGAACATTTGAAATTAAGAATGCATTTTAAGTTTTCACAAAGAAGATACATCTTACTGTTGCCAGTTGATGTCATGGTATGTTTGTGATTAATATCAGGATGTGAGTGGTAAAGTAAGCCAGTAGTTATTAAAGTTATGTGGTACTGCCAGTGATAGCTTGGAGGGTCTTAATTACAACAAATTAGTGTTTAGGCAATTTATATTTGCTGTAATTACTTCTGTACAAGCATTTTACAGCTTCCCAAACTAAACTCTGTTAATGATAGCGAAATTTTATAGTTTGCTACTTCGTATAAAAGATTTATCTAAGATTTCAGTACCAGCAAGGTGTCATACTGATTGTCCCAAGAAGTGTTTCATTGGACTAAATCATGATCCAGAGCTTTCAAAGGCACCTGTTCATAGGCACTTTGATCTTTCTAAGAATTTTTGAGATTTTATCTTATGCTTCAAAAGTAGAGGTAGGAGGCACTGTAGATCGTAGGAAAAAAATGAAAGAGGATAATTGATGTTACTCAAATGATGACTAAAAGTAATGTTTGGCATTTAAAATAAATATGTTGAAGCACTGATTATATTTCTTACTGCAACACATAATTCAACATTAAATCCCCAAGATTTGAGCCATTAAAGGATGAGAACATTATTTGTCCTCTATTTATGTTTACTTTTGCAGACATGCAAGTTGGAGATAAGAAGATTGAGTTGGTTTTGTAATCCATAATCGCTACCTACTTACATGTACACAGATCTACACTTCCAAAACTTCAGTTAGACTTCTTAATCTTGGAACTGCGCATTGAAATACTTGCTAGTTTTTTTGGTCAACATAAAACCATACCCCTAGTTGTGGTCTAATTTTTCTGACATATGGAGATTTGTTAAGTGCCACATTTGTCAAATAGACAAAGCTACAAAGAAAAAAAAACATAAACTCAAGTCACTAGCTGAGATTAGCCTCCTGAAAATTGAAGCGAGATTAATTAGCTGAGGTGAGCCTCCTGAAAGTTCAAGTCATACCTGTTCATGACCTCAAGCTATTCTTTTATTCATCGGAATCAGAGTCACTAGCATTGTAACCTAAAAAAGGATAACATATAATACCAAATGACCAAATAGAACCAGGCAGAAATATAGAATGCTGACATTGAAAACAAAGGAATCATTGTAAAAGGAGAAATACTAGAAAATATATTTTTAACTACTTGATATATGTGAACATTTGAAGGAAATACCTGGATGCATATTCCTAACCTTCTGTACTCCTGACCGAGACTCAGAAGCTTTTATAATCCATGCATTTGCCTGAGAAGAAGCACACATGCCAATGCTAAATTCGAGATTGGAAGACGCAAGAGATACAAGAAAAGGAAACAAAAGAACAAGGAAGAAATAAAAAGAATTAGAAGAAGAAAGAAAAGTAACATCCGCATACAAACTTGTATAACCAATTCCACAAGAAATATGCAAAACATTGTAGAAATCATAGTAAATATATCAATTTTCTCTTAGAAATAATCATCTGATAATGAGGATTTTGAGTTCCCTGGATAAACTCCCAACTTATGAAATTTCAATTAGGAAGACACATAAGAATTTAGTTGATCACGCTTTTTTTCTTCTCTTAATTGTGATCTGCATTTCTTCAAACAGTGCAGGAAAACTTAAGAGATAAGAGATACTTGGATGAACAGAGAAAACCAAGGATCAAGCATATATTATCCTGCATAATCTTGATGATAGTACCAAAACATAAAAACACATCCAACAGGAGTACCATAACTCAAATTGGAGTCCACCGTATAAATCAATGAACGGAAGAAAATAATAAAGTTTAATTTATATATGAGTGGAAACAATCTAAAAATGGAACTCTTCAGGAATCTAATGACAAACGAGTACTCTAAATTTTTTAACGTTGCACTTCTTCTCATAAAACACACACATAGGTAGATACAAAAAAACCACTGAGGAAGGTCATATGTGTACACACTTTGAACGAATTTATATTGACGCTCAAAATGTATAATTATGATACAGAATAGCTTGCCACGATAACTTTTTCAGGATAGAAATGGATAACATCAATAGATCTTATCTGGAAGCAGTCGAGTCAATAACTACAAATGCTATGGGGGGAGCTGATCATGCACCCAATCGATTGCTTTCAATAGATCTTGGACGTTGCAGTTATCATTGCTAAACAACAAATATAAATCGGGTCATTTCCTACCAGATTAAACTTATAGAATAAGTAATCGCTGAATTAATATAACATTAACAAACCAACTTCTTCTAGAGCCAAATATTTGTATTTGAAGAATTCAAGAGGATGGATTAACTTTCTCCTCCCATCAGCCACTATTTTTTCCTAGATACAAACAGCAAAAAATAAGTTCTGATAACCTATCACAAAACACCTGTAAAGTCAACATTACATGCAACATAAAACTTCAAAAAAAAAATTTAATATTCTTTTCTCTTTTGCATCTCTCTGAAATATAGTATAGAAAGATCAACCAATCAGTATTATCACACGCTGCTCTGCCAACTAAGCAGGTAAGAAATCAAGAGTAAACTTTTCTATCACGTAGCTACACACAATGTCTTACGCAAACTACAAAAAGTACAAAAAAACAGAAACTAACAACAGAAAACTGTCAAAACATCAACACGAAATCAATTATTTCATCTTCAATCTATGACTAACTACCGTAAATTATTGACAAGAAAAGAAAAGAATATCCAAAACCAATCAGCCGAATATACTCCTCCAAACCATGAAATGAAAAAAAAAAGCATATATAAGGTATGCTCTCAATCACAAAAGCATCAAGATCCAAATGCACCGCCTAAATAGAAAACGACATCCGTAGAAACCCTAGAATCACGACCAGAAAGCAATAATACACGGAAGAAGTTTCACCTTTTGCTCGTTCTTCGGCACGCCGTATCCGCTCTGGTACATCTGCGCCACAAGCACCTGCATCGCCGAGTCCCCGGCCTTCGCCTCCTTGAGCGCGTCCTGGAACCACCGTTGCGCACATTCCTCCACCATCTCCTTCAGGGGTACACGCCCCTCCCGGCGGGCCACTCCGTCCATATGGGAGCCCGCCGCTCCCATGTTCGACGCCAGGGGCCGAGGGGCGGGCTTCAACCTCCGTAGATTGAGGAACGAGGCGCGGGCAATGCGGGAGATGCGGTCGAAGCTCGTCGACCAGAGGGGCCGCTTGCCCGCAAAAGGGAGTGGCGACGGGGGGAGGGAGTTGGAAGTAATTTTGGTAAGAGAAAGGGACCAACGCGAAAAGTTCCTCCCTAACACCCAGAAAGACACGACGGTTTGCGAGGCGACGATAGAGCTTATATATGCGACCGCCGTTGTAGTGGATTGTAAGGCTATTAAAAAAAATTGAAAAATCGAATCGAATCGGAAAATTGATTGAACCGAACTGAACGAACAGTTAACCAACTGGATCGATTAGATTCACTGATCGATTTTTTTATTATAATGGTTCGGTTCAATTTGATTACGATTCGGAGAAAAAATTTTGACCGGTTAACCAAACCAACCGGCATATATATTTATATCTCAAAATTATATTTAGATTGTTTATCTAGTATAATGATGGAAGATTTTTTTGGGAGTTAGTAGGTTATGAGTTCAAAACTCATTTACTACAACTTAAAAATTAATTATTTTACATATATAACTACCATATAATAATATTTAATAATTAAAATTAATTTAAAAATTAATTTTTTAAAATATTTAATAGTCAAAGTTAATTTTTTAAAATAAATTTTAATAAATAAATTATAATCGGTTAACCGTGATTAACCGAACCGATTAACCGTTTGACTGGTTAACTGTTTGACCGGTTAACCGGTCGAACGGTTTGGGAACAGTTTATGGTTTTTCCCTTCCATTCGGTTCAGTTAACCAGTTGACCATGATCAACGGTTCGGTTAATCGACCATAAACAACCCTTGTGGATTACTATTGGCTGGAGTCGCTTGTTTCTGGTAGCCGTCTATTATAACGGTACGGTTTCGTTATAATGTAGGCTCGTTTCAGTAGGATCCGATACTGATCGCGATCCGCATATTTAACCCGTAATTGAACCCGATCCGAATATCAAAATAACTATAGGAGCAAAAGATGCTTTCTCATTCACTTAGGGTTGTTAATATACAGCATAACCAATTATTTTTCAAACTTCTATCGATTTGATCATTTGGGAGATTTTTTTTTTTTCACTTTTTCTATATAGCAAATTATGTAACAAAGCGAAGACCGAATAACTTGCATAATAATTAAGATCTTTATCAATTGAATTAACTTGACCCTTCTTGATTTGACCGGATTACTTGCATAATGTACGATGACCCACCACCTTCATGATTGGCCATCATTGGAATATAATGAATTCATGACCACCCTAACTACATAAATGATAAATCTCATGTTAATCTTGCAACCCACAACTAACTCGCAAATATTAAATTCATGTATCTCTTTCATTCTGCGTAGCCACTAAATTCATATTCATTTTGGCCTACCATTATTAGGCTTAGCCCTAGATCGCTTGGATTGCATGGACACTAAGGAAAGTAGATGGGTAGACATGGACATAAATCATAGGCAGGTCCCTTACAAACAAACTCACATTAAGAGCCAATTATCATCATTATTTGACGTGAGTATAACATAACATATAGGTCCTATGATATAGGCATAGTTGTATATAAGTTAAATACTTAATTATCATCATTACAAACAAACTCACATGAAGACTATGTGTTGTTGGAAAAAATCTATGGTGGAAAGGATAAAAAGTATAATAAATTTAAACGAAAAGTCGTTTAGATTTATTGTATTTTTCATCCTTTTTATCATAAGAGCCAATTATCATCATTATATTTTACTTGCGAACGAGTGTGATCAAATCAAATACTCAATTAACTTGGATTTAATTGTCATCCTTATCTAAGTTTTCTATCGGACTGATCCATGGTCATTCTCAATTACAAACTTATGACCATTCAAGCCAAAATGACTCCAAGCAAATCATCTAGGGCTTAATTCCACGACACTAGTACATGAGAATTTAATGAGATGTCAACGTTCAAATTAATCAATTAATTGTGTCGGCACGGACCACATTATGAGCTGGCCAAGAGCGAGCTCATCCGTGCGCCTAATCCAGTGGAATTGATTGATTAAAAGCTTGGGCCACGGTCTCGTTCACATCATGCATTTGAATACTACTTTTCATAAAAGAATTCATTTTAGCCACGAAAATCTAAAATATTTTTTCTTTCAATTTATGAATTAAAAATATAAACAATGTAAAAAAAAAATTAACCATCAATGCTGAATGTAATTTTAGAAATGTAAGGGGGTGTGATTGTAACTTTCTTTAATATTAGAGTCTAAATGATAAGGTTACATATATTTATTTTAAGTATTTACTCTAGTGACAACCGCGTAGGATAGCATTTGGCCTTTACAAGGTCACTATTGTCACTTCAGTTTCTCCGTTCCCAGATCGCACCTTTTTCATTAAGGTCCAAAAAGGGACATCAATGTCACATCGATCCTACCCGCACAAGGCACTACTTAACATTCGGCCGCATGCGACCCCCTCTATATATACCTCCCTCGGCCTCGCTCTCCTCCTCCTCCTCCTCCTTCACCATAGCTTGGCTTGAGCATTCATGGCGGCCAAGGCGCTGGTGGAGTCCCTGTACGCCGCCTTGTCTCGGGGCGACTTGGCGGCGGTGGCAGCAGTCATGGCCGAGGACGTGGACTGGTGGTTCCACGGGCCGCGGCGCTGCCAGTACATGCGCCGCCTGCTGACCGGCGAGGCCGGCCCCCGCGACTTCCGCTTCCGGCCGCGGACGGTCACGGAGATCGGCGAGTGGGTGGTGGCCGAGGGCTGGGAGGGCAAGCACGCCTACTGGGTCCACGCGTGGGCCGTCGGCGCCACCTCCGGCGGCGCCCGCGCCGGCCCCGTCATCACCCGCTTCAGGGAGTACTTCAACACCTCCCTCACGGTCCGCGAGTTCGGAGGCGACGCCGCCTGCACCTCCTCCGCTGCCGACGCCCGCGGCGCCGTGTGGCGAAGCAAGGCCCCGCGGGCATCCGCCGGCCGGTCGCTCCCCGAGCTCGTCCTGGCCATTTAGCGAGCGCCACGTGGACCGCATGCGCTAACTAGAATCTATGCGCCTGTTCTCTACGTACAACCACTAGCGATGTAATGCTGCTCTCTCGAATGCATGTAAAACATGTGTATATCATTATGCATAAATGAATATACCAACGTGTTATAATTAGTTTAATTGAGAAAAAAATCTTATAGCATAATTTTATTATTTTTGCTATATACGGGCAAATTTAAGATCTCAAATATTCATAGTAAAATTAAATCTATATATTTTTTTAATATCAATAAGATAATAATATATTTTTTAACAATTTTTTTAAAAAAATACATAAGTAAATAATAAGACGAGAATTGGGATATATTTTTTAAGTGGGACTACCTAAATATTTTTTACGAATCTTAAAGCAAAAAAAGCATCTTGATCCGGCAATAAAACGATAAGAATATGAAATATTTAAACTATTACACAGATCTTAAAGCATAATTAAATTAAACTAATTTAGTCATTGCTAAATTTTTTTAGGACTTATCCTAAAATTTTATTATTTAATTAAAATTTTATATTATATATACATATGATTTGATTAAGAAGTGTAAGTTCAGCTCCCATCAGCCAGCTAGTGCCAGGGGAGGCTCCTTAATTAGGTTCATTTCATTTGGGAGAGACATTTATGGGCATCAAGATGGACTTGTACCAAATTCTTCTTGGCAAGTCAAAGTCAAAATGAGTGGAAAAGGGACCCACATGTTTTTCCACTGTCCTACCCAAAGGCACCCTTTATGTATGACTTCTTACAAATTAAAGAACAGCAGCCACAAAATTACGTGGTGGCAAAAATATGTCCTTTTGATGTGTCACCATTTTAGTATAAGTTTGGATATAAATTTTTTGTTATGCTTAAGTTAATATAGAGTTTATTATAGGGCCTTTTAGCAATATAAATTGTATAAAAACTTGTAATTGGTAAATATATTGAATTTTGTTATATATAATATACCTTAAAAACTTGTTTTTTTTCTTTTGAATGAGAGAAAATGTATATTTATACCATAGGGTTTATATGTTTATGTCCACATGTGCACCTTTAAATTTAAATTAAAAATGTTTAATTTGATTATGCAAAAGTGTTCTATTTATGATTCGGACAAATTGTTGATTTGATAGCACTTAATATAATTGAGATTCTAATTTGATCTAACTATACGGTCTATATTATATGATATTAGCAAAGCTAATATAATTTCTGTCATTATAATATCATAAATAGTAAATAGCATTTCTACTATTTATGTGATATTCATGTTTTAATTATACTATTAAAATGATTATTTTTAGGGTGTGACAACTTATGTCATAAAAACATCTAAATTCTATATGATAGTCTTAGGGTAATTTTCTAGTATACTTTAATCCATATATTCTACGAGATTAAACACAAGTCATAAAACATGTCATTCATGTATAGTGATGTAGGGAGGATATCGCACCCCCCTACAACACTAAGGACCGGCGGAGCTCTACCGATCCCCTCGGATTAGACGGCCCAGACGCCTAACCGCAAGGACCAGGGTGTCGAATCCCGGCACAGCTATCCCCACGTCTGGGCTGTGCATATTTCGCCTGCAACAGGATTCGAACCCCAGACTTGGTCTTTTCAAGCCAAATTCCTCTGAAGGAACTTGGCTTGAAAAGACCAAGTCTGGGGTTCGAATCCTGTTGCAGGCGAAATATGCACAGCCCAGACGTGGGGATAGCTGTGCCGGGATTCGACACCCTGGTCCTTGCGGTTAGGCGTCTGGGCCGTCTAATCCGAGGGGATCGGTGGAGCTCCGCCGGTCCTTAGTGTTGTAGGGGGGTGCAATGTCCTTCCTACATCATATAGTTTATAATAAATATTTTTTTAAAAAAATGTTAATACAATTATTTATATAAAAAACAAATAAATATTAAAAATAACATTTTTATTAAAGTATAAATATAAATATGATAAATGTACTAAGATTAATTCCATTTTTAGATTTACAACTTAGGGCTATTTGACTTCACTTTTGTATAGTTTTTCAAGGCAGAAACGGTGAGAAGTCAGGATTTTCAGCTTCCAACAACTTATGTTTTTTTAGCTTACTGTTGCACCTTAAAAGCTATGCAGAATTAAAGCCAAACATGCCCTTAGTTTACTCCGTACTATAATAGAGTCTAAAAATATCTCAATAACACTACAATAAAAAAATAATAAAATAAAATTATTATAAAATAAAAAAAATAAAACTCTTATAATTATAATTATGTAGTTAATTTTTTTAATTAAGTAAATAATGAAGATGAAATTTAACTCCAAGATCTTCTTATTGGTAATAAAAATTTTTAACAGTTAGAACTAATTGGTTGCAATTTATAAAATAATTCTTGTTGTAAGTTGGTAGGATTCCCTTCCATAATTGTTGGACGTACATGCATCATGCATGGCATCTACTCACTGTGCGTCTAATAATTCAATCTGTCGGTGCTTTAAGATTGGTAATTGCACAGACAAGAGTACGTGTCATCGAAGACAGGAAACAGTAAAATTAATAAATTTATATTTTTTTTTTATATTTAATAATTTGGTGCAGCAGTGCAGAGCGGTGCAGGCGAGCCTGGGGGAGTGAAACAACCGACAATTACAGCTGGTGGGTGAACCTACCCGGGGATTATTAATGTGTGCGCGTGAGACGTAGGGCCCCACCGATGGTAGACTCTGGGTCAAACGTTGACAGTTGGAAAAAAGCACAGCTGTCAAACAGACATCTGGCAGGACACAGATGGAAGGAAGTGTTTTTCTGATGGAGACGACATCTGGCAGTACTTCAGGGAAGTGTTTTCTGATGGCGACCGTCTTCTAGATATTAATCAGGAGAGAGCTGTAGATCCTAGAATTAATGTTGACTGCACGGACGCGAAAGTGTATTGTCTCAGGGTGTCTAATCGGGTTAGGGCTAGAAAAATTATTCGTCGGAATTGGATATTCGACCCAACTTAACCTGATCCATTTACACCGGATTTAAATATCTATTTATCTAAACGAGATGGAGTCGAATTTTAATTAGATTCGGATTTAGTGATACGCGTACTTGACACTTGATACCTAATTTTCATAATAAATAAATAAATATAATTTTATTAAAATATAAATAATAATAAAATAATTATTATATAAATATTTATTATTAGTAAAAATATAAAAATAATAAAAAATTATTATTATATAAATATATTTATTATTATTTTAATTTTTTAATTATATTTTATAAAATATAAAATAATAAATAATTTTTATTTTATTTAATCGGGTACCCAATTAAATACCCGACCTAGATTCGGGTTACACAATAAGATATTCAACTCGGGTTCAGATCAGGTTCAGGTGTCCGATTTTGAATTCGAGTCGAATTTGAATTTTGGGTGGCAATGCGTGTATCCTACCCGTTGCCACCCCTAAATCGGGTTGATCAAAATCAAAACGATTTGGGTCTGAGTTAAACCAAATTAATTTTTTATATTATTGTACATTTTTATTATTTTTAAATATAATAAATATTATAATATAAATAATTATATAAAATCACTCGTTTGACTATTGTACGAATCTCAAAGCATAGTCGAACAAATCGATATAACGTTGCTTAAAAAATATTTAAGCTCCTCACGCATTTAAAAGCTTTTTTCGTGTGTTATCAGTCGGACACAGCACTCCCAAACACGGCCCTTTGAAAAAATGGGGCTACTATTTTTTCTATGTTTAAAAAGCAAAGACGGCACACCGCTCATCAAACTTACATTTTTTTTTCAATTAATCTAAAAGAAGAAAATCCATTGCGTCCAAACATGAACATCACTTCAAATAGAACAATGACACAATTTAAGGGTTGACTTGGTTATGACAAGAACACTTCAAACCTAAGACAACAACAACACAAGAATTATTCTCGTACATTCCTAATCAATCGAAGTACGCTATATGTGAATTCTCCTTATTTAGAACCCTTAAGTCCTTTTTTATGTCCTTTATTAGCCCTACCAAAAAAAAACCTAGTTTTAGCAAAAATAAGAGCATTGGTGGATTCATGAGTAGGCAAAATGTTTAAATAAGTGAGGTAAGTGAGTTTGACTTTTTATTCTTTAGATATTATATTTAGAAGCTCGGAATTGGGAAGGATGTATATGTCACATTTGTGCAATTAGGGTTAGGGCGTGCGCAAATTTATTCACATTTCTTTTTTCATGGTTAGTTTTTTCTTTGAGCTCTTTGGAAAAACTCAAATTTTCTCTACTAGGAAAGGTAAGAAAATGGAAATAGCTTTTTTGAGTGAACTTCGATTTTTTTTACCTCTTATGATCCTTATATATCATAGAAAAAAAAATTCTAGGGAGAACGATTAAAAAAAGAAAGAAAAAATCTAATTTATATATTTTGGTGCATCTTAGCAAGAATGGTAATGTACACAATGATACTTGTTTTAATCTAAAAGACACATGCTGTTGTGTAGTTAATCTAATGGTAGCATGCTAGGTTTTTTAAAATTTTTAGAGAGGGTAGTGGGTAGAGAGGAGGGTAGACTGTCCATCCTAAGGAAACTTTTTGGGTAATGGCCCTACCTAGGAATTTCTTTTTGTTTTTATAGTAAATATATATATATATATATATTAAAAAATTATATATTCTTAATCTACACACTCTAAGCTATCCAATGGTATAAATATTATAATGGAAACGATTACACACGATGAGAAATTATACAAAATATTATTATAAAAAATCACCTTAATTATGTATAATTTTTTCTATGATAATATTTTGCATAATTTCTCATCGTGTGTAATCTTTTCCACAATAATATTAGTATTATTGGATAGCTTAGAATGTGTAAATTAAGAATATATAATTTTTTTGTAAATAAATATGTTTACTATAAAAACAAAGCACTCTATATAAAAATTCCTGAGTAGTGCCCCTACCCAAAAAGTTTTTCCGTCCTCCCTTCTTTACATTCAAGGGAAAATCTATGTATCATCCTATGTGGGGGCAATTGTCCCGACTGAAATTTAGGATGTATTAGATGACTAGCTCATTCAAGATAGAGACATTGGTTCTATTTAATTTAAATCTAAACCGGTTGAGAGATTTATGATGAATTTCATTATGAATAACTTAGCTTAGAAATCTAGATGAAGGAGAGAGCAATTTCAAGCTCTAAGCTCTTGGGAGAGGATGCGATTGAACACAAACCCTACTCAAATCACCTTAAACAATTGGGGTTGAATCTATTTGGAAACCTAAGTTGACTCCAAGCTTCAAAGTATTCAAATAGGACCCAAGAAAAGCATAAAACTAATTGATGAGTGATCAAACAACAACATTATCCACTAGAACAATCGCATAATCATATGTATCTATACTGATATAACATAGCAATGTCGCTAGGTCTGTCGATCTCTGGATGATGACGATGATGACAAAGACTAAGATGGCCTACGACACCTCCTCCATGCAAGCTTGGGCAGCAGGGATTCGAAGAGGTCGGAGAACTTGGGCGAAGAGAACCTCCTGCCCTTGGAGCTGCATGTGTAATAGGAAGGCAGCGGGGTGAGGGGAGGGAAAGCGACTTTGCATGGACCGACTTGGGTGGCGGCGCCGTGCTTGGGAGTCCTTGGCTGGGACTCCCAGTTGAATGGCACCCCCACTACTGCATAGCAAACCCTAAAGGAAGAACCAGGTTCTACTGTCCTCTCCTCCCTCATCCTGTTCCTGGACGCCATCGATGAGCTAAAGAACTTGCAGTTCTCTTCATCATCCTGCAGCTTCTTCACTTCAATGGCATCCTTACTAGATACCATACCTTGATCAAGCTAATGTTGTGCTCTGAGTGCTAGATGTATAAATAATGAATGGTGGTTTAATTCTTTCAGTGACTAGATCTTGAGAGCGATTGTTCTTGAATATTGTTAAATAGTAATTTGTAATTTGTTTAAGTTGTTGACTGTTGACCATATATGAGTCACGTGACTTAGTGATAGCTAGGTAAACTTTTATGTGTGTTTTGTTTTCTTAATTGAGTAGGTTTTTGTAAAATATTGGAATAGTGAGCTGCAGCTTTATTCCATCTCCACTAAAATCCAAAAGAAACTCAGCTAAATTTTCTAGAAATTTATTCCTTCTTCGATTTTGTTCTCTCAATTCCAACAAATTTGGTATCAAAGGTTTGATTCTCCATTGAGCGAATAGAAAGGGGAAAATCAAAACCCTAGTCGTGAGAAGGCTCAAAAATCCCATCCGCCGCTGCACCGCTGTCGTTTGTAGCCTTCCGAAGCTTCCCGACCAGCGTACCCACCGTTGAAAGTTTATGCGAAGAAGAAGATTTCGATCTACTTGCTGCTTTGAAAAGAAATGGAAGAGGTGAGCGACATCTGTCAGTCCTCATCGGTCAAGAGTGCCCATCCTCGCTCCAATTTCGGCCGCTACTGTGATTCAGGTGCTCCAAAATCAAATTCCAGATTTTGATAAAATCTCTGAACACGAGAGATTGGAGCAGGCAACAATTTCAAAAAGAAAGAGGAGAAATCCCAATCGAGGAAAGGAAATCAAAAATTTCAATTGAAGAAAAAAACATCAAAGGCTGCCTTGGAACTCGAGATTGAAGCTATTTGGGTTTCCAATTTGATTTTAGATTTTGTGAGAGAAGATAAAGGGAATTTGAAAAAAAAGGGAGCAGAATACATTGCCGTGACTACAAAATTCTAAAATCAATTGGTAACTATGAATTCTGAAAAAATATATTTTTTTTTTGCATATTCTTCTAGTCAAGTTTAAATTTTTTATGGTGAACATTATGATATATGGAATGCCCAAATGAAAATAATTTTTATTTCTCAAGATTTGTAGGATATTATTGAGGATGATTATGAAGAACAACTTGAAGCCTCAAGTAGTTCTTCAAGGTTAGAAACAAATGAGGAAGAGTACAAAGAAAATGTAAAAAAGAATATTATGACATTGAGAATCATACAACAAGGTGTGAGCAAATCTATTTATTCTCACATTCTTGGTATGAAAAAAGCAAAAGATGCATGAGAAACATTAAAGAATGAGTTCCAAGGTTCTGAAAAAGTGATCTTCATCAAGTTGCAAAATTTATGAAGGAATTTTGACAACATAAGAATGAGAGATGATGAATGTGTCAAAGACTTCTTTTCAAAAGCTTCTGAAATTGTGAATCAAACTAGAAGTCTTGGTGAAGTAATTCCATGAAAGAAAGTTGTTGAGAAGATACTTAGAAGCTCGCCTCAGAAATTTGAGCATATCGTTGCGGTAATTGAAGAAACAAAAGAACTTTCAAAGCCTTCTATGTATGAGCTTGTTGGTTCACTTGAAGTTCACGAGCAAAGGTTGAACAAGTATTCTGATCAACCATTAGAGCAAGTTTTTCAAGCAAAGATGAGTTTTTCAAGAAAAAAATATGTAAAGAGGTGCTTTTACCCAAGCAAGAGGAATATATGCAAGAGGTCGTGCAAACCCAAATCAAGGCCGGGGTAGAGGTGAAGAAGGAAGAATTTTTCAGCATCATGAAGGAAGAAGGTAATTCCAACATAATGAAGGAAGAAAAGATTTTCAACACCCACAAAACCCTGGTAACTCTAACTTATATTGCATTATATGCAAAGACTCTTATCATTCATATCGTGTTTGTTGGTATAAAGAGAAAAAGGGGAGAAATGATGGAAAGCAAGTTGCACATTTCTCAAAAGAAGAAGAAGAAGACCAAGACCAAGACCAACTTTTCTTGTGTGTTGAACATGATTATACTCTTTATTTTGGAAAAGATCAACAAGAAAGTTCAAAAACTTGGTTATTAGATTCTAGATGTAGCAACCACATAACGGGCAACAAAGATGCTTTCTAACCACATAACGAGCAACAAAGATGCTTTCTCACAACTAGATGAAAGTTTTTCCTTCAAGGGTTGAAATTGGAGATAGCAAACACTTGGATATAAAAGGCAACTGTGTTATTTCAATCCACACTCAAAAAGGTAAAGAAAGGTGCATTCATAATGTTCATTATTCTCCTAACATCACTCAAAACCTTCTTAATGTTGGTCAAATGTTGCAAAGAGGTTATAGATTGGTCTTTGATGATAATCAATGTGAGATATTTGATAAGAAGACAACATACAGTTGCTACTGTGAAGATGAGCATGAACAACCTCTTTCCTATCAATCTAGAGACAATGCAAAGTTTTACTTTGAAAAGTAAAGTTGTTGATGATTCTCAACTTTGGCTAGGGGTGTCGGTTAATCGGTTTAACCCGATAAAACGAACCGAACCGATTATGTCGGTTCGGTTCGGTTTTCATCTAGTTTAAATCGGTTCGGGTCGTTGTGGGTGAGATCGGAGCCGAATCGTTCGGTTTCGACTTTTATTTTCAAAAAATCAAGTAAACCGAACTGAATCGATTAAGCTTTAATTAAGAAAAAAACATTGCTTCATCGGTTCGGCCGACAAATAAGGAGGCGTTGACCAATGAGTCAATGACCACTTTCGTTCTGATTGGCGAATGGCGATTTGGCAATTTGGTAAATGGCAATTGGCGACTTGGCATGGGCCGCGACCCGCGTGAGTGCCGACACTGCCGAGTGCGTGACGCGCGACTAGTTGCCTGGTCAGACTTACTCTAAAAAACCCTAACTCACAGTCATATTCAAGATTCAAGTACCAGAATCCCCAAATTTCCTTCATCGCCGTCGCCCGTCGGTTCGTCCTTCCTCCTTCCGCTCATCCGCAGTTCCCGTCTTCTGGAGTTCCGCCGCACTTGCACTTCCACTCCGGCTCCGCCATTCCCTCATTCCCTATTCGGCTCATCGGCTGTTCCCATTTGCTTGCTTTGCCCTAATCCTAATTCCTAAATCAGTAAATCCCTAACGATCCCGCGACCTCTTCTCGTCTTCAACGTCGAATCTCCTCTCCAGTCACCACTCACCAGCTCTCGGCTCTCCTCAATCGATCAAGTATCAATCGCCGTCGACCTCATCTCGCCGACGCCAAGTGATAACTTCCGATCACTGATGCAAGCTTGCAAGTTGCGACTGCGATGACTCTATGAGGCACGGAGGCAGTCAGGCAGAGGGCCAGAGTTTAGACTTCAGACTTCAAACAATCAAACTTCAAAGACTATTGAGTTACTTTGGTATAATTTTAATCAGACTACTTGCTTTGCTTTCTTAGTTCCTAAAAACCTATAGATTACAATTGCTACTTGGCTACTTGCCTACTTGATTCAGTTTCCAATTATCCATTATATGTCGTATGATCATGATTCAATATTCATGATATATTAGTTGCTAGTTTGTTACTTGCTTTGCTTTCCTAGTTCCTACAAACCTAAAAGCTAACCTAACTTGTTAATTTCTTATTTTTGATTTTTGAACCAAACAAGGATCCCGTAGCTGATCCTAACCAAACACAAACAGAAGTTACAGAACCTACAGGACCTACACAACCTTCTCAGTCTCAGAATCCAAAAAAAAAAAAAAAGAAATGTTAAACCACGAGCTGAAGTTTGGAATCATTATAAAAAAGTGGTGTACTAAAAGCAATGTGTGTTTATTGTGAAAACATGTACCTTTGTGATAGTAAATCATGTGGCACTAGCACATTAAAAGTACACTTGACTAGGTGTATAAAGTATCAAAATTTATATGGTCAAAGTAGTGTGAATGAGAATAAAACACAAACAGAAATTTCATTGAAACAAGGCAATGAGGATGGTGGTAGTGGTGTAATGACAACATGAAAGTTTGATCAAAACTTGATTAGGAAGGCACTTGCAAGAATGATAATTATAGATGAATTACCATTTAAGTTCATTGAAAGTAAAGGTTTTCATGAATTTTGTAGTGTTGTTATACCACGTTTTCACATTCCTTCACGTCAGACCATATCTAAAGATTGTTATGAGATTTTCTGTGAACAGAGATTAAAGAAAAAAAGATTTTTACAAGTTAACTGTCAACGTATTTGTCTCACTACGGATACTTGGACATCAATTCAAAGAATAAATTATATGTGCATCACTGGTCATTTCATAGATATTGATTGGAAATTGCATAGAATGGTTTTAAATTTTTTTCCAATTACTAGCCACAAAGGTGAATTAATTGGAAAAGCTATTGAGAAGAGCTTGAATGATTGGAGAATATCCAAAGTTATGACTATAACAGTAGACAATGCTAGTTGCAATGACACTGCAATTTCATTTCTTAAAAAAAGAATTAGCAATTGGACAGAAGGAAGCATACTTGGTGGAGATTTTTTGCATGTTAGATGTGTTGCACATATCATGAACTTAGTTGTGCAAGATGGTTTGAAAATTGCTCATTCTTCTGTTGTTAAAGTTCGTGAGTTTGTAAGATATGTGAGACAATCTCCAAAAAGGTTACAACTTTTCAATACATGTATTGAACAAGAAAACATTGATGGCAAATCTCACTTATCTCTTGATGTGTGCACAAGGTGGAATTCAACATACCTCATGTTAGATGTTGCACAAAGATATGAAAGAGTCTTTGAAAGATTTAATGAAGAAGATCCATATTTTCAGGTGGAACTCTTAGCCAGTGATGCAGCTGGGAGACCATTAGAAAGTGATTGGAAAGTTGTTCGTGACTTAGTTTCTATGTTATAGATTTTTTATCAATTCACTTTGAAAGTATCCATGAGTTTGAGTACTACTTGTAATTTGTATGTGAATGAAATTAGCCAAGTTGCATCTACTTTGAATGAATGGGTATATGATATGGATTTGGATCCAAAGTTTCATGAGATGACAGTAAAAATGAAACAAAAGTAGGATAAATATTGGGGATGTGTAAATAAGCTAAATATGATTTTGTTTATGGCTGTCATTTTCGATCCAAGATATAAAATGGAATATTTGAAATTTGCATTAGCTGAAATGTATGGTGAAGATAAAGTTTCACTTATCATAAGTAAGGTGGAAATGAATCTTCATCGAATATTCAACAAGTACAGAAGCAAGATTCAGATGCCATAGTTGAGTAGTGGACCTAGTAGTGATAGCTCTTCTACTGTTTCTAAAGCCTCAAATGCCTCAATTGAGCATAACCTTGCAAAAATTGAGTTGAAATTCAAGAAATTTAAGGCACATGGTGCTGGTGAAGAAAAGACAGAGCTAGATAGATATCTAGGTGAAGAATTGGAAAATGCAGATCAAGGTTTTAAAATTTTAACTTGGTGGAAGATGAATGCCATCAGGCTTCCTATTTTGGCTTCCATAATTCAAGATATTATATCAATTTCAATCTCAACTGTGGCTTCAGAATCTGTGTTCAGTACAAGTCGTCGAGTACTTGATCCTTTTAGGAGTTCGTTATCTCCTGCAATGCTTTAAGCTCTAATTTGTTTTCAAGATTGGATTCAATCAAACAAGCAACGTGAAGTAGAAGAAAATTTAGAAGATGTTGATATGCTTGACAAAGGTAAATTTGTTGACTTATCTGATTATCTCATATTAATTTACATTTTCATGATGTTTTTAAGCTATAATTTTTTTGTGAATTGTTAATGTGCAGTGATTTCTACTATTCATTCTGCACCGGGTGTTATTGACTTGCCTTGTAAGTATTAATTTAATGTGTTATTGACTTGCCTTGTAAGTTGTAAGTATAACTTACCTCATGTGTTAATGTATTATATATTGTTATTGACTTACATTTTAATGTGTTATTGTAATTTCTTCTTAGTTGTTAACTTGTACTTTTGTTGATTGTAATCTTTTTCTCTATATATAGGAAGATCGTGATTGCCTGATAGTGATTGGTGCCTTGGACCCTTGGTGGTGAATTAGACATTTTGGTAGATGTGATATCTATTATCTCATTGCTTAATGAATATTATGATTTTATTATCTATTATCTTGTTAGATGGTGAATTGGACATTTCACATTTGTATTAAACTACAAATATATTTTCTTGTTAATTGATCTTTTGTAGGAAAGGAAATGGTGAATTCAAGTCTTGGATTTATACCATTTGGTGATAATTGATAGTATTGGTGGCCATGGACTCATAGTACGGGTGGCCATGGAATTGATAGTCTCTGACTCTCTCTATCTCTCATGGATGTGGATGTGGAATTGATATTTGATAAAGTCTAATACTCTCATGTGATGTGGAATTGTGGATGTTGAATTGTATTTGTATTTTGTGGAATTGTGGTATCTTGTGGAATGTGGACTGTGGACCTATTATGAACTTATAATGTAGTGATGTAGTATGAACAATTTGTATGGTGAATTTTATTGTGTTATTATGGATTTATGGTTAACTAGATTTATGTGTTGTATACTTGGATTTATGGTTAAGTAGCAATGTAGAAAAAGCTTGTTGACTCATGCTGTATGAACAGTTTATATGGTGAAGGTGAACTTATAATGTATACTTGGATTTTATTGTGGTGTCTTGTAGCATCAGGCATGTTGACTCATGCTATATTATTTTGTAGAAAAAGCTTTTGTAAATTGCAATGTCAAATTAACAATGCAAGTGATGAATAATGTTTGAATTGGGTGTATTCTGTTCTCTTCATTTCCATGGAATCTGCTATAAATGTTGGTCTCAGCTGGATAACAATGCTAAATTGTTAATTGCATTCTTTTGTTGTTTCCTACAAGGCTACAAATGCAACACTTGCTATGAAAGAGCTCTTTGAACAATGCTTATCGCTTCTGCTATTCTGGTTCTTCTGGATTCGAATTCGATATGCTTATCTCTGAACAATGCTAATTGCATTCTTTTGTAGTTTTGTTGACTATCAGTCCTCCATTGGAATTCCTACGGTCCTACCTTCTACTGATTGACAGTTGACACATTCCTCACTCCTCAGGTATTTATGTTAGAATAATAATGCTTTAAGCCTTTAAGAGTTAATTATTAATCAGAGAATTAATAATTAATATCATCGCTAGAATTAATCAGAGTCTCAGAGACTGGAACTCTGGTAGACAGGTTATAAACAAAATAATAATGCTTTAAGCCTTTAAGAGTTAAGAGTTAAAGACATGTAAATTGTCAAATGTCATTATATAAATTTTCATCTCATGACTCATGCTTCACAGTTCAGATTCATTACTTTAGGCTTGCTAGAATCACAGTTCAGCACTTCAGCTACTCAACTAGAAGTCTAGAATTTTATATTTTTCATTTCGCTGGGCCACCGGCTCGCTCCAAGTGAAGTGATGCTGTGATGGTAAGTAACATTGTAATAAGTAAAATTTTATTCATCAGCTTCAACTAAAATTACTCACTTTACATAGTGTTCTATAGCATTTTAAGAAAGAAGAAAACAAGTGAATAATAAGCTGAATTGGTAGAAAACAATTTAATTTATAAACCTCTCGCTTATTCGGTTTTAATCGGGTTGAACCGAACTATTCGGTTCGGTTCGTATTCGGTTTAACCCTAAATCGGTTCGGGTTCGGGTTCTTACCATCGGAAACGAATTGGTTCTGTTTGAACCGAATCGATTCGGTTCGGTTCAGTTGAAACCGAATAGACAGCCCACATTGGCATTTGCGATAAGGACATTTGAACTATAAAGGGCTGCAACTTCTACAACAAAAGAAAATAGTACTTAGATTACTACAAATACAAGGATGTGATAAGCCTTGTGAAAGTTGTGTTTATGAAAAATTACATCGGCTTCCATTTCCAATGATAGCTTGGAGAGCCACATGTCCTCTCTAGCTTGTGCATTCAGATTTATGTGTTCCAATACAAACTCTATCATTTGGTAACAAACGATATTTCATTCTTTTTGTTGATGATTATACAAGAATGATATGACTTTATTTTCTTGAACAAAAATCAGATGCTTTCACAACTTTTTTACATTTCTAAGCTCTAGTTGAAAAGCAAAGTGGTTGTTAAATTAAGACTCCCCGGACTGATTGTGGTGGAGAGTTCATCTATAAGAGGTTCCTTGATTATTGCAAGGAACATGAAATTCAAAGACAACTAATAGTGAGTCATTCCCCTAAACAAAATGGTGTTGCAGAAAGAAAGAATAAGACCATAGTTGAAATGGCTAGAAGCATGCTGAAAGGAAAGAATCTTCCCAATCAATTATGGGCTGAAGCAGTTCATGTAGCTGCTTATATCTTGAATCATTCTCCAACAAAAGCTGTTCGCAACAAGACTCTATTTAAAGCTTGGTATAAAAGGAAACCTTTGGTTAATCAGCTCAAAGTGTTTGGATGTGTTGCTTATGCACTCACAACTTCTCAAGGAAGAGAGAAGTTTGACAATAAAGGGGAGAAGTACATCTTCATTGGATATAGTGATGAATCCAAAGGCTATAGACTTCTCAATCCAATAAACAATAAGTTGATAATCTCACGTGATGTCATTTTTGATAAGTTAGAAGAATGAAATTAGGAAAATGAAGAAGTTAGCTTGCAACAAGGAAGTCAAGAGATTAGCTTGCAACAAGATATCACAAATGAAGCAAATCAACAAGAAAGTCATCAATAAGTAGATGAAGATGTTGAAATTTCACATGATGCTCATGATATTCAACAACAACCACAAGAGGATGGTGAAGATAATGAAACTCCTCTTCGAAGATATCGATCTTTAGCATATATATATGCTTCATGTAATGCTATTTTCTTAATGCGTGAACCAGATAATTTTTCAAATACACAAAAGGAAGAAAATTGGAGGAAAGCTATGAGTGCAGAAATGGAGAGCATCAAGTAAAATTATACTTGGGAATTGATGGATCTTCCTAAGGGAAAAGAAGCTATTGACTTAAAATGGGTGAACAAGATCAAGAATGATGAAGTTAGAAACATTCAAAAGTATAAAGCACGTTTGGTTGCTAAAGACTATTCCAAACAACCTAGGTTGGATTTCAATGAGACATATGCTCCTGTTGCAAGGATAGAAATAATTCGGTCTGTACTTGCCCTAGCAGCAGAATTGGAAATGAAAGTATATCAACTTGATGTGAAACTAGCCTTCTTGAATGGAGAATTACAAGAAGAAGTTTATGTGAAGCAACCTGAAGGTTATTGTGTCAAAGGCAAGGAAGATAAAGTTTATAGGCTTCAAAAAGCATTATATAGGCTCAAGCAAGCTCCACGAGCGTGGAACACAAAGATTGACTCTTATTTCTTGAGTTATGGTTTTCATAGAAGCCCAAATAAGCCATCACTATATGTGAAGAAAGGTGAAAAAAGAAATTTTCTTATTGTTTGTCTCTATGTCGATGACTTGATATGTACAAGAACAAATGATGCAATGGTCAAAGATTTCAAGAAAGCTATGATGAAAGAGTTTGAGATGACCGACTTGGGTCTTATGAAGTATTTCTTGGGTTTTCAAATCAAGCAATCAAAGGAAGACATCTTCTTATCTAAAGAAAGGTATATTAAAGACTTGTTGCAAAAGTTTAATATGTCTAATTGCAAGCCTATTGCTAGTCCAATGAATATGAATGAGAAATTGTAACAAATTAATCACCAAGAAGATGTTTATGCAAATGCTTATAGAAGCTTGGTTGGTTTACTCATATATCTTAGAAACACAAGACCCAACATTGTTCAAGTTGTAAGTGTTATTTCAAGGTTTATGAGCAATTCAAGTAAATTGCACTTATCTGCAGCAAAGAGGATCTTAAGATACTTGAAGGGAACGAAGAAATAAGGTATTAGATATGTGAAAGATCCTAAATGTGAATTATTTAGTTTCACTGATAGTGATTGGGAAGGAAGCAGTAATGATAGAAGAAACACATCTGGTTATATATTTTGTCTTGACTCAAATGTTATCTCTTGGAGGTTAAAGAAACAATAAACTGTGACATTATCATCAGCTGAAGTTGAATATATGGCTGCAACAGAAGTAACATGTGAAGCTAGTTGGCTTAGAAGAATACTTGTGGATTTGCAACAAAATATCACAAAGTCAACAATGATATTGTGTGATAACATGTCAACTATTGCTATGACAAAGAATTCGGTTTTTCATGGTCGAAGCAAGCACATCGAGCTAAGACATCACTTCATTCGCGATCTTGTAAGCAAAGCTGAAATTCATTTAGAGCATATCAATACACATGAGAATGTTGTTGATTTAATGACAAAAGCAGTTGCAAAAGACAAGTTCGACAAGTTCAAGCGGCAACTCAACATTACAAATTAAGAGGGAGTGTTAAATAGTAATTTGTAATTTGTTTAAGTTGTTGACTATTGACCATATGTGAGTTGTTGGTGTTTACGCTCTTAGACCCATTGTTGGTCTATCTTGTACTATTTGATATTGATATTTTCATATATATCATTCTGGCATTGTCGTTATTATGCTATGTTTACATCTGCGATTATGTACTTGCATGATAATGTCCCTAGAGACAAATTATTTCTGTGCTCAAACGGTATGTCCCCAGTCAAGTACCTGAGTAGATAAGAGATAGCTCTGGTACATGTGCGACTAGTATATGGGCTGGTTAGGAACGAGGTGCTAACGCAGGCATATGGATATATCAGTGGTAGATATACTGGACTGACCCACTGTGAAACTCTAACTTGGTGTCATGAGTTAATCTTACAAGTGACAGGAGATGCATTGATCCCTTGACTTGAGGTCATTGACTCTTCTATATAGTTAGAGACATACTTTGATACAACCTAACACCTCGCCGTAGTTGGGAGGTTATAACGGTTGTCAGTGGATATGTCACGACCCATATGAGAAGATCAATAGACAGACATAAGATTTGCCCCTTCCTGAGAAAAGCTTGATATCCACAAAGCCCCCCTATGGTTGCATAACTGAAAGTGTATGGCCATACCCAGGTGAAAGCCTGATTTATTCATGACCATGAGATTGGGTGAAAACAAAGTGGTGACACACTTTGTCCAATCGGATATCAGTTTGGCAAAGAGACTGTAATGCATCGGTATCTTATTACGATAATGGGGATGTCGATGTTGATATTCATTCAGAAGACTTGGGTAGCAGCGATGCACTACTAGGTGCCACTCACTGTTTGTGATGACCTGAGTTCATCATTGACAACATTAGAGGAACCTACAGGGTCGCACAACTTAATACTCAGGTTCTCGTATTAATCGAGTAGCCTTATGATTGAGTTATTGGATAACTCAAATCTATTTGGGAGAATTCATCAGTGCTATTGTGCCTGATGAGATGGCAAAAACTTATTGGAGTTAATCTTTATTTTTGGCATGTTGACCCTAGGTTAACCACAGTTAGTTGTATTTAACTAAGGGTTGCATCAGATTGAGTTCGATGGCTTAATCAGTAAGCTTAATAAAGTCTAGCAAGGCCAAATGGACTATGAGGCCCAAATGGGCATGTAGCCCAATGAGGCGTGCGGCCCAATAGGCCGTAAGGCCTAGTGGGCCATGAGAATAAGTTGTCTAGGCCCAATAGATTTCATGAGAATTAAATTCTGTATTTAATTCTAGGAATTAAATTCTGCATTTAATTCTGGGAATTAAATTCTATAATTAATTTTGAATTTAATTCTGAATTTGAAGAGTCACGCCATTAAGGGGCCATAATGGGACTTTAATTAAGGGCTATTATGAAACTTTAATTCAGAGTTTAATTCTGAATTTAATTATATGATTAATTCAGAATTTAATGCAGAATATGAAAGGTCACCATGATTTCTATAAAAGGGAGAAGAGAGGAGGAGATTAGGGTTGGAAAAATTCGATAGCTCTCCTCTTAGATATTCACAAGCTTGGAGCTTGGCGATTTCTTCTTCCCTCTCCTCCTGGCGCCTGCAAGGTTGGACCTTGGCAGTATCTTCCATCATCCCTATCCTCTTGGCGCATCCTTCTTGTGGGTGGCGTAAGTTCTTGAGGAGAACTCCCAAAGGTGTGGATCTTCTTCCCGAGGCTAGCACCGGACATGGAAGAAGAGAACTTGAGCATCGGCTGTATGCGAGACTGCAGAAGGCGTACACTTGGGCGCCTATATCGCATTCCTTTGCTTCTCTTCAAGGTATCCTCTCTTACTCACCGTGTCGATTCCCTCGCATGACATGATCTTCTGGATTTTTGGGACCGGCCTGTTTCGAGAATTACTTCCGTTGTTTATGTCTGTAAAATTTTAAAGTCCCCGGGATTTCCTAACATGAGTCATGTGACTTAGTGATACCTAGGTAAACTTTTGTGTGTGTTGTTTTCTTAATTGAGCAGGTTTTTGTAAAACATTGGAATAGTGATCCCATCTTCACCAAAATCCAAAAAAAACTCTTGCCAAATTTTCTAAGAAATCTATTTCTTCTTGAATCTGCTTCTTCAATCTCCAATATGATCTGATGCCCCATTTGGTGGAAAGGAAAGGAACTTCATGCTCATCCACCTGAACACTTTAGGATTACTTCATTCTTTTTCTTTTCTTTTGTTCCTTCTTGAATCTTCCAGTACAAGAGAAGCTAGTTCCTTAACAAAAAAAATTATAATGCAGAGTCATGAGTGAAGCTTACAAAGGTTCCTCTAAATTCTGAAGCTTTCCAGAGCCAGAAAATAGACGAATGGGCTTTCAGAGAGGGATTATGAATCAGCTATTGCAAGAAAATTTTCATGTCAAGGGTAGGGTTCATGATGGACTGCAATTGAGAGGTGATGGGGACATAGAAGACAAACCCGAAGATCAGGCCCAGAAGATCTAAACGAGCCCATCGAAAGCCGGCCCACTACCGCCTAAATTTTTGAATTTATTTTTCTTTTAATTAGATATTATTGTTATAGCATTATTCTAATTTTTAGCATGTAATTCTTAGTAGGAATCAGTTTTCTAAATTTAGTAAGGGTAATTTCTATTTAAGCATTGTAATCCCTAAGGGGAACAATCAACTTTGGCTTAATAAAATTTTCTTTGCTTCTTATCGCACCTTTGGTGTTGGCCGTGAGGACTTATTTTCGCACCTTTGGTGCTGGCCATGAGGGCTAAACCTTCTTCTTCCCTGATGTTCCCATCGTTCCCTGTAACCTTCCACCCTAGCCGCATCTACTATTCTCCATCTCCCATGAACATCGTCGCCTTCCTCATCATCTCTTCTTCGTCCAGATCATCCAGACGTCATCATCGCGAAGCATCACTGCCCCTCTTCCGCGACTCGCCGCTATCATCGTCCACTCATGAACGCGTCGCCACCATCGTTCAAACAACGAACCCTAAATCCACCTCCTCCTTCGTGAGTCCACCACCCCCTCAATCGTCCGCCGCTTCCACCTTCGTCGCCATCCTCCGCGAATCCAGCCGCCGCCATCTTCCATGTAAACCAGCCACCTTCATCCCTTCATCGTCTAGAAATTTATGCCGCCACCCTAACTTGGATAGAAATCGCTGCCGCCCTCTACTCCTGTCGACGAATCCCTCAAAGTCGTCCCACGCTCACAGTGAATCAACTCCAAGTTCGGCGTCGTCCTTTCCTCTCGTCAGCCACGCCGACCTGGCCGCTGCCCTCTTCAAACACGATCTCGGCCGCTCCCACTGTCGACGACGAGTTCTTGTTGCCGATCGACGAGTGCCCCATCTTCGTCCCTCCCAACGCCGTGATCCTACGCCCCTCGCTATTCAAGCCACGCCGCGTGATTTCCAGCAGCCAGACGTGCCCTAAATCCCGGCCGACGACACCCGCCATTACTCTTCTGATCGCCGATTCCTGCAACCACGGACATCACCAGTTTCACCGCCAGCCAGGAATATCATTAGCGCCAATCCTCTGTTCCGAACGCCGATACTCTGTTCTGTTTCACACGTCACGGCTGGAAGAAAAAAAAAACAAGGAGTCTAGTTCGTTCCGGTTCAATTTGGCCTAAATCTGAAATCAACCCATTGAAGAAGGTATAAATCCCTAATTTTTTAACATCTTGATTGGGTAATTTTACTTATTAATATTGATCGTATCTGCTCTATATTTTCCATGCGTGCATACTTGATAGAACCTCCACCTAAAAATTGAGAGAATATTTATTAGTTGATTGAGAGCATATCTATTTAGTGTTTGCTTTGTGATTTTACTGTTATTGCTTCCTAAGATTTTGCCCGTGCCTAAAATCAGTAACAAGTT
This sequence comes from Costus lasius, assembly GCA_027563935.2. NCBI lineage: Eukaryota > Viridiplantae > Streptophyta > Magnoliopsida > Zingiberales > Costaceae > Costus > Costus lasius. Next base: position 42,246,613 of record CM050447.1, on the reverse strand, counting down.
TCATCTTTATACCTTAGTGTAGGGAAATTATAACACCTCCCATTTTTTCACCCTATATTAAATTGGTATTAGAGGAAACCTTGATCCCCCATCCACTCCTACATAACCCTTGATCCCATCCACTACTGCATACCAAACTGAGATCTCTATAGAAAAAAAAAGTGAGAGAAAAAAAAAAGAAAAAAAAAAGAGAGAAAAAAAAATTCAAAGGGACCAACATCATGACCACCAGATCAAGACATGAATATCAAACCCTAGCTTTACCCCTAGCTATATCTAGTTCCAATAGTGAGCGAGACCAATTGTCTAAATCAATTGAACGATTGAATGCCCAGATGGACGCAATTGACTCTAGGTTGGTACAACATGAAGAACTAGTAGTGCGTCTTAACATTAACAGTCGTTTAGATAAACCCTATAACCGGTATTTAGAGAGACTCCCCAACTTATAGGATCACCCTTAGGAATGACTTTTTTCACACCTACACAAAAATGAGAGATAAGATGTGTAAGGTTGCCATAGATGAAACCATAGGATTTAACATCATCACTCCTAGTGTCATTGATAGATTTGGTTTTGCCACTAAGCCTAAAACCTACCCTTACACCATTAGTAGGAATGATGGAACCAAAACCTTAGTGAACCTTAAGTGCCTTGTACCTATTAGGTTTGGTATCCTATTTGAAGTATGGTGTGATATCTTACCCTTAGAAGGTACATACCATGTCCACCTAGGAGAACCTTGGTTATATGATGTTAACGGATACCACAAAAGGCAAGATGATTCTTACATCTTAAGGTGTCATGACCCCAAAATTAAGATAAAAAGGGCCAAACCAAAACCCCCTAAGGTAGCCAACCCTTCCACCTCTCTAGAAACCTTAGAACCTAAGCTACCTACACCTTCTCAAGAAATATCCTTAGAAGAGTCTGGATCCACTACTAGGGAATCCTTAGTTGATTTGTTTGAGAGTCAACCTAACCCTAAGTCAACCTTAGAGACTGATCTAGATGAACCTAAACTTAAATTTGGATCATTTACCTTAGATGATATGCCTAGGAACCAACCTGACCCTAAAGCTATAGGTCTTCCACAACCTCAAGATAAACCTAAGTTAGACCTAATCTCTATAGATGACCATGAGCCTTGTCTAGGTCCTTATCCAAAGCCTCATGAACACTTAGGAAACCATAAACCTAGGGAAACCATAAAGAGAAACTTAGAAGATGAGCAACTTAATGACCAAGAGCATGATCTAGAAATTCAAGACATAGAGGAACCTTCCACACAGCTTAAGTTAGAACCTCCCAAGTCATACATAGAATCCCTAAGTACACCCTTAGGAACTAATTAGCCTAACTTAGATATTCCTACCCAACCTTTGGACATAGAAGATCCTACACCTATAGATTTCAACCAACTTGAATTAAGATCTCATACCTTTAAGGAAACCTTAGGACCCTTTGAACTTGACTTAGATCCAAAGCCTTCTAATAGGGACGTCCGTTTCATAAGTTACTTCTGGAAAACCTTATGGACATTGTTAGACACAAAACTCAAATTTTTTTCTGCTCACCACTCTCAAACAGATGGTCAGATTGAAGTTGTTAATAGAAGTTTAGGTGACTTGTTAAGATGTCTTATTAGGGATCATGTAACCAACTGGGAGGATATATTGCCAATAGCTGAGTTTGCATTCAATTGTGTGGTGAACAGGACAAGTGGTCTCAACCCATTTCAAGTAGTCCTTGGTATGCATCATAATAAACCAATTGATCTCCTACCCCTACCTGCTTCTACCCATCGATCACAATCTGATGATTCTTTTGTTAAACATATCCATGAACTTCATATTGAAATCAGGCACAAAATCTCAGAAAGCAATGATAAGTATAAGAGCAATGCAGACAAACATCGTAGGCCACAAAATTTCAGTGAGGGAGATAGAGTGATGGTGAGATTGAGAGCTGAGAGACTTCCACCTGGTTCTATCAAGAGATTGCATGCAAGAAGTATAGGTCCATTTACGATTAAACGTAAAATAAGTGATAATGCCTATATTGTGAATGTACCTAAAAATTTGGGAATTAGTCCTATTTTTAATGTAGAAGATATATCATTGTATTATACACCGGAGGAACCAGAATCAAGTGAAGTAACATCACAACATCTTCCGAATGAAGTAGAAAATGACGATATTAAAGTCATCCTAGAAGATCAAATTGTTCATCCTGATCAATCTGAATTTCAATACCTGGTAAAGTGGAAAAATCATCCAGATACAGATAACACATAAATTCTTGAAGACAAACTTCAACAGATCGCACAAGAAAAGTTGGATGTCTATAATTTTGACAATTCACCGGAGGTGAATTTTTCGCACCCCCCCCCCCCCCCCCCCCCCCCCCGCCGCGCCGGAGAGCGCCGGAGAATTGATGGGGACATAGAAGACAGGCCTAGAAGATCTAAACGAGCCCATCGAAAGCCGGCCCACTACCGCCTAAATTTTTGAATTTATTTTTCTTTTAATTAGATATTATTGTTATAGCATTATTCTAATTTTTAGCATGTAATTCTTAGTAGGAATCAGTTTTCTAAATTTAGTAAGGGTAATTTCTATTTAAGCATTGTAATCCCTAAGGGGAACAATCAACTTTGACTTAATAAAATTTTCTTTGCTTCTTATCGCACCTTTGGTGTTGGCCGTGAGGGCTTATTTTCGCACCTTTGGTGCTGGCCGTGAGGGCTAAACCTTCTTCTTCCCTGACGTTCCCATCGTTCCCTGTAACCTTCCACCCTAGCCACATCTACTGTTCTCTGTCTCCCACGAACACCGTCGCCTTCCTCATCATCTCTTCTTCGTCCAGATCATCCGGACGTCATCATCGCGAAGCATCGCTGCCCCTCTTCCGCAACTCGCTGCTATCATCGTCCACTCGTGAACGCGTCGCCACCATCGTTCAAACAACAAACCCTAAATCCACCTCCTCCTCTGCGAATCCAGCCGCCGCCATCTTCCTCGTAAACCAGCCGCCTTCATCCCTTCATCGTCTAGAAATTTATGCCGCCACCCTAACTTGGATAGAAATTGCCGCCGTCCTCTACTCTTGTCGACGAATCCCTCAAAGTCATCCCACGCTCGCAGTGAATCAACTCCAAGTTCGGCGCCGTCCTTTCCTCTTGTCAACCACGCCGACCGGGCCGCTGCCCTCTTCAAACACGATCTCGGCCGCTCCCACTGTTGACGACGAGTTCTTGTTGCCGATCTACGAGTGCCCCCATCTTCGTCCCTCCCAACACCGTGATCCTACGCCCCTCGCTATTCAAGCCACGTCGTGTGATTTCCAACAGCCATACGTGCCCTAAATCCCCACCGACGATACCCGCCATTACTCTTCTGATCGCCGATTCCTGCAACCACAGACATCACCAGTTTCACCGCCAGCCAGGAATATCATCAGCGCCAATCCTCTGTTCCGAACGCCGATACTCTGTTCTGTTTCACGCGTCACAACTGGAAGAAAAGAAAAACAAGGAGTCTAGTTCGTTCCGGTTCAATTTGGCCTAAATTTGAAATCATCCCATTGAAGAAGGTATAAATCCCTAATTTTTTAACATCCTGATTGGGTAATTTTACTTATTAATATTGATCGTATCTGCTCTATATTTTCCATGCGTGCATACTTGATAGAACCTCCACCTAAAAATTGAGAGCATATTTATTTAGTTGATTGAGATTATATCTATTTAGTGTTTGCTTTGTGATTTTACTGTTATTGCTTCCTGAGATTTTGCCCGTGCCTAAAATCAGTAACGAGTTTCATCTTTATACCTTAGTGTAGGAAAATTATAACACCTCCCTTATTTTCACCCTACATCAAGAGGCGTGCTCTTAAATGAAGGCTAGGGTTTGGTTGATGATCCTCAGGTTTTATAGGTAGTTCTTTGGCAAGAATCTTATAAGTTTTATACTTTCGAAACAAAATAAAAATCATTATTCTATATGTTCATTCATTGATGAGTTCGTTCTTTGACAAAACATAGCAAGATCACATCATAATTGTCTATCATCTTAAAAGTGTGAATCTTAATTGACTAAGAAGAGAAGACAATTAATTAATCCAATTGCTTAAGTATTTGAGCACCCATAAACTAGGATCAAAGGTCCCTGTAAATTCGCACTCAAACAACTCTACAAATATCCACGCGAGCATAGTCACACAAAAAAAAAAAAAGAAAATCAAGAACGCCGCCACAAATTCAATGAGGTTTCCCATCTTGTTGACTTGTTGGATCTGATATAGATATTACATATGGAGCCGACGCCGCCACAAAGTCAATGAGGTTTCCCATCTTGTTAGATAGATATAGATATTAGATACGGAGCCGGCGCCGCCACTCCAGCCGGCCGCTTAAAGATTCAACTGCAGATATTAGTCGCTGTCCCACGCCCGGCCGATCTCCTCCAGCGCGGGCCTGATGCCCAGCTGCCACAGCCGCTCGTACTCACACGTGTCGCCGTCCCTCTTCTTCACCTCCACCACGTGGAACATAGGCGTGACCTCGAAGATGTCCGCGTCGATCGCCAGCGCCACCTTCCGCCTCGCGTCCGACCCCTCCAGCTTCAGTGACCCTCGCTCCTTGGTCTTCACCTTCAGCTTCAGCCCCCTCGCCGTCTCCTCCAGCTTCGCCATGATCGCCTCCGGCGGCTGGTTAGACGTGAATATCGCCTCGTCCTTCCTCCCGCCCTCCTCGAACAGGCTCGAGAGGTGAAAACCTGAGGAGAGGGAGATGATGTCGAAGGCGTTCAGCATCGTCGGCTTCTCACACCTCTCTTCTCTTTGGCCACTAGTCTCGCCATCACCTCCGTCGCCGGCGTGTTCTTCTTCGTTGTCGTTGACGCCCTCCTGCTGCTTCGCCTTGGCATTATGTAACCAGGGGCTGTCCAGTATGTTGGCGATGGGGATCCTGCTGCTCGGGTTGGTATCAAGTATCCGAGAGAGTAATCTGCGGGAGTTAGACGAGAACCAGTGGGGGCATCTGAAATCGCCTCTCGCGATTTTCCTATACATGTCCATGAGATTCGGACTTTGGAACGGAAGGTAGCCGGCAAGCAGGACGAACAGGATCACGCCGCACGACCAGATGTCCGCTTTCGCGCCGTCGTACCTGTTTGACTTTCTTATAGTCAATATCTCCTGGACAAGATTACGAAGTCAATACTAACCCTTTTCTGGCAATGACCTCCGGGGCTACGTAGGCCGGAGTGCCGCAGGTGGTGTGGAGCAGCCCGTCCTGCCTGGCGGAGACGGCGAGGGCGCTGAGCCCGAAATCCGAGACCTTGAGGTTGCCTCTCTCGTCGAGGAGGAGGTTCTCCGGCTTGAGGTCGCGGTGGTAGACGCCGCGGCTGTGGCAGAAGTCGACGGCGGAGATAAGCTGCTGGAAGTACTTGTGCGCCACGTCCTCCCGGAGGCGACCGCGGGCGACCTTGCCGAACAGCTCGCCGCCCTTGACGTACTCGAGCACGAAGTAAATCTTGGACTTAGAGGCCATGACCTCGTAGAGATGCACGACGTTGGGGTGGCGCACCAGCCGCATCCCCGAGATCTCCCGCTTGATCTGCTCGATCAGCTCCGCCTTCATGATCTTTTCCTTGTCGATGACTTTGATGGCGACGCTGTGGCCGGCGGCGATGCTGCGCGCGTAGTAGACTTTGGCGAAAGCGCCCTTGCCGAGAAGCCTGCCCACTTGGTAACGGTGCATCAGCACTCTTCCTGTGGTTTCCTTCTCCATGCTCATCAATCAATTTTCCAGGAATCAGGAGCTTCGAAGAATCGAGGACTAATTAGTGGCGGTGGATCGATCAGCTTCGGCGTCTGCGGCGCGTGATCCTCTACCGGTTGACTTTAAAACCCTATAAATTTCAAACAACAAAGGCTTCTGAGTTTATAAGAATCAACACCAACACAAACAATGGAGGAAACAACATCTAAAATCTTGAAATAGTCATTAAAGAAAAAGAAGAACCCAAGTTCATACATCTTATTTGTTTCCCTCCCTCCTAAAAAATATAGAGTTCAAATTCCATGACTACCATTTCATATTGAAAGTACGTCTCAATTGTTGACCTCGTCATATGGTCAAACGGATTCTACAAAAAGTCAACTTGCTCAAATTATCCTGAGGTACATAAATTTCGAATTAAATGCGTATTTTAGAGGTGCAATAAATTAGTTAATCTCAATTTAAGAGTGTAGGTTTAGGCAATTGATTGGTGTCCCTGTTTTTGAAGCTTAACTAAGTTGGAATGAAAAAGGTTATCCTTTTTAAAGACATGTAGGGACTAATTCCAGCTTCTGCGGTGTAATGGCTAATGTGCGCTCCAAAGTCTTCTTCTTATTATCGTCGTCTAGGTTGGACTCTAACCTTACTGAACTTACCACATTATGATTTGGCTACCCCATTTATTTGGTAATATTTTGGCATGCACCACATGGTGTTAAGCTATGCATCCAGGTTGGTTCTCTTTTTGTGAGTATAAACATTATTCATTCAATGATCGAGCTTGTGCTTTGTACAATGATTATCTTAATAAGAAGCAAAAAAAAAAAGAGAAAGTGATGCTTTCCGCTTTCCATCATATTTAAAAGAGAAAGAAAACAAATTAAGAAAAAATTAATGGTAACTTTTCCTCCCTTCTCTAATCCATCCAAATTAAGTAAAAAGCTACTCTCTCATCTGTTCTCTCACATATTGTTTCTATATCGATATATATTAAGTGAGGCACCATCTCAATTAAACATGTAATAGTGTTTTAGGGTTACAATCGGTTTTTGTTCAATTTTTTTAAAAAAATTATGAGTAAAAATATTAGGATTATAATAATACCCTGGAAATGTTACCTTACAATTTTAAAGATACTTAGTGTTAGGGCTTGATTTTGACCAAGTCAACTAAGTCGTAGACGGGTCAAAATTGGCCTCAATTTCGAGCCTAATCACAGCTAGGACACGATGAGAGATGTGGGCGGCGGCGTTCGGTGGCGAACAACATTCGCTCGAGCAAGCGGTAGCCAACGTCAGGCTAGGCAGACGGTTGGCAGCAGGCTCGATGCGTGGAGCACACGGATCCGATGAGATCTGACGCGCTACAGACGAGGTCGTTGGCAACTTCGGGCAGCGAGGCAAGCGTCGGCGCACGTTGGGACAAATGACAACACGTGGCTGCAGTGCAACGGGGCGACAACGACTTTGTGGCAGACGAGGTCGGCGGTGACTTGAAGCAGCGAAGAAGACACCGCGTAGCATGCTTCGGCTGGCGATGACATGCAATGACACCTGGGCTTCAAAGCACGCTTGGATGCATGAGTGGACAACAGTGGCTGGGGGAGAGGCTTCGAGTGGAAGCTGGGATACGAGGTCACAGGGCTTCCAAGCTCCCGTCTCCTTCGACTTGACTTTAGTGGCAAAGTCCGCCGAGCTCTAGTGGTGTGTGGTGGGTGGTTTAGAGCGCCAGGAGGTCTCCCTTCCCTCTCATCTCCTGTGGTTAGCGGCGATTACTGGCGGACTTTGACGACATGTGGTGTGGTGCGGGCTGTTCGGTGTCGAGGAGTCCACCCCATTTTCCTTTTCGGCTCAGCGTAGATATAACATCATTTTCCAACAAACCCCGACGAACTCCATTCTGGTGATCGGTGGTGTGTGGTGGGCAGTTCGGCATTGAGGAGTTCAACCCAGTTTCTCCATCAATCCGTTGTGCAGTAGTGGAGTTGGCGGGTTCGAGTTCTGCCGAGGTAACCTCTAAACCTCCTTGTTTAGTTTTCCATTATTTACATTTTTCGGCATTGCTGTGTTTTCCGACAACGTCGTGTTCTATTGCTTGTGCTTGCTTGCTGCATTCAACCCCGCGTTTAGGCGCATGCGGTCCTTCACTCCTCTTGCATTCTCCCCTGCTCGTTTGAGCTAGGCGGCTTCTCTTCTCTTCTCGACATGTGCGACTTTGTCCGTATTATGTGTGATGTGTTGTGCTTGTGTTTCATCGCCTGTGTGCAACTGGCCCTTTCTCGACACCCTATGTGGTGTTCATTGTTCACGCGCGTGTATGCCATCGTCTGCGTACGATGTTTCAGTTCATTAGGTGTTCTATGTTCACATCTGTGTGCTATTTATGTGACTATTTCTTTCGGAGTCCTGGGACTTTCTTTTTAGCATTAACTCTGAGCGTAACACTTACGTTGTTCGCTCCAAACATTGACTCTGTTCTCTCACTCGCTGTTCGCCTTGCTTCGCTTTATCTTTATAAAGTTGAAATTTTCAACTTCCTCTGCAGCGGGAGCTGTCCGCCGTTGGACATCCCCTACTAAACGGACCTTTAAACGTCTCCATGTGCAAGATTTGCATGTTAGGTAGACTCAAGCATTAACTTTCTTATACGTATGTCGATCGTATGATTAATGAGGCTTTAAAAGCTTTATTAATTTCAAACCAATGTCATGGCCACTAACTATTGATTATAAAGTCTCGTCGGGTCTCCATCATTTTTCGATATAAAAAAATAAATTGACTACCATTAAGGTTTTTTCATCTACTTTTTTAATATATTTTTCAGTTAAATTAAATGTTCGACGCAATTAATGAGCGCAAAGCCAAATCCAATTCATGTAGACTGCAGAGTCGTAGAGCGCGTCAAAGGGGGCAAATGAGATCGACGGAAAGGTCAATGCTGAAGTCAAATCTAACTGCCCCTCGAAGACTTACCAAGGAAAATCGGAGATCAATAGATCATCCAAGTCTTGGAGTCGGACTTTGGTTCTTAGGCATGCTGATCATGCAGGGGCACCTCGCTTGGCCTACCACTTTTGCGCAAAAAATTTGTGGAGCAAGTCAACACTCGATCAAAGTAAGGAAGAAGTCAACACGGGGCACATCCCCTGGAACTTTCTTCAACGCCGCCTGCGAAGTTTGAATCTTTCAACCCAAGTACTGTGTCCTCCCCACTCCTTGCTTCCTTAAAATCAACACAATTCAGTTCTTCCAGTCGATCTTCATCTCTGCCATGGCTATCAACACGAAAGCAATCGTGCTTCTTTGTCTCCTCCTCTTGTTCCACCGCTGCAGTGCAGCACGAGGATGTCCTGGCATGGAGCGCTCACTGCTTGAGCCCCCGGAGGCGGCGCCTGCGGAGGCAGCCGCCGGCCTGAGAGTGGCGCTCGATGCGGCGCTACACTTCAGCATGCTCCCCAGAGGAACTACACCGCCATCTGGCCCGATTGAGGGCATCAATGACAAGAAGAATTAGACTGAATCATCAGCATCAGCAGCAAATCAGCATGCTTTCAATATCTTTTTTCCCCCGATTCTATATGGTTATATGTATACACTTAATTCCTTTCTTTATTTTGAATTCACAGTCACAGATAAGGCTTTTCTATTTTGAGAAAAAGAGTCTATTTGTTATATTTGATGATCACCATCTGGTACTCGATATCTGCTAACTGGATTCTCATACAATATCTTGTTTGTAAAATTCTAATAGAATGAAAAAAAAAATTCTAATAGAATGGGTCCATAAAAAAAAATGTTTATATTAATTAAGTTATGTCCCTGTTTTCGGTATTGGGTAGATTCCGATTGCCCGTAAGAAGAAGACATTGAAATTCTTGTGGAGGCACCTCCTATTTTCTGTGACAGAATTCATAAAGAGAAATATATATATATATATATATATATTAAATCTAGTAGTAAAAATTAGCTAGATTTAATGTGTTTTTTATTTTTTTCCTTTTAATTTTCTATCTAAGGAAATAAGAGTTTGTTTAGCTAAGCTTTCTGTCAGGTTTTGATTATGTTTTGACCGTGTTATGCCTCTATGCAAAAAAATTATCTTTAAAATTAAAAAAATTCAACTTCCACGGGCATTCGTTGCCCTCCTTACCGAACGGAGCTTAAGGACCAATAGCCAAGTTGCGCAGCCGGCAACACAGATCCTCGCCACAGCAACTACTAGCAGTGTTTAGCCAGACAGCAATGCATTTGAACGGTGGAAATCTCCCTTTGCGCAGAAGCAGCGACAAGCAGCTTTTTCACATGGCACAGGCAATGTTCATTCAGACAAGGTGTTTGTTTACACGCTGTTCACTCACGAGCTCACCGCAGCATTATTAAATCAGTCTATGCTCCATAGTTTCGTCACTTGGCATTCCCCGCAAACTCCTCTCTCACTACTTTGGGAGCTCCCTGATAGAAAACAGAGACAGATCCGACCGTCAAAATGAACTCGAGCAACACCTCACTGCATCATCCCCCTCACTGCTCTTGCACAGGGTGTCCTTTAGCAATTTTTATTTAGTTAGTTCACACTAAAGGAGGATATAAACAAAGCTACTACTATGGCTGGTTTAAGGTTCCGCGGAGCCAACAGGAACAGCTACTGAAATGAACGAGTAGCATAACAGTCAAAACATAAATGAAGGATGATTTAGAGTCTAGAATTCCAGGATTTAACCGTATCATTTTTATACACAATTTAGATCATCATCTAGGATTTTTGAAACCACGAGCAGTTCATATATACAGATCAGGGTGTTTAATAAAAATACATATCGACAAGTTTAGGCGTTACCAGTAAGATCAATCACATATCAGTTCATTGCATGTGCTTTCTTTACTTCATTTCTTTTATGTACAATATCTTCAACCAGCTGCTCCAGCAAAGCAATCTTCTCCACTAATGTGACGATATCATTTCCATTCGTTTTTCTTTCGGAGCTGTGAAAGCTTGTCTCTCCATTGGGCTGGAACACAGAAAACTGATTAAGAAAGAGAAAATTCCTAGGGCACTTTATTTTGATCGCTTTTGTTGCAAAGAACCTCGATTATAAGTCTTATTAACAGGGCTAGCCATTCTATGTTCAAAAAAGAACATTTAAAGATATGTTGGTAAGATCAAAACCGAGGCAAAGATTCTGCTCCAGCTTAAAAAAATTAAGTTGGACTTTTGGGGGAAAACTAGACCATCTCACCAGCATCTCTGTATCTTTCTTCAACGGCAGCAATTAGCATGTTACGAACCAAATCAAACTCTGTGGCCTCCAAACAAGGGTGACCGTCAGGCCTGTCAGCAATACATTCACTTAGATAATTGAAAGCAAGTACATTTCACAATCCTATAGTGATAAATTTGTAGAGAACTTCATTAGGTGCTGCAAGTCCTCTTAAGGTTAATCATTCGACAAGCTACTCTTCACATTTTTTTATGGTCCTCTGGAGCCCTAGCTTAAAATAGATAGCAAGGTCAGGATACACCACCTGATTGAAAGAATAAAAAACTAATATTGTATTCCTACCTATCGAGCTCAGCAAAAAGAATTCCATCTGAAAGAGAAGTCGATGCCATCAATTTAGTAGGCTCAACCACTCTCATCCCATCACTAAGTGCAAGGTGTCTATTCACTTGTATAGGCACCTGTATATGTAGGAGACCAAAAAAACCTTGTCAGCCAATAATCTACTCGAATATGCGCATTGATCTAAACTAATATCGCATTTTTCATCCTTTCCACGGTGGATTCTCTCCAACAGAACATACCCTTAAAGATTCATGTACGCATACCGATAAGACAACGGAAGCAGAAATGAGTACATTTTGCAGGAACTATGCGTCTTCAAAATGTTATAGCTAGGACTATTATAGTAACATATGCCTTCTTACTGTATGTTGAATCACTAAGATGCATATAGAAAAGCATTTGCAAAAACTTTAAGTATTCGTGAACACAAATCAAGGGAACACATTTCTACAGTTGGCCATCCCAGAAAGAATCATTACAATGTTATTATCTCATTCCAACAACATTATGTGCTGAGATCCAATTTGTTCTTTTGGCTCATCATTATATTTATTATCACTTAATTCTCTTCATAACGGATCAAATCTTCTTCTTTGTTCTTATCAAAACTCCTTTAGCTCTTTCTTCACATTTAATTGCAGGTAAATATAATCAAGTCAATTAGTTTAACAAGCAAATATGTAAAAACCATAATTATCAAATATTTCCCTTTTTTGCTCTCCAGAAATCTGTTTCTAAATATCCTTCTAATATCCCATCTATTCATCCTAGTACGCCGGATGCTTTACTCCATAAATGTTCAAGCTTCCAAGTTCCAACCAATACAGCATAACTTACCAAACAGCCGTTTCTTATAATCTAGAAAGCGCACAATTATGACAACAAAATAAAGATAATATGTATATGAAGTATCATCAGTGTTTTTGATGTAGAACAAAAAAATCGCATCTTCATTCTAATTATTATGACCATGCAACCATCACTGACAACTAAATTGATATATTTTTACAGATTTTTGTGTTTAATTTTATATATAATCACTGTTCTATGATATGTGAGCAAAAATACTGTATTAAGCCCTGTGTTATGTTATGTTAGGTTTGAGTTAGACAATGTTATGATTCAATTTGGTCAAGTTAGTCAGGGAGGTTACTTATTAGTTTGTGCACAAAGGAAGCATATTGTCAAACACCTTTGTTTACTTGGTTATTACCATGCTTTAAAGAGCAAGAAAGACGAAAATGATGAATTGATGCTGCTCTTGAATTCTTCCTAGTTCTTTTCTCCCTCCCATACAACCTCTCCTCTTCTCTTTTTCTATTTTTCTCTAGTTTCCTTTTGAAGGTCTCTTCCTTGGTGGCATTCTAGAAGATAGCTCCTCTAACACCAACGAGCTCAAGTTCTCAATCCATTAATATGATGAATCTCATCCATCAACTAAGTTCATTGCCCATGATAACCTCATGCCTCTATATGTCTTAGTTTTATTGTTTAATGCAAATTAGTCATCATATAAGTTTCATGCTAATTACATAGTGTAAGCATTTCATTCGCTCATGGTTTTATGCCACTTCATATGTTCCAGATTCTTCTCCAACTTCCGCACCCCATTTATGTCAGTTTGGTACAAAAGTTGAATTTCCTGCATCATATCCTTAGAGTAGTATTTTCATCTCATCCACTGTACACTGTACTAAAAAATTCTGCCAAAAAAAACTATTCAATGCTCATTTATTTTAAATTTATTTCTTTTTTTCTCATTTTCTTTCAATTACTCATACTTACATTTTGCTTCCTTGTGTTCTACATTGAAACCAGTATTCCCCTCACCACGTTACATCCCAAAAAAATTATTAAAAAAAACACCACACGTGCACGTCACGATGACCATATGAACGTTCACATGCCACCTCTCACCATACTGTTTAGAACCCTCTTCAACCATTCAAAACACAACACAAACAGAACACTTGATGACCATGACATGCATGCCATCCGCATGTCTTTCTTGCAAACCTACTGATCTCAAGAGGAAAAATCAGAAAAAAATATCACATGCACATTCGCTTGCACATGCGATGTTAATGTTTTCATTATCCACTTCAGTCATTAGTCATTTGTGGTTATCATAATTCATATGTTTTATTTTTACACTTATTTGACCCATCTCTCTCGTAGTAATTAGTTTTCCTTCACACCTCTCATCATATTTCCTCATTCTTATCCATAAATTTTTTATAATGATACTTTAAGTTAGAACTTATAGGTACTTATTTTGACCACACTAATCGATCACGGAAGTTTCCACATAAAACTTAAGGACGGAAAATATGCAAACTCAATTTGTTTATGTTGACGACCAACCTAGATGCACTAGTAGATCATTCAAGTCTATCACATGGGAGTTGTCCCAAGGATAGAGTTGATCAATGCAAGTCCTCATTATCTTATCATTTGACTTGTAAAGCTATTATGGTGAACTATTGAGTTTGAATATCATTGTGACATGTTGAAAATTAAGGATTTTGTATTTTTAGATAGTACAAATCCTAAGAAATTTCTTATATATCTTTATGTCATCAATCGACTATTTATTTGATATGATATAAAAGATCTACAAATGAATTGGATAGTTACAGGATTTGAATAGTTCAGTTAGTCTAGCTAAGACTCGCTGGTTGACAATTGAAAATACTTTGCATCAAAATAAACTTTCTACTATTTTTCAATGGGAGAAGATGAAACACAAGCTTACAGTACAATACTTAAACTATAAAGTATCAACTATTTCCTTGAAGAATTATGTGATATTATGCAGAGTGAACATTATGTATGTGAGTGAATGTACCACTTAGATGGGCTCGTCTTTAAATGTAATACTTAAGAGATACTAAGGATTAATTTGATTAGATTCAAGGTTCAATTATATTAAGAGATTCACACATTATGTTGTTATCCTAAAAATACCCTAGGTCAAGCTTACCTATGTGTTATAGAGATTGAGAAGCAATTACTTAGCCACACAAGAGGGCAATGATTGAGAAGCTCTGCTACAAGACTCCGACTCCTTGTATTGAGACACCACAACATATAGTTGATACTTGATAATTCTACCCGTGATGCTACCTTGGTTAATCATAGTCATGATATTGATACTAAGGAGCATATTTCAATTGGGGATTGAGCAACGATAAATTTGTATAGACCATGTCACTCCTCTACATGATTATGTTGAGTCCATCCCTAACTTGAGATTCAACCTATAACTGACTTAAGAAGCCCACTTATAACCCAAACACATATCCATAATTTTGATGACATCCTTTTGATAAATCTCTTTGAAATATGCTTTCTAGAAGCACTCATCAAATTACTATAATTGAACTAGAATCATCCTTCTTTAAAGTTAATACTTAGCCATTCTATATTAAATAGAAAATACTATTAAAAAAACTTGGCTCTTTAATTCACGCTCCTACAAAAGCTGGTTGATATGGGTTCTAGTGAACTTTTAAGAATCCAGGTCAATCAGTAATTTAATTGGTACTAAATCTAGTTTATTTATAGATATCTTTTCCATAGCTATATTTATCAATCATTTCAAGCTAATCCATTAGCTTATTTTCCTATATGTCAGTTTGTATATTCTTTTGAACATATTGTAGTTCATACCTCTTTTATGTATTAGTCATTATATTCTCACGAGCATCTATATTTATTTCTTGTTAAAGATCCTAGTGAATCAGTTATGTCATGTTTCACATCCATATGCTTGCATGGTATTTTTAGGTAGAAAGTTGCTCTAAATAATGAATTAAACAAATATATGCTAGATGTACATTGTAAATTGCAAGAGGTTTAGAAAGAAGAAAAAGAGTACACTATACGGCTCACTAGTATGCAGTTAATATTGCACAATAATGGACGAGCATAGATAATTTTTTATTGGATAAGATAGAAGCAACCTAGCTTGCATGTCTGCCTATACAGTTTTTCTGAAGTAGAGATAGCATTGTTGCCACCATCTACATGAGGCTATCACATGATTGGTATTTTATCAAGTCCCTTTGCTAATGGCATGCATTCTAATTCATCAAGAAGTGAATCTTCAAAGCAGAGGAGAACGATGGAGGAAGATCCATCTGATTATTAAGACTATGTTATAGTCATCGACCACCGAAATAGACATTTTAATAGATTTATGTTTAAATTTAATTTTGATAATTGTATTATGATACTGGGGTTCAAATATTTTAATAAGACCTATGTGGTATGTTAAGTTATGTTTGAATTAGAGTATTAGACACTATTGCTATCCACTTGGGCAAAGTTTGTCAGAGCCGATAGTTATTAGTTTCTGCATAAAGTGAGAATGCAGGTAGCATACAGTGAGAATGCAGGTAGTCAGCCCCAGTCTATTTAAGTGGTTCATTTATGATGACTTAATGCTTCTCTAGAATTTTTTCTAGTTGATTTCTTTCTTCCCTCCTACTCCTATCTTTTCTACTTTTCCTTCTCAAGGATATACATTATCAAGTTTGAGTAATCCACCAAGGTGGTGAATGCCATCCATCTCGTTCATTGACCATCACACCTTCATGATTCTACATGTCTTATGTTCATTAATTCCATTGTTCTAAATTTTTGCCCAAGTTCCGCACCCCTTCTACATCACTTTCCTAACTTACTAAAGATAAAAAAATCTTCTTCCATGTTTTCTCTTAAATAAAATAAAATAAAAATTAGTATAGTACTCTTTCAAAATAGATCCAAAACATTTTTCAAAAAATCTCAACATTAATTTTTATCATTTCTGATCATTCCATGTTACAATTTCATTGTTTGAAAATTCAACCCTTATATCAGTCTTCTTAATTCAATCACCCACACTAGATTGTCTTCTATTACATATATGCATATAATAGAAAATAAAAGATCAACTCATGGTAATAAAAGAAAAGATCAACTCATTATAAGGTTATTCTTGAATGTTTAGAAATGAATGCACATTTTAGTTCACAAGATCAGTCGGCATACGTATTGGAATCAACTGAGTTGAATCTAGAATGGCTATGTTTCCTTTTCAATTTCTCAGGCACACAAACAATGGTAAATCAACTAGTTTGGCCATAATCAAGGTGAAATAGAGAGCCAAGAGATGTTAAATCATCAAATACAAATGAACCAAAGCTTAAATTGCTAGGATCGAGCAAGTCCAAAGATTCATCTTAGAAACTACAAGCAGCTGCAATGACGATTAACAAGCACCAATTGTCACCATAGACCAACATTAATTGGCAACCACTACTCTATCGACCCACCAATACTTGTTGGATAAGAAAAGGAGAAAAAAGGTCATAAACGGAGAAAAGAAAACTTAGCTCGCTAGTTAATACTTATTCCTACGCAGGAACGGGCCTCTTGCTTCATTGATGTTGATCAAAGAGATCTAACATCTTATCACTAAGTGCTCAAAGCTCATCATGTTACATTAAACAAGAAGTTGCTCACCGCTTGTACCTCATTATTGGTCACTAGTTTCTCAGCTTGCAAGTCATTATCCCACTATCACTACATGCCACATGTACATGAAAGTTCTTCAGCTACCTTGCAGCCTCTCAAATTGGGTTGAACCAAAGTACAAATAGATAGTTTAGTCTAATTTAACACTTCAATTTAATTAAAAAAATTTATGCTATTATTTTATTAGTTTAATACTTTAATCATTAAATCATATATTGCAATTACCTTAGTGAATTACCTGCTATTATTTCATTAGTGAATTACCTTATAACTAGATTATTTATCTATTAATTTAAACCTAAAGTTAAAGTATCAATTAATTAATTAATTATTCATTATATTAATAAAAATACATAATTTCATCATAAATACTTAATTTATCAATGACTATTATAAAATGGTATGCTCAAATTAAATAGTTTATAAAGCTTGTATTGTACCCTTAGTTAAAATGAAGAATGTTTGGATTCAATAAAACTTTTCTCATAAGATGTAAGGAGTAATATTTTTATTTTGTTAGTTTTTAAATATAATTATATATATATATATATATATATATATATATATCCTATTTTAAATTTTAATAACTTTCTTTTTTATTTTGATTCAAGCTAGACCTGGCAAAACAGGTCGGCGGGTCATGTTCGGTTGACTCGTTTATGATCCGTGACCCGATTAGCTTAACCCGAACACGATCCGTTTAATTAATTGGGTAGATGATTTAACTCAAACACGACCCATATATATTCGGGTCAACCCGACATGACCCGATTAACCCGTTTAATATTAAATAATTTAAACAAAAATTTATAAAAAATATATATATAATTATATAAATATAAAAATATTAACC
This sequence comes from Costus lasius, assembly GCA_027563935.2. NCBI lineage: Eukaryota > Viridiplantae > Streptophyta > Magnoliopsida > Zingiberales > Costaceae > Costus > Costus lasius. The sequence goes on along the minus strand of CM050447.1, from coordinate 42,228,888 downwards.
CGATTAACTCGACACGACACGACTTGACCCGAAATGATATATAAATATATGTATATGTATATATTTATATATAAATTATATATATAATATATAATTATATAATATATAATTATATAATATATAATTATATAATATATAATTATATAATATAATTGGGTTAAGCAGGTCAACCCGATTATAACCGACACGACCCGTTTAATTTTGGGTCATAAACGGGTCAATCCGAACCCGCCTAACTTCGTGTCAACCCATTTATGACCCGAACACGATTAGACCCAACCCGAACCTGCCTAACTTCGTGTCGAGTCGGCGGGTCGGGACAGTTTTTGCCAAGTCTAATTCAAGCAATCTGCCATTGCATTTTTTTTTTTTTGTTTTACTGTATGATATCAATATTGATAATGCGAATTATGGTGAACATAAGTAGTTTCTAAACATTAGACAAACCTAAGAAGACATTCTCCTAAAGCTAATTTTCCTAACAAAGAACATGTTCTACACCATAGGCTGCAGTGCAAGAATTTTTGTCCATCAAGCTCAAAACTCAAAAGGATTGAGAAATATGTAACGCTAACTGCATTTTGGAAGAATTTGAACAAATATTCAATCAAATTCTGTTAGAGCAATCTTATCAAGGCCAAAGAGACCTTCCGTATGAACATAATGAGCTGATAATCCCATAATTGTTTACTCCATCTATGTAAACCACAAAACATAAGCACAAACTAAGTTACATGGATAAGCCTTTCTGAGTAGCTAGTCAAATGATTCTGCAAAATAATAGTTGCACAAAGTATCACCAAGACAACAACTATGACTTTCCTAGTTAATGGAAGAAAGAAAACATACATTACATCGAACTGCTATGTTGATGGCATCCGAAGGTCGGACATCTAAGCTTATAGACTCCTTTTCATTCCCAACCTGCATGTAGGAAAAATATTTAGCGGGAAAATATACAGTTTTTTACATAGAATCCTATTAAATGCATTATTATGAAATCAATAGTTGCCTTCGCCAAGTATAGCTCTGCAAAATAAGCTGCGTTCACCCTCTTAGTAATTCTAACAAGTTGGACCTGAAAAAGGAGAAAAGGAAAAGCACGCATGAAAATAGCATTTCACAATTGAGTCATTGACCAGTAAAATTGCAGAAGATCACAGCATTTCATGTGGTGCCAAAAATGTGTGTTTAAAGAATGCAAATCTCAAGCAATTGAACTTACTGCATATCCCATCTTATCTATCAATTCCTTCATTACATTATAAATAGTTGGTCTGGCCTGAGAAACATAGGAATAAGGATAATCAGAACAGAAAAGTACTAATCATTCATATCATAACGCTAACTTCATTGTCATTAACAGAAGAATTCTTACAATATGGACATTCCGGAGTGCAGCCATTAGCAAAATATTGGGCATATCCACTAAAAGAAAAAAAAAGGTCAGTAATCATTTATTGGAAGAGCTGAGTTATGAGCACGAGACAGGAACATGTTCACAGTTCACACTAAAGCAGAAAATATACATACAGACAATGATGGGAAGCAGAAGATCACTTCCATCTTCCATTTTCAGTACCATAGCAGAGTGTGGAGCGTAATCTGGAAAGCTTCCTACTTGAGGGTTATTATGTACGCATCTTAAATATCTGCCATCCCGCATTTTTATCATGAAGCCGTCTGATCCATTTCTCACCTCAACTAAATGGACACCAGAAACAGAGCTCATCAACACCAGAAAGAAACTTATATCCTACGCAATTTCAAAGAATATCTGGTGCACAATAAGGAGATTCTCTACAATAAGCACATTGCTGATGTGAACTTAATGCTAAATCATGTCTATGAACTAACCTCTGTCGCTCTAAGGTATTCTGAAAATTATGTGAGGTTGCAAACTATGTAATTATATGAAGAGAGTTTCACAAGGTAGTTGACAACTTTAAGGAAAACATGATACTATTGATGTCAGAGATAATAAATGAAATATTAAGCCAAGATATGTAGGCTTAGTTTGACACAGCTTTCACATATGTGAATAGTAATTATGGAAAAGCTAAAATGTTTTATTAGTGAAAAAAATTATAAGCGTTTGGTAAAGCTATGAAAAGAATTTGGTAAGAGTATAAATGACAAAGGATAACGTTAAATAAAAGTGAAAATTATTGCATAATGATTACAATATGAAGATTAAATGGAATTGAGCTATATATTTTTATTTACAATAAATTATAATGACAAAAAAATAATTAATTAGATTTAAAATTGAGAGTAAGAATAATAAATTATTACTTTCATATGTGCAAACGGTATTACAAGCAAAATGTAGTTGTAAACATGTAGATGATAATCAATGAAAAACTTTTTTCTATCAGGTGAATAATAAAATTAGTTAAGACTTAGGATGGATCATGAATTATTTAATATACATGAGGATCCTACAAGGCCACAATTAATGAAAAGCAACTGATCCTAATAGCTTCAGCTTTTTGTTTGCTTTTCTACTGCTATTTCATCGTTTTCTGAATGCATTTTATAACTTTTATAAAAATGAACTTTTGCTGTGAAAAGTTCTTTTATAAAAATTTAAAAAAAAGAATTTTTGCTGTGAAAAAGTACTTTTCTAACAATTATGCTTTTCTACACTTCTGCCAACTGCATCATTTCAAATCACATCATATATGCACGAAATGAAGACCATAATGAAAATTGAAGTCATGAAGATGCTTCTGCATCTATCAAATGCTCTTCAACCATTAGGCAGCCGTGTATGCACTTTAAGACGAACAATCAAGATTCCGTTTGCATGATCTAATGAAAAGAAGCTTAATTGAAAAGAACAAAAATCAAATAATCACCTAAATGTTAGATAAGAGTACAAATCCATCAGTTACCATAACAGAATTGCCACCTATAGAATCAACACTATAGCAATAAAAACAAAGATTTAAACACCTAGATACATAAGCAAAGCCAAAGAAAGGACACAACTAGGATCATCAAATAATCACCTAAATGTTAGATAAAAGTACAAATCCATCAGTTACCATAACAGAATTGCCACCTACAGAATCAACATTATAGCTATAAAAACAAAGACTTAAAAACCTAGATACATAAGCAAGGCCAAAGAAAGAAAACAACTAGGTTTGATCGTCAAAGAGACAATTGTACAAAGAAATTACCCGCTTCAAGCACACTTGAGCGAACATAATCCTCATTGTTCAAATTCAGATTTCCATCCAAGCTGCCGTTACCATCTGATGATGAACTGGAACCACATTGAACTGGCCTATCTCTCTTTACACAAGGTTGGCCGAAGTGGCTTTTCACCTTAACTATTCTTTCAAATTTAATCTTAGAACCCCAAATCCCACTTTTGAGGCGTCTAATACGTGGAGAAGGATGACTGATAAGTGGAGCAGAATATATATCAAATTTTCCACTGATTAGAGCACGGCAAGCAATGGATCCAACTTCCATCTCACTTTCCCTTCACGGATGAAAGAAATGTAAGAAATTTTGTGAAGCATTTACATTAAATTAGTCCAAGAAACAGAATACCGAACTAAGTTATTGACTAGAGAAAGAAGCAGAATCTAAACTACAACAACAAACACCAGAACATGAAGCGAGACAGACATCAAGAGGGCATTCATGAAAGCTACAATCTATCAAATCGGAGAATCTAAGTGTATACTTTACAAAAGCTACAAATCCTTCACCAATTCAAGGACCGCCTTTTGCAATTGACGCAAATTTACTGCAACAGATCTGATTAGCCTAATTATATGAGTTCCCCCATCAATTCAAGGGATCAGTACAATGATTTAGATAATCGAGTAAGTTCAAAATGATCATAAGTTCCCTAAAATCAAACTTTCAAGCTTCAACATGCGATGAAGAATAAAAAATCATAATTCAAGTATAAACAGAAAGAAAAAGTCAGAAAGAGGGATTGTTCAAGTAATATCTTAACCTGTGAACTCCCTTGCAAGCTCCAACTTCAAAAACCTACTCAAAGAAATTAAAAAGAAAGGAAAGAAAAAGAATCCCAAAGAAGGGGGAAAAGATGAAACTCTACAAAAACCCAAACATATTCAAATCCACAACCTCAATTCCCCAAATCCAACAGTAATTCCTAATTATCACGAAGAAGAGAGGAGGAATCCGAAGCCTCAATGCCCCCAGTCCGAAGTCTCCCACACTAGCAGAAAGAGATGAGGCTTGGAATTTGAGAAGGGGGAGACGGCACCGAAGTCGACACAGAGAAGTTGTATTTATCATGCTGCCCCTGGAATTCTTCTAAATTTTAGCTTTTACCTCCCATTTTAGCAAGATACTTGTGGGTAAAATTGTAAGTTCAATTCACATGTACATGAACAAAATGCTCAAGATCCCGAACCGAGAAGAATCCATGTTTGAAAAGACTGAATTACCCTTCCGAGTAGATCCTGATATTGAATCAATGGTGAGTATTTATACAATTGTTGTAGATTTTTTTGTCATTTAAAATTGTCCAAGAACCCATTACCCGACTGAATTATTGAAAGAGTCATGAGAGGCTGACACGTGTACTTTAAATCATGCGGATAAGGTAGGGAATTTTTTCTTTTTTTTCTCGTCAAAATTTAATGTGACCCCTTGAAGTTTGTCATAATAAGAAATTGCCATATATCATGCGTGTTCACTGTTCTCCTCCCAGGCGGCAGACGTTACAAAATCACAAATTATCCGTACCCACTTGGATAAGTAACCTTTGCAAAGGAAATTCGGTGAAGATCAAGGAGAGGAATCGAGAATGTCTCCAACCCAGGCGTCCACCGGCATGGGGAAGGCGCGGAGCCCAACGCCCCCGGTACCGGTAACCCTGCCAGAATGGGAGCGCGGCGGAGCGCTGGAGGAGGGGGCGGAGATGGCAGGACGGTTGAGGGAAGATGCGGCATAGTCGTGGCTCCTGACGCCGTTGCAATCAAACCGGGACCGTCCGCTTGGGCGCAGGTGGCCGCAATGTTGTCGCATGTGAAGAAAGTGAACGATTGAACGATTGGGGGTGGAAGGAAATCGGTCGCCGACAGAGGGACGGAGAGGCGGACTCGGAGGCGAAGGCGCCAAGGCGGAATAGCGAGGGTCCAACCATAGGAGAAAGGGGGAGGCCGAGGAGGAGGCGGAGCAAGTGGCCGCAATTTGAAGTGCCATTGAATTTGGTATTCTCTAGTTCATCGTACTATTCTTAACTATGTGAACGAAATGCTACTCATCAGAATAGAACTCTAAAACCTTTGGTAATATTGATTTGAACGCTTAATCATGAGACAAATGCATAAATAGTAGCCTTGATTGGCGGCGCTGTCTCTATATCAAATCTTCGGTTTCTCCTCGCCGACTAGAATTTAAGTGTTTGCTTAAAAGAAAACCTAAATCCATTTTCTAAATGTATATATATTGACGATCTGCCTACCTGATCATACATTCTATTGAAATTAGGTACATTTCTTATCCGGTGCTTGAGAGGGACGTCATAAAGAGCTTATAGGACTGGTAGTTGGGTAGCTACAGCATAATACTCCTTCATGTCAATTCAAGGGTTCTCATGGAGTCCAAAGTATTTGACAGTTAGTTGATCACGCACTAAACGAACCCAGCTTGTGGACTATCTGGTGGTCAATCTTATCCTTCCCGCTAAATCATCAAGAATCCGGTATCTTAGAAGAAGAATGGAAGAAGACCATTGATTTCATGTTGCTTCACATAGAAGTTCAATTCCGATGCGGTCTTACCAGGTCTCACTTTCCTTTTCTCCTTCAACACCAACATCTCCTCTGCCAATCAGCACTGGTCCAGACAACTGCAAGTATCCATTCTCACCCTCGGCCTCGGCCTCGCCGTCACCACTGTTCTCGCGTGAACAATCCTCGCCGGAGACCTCCCCTCTCTTGCTCTGGCGATCACAGCTGCAGCAGCAGCTTCAGGAGCCTTCTGTAGTTTGTTTGGATTCATCTGTAGAAGAGTCAAGCCCTCCGAGAAAATGGTAGGAGCTGAGAATTTGGTCAGTTGACTCATAACTGAAGTATTATTTATGTTGTTCTGAGTTTTTTTGCTTCTGCAGCATAACTCAGTTGTCCTCTCCTCTCCTAAAAGCTAGCAGAACTCTTCCAAAAAAGAAACTTTTTTTCCTATATATCAAGAATATACCTTTAATTTACTGTGGTTTTTTACAGAGAAGGACAAGAGATTTGCTTTAGTTTTTTGTTGATTAAAGTTTACTTTTTTCAGGATTGAGTGGATTTCTATCAGATGTAGCTACTGCTTCTGCTGCTGCTCCTCTCTGTAGGCACTTCGGTTTCCATTTCCAGTTATGAAGACAGCCAGAACTCTAGGTTCCTTCATGGAGCAATTCAATGCTGTAACTTATTCAATAGATTAATGATTTTCCCCCCTTGTTCTTTTTGCCGTAAAATAGCGATTCAAGTAATTGGTTTGTTCTAAGAGAGGGATTTTTTTGTCATCATAAACATGAAAATGCCAATTTTTTTTTCTTCGAAGTACAGTGAAGTTGCATCTTGTTTTATCTTGATTGACTGCATTCTGCCTTAGAACGTGATACAAAATTCTTAAAATGTGATACAAAATTCTTATAGCATGTTTGGTCCTGCTATTAATAATTTTATAATTATGCTAAATTGTGCTGTGCTGCACTGTGTTGTATATTAAAATTTATAAGATGTTTGATTAATAGCTTTTTAACTATTGTCAAAATTTAAAATAATAAATAAATATATTATTTTAAATTATTTAAAATAATAATATATTTTATTTTTCTTTAGTATTAAAATTTTAAATTATTTAAAATAATAATACTTAAAATTTTAAACAAAATAATACAAATTACTTTTTTGAAGAAGCAGAAGCTGCAAAAGCATCAAATTGTAGCTTTTTCAATTTCTACTTTTTTGCTGTTTTTTTCTGCTTTTGCTTTTCATTGCCAAACAGTTTTCTTTTTGTTTTTGCTTAAAAGCTGATTAAAAGTAGCTTAAAAGTGGAGCCAAACATGTCTTTAACCACATGCTACTAGCACGTGCTGCCACTTACTGTAATTTCTGAAAAATAATTTTTTTTTAATTTCTAAAAGTTTGAATTGTATTATTTCATCCTTGCGGCTATTAGCCATTTTGCATCTGCATTGTGCAACTAGATTTGCCAGTCCACATTTATATCAGCTTTAATATAAGATCATAAAGGGAAAAGTTGCAGGAGCTTGTTCATTTGGCTGATTAGATCCAGTAGATCAGCGTACCTCCTTAGGTTTCGGATCTTTATCCAAAGCCTAGGTCTACTAAAGATTTGAATCTCCTTCAAACAATGCGTGACTAGTATAGCGCATAGTCTAACATGTTCCTCATATTTGGTAATGGACGACTCTTATGTACTGGGGTTTCTTTATATGGCTGGAGGAGTCAACTTGACTTGGCAAGAGGTTGAAAGGCATTGGCTATTTGATTTGGCATTTCATTAATTGAAAACCTCAATTGCAATACATTACAAAAGTTAATCTGATAAATTTTCAGTACGGTAGTTTACGTTACAAACTTAATGTTCTATTTTCTTTGCAAATGGAATATCTTAGTTATTGGTGGGCTAATTTTTTATTTATCAAGTTTGACATTGTATGAAATTTCTAGTTAAAGAAGCCTATATTGGAATAATACTGTTGAGACTGTAGAACTTACATATTTCATGATCATATCCTTGCTGCTTTTCTGATTTATTTAGGTGTTGCATTTGCTCATATGTTTGCCCATCCATGTCTGGTTTGTTATTATAGGTCTGGGATAAGTTTAATTTAGCTGTTCCTTCTGCAGGACCTGCAAGATGTTATCGTCAGATTAAGAACAAGCCATATCCAAAATCACGTTACTGCCGCGGTGTACCAGATCCTAAGATTAGGATATATGATGTTGGAATGAAGAAGAAAGGAGTGGACGAGTTTCCCTTCTGCGTTCACTTGGTGAGCTGGGAAAAGGAGAATGTTTCTAGTGAGGCTCTGGAAGCTGCCCGAATTGCATGCAACAAGTACATGACTAAGTTTGCTGGAAAGGATGCTTTCCACCTACGAGTGAGAGTGCACCCTTTCCATGTTTTACGTATCAATAAGATGCTTTCTTGTGCTGGAGCTGATAGGCTCCAGACTGGAATGAGGGGAGCCTTTGGGAAGCCTCAGGGGACATGTGCTAGGGTAAGCATTGGTCAGGTCCTCCTGTCTGTTCGTTGCAAGGATGCTAATGGAAATAATGCCCAAGAAGCCCTACGACGTGCCAAGTTCAAATTCCCTGGCCGTCAGAAGATTATTGTTAGTAGGAAGTGGTAAGCATCGCTAACATGAACTACTTGACTAAATAGCTTTGCACATCCAAATGCATCCACGTTTCAAATTCTTTAATTCAACTTTCTTGCTATTTTTTTCCCTCAAAAGCAAATTAGTCTGTTACCTGTCCATTGGTTGATGCTATAGAGCATAATTGGGTGTTTGCTGGAGATTTATCTCTTAGTTTCTAGTTCTGACACAACAAACTGGCTTTCAGGGGATTCACTAAGTTCAGCCGTGCTGACTATCTGAAGTGGAAGAATGAGAATAGAATTGTCCCAGATGGAGTCAACGCTAAGGTATGTTCAGTCATATTGTTTAATATTGTAATAACCTGATGAACTTCTCTAAATTACACACCTCGTTTCAGTTTCTCTAGTCGTACATTCGTAAAATGTTTGGATATTTGCCTTTTTATCTAACCATAATAGCTACATATGTTGGCTATTTTTTAATTTAATACTATTTATCAAGAACTCATGAATTAGGAAGTATGCCAGTCGATCTTTTCTACCTTCTCTCAAGTTTCGTAAATCAACTTTGCCATGTGATCCATTATATTAAATTTTCAGCAGCTGTATTTATTTTATTCTATATTCATGCTAATATAGAGGATTAAAGTGTTTGCTCCAACAAGGTTATTTAGTTTTGCTTCCCGTTGTCTGCTGTGGCTCAGCGGAATATAATGTCATTATAGAAAATTATTTCCTCCGAATTGTCATTTGTTCTCCCCCTTGCTTCATTGAAAGTATTTAGAATATTTAAATTAATTCTTTCATATGTGATATTGAGGTTCCTTTCCATTCGATTTTATCTTGTTGTTTCAGAGTATAACTGATGGAATTTATATTCATGGAATGTGTGCACAGTGTTCCTAATATATTGGAGCCTTTTCTAATTTCGTTCATATAATTCCTCGTGGACATTTGTGGTTCTGTAGTTGCTCGGGTGCCATGGTCCACTGGCTAGCCGCCAACCTGGAAAGGCTTTTTTGTCGTCGTCGATTGCTGAAGCTTCTTAGATTCGGTCAACCCTGATGACGATACATGTGTTCTCGGGGAATTTACCAGCATTCTTTTTTAAATGGCAAGCTTAGTTTCAGAGGACAAGTACGCGCTAGTTTTGCAAGTCTTTAATTGTTTCGATGAAGATCCACACAATTTGACTCTATACCTTCACTTTTTTACAAATTTCTGCTTATTGTTAGAAGCAATTATAGTTCTTTAATGTTATTCAGCATTTCATGTTTGCATTTGACCAAAATCTTCATATTTATTGTCATATTTTAATGTGAACATTCTTTTGAACTGGCACGAATAGATTTGCTGGCATGAAAAATCAGTGGAAATATGTTAATGTATTTGAACGTTAAAAAGAGGATGCAATCATCGTGTAGTTCAAGTGAGCATCTCTAATGTGATCCCCATAAGCATTCTGCAAAATGGTCGTCTAATTAATCACGAATTAAGTGTTATTATTGTGGAAGTCAAATAAGTTAATGAACAATTTATTATAACGATGTCTCTTTTTAAGAAAGAACTTGACAAGCGATCCTTTTTAATTTTCTTTATATTCGTGCCTGAAAATTTCTACTCTTTGAAAACCTTCGCTCTAACTCTAACTCCATCCTGACATTGTGTTGACATTGATGTTCAGATTACAACTCTTACCATATCAGATGTGGTGAATCGGTTGCTGCAACCAAGTTTGATATCTTACGGTGCAAAATTTAAGAAGGGGCATACAAGGTTATTAGCAATCTATCTAATTTCTCTATTTTTGGGCAAAAAAGATAAGACGTAAACTATCTTGTTAGTTTTCATTCAAAGGAAAGGGAGGAAATATAATTTTTTTTTTTTTGGAAAAAAATGCCTTTATGATTATAAAATTAAAAAAAGGGCACACCTTAAGTGTATCATAATAACAAAGGGTACCTTTATAATAAATGCCCTAAGATAATAAAATCTAAGCATGCAGAATATCTTGCAACTCGTATTGTTAGACATGACGCTCTAGAGCATGTGTGGTGTATGATATAGTAGGTATAGGCACTGAAGCATTGTCGCCCAGAGGAACAAACCTTTGAGCTTTTCATTACCTAGACGTTTGATCTTTTGGTACTTGTTTCTAACTATCCTTAAGTTGGAATGAAATATTTATTTATGAATTTTTAATTATAAATAACTATTTACTTAAATTGGAATCACTTGAATCGATATATCCATCTACTAAATATAATGGTTATGGACATATATTAAAGCCTTTTAGGTAGAAGACAAATCAAACATAGAAGGTTGCATGGTCATTGTTTGCCTATAGAACCTATCTAGTCTTGTAGAGAAAATAAAATAAGAATTATCATTATATATGAAGCTTACTCCATTGGCTTAGCTTAAAAGTTTTTCAATTAGGCTATGTTGTCTCAAATTTATTAAGTTAATAAATTTATTATCTAATGCCATAACAAATGATAATATAACAAATATAATCCTAAACATAATGAGAAACTAATAAAAAGAGCTACAATGCATGGTGGAACTACAATTTAATTGACTTGCAATGCGACCAACAAAGGATTGTTTTTAGCTATGCTTTAGGTTGTGTTTGCTAGCAAAAATGAAATTTTTAGGGGATAGGAAACTTGAAAGGAAAAAAAATTTAGATAGAAATGAAAGTGTTTAGTAAAATTCTTCTTTGTGTTTACATGTGAGGAAAATAAGAAGGATTTTATTAAAATCCTTCATTGCGTCTACGTCGGCTGCTCTTTTCGCCCAATTTAGGCAGATTTGAATTTTGCTCGTTTTCATTCCTCTTATTTTTCTTCATTTTTATCCGTCTTTTCTAGTAAACGAAAGATTTTATTAAAACTTATTCATTCCTTTCTAAAATCCCTCCTAGTAAACAGGCTCTCAAATTTTGGGTTTAACGAGGACTTTAAAAATGAGAAGATTATAATACCTTAGCTTAGTCTCATAGGAGAAGTGAGATTAGAATTATCACAAATCATAATATGTAAGGCCTAATAGGAATGCTACAATTGACTTAAATTTAAGTAATTTTTAATTGGATCATATTATTTTAAGCTCATCATAGATGTGGAGGATTGGAATCATCTTATACACTGCCACCATTCAAAGTATTTCTATAATTAGAGAATTAGAGTGCAATATGTTTAGTTACCTTGATAAATTGATCTCTGCATACTGCAATTGGGTCTACGGTGGATTCCTGGTTGATTAAGCTATCAATAAATTAACTTTTTTATACTTAATTTTATAAATTCTCTTTTATGTAAAAAAAATAAATTGATCCATATAATTATTGAAAATTGTACAAATAAAGAATATTGTAAAGTTTATTATACATATTATAAAAACAATTTATAACGTTTAGCATAATTTTTAAAGAAATCTAAAACTATAAAAAGCTAATCTTGAAGAAATATGGAATTAGTTTTTTTAAAAAACTTATGTTAATGTTTCATCCTTCAGACTAGTTTTTTTTCTCATTTTGTAGGTATTTCACAAGGATAAAGTAGCGTGTGTGAGATAATATTAAAAGATTTTTTTATTAAATATATTATTATATTTATTTGGCTACATAATAAGTAATTATTATCTTAGAAAATCTAAATTTCATAATAAGTGAGAAAAATATAGACTTTGGATAGAGGTGATAATCTAGATTATGTGATTCTAAATAGGGATGGGCAAACGATTCGGTAAATTTAATTTTTATCGATTTATTGATCAATTCGGCAAATTCGATTCGGTAAAAAAAAAAATCGATTTTGGTTTTGGTACTAGATTTTCTAATATTTGGTTTTCGGTTTTCGTATCAGTTTTTTATTTTTTAGTTCGGTAAAAATCAAATTTACCGATACTAAGTATTAAATTAATAAATTCGGTTCGGTAAATTACCAAAATTTATTAATATAAATATAAAATTATTAAATTTTATTTGATAAATATATAAAAATAAAAAGTATTATTATATTTATAAAAATAAAATAGTTTAAATCAGTAATTATTTGATAATTTTTTTATTTGGTTAGGTATCGATTTTAAAATTTTTGATAAATATTTAATTGGTAAATTTGATTCAGTATATTTGGTATTGATTTTTACCAATTGCATAATCCTAATTTTAAACTTTTATTTAAATAGAAAATAAATATTTTCACTTAGGAAATTATATAATTTTTTAATTTTAAAATTATTATGAATCAAAATAAATAAACTAATATGTAAATATAAATAAAAAAGAGATTAAAAAGATATAACTTGGAGGTATGTTGAAGTTTGTCTGTGTTCTTGATCGATCGAGAGGGCATTCGATATTTTTAGGGTTCTAAACCCATCGAACTTGAGACAAAGGGAGAAGAATCGAAGGTTTAGGCGTGAGTCAACCCTGAAGAGAAGGCTGGGCTGACCTGTAAACTGGGCTGATGACGACTTAAACACTGATTTGTTTCAATTTCAAAGTGTTTTTTTAGGTTATGTTACACTTTAGGAGTGGATCTATAGCCGTCAATTCAAGTTAGTGGATTATTGATGGATCTATTAATGTGACTCACAGCTTGTTTAGGTCTAACTTGAACCTAACATAACCCATGTAACCTATTTAATATATAAATAAATATTATTTATACTAAATAAATATAAGTTTTTGCAAATCTAAGCAGATTTGATGATGCACTCAAATTTAGAAATTATATTTATCACATATAAAGTTTACAGTGTATACTATAAAACTTTGAAGAAAAATATGTTATTTCCCACTCTTATAAGAAATAATTTAAAAGATATGATTTTGCCCTATTAATATTAGGCTGTTTATAACCTGAACATGATTATGACTGACTCGAATTAGCCTAACTTCGTGTTGAGTCGGGTCGGATCAGCGGATCACGTCAAATTTTGTCAGGTCTAAAATTTATCACAAGATGAGCATTTGATATTTAAAGATACCGAATTTATTTTATTAAAATTTTAAAAATTTAAACTGAATCAAAATTTCTAAAAATTGTACTAACTGAAATTAAATTCTGATTAATTATCAAAAATTAAATTATTAAAGTTTTAATTAATTGGATGATAGATAATTGAATATTGATATTTGGTAAATGAGTTTATACTTTTTAGTACCTAGTAACACTATAATAATATGCATGTATATATTATACTATATTATATTATTTTTATATGCGGTAAAAAATATTATATATTATTATCCGCTATAGATCCACTTCAGTATTTAAGCCGTCATCATGCCAGTGTACAGGCCGGCCCAACTTCTCAGGGTCGAGTGGTCGGCGGACGCCTGAAGCCCAAATTCCCAGACGCCTGAGGGAATATTCCCCTTTCGATGGGTTTAGAACCCTAAAACATATCGATTGCCCTCTCGATTTACTCTTGTTGTTCGAAGATCGTTGCTCTAGAATACTGTTGTATGATTTCCAGGTTCGATTCCTAAACTTCTCGTCCTTACTTTTTTTTTTCTTTTCTTGATCTTTCACTTTTCCTCTCGAGCATTATGCTGCGAGGATTTTGAACTTGCTGGAAAATTTCAAGTTAAATACTGAAGAGATGATGCATCTGGCTTCGTTTTGGAAGCGCTTCCTTGATGCGGAATATTATCTGTAATAAAATAAGGTCTTAATATAGTCTGGAAGCTACTTTGGTCGGAATCGTTTTAGTAGTCAAATGTTACACATCTCTCGCTGCAGTAAAAATTTGGTTCTTGTGTATAAGGACATTGCAATTTGTACGTGTGCAGCCTTAAAATACTATACTGATTACAATCATAACAGTAAACAAAGTAAATACAATAACAGAAAGAACATGATCGATTGTCCCAAAAATTCTAACACAACTCAATTAAAAAGAATTATAAAACCAAAGTAACAAGACAAATAGCCTTACTGCAGAGTTACTCACCTGTATGATGCAATTACAAACCCCACAATCTCTTATTTTCTGTACTTAGAAAACACATCAAACATCTCATTGCAAGTTTAGTGACTCCTTCAACACACAATTATTGACTCTCAACATTGACAAAGATATCCCTTTTGGTTAGATGATACTCCTTTTGGTTGTGCATAGTCAGGGGTGCCAACTATCACAAGTAGTTTAAAATTCTCCCAAACAATTGCTTGCAATTGTCTATGCGCACTAACGATTGTGTCTTCACAATTTTACTTGTTCTTGCTCCACTTCATGGATATTTCACTTAGGTCCTAGCTCATTTGCTCAAAAAATCTGAGTCTTTAATGTGGAGTACTCAGGATATGTCTTGCTTGCATACTGAACATTGACCAACTTGCTTCTTGAGTGCTGTTATGATTCCATCTTGAGCAATATTGGCACTTGTTTATCAGCTGGATTTGTCAAGTCACTATCTTTGACTTACCTCTCACTGACTTTCCTGTGCCTCTACATAGGCAATATCTAGTAATCCTTCAACTTTGACGGACACACTTGGCCAACTCTTTTATTCCACACATCACAAACTCGACATGCACGAGCCTAGAGGCTTCAAGTTGAGGTTGCATCATTATAAAAGTCAACATAAAAAATGTTCTTGATGTGGGAGGGATGGAATATTTGGATCACATGATCTTTTTCTAGGGACATCATTATGATAGCATTAATAAAATAAACAAGATGGAATTTGTAAACTTTATGGTACTATAGATTCATGGAGCATGTACGATTTTCAAAGATCAATCATATAAGAGAGTTATATGATTAATTGAGTGATACACCTGGAGTTTCTTAGATACATCAATAAATAAGCTCTCAGGAAAAATATAGATTTGAAGAAATTTAAAGTGATCTTTGTAGCTTGGTATCATTTGATTTCTCAATGAAGCTCCAAGCGATTTCTAGCTTGAACTTGGTATTTTTATGATCAACTAAGAAACTATTTTGATAAGGAAGAAACAAAATTTTATGTATGTTTTTATACTTTGTGTGTTTCTTTTGCTATCATTAAGTTATTTCTGTGTTCTCACTGTCTATTGAATTCTTTTGATTGACCCAGGTTTTGTGGGTGACGTTGAAGTCCGTATATCATGACCGAAGGGAAAATTTTAGCCATTTGCCAGTTTGGTGGGGAATTTGTTAAAAATAGTGATGGATCCATGACTTATTGTGGCGGTGAAGCACATGCGTTTGATATATACCGCGAAATGTTATTTAATGATTTGAAGTCAGAAATTTCTTCGATGTTTAACTGCAATGCAGATGCCTATGCTATTAAGTATTTCCTTCCAAGAAACAAACAAACTCTCATCACGATATCTAGCGACAAGGATCTGCAACGCATGGTTGATTATCATGCAAATTCAGACACAACTGATATATATGTCTTGAGGAATTTTGAAAACAGGTATTTGCCTCATTTCCTGGTTCACTTTGCTAAAGATGATGAAAAATGACTAATTAAAAATATATTTGTAGGATGATTAATAGTGTTGTAGCAGACTCAGGTACCTCCACTGACACTAATACCCGCTCGCTAGTTGCTGCTCAGGAAGCTAAACGACTTAGAGTATGCAACGATTGGGACAATATGATTACTGGTGTGGGGCAGGTATTCTCTAATTCAAAGGCCTTCCGTGATGCATTGCACAAATATGCCATTGCAAACAGTTTCATGTATAGATTTGTCAAGAATGATGGATCCCGTGTAACTGCAATGTGTATTGCAGAGGATTGTCCATGGAGAATACATGCATCTAAGTCATCAGCCAAGAAAGAATTTATGATTAAGAAAATAAATGATACTCATACATGTGGAAAGGAACTGAGCAATGAAAGTCGCAGACTTGCATCTCAAAGATGGGTTGCTAGTATTATAAAAGACAAGGTCCGAGATACACCAAACTATAAGCCAAAGGATATTGCAAATGACCTTGAACGAGAATATGGACTCAGCTTGAATTATTCACAAGCCTGGCGTGGGAAGTTTATTGCCAAAAAAGAGCTTGACAACTCGCAGGAAGAGGCTTGCAGTCAGTTGTCCTGGTTCTGTGAGAGGATAATAGAAACCAATCCAGGCAGTGTTGCGACATTACACGCATCAGATGATTCAAGATTCTGTTTCTTTGTTGCCTTTCACGCTTTGCTTTATGGTTTTGAGCATGGTTGTCGGCCTCTGCTTTTTCTTGATGCATTCTCTCTGAAAGCAAATAAGCCCTGGAAGGTATTAACCGCAACAGCAGTTGATGGAGAGAATGATATTTACCCCGTTGCATTCTCTGTCGTAGATTCTGAGACTAATGAGAACTGGCATTGGTTTTTGGTACAGCTAAAATCTGCTTTTACTCTCTCTCGTGTTATAACATTTATATCGGGCAGGCAAAATGGTTTGGTGGAGGAGCTCAACAAGGTGTTTGAGGAGAGCTTTCATGGTTACAGCGAACAGGATCTCATTGAAGATTTTAAGGAAGAAATGGATGACGAGTGGCCACAGGAGATTAAGGATAAAATGGTTGATCATCTCAAATTGGCAGTACGTGCTTGTACAGTCGACGAGTTCAATGAGTCCATTGAGAACATCAGGAATCAATCGAAAGAACTTGCTGACTGGGTTTTGGGCACTAAACCAGATTCATGGTCTGATGCCCTTTTCAAGGGTTTGAGATATAAACACTACTCATCTGGCATTGCAGATAAATTCAACGATTGGGTGTCACCAAAATACGAGCCATCAGTGCTCCAGATAGTTGACCTCCTGAGATGCAAATTAATGGAAATGATGTATGGCCGTCGTAGTTCCTCGAACACATGGATGGAGGCTCTTGTTCCTTCTGCAAATAAGACAGTACATGAATTGATGATTGAAGCACGTTCACTGAGTGTGTCATGTTCAACTGACTCTATATTTGAAGTAACCGATGAATCTACTAATATCGTCAACATTGAAACCAGGGAGTGTACCTGTAGGAGTTGGCAGGTTTCTGGGTTACCTTGCATCCATGCTCTTGCGGTGCTGGAACTTACACAGAGGTGCATATCTGATTTTTGCTCAAAGTACTTCTCAACAGAAAGTTATCGATCGGCCTATTCTCTCTCGATCAATCCCATACCAGATGTTGGTAGGCCAGTCTACACTGATCCCTGTCAAATCGGCGGCTCATGTCCTCCTCGTACTCGCCGGCTCGCCGGCCGACCAAAAGAAAAGCCTGTAGAACCTAGGATAACCATCAAAAGATCAGTTCGATGCAGTAAGTGCCAAGCGATAGGGCATAATAAGAAGACATGCCAAGCATAAGCTTAGTCATATTAGTTCCAGTATCTCCTGCGCCTGCAAGTGCATTATCTGTTGTTACATTTGCAGTTTGATGTGATTTATCAGAAAATTCTTTTCTGATTTTTGATAATGTAGATGGTAGGAGATATACATCTAGGTCCTGACCATGTAATATAGTATCTAAAGCTAACTTTCAAGTTAGTATTCGCTTTGTACAAGTAGTTTTTTTTGTGTATAATCTATTTTGTTGCGGTGCTAGGTTGCGTAGGAGTTAGCTTTAGGGCAGATTCATGTTCACCTTGTTGTTTCTGACCTGACATGCTATCTTGATTTGAAATACCTTGTCATAACCTCTGAATCTAATTCAACTAATAGCCTCTCAACCTCAACATTGGATCACTGCCTAGGAATTTAGGGAAGAGTGCTATTATTATCTGACTTTGATAGATGTGCTGAAGGGTGATAATACTCTTTCCCAAAATTCTAGCAAGTCCTGATAGGGCACTTGAGTGACATAGCATACTGATAATGTTTAAATAGTGCACCGGTGAAATGATTTGACATACATTATCTATGGTGTGGTGCACAAAGTGAGTATAGGCTAAGTCTTGCAAAGCTTAGTCTAATGTTGAAATCTACATATGAATTTGATGGGATACTTATGATATATTTAGGATATAAAATTTATAAATATGAGTTTAAAATTGTGAAAAGATATGTAAAATTATTATTTTGTAATAAATTAATTAAAAAACTGTTTTACCCATATAAAAATTTATAATATTTTATATTTTTAATCTAGGGTTAAAATATTTTGTTTTTGTTAAATAGACATAGAATTTTCGGCAACCTTTCAAATGTTACTATTTTATTTAGATTATTGGCATAATGGGAATTGAACTCGAATGAGTTTGGATTTGGTTGGTTAAGTTTAGGATGCCTAATTTTAAAATAATTAAATTAATTTTTAACTTTTTAAATATAATTTGCAAATAAATATATAGGTTTTTTTATTTAATGTATTATACTTTTTTAATTAAGCATAAAAATCTAGTTCTTTGTAGGTCAAATTAGTTTAACATCATCTCTTATGATTTTAGTTTTATTATAGATGAACCCTTTACTTATTTTGATTTATAAATCAAATCCATTGTCTAAAATTTCGAAATCAATACACACTTTTTAAGTGAACTCTTATATCATTACCTTTTTTTATTAAATGACTTACGCAATTTTATAATTTTATTCTTTGTGAATTTTTAATTTCTTTCAAATCGACTTAGACTAATATCCATTGAAATTTAAGTATATATATTCTTATCATATTTAGTTCTTTCGTCATACCCTGTCAATTAGCAGCATAGAATTTTTTAGGTTTATAAAGTTTTTATAAATAGATTCTTGCACTTTAAAATACAAATTAATCTCTATAATTTACAATGCTCTTTGTAGTTCCGTACTTCTAGTATTTTTCAAATAGACCACTTCATTAAACAAACTCCAGAGTGTATCATGTATTTTTTTTATAAATAGGTTCTTGTACTTTTAAAATATAAATATATCTATAATTTAGTGTTCATAGTTTATACTTCTAATATTTGCAAAAACTTAGAGGTATCTATAATACTAAAACTAATTCTGTACTGAACTTAAATTTTCAGTTCGGTTTAAGCGAGGAGCGAGGGAGAGGTAGCGGCAATGCTGATAGCGGAAGATGAGGAGGAGAAAAGCGAGACGGCAAATCTTTGATAGTAGAAGATGAGGAGGTGAGGATGGAGGAGGCATTAGGGGTGTGAAAAAATTTGTTTGAAACGTTGAATTTTTAAATTGCGGTTAAGCGAATTGATTTTCGGTTAATCAAACTAGCAGTTTTTAATCGGTTTGGTTTTTTAGTCATTGACTGGTTATCAATTCGATTACGATTGGATAAATTTTAAACCGCTGGTTAACCAAACCGGTATGTAATATTTTTATATAAAATATTTATTTAATTATATAAAAATAATTATATTTATATAATTGATCGAATCGGTTAACTACCAAAAATTGATAATTAATTAAAAATCGAATCGGTGGCTAAACAAAAATCGGCAGTTAACCAAAAATATTTATATTTATTTATCTTAAATTAGTTTATAATTTTAAATATTTTTTATATAAAAAAATATAATTAATCAAAAATCGACAATTAATCGTATCGAAAAATGGATTAACTGGTTCGAACAATTCTTATTTTCCCTGAATTGTTTTTTTTTAAAATTGCTCACAGTTTGATTAATCGAATCGTGAACACCCCTAAAATGCATCACCAATAACAAAAGATGAGGAAAAGGGAGAGGTTACAACATTGATGGTGGAGGATGAGGAGGAGGGAGAGGAAACCATGCTTATAGCGGAGGGTGAGGAGTTGGGGAAGGGAGAGGCTGCAACACTATGGCGAGGAGAGGGGGAAGGTGAGGTTGCAATGTTGTTGGTGGAGGTTAAGGAGGGTACAAGGGAGGTGGCAACATTGACGTCAAAGGATGAGGAGAGGAAGGGGGAGGCGACTCGTTAATGAACTGCACGCCGTCTCTCAATGCTGTATCGATTGCTTCACTGAATGCTTTGTCTTCCGATACTTTATCAATTCCTTCACTAAATGTTTAAGCTTAGGTTGGTTCTGCTTTGATGACGCAGCTGCACTTTGATAGCTGTGCTGTCAATGTAGTACTTGCTGTAAAGGGTGTTTTGGGTGAATCTGCTCTAACAACTGCATTATCACTATAGCAAATAATAGTTAAAATTGTTTAGGTAAATTTAACGTGTTATAAATTATAATTAAGTAATTTTACTAAAAATTTTAAGTTTCTTAAATATTTAATTTTATAAAACTATCAATTTATATATGAACTAATAAATTATTTTGAGAAAATTATTAATTTTTATAAGATCAAATAATTATTTTATAATATAAAATTCAATGATTAATTTTATATTTAAAGAAAATTAATTAAAATTAATATATATTAGATTAATTAATATTATATATTAAAAGTGAGAGGGCAACGAGAAGGAGAGAAACGAAAGGGCAAACATCATAAAATAAATGCTGAATAAGTAGCTGCGAAAGCTAGATTTGCCAACTTTGAGTTACAGTGCTAAAAATGTTACTATTACACAGCAAAAACTAGTTATTGTTTGTTGCCACACCATAGTAAGCAGCGTAACGCCAAACGGGCACTCAGTCTCCGAAGTTGAATACCAAAACTAATGTTATATTTTATATGTTAGATTCAGTTTAACAATGTTTTATTTATTAAAAACCAAACCTGAATAATTTTTTTTTGTACATTACAACTCGAATCTAATTGAGTCTGATTTAAATAAAAACTAGAACAAACTAAAATTTTTGGCTAATTTATCGGGTTGAACCGAACATTTTAAACTCCCCTAAACAAAATGACCCTTTAGTCTTTTAGGAAACACCATAACAATCAATTTTCAAATAAATTATTTTGATTAGTTTATTAATTACACAAATGATATCTATATATTTTTTTTAAATATCCAAATCAATCTCTCAAATTTCATAATACAAATGAACCTGGAACAAGCTTTTCCCTTCAAAAAATTCTGTATTCTAGACACCTGTAAAGTTCTCAAACTAACAAATTAACTGCACAAATTTAAACTTTTAATTATACTTTGCTTTTTAGAAGTATATTCCATATTCTGAATTACTTGCAGCTCAATAAGTCATAATGTATTAATAACAAGATTAAAATGAGCATAAGTTCAAATCTAGTAATCCAAGTTTAGGAAGCAAGATTCATCTTAAAATGTCCTTAGTAATAAAATGTGGCTCATGTAACAGATGCGACGCTAACACCGTTCTGATCAAATATAATCTCCACATGCAAAATTTGACGGATTGGTTTACACTAGCTCTAAGCATGTCCTCTTCCAAACAGCGGAATTTCTGCCAACTACAACAAACTTAAATGTATAATTAACCTGTCAGCTTGAAGAATGGAACAACGACGCATGTCGGCCACAAGAAACTACGAGAAAATTTTAAGACCTAGTGAATTCATAGTGACTGTTCTTTTGAACTCCTGTTTTATGTGAGACGTCTTCTGCATGGATACACGTCAACGCCCACAAGACTTTTTCTCAGATAATTTGGGCCTCGTTCCCATGCTCTTACTCTTCATCAAATTTTATTTTCTTTGCTGAAGGAACGAAACCAACCTGTCGAACAGAAAAGTAGGAAAATGGAAGAATAAGAAAATACTAATATAGACACAGATAGGTATATTTCGTGTACTAACATAAACTACCATCCAGATGTAAACTACAGTTTTAATAAAGATTTGTTAATGTTTTACAGTTTAGCAGCAATAAGAAAAGAAAATCGTTCAAGACTGCATGAGCATCAGGGCATGTCCATAAAACAATTGACCGATTGAATGAAACATACTGGAAGGGGATAAACAAGGTTTTAAAATACCGATCCGAAGAGTATCAAACTTGTGCATTGCTGGTACTAGTTAGTTTTTAATTTATATAACCAGTACTGGTAAGGGTATAAACTGGCTGAATCATCAATACAGACTGGTTTTATAAACCCAGGGCATAAGACTGGTTTTATAAATCCGAGGCATAAGACTGGTTTTTATAACCCCAGGGCATAACAAACTTAATTAAAATTAAAAAGCAAAAAAGAAGTCAAATTCCTATCTGAGTACTTAGAGAAACCAAGTATACAGAGGCGTGAAGAGATCCAAGCAACAGGCACAAACGCCAAGTAGAGCAAAGAGAAAGGACCAGCACTACAGTACTACACATTCAAAAGTTAGCTGCACGAAGCAGAAAGATGTTCACTTTAGTTGAATTAAACAAGGTTTATATGCAAAATGAATTCTGCGACTTGAAGGCAAAAAGGCAAAGATACCATAAAGACATTCTAAACATGTTCAAATGAGGTGTCAGAGATTGACACCGAAATTGGAACTGATACTGTCCTTGTGAGGTACATACATGCCACACAAACAAAAACTAGTATTTGCTAGAGCCTTCAGATATCCAGATATGACAATAACTAATAGCAACGTACAAAATTGCACCATCAAAAGAGTATAGAATGGATAATTGGCTCATGATTTAATCTGAAAGCTATTTTCTATAAAAATAACACGAATAAACTTAATGAACAAGGTATAAACGGATTAACACTTCCACTTACAAGATCTGGGCAATCGTATTCAATACCAGCTGCACTGATTCTCTTGCATCGCTTCTTATTTCGTTTTAGAATTCCCTTAATCATCTGTTGGTATTCTTCGGCGGTTCTTTCCTAATAATATACCAAGGCATCAAATTACACACCACAAAAAAAAAAAAATCAAACTTCATCCAAAGACAATTCAGACTAGCACATAATTTTCTTGGTTAAATAATTAAATTTATGGTTGGATTAGCAATAGATACCAAGTCCTTAAAAGATTCAAAAGCAATCAAGGGGAAATGAGTAGCAATGTTCCTGATCTAAAGCAACTAACTAAATGCAAATATTGTCTTTTGCCAGAAAACTAACATGCCATAAGAGAACAAAACAGAATCTATTGAAGCGATGAGAAAAAAAACAGAAATAAGCAGGCGTGCTGTTTCTGATATATATAGGCTGCCTTAGCCTAAAAATCCTCAAAATGCAAGGAAATATAATAGTATATCATATCATGTGATATCTTATCAGTATAGTTAAATTCATAAAACACTATAATTCTAACACATCATATCAGATTTTTACAAAAGTTCATGTCCAATGCACAACAGAAACAAAATGGATGAGGTTTCTAGACCCAGACATGACTCGATCAGCTTATTTAATAATAATGAGCATGGGATATCTGTTTATAGGCCTTGCTTTGAAGTATTCAATAAGTTCAACGCACTACCTTATTATGACGCTTTCTTGCAATTCCTGTCCAATCTCTTGGCTCATATTTCAAATTTCGACGCCTCCACCTTGAAATTAGAATAAGAACAAAATACAGTGTGATTCCGTAACTTTAATCAGATTCTTTCTAAATCACAATAAATGATCAAATTAGACATACAATTACCACATTCCGTAACAACTAAATATCCATTTTGCTATGCTTATGTAGAAATACGAATAGACTAAACAGTTGCTAGACAACACAAGGACATATCCTGATAAAAACATCGAATTTGTAGCAACTATAAGTACAGAACCATGAAAATTAATGAAAACATTTGTTACAAAATAAATGTACAGAACCTACACCTAGGTGCTAGTGATCTTACTATCGCATTAGCTGATATCACATCTACATGCATCTTTACATGATTATCCATGAATTATCCAAACGCATTTAATGAAAAGACTACCATGAAATGAACAAAGAAAAGATAAATGAACAGAGAACATGGGAATGGGAGCACGAATATTATCTTTGAGTAGGTGTATGTTGAGTGATTAGCTTCAGGTAAAAGTGAGAACAAGGCTCAAGAAGGAAGAAAGGATTCCTTTTTTTTTTTGCACAATATTTTGATCTCCTATTGATACACAAGTACTGCTGGTGATTTTGGTTAACTTTAACAAACTTGTAGCCAGATGAACACAATCAGATTCTCCTGAGTTAATTAGGTTCATCTGGATCATCAAACAAATTTCAAAAAACACTTTTCTACTTCCAGAAGTAATCGTATATACCAGTGTTATCCACTAGGTGCTTGACTGACATCAATAGAGAATTAACCTAAAAATATTAATACTAGGACTTGAATGATTATGTGGCATAAATCAATAATGAAAATCTGTGATTAAAACATGAATTATCCATCTATGTATCTATCAATATACAATGATCTTGATTATAGGAATAGCTTGGGACTCTAAAGTAGTCTAGTAATTACTATGATATTGAGGTTATTTTGTCTCGAATTTAAATATCATATTTATGGAGTCAATTGGCAATATCAATATTTATTTATCATTCTCATGAATCTTTTACTCAAGATCTTGAGGTTGATTTTTCTTCAATTTTACATTCAATTTTGAGAATGCAGATGCAGTAATGGTATTTCTTTGCAATGTATAAATATCTTCTATCCATGATGTGCTTGATTTATATTATTAATTTTAGAATGAAGTTGTAGTTCTCATTTGACTTCCAAGCAAAACAATCATGTACTCACGAAGAATGCATATCATTGATGTTAAATTTAGTTTAGTTTGGTGAAATGACCCTCATATTTGATGACACTCTTTAATCACTAAATTTACATAAACATATATTTTTACATTTTTTTAAGAATTAGATGCTTTTTAGCTACGATAAACATTTCGCACCTAAACAACGAGGATTTTGGCACACTTGACACCTTTAATAACATTTATAAAACAACGATCAAAAAGATATTTAAATTGTACTGTTCAAGAAGAAAGGGGACGTATAATATTGTAAAATTATACATCTATCTAGTTAAAAGATACTAGCAACTTCAGATAGAGACTTACAACTTTGGAGGAACACGCTCAGGTGGAACAAGATGAATTTGAAGGTTGTGTTCAAATAAAAGATAATTATGCATTTCATCAGCCACGACCTTGGCCACCTGAAAGTTGCAAAAGTGTTATGCATATTACAAGAAGACTTGTTGTGGAGCATTTTTCACAAAATCTCAAGGAAACAAAATCACCTCTGCATTTTCAAATTCAAGGAATCCATAATGCTTAGAATTTCCTGTCTGTAAAAAACCACATACATATTAAGTTGATAATAAGTTTGGATGAGTGTAAACTACATAAAACATAAAAGGCGTTCAATAATATTGAATGACATCATTCAAAATTTGCAGAAGACTCAAAACTCAAACATGCATAAAGAAAGAAAAGTACAATTAATTGAACCACACAAGGAAACTTTACTAATTTTATATAATCAAGAAAAACTGATGTGAGAATGTGAGCTATCTAAAGCTGCCTTCATGAATTTTTTTTATCATAAGTAATTAATCAGATATCTTAATGACTAGTAAAGATTGCTATATGTAGAAAGATAAGGTTACATGGTGCAACATGCATTAGTGGTTGACTACTCAGTATGGTACATTTGTGTCGATACATCTAGTGCATATTGGTTTGGCATCGGGCTCATACACCAGTATGAATCGAGATTGAAAACTTTAATGTTCAATAGTGATTGTTGAAGTATATATGAAACAAAACCAACAAACTAATTCATAAGAAATAGAACCATTCATTAGTGAGAATATGACCTACTAATAAATAATGATTGATAAACATAATTATTAATGGTTGTGAGAGTAGTAAATAGACCAATGACAATATTAATGTGGAGTGAGTGAATAGTGAGAGAGGACAAAATGACATGAGTCAAAGATACATTAACTACAATAATTATTAACAAGTAGTGTTGGAGTATTATATACATGTTATTGACTCAATGAATATGATAAACTCAGTAAACTCGGAACTTGGGTAAACTCGCATAGGTAAACTCAAAAGTTTTGCCAAGTTTCATAAAAAAACCAATAATATACCCAAGTCAGCTTGCTAGGCCTATTCTAGAATGTAAAATTGCAGGATCGAACAAGCTGACTTGTTAGTTTGACAACTTGTGCACTAAAGCCTGTAATATTTTATGAGGTATATAAAAAAACATGTGTTAGACTCTCATCACCTTGGAATCTAAATGAGGATCAATGCATGTAGCCTTACGTAGGAACAACCTTTGAGGCATATATTTGACTCCCATATTGCAATGGGGAACTATCATTGTAGCTCCAAAACTCACCATAATTAATATGGAGTATATCTAATCAAATTACAATTAATATGAAATATCCAATATCAACTTTTCCAAAAGGGAAATAAAATCATAAAAGGATCTTACTTAACCATTACATGGTTGATCGACCAACAAAGCTACTCGACCATCTAGTCAATCACAATAACAAAAAAAAAATCAAACTGAAGAGAACAATCCCACAAAGGAATTATTTCTTTACACAAAGCTGAACTTTTCTTGGTAGAACAACAATATTCATGTAATTTGCTAATAACCATCTTAATTTTCCAATTTGCGACAAACTCAAAAATCTTAAAATTGCATAACAAATGCAATGCACAACATATTCATATAAAAAAGTGGAGTTAGAAGACCATGGTTTTAGATACTACTTCATACTAGTATATCGATTTATTTTCAGATAGGTATGTATCAGTCAGTACCACTATGTACATTACATATATACATACATTACCTATATATATGCACACACAATTTTTTGAATCCTTGCAAAAAGCAATAAAACAGTACCTAAAGGATACTGCATACAACAATCGCACACATACACTAAATACCTAACAAATAATTGTTTTAAGAATCAACTCATTGACATAATTTATCCATGATAATGAAGCACAGGAAATATTAACTAAACAAACTTCAATAAACAGGGAAATAGTTTTACCTTCCTGTTCCTAGCAATTCTCAGGCGCTTAATTTTCCCAAATTGCCCAAAGAATCCTATCATTGAAAATTGTAATGACCTCAACAACCCAATCCAATAGTTTGTTTCTTCTTGCGAAGCACAAAAAATTATTACCTTCCATTTGTTCCTCATAAAATCCATGAGGAATGTGTCCAATATACAATACTGTCGCCATATTTTTAACAGGCTCAACTTCATCCGGGGTAATTTTTCTCCCCGGGCCCCCTTCTAAAGGCTGCAAATAAACCAATTTAGGCAAAGATCAGAATCCCATGGAGCAGAAGATGCAGAGATAGACCATAAACAAAAAAAACCGCACCAGGAAGTCAGAAGATTCACTTGTCTGACGAGATAGTGATATTTGAGAAGAACTCGTCTTCTTAATTTTCTTTTTTAAGGACTTCTTCGCCTTTGCGCCCATTGCACTTAGAACTCCTACACAAGAATCTCCAGGATCCGCAAAGTAAACGAAGATTCAGAAATCAACGAACACAAATGTGATCATGATTTACCAAAGATTACACAAAATAGCGAGAGAACCTTGTCTACACTCGTCTGCCGCCGGTAGAAGAAGAGTCGAAGAGCAGATTCAATATAGAGCGAGGAGGAAGCGAACAGGATAGTAGAGTAGATTATTAGGTTTAGGGTTATTTTAGGATCGTCAGATTTCAATCAAACGACTCATAAGCATAGTACCCGTGGATACGGGTGATAAACACATCCGACCCGTTTCATTATCGGGTTTCTTGTTTGATGAACGGTTTGTATCACAGCAACTTGGGCGACAATGTACTCGACCTTTTGTCCATTATTCGAATTTGATTCGATCCGAATCCAATACCCCTAGTTTTTTAATTTAAATTTGACTAAAATATTTAAACAGATATACGGGAGTATTTAATTAAATAAAAAAATTTATATTTTATATTTTATTTTAAATTATTATATAGAATATAATTTTATAAATTATTATGATACGGATATCCAATAATTATTTTATTATTACATATATTTTAATAATAAAAAATATATTTATTTATAATTTCTGAATTGGGTACAGGTGCATATAAACTCGAACTCACTCCGTTTATTAATCAGTACCCGAATCCGCAACGGTTCGGATCAGTCGGCTTTGTTTTACATCCCTACTCCTTTCAGGAAAAGGAGTCTTCAATAGAAGTTTCGATCGATGGCTTCGAGCTCCGAGATCGAATCAGCAGCCGAATCCCCGCAGAAGAGCCCTCCTGGGTCCTTACAGAAGCTTCAGGTCGGTTTGATTATATTCGTTGTATCAAAATCGTACTTTTTTTTTTTCGTTTGGATTGTTGTTACTTTAAGAATTTATTCTTTCAGTGGTATTTTCTCAATTTCCTGTAAGATCGACAAATTTAGTTTCTATTTATCGATAAATAAGCTACGTGGAACATCTATTTGAGGCACAAAAAGCCTCAGAGATGTCAAGAATAGTTTTTACGATTGGTTTAGGTGGATACAAGTATAAGTTTTTTTTTCTTTGTTACGGTGATAACGAGAAGAGTAAGATGCTTTGATGATGTTACCTACTACGAATGATGACGTGATGCCTAGAAGGCATTTTGCTCTGCAGATCAAGTTTGTTGATAAACAACACTTGCAATGGAACTGTGTTTTGTCAATCTTTCTACTTCCAATTGTTTGTTGCCTAACCAAAGTAGTATTTTGGATGATTCCAGGATTTTATGCTGACGGCGAGGTCAGGCTGGAAAGTTTATGAAGATGCTTTGGTCCAAAAAGTAAAAGGTAATGTAATCAAGTTAAAAGTTGTTCTGTATTATTCATTTTTGCCATTGGAATTCTAGAGTCTTATTTATTTGGATTAACAAATGAGCTCCTGCATCAAGCTTTCTGCTTTAAGTTTCTATTTAGGACCGAAGTTACAAATCACTTTGCTATTTGGTCTTTTTAGATAACGTGCTTGTTGCATATGAGCATCCAGTTGAGGCATGGGCAGTTGCTGCTGTCGCTGGAATATTTCTCTTGAGAGGTACTTATATACACTATTTTGCTTGTACATGAAGCTGTTTCTCATGGGTATATTGGTGGTATTCTCTCGTGGGTTCTGTGGTATGAGAATTGAACATTTTACTTGCGACTTTTAATGCATTAACGGAGGAAGATTAGAAGGAATTGGACAATAAAAGTTAAAGGACAACCAATAAAGCAATGGCATCAAAATAAGCCATTATTCTGTACTTGGTGGCGATGGAAAATTGTTAACCTAAAACTTGCAATCTGAAATGTATTATCATGCAACAATGAACCATTTGTTTTTCAACTTTCAAGGCTTTTCAATTGCCCTTTTATTCAGGGACAAATTGTGAATGGGATGACTCATTAGCTATTATCAAAGTCTGCACATTTTATCTGTGTATATTTAAGATTTGTATTTGCAGGGCCTAGGAGGTTCTTGTACCGCAACACTTTAGGCCGTTTCAAAAGCGAGGAGGTAACATTGACGCAATTTCTTACATTTATGTTAATTTCGCTATGATTGTTGGTCATATGGTTACCGTCATGAGTAGTCTGTTCTTAGTTTTCTCTTTTTTTTTTTAAAAAAAAAGAAGACTGAACAATGCAGGTTCTGATCCAATATTTGTACTCTTGACATATAGAATCATGTTTTTTAAGAAGTCAACTGGATCTCGGAATAGAATTTATAAATTTGGTGATTTTGTGCTTGAAAATGACATAAAATATAGTCACAACTCATAACTTCATATCAGGTTATCCTATATTGATAATAGTAATTAGCCACAGTATGAAATGCAATTACTTCATTCTTCTCTATGCCTAGTAAGTGTTGTGGTATTTTGGGCAACTATATGGATGTTTTCCTACTATTTAGCTCTGTTGTGGGTATTTTTAATAACCCATATCATGTCAGCACACATTTATCCATGCTTCACAGATTGTATTATTAGCATAGAGAAGATATTGAGAGTTTGTGATTCAATGGAGAAATATCAATTTCATTTATTGGTTGCAACTTAATTCTTATTTCTAATAGATGATATAATCTGTTGCATCATGTATTCATTTTGTCTATAGATTAACTATTGGCGTTCAGGAAGTTTAGTGTCCATGAGGCATAAGGTACTATTGTGTACAAGTCTAAAAATATAATGTCCTGTTCAGAATGTAGACAAAGGCTATGATAATAAGTAGTAGAAAACTAATATTTGGTATGTACAAGAATAATATTTAGTATCTACTTGTACTTGAAGCACTGATATAAGTAAAATCATAAGAAAATGATAATTTTTTCAATCATATGGAACCTTCTTGTTATCAAACAGAAGAATTTTACTAGTTTTAAATTTGCAGATCATTTGAATGTGTATTTGATGTGTTTTAGGTGTAGACGTGAGAGCTCATGAACATCTATCATATGCCACAGTGTCAACAAAAGTATTCGATCTTTTTAATGAATATTTTAATATGACCTAAACTATTACCATTTGGTTAACCACTCATTCGTTATTTCTTTAAGTCTTTTGTAAGTGATAAATTATATGTATGTCTTGCTAATAATACAATCTACATCTTTCGATCCAACTTAGTATTAGAGCTGATTCTTCCAAACACTAGTCATCCCTTGATGTGAGAGCTCACGAACATCTACCATAAGCCACCAAGTACTCAAATGTATTTGATTTTTTAATGAGTATTTTAATATGAGTTAATCATTAATTAGTTATTTCTTTAAGTCTTTTGTAAGTGTTAAATTATATGTATCACTGGGCAATAATACAAATCTACATCTTTCATCCAACATAGTACGAGTCTACTCCTCCAAACCTTATTCATCCCGCGCTTTTTTCTTCTTTCTAAACCCTAGCCATAACCCCAATCTCCTCTCCCCTCCATATACCTATTGTGGCCCTCCCTCCCTTGGATGGGGCCTCCCATGCACATCTTTTGCCTTCTTTCCTACCTGCATCTCCCTCCTCTACTAGAGCCTTTTACCTCCCTCACTGTCCACTGTATCACTACTGTAACCCCTCCCTTGTAGCTTTCTGCTGCTGCAGTAGTCAGCTGTCTGTAGCTAGCCTCTACGACTTACTGCAAAAACCCCTTGAGCTCCTAAGGATCTCTCATGTAGTTTTTGCAACCCCATCTCAGCATGTGCAATGCTGCTCTCTCTTTCTCTGTCGTTAGATTAAAAGTAAGGCTTTGAATACTGGTCCATAGTGACTCACTAGTACTAACTATATTGATGTATTTGTGAAAATATGTACTAAATAAACTAATCATCCTCATATTAAATATTATTTGGTGTGTCGAATCAAGTGGGAAAACCACTATGTCTATCATCCTCCACTGAGAGCATTGCATGCTATCTCAACCAATGTCGAGACTTTCTCATTGCTAAATTTCATTATGGTTTAGATTATGATTACAATGTTGTATGCACCTAAATTTAGTAGATGCAAATGTTTCTGGTACAAGGAATATGAATTCCAGGCTTTTATGAAGCGCTCCTTCCACTTCAAGCTACTTGTTTTTGGTTTAATTCTCATGGTGGTCATTCTATTAGTGTTGTCCAATCATCCTCTGGAACATTGTTGCAACAGATTTGGCTAATGCCCTTGTATCTATATTGGTACAAGCTTGTTGAGCCATCTCTAAGGATTATCTTTATCACCATTGTTTACATATTTGAGTGACTTGTATAATTTCTTGACTTCTTTAAAGTTTTTTATTGCTTCAACTCTAGCTTGTAATGGTATAGCTTCTTGACTTCTTTAAAGTTTTCTAGGTTCTTGATCATGATATATTTACCATATAATAGGTAATTGATATTCCTATATAATTCCTTACCACATCTCTATTGTTGATGGTTCGTTATTACAGTGCATGGCTTTGGTATTGAGCATAACTCTTTTTTCTATCACCTTATAACATGTCCCTTTATATGCTATACTAGTGCTTTAACTCAATCTTTATGTTGTTCAACAATATTTTTTAGTCCATATTATCTTTTTAGGATCTAGTGGTGAGGCTGTGAGTCTGATGGTGTTACATGCTTGTTCATCATCTTGCTATCTTTGTTTTTTCTATCATTTTATTTTTGTATTAATGTTATTGTTGTCTTGGTTATCCCTTTCCTTGCGTTGTTAATAGTTTCTCTCTCTTCCATTGTCTATAAGGCTATGTTACCTTGGAGGGAAAAGTGGCAGGGAGGAAAGAAAAATTACTTTTCCTTTGTTTTCTTGGAGGGAAAAATGAAGAAAGGAGAAAAATGGAGGGGCAAATAACCCTTTTTTTCCCTCGTTTTATCTTCCGCCCAATTCGGGCGGAAAACTCAAGGGAACAACCAGCCCGCCTCCAGCCCTTGTTGTCTAGCCCATCATCATCCAGCCTACTGTCACTGTCCCTCACTATAGTCGCCCTCTAGCCTTAGCCCGCGTGCCCTTGCCGCCTAGGAAAACTTTCTCGTCTTCCCTGTATTCACGTCGCTCGCTATCCCGTCCAGCCCGCCATCGCCGTCCCTCGCTGCCATCGTCCTCCAGCCTCAGCCCGCTCGCCCTTGCCACTCGGGAAAACTTTATCGTCTTCCCCACGTCCACACCACCCACCCTCGCCGTCCAGCATGCCATCGCCCTCCAACCTCAGCCCACTCCCACTTGTCATCACTGCATGGGAAAGGAAGAGATTTTGATCATGTGAAACTCACGTGATTAAGTTTTTCTCCCCTTCTATTTTTCTTTCACTTCCCTATTTCCTTTCCCTCCAAGGAAACACAGCGAGTTTATATGAGTCTTGTTAACTCAACAATCGCTATCATTAATCTTTTCTTGCAAGCATCATTAATTAAAAGAGTACTACTTCCTTTTAGTTGATCCTTTCTGATATTTGGACACAAAGTACTATCATATTTACTTTGTAGAGTACAATCAAAGAGACTCAACTACAAGCATGAGTTGCAAGGTGCTACACATGGTGTCAACAAAATATGCTAGTAATCATGTTGGATCACCTTGCTGGCTTGCTTAAGGTTATTGTTATTTTTTTTGTCTGTCACAACTTAGTACAATATACTTTAGGCCTTTCTTCTTAATGATAGTTTTCATAAGCTAATGGATGTAGGTTGCATCATGGTCCTAAGTCTATACATCTATTGACTATGGAAATAACTTTATGATTATAATAAATAAGAAAGTTAATGATGCTCATTCGAGGTGGTTCCATCTAAGTATCACACATGGATGTTGAAGTCTTCTTATTAGCTCTTGATGTTCTTTATTCATGTGTGACATTTTTCAACTTCATTCTCAAGATACTACTCGGCAAACTCATAGGGTGTTGATGAACAAATGAGTCTAAATTTTTAGATTTGGGCACCATCACATTATAGTAGGAGTTACTTGCAGCATGAGGGGTTGAAATGGAACTTGCACAAACAATGTTTAGCTTTTTTTTTTCTTTACCTCCGTATCATAGAATTGTGTTTGATGACTTGCTTAGAATGGGAAGGTCTAGGGTCATTATTAATGATATTTAGTTTTCGAGTTCGGTGTCGGGTCATCACTTGTAGAGGTTACAAAGCCTTTGAAGTCTCCATGCATACCCATGTTTTGACTAATCTGATTGCATAGATTTGCCACACTTCCATTGCCACAACCACTATCATCCTCATATTTAGATTGTTTAGTAAACCATATCAAAGCAGACTACAAGTCCTTCTCGACCTCCAAACTTGGATAGCCACCTCTATCTCAATATCCTCTATGCCTTCATCTCTATTGCCTTACTAGTTGTAGGTGGTAGTCTCCCGTACAAGTTAATAAAAAATCTTCATTCTCTTCGGCTTCACATTGCTTTTTGATTCAATACAAATCTAATTTGTTGGTACAATGCAAACAGGATCACTGGCTAGGCCTTGGTGCATTTTGCAATGTCAATGTAGCCATTGACAATGTGTTGTTTGATCCAAGGTTTAAGGAATCGGTCTGGTGACTCGGTCTAGTGAGTCGCCGAATCAGTACGATACTGATATGTGCTGTACAAATTGGGCGGGATCGTGGACGGCAACGACAACAGCGAACAGGGTCATGGGTGGCAGCAGCGGCAACAGAAGCTTCGTTCCGCGCCACCCGCTGCCTCCCTCCGCCGTTCGCCCACGACTGTGCTCCGACGTGGGTTCTAGTGTTGGTCTCTCACCGGACTGGTACCAACAGGAGGAACCGACGGGTACTGGACTAGTTCCTCAAACACTGGTTTGATCCAAATGACGCCTCCCCCTTTAAGACAATATTGCAATGGAATGTGTTGTTAACAGTGGCAATTATCTGATATTCTTCCAGCATATTATCATGCATGATCAACATTATGTACTTTAGGATCCATAAAATAATGAATATAAGAAAACTAAGAGAGACTACCTAGCCATTTAAATATGGACAAGGCGAGGGCTGATAATTGGACTACCTAGCCAATACATTATGTCGATGGTGGGATGGTACATATTGGTCCAATTTTGTTACCAACACACAATACATTATTGTTTGTACAGATGCTAACCAATATGCTGGGTGAACTAATCAGTGCAACCATTGAACCTGTATTTATATGGTATGGGGATTGATTTATTATTAGACTGGTATTTACCAGGCTTATTGCCCAATAAAAACTGAAATCTTAAATGTCATTGATAATGACTTGACAAGGCTCTCATTTGGGAGTTTGAGAGGGAGCAAAGGCTCTTGACAAAGTATTGAATGGGACCATAGGTGAATGTTATGCCTACGCCTCTTTTTTTTCTCCAGTTCCTTTTTTGCAGTGTCTATAATGCTTAATTATGAAAGAGAGAGGGAACATTGATGTCGGTCATGCTTATAGTAAAGGCAATAGCCTTGAATGGTGGTCAAACAAGAGGCTTTTGCGGTGAATGTGGTAATGGAGGCATTCGCAGGTAATGGAGGCATTCGCAAGAACAAGAGAAATTTGGTGAAGGAAAAAGGGGAAGTTTGGAGCGAACAGTTGCATGAGATGTTTGGGAGTAATGGAGGCTGGTATGATTGCATTTGCAAGGGGTTGTGTGGGTGTTGCAATGACTTGGTAGCGGTAAGATAATAATAGTACAAGTAGGGTTTCATTAATTTAATTTGCCTCGTACCAGTGTTTGAAGAAGCCATCTCTCTCTATATATACATGCATATGCATGTGTATGTAAAACCAATGACACGAAAACCGTTCCGAACCGCCCGTACCGGTCCGTCCGGCCACCGGTCTCGGAACCATGGTCGGAGACGGCGAGAGGACGGCGGCAGAAGGCGCAACAGGCGGCAGCGGAAGCTTCGATCAAAGCCAAGCTTCGATCGTCGCTCGCCTCCGCTCGCGCATGCCCGCCTTCGCTTGCCGCCTTTGTTGCCTCCTCTTACCAGTTCCGTCCAGTAAGCATAGTACCGGTACCGTACCGGTCCGGCGGCTCACCGGACTGAGTCGCCAAATCGGTTTTGAGAACCTTGTGTAAAACACAACTCTAAACAAAATACTCACCATATATTATCATGTAACTAATTCACTACCTCTTTGACGTTGTAACTGTAAAATAATAGGCACTAATAGCCTATAGTAGTTAATGTCTAATGATACCACCTTCTCTCATATGACAACTTAATTTGATTGGGTGGATTCTCCATAGTAGTCAATCAAAGTTGACAAATGCATTAAATCAACATTAGAATGTATGCAAGCTAATGGTTATTTATGATCTTGACTAAAGTCTTAGAGCATGATGTTTAATATTCTTTCAAGTTGTTGATACTGTTGGTATTCAGGATAACAAGATAGATTATTTTATTTATTTTATACGATGCAACTCTTTTAGTATTATTATCTAGCCATTTGTATTGATAATATTCTTTTTACTGAGAGATATATGCAAGTAAATTGACATCTTGAAAATCAACTTGCTATTAATGATATGAAAAAACTGAGATCATTCTTGAGTATTGAGACTGCTTATAGGACCCAAAGTTTTGTTTTTCCTATACTAGAGAAGTATGTTATGATGGAAGAATTTGGCTACTTGGTTATAAGCATATTGATTCTCTCTTTTCAACTAGTTAGAGGCTTCAACTTGATGACTGCTCTAAAGGATGTGGATGCAACTAGATATTGTTGACTTATTTGGAAGCTAATATATCTCATTGTTACACATTTTGCAAATCTTTTGTTGTGAGAGTTGTCTTTATACAAAATCTCAAATGATATTGTTAGGACATTGTCTTGCATTTTAATACTCTTCTTTATAAAAATATGGACACTAACAGCTACTTTATGGTTGATGTTCAGTATGCTTAAGTTATAGATGACATAAGATCTGCCTGCAGTTTTTTTCTCCAATGTGAAATCTTATTAGTTGCAAAAGTTGAACACAAGAATATGACCATAGGTTTAGTCTCTCATTCTCTATATGTTTACTGATAGTCTATGACTCAATACACATACTCTACCACCTTATAGTAACAAAATTCATTTCTTTCTATCCACCCTTGATTTTATTTCACTATTGAAGTAATTTTTTGAAAGATATCAAAGCATGCTGATTGAGATATGTATGGAATATAGTAGCTAAGAAGGACAAGTGGGCAAATTAGTTGCTGGCTTGATATATTAGGGAATAGGGAAACTCTATATTGATTATGTTGACACCTCAGTCTGCCACATGGTACATGAGTAGTATGTTGGTTGCTAGGCACTTAACAAAAGACAATTGTACTCCATTCATGACGGGCTGAAAACTAGAATATACTTGGACCCTTGATATGCAAAGGGTGTTCTTTATGATTTAGTAGAAGTGTTTGCCTTTGTGAGCCCTCTAAGCAGTCACTCATTTAAAACCTTCTTTGAAATATGAGATGACATATCCCAAACAAATGGGCTACTTCTTTAATTGGTGTATCAAGATATATGTAATATCACGATCTATAAAGAGATAGAATAAGATATGATGAAGTGAAATCCGTGAGGCCTCAAGATAATTCTCTTTAAAATCAGTTTATGAAGTTGTTCAACCTATGACAAATATGATAACATGGACTTGTATGGTCTTGTATAGAGGTCGCATCCCACAACTTTCCTTCTCACTTGGATGCTATTTCTTGAAATTTTGCATACTTGTGATATATTATACAAGTAGGGAATATGTAATAACACAATATGACTATTATGAAATGGTAGTGAAGAAGGCGTTGAGCACTTATTTTTCAAAAGCCTCTGCTCAACTGAGATATGGAGGTCTACATTATTCTACACTCACTACTCGTGTTATATTAGAGATGAATGATCTCCCATGGAAAAAAGTTAATCAATTCAAATATATGGACGAAAAGATATCAGTTGACCCATGCAAAAGCAACACTCACAAGTAAAACTAATCTTGTTCTGTATTGTGTAACTTCATGTGGAGGTAGGTTGAAACACTTCATGCATTTTCTGTAGAGAATTCGAGTGTTAAATTTTTTTCATCAGATAGAATAAAATCTCAGAGTAATTTTGCAATTCTATGGAGTAATACAGTTAAGATGTATCATGTACCCCATGCATATATGATTAGGGAGTGAGTATGTTCAGTTGAGAAGTTGTACTTTATAATGTATATTTTTTACATAATTAATATATATCATATATTTGCATTTTGAGGAAAAAAAATACTTTATGCTACCAGTAAATTGAAGTTTGCATGTTGTATCAGAGCATATATGTGGTGAGTGTAAGATTCAACCTCAGTTGTGAACAGTGCTTCAAATTTTATTAGTCATACGACACGATTTTGGTGTATCCCTTATTAGTTCTACTGTACTGTCATTGTCACGCCCCGGTCGGATCGGCCTAAAAACAGCGCTTATCCGTTGTCTTAGGACCGTCCGGCGGAATACCGGAACGCAACTCTCTCTAGGGTTTCCGGCCCTAAATCGAAAACCCTAACTACCCGAATAATTTTTATCCCCAAATTACAAGGTTGCTCAGAAACCCTAACCCTAATTTAGGAAAATCCGGAATCGAACCCTAATTTGGAAATACCTCTCTCTGATTTTGACCAAAGTCAAAATCGCCGATTTAATTTGTGTTGCTGACGTCAGCCTGCGTCAGCACCAAATTTCTCCCGCCGAATTGCTCTGCTGACGTTGTCGCTGCGTCAGCCGTGCCGAAATCCGAAATCGAATTCGATTTCGTTCGTTGACCGCTCGACGCGTGGACCTTTGCCTCGTTTCGAACGTCCGACGCGTTCGAACGAGTTTCGTCTCCTTCGTTCGCTCGCGACGCCACCTGCGTCGACTGTGTTCGGAGCTCGTCGGAGAGACGGTGCCGGTGGAGAAGGACCGCTGTCCTTCGCCTCAACCTTCCGTCGTCGTCGCCGACCGGACAGCCGCCTGCTGCCGGAATCGCGAAGACGCTGCCTCGGAAGAGGTCAGAGCAGAGGAAAACAGGGGAAGAACGCCGGTGAGGAAGAAGCTTAGATTAACCTTCAAAAGTTACAAAACTCCTCCACTATCGTCGCCGACCCCCTGGTCGTCGACGGCCCTCGTCCCTCCCTCGCCGGTCGTCTCTCTAGACGCCGGTTACATTCACTCTGTTTTTCTCTTTCTCTCGTCGGCACCCCCGCACCGACCTTCGCCCCCTGGCGGCATCAGAGCCCTACTCTGGAAGAGGCGACGGCGCCCTCGCCGTCGCCGGTGGAGTCGCTCCCCAGCGCTCTCTGTGGTGTGGTGACGCCTCTGCGCACCCCTCTGTTTGGTGTCGCCTCCGCGCACGCCGAACTCGTCCTCCAGCCGCGCCTCTTATAGCGAGAGGAACCGCGTCTTCCAGTCCCGTCCGAGATCTTCGGCGAAGACCTCGTCTCGTCATCTCCACCTTAAGCTGTGTCCGGAGCTTTCATCTGCGCCCGAGTCTTCCTCCGAAGACTCCGTCCGCAGCTGCTGCCAGCTTCGAGTTGACAACGCCGTGTCTGCTTCTTCCGCAGGCCGAATCCGGCTTCCTCGTCTCCGCTCGAGTCTCGCGGGGACGCCGTTCTGCTGGATGTCCGCTGGTTTCGGACGCCGCCGCGTCCGGAACTCCACAGAGTCCACCGAGCTTCACGCGCCGCCCGTCCGCGTCCGAGCTTCGCGGAGTCGAGTTCGCTTCCGCGGCTGCGAGCGTGACGACGCGGATGAAAACCGCGTTTCCTTTCCAATTTTGGGGTCAATGCTGATAGTTGACCGAGCTTCTCTCTGTGGCTTGGGCTTGGGTCGGGCCCAATGGGCTTTGGGCTGAACCGGGTGAACCCGGGCCTGACAATTCTCCCCCACCTGATTTGAACATCGCCCTCGATGTTCGTTGAACGCCCTCCTGACGTTATCATCGAAGCTCGCTGCTCCAGGAAGAGGTCTCACCTACCTCTCTTCATCACCCTCCTGGTGATGGCATCAAAGTCCCCTACTTTGGAAAGGGCCTCGCTGACCCCTCTTCATCACCCTCCTGGTGATGGCATCGGAGCCTCCTGCTCCGGGAAGTGATCTTGCTGGGTTACAATCACTCAGCCCTTATAGAGCTCTCCCTCGATGTCCCCTGACACCGGCATCGACGCCCCTGGCGCCGGCATCAACGCTCTCAGACGTTGGCATCAACGCCCCCTGGTGTTGGCATCAATACCCTTATGCATTGGCATCAACACCCTCTGGTGTTGGCATCAGGGCCCCTGCCCTGGAAGGACGACACTCCTTGTCGCCGGTGGTGATGGTGTTGCCTCTCGGATCTTTCTGATTCACCATCATGGCTGAATCCAAGCTCTGATACCTGTTGTCACGCCCCGGTCGGATCGGCCTAAAAACAGTGCTTATCCGTTGTCTTAGGACCGTCCGGCGGAATACCGGAACGCAACTCTCTCTAGGGTTTCCGGCCCTAAATCGAAAACCCTAACTACCCGAATAATTTTTATCCCCAAATTACAAGGTCGCTCAGAAACCCTAACCCTAATTTAGGAAAATCCGGAATCGAACCCTAATTTGGAAATACCTCTCTCTGATTTTGACCAAAGTCAAAATCGCCGATTTAATTTGTGTTGCTGACGTCAGCCTGCGTCAGCACCAAATTTCTCCCGCCGAATTGCTCTGCTGACGTTGTCGCTGCGTCAGCCGTGCCGAAATCCGAAATCGAATTCGATTTCGTTCGTTGACCGCTCGACGTGTGGACCTTTGCCTCGTTTCGAACGCCCGACGCGTTCGAACGAGTTTCGTCTCCTTCGTTCGCTCGCGACGCCACCTGCGTCGACTGTGTTCGGAGCTCGTCGGAGAGACGGCGCCGGTGGAGAAGGACCGCTGTCCTTCGCCTCAACCTTCCGTCGTCGTCGCCGACCGGACAGCCGCCTGCTGCCGGAATCGCGAAGACGCTGCCTCGGAAGAGGTCAGAGCAGAGGAAAACAGGGGAAGAACGCCGGTGAGGAAGAAGCTTAGATTAACCTTCAAAAGTTACAAAACTCCTCCACTATCGTCGCCGACCCCCTGGTCGTCGACGGCCCTCGTCCCTCCCTCGCCGGTCGTCTCTCTAGACGCCGGTTACATTCACTCTGTTTTTCTCTTTCTCTCGTCGGCACCCCCGCACCGACCTTCGCCCCCTGGCGGCATCAGAGCCCTGCTCTGGAAGAGGCGACGGCGCCCCCCGTCGCCGGTGGAGTCGCTCCCCAGCGCTCTCTGTGGTGTGGTGATGCCTCTGCGCACCCCTCTGTTTGGTGTCGCCTCCGCGCACGCCGAACTCGTCCTCCAGCCGCGCCTCTTATAGCGAGAGGAACCGCGTCTTCCAGTCCCGTCCGAGATCTTCGGCGAAGACCTCGTCTCGTCGTCTCCACCTTAAGCTGTGTCCGGAGCTTTCATCTGCGCCCGAGTCTTCCTCCGAAGACTCCGTCCGCAGCTGCTGCTAGCTTCGAGTTGACGACGCCACGTCCGCTTCTTCCGCAGGCCGAATCCGGCTTCCTCGTTCCCGCTCGAGTCTCGCGGGGACGCCGTTCTGCTGGATGTCCGCTGGTTTCGGACGCCGCCGCGTCCGGAACTCCACAGAGTCCACCGAGCTTCACGCGCCGCCCATCCGCATCCGAGCTTCGCGGAGTCGAGTTCGCTTCCGCGGCTGCGAGCGTGACGACGCGGATGAAAACCGCGTTTCCTTTCCAATTTTGGGGTCAATGCTGATAGTTGACCGAGCTTCTCTCTGTGGCTTGGGCTTGGGTCGGGCCCAATGGGCTTTGGGCTGAACCGGGTGAACCCGGGCCTGACAGTCATGGTGTCACCGAATGTGAACACCATTAATACTTGGTGAAAGAGTTTGCTACATTTTTTTTCAAAAGAAGCTATTGAATTGCTTATGCAATAAAATATTATGGTATGCGTCAGAGTATTGTCACTTTATCTAGCTTTCATTTTGATTGTTACTTCAGTATTGACTTTCCTTAAATGTTAAACAATTGAACTGATGTCGGATAATCACACTAGAACTTGTCACTACTTACAACATTCAGTTCTCCTTTTTGTTCTCCTGCACTTTCAATGTCCAATATTTAAGTACCCTTTACAAGTTAGCATTTTGTTGCAAATTCCTTAATTCTGCTTGCTGGTATCATTCTGTACTCTTAGCGTTTATAAACATCTCAACTTGTTGCTGCATGTCTAATCAGAAGCGACTAACTGAGGCTGAAATACATTTAAGAGTGATAAATGAATCTGTTGCGAAACTAAAGAAAGAGAGCAAAAATATACTTACGAAATTAAATTTTGGTGAAGAGGACTTGCAACGTGGAAGTACAAAAATCAGGTGATCTTGAGTTTTCCCAGAACATAATTACTTCTACTTGGCCTTCTATTTATTTATTGCAGTTTTGCTTGCTAATAAGATGTTAACATTGTTGCAGAGCAGCTGGAAATGAAATCCAAAGGCTTGCTAAAAACATTTATAAGATAGAAGCGCAAGCAGCAGGTATAAATCTTCATTTGGAAAATGGCACTGTTTCACAGCATTTAGCTATTTTGATGATCCTTGATCTGACAGCATTCATAGGTTCAGTTGAAACATTGACTTGTATAATGCAAAATTAATTAGCGTAAACGTTGACCTAACACATTTATATGATGTGAAATTAGGTGGGTTTGAATTAGGCGTAAACAAGTTCATATCATAATTTGATTAATCCATTTATAATCCAAATTTAATTAGGGTAGGTCGAGTCCTAAATAGGTTGACTTGTATAATGCATTTATGATATATAAGTTAGATATGTTTTTTACATCATATATAGTATATAATATAATGTATTTTATACTTCTAATATATCATAATTATCTATACTTAAATATATGATATTTTAATATTTACTTTACATATATAGTGTATTTTCATTTTTCATGTAGTCATATAATAAATAGACTATATAGGTCATGTTAGGTAAACTTGTTTATAAAAGAATTGAGTTCAAATTGTATGTTTTTGATGTGTTATTTTCAGGTTGGCTTATATGAATGCGAGTACGGATTTTGTAGATATGACTATTTATAATCCGCAAACTTGAATTGCTGCACTTACCTAATGCACGTAGGAGAGATGTTGCTTATCTATGCATGTACTTGTGAGTAAAAGCATTGCTAATCCACTAACTGCTTCAGCTGAACATAGGTAGAGTATTGTCGTAGGTACTTGTGCCTTGAGAAAGAGGAGATGTTGTCGTTTGTAGCACACAGCCACGCACATTGGTTTATGTGTAGTAATGTTTGTGAAAGAGAGCAGTGTTGCACATAAAGGGGAAATATTTCGCTACTCATGCTGATGGTAGATCTGAGCGGCTAGACAGCGGTGGAGATGCTGCAATATAAATTTTGGGTGATGCCAAGAGAGGGAAGATGGTGGTGGATTGATCGAAGTTACATTGGAACAGATTTGGCTTTAAGAAGTGAATTTCTAACAGTTCATAGAAGTGCATGGTGATAAATAACACAAAAAAGTGGAACGTGAACTGGAGAACCAGTAGATAGAATATTTCTCACTACGCAAAAGTTGTTTTCTTTATCACACTTTACTAAGACAACTGACGAAATGTCAAATCTCCAGATCTGATGGAGGATCTAAGGGCAATGCCTGGAAGGACTGCACTTGAGCTTCGTGCAGAGGCAAGCACATAGTCCCTGTACCATATGGCTTTTGATTTTTCCTGTAAAGTTGACGTTTGTTAGTCCTTTTCTAATTTGCAGGTGGCTTCCATGACATCTGGTTTGAAAAGCCAGAGGCTTGAACTTAACGAGAGGGTCACCAAGATATCCGAACTTGGAATTCGAGTTTGATGATGAGTCCTGTTACCTAAAAGGAGGTTTTTTAAGATTCCTCCTGCCTGCAATAAAAGTTTCTTCTATTAAAATATTTTATGCAATCTTATCCCTACAAAACAAATTACCAATTTATATTTTTGTGTCAGAAATTTTCAAATAGCCAATGCCTGTCGATTCCCCCTCAATTCCTGTTGTTTCTCGGAATAAGACTTGCTAACTAAAAGGTTTCATCAAATTTATGCAAAAACTGCTATTGATTGCTTCTCGATAGGTTAAGCATTCTAAGTCATGCCACAATGGCAATGTTTAATAATCTTTTTATGATGAATGGGCTAGTG
The DNA here is from genome assembly GCA_027563935.2 of Costus lasius. Lineage (NCBI taxonomy): Eukaryota > Viridiplantae > Streptophyta > Magnoliopsida > Zingiberales > Costaceae > Costus > Costus lasius. The sequence continues at coordinate 42,185,068 of CM050447.1, read as the reverse complement.
GAAAGTTAAAATTTTATAACCGGATGGTAGCATCTCGAAACTTTAGTTTTTCTAAACATTGAACTGCACAACACGTGCATTTTAGGCCAGTTAGAGAAGTCTCATCATTCTTGTCAGCACCTTCATTCCTGAGCAAAGGAAAAAGTCTTCAATTAGTCATAGTTTAGACTTTAGATGAAGATTAGCTTCTCTTCTCACGCATCCATATGTTTTTCTTGCAAAAACATAGAGATAGTAACATAAAGTTGTTATAAGATATGGCAAAAAATGACAATAACCCATCCCCCCCCCCCCCCCCCCCCCCCCCATAAAACGTGTTCTATTTAGAAGGTTTTCTTCATGGATTCAAAAACAAACAAACACTGAGTGCTTACAATGTTCTATGTAAGCAGTTTATGAAAAGTTTTCAATCTTCAAGAAGCCAAGAATGAAAATTGTGGAATTTTGCCTTTAAATCAAATTATATGAGCCCAACCAACAATCGTGCCAGTAGATCTAGAGATTTCATAATTTAAAATTATTGTGAATTTTCTAGAATGAATGGGAAGCCAAATAATGCGGTACTATAATGCTGAAACAAAATGAATTTAGACAACTTTATTTGTTATCTGAAGAGAGGAGCTGCACCGAGTCATATTTGCATATGTATGTTTCTTTTCAGCTTTAGATATTTATACAAATCAGTGGCATGTCTTCTCATTCTAGCATATTCCATCTCTAGTAGGTTAAACAGTTTTGTACTTTTCACATCGATCAAAATATCTTCCATAAAAATCATATGGAAAAAAAGAACTCAATTTCTTGACATGGTATGCTATACCTAGTCATTCCTTGATCTTTCATTTTAAGGTGAAGCTCAACCCTAGTAAAAATTTTGGTTTTTTTTCAAAACAAAAGTGAAGATAATTGTGCAAATACTAAAAGAAGTTAAGAAACTTGAAAAAATGTAGCTGCATCTTTAATTCTATAACATCTCTGAAAATTTTTGGGAAATACTTGTTCATTTATGAGAAGTTTCAAAACCTAGTATTATTTTTATGGTTTCTAATAGCTAGAATGGAAATAATACCTCAAGATTGTCGATACAAAATTAGAAGAGGATGCTGGGGAACACAGAGTGGGTAAATGAAGTTTTGATTTGAACTTGATTGTTGTACACACTCAAGTCTTTGTTACTACACTGCATTTATGCATGCCTTGAGATAGCAGGAACTTGAAAAGTGTAGCAGATTGTTTGACAACAAAAGCTAAGCATGCTAATAGTATGGTTCAAGACAATTAATTTTGTCATATTAATTTCAATATCTTGAGCTACAAAAAAGAAGAGATGCAATTTATGGATTTGGATTCCACTGTTATAGTCCCTCCAAAAGAACACTGTAAAGAAGCAGCATTGTTGATGATGTGCACCTAGCGTTCAACACTTGTATCTTTCACCAACTTTGAATAGTAATATTCTTGCTTGATCTTCTTCTGTGTGCTCGTTTTTTTCTGGATCTTGAAGTTGATGAGAGAGATCAGAAATTCTTGGTACGGGCATACATTTCTATCTTCCCTGCAGGCACATTAACAATTTAACAGCCTAGTTGAACAGAAGTTTATCTCTTTGCCTTTTATCTTGTGCATGTACGGATATAAGACCTGTAATTATGCTTTCAGTAACCATCAAGAAGCCCATATGCTGTTTTGTTGTTATACACTGCTGATTTAATATCTATTTGGCATCAGTTGTTTGGAGCACAAGATCCTCTGACACTACATATTGCTTGTCTCAAAGTAGCGTTTAGATCTATCAGCATATCTCTATGAATGCTCCTATTTAGGTCCTACACTAGCATGGTCACCAAAGAGTAAGTTTAAGCTAATTCTTGAAAAAGACTGTAAAGCTTTGTAGTTTTCTGCTGACACAACAAGGAAACAGGCTGTGCTTTCCTGGCTAAGAGGAGGGTAAGGGATTGTTTTGAGTACTGAAGTGGGTCATGAATCAATGTTGTGGCTGAGAAGAGTTCACTGGTTTTAGCCTCCTGGTGGCAAAAGCCTGTCCACAGGTTCCTAGCTTGCTGCCAATATTTTATGGACTGCTAGAACATGCATTCTGCTCTCATTCTTCTTTCAGGGCCTCAGGTGAGAGATTAACATCAATTAGTGTCTTGTTTTGGCTCTTGTTGAACGGGCTAAAGTGATTCTGTCATTAGTTTATTGAACTATGCAACAAGGGGGAGCACAAGTAGACGGGAAACAAGGACAGTAGATGTGTTTAGGTACTGCTTCAGCCAAACAATGGTATTAATTTTTTAAGGAAATGCAGAGTGAAGCAATTATGCCCATTGAGACGGTGATTCACTGCGCAACTTCAGGAAGGTGAAGAAGCTACATGATTGAGGCACATTAAAAAAAAATTAGTTGCAATTCTGCCCCTTGTTGTTTGAGCAAATTTCATGTTTTTCCCCCGAGGTTTTGACATCTTAATGTGTGACATCTTAATGGTTTAAGCCACATGAACTTTGGCAATATGTTAATGAAGTAAAACACAAGCAGATTAAACTTTATAGATTAAGTTAAGAGGAATAAGTTTGGATGGCCTAAACCTTGTAGGGGCAAACTATTATTAACCCCCAAGAAGGATAGGTAGAATAGAAATGGAATGCATGAGGCGCCGACACACAAAAAAAAATTGATAAATAAAATCAAAAGAACACTTGAATTGGGTTCCATTAGTTGATGAATTTGGGAGTGACATGCTTACCCATATCTCCATGTTGATAAAGTTTTTTTTTTTACTAGGTATTAAGGGTAGGGTTTAACCTCAAGATCTTGTTATCAATAATAAAAATTCTTATCAGTTGAACTAATTGACATTAAACCTAAGATTATTTACAACTAGGATTATAAAATCTTACAACTATGGTCTTTACAATGTATAAAAAGAACTATTATATGTATATATAAATAAAAAAATTTGAATGAAAGTGACGATAATATCATAAAAGAGGATGTGTGTATAAAAATCTACCTTTTAAAGAATCTCTTAATGTAAGATATTTCCTCCATGTAAGACCGTCGAGATCAAGGATTTAAGCTCTTTTTCTGATCCGGCCACGTGAATGGCTTGATCGCTCCTCTGCGTTGAGCTTCTTGTTCTTCTTCAAGTCGATAGCTGCTTTCGCCATTGGTTCCATCGATTACTCTGCCCCCCTTCCTCTTCAACTTTCCAATCTCAAAGCGTGCCGTGGCAGCCGCCAATTGGCCAACCCATGCCTATTTATATCTCCCCCCTCCATCCCTGAGCTGAGCTGCTCTGTTCTGCTCTGTTCTGTTCCCTGCGCTCCGCGGCTTCATTCGCCTGCGTACGTTTGTTTGTCTCTTGTGCTGCTATGGACCGATACAGAGCAGCCTCAACCTTCCATGGCAGCCTCCCCCAGCGGCCAACCACTCTCCAACCGACTCCTCCTCTTCTCACTTCTCTCCCGCCAAAATCCCATCTCAAGGAGCCCCCCTTCGCTCGCCCCCCTGCCGGAGGAAACCGCCGCACCGAGGATGCCGAAATCAGCATCTTCGACGCCGAGCGCTACTTCAACGAAGTCCACGACGCAGCCAAGTCGCCGAGGTGTGACCTTCCCGCCCTCCAGAGACAGTCGTCCGCCCACGGGTACGCGAGGCACGGCCTCGCCGGCTCTTTCTGCTCGACGCCGACCGCCTCGTCAGAGGCTAGCTGGAATAGTCAGTCCGGCCTCCTCTCTAACCCCCAGGGCCCCGCCGGGGCCGTTCGAGCCCTGCCTTTGAAGGAGCTGGGGAGGTCGTCGTCGTTGAACTCCCGCCGCATCTTCACCCGCAGGTGCCCGTGCTCCTGCAGAAAGTCCGTTGCGGTGGAAGACAAGTTCTCCGGAACCAAGAGTCCGAGTCGCCCTAATATAGATTTCAGCGCCAGTTTGACTGCTAAGAAATCTAGCTTTCGATCAGGGGAAGCGGGCCTCAGTAGCATCCCGGAGAGGGCAATGGCGGAAGAGATCGAGAACGACTTCGTCGTCGAGGAGATGATAAAGGTGAAGATAACTCCCGGAAATGGCCCCCAAAATTCCGGTTTCTTGAACAGTTCGACTCGGTTTTCTTTGGATAGACCTTTTCCTGCTGAAATCAGCCGTCGAGTAGTGAACCCCGGCATTCTGAAGGGCGACTCCGGCGGATTCTCCTTCCCAATCTTGAATCAGCCCTCTTTCAACCTCGTCGAAGAAACGGCGCCGGCTTTGGCGCCTAGCAAACAGCCCGATCTACAACGCCGTGCTGTGGTTTTCCCAGTATCCAGCGACGATGATCGCCGGCGCTTCTCATTCCCGGGAATTCCGACGCACCCGCTGGACGATGACGCGGCGAGCGACGCAAGCTCGGACCTCTTCGAGCTCGAGAGTTTGTGCACGCAGACGACCTACCGCCGCCACGACTCGCTCGACTCCCGCGACCACCTCCGGCGCGAGGCGGCGACGCCGTCGATTGCGCCGAGCGAGGGTTACGCCCCGAGCGAAGCGAGCGTGCAGTGGAGCGTCACCACCGCGGAGGGGTTCGACCGGGCGAGCCTCGCCAACTTCTCGAGCTCCGCGTCCTACTGCGGCGAGCTCCACTTCGCGAGCGAGAGGGCGCAGGACGAGCGCCTCGCGGAGGCCGGGCGGCGGAAGTCCGTTGGTTTTCTCGGCTGCCGGAGTGAGAAGGCGGTTAGCGTTGGACCGAACCCAATTCGAATGGAATTCGAACCGGTCCGTCGACCGGTGGACCGGCCTGTCCGGGCTCGTTAGAGGGGTCGAATTCGTTGTTGTGCCGCTATTTTGTGGTTTGGGAAAGCTTTTGTTGTACAATTTGTGACTTTGTCCATTTTGCACCTCAATATTCGTACATATTTGGAGTGTTGCGTTGGATAGCTTGCTAAATTTTTTTTTCCTATTGATAAAGACCAACGAATCATTCAATTTTTTGTCTTATATGATTTCCATTTTTTTAAAAAAATATACTAATAAGATTAGGAATTGAATTAATTGGGATTGATAATTTTTTATTTTTACTCTTCTTTCTGATTTTATACTTATTTTCAGTAAAAAATTATCGTCATATTTATTACTATTTTTTTATTTATAAAATTATACATTTTTTATTTTATTATTTATTTTTCACACTATTTGCATGAGTTTGCCATGCAAAAATGATGAGATTATTTTCAACTAATCTCTTTTCTATTTTTTAAATTAATAATAAGTGTTCAAATTAAATTCCAAATGCATCTTAATGCCGAGAAGTCATAGATAAAAGGCTTCCTCAAACATATTTTAACTCTAGCACCGGTTTAGTTGGAAGAGAAAAAAAGAGAAAATAGATAGATTCTAACCTTTTTCCTCATGTACGGCTGACAAATTTTTAACGAAGGAAAGGAGGAAAAAAATACCTTTATTTTTCTTCGATTCTAGAATCGCTTAAATCGGGCCATCCTTCTCACTTGTCACCATAGTTGCCTCACCGCCTCTCCTCTCTCGCTCATTGTTGTCATCGCCTCTCATGCTACCCTACGCTGCAGCTGCCTCTTCCCTGCTTACTCGCTGCCCCTTCAGGTCGTCGCCTCGCCTCACCCGCTTGCCTCTCTTGCTAGATCATCGCCTCGCTCACCTCTTGCCACCACTCCACTCGCCAGCCACCTCCCTCTCCTCTCCCCATTCATTGCACACGGAGACAAGTGACTTTCACGTATCCTAATTTTCATCTTTCAATTTTTTTTTGTTTCTCTTCTATCTATCATTCTGTCCATCCAAATAAACATAACCTAAAAGTTTTCTATTTAAAATTTTAAATAGATATTTATTGGGATTAGTTTCACACCAAAGAAAATAACTTAAAACTCTATGAAAAAATATTATAACGAGAAAAGATACAAGTGTAAATTACTTTTGTAAGTTAATTATATATGAAATGGAAACAAAGCGACTTTTTTTTATAAAAAAATCATCTATATTTCACATATCTATTTTTTTTAAAAAAAAAATCCTTTGACATAAATAACTTCTATGTTTATCGTTTTTTCCTTAAGCTGATATAATGGATATGGATATGATCATATAAATGAATTATTGTGATTTATATTTTACTAATTTTTAATAATATAACTTAACAATTATTCATTCTAATTATATCAAACACAACAAACAACTAATTCAGTAAATCGACTATCTTCTAACTAAAAAAATATTTTAAAATAAAATAAAATTATAGTTAGTAATCAATTATGATTGATTGATCATCGACGATCCATGCAATTGGTGATGCACATACATCACCAACACCGTGAGCATTCAACATATTATTTTGTCTATCACAAACTCACCTATTGCAATTTGCAAGGCAACACACTCGTTGATGATTGATCTACTCCAACGATCCAACTCACGCAATGGGATCGAATTAAGTTGTCTCTTTTTAAGCGAGCATGCGTGCCATTCCCCATGAGAAGGCTGAAGGCCTCCACTCCACCAAACTTGTGATGCTGGTGCGGCCACGTATGCAAAAGCCAAGTACGTCAATTTTATACAACAGTGCCTGTTCCAGATCCAATGCCCCCATCATATGGGTCAACAGGGTCTCTCTGTTGACCCATCAACCAATGTAGATTCATTCCCCAGCACCGTATCCAAATGAAAGGCATCGATCCTATTGTTAAAACACCTGCACCACCCTCCTCCAACCTTTACTTTTTCATTCATTACTATCTAATTGATCAAAATTCTATGTACATCACGGTTCCAGAAAGAAACAACATTAAATAAATATACTCATACCTCTCTGGTCTCTCGCTGGCTTTCTTCCAAGCAATACTCCGAACTCTGCAGCAGTCCAGTGCCCCTGAATCTTGGGCGGAAGGATTTGACCTGCCTAATTAATTGGTTCCGTGACCTAGATTTAAGATCGCCACAGATTTGGCTAATGGAGCTTAGTGAGAGGGCAGCATCCATAAATCATGTTTTCCTGCTTACAACTACTTGCTGTTGTATGATTTCTCCCGTTCAAATGTTAGGTGAATCACTTCAGACAGACCATGACACAGATAGAAGTTTTAGGTTGCTCTCAGCCTCTGATTCCTTCGGATATAGATGTCAAAACTCAAAAGTGCTCTACATACAGACAATATATAGGGTCTTGAACTTCTTTATCCCTATAATACTGATGATCTACACTCGTGATATATCAGGAAAACATTTCCCATAAAACATGTTTCTAGCTAGATGACCTAATTGATGCGCACCCACACTGGAAGTAACGTGTTAGGAGCCCTGTGATCCAGTGGAACAAGACAGCCTATTTCAATAGATCCGTCCTTCTTTGTCCCTACGAGTACGGCTCAGGTTGAAACTACACATCAGCATGATCTGTCATCAGTGCCGCATGGGAAGGAGTATGGGCAAATGCCCCAACTCAAATGATCAAATTCATTAAATGTTAACATAGTTTTATAATATTATGTATGTAAAAATTTTGATTTATCTCTATTAAATAAATCTAATCCTTTTAATATTGCCCCTATATATTAATTATCCCTATGTGTCAGGGCCCGGTTCAGCCGGTCCGGCCCAGGCCCGAAACACAAACCCAAGCCCACATGTGAAGCTCCAAATCAAGCCCACTCCAAGGGACGAAATCGCACGCTGAGATTTCGTCGGACGCGTGTGAACGCACGTTCGCCGAACGCTTCGGGCGTGCGTGAAGGAGCTCGGGCGCGAGCTCTCCGGACGGAAGATGCGGGCGGCTCCGATTCTTCAGGCGAGCGGGTCGCGCGGAGCTGGCGACATCGTGGGGCGTGGTCTTCGCGAGCGGCGAGCGCGCACGAGACTCGGGCGCGGCTTCCTTCCCTTTAAAAGCATCCGAGCGGCGGACGAAACGGTACGCAGAGGCGTCACCACACAGAGAGCGCCGGGGGCGACTCCACCGGCGACGGCGAGGCGCCGTCGCCCTTCCAGAGCTGGGCTCTGATGCCGCCAAGGGGGCGAAGGTCGGCGCGGCGGCGTCGACGAGAGAGAGTAGGAAAAACAGAGCTTGTAACCGGCGATGACCGGCGAGGGAGGGATGGGGGCACCGGCGACGGTGATCGTCGGCAAAAAGAGGAGTTTTGTAACGTTTTAAGAGGAATAAAACGAAGCTTTCCCTCTCCCTACTTCTTCCCCTGTTTCGGCGTTTCCGGCGAGAGCTCTAAGCAGCAGGCGGCTGCTAGGTCACCGGCGACGAGGCGAGACGCAGGCGGCGTCCTCCCCTTGTCGTCAGCCTTCTCCGGCGTCAGCTCGAACGCAGGCGGCGTTCGAGCGCTGCGAACGCTCGGGGCGTCGCGAGGTTGAAGACGACGCGACATTCGAGGTTCCGGTCAACGGTCAGCCCGGAGCGGAGCGGAAAAGCGAAATCGAAATTCGATTTCGGCCGACGTCAGCGTGACGTCATCCAGACGGAATTAATTCGGCGCGTGAGGCGGACGATTTCGAGGGCTGACGTCAGCGAACGAATGGCTGACGTAAGCAAGAGCATGATTTTGACTTGGGTCAAAATCAGAGAGAGAATAGGTATTTCCAAATTAGGGTTTTCTACGTGTGAACTGTAATTTGGGGATAAAAATTATCCGGGGAGATTAGGGTTTCTAATTTCGGGTCGGAAACCCTAGGGCGAGTTACGTTCCGGTATTCCGCCGGACGGCTCTAGGAAGCGGATAAGCACTGTTTTCAGGCCGATCCGACCGGGGCGTGACAACAGGTATCAGAGGTAAAGATTCAGCCATGAAGGTGAATCAGAAGGATCCGAGAGGCAACACCATCACTACGGGCGACAAGGAGTGTCGTTCTTCCAGGGCAGGGGTCCTGATGCCAACACTAGGGTGTGTTGATGCCAATGTCTAAGGGCATTGATGCCGATGTCAGGGACGTCGATGTCGATGTCAGGGACATCGATGCCGATGTCGGGGGACATCGAAGGAGACTCTATAAGAGCTCAGTGATTGCCAGATCACTTCCCGGAGCAGGGGCTCTGATGCCATCACCAGGAGGGTGACGAAGAGGGGTCAGCAGATCCTTTTCCAAAGCAGGGGGCTTTGATGCCAACACCAGGGCGTGTTGATGCCAATGCATAGCATTGATGCCAACACCAGGGGGCGTTGATGCCGGCGCCAGGGGCGTCAATGCCGGTGTCAGGGACATCGAGGTTCAGCTGAGTTCAGCAAATATGGTGAAGCAAGATTATCCTTGACAAGTTTGTTGATGCAGGTTGCTATAAGCATGGTGCAGCAAACATTCATCATCAGACTGGAGATGGAAGATGGAGGACTTTGAACATTGGAAGGCCAGTGTTCAACTTGCATCGAACATCGAGGGCGATGTTCAAATCAGGTGGGGAAGTATTGTCAGGGCCCGGTTCAGGCGGTCAGGCCCAGGCCCGAAACACAAGCGCAAGCCCACATGTGAAGCTCCAAATCAAGCCCACTCCAAGGGACGAAATCGCACGCTGAGATTTCGTCGGACGCGTACGAACGCACGTTCGCCGAACGCTTCGGGCGTGCGTGAAGGAGCTCGGGCGCGAGCTCTCCGGACGGAAGATGCGAGCGGCTCCGATTCTTCAGGCGAGCGGGTCGCGCGGAGCTGGCGACGTCGTGGGGCGTGGTCTTCGCGAGCGGCGAGCGCGCACGAGACTCGGGCGCGGCTTCCTTCCCTTTAAAAGCATCCGAGCGGCGGACGAAACGGTACGCAGAGGCGTCACCACACAGAGAGCGCCGGGGGCGACTCCACCGGCGACGGCGAGGCGCCGTCGCCCTTCCAGAGCTGGGCTCTGATGCCGCCAAGGGGGCGAAGGTCGGCGCGGCGGCGTCGACGAGAGAGAGTAGGAAAAACAGAGCTTGTAACCGGCGATGACCGGCAAGGGAGGGATGGGGGCACCGGCGACGGTGATCGTCGGCAAAAAGAGGAGTTTTGTAACGTTTTAAGAGGAATAAAACGAAGCTTTCCCTCTCCCTACTTCTTCCCCTGTTTCGGCGTTTCCGGCGAGAGCTCTAAGCAGCAGGCGGCTGCTAGGTCACCGGCGACGAGGCGAGACCCAGGCGGCGTCCTCCCCTTGTCGTCAGCCTTCTCCGGCGTCAGCTCGAACGCAGGCGGCGTTCGAGCGCTGCGAACGCTCGCGGCGTCGCGAGGTTGAAGACGACGCGACATTCGAGGTTCCGGTCAACGGTCAGCGCGGAGCGGAGCGGAAAAGCGAAATCGAAATTCGATTTCGGCCGACGTCAGCGTGACGTCATCCAGACGGAATTAATTCGGCGCGTGAGGCGGACGATTTCGAGGGCTGACGTCAGCGAACGAATGGCTGACGTAAGCAAGAGCATGATTTTGACTTGGGTCAAAATCAGAGAGAGAAGAGGTATTTCCAAATTAGGGTTTTCTACGTGTGAACTGTAATTTGGGGATAAAAATTATCCGGGGAGATTAGGGTTTCTAATTTCGGGTCGGAAACCGTAGGGCGAGTTACGTTCCGGTATTCCGCCGGACGGCTCTAGGAAGCGGATAAGCACTGTTTTCAGGCCGATCCGACCGGGGCGTGACAACAGGTATCAGAGGTAAAGATTCAGCCATGAAGGTGAATCAGAAGGATCCGAGAGGCAACACCATCACTACGGGCGACAAGGAGTGTCGTTCTTCCAGGGCAGGGGTCCTGATGCCAACACTAGGGTGTGTTGATGCCAATGTCTAAGGGCATTGATGCCGATGTCAGGGACGTCGATGTCGATGTCAGGGACGTCGATGCCGATGTCGGGGGACATCGAAGGAGACTCTATAAGAGCTCAGTGATTGCCAGATCACTTCCCGGAGCAGGGGCTCTGATGCCATCACCAGGAGGGTGACGAAGAGGGGTCAGCAGATCCTTTTCCAAAGCAGGGGGCTTTGATGCCAACACCAGGGCGTGTTGATGCCAATGCATAGCATTGATGCCAACACCAGGGGGCGTTGATGCCGGCGCCAGGGGCGTTGATGCCGGCGCCAGGGGCGTCGATGCCGGTGTCAGGGACATCGAGGTTCAGCTGAGTTCAGCAAATATGGTGAAGCAAGATTATCCTTGACAAGTTTGTTGATGCAGGTTGCTATAAGCATGGTGCAGCAAACATTCATCATCAGACTGGAGATGGAAGATGGAGGACTTTGAACATTGGAAGGCCAGTGTTCAACTTGCATCGAACATCGAGGGCGATGTTCAAATCAGGTGGGGAAGTATTGTCAAGGCCCGGTTCAGGCGGTCCGGCCCAGGCCCGAAACACAAGCCCAAGCCCACATGTGAAGCTCCAAATCAAGCCCACTCCAAGGGACGAAATCGCACGCTGAGATTTCGTCAGACGCGTGCGAACGCACGTTCGCCGAACGCTTCGGGCGTGCGTGAAGGAGCTCGGGCGCGAGCTCTCCGGACGGAAGATGCGGGCGGCTCCGATTCTTCAGGCGAGCAGGTCGCGCGGAGCTGGCGACGTCGTGGGGCGTGGTCTTCGCGAGCGGCGAGCGCGCACGAGACTCGGGCGCGGCTTCCTTCCCTTTAAAAGCATCCGAGCGGCGGACGAAACGGTACGCAGAGGCGTCACCACACAGAGAGCGCCGGGGGCGACTCCACCGGCGACGGCGAGGCGCCGTCGCCCTTCCAGAGCTGGGTTCTGATGCCGCCAAGGGGCGAAGGTCGGCGCGGTGGCGTCGATGAGAGAGAGTAGGAAAAACAGAGCTTGTAACCGGCGATGACCGGCGAGGGAGGGATGGGGGCACTGGCGACGGTGATCGTCGGCAAAAAGAGGAGTTTTGTAACGTTTTAAGAGGAATAAAACGAAGCTTTCCCTCTCCCTACTTCTTCCCCTGTTTCGGCGTTTCCGGCGAGAGCTCTAAGCAGCAGGCGGCTGCTAGGTCACCGGCGACGAGGCGAGACGCAGGCGGCGTCCTCCCCTTGTCGTCAGCCTTCTCCGGCGTCAGCTCGAACGCAGGCGGCGTTCGAGCACTGCGAACGCTCGCGGCGTCGCGAGGTTGAAGACGACGCGACATTCGAGGTTCCAGTCAACGGTCAGCGCGGAGCGGAGCGGAAAAGCGAAATCGAAATTCGATTTCGGCCGACGTCAGCGTGACGTCATCCAGACGGAATTAATTCGGCGCGTGAGGCGGACGATTTCGAGGGCTGACGTCAGCGAACGAATGGCTGACGTAAGCAAGAGCATGATTTTGACTTGGGTCAAAATCAGAGAGAGAAGAGGTATTTCCAAATTAGGGTTTTCTACGTGTGAACTGTAATTTGGGGATAAAAATTATCCGGGGAGATTAGGGTTTCTAATTTCGGGTCGAAAACCCTAGGGCGAGTTACGTTCCGGTATTCCGCCGGACGGCTCTAGGAAGCGGATAAGCACTATTTTCAGGCCGATCCGACCGGGGCGTGACACTATGTACTCTTGGGTCTGAATCTGCCACTGTTTATCATGGACCCACCTAGTCAAGCACTGTTTTCATGACCAAACTTGAGAGGATTAGACATGAAGTTGCCCAAACCTATCCAACGAAGGCTACGACTCGTAACTTGTATGCATCCGCCTCCACATAATTCATAAACATTTAGTTCACGCAATTGATGAAAAATTGCTGCTGAAGCTATAATTTATATGGTAGGGCATTTCCACAGATTTGTAGTTCATCCCGAATTTAGTGTTTACTTTAACTTATCCTTAAATTCATTGAAGAGATAATTTTCTTTAGTACGTACTCAACGAAGCTGCAATAGACGCCCATGTTCATAACGCAAAAAAAACAACCGAGGTTGCAGATGAACTGCTCAAAAGCGTGATGAAATAAGTAATACGAGAAGAAATATAGGGGAAAATAGAAGATACAAACTCGCAAACAGTTTTCTATTTTAATGAGAGGTTACTTGAAAGTTTTTCAAAGACAAAATACAACTGATAAGATATACCACCAAGTGAAACATTAAAACATCGTCGTCGTCCTAATGCTCTGATGTAATGTGTGGGATAAATAAGTCGTCCGCTTAGCGCCCAAAGCGAGCTTTGTTTACTGCCAAGAAAAGTTGGGTTAACATGTCTTCTTGGATTATGGATATAGTACATGTAAGAAAATTTTTTCATCAAGCGAACGAAATATAGCTTGCTGTGAAGGCTAGCAAGCAGTGGGGCACAAATAGAAAGACGGTAGATTACCTTACTGGCGATGTTGCTGGAGAGCCAATCAAGCCCTTCGTACAATCCCTCACCAGATGTAGCACAAGTGCTTTGTATGTACCTGCGGATAGATAATAGGTGCACAAAATCAAAAGGCATAAAAAGAGACCATATTTCAATCAAGTTCCTGTGACCTATATGTCTCATTCCCACAAGAACGGAGACCCTTAAGAAGTTGAGGTATATGCTTAAGGCAGGGCGGAAACCTCCATAACCAGCAGTGGCATTCGTATGCATGGTGGGCACACAGCCATCGGATGCGCGTGTGAGCTCGAGGTGCGCTGCTGCAAGTGATCGGCAGCACATAAGAGCGTACATGGATGCACCCATCGGACAGATCCATCACATCTATGTGCACATCCGATGGCTATGCACCCACCCTATACATGAACACCTTCAGATTTTTATCCATGATTAAGGGCAGAAAAATAAAATGAGAACCAGAGAGTGACGTAAATGGTTCTCATCCGATGAAAATGAGAACCATGTATAGTCCAAAGGGGAGACAGTTTTATTTTTTTGACATGGGAGGCATTATTCTTCATATTATATATTGCTTATTATTTGTGTAAGAACCTGAAACAGTGGATCTGCGGCTCCTTTCTAGGCGCGTTTCCGCCTAGGTTTACTGAGCAGGGTTAGATTTAACCTTGATATTTCAACCCTTGATATTTCTTTAAAGTTCGTGTATTCATCAAGTGTTGCATTTAAAGGGATATTAACGTTGGAGATCAAGGCATGCTTAACAATTCAAGGCGGGTTCCCGCCTAGGAAAAATGTTCCTGCGGCTTCTGCCTTATTATTAACAAGTTGTTTACTACCAACAATAAATGAATAAAGTTGGAGTTTAGAAAAAGATATTAAAATGGAGAGTAAGTGGTTTTGATAAAATAGTTTAAAGACGTCATGCAACATTAGATTAATCTAACATATATATGAGACGTGTGCATGATACACGTTTTCTTCCGAAAAGATCAAGACAGCATACTAATTACGTTGCAATCACTTGAATCCAGTAAATAGAGCCGATAACTAATCAAACCTATCAAATATCATCAAGTAAGGAAGCATTACCAGTGTCGCTGACGCAGGGAATGCAGACCAAGTTTATCAGTGATTTCAGCAGCATTCATTGCATTTGGCAGGTCTTGTTTATTTGCGAACACTAGTAATACAGCGTCTCTTAACTCATCCTGGTAACATAGGAACAAATATCAGAGACAAACGGAATGATGATTCGAGGTTAATACTGTAAATACTAGCTGAATATGAAGTCAATATCACCATTCAAATAAGTCTTATGATCCACAATAATGTTCATTATATCAAATTACAATAATTGCTAGAAACTTCAAATAAGGATTTCGTCAGGATAATATAAAAAAGAAACAATCAAAAGCTCAAAGGGAAAGGGCAAATTACATAAATGGTGCGGATCTTTCGGCTCAATTTGTATCAATTTGATTCTCAAACTTCATGTACTTCCATGAGACCATGACCATTCTATAAACTTTGATCAATTGCATTAATGTTTTACAACAATACTGATAATTTATTCTTTTAATTAAAATAATATGTTCCTGTAATAAGTTTATTTAATACAATTTTCAGAGATTTTAAATATTCAACAAGAATAATTTATAAACTTTAATTTAAAATATTTTAAAAAAAAATTAAAAAAAACTTCCAAAACTTATTTTAAAACATTAATATGTTAGGCAATATTAATAAAATAGTGGCTGAAGTACATAATTGGAACAGAAATGAAAGTTTAGACAATAAATTGAAATCCAGCACTACTTATCTACCCAAAAGAAAATTAAGGAGAAAAAGGAAGGAAATTTCATACATCATATCCGAGGGAACAGTTACACAGTATTCATATACTACAAAAAGTAATCACAATCAGAAAGCGACCATAAATAATTCACATAAGCACAAGCAAATGACTGTAAATATTTGAAAACGCCCAAAAAGTAATGCAATCATTAAAAGATGAAAATTACAATCCAAGAGGTCATGGGAAAAATGTACCATGGATAGATAGCACATAACCTCGTATGGAATGGAGTGGAAGAAAGGTCATTATATTTACTTTTCAATCTATTAACTTGTTTTTGGTGTTCACACATACAACTTCAAGCCATGGGCGCAGTAGAACAAGCATTTCCTGTAGCTACTCATGGAAAGGCACATTCAGACTGCTCTTTCGGCTGCCCGCCTGGCAGTTTGGTAAGCTATAAGTTCACGTCCCAAAACAAATCTAATGCTTCATGAGTAAGACCATTTATACATATGATTATGACTTTCCTTCATGCAATCCTCGCTCAGAGAAAGTTATGATTTTTTTTCTAGTGAATTGGGAGTGGAGATAGTTCATTCTACACATTATGCACGACAAAGAGGAAAAGAAATAGCAAGAAAAAAAGAAATATTTTAGATGGTTTGGATTTTGAAGGGGAAAGGAGATGGTTTATAGAGAGAACTGAAAATAATCTAAATTGATTGAATCAATTAAGATTTTTTGTCTGCAAAATACAGAAGTAAAAAAAAGGTTTTCAGTACCACAGACACAATCAAATTAGTTAAAGTAGAATCACACTCCATTCATAATTGAGATGATCGTGCAAGCTAAGTATTGCAAATAGGCACACAAACAACATTAATATAGAACAAGAAGCTTTTAGGTTTATGAAATAAAAAAGTTAAAGATACAAAAGTTCAATTCTAGCAAAAATTTCCAGGATGTCATATGCAGTAACAGATTTACAATGAAGCCTAGCGAAGCAGCTAAGTGATTTTACCTCATTTAGCATCCTGTGAAGTTCATCCCTTGCCTCAACAACACGATCACGGTCATTGCTGTCAACAACAAAAATAAGGCCTTGCGTATTCTGGAAGTAGTGCCTCCACAATGGTCTGATCTGTTCTTGCAAGAGACAAGATAACATAAATAGGAAACAAAGTTAAAGAGCTTTCATAGTTAACCGTACAAGTATTAAGACTAGTTTCTGCATATCAAGAATCTAATGTGCAAAGTCAATTTGCGATTATGATCCTTGTAACACCCAAACAATCAAGCATCTTAAGTTGATAGCTAATTACTATTAGGCAATGCAGGAGCGTAGAATAATCAACATTGAAACTTATCAACGCTCATGGTGAGTTGCTGAAAATATGGATACTTAGAAGTTGGCTAATGTAATAAACTGAGTACCTTATCTTGACCACCGACATCCCACACAGTGAAGCTTATATTTTTGTACTCAACAGTTTCCACATTGAATCCTGCATTATATAGAATTGTAGATGTAACAGTAATGATGAGACTAACAAACATATATACACACAAATCTACTTTGAAATAGCATAAAGCGCTTAAAGCCACCCTCGTTAGAGATTACAAAGAAAGCATTTCTCTGCAGCAAGAATGCAAACCTATACATTCCGCCAAATCATTTAGCATTCCGTAAATGTCTCTTGAATGAATAGAATCATAAATATTGGAAGTCTCATCAAAATGGCAAATATTATTTTCCGACAGCAGAGGAATTATTCAAAATTTTACCATAGAGCTCAAGGCTTTATTCAAAACTAAAAACAAATAAAACTTTAACATGATTGCCTGTTGGCACCAGCATTTCCTGCAATTTGACTTTTTACTGAAGTATCAGAAGAATACAAACAAGAGGCTCCATAAGTCCAGATGTGTCCATTAATGAACAAATTAAATCATAGGGAAATTATGTGTATATACTTTTAATTAATAGAATTAGACTATTTGTCACATGCCTATAGTATGCCCCCCTTTTTAATTATCCATGAGTATAAATTTTCTAAGAAATAAAAAGGTTGTCCCCTTCTCTTAAGACCTCCAGTTAGGAATGGCAACGGTAGGGTATCTAATTTTTTTATCTTATTCATACCCGAATTTGAATAACTACCCTACTACCCATACCTGATTATCTACTTGAGTTTTTTTTCCAAAACCCCTACCCGAACCGACCCTAATAAAATTCTAACTACCTGAACCCTATAAATATCTGATTTTGAGTAATTAATTCTATTAAATTATATACTCAAATACCCAAATTAAATCCTACACTTAGGGTAAAAAATTAAGGTATTAGATTTTATATATATATATATATATATATATGGTTCGAATAGTGAGTATCTGACCTATACTACCCATACTCTACCCGAACCCGACTCAAGTAGTGTTCATACTACCTATACTCAATCCGAACTCAATTAATAAGTCGTCAATTACCTATAATCAGGTTCAAGTAGCTCGGGTACCTGCTTAAAACAAACCCGACTACCATCCCTGCCTACGGTGTGACGCTACCTAATTTGACCACTTCCATTGACTTTGCTAGGCAATGATGATTTATTTTTATAAGCTAATTTGTCCACTCTCACTTATCTGGCAAGATTTTTATATTGTTTTTCTTTAATATTTTTGTCACTATTTTGTCTTTATGAAATATTGATTAGCCCACCTATTCATAACCGGTGGAATGCCTTAAAAAAAGAAGACATCATCTTCAACCTCATCGTGACTTACCATGTCTACGGAGTCATTTGCTATGCAACTATCATGTATCTTAATTTTTCTTTTAACGATTACTGTCATATAGATAAATTAAGAATGAGTGGCATATTTGTAAGTTATAAAATTTTACTTGGACCTTTATGCAAAATTAGAATTGAGAGAGAAAAGAACATAAATCCATCATTTTAAAAGGAGATATATGCAAATTTCCTAAATTATATAACCAGTAGTGGTATACAAATATTAACAAATAAACTGATAAGCAAAAAGAATTTTACTTCAAACCATCACAATTTCGTTAATTCGTTTTGTAGCTGCAATTATAGAACACTGAAGAAGAGAGAAATCTTGCAGTGGTCATGTGAAATAGTAAATAACATCTTACCAAAAGTATTCCAAAACAATCTCATATTGATGGAATCGATAAAAATAAGTATAATGGCTTCTACAGTCAAAAGAAGGTTTCTACCTTTAGTTCTTATAATTTCATTAATTCCAGAATACCAAATTCGGGGGATCACATACATATTCTATGCATAAAATTAAAACAAATAATGGCAAAACAGATCATAAACCAGGAAGCTATAACCATGTAGCCACAAATTAAACCTTCTACATTAAGTTTGCAACTAGAAGCCAACCTCTAGCGAATACGAAACCACCAGGGACGAAGATCCAATAAGAACCAGAACCTCAACGTCGAAAAGAAGAGCAGATTTTACATACCGATGGTGGGAATTGTGGTGACGATCTCCCCGAGCTTGAGCTTGTAGAGGATCGTCGTTTTACCGGCGGCATCAAGGCCTACCATGAGGATCCGCATCTCCTTCTTCGCAAACAGGCGGCTGAAGAGCTTGGCGAAGGTGAGCCCCATCGTTCCTATGCAGGAGCATAACACCACACACAAATGAGAATGGACAGAAAAAAAAAACAAAGATCTGATAGGAAACAAACAAACACCGCGAGATCCGATCAACTCGAAAAACGAACATCCAGCAAAAGATGAGCGCAAAGCACAGAAAGGGCGAAAGCGCACAAGATCTACACCAAGCGCGTCGCGATGGGGGAAATGAAGAAGATGGATAAAAATTCAATAGCAGAGGGAAGCTTTTCGCGATCTAACAAGGAGGATGATCAATCTGTAAAACCAAGACGAGATTGACTCACCTGGAGATCTTGAAGGAGGCGGATGCGATGTCGCTTCGTCCTCCCTTCTGTTGCGCGTGAGAAAATGGAGGCAGGGGAGCGGGGAGAAGGGAGAATAAAGTAACCAATAGAAGAAAGATTCGGGGTAATTAATTCACATCATTCATTCGATTGAAGAGAAAATCAATAAATAAAAACAGCTGTATTTAGAAATATATGCTCTAGTTATTTATGGTAATTTAGCTTAAATTGTTGACTGATTTATTTTTGCATACTTAGACGTGGGAGGATCGATTCCTTGGTGTCACGTCCCGGTTGAAACGGTCTAAAAACAGCGCTTATCCGCTTCCTAGAGCCGTCCGGCGGAACACCGGAGCGTGATCGCGCTAGGGTTTCCGGATCGAATCTCGTCTCCAAATTCGAAACCCTAGTTCCCCGCTCACTTTTTATCCCCAAATTACAATTCGCACGAAAAGGATAGGAAAACCCTAACCCTAATTCAGAGAAGACCGGAAAAGATCAAAAAATCCTAAATCAAAATACCTCTCTGGTCAACCCTAATATTGACCGATCAAAATCGAACAATGCCGTTTACCGAACACGCACTCCGCTCAAACTTCGGATTGCGCTGACGTCACGCCCTTCGTTGACTTTTGCCTCAAAACTCGCGCCCGAGCTTCGTCTCCGCTTCGACGCTACTTGCTTCATCTTCACGCGAACGCTGCCGCGTTCGCTGCCTGCACTTCGGCTCGCTGGAGAGCCTCGCCGAGTTTGTCGCCGCCGTGGACACAGGTAAGAACACCGAAGCAGGGGAAAACCAGAGGAACACCAAATCGGGGAAGAAGATTGAAAGGGAAAACTTCACCAGAACTTTATTCCTTCTCCAACTGGTTACAAAACCCTTTCTCTCTCGCCATCACACGTCGGCGCTCCTCTCGTCGCTCTCCCTCACGTCGGCGACGCTCTTTGCCGCTGATTACAAGCTCACTGCTCGCCGAACTCGATTCTCTCTTCGAAGCTCTCGAATCTTCGCACGCCGCAGCTCACTCCCGTCTCAATCGCACGGTGTCCCCCCCCTCCCCCCTGAGACCCCTCCCAGCTCTCGATGGATCTCTTAAAGGGAGAAGGCCACCGCCTCCTTCCTTTCTTCCGCAGCCCGCGTCTCTCGCCTGACAACTCGAAGCCATCCGCTCGCAGCGTCCGTTTTTCCGCACGCGTTGACAACGTCCGAGCCTTCCTCAAGCTGCGTCTCCGTCCAAGAATCTCGCCGAATACTCGCCATTGCCGCGTCCGCCTTCGACGATCTCGCGTCCGAGTCTTCCGCATCCGAGCGGCGCGGAGAAGACGATGTGGAATCGGCTGAGATCGACGCTCCTTTGGCTAATTTGGGAAAGCCAACCCTGCGTTCGATTTCGGCGTTGACCAGCCGAAATTGAAGGCTCTTTTATCAAACGGATTCGTACGCGGGTTTGGGCTCGTACGTGGCCCACTGGGCTTTGGGCCGGACCGGTTGAACCGGGGCCTAACAATTCTCCCCGGCCCAATTTGGACATCGCCCCCGATGTACGGCACGGGCGCTCAGGCCCGCGCTCGCCGTTCTTTCTTTCCTTGCTGGCGGGCAGCCTCATAGCTTTGAAGCCTTTGTTCATACTCTACAGGGTCGGCTAAGGAGGGCCAATACCTCCCTTGGATCTGCTGAGGCATATCATCCCTTTCTGTATCCGAAGAATTCGAGGACTTCGGTGGAACCTTTTCCTCCACCACTTGCCTCCACGTTTTCTTCTCCTCCGGGTAATTTTGTATCTCCGGAACTCGTCTTCTGCTCGACGTTGCTCTTGTCGACTGCGTCTTTCGGTTCTGCTTCTGCGGGGGTCGGTGGTGATCTTCCTGCGACCACTGAGGCAATGCGCACAACTCCTAGGCGGGCCTCTACTGGTTCCTCGTCATGCACCACCGCCGGTTTCTCAGCTAGCTCCCGATGCACAATCGCTGCAATTGTGTTCACCCTCTGTCGATCTGGACAGTCGCGTATCCGTTGCGGTCCCTTGCACAAGAAGCAGGCAATCGGTCTCAGTTGACCCTGCCCTCGCTCTGCAGGTCGAGTATTCTCCTGCCATGCCGGTTGTCCTCCATTTCATCAGGGAGAGAGCCTCTCTCTCTCTGGCGCTCTAGGTCTGGGTGGAGATGGTCGTTTCGGGGGCGACCTCTGTACTCTCTGAAAGGTCGTCCCTGAAGTCCTCTGGTCCACAAGAGACTCGGCTATAGCTGCAGCAGTCCTCCAGTCCTGTGGCGCATGTCGTCTGACCTCCGTTGCCGCCCAGGGTTGGAGATTCCGGAGGAAGAAGTACCTCCTGTCTCCCTCCGCCATCTCGGGTAACTCCAACATCAGCGTGGAGAACGCCCTGACATACTCCTGGATCGTCCCTGTGTGTTTTAGTCGATCCACCGCCTCTCGCGCTTAGTCCATCGAGTTTCCGGGAAGGAACTGCTGCCGCAGTTCTTCTCGGAACACCTCCCAAGTCCAACTAGCCGCCTCTGATGTCGAATCAACTTTGGTTCTCCACCAGAGTTTTGCGTCATCTGAGATATATGCTATGCACACCCTCACCTTTTCCTGATCTGTGACATGGTTAGCCTCAAAATATTGCTGCATATCCCAAAGGAAGTTACCCAATACTTTTGCAGATCTGGCCCCTTTGAACATTGCAGGCTCTGGGGTGCGAACCTTCCCGTTGCCGTTGGGAGCTCCGTACTCCGCCCTGGTTGCTGTAGGGGCACCCCCTTGTGCCTGCGCCAATGCCATGCGCGTCACCGCAAGATCCGCCAATATCTGCTGTTGCGCTGCCATGGAGTTGGCTAACTGTGTCGTTAAGGTTGCTACCTGTCCTTGCAAGGTTGCCACCTGCTGTTGTAGCGCCGCCATCCCTTCAAAGTTTTGCTGGGCTTCAGCCATCCCAGCCAAAGTTTGTTGAAGGGCAGTAATTTGCAACCTTTGCTCCTCCACCGTGCGATGGATTTCCTCCACCTGAGGAACTACCGCATCTCGGCTATTCCCAGTCAAACCGAGCACCTGTTCGATCCGGGCAATGCGATCTCCTTGATTCATCATGCTGTTGGATCACTTTAGCCTCTGATACCTGTTGTCACGCCCCGGTCGGAACGGTCTAAAAACAGCACTTATCCGCTTCCTAGAGCCGTCCGGCGGAACACCGGAGAGTGATCGCACTAGGGTTTCCGGACCGAATCTCATCTCCAAATTCGAAACCCTAGTTCCCCGCTCACTTTTTATCCCCAAATTACAATTCGCACGAAAAGGATAGGAAAACCCTAACCCTAATTCAGAGAAGACCGGAAAAGATCGGAAAACCCTAAATCAAAATACCTCTCTGGTCAACCCTAATCTTGACCGATCAAAATCGAACAGTGTCGTTTACCGAACACGCACTCCGCTCGAACTTCGGATTGTGCTGATGTCACGCCCTTCGTTGACTTCTGCCTCGAAACTCGCGCCTGAGCTTCGTCTCCGCTTCGACGCTACCTGCTTCATCTTCACGCGAATGCTGCCGCGTTCGCTGCCTGCACTTCGGCTCGCTGGAGAGCCTCGCCGAGTTTGTCACCGCCGTGGACACAGGTAAGAACACCGAAGCAGGGGAAAACTAGAGGAACACCAAATCGGGGAAGAAGATTGAAAGGGAAAACTTCACCAGAACTTTATTCCTTCTCCAACTGGTTACAAAACCCTTTCTCTCTCGCCGTCACACGTCGGCGCTCCTCTCGTCGCTCTCCCTCACGTTAGCGACGCTCTTTGCCGCTGATTACAAGCTCACTGCTGGCCGAACTCGATTCTCTCTTCGAAGCTCTCGAAACTTCGCACGCCGCAGCTCACTCCCGTCTCAGCGCACGCTGTTCCCCCCCCCCCCCTTCCCCCCCGAGACCCCTCCCAGCTCTCGATGGATCTCTTAAAGGGAGAAGGCCACCGCCTCCTTCCTTTCTTCCGCAGCCCGCGTCTCTCGCCTGACAACTCGAAGCCATCCGCTCGCAGCGTCCGTTTCTTCCGCACGCGTTGACAACGTCCGAGCCTTCCTCAAGCTGCGTCTCCGTCCAAGAATCTCGCTGAATACTCGCCATTGCTGCGTCCGCCTTCGACGATCTCGCGTCCAAGTCTTCCGCATCCGAGCGGCGCGGAGAAGACGATGCGGAATCGGCTGAGATCGACGCTCCTTTGGCTAATTTGGGAAAGCCAACCCTGCGTTTGATTTCGGCGTTGACCGGCCGAAATTGAAGGCTCTTTTATCAGACGGATTCGTACGCGGGTTTGGGCTCGTACGTGGCCCACTGGGCTTTGGCCCGGACCGGTTGAACCGGGGCCTAACACTTGGTGTCAGGCCTAGTTCGGGTCGGTTCAGCCCAAAGCCCACTAGGCTAAGAAGTAGCCCAAACCCATGCGGTAATGGAGAAGACGGGATCCAATTGAGGGGAAAATTCACCCGGTCAACTAGCCACGTTGACCCTAAAATAAATGAAGCGGCAGCTTCGTCTTCCCTGCGTGCAAACGCGGACGCTGACGCGAGTTTCTCACCGCGGAGCTCGACGCGGACGACGTCTCCCCTGAAGGAAGCGGGCAGCGGACGCCCAAAACAGGGATGAGGACCCAATCCGAGCGGAGCTGGGGAGGCGGCAGAAATCTCCCGCCTCTGCTCGATAAAAGGGCGACGAGACGAGGAGCGAGGGAGGAGGGACTACCAGACGCAATAGCCATCAGAATCGAAGCTTTAGGAAGCTTCGGACGAGCGAGAGGTTCGAGCTTGAGAGTATTGTAACCGGTGATCAAGGGATCACCGGCGAGGGAGGGAACGAGGGCGGCGACAGGGGTCACCGGTGAGAGGTTTTGTAGCTTCCAAAGGGTTGAATAAAGCTTTCCTCTTCTTCTACCTTCTTTCCCTTGGTTCGCGAATTAATAGTGTTCGTGGTGATCCGGCATTGAAAACACGAGCGTGGCGGCGAGCCGTGCAAAGAAGACGACGCTCGAGCCGAGAAACAGGCGGCTGACGTGGCGAGGTGTAGTCAACGGTCAGCGAGCAAGAGTAGTTGAGCGGCGGAAACAATTGGCGACTGACGTCACGCCGACGTCAGCAAGGGTGTGAATTCGGCGAGCGGCGCGCGGCGAATTCAGGTCTTGCACAGTAAACCCTAATTTTGGCTTTTACCGAAAGAGGGTTAGGGTTTTTAATTTGGGGGTGATTTTGTACCCGGGGAAAACCTAATCTCGGCGGAAGTTCACGCTCTAGTGTTCCGCCGGACGACCCTAAGACAACGATTAAACACCAGTTTGGGGTTGATTCGACCGGGGCGTGACACTTGGAGTAGAAATTTTTGGAGACCCTCGTTAGGAAAAAAACTCTTTAAGTAGTACCCGTTCTCTTTTAGCCTTAGGATTAGTTAGGTTTCGAATCCCAAGGCAGGTTAGGGTTAGTTCACGTACCCCGCTTACGGGGTACCCGCTTAGGATTTTTATTCCCCTCATTAGTGAGAAAACTCCTAGGCAAATCTTAAGCACATTGGCAAAAAATCTATGATCCAATTTTTTTTTTAATCGATGGACATATCCATAATAATCTACATACTCTAAACTATCTAACGGGATCAATATTATCGTAGATAGATGTATTCACGATGAGAAAATTAGGTCATTGTGGATTATCGCTATATTACTATAGCACAGAAAATTCACGATCCGAAAATTCTAATTTTTTTATTGTGAATATATTCATCCACGATAACATTGGTACTGTTGAATAGCTTAAAGTGTGTAGATCATCGTAAATATGTCTATCTATAAAAAAAAATTAGATCGTGAAGTTTTAATTACTGTGCTTAAGATTTCTTAAGTAGCTCGACTGTCTAGAAAATTTTTCCTCATCAGTTGTAAGAGGAAGCATAAGCAAGCAAAATGACTTATAATCTCATGGGCAAGCATTATATGATACAATTGAAACTCTCTCTAGCCATTTTGCCACATAGGTATTGAACCCTCACCACTAGCGAGGGGAAGCACAAACAATATAACCTTTATCCAATATTTATCTTTTCATGCATGATGATTTTCCTCTTCTCGGAGATTGGTGAGAAGGAAGGAGCTCAGACTTCGATCCATCTTGAATAAATGGGCCATTGTTAGCTAGCCCACAATTATTTCCCTTTCTGCAGATTCCTCAAGAATTTTCGATCAATAAATGCAAACCAACAAGCATTATAGGAGTTGAAGAATTATTTAACTAAAATGCCAAAGCTAAATCATCAGGGACTATGAGAAAGTACGAAGTTAATCTAAGGCCCTATTTGTCTCCACTTTAAAGCTAATTTTAAGCAGAAAACTATTTGAAAATTATTTGATAATAAAAATAGAAGTGAAAAAAGTAATAAAAAAAAAATAAAAATTAAAAAAATTATAATTTGATGTTTTTATAATTTCTGCTTTTTAAAAAAAATAATTTATATACTTTGTTTAAAATTTTAAATATTATTATTTTAAATAATTTTAAATTTTAATACTAAAATAAAATAAAATATATTATTATTTTATATAATTTAAAATAATATATTTATTTATTATTTTAAATTTTGACAACAGTTAAAAAGTTATTAGTTAAGCAATTTATAAATTTTAATAGTACAATATAGTAATACATCACAATTTAACATAATTATAAAACTATTAACCGTGAGGCAAACAGGCCATAAAGCAAATAGCGCAATATTACTCACTAGAGAATTAAAGTTCCAATATATAAGGGAGGTTGAAGGACCATTATTCTTGTTATATATAAAACTTTTCACTGAGAAAATTAAAAAATAAATAAAATCAATTGAAGCCTTCGGATAAATGAAAATGAAATAAAAAATATATAATATAAAATGAAAAAAAAAAATCTTAGGCAATATCACTTTCTAGAAATTTTAGGCGAAAATAAAGATATATCATAGTAATTCATCATTTAAAAATGCGAGTGAGAGTCAGATCAGCATCGCTTTAAGATTCGCACACTGGCTTTACTAAAATTTCAATGACATTGCCTAAAAAATTTTTTCCATAAAATGCATTCAAAGGTTTAAAACGGTATTTTATTTTTTAGTTTCAATAGAATAATTATAACAATGTATTTCCCTTTGTCCAGCTCAATAGAGACCTTACTGTTTAGCCAGCCACCTTGAGCAATTAAAAGCAAAGAAGTTGATGCACAGCAGTTGTTCGAATCTGTTTTTGATTGAAGAATTGCTACAGTAGTCAACAGTAAATGAATTTTACCTTTTGGATGTATATTTCTCTCTCTAGGCTCTATGCTAATTAACTTCAATTTAAATGTGACTCAAACAAAAGTAATTAAAAATTTCACTAGCTCTTGCCATATGTTATGACTTTATTTAATATAGTCTTGAGTCGAGTCCCAGCTTCCTCAAAAACCCCTAGCTGGAACTCTTATTCATTTTGTCTAACAATTCTTAATTTAAGATATGCAGTCTTTGAAGAGCATTAAAAGGAGAACGACAGCAAGATAAAAGGATCCATATCTTCTATCAAATTTGCCTGAGATTATTCAGTAAGACCCAACATATGATTCACACACAGCATTCTTTTTTGGGCCAAGTACTATTCATTGTTAAAAAAAAGAAAAAGAAAAAGAAAAAGTTATGCATCAAACAGTTTTTTTTTATCAACTTTTTGGTTCAGAAACGTCCCTGATTTGGGGAACCAAGTGTTTTGAAAGGGTTATTAGCATGTTTCTATGCAGTTTAACTTGTAAAACAAACCTTCATGAGATAGACTGGTACTGTAATGTAGTACAGGCCATTTCATCTTAAGTGTAGCTTAGAAGCACTGGAAGATTAATGTTATACCTTGATTTTTTTATTTAATTTATTAATTTAAATTCAAATTTCAGAATCTTAATCTAATTTGCCCTAAAATCTTTCCGCTATTCTTACTCTCCAAATCCTATAAATAAGCCCCTAAACCTCTCCTTAATCTACTCAATTAAATCCCTAATCCCTAATTATCTCTCTGTCACGCGCCGAAGCAGCTCCCCTATTTTTCCTTCGTTCCCCACTGTCTCGCACTGCTCCTTCGCGTCTTCCCCCATCAGCAACGCACGAGTGGATCCAGTAGTAGCGGAAGCAAGCGCCGGTGGCCTCCTTGACGTCCGGTGGTGGAGCAGCGTTCGTCTATCGAGTTTCCAGCCCTAGCGACGCGTGCTGCGACGGCGGCGTCATCCGGCTGTCGGGTGCGAAGGTTTCTGCGACGGGCGGCGATTTCTACGGCAAAAGACCACCTTCACCTCCTTCCTTCCTTGGCGCCAGTGGCTTCCTCTTCTTCCGGCGGCTGCTCTTCCCAGCGAGCAGCGGCCTCCTTCTTCCTCTGTTCATAGTAGAGGAAAGTCTTCTTCTATTGCAGCGACTTTTTTTTCCCTTTCGGTGTTGGATGTTCTTCCTCTCCCGGCGCCGGCGACAGCTCTTCCAGAGCCGGCTGCTGCCTCCTCTTCCGGCAGCTTTTCCTCCTCCGGCAGAGAGCGCCGGCAGCTCCTCTTCTTCCGGCCGCGAGCGCTAGCGTCGAACGAAGCGCGTTCCATGTCGTGTTTTCGGCAGCAAGGTAAGTTTCGATTTTTTTTATTTATCAATTATTTAAATTCATTTTAAGGGATAATAAGAAAACCTAAGTTATGTTTTCGTTTATTATTTATTTTAAATCTGGTTATAGAAAATAAATTAGTAAAAACCTAATTTCTATTTTTGGGGGATTAAATGATAATTAATTTTGATAAAATTGATTTAAATAGAAAATTAGATGTTAAGGGTATAATTATGAGTTGATGTATATGATAGATAATTTGGGATAAAGTTGATTTAAATAAGAAATTAAGGGTTGAGGGTATTGTTATGGATTAATGCATACGATGGATAATGATGAATATTTTATTTAAATTATTCAGTTAAGAAAGGAAGATAACTGTGATTTCAGAAGGATTCAAGATAACAGCGTTTGAGGTAGGAATCCTACACTACTCTTTTCTTACAGTGTCAAGAATTATAGGACTTACTGCTTATTCCTTTGATTTGATAAATGATGCATATGTTAGAATTGATTGACACTGATATCTAATTGTTTCACCTACTTGATTTGTTCTGAATTCCTGTTGACCTCAATTATCTTATTTATTTGGTCATATTCTACTTCTGTATGAATGGTTAACAAAACCTGTTTTGTGATATCTGATATATTGACATATGAGCATGGTTGAACAGTTATGTATCTTTGATGTTGACATATGAGAATCTGTGATATCTATCGTGATATATTGACCTCTGGACTGGATGATTTATTCTCCAGTGGCCTGTTTATATGAGTTATAATTCCGGCGCGTATCGGACTATCTATTTGCCGGTTAGGGCACCGCCAGTTGTCCTCGGGACAATACTACAGATGTCAGATGTTGGACGCAACATTCACCGAATTGTTTATGACAGTCGTTCCACTGTGTGAGCTGACGGTGGAAACACTCTGAAAATGAGTGCGGCTCATGATTGAGATCTGTTAGTCAAGCTTGATGATTTGCACGACATTCTTATATTATTTGTATATCATTGTTTCAGTCATTGTATTATCATGTTATTTGACTCTTTCATCATATTTGTTGATTCCTACTTAGCAATTCTGCTAACTCCCTTGTTTCTCTTCTAGGTACAGAGTTAACTTCTGGGAAGGCTAGAGTAGATAGCAGATACCAGCCCGAGTTGAGATAGTTGTCTTTTATATTTTATTCAGTTGATAATTTGAATAATTGTATTCATATATTATATTATAAATCTATTGATGTTAAGATTGAATTAATTAATTAATAAATGATATTAGATTATTGTAATTCTCTAGTTCCTATCAATATTATTATTATCTGGGGAACCCTATGCTAGAAATAGCTGGCTTCCCGCCGAGGCGTAACAATTAACCCAGTACATTTTGGATGAGGAATGCACATAACTTATTCAGTCGGATGATGTCAGACATCAAGTATCTTTCAATGATTAGCAAAGATTCACTGTACCATATGCGACCTCAAACAATCAGACAAAGAAACAAGGCTGTCACAGACAAATAATATTATAGATCAACTTGTGTGGTCACCAGGAGAAAACGAAGGGGTCCATGTACCATACCTAGATATCCATCTTAGCTTCAGACACTTTGCTGCAGAAAAACTGATAGACAAGTAGAGTTGCTGCTGTTCAGTCTGTATCTTATCTCAATCCAGCTTTTTCCTTTGTCAGTTGCATGGATATCTAGTTAAATGTTATCCATATCTCTGCCATGGCTCTGCAGGTTGATGAAAAGCTATAGCAAGATGCATGCATAAGCGCAAAGTTGTCCAAGTATGGTATCTCTATCAAAAGATTTATTGCGGGAATAAGTCAATGCATTGTTGACATCAGGGATTAAGTTTACTTGCAAGTTCATGACTAAAGGAGTATCATAAAGAGTTTTTTAAGTCAGCATAATAATAAGATGCTGCACAACTAACCTATCCAACTTAGATACTCTTTCAAAAAGATTGCGCGGAATTAAATTCAACCAATCAGTCTGACTTGACTGAATCCACAAGTTTCATGAACAATAATAAAATCTTATCCTGCAGGACCATCCAATTAATTCATGCTACTCTTCACTTCCACCTACCAAATAGGCTATTGATTTACTCTTTCCAATAAAGATATGAGTCCACCTTATGGGCATCATGATTCACTGCCTGAGTCACTGGCATGGATTTTTTGAACCACTTCAAACAAATGGAAAGTGTGTGGCCACCTAATTCTTACCGGTGAAGCAGACAAGGGCAACAACAATAGGTAGATTATATAGAGAACAAAACTGATCCACGCAAACACAGTTATCTTTCAGAGAAATAGACCATTATTTAATTGTAGATGTTCACCAACTTCCTACTTAACTGATCCCTATGTGTAGGCAAACGCAAAAAGTACAGTCAAAGACCTACTCGTTTCATAAAGAAACATAACAGGGTCAAGTTACTGGAATAAAGCTATAGTTGGCCGTCTAACAATTGCTTCAATTGTCAAACTGCACACTGTATCACAAACAATAAGATTATGAGACGTCGCACCTGTGGTAGGGAATGCTGCAAAATCCTGGTCATGATCTCTTCAGACCTACTCACTGAAGAGATTATTCAAAATAAAAAAATATGTGCAGTAAACTTTAAGCAATTATTTTCAGTGATATGTCTCAAAGTTGCTATGAAGGCAAATAACATATAGTGAATGAAGATAAAGTAATTTAAACAAAAGGTTTTGGTTGCAGAGTAAACTTCTAGGGAGGGAGAGTAAATATTCCCAGCTGCAACTTTCCTTATGAGAAACAGACAGTCCAAGTTTATACTCTTAAGATTAGCGCAAGCATTCACAATATTCAGAGTAAAAAGAATTCACAGATGAAGAGCAAACAGATGTACACTAAATCTATTAACTTAAACTATTATTTTAGAGAACTGAGTCTCCAAAATCATATGAACAAGGTGTAGTATTACATTATGACGCAGAGAGAAATATGAAAATATAAGTGCTTCAATATACTTCTTTTCATTTCTTCCACATCTCCAATTCCAGATTGAAAAACACACAGACATCCGGAAACAACAAGTAGAAGCACGGTAGTTCTATTTATATTATAACATGTAATAAAGCTAGAAATCCTAACTGTACAGAAACATAATAACAAAGTGTAATTTGATACATAGAGCATCGTGTCAGACCTCAGTTCTACAGAAGGTACTAAGAAACTAATTCTACATAAGCAAGCAAAATGAACTAAGCATGCCATAGGTCGAAAAACTGATTCAAGAGACGGGTCAATCTAGAAACCATTCATCTCCAAGAGGTAAGTTCGCCTTTTCATCAATGCTTTAGCTGCAACTTGAAATGGCCCATCAAAGGCGCCACAAAGGAATGATTCAGCATCCTTCCTGCTGTTAGTGCCACCAGTGGTGTCCTCACCAGCAGGCTTGATCGCCACAAGTGTAGCTCCATGCATTCCTATTCCCTCAGGCAGCTCCAAGTATGGAGAATACTTCAATTTCATTTTTGATGCTGGCACTTGAGTCCTGTTGGATGATGCTGACGGAGCCAAAGGCCTCTCTCTAAATTCCTTCAACTGCTCCATTCCCATGGTCAATGTCCCCTGATCATCAGAATCTGTCAACACTAAACTTCTCAATGTTGGGTGCTCCTCAATGATCTCTCGGAGAAGATAATGCCTCGTGGAGGCAGCAATCAAAGAGCTGATAGTCCAGACAACACGCAACTTCAGTCCCCCATTAGTGTAGAATGACTCGGGTATGCTCCCATTGTCTTCTACTGATCCCACAAAATTGGCTGAAGCTGCCTTATGGTCAACCCTGGATCCACCCAATATCACACAGTTCTGAAGGGTGCTTCCGAACACAGCTCTCCATTTTAAGAAGACTCCATCCTCTGTCCCAACATCACCGGCAGGGAGCTCAATCCTTAAGTTACGGACATCGGTGAAGTTCTTGAGGACTTGCGCAGGGGTGTGATGGGAGAGTTGGGGTAGAAGGGGTTTACTCCCGCCATTAGCACCTTGAAGGTGGTGCAAGGGTTTGAGGATCGCGAATAGCATGAGCTTCAAGAGATGGGCAAAGACAGCTCTTGGTTTAGAAGTGGATAGGTTCAAGGATTCATCAGAATCACAATCATCGGACACTACACGATCAATCTTAACATACACATCATGAACAAGGGGCACAAGTGCATTGAAGCGCTTAGACACGACCAAGCATCGGCCAAGGTACCGGACATCAGCTACCTTGTTGAAGATGAGCAGGAGTAGAGAGTCTGGAATCCGATCAAAATGATCCTGGTAGATATACGAGTCTGCATGAATTCGAGGTTTCGTCTGCATTCCTTCTAGTTTGACAATCAACAAGCTTATTCTGATGCTCTCGTGCAAGGTCTACCAAGGGAAACTTCCCTTATTCAACACCAATCAACGATAAAAGCAAGGTGGGACTCTTAATAGATTAAAGAAATGAACGCCACCACGAAGCTGAAACGCCCGCTTAAATCCGAAGGTAACGATGAAAGCAAGGTGGGACTTTTCGAAAGGAGAAATTAAAATAACGCCGCAATTATTTGGAATCATCCAAACCCGCCAATTTAATGATCTGCAAAAATAAAATGAGTAAATATTTTGCTAAAAATGAATTACACAATCACCACAATATCAATCAGCAGCGAGGAAGATAGCATTTTGCAGCATGAACAAGACACAATGAAACTTTTCTCTAATTCAGTTTTTTTTAAAAAAAAAAAGTTTCAAATTTAGGCACGAACCGAGAACTTTGCGATTAAGAGTGAGAAGACGAAGTCATTACGATTCCAAAAATTACACCACAAGTAGCTCATTTCTCGCCCTTTCATCCGATTCAACCAACAAAGACGACTATTCTGAGCTTACAACTAAAATAGTTCCAGACTACATCGCACATTCATAATCCAAACAAACCAAAGTTAAAAACATGTAAAGTTACATAAAACTAACAAGGAATTACCCCAAAATTGCCTGCTTCTTCAAGTTCAGAATCTTAAAACTTGCATCAAAATCCAATCTTTCGCCGCTGCACCTGATTAGGGCCTCGATCGCTGGAGCGAAATAAGAACTTCACCAGCTCAGGACGGGCAGAGATCGAATCTGGCGACGAAGTGAAAGATTTTGGACGAGATTGGGAGGAATGGAGCGGGGTTTTGGGAGGAAGAGGAGCTCGACATTTACCGATCTCGCTTCAGCTCGTGGAGACGCGGTTTTTAGAGACGCCGGCTCCCGGCCCTGCCACGGAAAGGGCGCGGATAGCGGCGCCGTTAAGTTTGACGTAACGGGTGGATGCGAAATTGCCCGGCATAGAAAACGGTAAGTAGGCGGCGAATAACGTTCCAGTAAATCCCACTTGCTATAACAAAACCCATCGATGTTGGCACCCCGTGACCGTGGAATTTGTGGTGTGCTCGATACGGCGCGTTGATTTGTTCTTCCTCAAGCATTTATGGTCAACTTGGACAATTATGGCTTGATCGAACTACCTAGACTAGATGTTCTTACTCGATTGGACACACGGATCTAATTAGGTCAATTAAATATTTCAAACTAGTTGTACCCCGTTGACTATTTCAATCATGTTGGTCCAATCAGATCATCTAATTTATAAGGACAAGCGATCTAGATAGGCGAGTTGGCTCGATAGAAAGAACCAATTCAGTTTGAGCTAAGACTATATACTTGGTTGAATGATTGATTTAACCAACTCATACACAATGTCCCCTTCAGAATGCTTCAGTTTGAGCTTAGATTCAAAGTTAAATCCAACTTCCCTCAGGCTGTTCGATAAGTTTTGACTTCTTTTACGCTTATCAATCTGTATCTAAGTCATACTGCCGACGGACGCATGACAAAAGGATATCGACTAACTTCACTGAAAACATCCGAAGAGGCAACGAAAAGTCAAAACATTGACTTCCACACGGCTGGGAAATAAATCCAGAGACTAGTAGATTCTATGGCAGAATCTTTTGCCCCTTCGGTTGGATGTTCTAAAAATTGTCCCCAGTGAATAGAAGATCAACCACCGCCGGCATTACTGACCTCAATTACAGCCTCAAGAGCTGGATTTGAGCTAAAATATTTAACACCAATCAATCATATTCTCAACACGTTCATTTCTTTTGGAACAAAAAAACAAATTGTTCTCAGCACCTTCATCAATAGTGTACAATCATTCAAGAAACATGGATACGTCTCCATTGATGCCCACAAGAATGAGATAAGGCTTGATGTTAATTAAAGCTTTTCATGGAGGCATTGGCCATGCAAGGGAAGGGTCCCAAGTTGGAAGTTGCATGACAAGATAGACCAAACTACCAGCCAGATCAGCATGCTTAGCTGGCCTTGTTTGAGCATGCTGAATCATGAACTCGACTTTTGGTTCGACCGTATCCGTTGCTCAATCAGCATCACGGTAGAGATGAGTGCCAAATCCCTGAAAAAGAACTAACCTTGCCAGATAAAAGAAATTGATGCTTGAACAACTGAAAGAAGATTAGAAGCATATCACCACTGCACAGCCAACGTTGCAGCCTCTTTTCTGATACATATGGACCACTTGGCACCATGGTCTTCGACCTTTGGCACCTGGGCTGTTCCCAAAAGTGATGGTCTCTATCCTACTTACTAATTCCGAGAAACATGATTGGTGTTTTCAGTTTGGTTTCAGAAGAAGGTACTAGTAGTGCAATTAGTAAAGATCTTTTAGTTGTTGATTGTGTTCTGAATCAAATCTTATCTTCACCACTAGTATTTTTCTTCTTGCAAAATAGAAAAAAGAAAATGGTTTCAAGAATGAAACTCTCTGAAATCAGTTTGAGATCTGAACTCTGAAAAGTAGGAACAGTTCAGTGGATAATGGTGCAGTTGGAAAGAGAAAGTTTAGACAACCACATCACGTTGAGAAAAAAAAAGAGAGACATAATTCACATGCAGTTGGTGTTCTTTCATTTTGTTAGATACGAAACAAAGGTTGCTTTTCTAGGAAGCTAACGGGAAAAGACAATCAATACTTTTATATCAAGCAACGTTTTGACTAAGTGATATGTGCTAGCACTTCGGTCAATTCGATTCGGTGTGTATATATATGTGTATAATACCGTAATACCTCGCTATCATGTAAACATCTTGGGTTTTAAACTAACTCCCTTATTTCAAATAGGTAAACTAACTAAGAACAGGTAGAACAGGCAAAGCACATTACTTCATTGTTGCTTAAAAAACTGGAGAAGCTAAAGTGAGTTGAAACACACCAGGTAGTATTATTCCATTATTACTAAAGAAAGTTCACTATTGTTCAATATAAAAGAAAGTAGCAATGATCTACAATCTTTACATCCTTCATGGCCAGATTTAGTTAATCTTCATTTCAAGCAAGTAGGAATCAATTGATATAATAGAGAAATCTTCAATTTCAACTGTAGTAGAGCACAAAACAATCATAAAAAGAGTGGAAGAAGTTCATTATATGCTTACTGAAAAGTATAAATTCATCTTAGACTCTGAAGCTTGGTTATGGTGCAGAGGCATTGATGCAACCCTAGTGTATAGTATCACTTCTAAGGTTAACCAAGCTTTCCTACTCTCTTATCACAACATTTTCTTCATCATTACCAATGTAGAATAATGACAATATCCAAAGTACCATTCCGGCAATACTAGCATTATATACCAGTTATACCATTGACTAATGCTAGTACATGGTATATAATATACATATATAAATTTTTGGTACCGATCGGTACATGTCAGTACCATCAGTACAGTATCAGTATGTAACGGTCCAACGAAGAACCAATTTCCCGATTCTACAATGCAAATGGAATGGCATGAGGCTATCACTTGGGTTACAAGCTCTCCAATCCATTTCGGAAGTGCACTAATGATCCCAAGGCAAGTAGATTAAAATATTTTTCTGAAGTTTTGTGAGAAGTTAGCTTTCATTTGAATCCAGAATCAAAATTTTGGATATTTATAAGAAAAAGTTGTGGTTGAAACAAATAAATGTATTGATGAAATTTATGTCTGCCAATTTATTGTATTCTGTTCTCTATATAAATACATCGATATTTAATTTTCTAAAACATGTCAAATTTATATTCACAATCATAACTATTGGGTGTCTACATTAAAAAAAAAATGTTATAGAATCCGGAACATAGAAAGGTATGAAGGAAGTCTAAGGTTGCCAGCACAATATATGCAGTTTGATATAGATATATATCTACATTTAATTCTCTAGAATATATCAATTTTATATTCAAGTTAATCATTAGAAAGCAGTCCTTTATATATGGATTCATATTTCATAATCAAAATTATTGAACAACTAGCTCACTCTTCAATAATAGAGCAAATTTACTCCTCACTGGGCCACAAGAAAGACAAGCAGAGGCAGCTTCCCAAACACTTTGGTCCTGCTCATCATCAGAGGAATCATCTAAAATGGTAGAAACTTTCTCCCTCCCCAATCTACATTCCAGATCGAATCACACAGTATCTACATTGAGACGGACCCATGCCCTAGTCTCAAAATGCTCATACACGATATGGTCATTCTAGATCAGCCGAGCAATGGCTGCTTTTCCAGTACTGACGGGGCCAACCAAAACGATGACCTTATTAGGGTTTCCAGATCCCTCTGACACCATCACTTCCACCAGTTCGTTCTTGTCAGCCTCTACCAAATGCGCTTAATCCTGGCCTCTTATTTCAAATGCTGTGCATCAATTTGTTGCAGAATGCCACAAAAATCTTTCTATCAACTTATTTCGTACCTCAGATTGGGATCGAAGCAGCTCGAATGCGGATTGGTCGAGCTCACCATAGCTTGCATCAGTCGCCGCTGCTTCAATCCCGACGAGCGTGCGATTGAGGTTCTCGGCTTTGTCGCACAAGCTGATTCCCTAGAAGAAATACACTAACATAAACAGCCCTAAAAAAAATACTCATGATAATTATTTTATGGTGCATTGCTCGCACCACAAGAGACAAAGATCTACTCTAAGATCCTATATTTAGGGAAAAAAACACTCCGTTGACTAAACAAAAGTCAACTGGAAGAGATCTAAACTATCACTCGATAGGATATACCAAAATTTTGGTAACTCTGAATAGTTATTACCTCTATGTCAGCTACGTCTACTTCATTACTCCTGTGTAAGGGCTGTTTGATCTACGGTTAATAGTTTTATAATTGTACTAAAAAATGTATTATAGTGTTAAAATTTATAAGATACTTAATTAATACTTAATGTGATGCCGTTTGGACCCGACCAAGGGAGGAAATGGGCAAGGCGGAGACCCAAACCCACAGTGTTGCATCAATTGGGAAGCCCAAATTAGAGGGCTTCGTCGAGCGGGATGATCGCGCAGCAGATGCGGACACAATCGACGGCTTCATCGGCCCGATTCTCAGCTCCATCCTCGGTGACGGTAGCTCCTTCCCAGGCATCAAAGACGGCGGCAACATTAGCAGCAAGATCAACAGCGAGACTTGCAAGATCTGCGGGCGGCTTCACTGGCGTCAATCGTGGACGCGATGGGCGGAGGCCGCAGATGGAAGGCCGGCTAGCAACGGCTGGCGCCTTCCCTCCCTTCCATATCCGGTGTCGTCCCTCGTCCTTAAAGCTCCAGGCAGACGATCGGCAAAGGGACAAGAGGAAATTGAGGGAGCTTCGTCTTCAAAGCAAAGGAGAAAGTAGGCAGGCGGCTCCCCCTGCTTTCCAAGAGGCATCGACGACTCCCTCTCCTAGTTTGGGCTCCATCCATCAACGAGGAGGAAGAAGGGGAGGTGGGACCGGAACCACCGACGGTGGCTACCATTGCCTCCCCCATGCGTGCACAGTGAGCTTCCGGCGGCGATGGCATTCGCCGCCCCTCCCATGTTCCAGAGCCACGGCTCTGATGCCATCACCGGGAGGGCGACGAAGAGAGGCTAGTGAGGTCTCTTCCTAGAGCTCCGAGCTTTGATGTCGGCGCCAAGTGGGCACCGACGAGTTCTCTCCGGCGAGGATTGAGAGATCTGTAAGTCAACGGTGAGGGGTTGTCAACGTGAGGGAGTGAGGGAGAGCTCTACAAGGGTTTAGGTAGGTTGATAATACACCAACGGGAATTTCCCTTATCAGTCTAGTGTTGTCTTCTCCAGCTCCGGCGAACTCCTCTTCCCCTGTGGTTCCTGGCAATGTCTCCTTCCTCACCATCCCCGGCTACTTCAAGCAGTGCACAGATGAAGGCTAAGGCTCAGACGTGGGTCCCGAGTCAGCCCATCCACCTCTTCCGGCGACGACGGCCGACAAACCAATGCAGGCGGCATTCGTTCGAAGCCGCGTGAAGACGATGCCGCGGGCGAAATCTGGGTTTGATTCGAGGCGTTGACGCGGTCAACACGATTTCGACGAATGCAACTGGATTTTGAATTCGGTTTCCGAATTCTACACATAGTCCCACACTAAATGGCTGACGTGGATGGGCCGGTTTAATGTGGGCGTGACAGTGGTATCAGAGTAGGTTTTCTGCCGGCGATCATGGTGACGCAAGGAGGTCAACTGAACCAAGTCGAGGAGGTAGTAGGTGCGCAGGCGACGCACCAACAAGGCGGTGGCAAGGGCGCCCCCCCCCCTTTCCAGAGCAGCGAGCTCTAATACCGTCGCTGGGTGGGCGACGACGAGAGGTTTGCGAGATCTCTTCCTAGAGCAGCGGGCTCCGATGCCATCACCAGGCGGGTGACGAAGATTCCGGTATTTGCGAGGTGCCGACGAGAGTTCTGCAAGATCTCTTCCTGGAGCAACGGGCTCCGATGCTGTCACTAGGCGGGTGATGAGAATTCCGGCATCTGCGAGATGACGAAGAGAGGTCTGTGAGACTTCTTCCTAGAGCAGCGAGCTCCAATGCCGTCACCAGGCGAATGACGAGGATTCCGGCATTAGGCGGGACACCGAGGAGAGGTCTATGAGGTTCTTTTCTAGAGCAGTGGGCTCTTATGCCATCATCAGGAGGGGGACGAGGAGATTCCGGCGGCTGCGAGACGCCGATGAGGGTTCGAAGGGTGAGGCATGTCGGACCAGGAGCACAGGCGGTGCTCTGACGGAGGACCCTAAAGGGGACGTCAAGGGTGATGCCCAGATTTGGCAGGGGAGAATGTGATGCCGCTTTCATCGTGGACCAGAGCAAGGGAGGAAATGGGCTGGGCGGAGACCCACACCCACATTGCTGCATCAATTGGGAAACCCAAATCAGAGGGCTTCGTTGAGCGGGATGATCGCGTAGTGTATGCGGACGCAATCGATGGCTTCGCCAATGTAATTCTTGGCTCCATCCTCGGTGACAGTAGCTCCTTCCTAGGTGTCGAAGACAGCAGCGACGTTAGTGGCAAGATCGACGGCGAGACTTGCGAGATCTATGGGCGGCTTCATTGGCATCGACTGTGGACGTGATGGGCAGAGGCTACAGATGGAAGGCCGGCTAGCGCCTTCCCTCCCTTCCATATCCGACGCTGTCCCTCGTCCTTAAAGCTCTAGGCGGACGATCGGCAAAGGAACAAGAGGAAACCGAGGGAGCTTCGTCTTCGAAGCAGAGGAGAAAGTAGGCAGGCAGCTCCCTTGCTTTCCAGGAGGCATCGACGACTCCCTCTCCCAATTCAGGCTCTGTCCATCAACAAAGAGGAAGAGGGGGAGGCGGGACCGGAACCACCGGCGGTGGCTTCCATCGCCTCCCCCATGAGTCCACAGCGAGCTTCCGGCGACGATGGCGTCCGCCGCCCCTCCCCTGTTCCAGAGCCATGGCTCTAATGCCATCGCAGGGAGGGCAACGAAAAGAGGCCGGCGAAGTCTCTTCCCAGAGCTTCGAGCTCTGATGCCGGCGAGATCTCTTCCCAGAGCTCCGAGCTCTAATGTCGGCGCCAGGAGGGCGCCGATGAGTTCTCTCCGGCGAGGATTGAGAGAGCTGTAAGTCAATGGCGAGGGGCCGTCGACGTGAGGGGGCGAGGGAG
The DNA here is from genome assembly GCA_027563935.2 of Costus lasius. Taxonomy (NCBI): domain Eukaryota; kingdom Viridiplantae; phylum Streptophyta; class Magnoliopsida; order Zingiberales; family Costaceae; genus Costus; species Costus lasius. The sequence continues at coordinate 42,145,464 of CM050447.1, read as the reverse complement.
AGCTCTCTGTAAGGGTTTAGGTAGGTTGATAATACATCAACGAAAATTTCCTTTTTCAGTCTAGTGTTGTCTTCTCCGGCTATGGCGAACTCCTCTTCCCTTGTGGTTCCCTGCAACGTCTCCTTCCTTACCATCCCCGGCTGCTTCCGGCTGTGCACAGACGAAGGCTGAGGCTTGGACGTGGGTCTCGAGTCTACCTCACGCCTCAGCTTGTCCACATCTTCCGGTGACGACAACCGACGAACGAACACAGGCGGCGTTCGTTCGAAGCAGCCAAAGACGACGCGGCGGGCGAAATCTGCATTCAATTCGAGGCGTTGACACGGTCAACACGATTTCAACACACGCAGCTGGATTTTGCATTCAGTTTTCGAATTCTACACATGGTCCCATGCCAAATGGCTGGTGTGGACGGGCCGATTTAATGTGAGCGTGACACTTAACTACTATCAAAATTTAAAATAATAAATATATATATTATTTAAAATTATTTAAAATAATAATATATTTTATTTTTTTTAGTATTAAAATTTTAAATTATTTAAAATAATATTACTTAAATTTTTAAATAAAATTATGTAAATTAATTTATTTTAGAAAAGTAGGAGTTATAAAACCATCAAATTATAGTTTTCTCATTTTTATTTTTTTATTTTTTTTATTTCTGCTTTTTATTACTAAATAATTTTTTAACTATTTTCTACTTAAAAACTATTTTAAAATCAGTTTGGTGACGCTAACTAATATAACTAACTTACTCACTTTTAACCATTCAATTTCTTTTTTTTATTTCCTATTTCTAAAAATATTTTTCTCATATTGTGTGTACCTATGAATTACAATCACTAAATTTTCTATTAAAATATATTATTATTTCATTATTATTGTTTATATATAACAATATAATATTATAATATGATAATAATTTAATATTAACATATTTAATTTCGGTCAACCATTGAAAGGGCTTGTGGTTGAGTTTTGAGGGCTGCCTGTTTTTTTAGTTTCTAATTTAATTTACGCCCTCTAATAAAAGGATTAAATCAGCGCCATCTCATTCTAAACCAAAAATAGCTCGTGCCTTTCCCCACAACTATAAAACCCCCGTCGTTTTCTTCCCTCCAACCCCATCTCTCTCTCCCTCCCTCTTCCGCCCTCTCAGTATTCTCCCAGGGAAAGAGAGAGGTAGAGAGAGAGAGGGCGGAGGGAGATTCCGACGAACAGAGGAGGCTCGGCCGCCTCCTCCACGTTCGCCTCCCTCTTCCTCTCCTCCCGATCTCCGCTCCTCCGGCTCTTCCAGCCCCCTACCAATCTCTCAATCAGCGCACCTCCTTCTCGCATTGCGTCATCGATTTCTATGCGCGTCGCCGCGCGAAACCCTAGTCTCCGGACAGACCGCAGCTCCGCCGGTCCGTATCTCGATTGCGCGATCGGGAGCCGTTGCTGATTCCCCTGCTAGATTCTCACCTTTGTGATGCTTTTCTTGCTCGCCTCGTCGCTCCCCTTCGTTCTACTCCTGTGCAAGTCCCTCCCCCTGCAGTCGCTCCCCTCATGGGCGAGTGACTCGCGGCTGCTCTCCCTGTTGATCTGCCTGGACATGCTATCTTTCCTCGCGCATTTGTTCCTCAGCTGTGCACGCTCCGGCGCTCGCCCGATTACCGCTTTGGCTTCCTCGATGTCTCGGCGGAAGAGCTGCGCCGCCCCACGGGTGGAGAATGTGGAGCCGCTGGGAGGGGCTCCGTCGATCTTGGACTTGCCGGAGCTGGCCTTGGAGGGCATCCTCGAGAGGCTGACGCCGGCCGGGTTGTGCAACGTGGCTGCCGTGTGCAGCTCCTTGAGGGAGAGGTGCTGTAGCGACTATATGTGGGAGAGGCACATGAGGGAGAGATGGGGGAAACTGATTGGCGACGCGGCGCGCAGGGACTGGAAGCTGTATTTGGCTTCTGCGAAGCACTCTGAATCTGGTCTCGCGGTTGGGAGCAAGAGGAAGAACTGGATAAGTCTGCTATCTTTCTTATGGCCCGCTTCTTGGCCCAAGTGTGTGTTTGACAGTGGCACGAAGCTTAGTCGCCCTTTGCCTGATGACTCCATCATGTGCTGGTATCGATTGCTTGAGAGCGGCAAAGCGTGGTTCCCAGCTCAGGTTTACAACCGTGAGGTATTGATCAAGACCACTTATGTTATTTTTCATCTTTCACCATTTAATTCTTCTTCGTAAGCTAGTTGATATAAAGCATGAATTTTCTATATTAAAGGGGATCACCCTTTCTTGGAACGAAGAAATGCTCCATAATGGGAAATTTTCCATGTTCACTAGTTATGGTTTTTTCTTATTATAGATTTAAGTTACTAAGTTTCATAATGTTTCTCTGCAGCATGGGCATGTGGGATTCATGTTGTCTTGCTACGATGCTGAAGTTAGATATGATCGTGCGACGGACACTTTTCATGCAAGGTATGTGTAATTGACCTTGCCTGATTATAACTGTGGCATACATATCAACAATTCAAATGTTGGTTAGTGTTGTTCTTTAAGTGTGACTGAGGGAGCTCTCCAAATTGCATTCTTCAACATTTTGAAAAGAAACATGTTCTGCCTATTCACTAATTTGTGAATTGCTTGTAAAGTTAGCTTATGGTTTATGCTACACTGTCCTTAGGTACCCACCACATGGACGTCGAAGTAGCCTCCAGGAGCAGGGAGTGCAGTGGGACAGGCTAAGAGCACCTCCTGTGGATGCTCCTGCTCATGTTCTTCATACCTCAGATTGCTCGAGTGATTTGCACCCAGGCGATCATGTTGAAATCCAATGGCGTAAAAACAAAGAGTTTCCTTATGGTTGGTGCTATTGGGTTGTTCTTTCATTTCACTATAGAACATTTATAGTGCTCTTTAGAGATGCTTACAAGATGAAATAAAATGGTCAACTTGAGGAGATCGAATCAATAGCTCAATTTGTTTTGCAGGCTGGTGGTATGGAGTCATAGGCCACTTGGAATCTTGCAATGGAAATAAGCATTTCTGCCATTGTCATCTAAGCGGTAAGAAATTTCATGGAATTAATTTTGCATAAATGACAACAGCAACTCATTTCAGGAGCTTGCATTATCTACACGAAAATGGACTTCTTTTTATTGCATAATTAAACTTTAAGTTATAATGTCGGTCATGTTTTCAATCACATATTTTATCAATTCAACCTTTGGCCAATGATTTTTTTGCAGATACTGTTATCTTGGAATTCACCCAGTACACACCTGGTTCAAGGTGGAGGCGCACATCACTTGATCGAAAGTATCACTGCGAAGAAGGCAATGAAACAGATGGATTTTACGGAGGAATCAGAAAACTACATAACAAGGATGAAGTCGCAAAGTGGAGGCAGTTCTGGCCAGCCAATGTTTTCCAATAGATTGCATGCCTGTTTAAGTACCAACTGCGGTCATTCCTGTGAGAACAAACTTTCAACCACACGAAACTTGTTTTGGATTAAAACTTTTGCTGCACTGCATGTCAGAGTGTAAATATGAACTCAATTAAAGAGAGGTGAATTAGAATCCAGCGAGCTCAAAATCCGAGATGTTGATCATTCATATGTGATCTTTTTATTTGGCTGATGAGAACTCACAGCAGATCTGTTTAACACTGGTCTGGAAAGTATATTTTAGTTTAGAACACAAAAAGATCAAATATAAGTTACATATTTATGTCTATTCTTTTTGTTGGTTCAGCTTATAATTTATTTGTTTACCAGCAGCTTTTTCCACGTTATTGATTGCCCAGTTCATCTGAGCTGCTTGTGGAGTTTTATGTACAATTTTACAGTGCAGGTTTCTTCTTTATAAAGCAGCAACATAAGATATTTATTCCATGGAATATGCTGAGGTTCAGTTTTATCCTATAAGTAATTTGGTTCTTTTGACCAAGATAGATTTGGGTCTTACTAGTGTGACATAAAATTTTAACTCTGTTCACGTACTGATGTCCTTTCTCTTACGTTAAGTGAGCAAAATCTAAGCGATGAAACAGAGCAGCTGAGGAGCTATGTTACGGAATGAAAATCTAGGAGTGCACTGAATGAGGATAAAGTGACTATGTTGCAACAATCAGTAGTCAAAAGAAAGGAACTCTAAAAGAACTTCAGCAGCGATGAAAAAATTGCTTGGCTAAACAGCTAAATACCTCCATGATTTCATTGCAAATCATGTCCAAAACTGATCAAATTTTCTAACTGGGCTGGTCCAGATGAACAAACCAAGCTCCGCCATTAGAGTTTTAACATGTTCCACTAAAAAATTCTCATAATTTGTCCATTTATCTCTCATTCTTAATATCTTTGTTATATTTTCTAATTTGTATAAACACATAACATTCTCAGGACTAATAGTTTTTTTTATTAGCATTCATCATTCTTTATACTAATGGAATTATATATAATTTATGTTTAGCTTTGCAAAAATAAATAAATAAAACTAAACACTATCAATGCACATACAACCTAGACAAAAAAGACACTGCAATGAGCTAATTTATACAACTATTATTCAAAAAACTATTTGATAAAAAATATAATAGAAAATATTTATAGACAATTGAATAAAAACTATTCTAATATTGACAACTTGATCTTCATTTTAAGATATAATTAGCATCATGATCTCTATCAATAATACAGTGAAAAAAAATCTCGCTTTTAATACAAAACAACAAATTTATAAAGTACTAAAATAATTAAAACACAAGTTATAAATATGTTGTTTTTTTTATTTATAGATCACAAACTTTTTATTAATATTTCTTTACAAATATGGCTAATAAATTAAATTCATAATTTAAAACACATATATTTTTTTAAAAAAAATACAAAAATACAAAATTGATCAATTAATTAAGAAGAATGGTCAATAGAGAGAGAGAGAACGCGCGCCGAGGCAATGTTTAGGTAGACAAAGTGAGGATGTACGACATTGTTTAAGACTCTCAATCTCCTCGGGCCATGATCTCTGCGTCCTCTTCTCACTCTTTCTTTCCTTCCAACCTTCTCTTAATTAGCGCCTCTGAAAGTCTCTCACTTCATGGATTTGATCTAAAACTTAATTTACAAAACGCCAAATCCTCTTAATTGCTTCTCTCCTTTTCATGAAAAGTTTACTAATATATTTTTTTTTTTTCGTTTGATACTTACAAGTTCTCACAGCTATCTAGTTTTCTATCAAACCATTTCCAATTTAATAATTTTTGTTAATCATTCTAATTACAAAGTATTTATCGAAGAGTAGATGCTTTGCAATAGTTAGATCAACTCGTGTATATTGTTGATCGATATTCGTCGATCTAATGACTATAATACGTTCATATGCATATTAAACAAGCATACGAATATCTTATACAAACAAAAGTAGATTCAAATACGAAGAAATAGAGAAGAGATACTTGTTTCAGAGCAACAGATTATGAACCAGGAAATAAATCCATTTACAGCAATTCAAAAGCATGTCATTAATCAGTGCAAGCATTGAAAAAAAAATTCTAGGACAAATTACAGCAAAACATAACTCTCCAAGTTCAGCAGCAAAAGAGCTGCGGGACGTTTCTTCTATCTGTTGTGCAGAGGATTCGGGCCCGTGTGCACCCTCCTTTTATCATCAGCAAGAGGAGCTCCACCTGCTGCTCCCTGAGCTTCCCCGAAGCTGGCGTTGCGTTGACCAGGAACTAAGCTGGTGAAGTCAAACGCCCCTCGCAATCTCGGAGATCTGTTGGGATACCGGTCAGCGTAAGAACTTGAAGTCAACGCCAGCTGCATCAGCAGCAGAAGCAGCGTGATGGAGCGGACCATCATGTTCTTCCTGGCGTTCATCATCCTGGGGGAGAGGGACTACTCTCTCATGTTATTGCGGGGAGGACAAGGAAAGAGAAGGAGCTGGCTGAGGGGGTGCACACTTGAAGGGCTGGAAGAGACAAGGAGATTGATCATTAATGAACGGGACTTTTGGCTCCCTGTTTTGGGCTGTGGGAGACCTTGGAGTCTGCAGATCTGTTTCTTTTATGGTCAAGGTGGCATTGAGAATCAAACTGCGTGGATAGTGGTGCCGTCTGTAGTAAAATATGGTGCAATTTTGCTGTTGGAAGCTTCTTTGGTTTCTGAATTCAGAGCCTGCCTTTGACTTGGAGTGTGAGAGAAAGTTCAGATGCCAAGTCTAGCTAAACAAATTGCTGAGTTCATTCTTTAATCTGTGTTTTTTGTTTAATGGTTGTGCCTAGAGGTGGCCATGGGCCGTGCCCGGGCCCAGGCCCGCCTTGGCCCGGTTCCAGGCGGGCCGTGCCTAGCACGGCCCGTTTCAAATCGTGCCGTGCCCGGCACGGCCCGCGGCCCGATTAACCGTGCCGACCCAGGCACGGTTCGGTTGCAGCGTGAGCACGGATCCGGCCCGCGTGCCGGATCCGGCACGTGGGCCAGGCACGGCCCGCGGGCCAAATACAGCCCAACGGGCTCAATGAGAGACGCGGGCCGTGTTTGGCCCGGCCCGATTGTGGCCCATGGGCCAAAGATGGCCCACGGGCTGATTGTGGCCCGTGGGCCAAAGTTGGCCCACTGGCCGACTTTGGCCCGTGTGCCAAATTTAAAAAAATAAATTAATTTAATAAGTAAATTATTACTTAATTAAAATATATAAAAATATAAAATATGAAAAAAATAAAAAAAAATTGAGAAATTGAGAATGTATATTGCACAAATTTTTGAAAAAATGTTAAAATTTTATATATTTTAGACCGGACCCATTACAGGCTGCCTACGTACCCCACTCAAAAGAAGAATCAGGTCTACGTAGTTCTCTTTTTACAACTCTTTTTACAACTCTTTTACAACTTTTTTTATAATTATTTATTACAATGTTTATCCATTGTTGCTTCCGCTTGCACTTCCAAGACTTTGTTCATCATCATCCGATGAAGTTGAATGACCACCTTTATCTTGAAGACGATCTTCAGCATCTAGCCAATCTTTAAGACAAATACACATTTCTACGCTTTCTTCATTCATTCGGCTTCGCTTCTCGTCCAGCACCCTGCCGCCTGCACTAAAACAAGACTCCGATGCTACAGTAGACACCGGAGGAGTTAGTAGATCACGTGCCATGGCAGAAACCACGGGATATGATTTTCCTTGTGATCTCCACCATGATAAAATATCAAAATTATCTATTTGTTCTTCTGTGAGTAAAGATGTATGATTATTTTCTAAAAAAAATGTTAATTCATTAAAATTACTAGATCGACTTGTTGATGTTCCTTTTCTATTTAAAATTGTGCGTATTCTTCCTGTAATATTTTTACTGCTAGTAGATACATTAGTTTGAGAGGATGTTGGATTCATTGTATTTCCAAATTTTAAATTATAAATATTATACATTTCATCTAATAAGGTAGAAACTTCATTTTTTTTCTCATCTACTCCTTCAAGTTCCATATTTTTATAATATTCATTTAATAAAATATGAACACCTTCTAATTTTAATCTAGGATCCATAATTGAAGCTAAACAATATAAAGGAGATATATTTTTTCAATATTTTTTAAATTTTGTTTTCATTTTAAAAATTACTTGAAAAACATTTTCATCATGTCTATATTGAGAAAACATTTCACTAATTAAAACTAAATGTTCTAAAATTAAACATGATGTAGGATAATAAACACTAGATAAATGAGTGCTAGCATTATAAAAATTTTCTAAAATATTATGTAATAACTTTGCTTTATCCCAATCATTTTCTTCAATATTTCCATCAGGCATTCTTTCATTATAAAATAATGTAAGAGGATCCTTAAATGGAAAACATGTTGTTAGCATATCATAAGTAGAATTCCATCGTGTTTTAATATCAAGTTTAAATTTTTTATATGACAAACCATAAGATTTACATATTTGTCTAAAATCTTGATTTCTAGAAGTAGAAGAAGTAACAAATCTAACAGCATTTCTTAATTTAGTTACATGTTCATCTACTTCTCTTATTCCATCTTGAACACATAAGTTTAGAATATGGCATGCACATCGTATATGAAAAAAAGCACCATTAAATATTGGATTTAACAATCTTTTTAATTTATCAATTGCACTATCATTATTACTTGCATTATCAAAACTAATTGAAAAAATTTTATTAATTATATTATATGAATGTAAAATGCTATGAAATTGTCTAACTATAGCATTTGCAGTATGAGGATATTCAAAAATTTTAAATGCAATAATTCTTTTTTGTAAAAAAAATTCACTATCTATCCAATGTGCCGTAATACACATGTATGACTGATCAGAATGATTACTGGTCCAAATATCAGATGTTAAAGAAATACAAGAAGTTAATGTAATTAAAGCTTGTAAAAGATTAGTTTTATATTCAGAAAAAAAATTTATAGCATCCCTACGCATAGTTTGTCTACTTACTTTTTTATATTTAGGTTGTAGTGATTTATGTATAAATTTTTCAAATTTATAATTTTCTGCTAAAGAAAATGGTTGTTCATCCCAAACAATAAATTTAGCTAATTCTTTTCTAAGAACTTCAGTAGAATAATTAAAAATTTCAAAAGAACTAGAGGAAAGATTTAGAGTAGCCTGTGCACGATCGATTTGAGTTTGATGGCTTCTGATGTGGCGAGTCAAATGACTAGTTCCACCCGATGATTTGTAAGTCAAGACTTTTTTGCACTTCTTGCAGCTGGCTCTTTCTTCGCTGTTAATCATCACCACATCGAAGCTCTTCCAAACGTCGCTCGTGCGTTTTCTTGAGCCCGACACAGTAGACTCGTGAGGGTTTGCACTGCATCCCTCATCTCCCTGCATAGTGTTAGTAGGCTCCAATTCAACATGATCTTGCTGTTGTTGATTTGGGTCGTAAGGCGGAGGGTTGGCATCTTGATCGGGTGGCATAACAGGGGTAGTACTAGTCCCTATTAGCTCCTGCTGTATTGCCTCAAGCTCCCATGGCAAAAAATCCCATGTATTGTTAAATCCCGCCATTAATTCTACATATAATATTAAAAGTTAGCCAAAAAATTTATAAAATAAGATTAAATACTTACTAATAATAAATTATACATTAAAAAATTACCTTATCACGTGTTTGAAGATCGCTTAGTAAGAACTAAGAAGTTGAGGTTTCAGCCTTCAACAACCTTAACTTAAACATAATTATGAAAAAAAATTTATATTAGAATAATTTAAATTTAAGTACAATTACATTATAAAAGACTAAAAGTAAATTAGACCGAGGGAGCTTTGAAATCTTGATGGCTAATTGAAACTTTAGAAAAGAGATTAAGAAAGTATTAAGAGAGAATGAGAAAGTAATCCAAAGTTAATTGGAAACTTGTGTGAAGAAATGAGAGGGTTGGGGGGTCAATTTATAGGGATGGATTGGGTGTAAATTTACATATTTATCCCCTATTTTTAATTATTAAAAGGGGCTAAAATGGTAATTTTATAACATAAAGACAATTATATCCCTAACTTTTAAATTTTTTCAAACCGTTATAGGGCTATTTGGGTAAAAACGCATGCTAAATTCAAATTTTCGAACGTTGCCGCCCAAATTATTCGTGCCGTGCCCGTGCCGGCCCGCGGGCCGCGAACCTCCGGCCCAGCACGACCCGAGCCAGGCCATGGGCCGCCCGCGGCCCGTTGACTTGGTCAACGGGCCGGGCCGTGCCCGGCCCGTGTCGTGCCGGGCAGGCCGGGCCGCGAGCCGCGGCCCGTTGGCCACCTCTAGTTGTGCCCCTCAAATTTTACAAAGAGAGAGAGCCTCATGTTCAATTACACTTATGAAGTGACAAATGGGTACTAAATTAGTGGATATTTGCTTTATCTGAAACCATTTAAAAATAAATGGATAGTTGTTATTCATGTTCGGGTAGGATATAAGTAATACATATGCTACTCGTGTCGGGTTTTAATAGGGTTCAAGTACATAGGCCCGAATACTCACTACTCGAATCCGATTATATATATCTATATATTTATGTTATTTTATTTGTATACTATAAATTATAATTTTTTAATATATTAATCGGGTTTACAAGTACCCATTTTACTCTGCATAAAATTTGATCATTATTAAGGTATTATAAAGTCGGGTATCCAAATTTCAATCAGGTAACTATATATATAGTGAAATTTAATAAAGTAGATATTTAAATCGAGTATTTATAACATTTGGATATTAAACGGGTAGTTAAATTTTTAATATGATGGTAAAGTATAAGTAGAGGTTTTAAAAATTATACTGATAGTTATTCTGGGGCACAAGTAGCATGAAATAAATTTGGGCACAAGTAGCATGAAATAAATTTTACAAGATAAAGTTGATAGATTCAATTCAATAATTTCAGGGATTGATATAAGTAATAAATATTTTATAATTTAATTTCCAAATTTGGCATCAATAAATTATCTTTAAAAGTGCTAAATGAGTATATTCAATAAATTATCAAATTTATCCATATAAATATAAAATAAATTAATTTTATTTAATAAATATGTTAAAAAGTATTATTATATTTATATAAGTCAAATAATCTAAATCATTATCAATTTTTTTTTATTCAATTCGGTTTCGATAGCTAAAGATTTAGTAAAAACCAGAGAAGTCAACAGCATGGATTAAATAAGAGCACTTCCAAAAGTCAACAGTAGTGTTAATAGGCCAAGCTACAGAATACAAATGACGTGCCTAGTACTTAGATCATAGCATCCTGAATCCTGATAGAGAGAAGTTCACACTAATGCTTGCTACGGAATCAGTAAAAAAAGACATCTTTGACTCGTAAAACACTAGTTTCAATAGGTTGACTTTGACAAATCAAGAACAAGAAGGGCAATCACAGCCCCCAAGGTTTTAGGTAGTACAAAATTTGCGAGCACAGTTCCTTCATATAGCTCGAAAGATCTAAAAGATATTTCAGAGAAGATAGCTCGTAGTTTATGTATTGTCCCAACATGAAGCTCTTCACTTCTCACGATAGCTGACAAACCTCCGAGCAGCATCTGAACTCAATTGTTTATTCACCTGCGATAGTAAGAGGAAATCAAGAGAACAGATCAAGAAAGAAAGATGAATGATGGAAAATAAGGGAGCTAAGAATACCATCTCTTCATGAGCCATTTTAAATGCCTTGACAAACTTCTCTGCCTTTTCTGCCCCTACCTGCAACCACAAGTTCATCATTTGCGGAATTTGAGATCCTCTTTGCTAGCAGTAGAAAGTGATGCAATTTTCGGATAAGAAGAAAACAATTAAATGCAAAGATAGCAAACATAAATATCGCGCATCCAGATGATTGCAATCAGCTGTTCTTAGTTCAATGGTGCTTGAACGATGAGATACTCCTATCCAGCACGGTAGAAATTTTGGCCTCTGGAGTTTGACACCTTATAGTTTTACTGATTCTTAGATGTTAAGGCAAGATTTGAAATATCGGTCCTGATTGGTGTTATGATTCAAACTCGGACCAATACATACCAGTCTATACCTGTCTGTGTACCAAGGCAACAAAGCAAGCAGAAGCTTCAGTAGTGAATAGGCAAAGGCTGCAAAGGCAAAAGACGAACGCATAAAAGCAGAAGGTGGACGTGCAAAGGCAAAAAAGCCGTGGAGGTAGGCCAGCTATGGTTACAAAGTTTCCACCTCCGTTCTTGTCTTTTTCAGCCATCTCGTCCAACGCTTGAACTCCAATCCGCTCACACTAAGGATGAAGCTGTGGAACTGGCAGACAAGTGAAGGTTGCGAAGCTGCCACTTCCTCGGCTATTGTCCTTCTCGTCCGCATTGACCTGAATATGGTCTATATGGTGATAAGCACTTCTTAATCTTCCCTAATTAAACCTAATTATAGGTAACAAAAATTAATACTTCACCTAGGACATCCCTCGGTTCACATTCTCAAAAAAAATTAATAATTTGATTAATTTCAGGTTTATTTTATATCATCTCCTTTGAACCTGAAATTTCAAAAAATACAGACTCAAAAGCTTTTTCCTTTTCCAAAAAGAGTCCTAACATTTCCAAGGGGTTCTACCTTCTTTCTTCTTCCCACCCAGTTGTTCAATGCATACATGCTTCCAACGCCTCAGCATTTGCTCTGGAGACATTTCTTTAAATTCTTTCAGTTTTTTCTTGATTTGAAAATAATCATTGATTTCTGCTTCTCTTCAACCTTTAACAATTCCTGACGTGATTTTTCTCATTCCATTTTCAATTCTTCCTTTTTGACTTTTAAAGGATTCTGTTTTGCCATTTTGGCTTCTTCATATTTGAGCGTCACAAAGTTTGTTTTGATCACATATTTCATTTTTTTTTTCCGAGATGCATTGAGGATTGTATGAAGAAATCAATTTTTTTAGTAAAGTTGCCTAGTGTCACGCCCAATTTCTGCTTAACCTCCACGTCACTCGAACTTCCCTCGGACTGAGCGCCGATCAAAATTTCTTTGCGTGAAAACGAAATCCGCCGATTCCAAATGTCGCCCAAATTGATTTTGACCCGGTCAAAATCAATTTTCCAGCCTCGAAACGAATGCGTCAGCGCGTTCGGTTTCGAGCGTCCGCCGGCCTCATCGCCGGAGAAGGAAGTGGATGTGGCCCTCGGCGTGCAGCAGGGAAGGAAACTCGCCTCCCCTCAGCGCTCGTTGTCTCCGCCTGGAAGCGTTGCCTGCGCCCGGATCGTCTTCGACGTGTACGGTGAAGAAGGAGAACGATGTCGTCGAAATTACGCCGGAGAACACAAACGAAGGTAGGGGAAAACTTCCTCTTTATTTCCACACCTAAAGAGTACAAAACCCCTAAACTCCCTCTCTCCCGTCGTTCTTCTCGTCGCTCCTCTCGTCGGCGGCAGACTCTGCCGCTAACTGACAAGATCTCTTCGCTCTCTCTCAAAGCTCCTCTCCAGACTCAGCTCTAGACTCCTTGCTCGCAGGTCTCGCTCCTTGATCTCCTCTCTGCTTTCTAGTTTTAAAGGGGAAGGGCGGCGCTGCCTCTTCCAAATCGGGTATGCTTGCCCGACTCTTCCGCTGAGGATGACGAAGCCGGGCTGCGCCTGAAGTCTCCGCAGAACTCGCTGAAGAAGACCCCGTCGATGCCGCTGTCTCTGATCCGCAAAGGTCCGCCAAAGCCTTCATCCACGTCGACCGCTTCCCAAGCGGCCGCCTGCTTTCCAGCGTCTGCTTTGGCTGAAGAGGACGACTTCGTCCGCGTGCGTTGCCAAAGACATTGCTTGCCTCCGATTCCGTCGCTGGAGACGGGCTCCGATCTCGTCGCTAAGCACGCGGCCGTCGCCTCTTGCATCGCCCGTGTTGCAGCTGAAGGGAGAATTCGTTTATGTGGGCTGGATTCGGCCATTAGCTTGGGATTGGGCCGCCAGCCTCCTTTTGGCCTGGTCCACCTGAATTTAGACATCACACCTAGCATTTTGTTTATTTTATATGAAATTTCTATTTTGACTTGGACTCTTAACTTTTGATCCATTTTGATTTTGACTTGTTTTGATTTTTTTCTTTAAAAATTTTATAGCTCTTCATTTTGTTTCTCTTTCCTCTTTCAATGTTTCTCTTCATTTTATAGTCTTATCTTTCTCTCACCTTTCTTCTCAACATTTTCTTCTCCAAGCTGTTTTTATCCTTTTTCTATTTCTTTTCTTCTTTCTCCATATGTATCTCTCTCTCTCATGTTTTATCTCTCTCCTTTTTCTTCATCCCTTTTCTCTCTTTTCCTTCAACCTAGCTCATCTCAGCAATCATTTCTTAAGAAAAAATTATAGCAAGTGTCACCTTATTCAGCCGCGTTCAAAACTTTCAAGAGAGCTCTCTACTCTTCATCTTTACCTATTATCGGGGATGCAGGGATGGATATTCTAGCAAACGACTAAGCTTGGTCGGATGGTGGTTTGAGCGTTGGCGTCTTCTTAATTGACAGCAACTTTGGTATAGTTGGACACAGACACTTTCGTGGCAGAAAAAAGTACGTTGTGTGGTGTTCTTTGGTTTCATCGATCTTCTTGTCTCAGTGTTGTTTGGCAGGAGTTTTCCAACAGGCATGAGATCACCTTTCTCAGTTGCCCAGTCAAGGTCTTTTCCCGACCCAACATTTTCTTCCACATGTCAATCTCTTTCTTATCAGACCTTCTTCTAGCACACTAGAGCAGCCTTGTGCTTGCAGTGGCGTCCTTCAAGCATGACAAGATAAACTCATTGGTGTTATCTTAATACTAGTTTGAAGTAATTGTATCACCCAACTTCAGAACTCCCACAACCACTCACATTTTTTTAACAACTGCGACACCTTCCCCCTAGTTGATGGAATTGAGTTGCCGTCGAAGAACAAGGAAAAAATAAAGTGAAACACAAACCGACTTGCTCTATTAGCAAAAATATAATTACAAGGTTTTATAGAGGTGATAAGCACCTCTTAATCTTCCCTAATTAAACCTAATTATTGTTCACAAAAAGTCATACTTCACCAAAGGCATCCCTAGGTTCTCATTCTCAACAAACAATTAATAACGTAATTACTTTCAGATTTATTTTCCATCAAAGAGAACAGTCTTGCCTTCAACACTACGCATAGCTCCAAGCCTAATACCACCCTTCACCAGGTCTGGTTCCGTATCATACGGAACATACAGTGTGTCAATATGTCATGCCACACCAGTCTTACATAAATCATATCCTGATACTCGCTTCTTTGTGCATTGGATGCTTGAAAAATAATAAAGAATTTAGAGGAGTGTATATTGTCTCATCAAAATTAAAGAGCTTAAATCATTTTTTCTTTCCCTCAGAAAATATAACTAAGAAAAATTTTATACATCTCTATCATCTTACCTTTTCATTCCACAATTACATTTTTTACTTTTCTTTCCCCTCCAGATACGCACCGTAAATATTACTCCATATACCTAACCAGGTTCACCTTAGCTTATTGATTTACTCAACAATGAATTTGATCAGGAAAATTCATATAAAATAAAGATACCACCTTCAAAGAAGATGATATTACACAATAATGAAAAAAAAACTACATGGAAAGAGTGGATTGACTCTTCAAAGATTCTTACACAAAGAAGAGTTGCTTCTAGCAACAAAATGGAGAAAAAGGTAAAGAAATAATGTTAAATTGAAGATGAAAAGATCTTACGTTGAGGTAAAGAAATCATGTTCAAAGAACAATAAAACTGATGGAGGACAGATTTCCAATGGGTGGATAAACAATCGTCCTGTGGGTAAAAGGGTAGGATGACGCAGTATTATACGTGTGTAAGCTACAAAAATAAGAAGGGTCAAAAAGCTGTATTTGAGAGAACTGGCCAAGCAAATGTGTTCAAGGCCTGATCTGAACGATAAGCAGTAGGTATCAACCCCCGAATATTTACAAATGTAGTGGGTATGGAGAAGGCATCTCCACCAAAATGCCCGTGCTTAAAGGTAACTGGGTTGGGAGGATTACCCAATTCAGACCAAATTATTAGGATTGGCATCTGAACATGATCCAAACATTGTAGTGAACAATAGAGGTGGGAGTAGTTTTTGTTAATGTATCAATAACCCAATAGTAAGTTGTAACTTAAATTTAAGAATTTATGATATTTTTCAATAATTATGTTATTTGGTTCAATATTGATAATGAAACATTTGGTTTGGAAAAAATCAATAACTCTTATTTGATTCAATAATCAGTAGGTTTGGCAATAAAACCCAAGCCCAATTCAACCTGCTTCATGGGAAAAACTCAATTTGACTAGATGTCCAGTCGTATTTGGTTCGGATAAAACCCAACGGTTATAAGTTGAGTCAAGATTAGGTATAGGATTTTCAAAATCTACCCTGAACCCAAACTCAAACTTGCCTTGTATTATATCATTACTAAACTACCTCTAATCAAAATTAAAACCCTAACTGCACCCCCTGCCTCCCTTGCCTGTTGTAGTTTTCCTAGATTTTCGCAAACACAACAGCAGCCCAACCAATGGTCATCCCTAAGAATCAGTAATATTGATGCTTACCCCTAGTTGGCAACGATCTTACCCATGCCTAATTTATCCACTACAAGATCTCCTTCTCACAAGCTAAATAGAATAGGGGGTAGGATTTCTAATCAATCATTTGGTGACATCGACTTACCCATGCCCAATTTACCCGCTACAAGGCCTCCTTCTCACAAGCTAAACAGAATAAGGGTTGTCTTTCTAATTAATCATTTGGTGCTTATGCAATGTCCAAGTGGTTGGGGTAAGGTCCCATCGTGACATATTGTTATAATAATTAAATTCATAAGAGATCTATTGAGATATTCTGTTTTTCTAGGTACTAAATTGTAATTTAGAGAGCCAAAGTGTAATATTTGTGAACTACTAGGCCTTTTTTTACAATAATCTAAATCAAAAACTTCATTTCAGTTGTGGATGAAAAGGTGGTTACAACTCTTTCCTCCGTGTTTCTATTTTCTCTCTCATCCTAAGTTTGGAACCGAGTTGTATTCTTCTCCTTACCATTTTCTTTTTTTCTCCATTTTCCAATGTAGTCAAGCCTCTAGCTGATGATCCTCTTCAACAATACTCGGCCACTGTATCTTCTCAACTCCAAACCCAAGTAAGGTAAGCTACATTCAGTATATAAAAGCCAAGTAGCTATTTTTATATTAAGCTTAAGGTTATTTTTAGTTACTATGCACACATACAATAACTATTAATTTGGGGAACCGTTGGTTTAATGGAATTAATATAATTATATATAGGCCAATGTTTAAGGAACGGAACCGACCGATTTTTCCTGCACGTATTAGTCCGGCAATGGTTCGGACAGGACCAAGCTTTCAAGATGCAACGGAAGAGGAAGAGGAAGTCGAAGAGGAAGGAGAAGGAGAAGGAGAGAAAGAAGAAGGAAAAGGAAGAGAAGAAAAGGCGGACACGACGGACTTGGGCACAGTGGACACAAGTGCGGGGGACAATGCCGAATGCAGGCGGGGCGGATGCAGCGGGCAGGCACCGGCGTGGTGGATAATGGCTGATGCTGGCGCAGCGGCGGACGACAGGGGACGACGTGCGCTCTTCTTGCTTCTTTTCTTCTTCTTTTTCTTCTTTTTCTTCTTCTTCTCTCTTCCTCTTCTGCTTCCTCTCCTCTTCTTTTTCCCTTCTTCTTCCCCTACTCCGCTAGATCCACTAGTACCGGACCGGTATGGACTGCTACGTACCAGTCCGACCACTGACCAATACAACCGATCGGATCGATACTTCGAACCTTGATATAGGCAACTAAGAGTACCGCTAGAACTAAGAGTAATGCTAGATGGTTTAAAGCTTTGTGCATGTGCACAGTAACCCAACTCCAACCCTCACGGTTTGATGGTAAGTTTCGTTATTATTTATTAATTATATATGTAAATATCATACCTAGTTATGTACTTTTACACAGTACTATAAATTAATAGTTAAGTAAATATGCATATATAAGAACTTAGGTACCATTCAAAATTTTGTAGAAAGTTCAACATACTGTGTATTTATTATACTAAAGTTCTATATACTATTTACTTTTCAAAGTGTTACTTTCTTTCCACGTACGATGAAGGAAGAATAGAGGGTTTTGAAGGAGGATGAGATGTTTTTGGAGGCTATGGGCATTCTAGAAATTAACAAATAGTATAGAGGGATAGCAAGTTTAAGGTATAAGTATATCTTATTTCCTTTTTTAAGGTGTAAATAGAACTATTAATTTATACATACAAGGATTTAGAAACCAGTCTATATGGGTAGTTGGTATTAGTATGCCATATAGTGTTGGTACCTCTGGTACACTTATACTATATAGTGTTGGACGTTTGGTATGTACCAACATAACTAATATATTGGTGCAGATTGAGATTTTAAACCTTGGTTGGATATAATTCAATACATCACTATTGTAGACATTGATACCATAATAGCTTATTGTTTTGCTACTTGTATTGTTTTAAAATTCTTTTAGATCATGTATATTGATTCATGCTAGTGATTGGAAATATTCAGACTTGTGATGACTAAGTGCCCATTTGGCGCTACACCGCTTCCTGCGGCGAGGCGACGGGCAGCTGCTGTAATGCTTTTTGGTGTGTTTGAATTTCAACTTTTTCAGTGTAACAGTAAACATTTGGGTACTATAGCTCAAAGCTGGATTTACATGCTTTTACTGCTGCCAAAACACTGTAGCATCATATGTTATAGTGTTCAAAGAATTTACCTGATTTCAACTTTCCACCGTAATTTTTAATTAATTAAATTTTATATTAAAATTCATTATTCAATCTTATAAAAATTAACAATTTTATTAAAATAATTATTTTAAATTTTAAAAATAAATTTAGTTTTATTATAAAAATATATTTTATTTTTAAAAAATTAATAATTAAATTTTATATTAAAATTTTTAAAATAAATTATTTTAATTTTTTTTACTTTAAAAATAAAATTAATAATCAAATTTTATATTAAAATTAATTATTTGATCTTATAAAATTTAATAAATTTATTAAAATAATCATTTTTTATTATAAAAATATATAATGTCAATTTTAATATATTTTACTAAATTAATATTTATTTATTAACCATACCAAAAACATAACAGTACCAAACATCTTTACCAGCATGTGCTACAGTGTAAGTGCAGATACTACAGTGCAACTGCGGCAAACTGGACCTAAGAATGCACATGTACGCTTATTTTATTTTGTATAATTCAAATGACACTTAAATAAAGTAGTTGATAGTTAATACTTATATTTTATTTATGGATTGTTGACTATTGCATGTTATGTGTGAATATGTCATGGATTTGTGATCTTGCACAGTTTAATCAGTGATTTGGTATTAGGCCATGATTGTTCCATGGGAGCCAACTGACATTAGGCTATAATGTGCGACTGTCAGATTGTTAGTTTGGCATCGCTAGTGTAGCTAGGTGTAAGAGGCACAACACCATTGAGCTATTTGAGGACAATTGTTCCACTATGTAAGCATATAGTAAAAAACACTAGCATGACTCATAATTGAGAAGTTTTGGTCATAGCTTGATGATTTACATGACATGATAGGGCATTATTTATCATGTGATATTTTATTTTTGATACTATGATAAATCATGATGTGAGTGTGATATTAGGTCATAGCTTGATGATTTACATGACATGATAGGGCATTATTTATCATGTGACATTTTATTTTTGATACTCTAGCGTGATTCACACTTTGCATTTTTACAAAATCCTTTACGCTCCAAACACAACCATGGCTATAAGTAGAGAGTGAGAGATAGTCATAGTTGACAACCTATTGAGATTATGGTTGTATTGCCCTAAGTTATTCTAGGTATTATTGTTAGACATTTTAGTTCTTGATATATAAACCCTATAGGATTGGTTCTACTATAGAATCTTAGCTAATGTGAAAGAAGAAGCACTTAAACAATGGCAATATTGTTACTCTAATAAGTCTAACTAGCATGTGAGTCGAATAAAAGGAAATGTAAAACTTACCAAGGCCCTCTAAACTCGAAAGAGCTAGTCTTGACTGTTTGCTAGAATTGACACAAAGGCAGATGAGGGAAGGTGAGGAGAATTATTACAATAAAATGCATAAGAGGAGGAAACCTCTAAATTCCTTACTAAACTTACAACTCGAAAATGCTATGGCAAATTTATGAAAGCTAATGGAACTTCATGGATCCTCAAGTGAGCTGAGCGCAACCCTCTCGGGTCTACTAGGACCTCATAAACCCTTGTGAACAGCCCTTTCAACTCTTTAACTCCTTCACAAATACCTCATCAAGGTTCACAGAAGAGGACCTTCTCAAGCAGCCTCAAGGAGTGCTCTTAGAGAGTGATAGACTAGTGGCCTCAAAGCTCCTAGGCTTCGCTTGGACATTTCAGCTAGCCAAAGGAAGGAGGTGTGGAAAGATAGCAATAAAAGTGAACACGAGTTTTCTTGTTTCAAAATTGAGAATCAATTTCATATAAGTCGCATACCATGAAAAAAAACAACCTTATAAAGCCAAGCTCTCTCGCTATGGTGGCCAACCACTCTAGGATTTTGTTGAATTTGACATTGGTCTTGATCCTCATGTAGATTGCCTTGGGATGATGAGATTTCCTTAAGAAGATTAAGTGCTATGAGTAGAAGGTTTTCATGATGCTCTTGAGCTTCTTGCCTTGACTTCTTCATGCTAGTTGACTTGGAGGTCTTGTCAGTGACCAGCTATGCTCTTGAATGGAATGAGAGGGTGAGCTTCTTTGGCCTCTTAATGAGTACTTAAAGGGGAAAGATATTCTTTAATAAGTTATCCACTCTTGGAAAGGGGTGAATCTTCATTCAATGTTGGTTGTTGATCTTCTCAAGTAGTGGCCAACCCCCGCGAGATGAAGTGGAGGTGATGTGGAGATTACTTAATTGGCCCAGTAGATGGAGACTTGACCAAGGTTGGTCATGCAACTAATTGAATGCAAGGCTACCTAGGCTAAGTACTAAGTCTACATGAAATTACAATGCAATTAATTAACCTACCTCAAATGAATACAATTTATGTAATTTAGTCCAAATTACATGCCATGCACCAAATGGACAAGTCGCTCAAAATGTCAGACTAGTTGACGGTGATATTTTGAGCATCTTGTTCACATATTACATAAGATGTTGGAGGGAAGGAAGAAAACACTCAAAGGTGGATGCAGTTTATATCAATTTGTTTGGTCTCAAACTCTCAGTCCATCAAATCAAACTAATGGAAAATGGATAAAGGTACGAAATCCCAGTCAAGAGAAGAGCCAAGGTGGTGGAGCTCCATGGTGGTTACCAGCCACCGACGTGACAGCTCAATCAACAATGGCGATAGTAAAGGGCCGACATTAATGAAATGGATCTAGATACAAACAAACAACAAGGTGAACTCAGTCCACACAACTACCATCAATCGAGATCCCCTCGTTGGCACACAGGTGAATAAATCACTAGATCCATGCAGTCAAACACTACAAAACTTCTACACAAAAATTTCTTAAACTCCTCATCAACCTTCCTTTGATCTCTCTTCCCTTCTACTATTCATGAACAATGAATTTTGTGCCTATTTTGCAAAAGGACAACATTTCTTAAAATTACAAAAATATCATTTAAAAAAAGAAAGTTGTATAGTCCTGCATCAATGACTTGGTCTTCCTCCTCGCAATTATGCATGTTATTGCGATAACTAACATTATCCATAGTATTAATATGGCACTAAAGATTCTAGAATTATTTATGCCGGATTTTACTACACATTTGAGAACCCTTACAGCCTTTAACTTGATAGAAAAAAGAAAACTAAGGAGACCACAAATAACCAATTTATTGTACATTTAAAAAAATATATTTTGACCGTACTATGGATTTCAATTATGAAATGCCCCCGAAATCAAGGGGCCATCTGAGTAGACAATACTAAGGCTGATGTTTTGGTTCCATGCTTTTTGATATGCTACATGTTGTCACATATTACAAGGGGCATGTCCAAACACATACAACTGCAAGGTCTTAACTAAAATCAAACGAAGCCAATTAAAGAAAAGCTAAGTGGTTACTTCTTATCTACAAACTCAAGTTTGAGCTTATTTTGGAGCATGAATCATCTTATCAAAAATTTCAGAGTAATTTGGAGAAGAGACACCGAGGAATAAGGATTATCGATGTCAAATCTCGAGTGTGTTGAAGAACAAAGAAAAAAAATATGCCCAGTAGATTCTATTACGATGAAAATTACACCAAGGTATCAACTATCAATATCAAAGAAAGAAACAAAAGATGACAGAGTTTGCATGGTATGACTTTCATGATAATCTAAGAAAGTATAGGCGACAGAGATTGTATATAAAGACACCTACACCTTGACTGGTCGACAATTGTAATATAGTGAAATATAGCTTACCTTCCTTTCAGCAGCCAACCTTAGCTTTCTCCAAAATGCGTCTGCAAAATGTAAAGTAGCCATCATACACTCTCTCAGCAAGACATTCTGATATTTTGCACTGATTGCTAGTGTTACTAAAGAGACTCAATTTATTCTCAAACCCAAAAAGATTTCAAAAATGATGAAATTCATGATAGAAAATATAGAATCTATTGAACATTCCAAAAAGTATCGTACTACCATAATTAATATGGCATGTTTCAAAATTAACTTTAATCTTACCACCAATTTCAGTATCAGTAAAACTGCCTCCCTCATCCATTTGGGCCCAGGTATTTTTTGATTCAGTTACCTGGTTCATAACTCCTACTTAGTGAGGTTAGAATCATTATAAGATCATATTGATTCATCAAATGCATGGAAAACACACATCATCTTGCGGCACAGATCCTGAAGTAGATGTTCCTGAACCTGATTCTGATGCAGCCTGAAAGAGGGTTTGGTTGGGTAAGAAATAACAGGATAGCAGAAAAGTGGCAATTGGAAACACAAACTAGAACTATTCATATCAGTTTTGATTAGGAAAGCTGCACATTTCTTTCTATATGTTATTGAGAAAACACATTATATCGTAGATGTATCTTCCTTATATGCAAATTTCTCAATACTATCCATCATGTAGTAGAAGAGCTCCATTCTTTATAAGAGAAATTAATCCTTCGGCTTGTGTACTATGATATGGTAGCAATTACTTATTTTTCCATCCGATAAGCATCATTCTAGGGTTCTAGATAGAAGTTCTGTCTCAACTGGACACCATCAAGATTTCATGCCGAGCACAATACAAGAATGCTACTTGATGATATCCAACATCCCTCACCCCCCCCCCCCCCAGCCCTATTTTAGTCTACACTTTCCCGTGAACCCCCTCCCTCGGTCGGGTTCAATCCTACCGGTTCAACACAAATAAACCCTCCAAATTGGAGGTTGGGTTGGGCCTGTAACAGTTCCCAATGAGAGAATAGCACTGTCTGAGTTCCATATAAAATCATGCAAATCTCAAGAAGTAACTACACAAAATTACAATTTTCTCAGGACTAGAAACTTGCCAATAGTCAAGCAAATTAGAACTGACCATATGATGTCAAAACGTGAGGTAAAATGAGGAATTGCAATTTGTTTTAACCGCTGCATGTATGTTACAATTTTGAAGCATCTATAATTCCTAAAGTATGCGCATACCAACTTTTTTCTTGTGCATCTTACTATAATTAATGTCAAAGCATAAAAATAATAGGAAAAACTCAAAGCTCCATTCAATCAAGTATTTATCAACAACACATAAATACACAATATTTGAACAGTGCTTCAACACTCAAGTATTTCAACTGTACTCAAAATTGTAAGATCAACAAACATCTGGATCTCCATTGCATCAGGTGATACCATGGCAGGTTCCTCATGATCAGTGTTTTCAGAAGACAGGTAGGATATTGTTGTAGTCACAGTGAGCGAAAGAATAGTTGAATAATTTCACCAAGTCAGCTTTCTCACTCTTGTTAAATTATAAGCATATAACTCCAAGTGCCTCAGCTTTTAGAATAAATGACCACATAATTAAAGCTTAAAATGGAATGAGAATACTGAAGAGTTTAAATTCTAGAATCATCACAGTTTTTTCTCTATTATTCATATCAATCACCTGGTAGAGCTGTATTTGGGCGAGTCTGATGGCTCCTAAGATATCCTAAAAATATAGAATTGTTCCAAGATTCAAGCCACCGGTTTGCTCACTAGCTGGTGTGTTAAGCCTGAAATGTACAAATTTAGCCCTTTCCTCGGCGCTTAAGCTTTTAGGGTTCGGGGACACGGGTCACCTAACTAAATGATAACGGCCACTTCACTTGTTCATTTTTCAAACTGCAACTCGATATCCAAATATCTTAAAAGCTTCTTTCATGAAAAGGTAGTCGCTAAAACATAGATTCATCTAAGACATTCAACATCCATTTTGACGATACACCGTCTGCACATCAAACTAGGGAAGTGGCCGAATCAGTCGTACCAAGTTCAACGTGTCGGTCACAAACAAGGTTGGTTTTACGCATCAACAACGGCTAAATCAAATATGAATAAACAATCCATTTGTGCATCGCACCATGTAAACCTAGAAACACCGCCGAATTTAATGTAGGAAGAATGAAATTGCGTAAAGAAAACCAAATCAATTCAATGTTTAAGGAACACGCCTAAATCGTAGATCGAAGACGCGGGGAAGCGCCAGAGAGAAAGGAAAGGAGTATAGGAAGTTACGCAGTAATTGCGAGATCGGACGACAGGGAAGCGGCTGAGGAGGCGTTGGAACTCGCGCTCGTCCATGACTCGGGCGACTTGCTTCCCAGTTTTCCAGCTTCCGCTGCTGCGCCTGCCGGCCTCATCGCTCATCCCTAACAAAATGCACTAGAAGCTTCGGGTCTTCGGGATCGAATCTAAAATTTCATTTGCCTATTATTTTCGTTCTTGCATTGACCATCTTGAGAGCAAAGTTGAGATCATTATCCTATCCCGCCAATCACGATACAAATATTGACAAATTAAAATATGTACGGATATTGTGAGAACGAATTTAGATACTTAAAATTCAGAAGTTTTTAGGTCATATTATTTACGCTTTGACTGACGAGTTCATTGCCTTCGATGCCATCCAATTTTTTAATCAAAGGAATTATACTCGTTATTAAGAATATAAAAATAATTATCGCGTGCAACATGCTGGCAAATACCTCGTTTATTTACCAAATTTTTAACGGCTTGTTTCTTATGAACGAGTTCACATCGGATAAAATGGAAAACGTTATTCTTTTCCTTGAACAGAAAGAAAAAAAGAAAATGAAAAAGAAGTAAATTTTCTATCAAAAATGGTTCTGAAACCAAACTTCACTCGCGTCACAAACGTGCTAGAAGCTTTTATTCTTGCCCTGCCTGTCCGCCTTCCCTCTCCCTCTTCACCGGCGTCGTTCTCCTCCTTCCCCTCCTCGTCGGTGCCGCCCTCCTCCTTCCCTCTCCCTTTTCAGCTAATCGACTCCATTGCAGCCCGCGCCCTGACTTCGCCTCGCCTCCAATCACCTCCACTGCCGCCCCGTGCCTCATCGCCTCGCACCTCCAGTCACCTCATCGCCTCCACTGCCGTCTGTGCCTCGTCGCCGCCCGCCTCGCCTCCTGCCTTCGCCTCGTCGCCTCCATTGCCACCAGTGCCCCGACGCCGCTCGTCGCCTCACCACCATTTTGCTTTGGCAGCAAAAGGATGATCACGTGCAAACGCACATGAGTTTTGCTTCCGTCCTTCTCTTTTCCCTTTCTCTCCCTTTTTCCGTCAGAACCTAACGGCCTGTTTCAGAGGAGAGAAATAAGGAGGGAAAGGAAAGAAATAGAGTTATTTCTTTCCTTTCCCCTGGTTTCAATGAAGAGAAATAAAAAAGGGAAAGGCCCCTCCAAAAGAGACGGAAATCAGATTTCCGTCCCTCGCCTCGCGTCTCGCTGCGCGCCTTCGACCTCGCCCTCTCGCCACGCTGCTCACGTCTTCGATCGTCGTCTTTGACCTTGCCCTCTCGCCACGCTACGTCTTCGATCGTCGTGGCCTCCTAGATTTTCGTCCGCTGCTCGCATTTCGACCGTCGTCTTCGACCTCGCCTTCTCGACGCGTTGCTCGCGTCTTCTTCCTCGCCCTCTCGCCGCACTGAGTCTTCGACCTCCTCTCGCCTGACGGAAGCCTGAAGCCGCCGCTGATTCCTCCTCTCGTCTTCGACCTTGCCTTCTCGACGCGTTCCTCCTCTGGTCGCCGCCCTCTCGCCTGACTGAAGCCTCAAGCCCCGCTGCTCGCGTCTCACCCCGAGCACTCTTGCCCCCATCTTCCTCTCGCCCCTCTTCCTCTTGATCCAAAAGCCGCCCCCTCCGTTCGAGCTCGGGGCTGCCCCCTCCCCTCTCGCCGCCCGAGATCATCTGCAGCCTTCGCCCGAGAGAGAGAAAGAGACGAGTGAAGGAGCCACGCGTCCGCAGATCATCTCGCCACCCTCTTCCTCTTGATCCAAAAGCCGCCCCCTCCGTTCGAGCTCGGGGCCGCCCCCTCCCCTCTCGCCGCCCGAGATCATCTGCAGCCTTCGCCCGAGAGAGAGAAAGAGATGAGTGAAGGAGCCAGGCGTCCGTAGATCATCTCGCCGCCCTCTTCCTCTTGATCCAAAAGCCGCGTCCAAGCTGCCACCGCTAGGAGCCATGGTCGCAATCGAGCTCGCCGCGGAAGGATGGATAGACCAGCCGAGGGAAGGGGGATCCAGGCGTCCGCAGCCGTCCGAGCTAGCAGGCGCAAGGGAAGATGTCCACAATTTCTCTATTTCTTTTGTTGATTTTGACTGGTCAAACATCCATTTCTATTCTTTCCTTCCACCACCGAAACAAGAGCCATGAAAAGGAAAGAAATAATTTCTTTCCTTTCTATTTCCATTCTATTCTTATTTCCATTCCCTCCTTATTTCTATCCTTTCACCGAAACAGGCCGTAAGTATTTGATGGAGATTTTAAAACTATTTAACACTTTTGCCCTGAGCTGTTTCCGGGATGTTCGATGAAAGCAGAGCACCAAACGACCTAGCCGAATCAGATTTTTCCCTTTTTTCAACCAACTTAATGGATCAAACAAATCCCTAAGTCTATTCAGATTTTGCATCCCTACCCCATCGCAAACGATCAATGAATTGAAAGAACAAAAATGCATGAATATACTAGCAGAATAATCGTTTAACATGCAACAAAGCATATTAAGCAAAAGATCCAGGTACATTGGAGAGTGTGCATTCCAAATTCCAGGTACATTGGAGAGTGTGGCGAACCAGGAACAGAATAATAAGCCAAAGTTTGGAAATCCGAAGACGTTATATATATAGTCATTCATCCCATCTATTCGAGCTCGGCTTCCTCGCCCTCGTACTCGGCTTCTTCCTCGTCTGCAGTAGCATCCTGGTATTGCTGGTACTCCGAGACGAGATCATTCATGTTGCTCTCGGCCTCTGTGAACTCCATCTCATCCATGCCTTCCCCAGTGTACCAGTGCAAGAAAGCCTTCCGCCTAAACATAGCGGTGAACTGTTCGCTCACTCTTCTGAACATTTCTTGGATCGACGTCGAATTGCCAATGAAGGTGGACGCCATGGAGAGACCCTTGGGAGGTATGTCACAGACACTGGACTTCACATTGTTTGGAATCCATTCTACGAAGTAGGATGAGTTCTTGTTCTGAACATTGATCATCTGCTCGTCAACCTCTTTAGTACTCATCTTGCCTCTGAACATGGCAGAAGCAGTGAGATAGCGGCCATGACGAGGATCCGCAGCACACATCATGTTTTTAGCATCCCACATCTGCTGTGTAAGCTCAGGGACGGTCAGGGCACAGTACTGCTGCGACCCGCGTGAGGTCAAGGGTGCAAAACCAACCATGAAGAAATGAAGGCGGGGGAATGGGATCAAATTCACAGCCAATTTTCGCAGGTCGGAATTCAGTTGACCGGGAAACCGCAGGCAGCATGTCACACCACTCATGGTTGCGGATATCAAATGGTTCAGGTCTCCAACTGATAAGAATAAGCAATTCGATTACACTGAAAGGACATTGGTTTTCTCATTTACGAAGTACATGACAAAAATCAATAAGAATTAAGCTATTCTAGTTCTATGAAGTTGATTAAAAATGATATGTGGTATATGTCATCAAAAGTTTGAAGAAAATCTAGCTTTACAATAAAAAAATTTCCTCCCTAGTGGCAACAAGTAAAACAAGCATCTCATTAGAAAATTTTATGATTTTATGGAGACTATTTGCATTAATGAGGATTAATTAAAATTTCGACCTTGCAGTTGACTTTTAGATTCATTTTGACAATGTAGTTTGAAAATTTTTAAGACACATATGTAAGTAGTTAAAAGACGTGGCAACTATGGATGGATCCCATATCTTGAAAGTTACTCATTCAACCATTGTAACATGAGTGATATCTTAGTTCATTTAGTTTTTGAAAGTTAATTAACCAGCACTTAGATGTGATCTAAATATTAGATCACGGAGCATCTATAAATAAAAGTTGTGTTATGACGTTCTTTGATGAATTTGAGAAATCTTATATGAGAGGTCTTATGTTTGGGAGCATCAAGGCTACACATGTAAGCAGTTTGCTATCCCAATATTTCTTGCGCGTCGAGCCTTGATGCTCAAATAGTATACAAATACACAATTTTCTTCACCATCAAAGAACATCATAGCAAAACTTCTACTCTTAGATAATTCATGATCTAATTTTGGAAAATCAGATTCATATGTTGGTTACTCAACTTCCAAAAACTAAATCAACATAGGATGCAACCCATGTTTCATTGGTCAAGTAACTTTCAAGACATAGGATAACCCCATGTTTAAATAGCTATCGCATTGGGTACCTACTTATATTCTCCCATTTGGTTCAACCAAAATAAATCATGGACATCAAAAGCAAATTAAAAAATAATTAGATGAACCATGCAATAAGTCCCTTTAGTAACAAATATTATTTTCCATATATCACAATGCATTTATTTTCTTATCAACTTCATGAATAAACTTTGTACTTATTCTAGGTACTTAATAGTTTATTGTATAAACCTTATATTTATTATATGTCCTTAATAGTTTATTCTATAAACCTTATATTATTCTAGGTCCTTGTATTCAAGTGGTTTCATTTTTTGCTCAGAAGATAAAAAAGTGAAATATATCTTCAAACTATAATCAATA
The DNA here is from genome assembly GCA_027563935.2 of Costus lasius. NCBI lineage: Eukaryota > Viridiplantae > Streptophyta > Magnoliopsida > Zingiberales > Costaceae > Costus > Costus lasius. The sequence goes on along the minus strand of CM050447.1, from coordinate 42,116,681 downwards.
AGAAGAAAAGGCAAATTTCAAAATAGTAATCAATCTAAAAATATGAAATTTGATTAATAGTTTAACTATATTAAATCTGAAAATTATACTTCCCTTTATCAGCAGATACCTAAAAACTAAACAAATAATACTATAAAAACTGAACAAATAATACTAGAAATCTAGGGGGAAGCATGATTTAAATGATGAAACTCATTGATGATTTGAAATGGGTTTCAGATATGATACTAAAAGTAACTGATGTGAAGGTATTAAGTAGCCACATCAATTAACTTAATCCATAAAGATCTTAATTATTAATAATAAAGTTATCATATTGAATTTTGAATTCATCCCTTGGCTTTTTGTAAATAAAAGTAAAAAAATACTCATTTAATGAATCAAATTGAATCTTTGGTAAAAGTTCCTATGGTTTCAACTATATCATTCCACTCATCAGTAGGTCACTCTCTTTTATTCTTGATATAGTTATGTTTAATCATGAACTCAAATCCAAACACCACTAAAACTGACAGATTATCGAATTGAATTAATTGTACTTTCCTAAGGAGAGAAGTTAAACCATTTGCTCCATGAATTTGCATGACCAAGTAAAATAAGCTTACTGTAACAAGCATAAATGAAACATCTAGGACTCTGGAATCAGGGTTTAATTTCAAGCTAATGATCCAGTCTGATACAGAAGCACAAACAAATAAGGCAACCGAAAATTCATGAGAATTGAATAATTTTAATTCATGTGGTGAGGGTGTTATGTACTCCATGAACTTGCTCATCATTTATATACAACCTTACAAATAACATTATTTTAGACCAGGATCCAGGGAAAGAGCAGTTTTCGTACAACTAATGCGATGTACTTGCGAACTGGGTCATTTATTCTATCAGAAAAACCTCTATTTCATTTAGGACAAAATAAATACATATAATCGTTCATTGAAGAACATGTAAGTATAACATGAGTTAAGAAATTAAAACATCAGCATAAATAATGGGGACCACTAGCATGTGACGCCTTATCCAGAGAGCTACCAAGGATTGTACGTCTAGGATTCATTATGGTCTCTATCAATCCTCTTGTGTGAATCTTACTTAAGTGGAGTAGCACTTAATATTACAATGAATCCGCAGAAAAGTTCCTTCTGGCGCCAGCCCAACTAACCACGTGATTCTGTAAGGAACATCGGCAGGTATCCCCATTACCTGCCCCTCCTATGCCAGTGCATCGAGGATGTCACTATCAGGTGTTGTGTCACTATCCTAGAAATCAGCTACACGAAATTTAATTATGAAATCCCTGCCCTATCTCATTTTCTGCACGCGTTACCACTAAGTAAATATGAAATAAATTCCCCATTTGCAAGTATCCATATTCATATGAAAACAAGATAACCATATAACAAGCACTTCTTCAATTAGAAATCGACTACAGTTCTTCAATGTAACACCAAGTAATAGTCAGATATCGATGAAATGAAACGAAATATATATCATTATGAGTTTATGATCAATATTCGAAAGTTACTGATCATAAGCTTGAAAATAAACAATAGGTATTCAACAGTGAAGTGTATGTTGTGGAAAATGACTTACAGCTGGGAGTCGTTAGCTTGAGAGTGCGGAAACAGATATCATAAAGTGCCTCATTGTCTAATACCATACATTCATCTGCATTCTCAACCAACTGGTGAACAGAAAGCGTTGCATTGTAAGGTTCAACAACAGTGTCCGAGACCTTAGGGGAAGGGAAAACGGAAAAGGTAAGCAACATCCGATCTGGGTATTCCTCCCTGATCTTGGATATCAAGAGTGTTCCCATTCCTGAGCCGGTTCCTCCACCAAGAGAGTGACAAACTTGAAAGCCTGAAGAAAAAGTACATGGACATCGTTGAGGAAACTACTACGTGCATTTGGAGTGTCGATTACTGTTGAAAATAAAGCATCGCAAGATCAAGAGCATTTGCTAACAACGATCAATAAATTGTAATGTTCAAATGGAAATTTAATGTATAAAAATGCTTCTACCCTATGAAATGAATAATGAACATTTTTTTACAACAATAATTTATCGGCACACAATGAAATAGCATATCAAATCAGGGAAAAATCAACATACAACATAATTGAATTTTAAGTACAACAGAGAAAGAATGTGTATTGTATACCCTGCAGGCAGTCACAATTCTCAGCCTCCTTCCTCACAACATCGAGAACAGAGTCTATGAGCTCAGCTCCTTCAGTGTAGTGGCCCTTGGCCCAGTTGTTTCCAGCACCAGATTGACCAAAGACAAAATTATCAGGACGGAAGACCTGCCCATATGGTCCACTTCGAACGCTGTCCATGGTACCAGGTTCCAGATCCATGAGCACAGCCCTAGGAACGTACCTCCCGCAAGAGGCCTCATTGTAGTAGACATTGACGCGCTCCAGCTGGAGATCGGATGTGCCAGTGTACCGCCCAGTGGGATCGATTCCGTGCTCATCACATACCACCTCCCAGAACTTTGATCCGATCTGGTTGCCGCACTGACCACCCTGAACGTGGAGAATTTCTCTCATTTTTACCTAAATCAAAGAGGAACAAGCAAGTTAGTAGTTAAACCAACATATATCTGAATATCTCATCAGAATCTTACTGCCTGCTCTCTCTGTCCCCTTAGTTTGAGGAGCATGCCTTTGTGAACTTCTAAATTGAAGTAAAAAAAAAATGAAAATACCAGTTGATCAGAATGAAAGAGTACCCAAAATCTCGCCAAGAACGCAAAATTTACAGAGTCCTAAGACGATTTTCCACATAAAACAAAACAGAGGAAAGATCGGTGGAATCTAAGATCAGATCAACCAAACGTAGAACCTCCAAATGAGATGTCCCACGGAGATTCCAAATCTACAAACGAAACAATTGCATTTTCAAGTGGATAAAACGAGCCGATTTAAAACATACAGAATAAACTCCAATATCAGACCAAATCCGAATGATAAGAACGGATCGCAACAAGTTCCACACATGCAAACTCAATCTTTCCGGCATAAAAACATTAACGGAATAATTTGCTAGATCCATCAAACAGATGAAAAAAAACACCATGAAAGTGAAGCGATCTACAGCACGATAAGGATTCGCGAGAGTGAGAACTTACAGATGAGATGAGGAGACCGATTAACCTCGATTGTACCGCGAGAGAGAGAGTGAGTGAGAGACAAGGGAGGGATTGACAGGCTCTAGACGATGAGGAGCGCTGTGCCAGACAGTTTAAATAGGCGATTGGGATTGATCGGACGGCTAGAACTGTTTCCCTCCTTTTTTCCCATTGGCTGATTAAGGCCGTCCAGGTGCTTAAATCGGACGGCCGAGGTTGTCCGTTTCGATAATGGCAACAGTTGCCTTGTTTTGAAAAAGTTCAAAGGTTAAATAACAGTATTGCCCTCAATTATTTTGATTGCGAGCGGTCGGCACTCGGCAGCATATTTTTCTTTCAACTACTCAGTAGTACGTTGGACGGTTCGATTTAAAATGGGCGGCCCAGATGCGTGGTAGGGATGTGTTAATTAATTACTTGATTGACCAGATACAGATGATAATGGATTGGATATCTGATTTTTTTTATCCTACATTTAAATCCAAGTAGAATACCCTAATACATCATCTTAATCAGACTTCGATATTGAAATAGACACCAAATTAAATTAATTTTTTTATTTTAAATTTTAAACTATTCTAAAAAATAGTATTTTATATATTATAATAATAAAATACTATGCAATGCTTATTGATTATTATTTTAATATTTTTTTATACATAGATATGAACGCTATCAAACTATGATATAGGACACGAAGTTTCACATATCTTGGTTATGGCTAATTGTTTTTATGTCATAAATGTGTCAATCCGTTTATGATCCACCAATATACATGTTGTGTCGTATCATAAATGGGTTGGCTCGTGTAATCTATATATTATATTATATTATATATATAATTTTAAAACCTAAAATCTAAAAACACTTTTATCCCAATGAGTTGGTAGAACTTTTGTACTTTTTATTTACAAGTGACTATGGAATATTTAGTATGATGTTTATTGAGTTAATCAACTTATTTGTATCGTGTTGTATAGTAATATATGACAATTTATTTATTAAATAGATTATTCGTATCGTCTGTCATTTGACACAACTTATTTATTAAACAAGGTTACTCGTGTCATGTCGTATTACATATTTAATAAATGAGTGTGTTTATGTTTTATAAATTTACAAATTTTCTCTTATATATAAACTGATCATATTTATGTCATACATGTTGAAGGTAAAAAAATTGAGATATATGTAATTTATTGAAATTAATTTTGATTAAAATTAAATTATTTTTCCATGATTATTGGGTCAAATTAGGATTTTTGACTAAGGAGAAATGAATCGCTCGGCTAGTCGGAGAATTTTAGTCGAAAATGAAATTTTGACAAAATTAAAATTTGATTCCAATTTCTTAAATTTGATTCCAATTTCTTGAATTATGGAGAAACGATCAACGGTCTAATTTTTTGGTCAAAATTATAATTTTAACACCATAATTTTTTGGAACACGAGAAGGAAATAAAATAAAATTGTGATGAGGAGTTTCGGTTTAATAGAATGTAAAATTGAGATTAATTCCAATTTCTATCATGAAATTTGGGTCAAAATTGAGATTTTGATCGAATTGAAATTGGATATTAATATCCATTTTGTTGTTATGATTGAGATTTACGAATGTTGGGTCAAAGAAGACAATTTGGACCATGAATTTTGAGAAGCGACTAATTGGCAAGCAATTAAAAATAAATTATTTTATTTTATTTTTAATTGATAAAAATCGTGGATGCGGTTTGAAGAGAAGTTTTTGGGGAGTTACGATGGTTCCAAAAACGGAAGGCGTGGGAAGTGATAATAAAAGGAACAAATAAAAAAGTAGAAAGAGAAATTCGAAGGGTTTTTCTAAATTTGGAAGACTTGAAGCGGAAGAGAGAAAGGACTCGACGAAGGAAACAACAATGCACAGAAGGTAAGTTTTTTCTTCTCTTCCTCCCTCCTCTCTTGACACCATCAACGGAGAAGGATAACTCTGATAAAAAAAAATTATTGACGGAGAAGAAAAATTCCGGTTAACAAAAATCATTCAACGAAGAAACAACTCCAGTAAATAAAATCATTGACGGAGAGAGCAACTCCGGTAAAAAAAAGTAAATTTTTTTTGTTGCCTCCAGCAACTATCATGGCTATTGTCGTTGAAAATTTTTCTTCCCGACGATCCTTTTCTAATGGAAAGAATAATGAAAGAGAAAGGAGGTGTAGATGAAATTGAGAAGAATAAAAAGGAGAAGATGAAGTCTCGGTAGCAAAAGAAGCGTGAGAAGGAAATTAAAAAGAAGGGATGAAGTCTCGACAGAGGAGAGGAACTGAGTGAATAGAGATCTGGAAGGGTGGCATCCATCTGAATCTCGTCGACAAATTTCGTCTCCAACGCCTCAAAATTCACTATGAAGTAGGCATGCTCGTCTCGTCGACGACTTCCTACGTCGTCTTCGATGACGCCGCCGCAATCGTGGAGCAGGGAAGTGAGGAAGGAAGTTTTCCTTGGCTTCCTCCATCATCTTCATGTCCGGCTCGAGGGAAAGATGTCGCTTGTTGAGAGGACCGGTGAGCTCTTTGCTCTCCTTTCGTCCCCATCATTCTCAAGACGAGAAGACGTCGGAGATCACGGAAGGAGGCGTGTCTGACTCTGAACATGAAAGGAACGAAATTTTCTCTAGGAGGAGGTACATCCGCCTCTAAGCAGGAAAATTATGATTGGAAACCTTCCTTGGTTTCCTTCGTCGCCGTCCTCTCTGGCACGAAAAGAAGAAGTCGCCGGCTGGGAGGAGGCACATCCGCCTCTGAGTAGGGGAGGAAGGGATTCTTCCTCGTCATCGTCATCTCGAACACGAGAAGAACTCGCAGGCTAGTGCGAAACTGCGCACGTCCGCCTTCGAGCAGGAAAGGAAGGAAGCTAAAGCTTTCTTTGTCGTCGTTATCTCCGGCACGAGAAGAAAACATCGCCGTGTCTCCTACTCTAGAAGAAAACGTCGCCAACTGGAAAGATGGCATCTGCCTTTGCAAGCGCCGGAAACAGCCTATCTTCGGCGTTGTTTGTCGATTGGATCTCGCCACCAGATCCGCAGCCATCTCGTCTGCCCGAAATCCCCTAAAGATGCCACCTTTCGATTTGCTCTTGCCGAAGACACCATCTGACCCATTCGCCTGGCTCTTCTGCTTTCATCGGTGCCGGCGAGATCACCCGACGCGTCGGCCGAACGCCTTCGTCTCTGATTTTTCCATTGACGCCAGCGACATTCAACGCGTTCGCCGAAGATGCTTTCGTTCCGTTTTTTGCCGAAGACATCAGCATCGTCGACATCACAGGATTTGGGCTATGGCAGATTTCTGGGCCACTTCATGTGCTCATTTTCACCTAGCCCAGACCAATTGTCTAAGGTGAAATGTAATGGTCCCAACTCACCATTACTCATTAAATCCTAAGTTCAATCAGATATGAATAAAGATTGAAATTAATTTGACCAAAAGTCAAAATCATATGACAATTAAATCAAGTATAAGAAATTTGAAACTTAGAAATCAAAATGTTGATTAGGAGTCAAAATAAAATCTCCTACAACCTTGTGAAAGTTACAAGAAATTTTGACCAAATTTTAAGCCTCCGAAGAAACATTTAAATCTAAGATGAAACATTCAGAAATCAAAAATTTGACTTTTAGAAACCTAGATAAGATTGTCTAAGTCTAATTTAAGTCAAATAAATCAAACATCCAAGGGATTGATAAGACGGATTAATTCCATATTGCTATGATTTAGGGGAAAAAGAAATAACTTGACTAAAGAAAGAAGGAGAAATGATACAACCTAACCCGGGTTTGAATTTGACTCAACATAACTTTGATTTAATGAAAATGAAAAGAAAGAGAAATTGAAGATAAAGAATATTTTGTTACTGCATTTTGTCTATAATATTGTTTGGGAGGTGCGTACGTTGATACTATATATCGGGGCGTAGTTCCTCAATATTATTACAATAATGCTTGTAGCAATTTATGAATCTTGAAATAAAATAAATATTCACAGAAAGAATATTTATTTGTGAAAGATGAAATAAAATAAATATTCACAAAAGAATATTTATTTATAAAAAATAAAATAAAATAAATATTCACAAGAAAGAATATTTATTTATGAAATGAAAGAAATCAGATAAATATTCACAGAAAGAATATTTATCGAATGAATGAAAAATGAAAGAAATAAGATAATTATTCACAAGAAGAATATTTATTGAAAGATAAAGAAAGAGATATTGAAAGAAGAAATTAGATAAATATTCATGGATAGAATATTTATCAAAGGAATGAATGTTGAAAGTCTAAAAGATGAAATCAAATAAATATTCATAGAAAGAATATTTATCGAATGAATGGAAAATTGAAATTAGATAAATATTTATAGAAAGAATATTTATCAAAATGATGTCACAACATATTATCAATAATATTGTTTAGGAGGTGCGTACATCGATACTATGTATCGAGGCGTAGTTCCTCAATATTGTTATAGTATCATTCACAGCTGAAATCAAATTTATCGAACTTGAAATTTATCAAACTTGAAATCAAATAGATATTCACAGAAAGAATATCTGTCAAACTCAAATATATAATATTCATATGTCCTTTTACAGGCCGAATATTTATCAATTGAAATAAAGATCTTCTTATGCTTCAAAGAGGATAAACATTGGTTAGAGTATAGTTATACGCCAAGGCTAAATAACTACTCTATGTCCTCAAGGGGACAAAAAATTCATTAAGAGATAATTATACGCTAAGGCTAAATAGTTATCTCACTTTCCCAAGGGAATGGATTTCCAATTACAGAATAATTGTACGCTAAGGCTAAACAATTATTTCACATCCTAAAAGGAGACAAATCTCTTTTTATTCAAATAATACTCACAAGTCATTGAGACTGAGTATTTATCAAGTTCGAATATTTGCAAGCTCTCAAGATGTTGGATGTTCAATCATCTTCAAAATTTTATCATCTAGTCATCATTTGGCTAATGATGATTTTTGTACTGAAATGAAGTTGTAAGCCTTTTATGGCAGATGTTATGAATGATGTTGTTTTTTTAAATATTTATTTTTATTTGATTTTATATGTTTAGATCTCTTAATCAAAGTTGCCCTAAGCTACTTAGGGGTAAATTACAATGAATGTTTGCATTCATTGGAAGCCATAACCCACTTAAATAAAACGCCTTATATCCATAAGGTGAATTTGAAAACTGTCGCATGACATTTTCATATTAATTTAATCAACCCATTTTTTTACCCAACAATACATAAACGTGTCACGGGTCAAGCATAACACGACCCATTATGACCCATGAACACAAATTGCTAGCCCTAATATGAACTCCTAATAACTTTGGGTACTATTGTACATAATATTTAGAACATAGGAAAGAATTCTGATAATATTTCTAAAAGAGTTGCAAAAGATTTCATGTTCACCAATTATTATCAACTAGCTACTAGTAGGGATGGCAACAAGTCAAAGTATGGACAAACAGTGCCAAAACCTAACCTTGACCCCGACATTTGTATCCTATACATGGTCTCGTTAAGTTTCAAAAATCTTGCCCCATATTTGACCCCGACAATGATAGATCCCCACAGGGAAACGCAACATAGTGAGAGGAGAGGGGGGGGGGGGCAATAAGCAAGGGAGGGAGATAGGAGGAGAGAGGGTGGCAGGGAGGAAGAAAAGAGGGAGAGGGGAGGGGAGGAATAGGAGAAGAGGAAAGCGGTAGGAGGGGAGAGGGGAGGAATTAGGGTTATATTTTTCAAAAAACAAATATATAACTTAGTAATTATATATAGCGATTTGGGTTTGGGTACCTAAGATCTCGACCTAACATATAATAATTGGGTTTTATCCAAACTCAACTTGAGACCCAGTCACTGAGGTTTGGGTCAAGGCAATTCAAGTATTAGTTTTTTATGTCATCCCTAGCTATTAGTCAATGAAAGTCATCATCAATAGATCTCCTAGAGTTAGATACCTAATTACATGGGATTGAAATTTTTCTAGTGAGTAAACATAAAAAAGTCATTTTAATTTTTTTAGAATTTTAAATTTAAACTAAAATTTAAATATATTAAAACTCTTTCATTTTATAGTCTTATATATTTCTTTCTTTTATAATATAAAGCATATTTTACTTATTTTTAAATTAAGTAGTTAGGTTAGACTACAACAGAATGCAAAGTAAGAAGCAAGGGGCATTAAGTAATATTGTGCAATTGCTAATATGATTTGGTAAAAATTATAATTAAGTTTTAGAAATTATTGTTTTTTACTTAAACTATAAAAGTTATATTTGAATGCAATAGAAAAAAACTAATATTATACTGTTAGCATGAGTGTAGATTGAAGTACTTCTATCTAATAAAAAAAAAATAGAGTTAACATAAGAATGAAAAAACCTGGGTACCATTGCTCTCGGGGGCCTTCTCACCCCGCTTGCTCTTGCGGTTGGGATCCAGCCCTACCAGATGGAGTAAGCCCGTGGGAACTCCCACCTTGACCTTGACACCTGCATCTCGATGTGGATGATAGTCAAGGAAGGAGAACTCTACAGTCTGATCTTCCCCGGGAGCGATGTGAAGTTACCACTGCTGAATCCTGCACGCACTACAGTTCGTAAGTAGCGGAATTGGAGGGTGGAGGCAGTCGAGGATCATGACGTTCCTCTTAAGACTGCTCCACCACCGCCTTCTCAGCGACCTACCACCCAGTTGGACCGCATGGAGGTGATGATCAGATTTGTCCGGGACGCCCAACAAGAAACCCACCTTACCGTCGATGAAGGACTTGATCGGCTTCGCGACCTTGAGGTTGAAGAGGATGCCAAGGACGAGTCCAATCTTCCATCATGGAGTCTATTCATGACCTTCAGCAGCGATTGCGTCGGCGCTGGGGATGAGCACTTTGGTTTCACCATCACTCAGTTAGCTTTCTATGTTTCAATAATTTCATTTCTGTTTTTAGTTTTACCTAGTTTGCTTATCATTTCACTTTTTGTTTGCCTTTACTTCTATAGTTGTATTAACATCTTAGGTGTCTCACCCACCCCTTCTCTATGCTAATTTTTGTGAAATCTTAGTTATATCAACTTTTTTGCTTTGCCTTTAGGATTGATTTGTTCTTTGAATACATGATTGGTTTGAGATGGGAACCTTGACTGTTTTTAGAGGTCTGTATTTGTTGTAGTTTACACATATGGCTCTTTGGTTTAATGCAGTTGAATGATTTAATTAACTCAATTCGTTATTTTTATGATCCTGGAGAGTCTGCTTGTTGCTTTCATCTTAACCCTAACATGTGTCACATGTATAATGATTCCTTGTATCTTGACTTCATAATTCCATTCTTATTTATACATTTTGTTATGGGAATCAGAAATAATAATAGTGGTACCGAAGTGTAATTGTATACTGCACATTGTACTTTCACTTGGCACTGTTCTTAGCATACTTACAAAATATGATAGTGGTACCTAAGCGATCATGTTTATCTAGCTTGGCACTATCTCCCATGTAATAAAGAAAATAGTAGTACCGAAGCTCTCTCATCATTCATCTAGCTTGGCATTGTGTGTTATTCAAAAAAAAAAAGGGCACTACATAGGGACTATGTGACAATGATGAGTTGCATTTACATCGCATTTTTGCCTATATTTTAGATCATATTTTAGGCTTAATTGAATGATTTTATGCTAATTTTGGTATTTTTACTTCACTTGGCATAGAATCTTCACTTTTCTTAGTTTTTATGAAAATGCAGGTAAAATAGCTCAAAAATGATGGATTTTACGGGTTTTGAAGCCATAGCATGATTTCCGAGGAAATTACGAAGTCGCACGTCAAATTTAGAGTGAAATCAGTGAAGAATGCAACTTTTATGGCCTTGGCCATAATTATTGAGTCGGCCATAATTTTGGCGTTCAAAGGGCGAAAAAACGGCTAAGTATAGAAGTCCACAGAAACTTTCACAGGTGAGGCCGTGAAACCTTCACGGACCATGAAATTTTCTGTGTACAAAAGGGCTTATTCACAAACAGAATTACGGCCGCAGCCATAAACACATTACGAGCCGTGAATATTTTCGCCATTCGTGTTTCTCACTCGATTCGACTCCAAATCGAACTAGAATTGAACCAAACTCTCTAGAAACCTTCATAGATGAGTTCTATACTGATTAGACTATAAAAGGAAGGATTTTAGAAGGGTTTCGGGGGGCTTCTACGCATGAAAACTAACGGCGGCGGCGGTGACAGCGAAAATCAATTCTAGGGCAGAATTCGATCAGGAAAGTCACGCAAAGGAAGAATTGGATGCTTCATCTTCGTCTCCACATCGAGGGGAAGCTTTTCTAATTACTTGTTTAGCGATTTCCTATAATCTTCTAGGGTTTTCATGCAATTTTCATCGATGAATATGTTGTGTGCTTTGAACATGAATAGGTAAACCTTATTTCAGGATTTGGGAAGTAGCCTGTTGATTGATTTATGAATTACATCTTTTGCATGAATCTTTGTTAAGAATATTATTGAATTGATTTGATCAGAATTGTACGTATCTCGCTTTAATTCTCTGGACAAGTTTTATTGCATTTGAGACATCGCGAAAAGGACCGGGAGGTGAATCGTGACGTCGGATCTATTCTTATCAAACCTACGAATCCAATCATGGGAGTAGTTTGGATTCGTTTGAAGGATTTACATGATTTTTCATAGAACTTAAAGGATCTAATTGCGTTAATTGTCACGAGAGTAGGGAATTAACGTAACTAGGTACCGGATTACGCTTCGAGAGGAGGTAATCTGTACCTTAGGAAAAATCCCTTTCAACGCTTTAATTTTCTGTTCAAAGATTTATTTTTACTAAATTCATAATCATCAGCGTGGTGAAACCCCAAATCCTGATTTTATCTGAATTGATTTTATCAAAAACACTACCTCTATTTCTTTTAATTTGTACTTAGAAGTTTCCAAACAAAAACCACGATTTGATTCGTCTAGATATAGATCGACCGTGTAATTGGTACTTGACCACCAGATCCTCGTTGGGAATGATATTTTTATTACTTCGATAAATCCGTGCACTTGCGGATGGTATCAAAATTTTGGCGCCATTGCCGGGGATCAGGCCAGCCAATATTGATTTAATTGTGAAATTTATAGACTAGACATTTTTTTATTTTTCTTTTTGTTATTTTTTTATTTTTGTTTGTTTTTCGCATATTTTTTTCTTTTTATAGTTAGTTTATTTTATTTTTCTCTTTTTGGATTAACACGTTGTATGAACAGGAGAACTTAGAAAATCACTAGAATATATATATTTTAAGCTTTCTTCCACAATTCCTGTTTTACATTTTGTATTTTTGAATTTTATTGCAAATATGATGTTTAACCAATATGAATGGTCAAATCAGAGGTATGTGCCACCGATGATGACAAGAGAATATGGTACGGATGCATCAGAATCACTTGCAGCAAAGGTAAATTCTTTTACTCAACACACTAATTATTTAAGCATGCAATATTCTAAGTTGGGAAAACCATGAAAACTTATTTTATCAGAATGACCCAACATTTATTCCACAATCAGACTTTAGTCAACCTCAAAAATCTAACTTAGAATCCCTGCTTAAAAACTCTTTAGCTGCTATGAACAAACACCGTGAGGATCTTCATGGTATTTTTTATGGCACTGAAAAAAATGATATGAAGGAAGAAATCTATGATGAATCTGAGAATTTGCCAGAGTTGGAAAAATTACTGATGGAATATGATTTTCCTACTTTAAATTTGCAGTATTTTGAAAATTCTAACTCTTCCTCAGCATTTTACCAGCCATCTAGGCCCCTCTCACATAACATAGTGTCTTGCAACACATATACTTGGGACACATTTGAAGAAAAATTTGAACTTTTGGAGTCTTGTGAGAAGAAGGATGATGAATTTAAGAATTCTCAAATAAGAAGTAGCAAGATAGATGGGGGTGAATTTGATAGTGTTAGGATGGAATACCCCATTGAAGAGAAAGAAATTGAGGAAAAAAAAATGAGAAAGAGGATCCTGTGCATATTCTACCACCACCACCATATGAACCATCAATTCCTTTTCTCCAGAAAAATCCATTAGAAATTTGCATGACAGACAATGAAGGTGATGATTTTAAGGATAATGATGATGTGGTAGCTAAAATATTATCTGATACAAATCCAACCACAAGTACCCAAAAGAAGAGAACACATGAGATACTAGATCACATTGACATTGAGGTAAATGAAAAACCCAATTTGAAAACTTTTTGAGTAATCTGAGACATGAATTTTTTTTATCTTAATTTCAGTTTTCTTCCAATTGTTAATATAAATCTAAAGGAAGAATGCATGATATTACTCTTGGATAAATGTAGAAAATTTATTGGGTATTCTTTGAATTATTTTAACTTTTGTTTTTGTATGCATGTACTGGTTACTGCAACATGGATCCACCTATTTAACTGAAATATATTTTGGTGGGCACACTGTTGAGATGGAGGAAAAGTAGAAGATTATATGCTCTCTACTATGGCATAGATTCACCAACTCTACCATGACATGAAGCTATGGTCAAGCTAATGACCTTAAACAAGCGCTTTTTGCGAGGCAACCCAAATTTTTAATTTTTACTACTCTTAGTTTTAGTTTTTTATTTTTCTTTAAATTTTTAGAAAAAATTTTTGCAGCATGTATTGATGAATTTTTATTGATAAATTTTTTTTTTAATAAATTTTTTTTATATGCAGGAATTTTTGGAAAATTTTAACTTGAAGAATACGTGTCAAACAAGACATTCACAGGTGCAGCTGTGAATCACTCACGGACCGTGATTCCTGTGATATCTTCTTTGTGAGTATATTAAATACTGAGTTGATTAATAAAACGTGATGGTATTTGATGTTTGAAACTTATTCACAGTGGAAAATTTTGATATCTATGTTGTGATATAGTTTCTTAATTTTTTTTTCGAGTCATGTTCGCATGTTTTGATATAACTGCACAAGATTTCACTCATATTATAAAGGGAACTCTTGCAAAATTTTTCTAAAATCTATCATTCATTGATTTTAATGTTCATGTATGTGCAACAATTTAAGTCTAGGGTATCCCCATGTATTTTGTTTTTCTTCAAAGCTTTATAGATATGTATTTGAATGTTTATGATTGTTAAGGATAATCAGATTTGTTTTATTCTTAATTATGAACTTAGGAAGCATTTTGAGTATTTAATTTTATGACTTAGGGAATTTTTAAAATTTCATGTGGACTTAAATTGTTGAGTAAATTTAATTCTGGTATTGATAAAATACATGTATGCATTGTTATATATTCATGCGATGTGTGCATAGTATTTTTATACTTGAAATTAATTTATCTATCTTTGCTTGATGGAAAATTTGTATGAATAGGGAATTTGGTGATATTTCTTTAAATTGAGATTTGCTCCAACTCCTCTAGTTGAGTAATCTAAAGTCATGAGTTATATTACACCACAAGTTGGTATACTTTAAATCTGTTGCGATCAAGTATCGATAACAATTTAAATATCATGCCACTGACCGGCTTTCTCTAAAAAAGAGACAAAAAGGGGGGAGAAAGCTGTAGGTCAAGTGGACAACTCCGCTAACCTTATGATTGAGACTGTGAGTTAGATTATACTACTTTGTGGTATACTTTAAACAATGTTATGTTGCTAACAAAAAGAGCACATGACAGTTTAAAAACCAAATTGCTTTAAAAATCGCTTATCTTTAACATCACCAAGATTCTTGAAATAAATTTTTGCCTATTGAGTAATGTGGATTTATTAAGTTAAGAGTATTTGATACATACTACATGAAGAATGAATGATATGACATGAATTATGAATTTTATGTTTCTTGGATTGTAACCTCTTGGGAAATTATCTCTATTATAATTTTTCTTGAAATTACCTAAGTTCTGAAAAATTGATTGCTTGAATTGTGGACTATGGACATTATTAAAGGAAAGAATGAATGAGATTTTTCCTTATCTTTACATTCTTTATACATATTAGAATATTGCTTGAGGACAAGCAAACTTTTAAGTCTAGGGTATTTGATGAGTTGCATTTATATCGCATTTTTGCTTATATTTTAGATCATATTTTGGGTTTAATTAAATGATTTTATGCTAATTTTGGTATTTTTACTTCACTTGTCATAGAATCTTCACTTTTCTTGGTTTTTATAAAAATGCAAGTAAAATAGCTCAAAAATGATGGATTTTGCGAGTTTTGAAGCTATAGCATAATTCCCGAAGAAATTACAAAGTTGCACGTAAAATTTGGAGCGAAATCGGTGAAGAACGCAACTTTTACTACATTGGCCATAATTATTGAGCCGGCCGTAATTTTGGCGTTCAAATGGCGAAAAAACGGCTGAGTGATAGAGCCCAAGGATGCTTGTTAGGCTTCCCACAAGTGTACGGGTCTATCGAAGTAGTAAAATATCAATCCCACAGGGACTAATGGGCAAGTACCGACAGATCTCGAATTTGCTAGCTACATGACATCGAAATTTGATAAGTTTGAAGTGTTAAACTAATTAAATGCGCAAGAACATAAATGGATGAATTTGCACGAGAGAGATTTGATGAGGAAATGTATCAGGATATGGGTTCACCGTGTTGACTCCTCACAGTTGAATAGTTAAACTCTATTGCTAGCATCCTGCCTAGTTCAAGGGATTTAGCCTCCTGCTATGCAGGTTGCTCCCTCCAATGACCTCGTCCGCTCCCACGGACTAAGCCACCAGTCAAATCCGTAGGGTTTTGACGTTCAGTCGGACTCGCCGTCTAAGGCCCTAATACTTTTAAAGTGAGTACAGGTTAACAAGAGGGGTCCTCCCTGAGAATTCCTAGTTTACTAACCTCCCCGGCGGAACTCCTGGCTCAAGCGCACCCTCTCGAGCAACGCCGGCAAAGAACCCAGATACAATCCAATGCCCTGGCGCACTTTTGGTTTGCCGAATGCGTCTAAGATCCAAGAGCTCACGCCGAGAGAGTACAGTTCGTCAAGGGGATTTTCCTTGCCCCTGATTTACAAACCCCACACAAAAAACTAAAATACTCAAACGTTCTCTTTCGGGCAGTGCAGGTATAGCATATCAACGGATTTGATAAACTCCCAACCAAATAGTTTTGACGCTCGGTCGGACAAGCTTCTCCCCAAAACGTCTAAGTTCCTTATGATCCCCGTAAGTGAGTACAGATCTGCTAGCGAGGTTTTCCTCCTAGAGATACTAATTAACAAACCTCACCTAGGCGACTAAACGCTCAAGCATACCCTTCTGGGTAATGCAGGTAATGCACGCATATAAGGCCGAGCTAGGTCTTCGACAGATAGAGTTAAACTATTACAACTAGTAAGTTATCAAGGGCTACCCCACATCCTGAATTAGAACTTAGCCTATCATTGTCATCATGAAATCACAAGTAATAATCCTTAACAGTACACGCATAAGCAAGTTGTGCAGGAATTACAAAGGAAACGGTAAGATCATATAATACTTTGTAGGAATTATACAATAAACTCAGCAAGTAGAATAAAGCTTGGAGATCTTCCTGACAAACTTGTTTCTCAGGTGCTCACGCAAAGACAGCTTTCAACGAGTTCAGATGTGCAGCCCTCTTCTTCTTGGTGTCTTTCTCCAAGGTTTTTCCCAAGCGCAACTTCTTCTCCCGTGCGAACTCCTCTATTTTCTTGAATCAAAGGTCTTTTATCCCATCTCTTCCTATACCTTCTTCTCTTCCCCATGCCCTGCAAAAGGAATCTGCTACAAAGCTTCAGCCGAAAGAGATTTCTGCCAACCTCCACGCCCTGCAACACTGCCAGCCGCCCATCCTCCATGGAATCATCACTGCTTGCGCCGATTTCCCCTCTGAAAAGCTGTTTCGAGTCTCTTTGTCAATAGGGGAGAAAGGTCCTGAGTGCCTCTGAGCTTCTCCTAGGGTTAGATCAAAGAAATCTAGATTAAAACGGTGATTTCGTAACAGGCGGGTCCGTGATCTCGGGTGTGAATTTGGTCGTGACCCAGTCGTGATTTATCAGTTGCAGCTTAAGTGTGGAGACGAGTCACAGGCTTGATTCTGATCGCGACCCGGTCGTGATTTCCAACAAAGGCTTCAATGAATCCGAAAACTTCTGGTTAGGGTCATTTTGAATTAGGATGAGCTCCTCTACCACAAAAGTCCCAGAATCCACCCTCTTTATGGTCGTTTTGACCTAAAAACTTAAAAATACCAAGAGAGGTGTAGATTCCATAGATGTAAGGCAATTAAGGCAATAATGAGGCAGAAAGTCCAGAAATACAGATGATTCTGATTGTAAAATTATGCTTGAAATGCTATATAAATCTGTATCAACAGAATACCTACGACTTAAATCTTTGTTTGTTCTCAAGCAAAAAAGAAAGAAATGAAATTCCATGAGAGTTGTTCGACTGAAGTTATACTCCCCAATGATATATAAATGCTAAATAATCACAGCTAGTCACAGGATACACAAATCATTGTAGGCTTTAAAGTTATCAAGATGAAAAGCAAAGTATCTAGGTCAAATCCATGGGCAACAGTTGTACGATAACATTAAATAAAAATAGTTCCTCACCACATGAAGCACTAATCCCCTTAAAGCACCCAGATGGTAAACTCTAAGGTAGTGGTAAAGGCCTTGCTCATAACCTTGGTACCACCGCTCTCTTTCTCTTCTGCAGCGCCAAGCCGTAGCTGTGGTACCACTGCCTTTCTTTTCTTTTGTTTTGATTTGCAGTGCCAAGTCACAACTTCGATACCACTGCCTTTCTCTCCTTTCACTTTCTTTTTCTTTTAGTGGCAGTGCCAAGTCAAGACTTCAGTACCACTGCTCTTTTCCTTCTTTTCTCTTTTTGTTGGGCAGTGCCAAGTTGTAACTTCGATACCACTGCCTTTTGTTTTTTCTCTTTTCTTTCTCTCTATTTCTTGTGCGGTGCCAAGTTAGAGGAGCTCGAACCAAAACTGATACCGAGAGCTTCCAAGAGTGGTAAGGTGTGTCAAGTAGTTTGGTCTATAATCATCCAAACAAATAGTACTCATATTGGCATACAGATATTTCCTAGATTCAAAGCTTATCAAAGTTCAATCCTTAAGTGTTCAGTGTATAAAGAATCAAGTGACTAGATGAGTTGTTTAGCATGAAAGATACTCTCAATGTAGTGTGGGAGTATAAATCAATCATAAATTGGGTGAATGAATAAGAATCAATCGTGAATGAGAAAATATTAATCAAAGATTTTAAAAAATTTTAGCTAGAACCTTCCTTAGGATTTTGCATGTTCAGGCAATAATTGTCAGTAAAGTTCAAGCCTTATCAATAAAGTCATGATGAAAGCATATCAGGAAGGTGTAGACATAGTAGAAATACAATCATGATAGTGTCCTTGCAAAGCTGAAACATCATCAAAGTA
The DNA here is from genome assembly GCA_027563935.2 of Costus lasius. Lineage (NCBI taxonomy): Eukaryota > Viridiplantae > Streptophyta > Magnoliopsida > Zingiberales > Costaceae > Costus > Costus lasius. The sequence goes on along the minus strand of CM050447.1, from coordinate 42,098,011 downwards.
ACGTGCACTAAAAACATCATGAAAGTGGAGCATATTAACGTTCAGTGGTAAAAAAAAAGTTTAAAATTTTGGCAGGTTTGGTACAACAGCACATCAGTAGCAGTAGTTTATCATAGCATAAAGTTTACCATAGCAGTACGTACAACATATCATTATAGAAGTATGAAAGTTAATCACGATGACCCCATCAAAATGTATCGTGTAAGTGTCAAAAGGAGTAAATCTTCCCCATAGCAAAATGGTGCATCGTCCTCAATGCAGTAGCATAGAAATATATCAAAATAGATGGGGAAGACTTACTAAAGTGCAGTGCTACTCGCTGCACTCTACCGAGTCATCGTCGCCATCGTCAGCTTCTTTGGAGGAGTCGGAGACATGGATGGTGTCATCAGCATCTTCATCTTCATCCCGCGGCGGAGGCTGTGACATGTTGCAGTGTAGGAGTCGGAGACGTGGATGAAGGCGCCAGTTGGCGCTATCCCTAATATCAGTCCATGCGGTATTTGGTAGAGCCATAGTCGTAGTGGTATCTACGAAGGTAAGATGGTAGATATCCCCCCTCCAGACAATCATCTTCATTGAGAGAAGATGCTCCAGGTCTAAGCACCGACTGCCCACTGCCTCCGGCTGTCCGTAGGGGTTATGTCCCAGTGATAAGGTGATCATAGTGATCATGCCTCCGATACAGATAATGTCTTTCTGCTCATGGGCAACTCACATAGACTGCCGGGCAAGGTGGTATCCGGCGATGACCTGGAAGTGGTTCAGAAGACCCCAAAGACAGAGTAGTTCAGGTTTGCGCACGATTCCATTTCCGTCGTGTGCAAAGATCGAGTGTGCTAACAAACGGTGTGCGTATCTGATACAAGGATTTATATAGTGGAAGCTCTAGCGTTCCTCGGCGAATAAGCTGGCATGGAAGAGATGCACCGCTAGAAGATATCTTCATTGAAGTTCGGCGGTACAAGCCATGAGGCATATGCTGGGAAGCTGAAGATGTCGTTCAGGTCTACAATAGTGAGGCGGTACTCGGTGTTTGCAAGTCGAAAAGTTAGCAAACCAGGATCTGTATCGAGTGCTGAGACCTTGAGTTCGACAGAGCTAAGAAACTCTAGAATGAAGGGAATGTAAGTAGGATGGGCGTATTGCAGAAAATGCCCCTAGCCAAATTGACAGAATATCCACAGAAGATCATCGAAAATGCCTAACGCAGCCAAGGTAGGCGGATCAATGTAACGATTGTTGACTATGCGCCTGTTCGAGAGGACTTGATAGTGTGCCGCTTGGTGATTATCCCTCATTTGAATCTCTGGCGGCGCAGTTTGCAGTTGTTGTGGCTCAGGTCGAGGGCTTGAGGTGCCTGCCGGTCGTTTGCCTGTATTCTTCCTTCTCAGTGGCATGGCTGCTTGAGTGTCTGGTCGAGGATGTCGAAGAACGAAGGTTGAAGGAAAACAGAGTATGCGGCGAGAAGAAGATTGAAAACCTGAAGTGAGAGCTCACCGGAAGTTGGTGGTGTCGCCAGAAGAGTCAATGGCCGGTGGCGAGGCAAACGGCGGCCATAGGTGGGGCACACAATGGGGTCAGCGCATCGTACAGAAGAAAATATAGGAACCCTCGCGGGTAAGATCGGGCGAGTTGCTTAAGTCTCGCTGCTTATCTGTTTAGATGGCCAGGCGAACCCGTTAAGATGTTAGTGATCGCGCCCGAGATTCCCATCAGGACCCTGTCAGGAAATTATGTAGAAGCATCTACTAGGAAATCACGGTCGAGATTTTCATCGGTACCCAGGCATTATTTTCTTGAGGATTTTTTGTGCGAATTTTCATGGCGGTGACTTCAATCACGGGGCAGCCGTGATTCTCTCGGCATACTTATACTGATTCTGTCTTTTAAAAGTCCTGCCCATGATTTTTGTCATGACCCACCCGTGATAGCTTCTATATGGACTCACACAGATTTTACAGCCGTGACCATAGTTACGGCTCTGCCGTAAATCTCTCGGCGGATAAGTTTTATTTTGCCTCCTCGAAAAATCTCGATCACGACTTTCAGCGTACCCCAGTCATGATTTCCTCCTGTAATTCTGCGTTGCTGATTACGGCCATGACTTCAGTCACCTTCCCTGTCGTAATTTTCTCGGCGAGTTTTCTAATGTTGGACTGAGTAAAAATCACGGTCGAGATTTCTGTCAGGACCCGCCCGTGAATTTGGGAAAACTAGCAAAAAATGCCTCACTTTACTACATCAGTTTGTGATATTCCTGTGTCATTCAAAGTCAAATAAAAACATCAATATCCACAGCTAAATAAATAGGAGTATAACAAACAATGCAAGCAATGAAAGGGCACAACAAGGCCCAAATATCATTTTCAACTTTTATAAGGATCAATTGTCATTGTTGAAGATTTTGATGTCTCGTATTTTTATAGTCTTTTAGACCTATATTTACTTGTGAATCGAGACCTATTTTCATATTTCTACATCTCTTTCCAGCTTATTTCATTGATTTTCTTTAGAAGCTTCACTTCTTGTCATGTTTGATAAATACAAGATAATTCACTCGTTACTGAAACTATTTGGAGGTATATTTATGTCCCCGAGTGAATTAGGAACGAGAAGTTTGGCTTCAAACGGAGCTAATTTCCAGAATTACGGCCGAGGCCATAATATGCATTATGGCCTTAATTTCCAGTTTGAATTCTCAAGAAGCCCGTTTTCATTCAAGCATAATCATATTCCGAATGCATGCCCTTAATTTTTGTTGGGAATCCCCGGGCTATAAGAAAACGAAAACAGCGGAAGCGAGCTCGAAACGAGATTCCTAATTCAACAAGGACCGACTTATGAAAAATACAAGGGATGTGACAGGGGCAGTACCTTATCAAGCAACTCTTAGAAGCGGCCGATGATAAAGACGCGCAAGGGCCCGTTCTCTGCAATCGTGCACACACAGACTCCTCGAATCCTCTCCAATCTCCGCGCTGGGTGCTAGCCCCGGAAGATGAGATCCACGCCTCTAGCCTTCTCAACTTGCGCCACTGCTAAGGAGAAGAAGGGATGTTGGCGATAAGGAGTGGGTAGCACTGCCACTTGTCCCAACCTTTGATGCCGAAAAACTTTTATTGTTGTCACCTCCTAGACCCTCACGCCAAGGAGCAGAGGGGAGGCGACAACTAGAGACAAGAGAAGAGTCTAGTACAAAAGAATCTCCCAGGTGGGCTTCTCTATTTATAATAGGAGAGCCAAACGCACACTGGAGATACTTCCCATGTGGAATAATGAGCATGGGCGCCTACTCACAATTACGCGTCATGGGTTCGAATCCCCGCATACGCAATTAATTGTAAATGCGCCCAAGCATAGGCGCCTACTCACAATTAAGCATCATGGGATCGAATCCCCGCAGACGCAATTAATTGTAAATTGCGCCCAGGCTTATTAATTAGCCAGGAGAAAAATTCTCTTGCCAATTAATAATTTTATTTTATTCATGTGACTAATGTGTCAAGCCCAAACTTGCACCAAGACCCTTGTTTGACTCATTTTGACAACCTAGGTCAACAGAGGTCAAACGTGGTCCACTAGTGTCAACTAGTGGTCAAACATGAACTAAAATAAAATATCATATCCTCTATAAAAGTCTCAATGCATCAGTTCCCCAAAAGATCCGAATCACACAATGATTCGATCAGAGGCTAAACGATCAGTATGAGAACAAGAGTGTCAAGGTGTGCGACTCTGTAGGTTTTTCAGACATTGGCAGTGATGACTAAATCATCACAAGCAATGAGTGGCACCTAGCAGTACATCATTGCTACCCAAGTCATCAGAATGGTGTCATCATCGACATCCCCTAAAACTGCGACAAAGTACAAGTGCAGCCTTGTCCTTTTGCCAACTGATGTCCAGATTGGGCAAGTGTGTCACACTTGTTAATCCCAATAATATGGCATGACTAAATCAAGTTCTCACCTAGGTATGGCCATACACTTTCAGTCATCCATATAGGGGTGTCATGGACAATCAAGCTTCCCCGTAAGGAAGGGGCAAATCCTCTATTGGCACATTGAATCTCTCATACGGCTTATGACATACCTAATGACAACCGTTATGACTTCCCTTTTACGGCGAAGCGTTAGGTTGCATCAAAGTACATCAATCACTATATAGAGATACCAATGCCCTCAAGTCTAGGACAAGCGCAACTCTGTCACTGTGATATTCATCTCGTGACACTGAGATGAATCCTCACAGTGGGTCGATCCAGTATATCTCCCTTGATATAACCATATGCCTGCGTTAGCAACCCGTGCTCAACCAGCGCAAATACTAGTCTCAAGCGAATCATAGCTGTCTCATATCCACCATGATTCTCGACCAGGGATAAACACAGAGACTAGATAAAATCTATCTCTTAGGGACATTGGATATGCAAATGTACATATGCGTAGATGTACAAACTTGCATGACAACGACAATGCTAGGATAACTTATCTATCAACTAGATGTGATACACATATCCCAATGGACCATCCTGAGGTCCTTGGGCATAAACACTAACAATTTTCTTAAAAGAAGCCTTTCGGAAGAAGAAAACATCGACAGAAGACATTACGGGTATAGCCATAATTTCACCTTGCCCATAATCTTCACATCAGCGACCTTTGATACCATATTATAGCCGGAATTCAAGTAAAGTCAAAGGTCAATTCACACACAAAATTTCAGACGAAACGGAGTTCGCTACAGAAATTACAGGCATGCCCATAATCTCATTACACCCGTAATGGTGTTAAGAGCATTAAGTGCGTTGAAGGGCTGTATTAATTCGGTCATAACTTTTCCGTTACAACTTCGATTTGGATGTTTTTGGTGTCATTACGATGAGAATTTAATGGGCCATAAGTGTATGAACATTTCGGGAGTCAAAGAGCATCATTGTCAACATTACAGGCATACTGTAATCTTCATTACACCCATAATCATCCTTGCGCAGCCTAAACTTAAAAGAGTCCTAAACTCTCATTATAGCTCCATTTTGAACGTTCTCGGTGTCAAAACGTAGCTAATTAAAAGGGCTTTAATGCTGGTATATCAAAGGGCACTTTCGAGATGATAAAAAGGGCGAAAAGCTCTGAAAAATGTAGTGCCCAGTTGGGGCTCAGGGGGGGCTAGCGAATTTTGCAAAGGAAAGTTCTTGGTGACAACAAGGGAGGAGGAAGGAATGACACATCATTCTAAAAGACTTGAAGGAATGTTGCAAAGTTTTTGCAGAGAGTTTGCTTCCTCTTTCTTCTATCTTCTCTTTAGTTTCTTCTGTTCCTTTAGGGATTTGTACTGAATCGATACTATGATAGCATGATCTTCTTTATCGGAACAAGAGTGTATTTTAGTTATTTGGATCTTGTTTTCAAACTTGTTTTCTTATAGCTAATGTGATTTTATTTCGTGTTTATTCGATCTGTGCCGTTTTACTACTAGTATTGCCTTGATCACGCAATTACTTTTCTTAAGCGCAGCAAGAAGGATCGAAAGGTGAATTGCGACACTAGATCTGCCTTATCGAACATGCTCTGAGAGGTTAAGAATTAGGGCCAGATTTGTGTGAGGAACTTTATAATATCTCTGAACCCAATGGATCAATCTAGGTCCGGTTAGCCACGAAAGTAGGACGCCGATCTAGATTGATACCAGATTACGCCGTCGAAAGAGGGTAATCTGTACCATTAGATATTTCCTTGAATACATTTAAAATTGTATTATTATGATAATTGTCTTGTTTGAGTTTAAGATCCATCAACGAGATGAACTCGAAGTTTCGATGTCTCTAAAATTTGTTTTTTTTCCAATACTTTCACTTGTTTGATTCGGCTAGCATTTGTATTTAGTTGTATTTTTATTTATTTTCAGAAAAATATTTACTTAATTGTCTAGCTATTGATTTGCAATCACTTGGTACTTGATCGTTGTCCCTATGGGATTGACATCTTAAGTACTACTATGACAAAGCTGTCACGCTTGCGGTTAGTGGTACGATAAAGTACACATCAAGTTTTGGCGCCGTTGCTGGGGACAGGCAACCAATATCGAAGTGATTTAAGAATTGGTAGACTAGACTTTATCTTGTTTATTTTTGTTTCTTTTCTTACCTTTTCTTAGTAACTTAGTTTTCATTCTGTTAGCGTAACTCTGCTTTTTCATAGACTTTCTAAAATATTCACTGTCAAACTTTTTAAGTCTATGAAGAAATGGCCATATTATTACAACTTGCCGATCATTTTGTGAAAGCCGGTGGAAATTTTAGAGGACGTTCTAGTCAAGCTGAGAAGGACGAGAAGGACAATGAAGAAACTCAAAGTTTAGTGAATGTCCTTGATTCTACTGAACGCATCGACTCGAGAATGGTAAAAATTTGAAAACCTATATGAGAAAGCACCCCAGGTTATTGAAGGAAACCCATACCTGATATCACTGTCTGACAGTTTACGGTATGCATTCCTTGGTGCTGACTTATACATTCTACACTCTCCATAAACATTGCGGTCGAGCTAGCGACGTTAAACTAGCGCTTCTTGGGAGGCAACCCAAGTGCATTATTTCTTTTATTTTAATCTATTTTTCTGACGTGTGTTATTTTTTAGGTTAGGGATTAAGATTACGGTTCTGCTTGTGTTAAAAAAAAAGAAGAAGAAAATATTGCTATGCCTGTAAAGGCCATTAACCAAATCGTTGTGAAACAGGGAACACGACATCGAGGGTTTCAACCATCCACGCCGCACCTCCTCTTCAGCCGTTACCAATCCACACCGCCGCCGCCATTCTTTGCCAACTGAAATCGGTGCCGTCTTTACTCTATCTATTGTGCAGCCAGGCGGCGACATCATTTATTCTCCATATTAGTGCGCTGGCTTCCTCTATTGTGTTGATTGCTGCTGCATTTCCTCAAAGCTGCGTCGACCTTGAGTGCAAATCCATCAATCCGAACTGAAACTTGCCGTCGACTTCCATAAATCTAGCTAAAATTGGCGCCGCTCTTGTCAATCGCAAGTCTGTGCCGCCTGCTCTTCATCTTCCGCAACGCAAATCAGCGCCGCTCTTCTCAATCGCAAGTCTGTGCCACCCTCTCCTTCATCTTCTGCAACTGCCACTAACGTCAAGCTGGAATCGGCGCCGTTCTTCAATCAGGATTAATCTGCATCAATAGACGACATTCCTTCCTCCACAAATCACCGCCGACCTCTCCAGATTCAACCGAAACTGCAGCCACCCTTTTCGCTTCCGCAGTTACTCGAGCAACGCCGACTTCCATTAATCGAAGTAGAAGCCTGTGCCGCCTTCTTCAATCACACAGAAAACTTTCGCCACCTCCTTTAATCCGACCTCATAAATCTGTAACTGTCGTCGGTGCCTTTCCTCAAGATTCATCCGAAATCCAGTGTCGTCTTCCATTCAGCAATCAAGGAAAGCTCCGATTCCTGGGTTCGCTGCCAATATAAAAGAAGGCTCGAGCGACAATCTCCCCTTCGCGACTTCCTCCAAGCTTTCGCTCCACAAAGTCTGCTTCGATTTCCGCTGCTGACACTGATCTCCTTCTCCATCCAAATCTGGTATTGCTCTGCTCTGCCTCCATATTTTAGACGCGTCTGATTACTCTGCCATCTTCAAACCACTAGCGACTCAAGAGGACGAGTCCTCTTCTTGATTTCAAGCCCTGCTGTTCTTCTTCATTGGACTGCACGTACCAAGAACTAGAACTACTTTGCTACTGCACCTACTTTGCGCTAGCGTTGCAAACTGGTGCATCCGCCAGGAGCCCACGCTTTCATGAAATTATTGCCGAGAGCCTTCCATCCCCTGATTTCTACTTCCAGACTTCTTCCACATCCGGAAATCTAAGCAATCTCTTCACGTGATCGTTTGCTGATTTTGCTCTGCCTAGAGCAACATTCTCTGTTTTTGGTGATTGTCGTTGCTTCTTCTGTTCATCGTATCACCTGCTGGTGTTGGCTGTTGATTTCTCTTCTTGAAGTTATTGCTTCTTCCATCCTTCTGACGACTCGGGTTCTAGCATCAGCCACTCCTTCCATCCCAGCCCCTACTGCTAAGCTCTTCTATAATTTCTTTGCCACTGATGATGGAAGGAAGCTACTGGAACTCTGCTTGCTCTGCCACGGGGACTATTTTGTGAAATTGTTGACACCCACTATCATCTTCACGAGCGCCGACCACCTAACGCCTGCCGCTGATATCATCACGACCGCTGGTGACTCAGGAAGAGGCATTGCCTTCTCCTCGTTGATTCCAAGACCTTCTGATCTCCTACTGATAGCATCTATCGAGACTTTTACTATTGATCCATGCATCTGCTCTACTATCGATGTTCTTCACGGAGACGTGTTTCGCCAACTCTGCCAAGAGCCTTCCATTCTCTGAATTCCACCTCTGACTCGCGGCAAATTTTGGTACGATTCCTGCTGCTGCTCTCCCTTCATATCAATTTTCAACTGCTACGGCCCTCAACGAAAGATCAGAGCCCGACAATCTACCATGCACATACCTGCTACTCCCTTCCATTGGCCTGCATCTTCTATTGTTCCGCCTCCTTCATTCAACGCTATTCCGAGGCCGCATGCTATCTTTTGCTTTTCTATGTGCAACGCTTTTCAAGTCCACAAATGCCAGCAGCATCTCCAACTTATCTAGATGTCCTACTAAATTCACATGCCGACGATGAGGACGACCCTCAAGAGGAAGATGCTGAGATGAGCGCCGACGATGACTCTAATTGATCTTGTGAGTATTGCATTCCATTTCTCCAAATTTTTAGTTCTTTACATACTATGCATAATTTAAGTCTGGGAGATTGTGGGTTGGGTTCATTTTAAAAACATGATATGCATTAACTCAATACTTATGCTTTGTGCTTTGATGATATGATAAAGATAAGTGGTGATATTATTCATGATGATATTATTTCTGATTTTTAATGGAAATCTTGATAGCTTAATAATTTATTGAATCTCTGGGTTATTATTATGTTATGAATCTTAGTTCAAAGTCAGGTAATTCATATGATTATCTTTTGATGGAAAAAAAGGTTGTGGAGTGATAGATCCGATTTTCGATTGAGGTTTTTGCTTTCAACTCATGCTTATGATCTTTCTATAGAAGTATATAACTCTATCGACTTAATTCTCCATATTACTTTTTGGAAATAATCAATGCACTTGGCTATCGTTATAATCCCCTCAAAATTAAAAAAAAAAAGAGAAAATAAATAGACTCCTCTACTTGGCACTGCTAATAAGTGGTAGTGGTACCGAAGATATGAGTTGAAATCTATTTGAAAAAAAAAGACTACTCTATTTGGCACTGCGAAAAATTGGCAGTGGTACCTAAGAAATGAGTTGAAGTCAAAATAAAAAGGGAGGATGAAAATAATATAAATAAGAGTGCATTGGTGTTTACCCAACTCGTGTCTATGGGTGAATCCAGTTCGAACAGAATGTATACTCCAAACAGAAGATTATTGCAGCTCATGAAGGTAAGCCTCATCTGATTTTGTATTTTGAGCTTCACACCCTTATTCCTGACGATAGATGATTATCTTGAATGGCCTGACTTACTAAGATTTGTTCATAATGATATTTTCCCTCGGACATAATATTTTACAAGCTTGACGTGATTTCATCTTTTTCTAATTACCACTCTTATATTTTTTATATGCTTGAGGACAAGCATTGATTTAAGTCTGGGAGATTTTGATGTCTCGTATTTTTATAGTCTTTTAGACCTATATTTACCTGTGAATCGAGACATATTTTCATGTTTTTACATCTCTTTCCAGCTTATTTCATTGATTTTCTTTAGAAGCTTCACTTCTTGTCATGTTTGATAAATACAGGATAATTCACTCGTTTCTGGAACTATTTGGAGGTATATTTATGTCCCCGAGTGAATCAGGAACCTTGACGAGAAGTTTGGCTTCAAACGGAGCTAATTTCCAAAATTACGGCCGAGGCCATAATATGCATTATGGCAGTAATTTTAAGTTTGAATTCTCAAGAAGCCCGTTTTCATTCAAGCATAATCATATTCCGAAGGCGTGCCCTTAATTTTCTCAAAAGAAACCTTTCGGAAGACGAAAACTTCGATAGAAGACATTACGGGTATAGCCATAATTTGACCTTGCCCATAATCTTCACATCGGCGACCTTTGATACCATATTATAGCCGAAATTCAAGTAAAGTCAAAGATCAATTCACACGCAAAATTTCAAACGAAACGGAGTTCGCTACAGAAATTACAGGCATGCCCATAATCTCATTACACCTGTAGTGGTGTTAAGAGCATTAAGTGCGTTGAAGGGCTGCATTAATTCGGTCATAACTTTTCCGTTACAACTCCGATTTGGGCATTTTTGGTGTCATTACGATGAGAATTTAATGGGCCATAAGTGTATGAATATTTTGGGAGTCAAAGAGCATCAGTGTCGACATTACAGGCGTACCCGTAATCTTCATTACACTTATAATCATCCTTGCGCAGCCTAAACTTAAAAGAGCCATCACTCTCTCATTGTAGCTCCGTTTTGAACGTTCTTGGTGTCAAAACGTAGCTAATTAAAAGAGCTTTAATTCTGGCATATCAAAGGGCACTTTTGAAATAATAAAAGGGGCAAAAATCTCTGAATAACGGAGCACCCAGTTGGGGCTCAGGGGGGGCTAGCGAATTTTGCAAAGGGAAGTTCTTGGCGACAACAAGGGAAGAGGAAGGAATGGCACATCATTCTAGAAGACTTGAAGGAATGTTGCAAAGCTTCTGCAGAGAGTTTACTTCCTCTTTCTTCTATCTTCTCTTTAGTTTCCTCTGTTCCTTTAAGGATTTGTACTGAATCGATGCTATGATAGCATGATCTTCTTTATCGGAACAAGAGTGTATTTTAGTTGTTTAGATCTTGTTTTCAAACTTGTTTTCTTATAGCTAATGTAATTTTATTTCGTGTTTATTCGATCTGTGCCATTTTACTACTAGTATTGCCTTGATCACGCAATTACTTTTCTTAGGCGCAACAAGAAGGACCGAAAGGTGAATTACGACGCTAGATCTGTCTTATCGAATATGCTCTGAGAGGTCAAGAATTAGAGCCAGTTTTGTGTGAGGAAGTTTATAATATTTCTTAACGCAATGGATCAATTTAGGTCCGGTTAGCCACGAAAGTAGGACGCCGATCTAGATTGATACCAGATTACGTCGTCGAAAGAGGGTAATATGTACCATTAGATATTTCCTTGAATACATTTAAAATTCCGTTGTTATGATGATTGTCTTGTTTGAGTTTAAGATCCATCAACGAGATGAACTCGAAGTTTCGATGTCTCTAAACCTTGTTTTCTATCCAATACTTTCACTTGTTTGATTCGGCTAGCATTTGTATTTAGTTGTATTTTTATTTATTTTTGGAAAGCCCAAAAATATGTACTCAATTGTCTAGCTATTGATTTGCAATCACTTGGTACTTGATCGTTGTCCCTGTGGGATCGACATTTTAAGTACTACTACGATAAAGCTGTCACGCTTGCGGTTAGTGGTACGATAAAGTACACATCAATGAACAAGATCAGCTGATGAATGCGTATAGGCTCTCAAATAGAATGGATTAAAATCAATTGGTACGAGTGTAGCTTGTGTCCTTCTCGGTGAGTGTTTCTTGTTGAGGACCTTCACACCCACTTCAATATCGATATCTTGCGCCGGTATTTGTAGTTTCATGGTTGTATCGACATAGCGTAGGTGCATTTCCTGCAAGATTACCATCAGTGTTAGATATCAAAACCATGAAGCCAAGCAAAAATTGACACAACTAGGAGATGAAATTCCAACTTATAGCAGCGAAAGCTAGGATGCTCTAAGGTTGGTCGATACGTCCGACTGTCAACTTAATTTCTAACAGGAATATGTGATCACTAAGACTTCAGATCAATCATCAAGAGAACTCCTCAAAATACGTAAACTTAACTAAACTTACACAAAATATGAAAATAAGAGAAAAAGATGCAGAAAATAAATTCAACTAAAGTTAGATGCTTGGGTTGCCTCCCAAGAAGCATTGATTTAATGATCTGCCAGCTTGACCATAGTCAGTGTCATTCTGCTGAAGGAGGGTCCGTGAGGACCAGTGTAGTCTTCTCTGGTATTGGTTCATGGGAGACGTAATGTTTAAGTCTTTGTCCATTAACTTTGAACGTGCCAGTTGACTCTAGGAAAATGTCCATAGCACCGTGAGGGTAGACTTTGCATACTACAAATGGTCCCGTCCATTTAGTTCGAAGCTTACCAGGGAAAAGCTTGATCCTGGAGTTAAACAGAAGTACATTTCGCCTTCGTGAAATTCTCTCCTCGTAATCCTTTGATCGTGTCATCTTTTAGTGCGTTTCTTTTAGATTCTGGCGTTCTCATAGGCTTCTTGTCGAAACTCATCGAGCTTATTAAGTTGGAGTTTTCTGGCTTTACCAGCTTGTTTACCATCAAAATTCAGTTGTCGTATCACCCAATAGGCTTTGTGTTTGATCTCAACTGGTAAGTGGCATGTTTTACCATATATCAACTGAAATGAAGACATACCGATTGGGGTTTTGAATGCTATACGGTACGCCCATATAGTATCGTCGAGTCTAAGTAACCAGTCTGTGTGAGTGCGCGATACAGTTTTCTCAAGAATGTGTTTTATCTCCCGGTTTGATATCTCAATTGGCCGCTAGTCTGAGGGTGATAAGCAGTGCCCACTTTATGTGTTACTCCGTATCTTTTGAGAAGTGATTCAAAACTTCGCTCAATGAAGTGAGATCCACCATCACTTATTACAACGCGGGGTGTTCCAAATCGCAGAAATATCAATCTCTTGAAAAATTTGAGAACTACGTTGGAGTCATTCGTTGGGGCAGCCAAGGCTTCGACCTATTCATTTGTAGACATAGTCAACCCCGACTAAAATGAATCTGTTACCACAGGAAGGTGGAAATGGACCCATAAAGTTGATTCCCCATACGTCAAAAATCTCGATCTCAAGGATGGTATTAAGAGGCATCTCATTTCTTCGCGATATTCCACCTGTTCTTTGGCAGCGATCACAAGATCGTACATAGTCTCTTGCGTCTTTAAATAGGGTCGGCCAAAAGAAACCATATTGGAGGACTTTATATGCTGTTTTCTTACCACTACAATGCCCTCCATAAGAAGAAGAATGACATTGGAATAGGACATCCAAAATTTCTCCATCTGGCAAACATCTCCAAATGATACAGTCGGCACAACATTTGAACAAAAGCGGTTCGTCCCAATAATAGTATTTCACGATTGATATAAACCTCTTTCGTTGTTGGTATGTGAAGTTTGTGGGCACAATATCGGCTGCCAAGAAATTTACCATATCGGCATACCATTGTGTTTTTATTGTGGTGACGGCTAACAAATTTTCATCTGGGAACGTATCATCTATCTCTTCTTCCAAATTGTTCTCGGGAGTGGACGTTAGACGGGAGAGATGGTCTGCTACAAAATTATCTGCTCCCTTCTTATCCTTGATCTGAACATCAAATTCTTGCAATAGCAGTATCCACCTGATCAACCATGGTTTCAAGTCCTTCTTTATCATAAGATACCAGATCGCTGATGACATGCAAATATATGATATTTTGTGGCTTAATTTTATTATTATTTCAGAGTAAAATGCATGTTTTGTCTCATTTATGCACTTAAATGCTTCATATTCTTCAGAACCTTCACTTTTCCTCTATTTTATTGAAATGTAGGTATTTTTGCCTCAAAATTGGTGGAATTTGGAAGATCTGATGATATGGGACAATTCCGCATAATGAGACGAAGCTACAAGTGAAATTTCAGCCCAATCGGAGTCCTCTATGCCCTTCACGGCCATGGGTGTGTATCCATGCACGGCCGTGCATGAGCTGACCACTCCAGGCTTCACCGAGCCATACACGGGCATGGCCGTGCATCCATGCACGGCCGTGAAGAGTAAGTTTTTCAGCCACCGAGCCGTACACGGGCATGGCCGTGCATCCATGCACGGTGGTGCATCGTCCCGCGCAGCTTCAACAGGCGCCCTGTTTTTCGCCCATAACTTTCTATTTTGGAAGCGGATTTCGCCGAAATTTTGTGGAGACCTTCCTAACTTAGCTACGCACGTTTTGGGACCAAAATCATCAGATTTGATCAAGCGGTTGTAGAGAATGAAGTGAAAGGGCGACAACCTAAGGTTCGGGGTGATTTTCTGGGCGACAACACTATTCCGGCGTGATTTCTCCACCGTTTCGACGTGGATCTTCATGCTGGACCTTCTTCCATCAAGGATCTACCCTTCCCTCTGGTTTGATTTGATTTGTATGAGAGATTTGATGTATTTCACGATGTATATGATAGCGTAAACTCTCTTTTCGGGGTTTGGGCGTAGCCCACTGTATAAATGTTGAATATTATGACTTGATATATATATATATATTTCTCTATTTATCTTTGTTCTTATTCATGTCTAGGATGTTTTCATTCATGTTTATGTACTGGCCATATGTATGCATGCTTTAGATGTTGTGGGATGGACTGAGAGGTGAACCACAATCATCGGAATCCCTTAGACTGAACTAGTGATTTCATTTGGCGAGAGCACTCGAAATCACCCGAGGAACCCTAATCCTTCACAGAACCCATTGGATCCGCTTAACCGGTAAGCCACGAGATTATGAGACTCGGGTTAAGCCGGATGCTGGACCCTGGCTTGAGAGGGAGCGCGTCTGTACCCTAGGAAGGATTACCTTGAGAACTTAGATAAAACTCAATTAAAACATCAAGCCTTAATATTTCTTCATGTTTCAGTGCGGTGAAACCCGATACCCCGATTCTCTCTCATAGACTTAAAACCCTGATTGTTTTGCTCTCTGCTCTATTTGATTTTAGTTTGATTTTAGTTCGCTTTAGTTTAATCTCTTGCACTAGGATATTAGCCATTTCTCCATTAATCATTAACCTAGCTATTAGTTGACTGATCAGTTAATACTTGACCCCTAGTTATCGTGGGATCGATACTTATTATATTACGCGATAGATCGTGCACTTGCGGTAGTAGCCTGTTTAAGGCCATATCAATCGCCGCATGATCTGTATAAACAATGACACGCGACTCAATTAGATACGATCGAAACTTGTCAAACGCGAAAACTACAGCTAATAGTTCTTTTTCTGTCGTGGCGTAGTTGCTTTGTGCTCCATCGAGTATTCGGCTGGCGTAATAAATGGCATGTGTTCGGTTGTCTCTTCGCTGTCTTAAGATGGCTCCTACCGCATAGTCGCTGGCATCACACATAACTTCGAAAGGTAGCGACCAATCCGGGGGTTGCATTATGGGAGTGGAAATCAACGCCCTCTTCAATTGTTGAAACGCATCTATGCAATTCTGGTCAAAAACAAATAGAACATCCTTAGCAAGTAAAGATGTTAAAGGCCTAGCAATTTTGGAAAAGTTTTCAATGAAGCATCTATAAAAGCCTGCATGTCTTAAGAAACTTCTTATTCCTTTGACGGAGTTCGGAGGCGGCATTCTTTCCATCACATCAATTTTTGCTTTGTCGACTTCGATACTGCGCTCCGATATTAAGTGACAAAGAACGATACCTTCTTTTACCATAAAGTGACATTTCTCCCAATTAAGCACCAGGTTTGTCTCTTCACAATGCTGCAAAACTTGGGTCAAATTAGATAAACAAGAATCAAAACTAGACCCGTATACCGAAAAATCATCCATAAAGACGTCCATGATGTCTTCGATGAAATCTGAGAAGATTGCCATCATGCATCGTTGAAAGGTAGCTGGCGCATTACATAAACCAAACGGCATACGCCTATAAGCGAAAGTGCCGAAAGGACACGTGAACGTGGTTTTCTCTTGGTCATCGGGATGTATCGGTTTTTGGAAAAATCCTGAGTAGCCATCCAAGAAACAAAAATAAGAGTTGGTGGCTAATGTTTCAAGCATTTGATCAATAAAGGGAAGAGGAAAATGATCCTTGTGGGTGGCCTTGTTCAGTTTTCGATAGTCGATACACATGCGCCACCCAGTAACGGTTCTTTACGGGATCAATTCGTTATATTCCTTCTTTACTACCGTTACTCCTCCTTTCTTTGGTACCATATGTACCAGACTTACCCATTGGCTATCTGAAATTGGGTAAATAACCCCAGCATCTAATAGTTTCAGAATTTCCTTCTTAACTACCTCCTTCAGGTTCGGGTTCAAACGTCTCTGGTATTCGATAGATGATTTGCTGTCATCTTCTAAGTATATCCTGTGCATGCATAAAGAAGGGTTAATTCCGTTTATATCTTCTAAAGTGTAGCCAATTACCTTCTTATGTTTTCGAAGCTTCTCAAGAAGAAGGCTTTTTGTTCTAAATCAAGATGGGCAGCTATAATGACAGGTTAAGTAGAATTCTCACCTTAAAATTCATACATGAGGTTGCTTGGTAAGGATTTGAGTTCTAATTTAAGTCGTTCACAAACCTCAGATTTCAGTGCAGATGATTCCTCAAGCTTTTCTTCATCTGGCTCGACTGCGGTGCTCAAGTCGAGAATATTGGCATAAGCACGGACTTCTTCCTCATGCTCTTCGTCATAGTCACCCATCAGGCATACCTCGAGGGGTTCGACGTTTGTCCGAGGGATGTGAGACGAATTAAGCTCGTCGTCGACGACCCTGATACTACAACAGGAATCTGCAAAAAGAGGCTTCTTTAGGCTTTCAATAATATCAAATTCAACCGTATCATCACCTATGCGTAGTGTCAACTTCCCATTTTTAACGTCAATTATAGCACCGACAGTTGCCAAAAATGGTCCGCCCAGTATTATAGGAAGTTTGGAGTCTTCCTCCATCTCAAGTACAACGAAATCAGCTGGAATAAAAAATTTACCGACCTTTATTGGCACGTCTTCTAGAATTCCTACTGGATGTTGTACGGAATGGTTGGCCAATTGCAAAGAGATGTTTGTTGGCTTTAAGTCTCCAATATCTAGTTTCTTACAAAGAGAGAGTGGCATCAGGCTTACACTGGCTCTAAGATCGCACAAAGCACGGTCGAAAGGTGTATTTCCGATCAAGCATTGAATGGTAAAGCTGCCTGGGTCCTTCAACTTTGGCGGTAACTTGTTTTGGATGATTGCGCTGCATTCCTCAGTTAACGCCACTATGCATTGTTCTTCAATTTTTCTTTTATTTGATAAGATTTCCTTCAAAAACTTAGCATAGGATGACATTTGTGACAAAACATCGATAAATGGTATGTTAATATACAACTTCTTTAAAACTTCCAAAAATTTACCGAATTGACGATCAAGTTTTGCTTTTGCCAACCTTTGGGGAAATGGAATGGGTGGTTTGTAAGGTGGTGGTGGAACATAGATAGGTTCAGTCTCTTTCAGCTGTGGTTCACTCTCAACGACAACAGGTTCCTTAGGCTCCGGAATTTTACCTTCATCCTCACAATGGTCATCCTTAGACATTTCTGGCTCTTCAAGCTGTTTACCACTACGCATGGTAATGACATTGCAATGTTCTCTAGGGTTTGTTTCGGGTTGTCCGGGCAGTCTGCCCGGCAGTCTAGTAGATGTACTGGCCTGCTGGGCTATTTGATTTTCTAGCATCTTTTGTTGTGTGGTCAAGCCTTTGATTGCTTCTAAGATACTATCTATTTCCTTGGTTTGCATTGACACAAAGTTGTCAAAGCATGATTCTAAGGTTTGCTCTTGCGGTATTGTGTTGGTATTTGGTTGTGGGGGCTGGTCAAATTGCTTAGGTTGGTACTCAGTGTTGGATGAATGAAATCCAGGAGGTTGCCTATAGTTCAATGGTTGAGTTGCGTTGTTGTTTCTATAGGAAAAGTTGAGATGATTTTTCCACCCAGGGTTGTAGGTATTAGAATAAGGGTTGTTTTGGACCCTCGGGTTGAAATTACCTACAGCATTCACCAAAGCGGGTGGGGGGTCTTGTGATACCATATTCCCTAATTGATAAATGTCAGAAAGATGACCTTCCACTCCACAAATTTCACACATAGCAGAATTAGAAGCATTATGTCGCATGCTCATAGAGTCAAGTTTATGAGATAATGAATCTACTTTTGCTGCGAGAGAACTAAGAGCGTCAAGTTCATAGTTACCGGCTTATCGGGATGAAGTACCTCTCTCGCTCGACCATTGGTAATGATTGAGTGCCATCTCTTTAATTAGATTGTAGGCGTTATCCACGGCTTTGTTGCACAAGGCTCCTCCAGCGGCTGCATCAACAGTGAGATGAGTATTATAAAGCAAGCCGTTATAAAAAGTCTGTACCAGTACCCTTATTGAGAGACACATTCGTTGCAATTCCTTGAAGCGATCCCACGCCTCATATAATGATTCGCCTTCTTTTTGAGAGAAATTGGTAATCTGGTTTCTCAGTTGTGCGATTTTGCTCGAAGGAAAATATTTTGCAAGGAAAGCATGTGAGAGTTGTTCCCATGTGGTAATATATCTAGATGGTAAAGAATGTAACCAAGCTCACGCCTTGTCTCTAAGTGAAAAAGGAAAAAGTCGTAGTCGCAGAGCGTCAGTGGTCACACCATTCATTTGAGTGTTACAATATTCAAGAAAAATAGATAAAAAATGCATGTTCGAATCTTCAGTCAGTGATCCACCGAATTGGTTTTGTTGTAACATTGACAGAAGCGACAGTTTTATCTCGAAATTGTTTGCTTCTATCGGTGGACGTGCAATGCTAGAATGAAATCCTTAAACATTTGGTGCGGCGAAGTCTCGGAGCACTTGTTACCGTCCATGATTGATGTTTGTGAATTCTTCTTGGATTGAAGTTTCTGAAAATCTCTGCAACGCCGGAACGTTCTTTCAATTTCCGAATCAAATGGTATTACAGGTTCCGGTCGCAGAGTTCTATGCATAAACTAAAATTCTAACAAGCAGGTGTTTCATTAAATCAAGAAATGTGTAAAATGAAATAGACAAAAAAAGTCTACTAATATAAAATGAAGCCAAAAATGTCTAGTCTAATAACTTCTTAATCTAGTTAATATTGCCAAAATTAGTCCCCGGCAACAATGCCAAAAACTTGATAGAGCCCAAGGATGCTTGTTAGGCTTCCCGCAAGTGAACGGGTCTATCGAAGCAGTAAAATATCGATCTCATAGGGACTAATGGGCAAGTACTGACAGATCTCAAATTTGCTAGCTAGACGACATTGAAATTTGTGAAGTTTGAAGTGTTAAACTAATTAAATGCGCAAGAACATAAATGGAGGAATTTGCACGAGAGAGATTTGATGAGGAAATGTATCAGGATATGGGTTCACCGCGTTGACTCCTCACAGTTGAATAGTTAAACTCTATTGTCAGTGTCCTGCCTAGTTCAAGGGATTTAGCCTCCTGCCGTGCAGGTTGCTCCCGCTCCCTCCAATGACCTCGTCCGCTCCCACGAACTAAGCCACCAGTCAAATCCGTAGGGTTCTGAGGTTCAGTCGGACTCACTGTCTCCCTAACACGTCTAAGTCCCTAATACTTTCAAGGTGAGTACAGGTTAACAAGAGGGGTCCTCCTCGAGAATTCCTGGTTTACTAACCTCCCCGGCGGAACTCCTGGCTCAAGCGAACCCTCTTGAGCAACGTAGGCAAAGAACCCAGATACAATCCAATGCCCCGGCGCACTTTTGGTTTGTCGGATGCGTCTAAGATCCAAGAGCTCACGCTGAGAGAGTATAGTTCGTCAAGGCAGTTTTCCCTAGCCCCTGATTTACAAACCCCACACAAGAAACTAAAAGGCTCAAACATTCCCTTTCGTGCAGTGCAGGCATAGCATATCAACGGATTTGATAAACTTCCAACCAAATGGTTCTGACGCTCGGTCGGACAAGCTTCTCCCCGAAATGTCTAAGCTCCTTATAATCCCTGTAAGTGAGTACAGATCCACAAGCGAGGTTTTCCTCCTAGAGATACTGATTAACAAACCTCACCTAGGCGACTAAAGGCACAAGCATACCCTTCTGGGTAATGAAGGCAAAGCACGCACATAAGGTCGAGCTAGGACTTCGGCAAATAGAGTTAAACTGTTACAACTATTAGGTTATCAAGGGCTACCCCACATCCTGAATTAGAACTTAGCCTGTCATTGTCATCATGAAATCACAAGTAATAATCCTTAACAGTACACGCATAAGCAAATTGTGCAGGAATTACAAAGGAAACGGTAAGATCATATAATACTTTGTAGGAATTATATAATAAACTCAACAAGTAGAATGAAGCTTGGAGATCTTCCTTACAAACTTGTTTCTGAGGTGCTCACGCAAGAAGGTTTTCAACGAGTTCAGATGCGCAGCCCACTTCTTCCTGGTGTCTTTCTCCAATGTTTCTCTCAAGCGCAACTTCTTCTCCCGTGCCAACTCCTCTCTTTCCTTGAATCAAAGGTCTTTTATCCCATCTCTTCCTGCGTCTTCTTCTCTTCCCCATGCCCTGCAAAAGGAACCTGCTACAAAGCTTCAGCCGAAAGAGATTTCTGCCAACCTCCATGCCCTACAACGCTGCCAGCCGCCCATCCTCCACGGAATCATCACTCCTTGCGCCGATTTCTCCACTGAAAAGCTGTTTCGAGTCTCTTTGTCAACGGGGGAGAAAGGTCCTGAGTACACCTGAGCTTCTCCTAGGATTAGAACAAAGAAATCTAGATTAAAACAGTGATTTCGTAACAGGCGGGTCTGCGATCTCGGGTGTGAATTTGGTCGTGACCCGGTCGTGATTTATCAGTTGCAGCTTAAGTGCGAAGATGAGTCACGAGCATGATTCTGATCGCGATCCGGTTGTGATTTCCAGCAAAGGCTTTAATGAATCCGAAAACTTCTTGTTAGGGTCATTTTGAATTAGGATGAGCTCCTCTACCACAAAAGTTCCAGAATCCACCCTCTTTATGGTCATTTTGATATGAAAACGTGAAAATACCAAGAGATGTGTAGATTCCATAGATGTAAAACAATTAAGGCAATAATGAGGCAGAAAGCCCAGAATTACAGATGATTCTGACTGTAAAATTATGCTTGAAATGCTATATAAATCCGTGTCAACACTAAGTATAGAAGTTCACATAAACTTTCACGGGTGAGACCGTGAAACCTTCACGGACCATGAAATTTTCTGTGTACAAAAGGGCTTATTCATAGACAGAATTACGGCCACAACCGTAAACACATTACAGGCCGTGAATATTTTCATCATTCGTGTTTCTCACTCGATTCGACTCCAAATCGAACCAGAATTGCTCCAGAAACCTTCCTAGATGGGTTCTATACTGATTAGATTATCAAAAGGAATGATTTTGGAAGGGTTCGGGGGGCTTCTACAGATGAAAACTAACGGCGGCGGTGGTGATGGCGAAAATCAATTCCAGGGCAAAATTTGATCAAGAAAGCAGCGCAAAGGAAGAATTGGATGCTTCATCTTTGTCTCCACATCGAGTGGAAGCTTTTCTAATTACTTGTCTAGCAATTTCGTGTAATCTTCTAGGGTTTTCAGGCAATTTTCATCGATGAACATGTTGTGTGCTTTGAACATGAACGTGTAAACCTTATTTCAGGATTTGGGAAGTAGCCTGTTGATTGATTTATGAATTACATCTTTTGCATGAATCTTTGTTAAGAATATTATTGAATTGATTTGATTATAATTGTATGTATCCCGCTTTAATTCTCTGGACAAGTTTTATTGCGTTTGAGACGTCGCGAGAAGGACCGGCAGGTGAATCGTGACGTCGGTTCTATTCTTGTCAAACCTATGAATCCAATCACAGGAGTAGTTTGGATTCGTTTGAAGGATTTACATGATTTTTCATAGAACTTAAAGGATACAATTGCGTTAATTGTCACGAGAGTAGGGAATTAACGTAATTAGGTACCGGATTATGCTTCGGGAGGAGGTAATCTGTACCTTAAGAAAAATCCCTTTCAACGCTTTAATTTTCTGTTCAAAGATTTATTTTTATTAAATTCATAAACATCAGCGTGGTGAAACCCCAAATCCTGATTTGATCCGAATTGATTTTTATCAAAAACACTACCTTTGTTTCTTTTAATTTATACTTAGAAGTTTCCAAACAAAAACCACGATTTGATTCGTCTAGATATAGATCGACCGTGTAATCAGTACTTGACCGTCAGATCCTCGTTGGGAATAATATTTTTATTACTTCGATAAATCCGTGCACTCGCGGATCGTATCAGACACTGATGCTATTTTCTCATGACTTGATGTATAACCATATGATTTGTGAATGCTTGATCAAAGATATCATTTGTATGAGATGCATGATAAATGTTTTTGGTATTGTCAACATTACATATTTCAATGGATTGTATTAGTAATACTTGATTTAATTTGCTTTTAATACTGCATTATAACCTGAGGCTTGTTGTGACTTAATTATAACTTTGTTAGACTTATTTAAGTTGATTGAGATTCCTTATTTCATTTCATCACTATGTTCTAGACAATTCAATTGCTTGAGGACAAGCAAAACTTTAAGTCCAATGTATTTTGATAGCATGCATATATATGATATATCACGGCTTAATTTTATTATTATTTTGGAGTAAAATGCATGTTTTGTCTCATTTATTTGCCTAAATACTTTACATTATTCAGAATCTTTACTTTTCCTTGATTTCATTGAAATGTAGAGATTTCCCCCAAAAATTGGTGGAATTTAAAAGATCTGAAGTTAAGGGACGATTCCTTATGATGAGACGAAGCTACATGTCAAATTTCAGCTAAAATAGAATTTTTTACGCTCTTCACGGGCATGGCCGTGCATGCCACTATTTTCCCAGACTGCGTCGAGCCATTCACAGGCATGCCTGTACATCCTTGCACGGCCGTGAAGGGATCGGCCAACTTCTCCAAAATTCAACGAGATATTCACGGGCACACCCGTGAACGCATGCATGGCCGTGAAGAGTAAGTTTTCCAGAATTTAATGTTCATCGAACCATTCGTGAGCATGGCCGTGCATCGATACACAGGCCGTGAACGGTTCTGCCCTGTACGACACCTGTTCGGTTTTTCACCCATATTTTACTATTTTTGGAGCGGAATTTGCTGAAAATTTACGGAGACCTTCCTAACTTGGCAAATGACAATTTGGGACAAGAATTATCGGATTTGGTGTAGCGGTTGTGGAGAACAGACGAAAGAGGTGATAACTAGGGTTTGAGGGCGATTTTCTTGACGAGGAGACTGTTCGGGCTCGATTTCTCCCTCGTTTCGATGCTGAGGATCGTGCTTTACCTTCTCCTATCAAGGATCTACCTTTCCCCCTGGTTTGATTCGATTTGTATGAGAGATTACATGTATCTAATGATGAATATTGTAACGTAAACCTATTTTCGAGATTTGGGCGTAGCCCGCTGTAAGAATGTTGGTTTTTAATGTTTGATCTATACTTTACCTAAATTTACTTTTGTTCTTATTCATGTCTAGGAAGTTTTTATCCATGATTATGCACTGGCCATACATATTTGTGTTTTAGACGCTGTGGGAAGGACTGAGAGGTGAACCACAATGTTGGATCCCCTTAGACTGGACTGGTGATTTCGGCCACGAGAATTGTCGAAATCACCCGAGGAACCCTAATTCTTCATAGAACCCATTGGGTCTACTTAACCCAGTTTATCACGAGAGTAGGAGACTTGGGTTAAGTTAGACACCGAACCGTGTCCTGGGAGGGAGCACATCTGTACCTTAGGAAAAATTACCTTAAGAACGTAGGTAAAACATGTTTAAAATATCAACATTAACTTTCTTTCATGCTTCAGTGTGGTAAAACCCAAAGCCCCGATCTTCTCTCAAGATCTTTACAATCCGTTCGCATTTTTTTCTGTTCTTGACTTGCTTAGTTTAATTTGTTGCATTAGGATTTAGTGACACTCCTACACTTATTTGATCACCTAGCTATTAGTTAACTGATCAGTTAATACTTGACCCTAATCCTTGTGGGATCGATACTTTTTATTATGCGATAGACAGTGCACTTACGGTACGCACCTATCACTATACCCAAGGGTCACACGTAAATTTATAGGCTAAACCCTCATGATTAGAACAGTTAGATTAAATCCAAGGACTATCACAAATGTGCCACTAATAATATTGTCAAAATTAAAATAATTAAAGAATAGCAAATAAAATAAATAAAAAAATTAACTAGTAGACATAGTAAAAATAAAAATAGAAAGTTTTAATTTTAAAATCCTAACAATTATACAAACTTTACACAAAAATCTCAACTTTTTTTAAAAAATGGGATTGTAAAATCTATCTATTTTTATTGAATTTATTGTATTATATTTTATTGAATCTGTTGTATTATCTTTAAATGTCATTCTTGCGAAAAAAAAAACTATTACATGACTTTTTTTTTTTGTAATTTACCCCTCCTCTCCGTAAGGAATAGCCAAATGGTATCTTATTATTACATACATGGATGTCGTCACAAAATCTATATGACATCTTTCATGGTATCCTATTTTTTTTCCATTCTAAACTTAATTCAAACTCAGGCGTAAAAACTAGTGTTTAACAGAGTATTCAAACGAAAAAAAAAAAGAAAAATCCTAAGTTCTAACTTTGCTTAGAAATTTTTCACAGGATTACACATTTGCAAATTCTTTTGTAAATATGATGTAGATATATGTAAGTAATTAATGAGGGCATAACTTGAGTCTAAAATCTTATTATCAATAGTTAAAGATCCTTATTAGTTAAACATATTTAAAAAATATATTTTAAAAAATTAACACAAAATAAAACACTAAATATGATAAACATTAAAATTGAAGTACATGTTGGAATTTTGGTCTAACATCAATTGATTTATGAGAGCATTTGTTAATTGATTAATGGGCTTATAACATCTCATTATTGAATGTGAAAGACGGCCTGTGTAACCCGCGGGTTTTAAGAGGAATCACTATTGGATATTGAATTCTGCACCCTAGATTTGAGAGAAATCTTTACTGGATAATCCTTATTGGATTTTGGATTTCTCACCCGAAACCCAAAACTCTTTTATGGGGAGAGTTTTGGAACCTAGCCCATATTTAAGACTTATATTTTCCATTATAAATATGGGCTAGGTTCCCATTTGCTTCCTTAACCAAAAAGTTATCTTTTCCCATTGAGAGCCGTCTAAAAAAGGATAACAAGTGGAAGATTTTGAGCTCAACATAAACAAAAGGATTGATGGCGCAATCAGGTATGTGTTAAATATTTAATTTTCATGTTGTTCTAAATCTATACATGAGATCCGGTATTTATGAATGCAAAATTTCTAACATTTGGTATTAAAGTAGTCTTGTATAAATTTAGAATGCATAAGCATTCAAATTCTAACATTTTCATCATTATTAACATATTTTTTATGATATGACAAAACTATAATATCTTTGTATGTTTGTTTTTTGTTTATATCAAATCCAATCACATCTTGCTTTAGTTTTTTTTTCTCTTTTCCACTTCGCAAGTATTTGCCATGTTTTTATTTTCTCTGTTTGCTGGGCAATAGAGAATTAGAATCAGCCCCAAACTGGCCCTTATATGTTGCTCTGTCTTCCTTCTCCTCTACAGCACCTTGCCATGTCAGCGATGAGCGCTGATGTCATTCGGAATACTGGTGCAAGTCGGAGTCGTCACAACATTTGTTTGGGAACAAATCCACAATCGTTTCTGCCCTATTTTTGGATCAACGCATGATCAGGGCTTCGGCTCTATGCTCGTTGCTAGCGGGGAGATGCGGCGTTTTTGTCCCTTACGGCTCCGTTGTCACTATTTGGGCTTCTGCCCTAATCATCGTCCACCTCTCTGATCATTTTCGTCGATCGGTGAATCAACGCTTCCGGCGTTCGGCGTGCATGTAGCGGCGGCCGCGGGTGATCTTGGCAAGTCGTCGCAGGCCGAACTTAGGGCTTCTGCCCTTCTTGTCAAACGTTGATGCTAACTATGACATCTCCGGTGACATGCTGCTAGCGAGAAGAGGTAGACAAACGAACCAAGTCATCTTGCCCTAATCGACGTCGTCAAGCCGTCGTGTGGAGTTGCAAGCGAGCGAGGTGGCAGCAGGTGCTGCTTGCTTATTCTTCGCTCTAGGCGGCTACGGGCGATTTGCCACACGATGTAGGTCGTGTGTAGGCGTACAAGCGGCGGCGGCGGTTATGGGCGAGTGACGCGCGAGGTGACGTGTGAACTAAAGGGGAAAATTTTTTTAGGAATCCATGGGCATCCGCGGATCAAAACCGTTCATTTCGCTTTGTGATATGCACACATGACATCATGTTGTGCAAGGGACGTACTTTGCACACAAAACAAACTTTAGGGATTCCCACATCATCGATCCAACGGTGCTATGGAGGGTTTTCTAAAATTCTAGGAATCCATGGATACCTAGAAAATGTGCTCAACTAGAGGGGCGGATGGTCGTAGGGGAAATGGTGTGAGTTTAGGGTGATGAGTCATGTGCGAGGCAACGCGTGGATCTATTCGCGAGCAGGATCGACGCACGTTAGGGTAGTCATGCGGCGTGGATTATGGGCGGATCCGGGTCCGAGCTGCGTAAGTAGCAGATTTAGGTTTATGCGACTTACAGGTGTAGGCTGCAGTGGGCCCATGTTTGGTGCTGATCCAGAGGTCCGAATTTGGATCTTTATGGATTCGAGTCTAGATTTTAGGTCGGGTCTGGCTATTGGATTGAATCCGGGCCAAATTTGTGCCTGTAGTGTGGGTCTACAGCCTGGGCTGGCTTGCTAGGCCTATGCTACAGTTGGTTATTTCTCAACTGCTCTGCAGAAGCTGAGTTACAGTGAGGTAGGACTGCTATGCTATTTCTGCTGTCTGGGCTTGGTTTGGGCCTAGTCATTTGGGCTATTTTTCCTGCTGTGTGCAGAAGTAGCAGAGAGTTGCTTGCTAGCTGTGTTGTGCAGCTGTTATCTGCTTCTATTTCTTAATTCTATAAAATCCAAGAAAAATAATTTTCTAATAAAATTCAAATAATGTCTTTATTTATTTATTTATTTATTTATTATCTAAATAATAAAAGTCTGATATTATAAAATAGATTAATTGAAGTAATATGACTACTAGAGTAGCGTGTTGTGTAAGTTAATTTATTTTATAATATTAAGATGGTTGTGTTTATTTATTATTATTTTTTTTAAGTTGCATATTTTGTATTATGTTGCCCATTTATGATTTATAATTACATAAATGCCTTAAGAATTTTGGAACTTTTTATGCATTGTTAATTGTGTTTGTATTGCTATTGCAAAAGGAACTTGATCCATAATTCTTATAAAATATTTTGCAACAATATTGACTCATTTTGACTTATATCTATGTCATAAATATATGTGTCTTACCATAAATTATTAAAATTTAAGTTGTTTTGGTCTAATATGTAAATTTATGGTAATATAATTTTTTGAACATATTTCATAATGGTTTGTTAATTTATGGCAATGTTAATGTTTGGTTTTGACATTGATGACATGCTATATTATAAACATTTGCTACCAAAATGATTTATTCATATTATATTTTTGTATATTCAAATATTTATAAAAAAATTATTTTTTATCTCAATTATTTTAATTAATTTACCTGCCGAATGGGGGTAATTAATTAGTATATATAGGATAATTTTATTATAGTCATGTCATAAGAGAGAATGTTATAAACATTGTTTTAAATTCAATACATAGCCATGTCATTGTTATTTCATAAATATATTGTATTATAATTATTATAAATGTTTGGCTACTCATTTATGATTAATTATAATATGCTCACTATTTATGATATGATTATATTTTATCTTTGTTACATTAATTAATTTACTTTCCCAAAGGGGATAATTAATTAGTATATATAGGATAATTTTTGTACAGACATGTTAGCCTCATTAAATAATATATTAAAATTATAATTACTATAAATGTTTGGCTACCAAAGTGGCTCATTTATAATTAATTATAATATACTTCAACATTTATAATAATGATTAATTTTATCTCAGTTATATTAATTAATTTACTTGCCCAAAGGGAGTAGTTAATTGATATAATATGAGATGATATTCATAATAGTTGTTTTTTCTTTTATTAAGATAATATTTCATATTATTTTTATGTTCAAAGGAGAAAATATGATTATTGATCATGCTTTATCAATTTTTGAGTTATTTGTTTACACTTTATTGGAAAATGTGTTAACTTTTTTACTTTATTTTCAAATAGTTTCCTTCTCCGTTAATAGCAATCAAGCTACTATAGAGATCCTGACTAGCTCAAACTTTAAAAGATGGAAAGAAGATATTTTATTTGCCCTTGGCATGGGGTGACATTGATTTTGCTCTTAGAGAAAGTAAACCAGTTAAACCTTCCATTGATAGTTCATCAGAGGAAAAGGAACTATTCGCAAAGTGGGAGAGATCTAATAGATTAAGTTTACATATAATAAAGAGATCAATTTTAGAGCATTTGTTAAGTGGTTTACCAGAAGTTCAAAGTGCTAAGAAACTTCTTGAAATTTTAGGGGAGAGATTCTTGACATCTGACAAATCTGAGGCGGAAAATCTCATGAACCTTCTAACTAGCATGACATATAATAATAAGGAGGTGCCAGAGATTTTATCATGAGAATGGTGCATATTCAGGATAAATTAAAAGCTCATGATATTGAGCTGGCTGACAAATTTATTGTGCAACACGCCTTAAATTCTCTACCTTCTCAGTTTAGCCAGATTAAGACTACTTACAATGCATTGGATGGGTCATGGTCTATTAATGATTTGGTTTCTAAATGTGTTAATGAAGAAGCTAAGTTCCAAAGGGAACTTCATGAGGTCACTCTGCTTATTTCTCACTCTAAGTTTTCACAATTGGAAGGAAATTTTGATGGCAAGAAAAGGGTGCATAGTAGGCATAAAATATACTCCAAGTGTCAAGCCTTATAAACAACAAGCTGAGAATATTGGAAGTTCTTCTTCAACTATGAAAAGAGGATTGAAATATTTCTTTTGTAGAAAGAAAGGTCATGTGAAACAGAATGGTCTCAAATTTAAGACATGGTTAGAAAAGAAGAAGATCAAGGGGTTCATAAACAATTGGAAACTAAGCAAATAGAAGTGAGAATTGATATGATTGTAGTAGTCTAATTTATTGGGTCTATTAGTGTAATCTCATATTTCTTGTTTTCGAATAGACAGTTTATATTTTATGTGTTTTTCTTCCTAGAGGGACTTGATTTTAATACCTATAATGGATGGTTTTGATTATATAGCAGGGTCAATTCTTATTTCTCAAGATTGTTGATGATTGCATACTCGTTGATAATTTATAAAGTTTGTATTTGAATCATGATAAATAGGATTTCAGTTTATTACTCTTATAATCTTCAATTAGTTGTATACCTTTTGGTCTTAAAAGATGCAGGATAAGCAATTATTTCAAGCTATATAGCTTAAGGATTTTATCACAAGATTTGTTGATAATTGATTTCAATTCTAAGTCTTATAAAGTTTTATGTGACGGTTGATTTGCATTGTTTTGACCTAGATCATTAAAAGTCAAGTGCAATAAACATCATGCCTAAGTGTCATACAGTTATGGATCTAATTAAAAAAGGAGACATAGTGATTGAATATAATAATTTTAATATTTTCATTGCATATCCATTGAACAAGAGCTCAATATCTACTATTTGAGAACCATGTTATAAACATGAGGTATTGTATAATTTTTTAAAAATATTTGGTTAGTAGGAGTTTTATGCAATATAATGTTGAACTCAATTATTTGATTCACATTTCTTATTTGTATCAATTAGAGTTGTTACGGCCCGGCGAAAAACTTCACGAGGGACGTAAGAGTTTAACAAGTACAAGCCAACTTAAAAACATATCACACCCTAAACCACAACAAAGCATTTAGATAACAAAATTTGTATGAACTTCAAATCCCACAATCCATACTAAAATAAATCAAACTAGAAAGTGTTTATTACAATATCTCTCAAATTTTTCAACAAAATTCGAAGTTGGTTAACAATGCAAAAAGAAATACAAATGCCACAACTCGAGAAAACCACTTTAACTATTTATTTTTCCAAGATTGCAGTCTCTATCTAACTATTCATTTTGGGGTTGGGCCGAACCTGAACCTGGACCTGGAGGCAAAACAAAGGAGTTAGCAAGAAAAGCTAAGTAGGAATCACAAAATGCATGTAATAAGGAAGGATTATAAAAAAAATAACTATACTATTCTACATGTAAACATCACATCCACAGAGTCGTGTAAATTAAGAGCGTAACCATATAATAACCTCACAATCGAGTCTGCACTCTTTATTAGAGTGTTTCCATCGTTGCTCAACCGATGGAACAACTGCCCTTAGACAGCTCGGGGGATGATGCGTCCAACACCCAGGACCCCGGTTAGTCTAATAACTTCCCGTCAGGTAACCTCTAACTAGCACCTCTATAGTCGATCCATACTCGACACTATAGAGTCCATGGTGGTATCATAAGATCGATCAATGCCACGACATCAAGCAATCACCAACAGTACTAAACTATCATCACAAGTGTATAAACAAGTAACCAATGCAGTTGTCAAATCATGTCATATCTATCACAATGATCAATAAACAATGATAATGAGTTCAACGGTTAAGAAGCAATAATCAAAGGAAGCGAACTATAAGATACCACAGATTTTAAATAAATCAAAATGCTGTGATGAAAGGAGAGAGATTAGATTCCTACCTCAATGGTTGATTCTCTTTGTCAAATGTTTACCAAGTCTTCGATTCATTAGTTTTTAGTCTTTGACCTCCTAACCTCTCAAACCTTAGTTATCTTCCTTCTAATTATCTAGAAGAAGTAGGATTACTTTGTGCACAAAATTAAAAATTGTGTTATTAATTCTTTTATTTACATAAGCATGCATTTAAGATTCTTTATCATTATAATTGATTTTAAACACTTTCCTAATAATTCCAACTCACTGAATACATACCTAGAAATATGATGGAAATCAAAGTTAAAGAATTGAATTGAGCATATTAATTTGATCCTATCAAATAAAATTCGTTTACTAATTAAACACAACAATGTATAAGGATATTATTCTTTGTTTTTCTAGCATTTGCTAACAGCACATGTGATCTATAATCTAACAATACTTGCATGAATTCCTAATGCATATGAATAATTTAAGTGTTGTAGAAATTTGATTGATTACTACTTAATCCATCTAGAAAGTATTTGAAAAAAAAATGAAACTGAGTTCACAGAATATGGAATTGGTTTAATTGCTTTACAAATCCAAGAGGTAAGAGTACATGAATCGAATCTAACCAAGATTAATTTGCTGCCAAGTAGAATAATAAAATTTTAATGGCTAAACTAATTACATTGGGTGATTCACGTAAGTAAATATTAAAAGTTTAAGCCAAGTAGGTTTTTCCATGCATGTGTCTTCTATTCTTGTGCAAAAAGGTACAAGATACAAACAGCTACATTGGAAATCTGAAACCAATTATTTGAAGCAGCTTGTAAATTTGTCTCTCGGTAAAATATACACAGAATAGTGAAATTAATCTATGCTTTTAGCCACTCTGTTAATTCAAAAGATAAGGGCATAGGTACTAAGTCCAAACAAAACCAATTTGCATGCAACTGAAGCAATGAAATCCTAGTAGTTAGACTAATTGTTTTAAGTGTTCAACAACCGGATTCCTCTTATAAAGTCACATAATAATGTCAAATTAATTAGGGAAGTCTTCCACTAAATTTACACATTAAACAAAAAAATTCATCCTACCTACTAACTTTCTATAGCACATTGATTAAAAGTTTAAGTTAAAGCATCACAAACACATACTAGAATAGTTCTCCATATTAAAATCCAGATTCATTCTCCAGATTGTAGTAGCATTTACATATTATAATAATATTTCTTATATTGTTTTCAACCTCCGGGTTCATTCTCCTTCTTTGGATTCTCTACTTAACTTAATCACATCTCAGACGCACATTACAGAATAGTTCTTCATCAGGTTTCGATGGTTAATCAAAAACATACGTGGCAACAAGGAAAGATTAATGCCTACAGCATCATAATTCCAAATTTTCAAAAAGACAAACGTGACAGATTGGTTAAATAAACAACACAAGTAGATGCAAATCTGGATATTGTTCAAACAAATCAAATAGCAGTGAGATATTAAAGAATCTTAATCTATTAGGCGGCAAAACTAAATTTATTAAGAACGCCCAGACAAAATCTAGAAACAACAGGAGATAGAAGAAAGAAGTCTGACACAGATTACATAAAAGAAGAATACCTAAAGGATTTTATCAAATTCCAAATTCAAGAAAAGGAGAAAAAAGAAATCCACCGAGAGATTGGGAGGAAGGTTTACCTTGATTCGGGGAAGAGAAGAGAAATAGGATAGAAGAAGGAATAGGCAGCGCGTCTATGTTTAACAGGAAACAATCTTCACCGATCCGCCCATAAGGAAAATCTCTCGCTACTCCATCGAAGAAGATGGAGAAAGAACGCTTGGATTTCTTGTTGTCGCTCATGAAGAGGAGGAGGATTTGCTGCTGCCTTTGCTCACGAAAAGGGAAAGACATAAAATGAAAGGGGAAAAATTTTCGGCAAACATAAGAGAAAAGGGTTTAAAAGGAAAACTTACACACAAACCCAAAAGATTCTACTATTTACAATTAGGTCCCTGAATAATAAAAGAAAGTTAGCTTAAATTAAATTATAACAAGAGTGCACATATATTGTTTTGAATTGATACATGTTGTTTGATGCTGAGTTCATGTGATATTTTTTTATTTATATTGTACTCTTTATGTGCATAACATTTGCAATTGTACAATACAAAGTCTTAAGGTAATCTTAAGCATGACGGTTTGCTAAATAAGTTCAAAGTTTTAAAGATACTGTAATCTTAAGTATGACGGTTTGCTAAATAAGTTCAAAGTCTTAAGGATACTGTAACCTTAAGCATGACAGTTTGCTAAATAAGTTTAAAGTCTTAAGGATAATGTAACCTTAAGCATGGCGGTTTGCTAAATAATTTCAAAGTCTTAAGGATAATGTAACCTTAAGCATGACTGTTTGATATAATATATCTTGCTACAAAAATTATAGATTTCTTATTTAGTTTAAAGAAATCATAAGGTGAATTTCTCATTTGATTCGAGAAATCATAAGAAGGACCGCTAAGAAAATGATATTGAGTATATATCATTTTACTACACAGTCACATTGCTATCAATGTTGATGTAATCTGCTCATATTTATGGCCATGGAGGACTTGTATTGCATACGAATACAATGTTTTGTCATAATTCATTATTAGTAATTGCATTAGATCGGATTGAATGAGGTGTTATCAGGATTAATAGATGCATCTCTCTTTCAAAATTGTTTTTAATACATATTACAAATGATTATTATTTTATAAAATATTTAGATGATAAATCAATTAATATTGACCAAGTGAGAGAATGTTGAAATTTTGGTCTAACATCAATTAATTTATGAGAGCATTTGTTAATTGATTAATGGGTCCATAACATTTTATTACTGAATGTGAAAGAGGTCCTGTGTAACCCGCGAGTTTTAAGAGGAATCACTTTGGATATTGGATTCTGCACCATGGGTTTGAGAAAAATTCTTATTGGATAATTCTTATTGGATTATGAATTTTGTATCGGAAACCCAAAACTTCTTTATGGAGGGAGCTTAGAGTTTTTCCATTATAAATATGTACTAGCCTACTAGGTCCCCACTTGCCTTCTTAACCAAAAAATTATCTCTTCCCATTGAGAGCCATTTAAAGAAGGATAATAAGTAGAAAATTTCTAGCCCAACATAAATAAAAGGATTGATGGCACAATCAAATATGTGTTAAATATTTATTTTTTATATTGTTCTAAATCTATACTCTGTATTTATGAATGCAAAATTTCTAACATTGTACAAACCTTGAAGCAAAAACTATTTTAACATGTTAATTTAGGAATACTAATGAACTAAATTTGTATTTTTAAAGCGGAAAGAAGATTATTTTTTTAAAAAAAAGAGAAATGAATTAAATATTATTTGATTAATTTTTTTAAAAAATAATCCTGCAAGTTTCTTCGAGGAATCAATAAAAAGGCCCAAATACTTCCAAAAAGCACAAATCAAAATGATCGCAACCCGAAAAGTGTCGGTCGAGCGGCCTGCCGCGGTTGAGATTTGAGAACAGCCCACCGTTAATTGGACCGCAACGCAACAAGTCTCTTCTTCTCTCTCGCTCGTTTGACCATTTCTTCTCCCCCTCCCCCCTCTCTCTCTCTCTGCTTGCGGCTGAAACCCTCGCCCGTACAAGCTGCTTGGGCGGGCAGTCTGCTATTTCTTTGTTGACCGTTTGATTTCCCTTCGTTTACTAGGTTTAAGAAGCTCTCTGACCTTCTCCCGCTTCCTCATTCTTCCAACCAGGCGGGACGGAGGAGGAAGCCAGGAGAATGTCGATTCTTTCAACTCAGGTATTCACCGTCCCTGCCCCCGCTAGTGCTTGCTAAATTGATTGCTCGAGCCGTGCCTGGCGTCTCGTCCGGATCTCGAGTTGTTTCTCTGTATCGAATCCTTCTAGCCGCCTCCTGAATGGTTGATTTGAACTCCGCGATCTGAGGCCACACCGAGAACCGAGAAAAGAACCCTCAGCCATTGGGAGCAGGATTCGTTAGGGTCTTGCTTCTGGAGGTTGTGGAGCTTGCTTAGGAGTAGAAATACCAGAGTGGTTGATGCTTTTGAACTGGCTTATGCGAAGCACGTTTGATCTTTCGCTGTATCTTGGAGGTTTGTATCTGAAATCCTGTGGTTGCATTGCTAGTTTCTTTTATTTTATGTTTCAGAAACTTTAGTATCCTTGAAAATTCCCTTTCCTTACCCCATTTTTGGTCGTTAGGAGATAAATTGTTGCGGTAAAAAAAGTTTCCTTCGGGCTTTCTTTGGCTTGTGAAGGGATTGTGATGTGGGTTCCGGGATGTGTAGATGGGTTTCATAATTACAAGTGACATTGGAGAAACTTCGATTGATGTGACTTCCTGGATGTGTACATGGGTTTCATAATTACAACTTTACAAGTGACATTGGGGAAATTTTGGTTTTTAAGAGATGACAATACTGTATAAATAACATGAAGGTTGAATTAGAGAGCACTTAATACTTTATGGGATGATCATATTTGGATATTTTTTATTCCTCAGCTAGATATACTTTCAAGAGATATTTGCATTATTCTAAAGAAAAGATTAGTGTGGTTTTAGAAAGCAACATATAAAGGAGATTGAAGATTTTTGGAAGTTGTAACACGCTAAAAGGCAGGAAGGTGTGGAGATCTTCGTTTTTTTTTTGCATTGTATTGGATGAGGAAGCAGGCAAGCAGCGATTTCAACTAACCATTTTACAGCAGCATATATAAGACTGGAATTCTACTGTTTAACTAATTCTGAAACATGATTGGTATAAATATCATATGAGAAAAATAGAGGACACGGTAAGTTTGTCTATATTGCACTAAAGTTTTGGATTGGCAGAAGAAATTGCAAATGGTAAGTATGGTAAAATTTATATATTTTCCATGCTATTCACCGCAAAATTTCACTATAAAAGTTCTTCCTCATTTGCTTGTTCTAGAAACTAAGTTTAACTTGTAAAAGCTAATATACTCTTACGCACTGATACTGATACTATTCTTGTCAAACTACCTAATCCATTGCTACCTGGATTAATTCTATCCCAAGCTAATATTACAGTCCTTTTTTCTGTCAACTAATCAATTGATTGTAAACTTGCTATTTTGTCAAAATCACTATCATCTATATCCATTTGATTATCCATCTTTTCCAAGGTAACTAATATTCACTCATACTCGCTCAATTGTCTAAATAAAGCAGCAACAAAAAATTAGTAATTGTAATGCTCCTTTAGATTGTGGGATAAGCCAAAGATGTTACATCCAACCTAATAAGAAAACTAAGTTTAAAACAATGTGACCTAATTGAAATTGTTTAAGCCTATGTTAGTAGTAACAAGCTTATTTGATCTTATATATCATGATTATTCTTCTCCCACTTCCAAGGCTAAAAAGGGTATTACAATCTTCTTTGTAGCACCTTTATCGAGATGTACTGGTCTAACCTTGTATTGGTATTAGTAAAAAGTTAGTATTGTATATTGTTATATATATCTAATATATATTTATTTGTACCAATCGGGACACTAGTATAAACCAATATTTAAAACCTTGGTCAATACCTAACTTATGGTTAATAACCATATCTAGTTGGCAGCATGTCAGATTAACCCAATGATTCCTCTACCACTCATGACTATCCT
This sequence comes from Costus lasius, assembly GCA_027563935.2. Lineage (NCBI taxonomy): Eukaryota > Viridiplantae > Streptophyta > Magnoliopsida > Zingiberales > Costaceae > Costus > Costus lasius. Next base: position 42,061,458 of record CM050447.1, on the reverse strand, counting down.
TTGCTATTAACCTCTTGTAATGTTGAGGACTAGATTTGCTATTATACAATTTGTTTTGATATGCCTAATATGAAAACTAAAGTTGCGTTTGGCATAGCTATGCTGGCAAGATTAGAAGCAAGTATTGTTCTAGTGTTTGGACTGGTTACTATAGGTGGAACATTACCCTTCTGGTATTATAGCGAGAAGTAGGGTCCCCCTTCTCCAACTACACGCCCGGTTAGGCACACACACCCACACATATATATAATTAATATTAAATACATATAATGTTATATGTTTAATTTTACTAAATTTTTTAATAATACTTAAATTTTGTATATATTTAAAATTTAAATTATATATATGTATATAATTATAAATATATAATGCATTAATTTAAATTTTAAATATGTATATATAATTAATTATCATATATAAACATTTATAATATATATAAGTTTAATTTAAATATATAAAAATATTTTAAATAAATTTATTAATATATTATATATGTATTAAATTTAATATATTTAATTAATATGTTAGTTTATATATATATTATTTTTTATAAAATTAGTTATTTTTAAAATAAAAAATATATGTATTTGGCTTTCACATGTCATTTTCATTATATTCATGAAGGAAATATGCATTTAGATTGAAGCAAAAATCGTTAGAGGATAGTATAATAATTTTTGCATAGATGGGCTTTATAATCAAATTGGTCTTATTAGATGACATCATAAAATATTAATTATGACTTTTTATGTAAAATATATATTACATTATATTAATACATAATTGCTATAGTTTAAGAGAAATAATTTTTTTTATAATTTAATATAATATTTAAATTTTAAAATAACACTAATAGCTATACCAAATGCCTCTAAAAAGTAGCAACAGTAAGTTCTACAATCTTTGCACTACTTTGCCAAACATGACCTAACTCATTAGCTTGATGAGTCTAAAATAACATATCCAAATTGAGAAATACTTTAACTCAAGTTAATAGTATGTTTATTACGAACTGCTTATGAATTTTTTCCACATGAGTAATTTTATGAACTGCAAAGGAATATGCAAATTGCAATTCTAGATCAAGATTTTTTTGGGCTAACATGATTTGTGTTTGCGAGAACACCAGCATGGAAGGGTATGCTATCTGTAATATCTAAAGTAAGCTAAAGATATGCATGAAGGTTACACCATAACCTTGGCGGCTTGACATGACATGACATATATACATGCACATTGTGACAAAGATCTTTATGCCTGTACAGTGCTAGCACTGTGTGGCATCTTAGTAAACAAGCCAAATCTTGCAGATTCCAAACTACAGCTTAGATAAGAAAAGGCGTGGTGGTTATGCGAACACCATTTTGACTATTCAAAGCATCAATGAAATATCATATTTTCATTCTTCCTCATGAACTATTTACTAGATTTTTCTTGTTTCTTGTTGCCATCCAATGAAATCATGCGATATTATAACAAATCTCAATGAGTTTGTCATTGATGACTATTTTATATGATGCTAAACATAATCTTATTTTGCCTTGAAATCTTTCCCAGTACTCATATAATTCATGAGTCTCTGCCCAGCTCAAGCAGTATGCTGATTTGATGAAAAAACTGTTCTGGTCAATATCATCAACAAGCATGACTAAAGGTGATGGATTTTTTCCAAGAGGAAGGATGACGATTTGCTGACATAGTTATGATTCCTCTTGATTGTGCAAGACATGGTATCAATTGTCAATTTTCCATAGTGGTCCTTCAAATTAATTATTTTATTTTAGTTTTAGTAAAGCACCTAATTGTTACTGTACACTTGCAGACTGCATATTCAATAAAGACTTTCAGATCTTCACATTGTTCACTTAGGACAGTTCTTTTCCTCTTTGTCTCAATCTTTGGTGCCTACACCTGCTACTTCTGTTTGAATCAGATTGTTGTCGAAGAACATAAGAGTATAGTTGGTTCCACAATTGTTGAAAGCCAGTGTGAGATCTATGCAATTCCATCTGAGGAAATCCCTTTTGTGCATTTTCCACAACCAAGAACTTATAGCAGGTTGGTATTTCGTTCCTATACTGGTGTTGAGTGTTCCATCCTTTACCCTAATCCATTCATGTGGTCCAAGCAGGGATGAGTGTTCATGCACTCCTGTAAGATTCTTTGCTATTTTCTCTATGCAAAGATCTGGTAGTGGGTGGTTTGAGACATTGCTAAACAGCCATCCAAATATCAGTTCCAATGGGGAGATTTTTTCTGTTACAGAAAGAAGAAATAACATTTCGACCATAATAAAGACATTGGATAGATTGTATATGATGGATTGGTTCAGTAGTGCCGCAAAGAATGAATGTGTTGCTGCTGTTGGATTCAAGTGGATGCTTAACCAGGTTAGTTTTTGGTTATAGTGTATTTTTTTTTTTGCGACAACTAAGATTTAAAGTCTTATTTATACGCTCGGACTGGTATGTACCAACACTATATGGTTGGTACTAGTGCAGGATGTACCGACACCCAATGGTATGAACACCAGACGTTCTGATACCATATGGTACTAGGACGTGATAGATTGCCCATATGGTATTAGTACTAAATATACCGACACCACCTATCTCTACTATCTCAGACCAGTACACTTGGGCAACACAGACTGATTTTTAAATCGTTAGCCAAAACCAACTATAAAGCTAAGAAAGAAAAGTTTTTAATTTTAATTTAATTGCTTGTATTAGTTGTATTATAACTCATGTTCGAGCTAAATTGGGAATCCTCTAAACAATGGGATTTAGGCAATTTGGTACTGTTTATATGCATATTGGCGGTCAATAAATATATTGAAATTGAGTGCTACATAATGCTTTGCTTCTTGGCTATTCAAGATGGCAAGATGTAGTAGATTACTTTAAAAAAATACACGCACACAATGCCTAGCATGATCATCGGAAGCTAACGCATGATCATTGGAAGCTAAGAGTATTGTGTGCTGCACACTCAAATTTGAAGCTAAGAAGAGTACAGATTGCAGATTTCTTTTGACATTAGGCAATAGAATATCCATCAAATGAAAATTTGGTTGTCATGGATGGATATAGTGCCACATGCTCCCTTCTTAAGTTTTGAAATCCGTCCCGAACTGATCGGTTTTTGTAGTTTGTAGCAGCCTGACCAGGGATTGGTACTAGGATGCAGGTGGAACTGAGTGAGAGCTGTGGAAGAGGAAAGAGAAGGAGAAGAAGGAGAGAGAGGAAGAAGACTTGGAACGAGAGGCTGAGGTGGATGTGGCCGCAAGCGGTTCCGCCCCTTTTTCTTTTCTTTTTTTTCTTCTTTCTCTTCTTCTTCCACTGCATAACTCGGTTCCATCGATTTTATATGGATCGGCTTTTTAAACCTTGTTCTCTCCATAATTAATTTTTGAGATAGTTTAGTTATCTTAATTTATAACACATTAGCAAAAAGTAGGACGTCTTCTAAATAGAGGTTACTCATGTCTTATGGCCAGTACCTAACTAGTGCTTGTGGTGTTCATGATTTATAGTTAAATGTTCATGATTTATAGTTAAATGTTCATGATTTATTGTTAAATGTGGAAATAAATGGCTGTAAATATTGACAATTTATGTGATAGAAAATAGTGACGACCACAAACATGAATACTAAAAAATGCTCACCATTTATATTTTATAATGAAAGTTATGTTGATACTCTTAGGTTCTTGGGAAAGAGTTTTTTCATCATAGCACTTGGAGAAAATGTAGATACTCTCATAACACCACAGGATATTGACGGCTTTGTTTGCCAAGAATGTTAATGTTTTCATGATAGGCATGGCAAAATAAAAGATTGTAAATCTTCTTTGATGCCATTTCTGTCAATTTTCTAAAACGTTATTTGGAAGTTATAAATGGCAGTTTCAACTTACGACTATCCACATTATAAGATTTTGTTTTTCTTTATGAGTTTGACTATGGGGCATTAATATGTGATATATTATGCAAACATTTTTTCTATACTTGACCTCTTATTCATAAGATACATTAACTGTGTTAGATGCTTCATATGCATGGTTGTTGCTTTGTGATTTTTCAGGGAATCTTGGATTATCACAAGGAAATACTTAATTATTTCAACATGAACCATGTTTCAATCATATTTCTTTTTCGGAGGAACATCTTGCGCAGACTTGTTTCTTTGCTCGCAAATGATTATGATAGATATGCAAAGCAGTTAAATGGTACTCATAAATCACACGTCCATTCTAGAGAAGAGGTCTGTTACTTTCTTTGTCATCTAACTATAATCTATGTTACTTTCTTTATTGGTTCAATTGTTCTCACTTTGTCTCTATGTCAATAATTTTTCTTGCATTAATAGTTGTGATATAAGAGTTTGTTTAACATCACTCTAAAGAATATTTCATTAGTAAATGTTTATAGGTTTGTTTGTTATTTACAACAATGTATTTATTTCATGATGCACATTAGTTCATTCATTCTAAAAACTATGAGGAATAGATATGTACAACAAAAACTAAATTTCTGTTATTCACGTCAAGGAGACCTGTGCTGCTACTTATAGTGGTTGATTTTCCATTAAAATTATCCTTTTTAGGCACCTTAACCTCTATATGTTGTTATCACCTATCACCTATATTTTGGCAATTAGGTATTTATGCTTCTTTTGTACCCTGGCGTCAAACTAATTCGGAGTCTAAGCTCAAGGATTTTTATAATAACAAGGCTCTCAAGGTAGAGTTGGGGGAAAATGATTTCCAGAAAAATAAAACTTCATACTATCAATTTGATTATTTATTTTTTACGTGATTGTATCGCATTAAGATATTAATATGGTAACAATTATTATGTCATGTATCGACTAAATGTTGATCCAGTCACAGTCACTAACCTCTTGTGGGGTACGGCAGTCTAACCACGACTACATGACCAACACATAATTTAAACCCTGTGCAATTATAATCCATTCAACTTTGACAAAATCAATTCGATCGAACAGAACACAAATCTAAAATCTAACATTTAGGAAACGAAAGAAATATTTACAAAAAACCAATTTCAACATTCCAATATATGTACAAAATGATTAAACTATTGTCCTAAATCTATATTTACATGCAACAAAGTCGTACAACCCAGATTGTTCACAATGGTGCCTAAACACGAACTAGAGCAACTCTACCATAGCCCCCATGGGTGGTTAGCTATGCTATCTATCACTCCCTATCGAAAGCCACATTTGCTACGGAGAGGTTCCTACGATATGATGCACTCCCAATTTGTAAGAAAACAATAAATGATACTATATCCACATATACATCATAACATTGGAAACGAAAAATGAATCATCAAGTTGTGGCCCTAAACTCTCAATTACAAACCATACTCTTGGTATAGTGGTTCTATTGTCAGCCTACACAGGGGCACTCAGGCTACCCGGTGGTGTTGCATTTAACACTTAGCAACCCCCCACAATATCAAATTGACCACTTAGGAATTGTCTGTTATGGGTCCAATACTATTAGTATACTATTAGTAGGTTATATAATAAAGCGGACTCAGGTTGGTTATACCCGGTTCGCTAAGTAGGAAAACTTTATAAATAAGGGTCTAGGGTTTAGAGTATGGTATCAAGTACTTTGTTATTATTTTCTTTAGGCGTGCTTTGCATGATTTCTCGCTGGTGATGGCTGAGGTCTATCAATTGGTCCGACCAACCAGATCGATCGTCGGGAAACCGATAGTCCGGTGACGAATAAAGACAGAAGAAATTTCATTGTCGGTAGTAGATCTGAGCAGCGGATCTATTGTCATTAGCCAACCGTTGAAAAAAACCTAAGGCACAAGAATTTCAGCACGCAATGAAGTCTTCTTCTCGGAAACCTTCCAGCGCGCGCGGCGAATACTGTAACGGCATTAGGGTTTGGTGAGGGTACTGTAGCAATGGATTGTAGCGTGGGTACTGTAGCAGCGATGTGGGCATTGCAACAACCTAGGGGGAGCAAGAGGTTGACTGGCGACGCGAGCGCCTGCGTACGCGGACGAATGCGACACAAAAGCAGTGCTGCTTTCAGTTACTGTAACGGAGATTAGGGTTGGAAAAAAAATTAGAGAGAGATTGCTAATTTGAAAAAAAAGGAGATTATTAAAATAAGAGAGAGAGAGAGGAGTTAGAAAGGAAGATGACTAGAAGTGAGGCTCGCTTAGAGGCTCTTGAAAAGACAGTAGTAGAAGTGCAGAGTTATATTGCAGTAGTGCAGACGGAACTTCAATATGCAAAGGAGGAAAGGAGAATGGAAGTCTTGGCGGCGGCAAAAGAGCGACATCAACATCGAGAGGAGATGACTGAAATTACTCGGTGTCAAGCTGAGATGTATCGTCACTTTGGGGCTATAGATGAGTTGATGAACAAGATGAGAAATTTATTTGCGGAATTAGTAAAAGAAAGGAGAGACGAACAGAGGGAGCTTCCAACAGCCCCTAACCATTGCTAAGGCAAGGAGCCATACCGACCACCACCATCACGTGAGCATTAGTCTCAACTAGAGTCAAACATGAGGCCCAACAGAATAGAAATCATTGATGAAGACAAAAGGGGAGGTGGAGTGCACATAGGAGGAGACCCAGTTAGAGGGATGACTCCAGGGGAGGACATTCAGTGGATCCACAAGCGCATAGAGCTTCCGGATTTAATAGAATTGATCCAGTGGGATGGATTGCGCGGGCTGAATAATATTTTGATATCTAGAGGACAACTGATGAATATAAAGGTCTGATGACTTTCGTGAGCATGGAAGGCCATCACTAGTTTCGATGGATGAAAAGAATTTTCAATCTTACATCGGAAAGGTTGAAGGAAGAAATAATACACTATAGTGAATTTCCAGCTACTGCAGCATATGAGCGTCTAGCGGCCCTAGAGCAAGGTCTTCTGATAGTGACAGAGCATATAGGGGTTTATGAGGAGATAGTCTCACAGATACCTGATCTTTCTGAAGAACAGTACGGGGTTTTTTTTTTTTTGAAAAGTTTAAATAATAATATTAGAGGAAAGGTGCGAGCTTTCTTACCCACTAATATTATGCTAGCCATGACACTCGCTCGAGTCAATGAGAGGGAGCTGATAGGGGGGTCAACATTGAAAGGGCGGACAGGGGCTAAAGGGGTAGTGAGGAAAAGCCAACCGGGTAATGAAAACTACTATTGGGGAAAAAACCTTCCTTCTAATCCAGCCTATCTAGATTCACCTTCCAGAGCTGCTTCAGCCTATAGTGTCCAACAGCTAAGGAAAAGCATTAGCGTTAACTCTAGCACCACATTGCATGCTGAGGGGAGAGGAGGTGGGCTATTCCATAATGACTTCAAAGAGATGGAAAGTCAACGTGCATCATCAAGCACTTGTGACCGTGCAAGGAGAAGTCGAGCTATGTCCCACCAAGAAAATGTCAACAGAAGAGAAAAAAGGTTGTGTTTTCATTTTGATCAACTATATCATCTAATGCACCGATGTGAGAATAAACATTTCCGTTTGATGCTACTATCAGATGATGAAGATGTGGAAGGGAAAGATCGAGTGACATGGAACCTAGAGAAGACACAAGATGAAGTTTAAATAAAAATAGCTTTGAGAACAAGGCTATAGTTAGGGGGGCAATTGTTATAAGCCCAATACTATTAGTAGATTATCTAATAAAGTGGATCCAGGTTGGTATGTTACACTCGGTTTGCTAAGTAGGAAAGTGTAATAAATAAGGGTCTAGGGTTTAGAGTAGAGTATCGAGTACTTTGTTATTATCTTTTTTAGGCTTGTTTTGCACGATTTCTCGCCGGTGACGGCTGAGGTCTATCATTGTCGTAGTTGTCACACTATATTTTGATATTGATCTTATAGCATAATTATAGTTGGTTGGTGAATTATTAATCAACTGAGATAAACATATCACAATAATTACAATCCAGAAAGCTAAAAAAAAAAAGAAAATTCAAATTTGGATTTTTTCTGCGCAATGTTGAGAAAAAATTCCAGAAATCAGATTTCGAAATTAAATGCATGAGAGTTGGTAAAGATGCTCAGGGATGTGTTGCATTTAAGTCAAAATAAGTATTGTTTGTAGGCATTATTAAAAAAAATAAAATAGAATTTAGAAGAATGAATTTCTGGGTGCTGCCAAACCTGAATTTAGATTCATGATGCAACAATTGGGCTTGCTGTCCGCAGCAAACCAGAACTGCCAAAATTAAGTTTTGACCATGAAGAAGGCACACATGGAAAGGTTGATGTGCGGCAGCCAAAGAAAACAAAAAAAAAATCAAATCAAGATAGAAAGTATGTCCAGCACACCCAAAAAATTTGGAAACGAAATTCCAGCCTAGATAGCTGCAGTCAAAAGTGGAGGGAAGAAGAAATCCAGAATTGGCAAAAAAAAAAAATCAAAGGGAAATAAAGGAAGAAAACTTCAACGACCATGCACAAAAAAGAAAAATAAATCAGCTATAGCAAAAGAGAAGAAGACAATCTGACTACGTGCACACAGAAAAGAAAGGAAATTAAATGAACCGTATAAAAAGAAAGGTTTTTCAGCGAAAGGTTAGCGGCATCCAAAAAAGGAAAGCAAGGGAGAGAAATTCGGCTATAAAAAAAGGAAGGAATGCTATAAAAAAATCATGTCAATCGTCTTCAACTAATTCTTTTATAAAGAGAGCAAAACCACGACAAAACATAACATAGACTCTTGCATCCAAAAAACAGTACTCTTGCGCATCGAATGTGCATCCGCATGAGCCAAAAACACTAGGTGAGCTTTTTATTTTTCAGGATGATTCTCTCATCTCCGTAAGTAGAAATAAAGGAGAAGATAGAAGATTGGTAAAAAACTGCAATCCAAGGATTCATATATCATATCAATTTCTGGATTTTATATCCCTATTATTTATTTGGGATTTCTATATCCCTTAGTTCTTTCCTGGGATTTTATATCCCCGTTATTTATTTGAGAGTTCTATATCCCTCGATTCTTTCCTGGGATTTATATCCCCAATCTTTCTTGGGATTTTATATCCCTTAGGCTGTGTATACAAGAAAGGATGGAAAGTAGATGGAAAATAGGTGGAAAAGAAAATTTAGAAAGAAAAAAAAAGAGGTGGAAAGGAAAAGTAACTCACGTGATAACCATGTGAGACTAGAGGAAAAAATCAGCGTTTGTGTCGTCTGCCTGCGTCGGGCGGCAGACGGAGGGCCAAGCGGCGGGCACGTGGGTGGTAGGTGAATGAGATGGACAGCGAGGCGGAGGAGGGCCAGGCGGCGGGCTGTAGACGAGGCGGAAGGCGTGCAAAGGCTAAGCGGACAGTAGGCAGTGGCGGCGGTTGATTTGCGCAATGGCGGCGAAGCGGCCAGCGAGGTAGGCGGAAGGCGAGTGGGTGAAGCAGAGGGGCGTGTGAGCCTACTTCGATCCCTCCGAGCCCACCCACACCAAGGTCAAGCAACTCCTCTTCAACATGCTCACCTCGCGCAAGGACTTCGTCATCCCCACCTTCCTCGGAGAGGCCTACTTCGGCCTCTGCCCCTCTGCCACCGAGCTCAAGAACACTGGTCCGACCAAAAAAAACAAAGGACGGTGAGCAACGAGGCGACGGCGTGTGATGAGGCGACAAAGCGGACGCGTGGCAACGGCGTGCAACGAGGCAATGAAGCGGATGCGAGGCGACGATGAGGCGGGCAGTGAGACTTCGTTCGCTCGTTTTCCGCCCAAATCGGGCTGACTACGTTTCGAGGGAAAAGTTGAAACTTTTTCCTCCTGACGTTTCTTTTCTTTTCTGGTATACCAAGGAAAATTTCCTTTTCCTTTCCTTTTCTTTCCTTTCTCTCTTTTCCATTCTTGCATACGTGATATTTATTTGGGATTTCTATATCCCTTAGTTCTTTCTTGGGATTTTATATCCCCATTATTTATTTGAGATTTGTATATCCCTTAATTCTTTCTTCGGATTTTATATCCCCATTATTTATTTGGGATTTTTATATCCCTTGGTTCTTTTATGGGATTTCATGTACCCAATCTTTTTTGGGATTCCTATATTTCTCATTCGTTCTTGAGATTTTATATCCCTAAAATTTCTAGGATTGCATATCCTATGATATTCTTGGGATTTTATCCCTCAGAAATTCCCTGGGATTTAATATCCCTTAATAACTTCCTAGTATCTTATATCCTATAATTTTCTAGGAATTTCAACGTCCTGTTAATTTCTGGATTTCGATTCGAGGATGAAATATAATAATAGTAAGAAAACCTTCATGGCTGTACAAGGAGAATGAGGAACCAAATCAATGTAAAATACAAAAAACTTCTGGTAATAAGAGGCTATGACAAAACAAGATATTGTTGAACACAAAGAAGAGATTTTCATGCTCTTGGTTTAAAATAGAGAAAAGAGGAGAAGGATGTATTACACACCTAAAAAATCTCTCTTCTCGGCAAACAAGTTCCTTCTTCTCGATAGATTTACCACCGTGGAAGGTGCTGTGAGCCGTCGATGATTTGTTCACATAAGATGTTAAAGAGTCATGTGGTTAACAAAAGATCTATGAAATCGCTGCTCATTAGAGAAAAGAAAAGATGTATGAAACGTGAGAAGATTTCTTACCTAGAAAGCTTGCATAGTCGATACTACTAAAAGATTTGCATATGTTGTGCTTTAAATCTCTGATCGAGAAGGCGCTGACTTGAGCCGGAGAATTGCATGGATTAACATAACGCCTCTTGCTAAAAATCCTTCTCCACTAATTTGGTCATTACAAAGAGCTGCCACCACGAGCATTCTTGAGTAGTCCGGGCTCGCCCATTGGAAACTCTGTAATGATCATTGCCTGAGATCAAAGCATCTGGATCATCCCTCAGTGGCTCGCCAAATCTCGCCGCCTCTCGTTTCCTCCACCAGAAGCACGACGACGCCAAATCTTGTCGCCTCCTCTTCACCTCGCTCGAACTCGTCAGTGTCTTTATCAGGAAAGCTGCTGGCTTAATCTCTAGCCTCCCCTCCTTCAATGAACTTGGGGATAGCTCCACAGTGAGATCGTCCCTTCCCCTACTCAGCAGCTAACACCCCTCGCCAGTTTGTCTCCGGTGAACAGGGTTTAAATTGTGTTGGTCATGTAGTTGACATCCTCGCTAGTTTCTTTGCCAGAGACTTAGCAGCGCCGTGACCCCTGACAAATCTCGCCGCCTCCCCTGCTTGAATCAAACTCGTTGACATCCTCACAAGTCTCCTACCGGAGCGAAAGCAGCAAGGGCCAATTTCTCATTGGATCCATCACCCCTTCTCATCGACGCCCCTCGCCGGAGCTTCCTTCACCGGAAGCTTGGCGGCATCGCAAATTCACCGAGAGCAGCGGGATGATTTTTCAACGAAAGAGTAACTTTACTTTTCCATAATATATATCTAATAATAAAGGATAATAATAAAATAAAAATAATAAATAATAATGATATTGTTTAACTAAGCGTTAAAAAATTCTTGAAAAAAACTCCCAATTGAACATATAAATTAAAATATTCATAATATTGAAAGTCTTACCGCATCATAACGAAATATTGTTTGGAAGGTACGTACGTCGATGTTTAACGTTGGGGTGTAACTTTTCAATATGACGTTGTGATCATTAAGGCTGAAGTATTTATTTATTCCTCAAAAAATCAAAATATCTACTAAGCCGTCAAGGCCGGATATTTCTTAATTTAAAATATCCCCTGAGCCATTAAGGTCGGATATTTCAAAAAACAATCAAAATATCCACTAAGCTGTCAAGGCCGGATATTTCTCAAAGTTAAAATATCTACTATGCTGTCGAGGCCGGATATTTTTTAAATTAAATATCCACTAAGCCGTCAAGGCCGGATATTTCGTAAAAAAATAAAATATCCACTAAGCCATCAAAGTTGAATATTTCGCAAGAAAAATAAAATATCCACTAAGCCGTCAAGGCGGAATATTTCTTAAATTAAAATACCCAATCAGCCGTCAAGACCAAATATTTCTCTAAAGTCAAAAATTAAATACCCAATAAGCCGTGGAGGTCGGGTATTTTCTAAAATTAAATATCTAAGCTGTTGAGGCCGGGTATTTTCGCAAATTAAAATATTCAATAAGCCATCAGGTTGAATATTTCACAAAATTAAAATATCCATTAAACCGCCAGGCCGGACATTTCACAAAATTAAAATATCTAATAAGCCATCAGGCCGAATATTTCAGAAAATTAAAATATCTAATAAGCCGATGAGGACGGATACTTTATGCTCATAAGCCATCAATGCCGAGCACAAATCAAGTTCAAATGCTCACAAGCCATCAAAGCCGAGCACAAATCAAATTCAAATGCTCATAAGTCATCATGGCAGAGCACATATCAAATCCAATACTTATAAGTTACCAAGGCCGAGCACAAATCAAGTTCAAATGCTCATAAGCCATCAAGGCCGAGCATAAATCAAGTTAAATGCTCATAAGCTATCAAGGTCGAGCACAAATCAGGTTCAAATACTCACAAGCCATCAAGATCGAGCACAACTTAAGTTCAAATGCTCACAAGCTATTAGGGTCAAGCACAAATCAAATTTAACTACTCACAAGTCGCCCACGCCGAGTATTTATCAAATCTAAATGCTCATAAGCTATCAAGGCCGAATACTTATCAAATTCAAATGCTCATAACCCGTCAAGGCCGAGCATAAATCAAGTTCAAATGCTCATAAGCCATCAAGGCCGAGTACAAATTAAGTTCAAATGCTCACAAGCTATCAAGGTCGAGCACACATCAAATTCAAATGCGCACAAGTCATCAAGCCATAGTACAAATCAAATGCTCATAAGTCATCAAGAGCGAGCACAAATTAAGTTCAAATGCTCACTAAGTCATCAAGGCAGAGCAAAATTAAATCCAAATGTTCATAAGTCTTCAAGGTCGAGCATATGGCAAATCTAAATACTCATAAGCCATCAAGGCCGAGTATCTCAAATTTAAACACTCATAAGCCGTCAAGGCCGAGTACCTCATATCCAAATACTCACAACTTATCAAGGCTCCGAATCTCAAATTCGAAATAGGCCATCAATGCCAAGCATCTCAAGTTCCAATACTCATAAGCCACTAAGACAGAGCACACAAATTCAAGTTTACATGCTCGCATACCGTTAGAGTTAAGTGTTCATCAGCAAATACTGAAAGGCTGAGTGCTTCAACATTGAAGTCATGTATCAACATAAAATTTATAAATTATTTATTCTCCAATTGTGTGATGTTGTCTATCTACTTATATAAATCTCTTAATCGGGAAGCCAAAAGCACGCCTTAGTTCGCTCCGCTGGGACGAATAGAACAGGTCGAGACGTGGGTGGTGTCTTTCAAATCACTTCGGGGAGAGTATGCCACATGTCCGCGCACTTGGGAAAAAGGGTGGCTTAGAGAGTCGCTTTGCTTCTAGGCTTTCCAAGGTTTTCTGATCTCAGGGGTAATTAACAATTAGTGCTTGTGCTCATTGGAAGCCGGAACTCATTAAACAAAAAATTTTATTTTTATGAGGTGAATTTGAAAAGATCAAATCACATTTAAATATGACCAAAAATGACCCCCCCCCCCCCCCCCCACCACACACACACACATAACATGCGACAATTCTCAATACATAATTAGAATACAATATTTCCATAATTTACTGATATGCCATCGAAACCAAACTTAAAACATCATCTTACCCAATGCAATTACACAAATCACGAACACATCAGATCACAAATATGAACCAATAAACATAATGTAAATGTTAAAGAATTTAAAAACAAACCAAGCAATAGAAATAATAAGTAAAGATAGTGTCAATATTTTCTCTAACCATGTACTAATGCATACCCTAACCAGGTTTCAATTAATGCGTTGATACCATGCTTGAATAAGAATCGTGGTGAAGTCCGATCTTTATATAGTAATCTTCATGATCATAGGGGTTCACTAGAACGTCACTTACCCCGAGAACTCCTATTGGAGACCATTTCCATATTTCCCTTCAAATTACACATGAAAAAGAAACATTATTACTGTTGTCTACCCTGTTACACTAATCCTTACTTGCTTAAGAATATATATATATCTATATATATATATATATATATCTATATATATATATATATATCTATATATATATATATATCTATATATATATATATATCTATATATATATATATCTATATATATATATATATATCTATATATATATATATATCTATATATTTATAACATATATAGTTATACATACACATATTAGCAGGATCTACCTATTGCTTTCAGCTACCTATGTTTATATAGAAACTTATTAAATACAGAACTCCTCTCAACCTAAACTTAATACTGTAGCTATTTTCCTATCCTACAAAAGAACTGAAATTTGGAGCTGCGCAAAAAGGGTTGTCGGACAGGATTGAAGGGAAAATGACAGTAGGAGTTCTCGGTTGATGTAGAAAAAGGAGAGAAAGAAAAAAAAAAGGAAAGAGGAAAGAGGGATACTTGACAGTGTCAATCTAATGCCAGCTTCTACTCTTATACCTTACCTGCCATTTGGAGCCGGGAAAAAGGTGCTGCCGCATGCTATTAAAGCGGAACAGCAGCAGGACTCGGCTGCAGCTGATTAGAATAGGAAAAAAAAAACTAAAACAGAAATGAGCCAGAGAGAGAAAGAAAACAGTTGAGGGAAATAGTAACCACCCCCTGTTTATGTTTCCAGCTGGAACGAAGCATCCAGACCTGTAATTTTGCAGAAAATCCCAGCTGGAAGCAAAAAGGCATTTTCTGCTTTTTCACGTTGGCTCCTGGAGAAAAAAAATGAGAAAATAAATTAAAAAAACACTGATGTGTAACTATTATAAAATATTATATATGCATTCTAACAAAGACTTAACCCTTACTTTCTGTAGCCTTTAAACTATGATGGGTCTAATATAGCCTTTTTTCATTGCTTGAAATAAAGAAAATGACTACATTAAAACGTGTCCAAGGAACTAAGATTAATAAGTAATCCAGTGACTTTTTTCTTTCATTGTCATGCCAACATCTTTCCTGAATTGCAGTATTCTCTCATTTCCTCTTCTTACGACCTTTTTGGTGGCAATAACTGATATATTGGCCATGTTCATACTCAAGGTCAATTGTAGCTGGAAGATGGTGCAGCTGATAAATGTGATTTGTATGGTAGCCTGCAGATGCAAAAACAACAACATGCTCATTTGTGAAGCCGTGTCTTATTACTTTCTTTCAGTATCTAGTCTGCTTGATCTACTAATTTCCATTATTCTCCCTTCTTATATCTTTCTTTTTTTCCTTCAAGATTTTCAAAATTGCTAGAATTTTCCCAAGTAGGCAACCTGTAGTAGGTGTGGACAACTGGTCAATATTGGATTGGTCTTGGCTCTATAAATATCATAATGATTGACACATTAAACTTCAAAAAATTGTATGGGTTAGCATATACTAAAGATATCTACTGATGATTTTTGTACCATTTTGCAAGGCATATTCTCTAAATCTATTATAATGTTTGGTATTGGAATCCATGCCGTCTTTGAAGATTCCAAATGTGCCCTTATCCTTTTAGCAGAACATATACTATGATCTTCCATATAATCACGAAGGAAGATTTAGTTGATTCTCATTCTAGTGTTGGCTGAGAGCATAGTTGGAGTTTTTTTCATTCACAACCAAGCAGCTGAACTGACAGCTCCCACATAAGTGAGGGGAGAAGAGAAAAGCAATATTATTATTATTTTCTAATGTATGTAATGTATGTCTTCTTTTTATTATCATCTGTTTTTGTGAACTGTTTTTTGTGCGAGGAATTGGTTCTTAGTACTGATAATTTTGGTGGCAACTATTTATCCCTGATCTTTGTGGTATCAAATGCAAACTGCAGGCTGAGGTTCTAGCACGATTCAAGCCCACAATCAATGTACAAGTTTTGATGGCCAACTTTACCTTTTTTGAGAGAACAATAGCCGATTGTTTGCAGCTCTTTAGCAGCACCAGACACATATTATTGTATTACGAGGACATTATCAACAACCAAAATGTAGGAAGAACAAATTGTTTCTATGATCATTGATTGCTTGTAGTAGTCACATATTTGTAATTGATTTAGATCTTTATATGTGCAGGCATTATCCCATGTACAAGAATTTCTTGGAGTTCCTGTGAGGAAACTAGTAAGTCGGCAAGTTAAGATTCACACAAAATCTCTACCAGAGCAGGTTGCAAACTGGGAAGATGTTTTCAGGACTCTTAATGGAACACGATATGAGCATTTTCTTCAGCATTCGGACTATGATAGATGATCTTCAAACGCCATTTTTTTATTCATGTTATGAGTAGCTATTTAATGTAGAGCAGCGAATTCCTAAAAATACATAAAATCATTGTCTATGAATTAACAAAATTAGTCTTCCATTATTACTAATGAGGTGATTTTGCATGAAAGGCAGGCGAGAAAATGTTTCACTTTGACATTGTTTTCTCCGATGATGAGAACAAGGAGTGTTCATAATGGCTAAGCGTGTATACTAGCTAGAACAAATTGGAGGCTAATCATTGCTAGAAGCCCCGGAAATACGCACAAATGAAGGGATGGAAAAAGGTCCATGTGAGTTTTGATTGTTCGAGCTCATTAATACTCTGCAACTTCTCGGACAACCTCTAACATTGTATTTGATTGTTTTCATTTTAGCCACCTTTTAAAGGCTTTGTTTCTGCTCCTGTGTCTCGGTCTAATCAGAGCTGTATCATGAGAACCAGATGCCTGTAATTTACTTTGATTAATGTTAAGTTAGGGTGCTACTAAAAATGTGTCAGCTCACTTGTTCAGCTGTGTTGTGATGGTATCACAAATGACCTTGGACTAAAGTTTTGTGATTATTTTGTAAAGTTCAAACTAAAAACATCTAACAACAGAAGCACAGGTATTATTTCTCAACTCGAGAAACCCATGAAGGAATTACATTAGAGGGACAACACTAAGAAGTAGGATTTTTATAAACCTTTTTGCCTGCCTCAAGTGGTTGTTACAAATAATGAAACAATTGTCAATTTAAACTTAACTACGAAAAGCATGAGGTGTTGGAACGTAGAATCACATTAATTGGCTATCCACGTACTGTTAGGCCATGGGCCAAAATTGGGTGCGGCCCAATTTCTAACTCAGCCCAGTCCCATCTTACATACCCGAACGGATTGGGTGAAAAAAGGGTGACGGATCGGGCGCCCGCCCGAATCCAATTTCGGCAACTGGCGAAATCTCCCCGCGCCAGAAAATTGCGTGCGAGGAGAGGGTCGGCGTGGACGGCTGGCGTGGCGACGTCCCGTCGCGTGGGGCTGAAGC
This sequence comes from Costus lasius, assembly GCA_027563935.2. NCBI lineage: Eukaryota > Viridiplantae > Streptophyta > Magnoliopsida > Zingiberales > Costaceae > Costus > Costus lasius. The sequence goes on along the minus strand of CM050447.1, from coordinate 42,044,033 downwards.
TGACAGGGCAGTTGCACATGGCCTGAGGTACGAAACAGGGAAAAGAGGACGCGGTCGTCTTTCGCAAAGCAGAGCGGGAGGCGGTTTTCATTGAGGCGGGCGTCAGGAGGCTTGTGCTCACTTCCCCGGATCTTGCTTCCTACTCCGGCGCCGACGACATCAACGGCCCCCTTCTCGAGTTCCTGTTCGCGTAATCGGTGGTGTGGGCGGGTGGTACGGTTCGTGAGGAGCTCCCTGGTCCCCCATCTACTCTCGTCTTCCCCGACACTGGCGTCGTTGCTGCCATTGGTGACCTCACCTCCAGACAGCCTTGGAAGGCGCGGAACGCTACCACATCGTCGACTGAAGGAGCCGTCGAGTTCGCCGAGGTATTTCCTCGCCGTTCTGGCGCTTCTTGCCTTTCGTCCCGGCGGCTCGTCTCTGCTCCGGCGATGCCGTTTTCTTTTGGTTTCCTCTGCGATGCATGCCTGGTTGGCCGAGTTTCGAGCTCCTTCCGGCGAGCCCCTCTACCTATCGTTTCACTAGGGTTCTGGCTCGCCTGCGCGTGAGAAGTATCGGACTCGGCTCGCCTGTGAGCGAGTTTGCCAGTCGGCGTCTTTGTCCGCCCGTGTGCGGGTTCCTCTACTCCTCTTTGCTCTGGTCTGTACTCCTCTCGCCTTCCCCCGGCCCTGCCTTTGTCCTGGGTGCCAGCTGCGTTCAGATGTGCCATGAGGAGTGCTCCGCCGCCGTCCTCTCCTTCGTTGTGTTGGAGGAGTCGCCATTGGTGCAGGAGCTTTGCCCTCTCCATCGTCGTTGTACCATCCTGCAGTTTCGGAGCTTCCGTCTCTGCCTGCGCTTCCGTCGGCTTGAGGTGGACGTTGTTCCGCCTTACCTTTCAACGAAATCCTACGCATGTGATTTCTGCGTAGCGGCGTTCGGATGACTCGTACGCCCTCAGTGCTCACCGGGGCGAGTGGCAATGGAAGGAACTTCTCCGGCTCCATTACGCCACACTGGCGGGTGGGCTGCCCACCGCCGGTAGCTATCGTCCATTCCGTCGACGCGATGGCGCGCCAGGCGCCCATCTTGGGAGCCTGTTCATGGGTTCGTGTTTGACCTGGGCACGTGATTACGTTAACTGTATCATACGCGACGATGGGGCGTCTCGGATGTTCTCTATACGTACATTTTAGTTAGCGAAGGCCTACTTGTTGTGATCCCCGTCCGACATGGTCGGTTCCGGGCGAGTCTATTGGGTTTGGGCGATTCAGGTCTGGCTCAACAACTCTGGTCTCCGGTAGTCGTCGGGCGTTGACCTGAGTTCGGTTGGGACGGCAGAGATCCGTGTTGAGTCCTTAGTCCAGCTGGGGTTCGATTCGGCTAGTCGTTCCCGCCGGTCGCACCCAAATTACGCGGTGTTGACCGTGGTGCCCCTACATGGGAGTGTATGGACTCGAGTCAAGCGTTGACTCACTTGTATTTGGATTAAAAATTTATTACAGTAAACAAGGGTGTGACATATGGTATCAAAGCCCAGGTTTCTGCACGTTCCAACTTGTACAAGCGTTGTACAACTGCTTTTGGCTTATCCTGTGGTTTATTTACAGATGGAGCCTACGACTGACAGCAGGATCTCCTCCCTGGAGGATATTGTCGGGGATGGCTCCTTAGCCCCCAAGACGCTGGTGGATCTGGTTTCCACCCTACTCATCTCAAACGAGAGTCTCGCAGCTCAGGTGACTCGACTCACCGGGGAGCTGGAGACGGCTCAGGTGGAGATCGTGCTTCTTAAGTGCCTTATAGTGGCTATACCGATGCAGAGTGCAGCTGATTCCGGTCAGGGGGCAGTCGTGCGACGATGAGCCCTGAGCCTACCCCCTTTAAGGGGGTGCGTTGCTCCAAGGAAGTTGAGAACTTCCTATGGGATATAGAGATGTATTTCCAGAATGCCCAAATCCCCGAGGGGGAGCAGGCCCAGACCGGCATTGCATATCTCTCCGGAGATGCGAAATTATGGTGGCGAACTCAGGCCGCACCAAATCTGCTCGGGTCGGATCCCACCCATAAGCTCTCTTGGGAAGAGCTTAAATATGAGATTATAGCACAATTCCTTCCGGGGAAGTCGACTTGGGCGGCAAGGGATGCACTGAAGAATGTTCGGCATTACGGGAGTATCCGGGATTACGTGCAGCAGTTCTCCCAGCTTATGCTGGAGATCGATGATATGTCGGAGGAGGGCCGACTTTATACATTCATGGACCATCTCTAGGGCTGGGCCAGTGATGAATTGTGCCGCCAGGAGGTGAGGACCCTGAAGGCCGCCATGCAGGTTGCTGACGCTCTGGCGGATCGCCGAGATCCGAGGGGACAGGCCCCTCCTACTGCTGCCGCTACTGGCGCTTTTACCTTGCGATCGAGAGGCCCGTTCGCCACGAGGGGCAAGCAGCCATTTGCGAGGAAGAACAGGCCTGCTGTGCCGAGCTCTCCGAAGTCTGTCAGGGACCGCCCAACTACCCCAGCACCGAAGAGGATGTCCACTACTATGGAGTGCTACATCTGCAGGGGCCCCCATATGATGAGGGAGTGCCCCAAGAGGGAGAGAGTCGCCGCCCTAGTAGCGGCTGAAGAGAACTCTGGAAAGGAGGGGGAGGCGTTCCTCAGTCCTGTTGTTCTAGGAGCTGCCTCTACTTCTTCTGACAGGCCTACCTTGTTCTAGGAGGCACTCCTTTATATTTTGTGTTTTGTAAATTGTACTTGGTACTGTTGTGATGTCTACGGACAGACTTGTTTTGGACATGGTTACTGGTGGACCTGTTTTGGACATATGTATATATTTATGGCTTGCTTGTTTTATCGACACTGTGCATGCGAGGGATGTGGTTGGTACGGGTACATTATACCCCTTTCCTTTTGTGGGGTAGTTCATTTTTAGGGGTTGGTTCTAGAGCTTCCCAGCACAGGAGCAAGTGCAGTCGGTGCTGCGAATCCCAAACTCGTAGGAGCGGCCTACGATGTACAGGTGGGGTTGTTCGCTCGCACGGCTGTCACCATGGAAAGATCCACAACCTCGTGGATTACAAGGTTAGATTCGGCCTTACACCATGGTCCATATTAAAATTGCGGTGATACCGCATCTGTGTGGAATTGTTACCCGGATCCATCGGTCACGGGAATCCTTGATAGAATGAGAAAAGATTGGATATCATCCAAGCTTGATTTGTGATCAGGATTTGGGAAAGTTCGTATTCGCCGCGGGCGCCAAAAAGGGAAAATTAAAAGGGGTAATATACCTTTAAAAGATCACTATTTAGGGAGACAAAATGAGGAAGAGTTAGCAGACTCTAAAACTGCTATTTGGGGACAAAGAGAGTGGACGGTGTCCAACTAAAACAAAAGAGATCCCTCTCCTTGGTTCAACCAAGCCTACTTTGCATGAGGGGATGCCTTTGTGTAAGGGAAGCTTGGGAGAACAAATAAGGAAAATCCTTGAAGACTGTCCGAGCTAGGTTTCCCCTCATAAGGGGACGCCTTTATGAAGGGAAGACCTAGGGACAAAACAGTGATTGGGGCGAGCTAAGATACTCTTTGACGGAGGTGGTATGCGACACTTTCGAAAAGGATGAGGCTTAGGCGCAACCCAGTTAGACGAGTCTCCTTATCGAAATATGCGATACAGTTCGATCATGGGTATCATCAAACCTTTTTCAGCAAGTCAGTGGAAATGTTGAGTGCGGGTCGAACCGCACTAAAAGATTCGTTGAGGACGATGAACGGCTTAGGAGGGGGAGAATGAGGCCATGGGCCAAAATTGGGCGCGGCCCAATTTCTAACTCAGCCCAGCCCCATCTTACATACCCGAACGGATCGGGTGAAACAAGGGTGATAGATCGGGCGCCCGCCCGAATCCAATTTCGGCAACGGGTGAAATCTCCCCGCGCCAGAAGATTGCGTGCGAGGAGAGGGTCGGCGTGGGCGGCTAACGTGGCGACGTCCCATCATGTGGGGCTGAAGCTGACAGGGCAATTGCACGTGGCCCGAGGTAGGAAACGGGGAAAAGAGGACGTGGTCGTCTTTCGCAAAACAGAGTGGGAGGCGGTTTTCATTGAGGCGGGCGTCCGGAGGCTTGGGCTCACTTCCCCGGATCTTGCTTCCTACTTCGGCGCCGACGACATCAACGGCCCCCTTCTCGAGTTCATGTTCGCGTAACCGGTGGTGTGGGCGGGTGGTACGGTTCGCGAGGAGCTCCCTGGTCCCCCATCTACTCTCGTCTTCCCCGACGCCAGCACCATTGTTGCCGTTGGTGACCTCACCTCCAGATAGCCTTGGAAGGCGCGGAACGCTACCACGTAGTCGACTGAAGGAGCCGGCGAGTTCGCCGAGGTATTTCCCCGCCGTTCCGGCGCTTCTTGGCTTTCGTCCCGGCGGCTCATCTTTGCTCCGGCGACGCCGTTTTCTTTTGGTTTCCTCTGCGATGCATGCCTAGTTGGCCGAGTTTCGAGCTCCTTCCGGCGAGCCCCTCTACCTATCGTTTCGCTAATGTTCCGGCTCACCTGCGCGTGAGAAGTACCGGACCTGGCTCGCCTGCGCGCGAGTTCGTCGGTCGGTGTCTTCGTCCGCCTGTGTGCGGGTTCCTCTACTCCTCTTTCCTCTGGTCTGTACTCCTCTCACCTTCCCCTGGCCCTGCCTTCGTCCTGGGTGCCGGCTGCGTTCAGATGTGCCATGAGGAGTGCTCCGCCGCCGTCCTCTCCTTGGTTGTGTTGGAGGAGTCGCCATTGGTGTAGGAGCTTTGCCCTCTCCATCGCCGTTGTACCATGCTGCCGTCTTAGGAGCTTCCGTCTCTGCCTGCGCTTCCGTCGGCTTGAGGTGGACATTGTTCCGCCTTACCTTTCAACGAAATCCTACGCAGGTGATTTTTGCGTAGCGGTGTTCGGACGACTCGTCCGCCGAGTGGCAATGGACGGAACTTCTCCGGCTCCATTGAGCGACACTGGTGGGTGGGCTGCCCACCGCCGGTAGCTGTCATCCGTTCCGTCAATGCGATGGCGCGCCAGGCGCCCATCTTGGGAGCCTGTTCGTGGGTTCGTGTTTGACCTGGGCACGCGATTACGTTAACTGTATCATATGCGACGATGGGGCGTCTCGGACGTTCTCTATACATACGTTTCAGTTAGCGAAGGCCTACTTGTTGTGATCCCCGTCCGACATGGTCGGTTCCGGGCGAGTCTATTGGGTTTGGGCAATTCAGGTCCTGCTCAACAACTCCGGTCTCCGGTAGTCGTCGGGCGTTGACCTGAGTTCAGTTGGGACGGCAGAGATCCGTGTTGAGTCCTTAGTCCCGCTGGGGTTCGATTCGGCCAGTCGTTCCCTCCAGTCGCGCCCAAATTACGCGGTGTTGACCGTGATGCCTCTACATGGGCATGTATGGACTCGAGTCAAGCGTTGACTCACTTGTATTTGGATTGAAATTTTATTACAGTAAACAAGGGCGTGACACGTACTAACAAACTCAACCTGAGGTAGCAATCACACCATCAAGTCACAGATGTATCTTATCTTCACTTAGACGTTTTTGTATCTCAGCTCAGAAAGTTTATATTATTCAACTCAATTTTGAGTTTTTGACGAATAAAATTAGTTGAGATCATTAGACCGTCAGAGCGCATCCAAAGAACGCATTAAGTGAAACCTTCAGCAAAATGCAGATGCGACACATTGACTGTACTTATTGTAGGCGATCAATTATTCTCTAGTCTACTCCAGATTTATAGCAAAAATAGAGTCAATACTCGAGCTGCTTCAGATTTCCAACAATATAAAACAACCCTCGAGCTGCTAACTGCAGTTAGTATGACAAACTTCCACGCATTTGGCCACTAAATAGGAAAAAAACAAATTAAAAAGCAAACTCCAGAATCAATCATCTCACTGTCACCATCTTTCCAAGCCCATGAGTGTAACATCTGTGTTCGTATATAGATTTATATTGGCGGATCCGCAGTCAATAGGCAAAGCAAACAGCTAAGTATCTGATTTTAACATCAATACTATTGCACGTATAAAACTATTGTAGAAAGGGCCGACCTCTTTTTCAAGAACCACTTATATAAGCGGTAGGATGAAGATAAAAAAAGATGGGGGAAAATGTGCTTTATACTACAAACTGATCATTCATGTTCACCCAGCGGTAGGAGAACAGTAACATGTATTACAGACCACTTGTTAGAAATCCTACATTACATAACTGTATGAAGAGATGCATGGTCAGAGCTCATACACCAGCATTTATTAAGTACCAAACACGATATTCATTCGTTTGCAGATTCAGCATGCTCCTGTAGTTGATTCAACTGGAAAGTGCCTTCCAGATTCTTGTGCACCTCTACTTTGAATTTTGTCTCCTTGCTCCCACTCTTTAATTTTAGAAGCATATCAAATTTTGCAACATCTTCAATCACCTAAGAATTGAGAAAGAAACACAATAAATAAGTTGTTCTTAACAATTAGACACCCAATGGAAAAAGCTAAATATACTCGATATCCAAGTTAAAAGCGCATAATTGAGTCCAACTTTTCATGTGCGATTTGCTGCTCAGCCCCTCTGCATAATCCCTTGCTTGCTAATGCTTATTATTACAAACAAACTCATTTGACTTGCCCGTGAATTACTGAATAGAATAAGCTTACTAGCTCACAAGTCACAAGTACAATCATACATATACAAGAAAATAATGAATAGTTTACATTGATATAAAAATGTTTACATTTGACTTATTAGTTGTTATATGTGATATTGGACCTTTAGATTTATATTTGGTTGATATATCAATTAATATCTTCTAATCATATTGCTAAATTTGATCTTGATTCAATCTTTTAACTACATTATATCATGAATTAAGCTTGTGATTAGGCATTTAGCTGGTAAAACAGTCACGCTTGAGATTCAACTCATTTAGTTAAAAAATGAGCTAAGTCCAAACTGAAATAGAGGTCGAGATAAGCCAAGTTTAGGCATGGCATTTACAGTTTCATAAAAAATAAGCTCAATCTCACACTAGTTCGTAATTGAGCTAATCAAGCCAAAAAATGATAACCCTGCTACTTTTCAGTCCTTCAAGAATTTGAAGTAGAAGAAGAAATGAAGGCACAAAGACCTACCTCTGCCTTTGCATCAACGATATCGAGCAGTTCATAGGGGAACAGTGAATTGGACCTCTGTCGAATCGTCTGCACTGCATGATTTGCTGCATCTTTGACCACGGGATCATGAGGAGGAACAACACGCCAACCAGATCCATGCGCCTCTGCCATATCACAAACGGAAAAGATGCAAAAGAAACATAGCTATTAATCAAACAAGAAATAGTATGTATATGATTATTTTTCTAAGCTTCAAAAGAAGCTTGCAGTACAAGCAAAGCCTAGGTTTCTACTATTCAAATGTGTGACCTAAAAGTAGATAAGCAAGAATTACATATCCTTGACATGATAACCTTGCATTGGAGCTTACAGCGCTGCACTTTGTGATGAAGTAATAATAAAACCTCAAGAAAAAAGAATGACAAAGATCAGCGGTAGACTTTTGAACTTTCACATGCCATAAACTCAAATTTCAAACTGATGTTTAGAGCACAAGAATTGAGGTAGAACTATCATACTACACTGAAAAGAAAAGGAATGGCAAAGGACTGGTTGCTTTCTCTCCAACTTCAGAAAGGTGACTGGCATAGGATTAAAAACCACAAGCTCAATGCACATGATTCACCTAAAGATGACATTCCTACTCTTGAGGAAACCTCAGTAGATATTTTGATCTAAAAATAACTCAAGATCGTAAAATGGAACTAATAATTAAGCTTTAAAAGAACATGCAAGTAATTAGTCTGCTAATCAGAATGTGATTACATTAGATGCTGAAGAGATGAAAGTAAGTATGAATCAATAAAAGAACATAAGAATAAAAAACCAAAAAAACTTAAGAAGTGAGCCGAGTTCTAACTATTCTTGAGTAGTTACCTACAAATCAGAAGCTCTTAAGAAAAATATCCTACATCTGTCTACATCTTTCAAAGGTCACGTAGTTTAACAAAGATCATCATGAGGGGAGAAGGGAGGCATACTGTTTTGTGGTGGTTGTATAAGCAATTTAGAGTCAACAGGGTGTGAAGAAGAAAATTGCAGGGTGAAATCAGAAACTATTTTGTTGCGCAGTATCCTATTAGGCACATATGTTTGTGAGGAGAGTACATAATTAACAAGTAAATGAAAAAACAAGAACGATAGAGATAGGTTTTAAATTCAAATTTAGTAATCTTTGAACGAGAACTTTGTGGAATCACAGTATCACATACGTCGGGCCACATAACTCTACAATTTTTCTGCAAAAACTATTTTTTTCTTACAAATATGGGCAATTAATTAGAAGAATTATCTTGGGTGTCATGACGCTTTACCTCGTTTGGCACCGAGGTCAGCAGTTGTTAGTGAGACAGAGTCATCAACATGCTTGAACTCCTTAAGCTCTCTAGAATTAAGCCACGGCTGGACCCACACCTTGGCCTCATACAACTTCTTCTTCCCAGCATCAATTACCTCCACTGTCAAGTGATGCAACTTTCCAGCAACAACCTGCTCTTTTGCCTTCAGCACTCTAACATATTCCAAAAGTGCATTCTGCGTGTCATGCAAGACAGATCATGACAATCATGACATAAAACCCTTGATACTAGATCAACACCACAATCAGTTTACTTAATTCAGACCAGTAATACGAACTAGAACACTTCTTCCCATAATGAGAACGAATGCACTGGAATTGCCAGTCCACAGAAACTGCTACACACAAGCATTTCCTAGAATGGCAGGATTTTCTACTTTACACTATTTGGACAGTACAACAACAATAAAGAGCAACTTAACAAAAACGAAAGTACAGACTTCAAAACACCACAAGAAATTGCAAAAACTTTGGACGATAACGCGAGGAACTATTCATCACATTAATTTAGGTCAAGTTAGAGGAGCAACCTTCAAGCACGTCAAGTTAAGATCGCATTACAATTTACAAACCATCAGGGACAAGAGGAACGGTTAATGCAGCAAGCAAACATAGCACAACTCATGAAAAATATAATTAATATCTAAAAGAAATGCAAACATAGGTCACAAGTCACAGAAATCGAAATCCAGAACAGCAACTTCAACGGAAAACATAGGGAAAAAAGATCCAAACGAGAACGGAGCAGATGGAGAACAACAAAACGAATGATTTAACTAAAACATTAAAGTAAAAGAGAAAACAAATGAGAACAGCCTAAAGAAACAAAACCTCTTTCTTGTTGTGCTCGTCAACGGCGAAGCGAGCGAGCTCCTCGATCTCGGCACTGTTCTGGCCCCTTTCCGATTCAGTAACTCCTCCGAGGACGTTTGCCATCGCGATCGAGAGAAGAAGAAAGCACGAGAAGACGATCACCAGGCAGAGACGAAGATCCCGAGAAGGGCGATTGCGAAGGGAAGAATCCATGTCTTCGCAGCTGCTGTTCCTTAATATATCCTCGTCTTTTTAATTTCTCTCTTTCTTCCTTAACATTTATGCATGACCAAAGGCTCTACCCACACTCCACGTGTCAGATACGCGGCGCAAAACTGACCGCTGATTCTCCTTTGCGTGCTATCTAAGCCGGTAGTTGTGCGTAACTATCAAGCGACTATAAATGGCTACGCTGGCGGTGTCACCCAAGTTCATACCTCGTTGGGTGGCTCGTGAAAATACATGGTTTCGCGTGGGACCCGGAAACCGTGCGAAAAGGTGCCTCGCGTGATTGCTTCGCTTTGAAGGAAACGTAAAAGAAAAAAAGAAAAGGAAAGGATAGGTTAACGCCTTTTTACTTACCCCAAAGTTACCCGCTAAAAAAACCCGAGCAAACCATTTAGTAATTAATTTCTTTTCCTAATTTTAGATCAAACGTACATCCACAAGTTCGGAGTTGCTCAAATTAACCCTAATCCACAAATTAATAAAAGAATGCCCAAAGGCGCAAAAAGCCCCAAAAAAACACAATTTTCCACCGTTCGTCCATCTAACGCCGCCGGTCGCCGCGCGCCGCCCGCCGCGATTAGCTCCTCCACTCCGGGCACTGTGTAACGGGGCGCATGTCCTGCTTCCCAGCTTCAAGCGGGCAGCGATCCTCAAACGGCGGCACCATGCAGTTGTACTGAAGGCACACCGACGCTCCTACAGGAACCGCCGTGGATGCGGTGGTCAACTCCGGACCGATCTCCACCCCAGTGAGGAAGTTGTGCTGGAGGTAGAGCACCCGCATCCCGCTGCCGAGGCCCTGCACCAGGCGGAGCGGCACCTCGCCGGTGAATCTGTTGTTGTTTAGATAAAGCCGGCCCACCGGAGTCAGCTGTGACGGCACGGGCCCGAACAGCCGGTTGTAGCTGAGGTCCACCACCGGAATGGCTACGTCATTAGATGGCGCCACGGGCCCGGAGAAGGCGTTCCGCTGCAGCTGGAGTGCCGCGAGGGGGAACCCGAACACGCACCCGGGAATGGGGCCTTCGAGAAGGTTCGAGCTCAGGTCGAGGTAGTTGAGCCGGGTGAGGCGCGGGAGCACGGTGTCCACCGCGCCGGTGAACGCGTTGGAGTTCAGGGCGAGGTATTGCAGCGATGGCGGGAGAGAGGGGACGACGCCACAGAGCTGGTTGTGCTTGAGGTCGAGGTGGAGGAGAGGGGAAGAGTCGGGGAAGGGCGGGAGCGGCCCGGAGAACTGGTTGTGGGAGAGGACGAGGTTGGAGAGCGAGGGGGCGGCAGCGAGGGCGACAGGAATGGGGCCGGAGAGCTGGTTGTAGCTGAGGTCGAGGGTTCGGAGATGGGGGAGTGCGCCAAGGCCGGGGGGAACGGAACCAGTTAGGAGATTTTTGCTGAGGGCGAGAAAGCGGAGGCCGGCGCAGCCGGCGAGCGCAGCGGGAACCGGGCCTGCAACTCGGCCAGGGACAAGGGAGAGCTCGGCTAGGGCGGAGAGGCGGCCAAGGGAAGGGTCCAGGCGGCCCTGGAGACCCGGATGGCCGGCACGGGGATCACCGAGTGCGAGCGCCACGACGCGGTCACCGGCGCAGAGAACGCCAGGGAAGACGCAGGGGTCGGCAGTGAAGTCCCAGGCCGCGAAGAAGCTCGAACCGGGCAAGTCCTCCAGGCCCTTCCGCACGGACTGCAGCGCCAGGAAGTCGACCGGGTCCAGAGTCCCCGCCACTTCCGGCGGCGCCAGAAGTGCCAAACCCAACGCGAGCACGCACAGCCATAGCCAACGAGCTTCCACCATCATCGCACACTCTGCTCTGCTTGTGCTTGTTGAATTGTCCCAGAGAGGAATAACACAGCTTGGTGCGAGTACGGGCCAGAAGCAGTGAGCTTTTTAATGGCGGAAGTGCAGAGTGGGGACAAGAAGGAAAGGGAAGACTTGGGGGAGAAGCTTCGGGCGGCGTGAATGGCGATCGTGTGAGGTGGTGGAGGAAATCGATACGCTGGTGGAGGTGGAAGGTAATCAATGCTCCAGAGTTTCCTTTTTTATTGTTCATTCATTGAGGCACAAGCAATGTTCTAGTTCGGACTTCGGAGTAACAAACGGCCGTCCGAACCAGGTGCTTCGGGCGGGGAAGCAGCGGCGGGGTGGAGCCACGTGAGCCCTGGGAAAGCGACACGTCGTTGCTGTTGAGGAGTTGGAGTTCCACGTGCCAAGGCTGCATTAATTAACTTAAGCCCCCACCTACCGCGCTGGTGATTGGGGCGAGTGGATCCATGCGGAATTTCATGGGCTGATAACGGAAGAGGTACCACAGCGAGTAAGTTCATTTATGGACAGTTATGGCGACAAGTAAATAGTTCTACGCGAAGACATGCGGAGTTAAGGGTAATTTGTTTATTATTGGTAAGTAGTGATAGCTACATGAATATTTTTTATTTAAAAATTAATAATAATTTGTGACAGTGTACTAGTTATAATAGATGGTTGTGTAAAGGTGGTGAAGAAGTTAATACTAAAACATCCTAGTTAGAATTATAATTTTTTTTCAATAATTTAAAACCATTTTTATGATTGGATTAGACAATATTATTATTTTATTATATAATAATATTTAATCGATATGATCACTTCAAAAGTCAATTATAGCTATGATTGTCTAATTACTTGGTTCAAACTTGATCTAATGTTGTATGCTATTTGTGCTATTTGACCCAACCATTCAACAAAGGTTAGTACTAAAATCTAGTCACTAAAAATGATATGATATGATCTTCACCTTCAATTTAATATGATCTAAATCACACATTTTACCATATAATATGATATTCACCTTCCATAATTATGGTATATAGGAATTAGTAAATTTAGGATATGTTTGACCCTTCCATAATTATGTTATACTGTACTATCAAAATTTATGAGTTATTTGGTAAATAACTTTTAAATTATTGTTATCTGTTGTCATAATTTCAAGTCATTTGATAAACTATTTTTTTTAACCTTTTTAACGTTTGCTATATATATAATTTTATACTTTATATTTAAAAATAATATATTTCCTTTTTTCCTTTTTTTACATATCAACTTAATTCAAATAATATGTAACATTTAAAAGAATATATTTAAAAACTAAAAAGCTCATTTTGGTATAATATTTTTATTAAAGCAAATTTAAAATAGGGAAAGAGGGCAACATTGTAATATTTCAACTAATGCAGTTTTATTTTTGCAAATGTTGTAACCTTTTTTTGGAAAAACAAAATAGGAAAAGCTTCATCCCTAGCTTTGTGAACATCTGATTTTTTTTTTCCCTGCTTTTTAATTGCTGTAGCTTTTCACTACCAAATAATATTTCAATTATTTTTTAGGTAAAACTTAAAACTAGTTTTTATATTTGCTATACTTTTTCATTACCGAATAGTATTTTAATTATTTTTAAAAAAACTATAATAATTTTAGGTAAAGGTGTTCACGATTTAGTTAACGAACTATGGTCCAACATTTTATCATCCCAAACCAAGATCAACAAAAATGTGAACCATTCCTGAGCTGGAAACTGATTAATTGGTCAACTGATTAATCAATTTTTTAGTTTGGTTAACCTATAATTCTACATATAATTTTTTAACTAGACATATTTAATATTAGTTATTTATAAAATTATCATTCTTTAAAAGTATTAATCTATAAATTTATTAATTTATAAAAATATTTATTTATATAGATTATTAATTATATATATATATATATATATATATATATATAAAACTGATTTGGGCGATTGATTTGCCGTTCAGCCCCGGATCTAACCAGTCCATAATTGAATCTCAACTATATTCTTAAAAAATTGTCCGTTGACGAAACCAATCGGTTCAGTTACCCGCTAGTTCTATTTGATTCGACCGATTAGGTTCATTAGTTTTTTATTTTTTTTCTAAACACCACTGCTTTTAAGTGGGCCAAATAGTCCCTTAATACCATTAACTTGACTTTATTAGGTTGTGTTGCTTCAACTTACTAAGTTATGCATACAAACCTGTTTTTGCTTGTCTAGTTAAGCATTAATTTGTTGATTGAATTCTTATGAAAATTCACTTAGATGATAAAAAAATAATTTAGTATCATGATCATTCCATATCTAATAACTAGAAATTTAGGTTTCAAAATAGGAAATTTAATTTCCTGAAATTTATACTAAAGCAAGTTTATGTGACATCAAAATTAAAAATTTATCATCTAAATTTCCATTTGAATGTACCAATTTCTCACATGTTACAACTAATAAAATTAAGATTAACTATGTCACAAATATATAATTTAAGCATCAAAATAGTTCGAGAAGTAGTGTATAAAGTAAGGATCTAGGGCTTAAACTAGGTATATAATATAACCCAACAAAAAAGCCTTCCTGCAAAACTTACAAATCATGCTCATATTTTTGCAAATAAGCCTTTATACTTAGAAGAAACTTTAAATAAGTCCATTATGTTCAACCAACCACACATGTCCAATGAAATATATAAATAATACATGAAAGCTAAAATAAAACTTTTATCTCAAATAAAATATATTTTAGTGAAACTATAAATAAGTCCCTAGACTTTATACTTGAATCCCAAAACCTAAAGATATTTAGAAATAAAATATAAAGAATGAAAAACACAATTCATTTTGAGAAAAAAATAGCTTTCTTAATGTTTATGTAGCACTTGATCGGTATTAAATTTGTAATTGTCTTTGCAAAGGTTATAGTCATATTTGCTCATAGATCTTTATGGATCTAAGCTCATTATGGAAGAGATTGTATATTGTCATTGAATACTTTACACGACGAGTAGAAAGCCCAAGTAGTTTCCTAGGTATCCTCTATCTAATTGTCTAAGTCTATTTGTTTTACAAGTAATTTCACAAAGAAGGGAACGTTGTATGTATAATTTACTTAACAAGCATACACATGAGTGGTGTAATTTACTATAATTTCTCATTAACATGGATGAAACTTTCATTATGCTTGCTTAGACTATGATCGCCCTCATTGGCCAATATCTACTAAGTTAGACTTAGATGCTCAAGTGCTCCTTGTCTTGGTCTCAAGTATTGTTATCTCAAGTTATCTCCTTCTCAGTGATCTATTAATTTCATTTTGTCTCTTGGTCTCAAGTTTCTCAAGATATCTCAATCTTTGCAGCATGTTTACTAGAGAGGATGGAAAGATAGAAGGAAAGAATTTAGAGAGAGAAGGAAAAAAGGGGAGGAGAAAAATGTTGGCTCACGTGCCTTGCACGTGTCCAACAGTAACTTTCTCCCTCGTTGGCCAGTGGCTGTGTCCGGTCGGCTGCGAGCGGCTATGCGTGCGGCGGCTACATCTGGCCAGCTATGAGTGGCAAGGCGGTGACGTGAGGCGATGATGGCCAGCGGACGCAGCAGCGGGAGCGGGCAAGGTGAGCAGTGGATGCAGTCGCGGAGCGGAAGAGAAATATTGGTAGCGGCGTGTGAGAGAGGAGAGTAGGTGAGGCAAGCGGGAGCAGGCAATGTGAGTAGCAGACGTGGCAACGGGAGTAGGCGAGGTGAGCAATGGATGCGGCAGCGGGAGAGGGCGAGGCGAGCAGCGGACACAGTAGCGGAATGGGGAGGCGAGCAGCTAACACAGTAGCAGAGCGGGGAGGCGAGCAGCGGACACAATAGTAGAGCGGAAGGAAAATACTGGTAGTGGCGAGCGAGGGAGGAGCGGTGGCGGCAGCGGGCGAGGCTAGCAGCAGCCAAAGCGGGCGAGGCGAGGAGCGGAAGGAAAATACTATAGTAATCCGCCCAACAAATCAAAGTAAAAATAGCACTATTTCCTTCCTTTGTCGAATTTGTCCGCCTTAGTAAATGAGGGAAAAGAGGTGTTTCTATTCTTTCCCTTATACTTTCTCTTCTAGTAAACAGGGTTTGGTGTTTTGGCCTCAAATGTATTCTAGAGATGTTAATGCCTCAAGCATAAATTTCATGATATTAAATACCCAAGCTTGTTGTGTTTATTTGCTCCAATATTCTTACCTTCTTGAACTTTAGTCCATCAAAATTTGCATATTTATATTTTTTGAAAAAATATTAACACTTCCAGTCTAAATGAAAACTCTCGTATGAATTGTTTTATTAGTCTAAGTTTAGTTTGTGAGTTAGTAATTTCTTGTCAACCTATTTCTTAAATTTTTTTCTTTTAATTAATTCTAAGTTAATTATCTTCGTTTTCATAATAGGGACAGAAAAAGTTTGATTTAGGGTTAGGGATTAGGTGCAATGGTGAGCTTGCGGACAGTTATTTGCTTCTTTTCTTATAATACCATTTCCTCTCCTTAATGGATAACTATTTGCTACCATTGAGGAATTGCTTTTCATCTCAAATCTAGTTAATTGGATTTGCACCAATGGAAACCATAAATTCCATACACAATATGGGTATATGATAGATCTTTTCCATTTATCCTATTCATTGGTACTGGTCATTAATACTGAAAAATCATCTTATTTGTTCGAACTCATGATCTGAACGAGTCGCACATACACCCTAGTACGTGTTCCTCGACGCTAAGGACATTCTCTAAGAGCGGGAGATTTTGTAACATTTCTTATTGGCTATCTTGCATTTCTAATAAGTTAAAGTGAGCATTAATTTTAAAACAAAAATGAATAGTGATATTATTGTTTTTCTTTCTTTCCTACTAAACACAATATTAAATTAAATATTATTAAATACTATGAAATTAATTAAATATTATTAAATACTATAAAATTAATTAATCTATTTAAATACTATAAAATTATAAAATATTATTAAATACTATAAAATTAATTAATCTATTTAAATACTATAAAATTATAAAAAAATTATAAAATACTATAAAATTAATTAAATATTATTAAATACTATTGTATTAATTAAATACTATAAAATTATAAAATATTATAAAATACTATAAAATTAATTAAATATTATTAAACACTATAACATTAATTAAATATTATTAAATACTATAATATTAATTACTATTGTATTAATTAAATATTATTAATTGCTATTGTATTAATTAAATATAATAGCATGTGAGGGGTGAGATTTAGGGTTCCGTCCGATTTGGGCAGAACGGGTTTGGAAGGAAAGTTTATCAACTTTCCTTTTGGTTTTCCTTTCTCAACTTTCCGTCCACCCTTTTAAACAATCAAAGTTTGCTATCCCTCCCTCTTTCCATCTCTTCCCTTCCTCTTTCCTCTCTATTAAACACAGTCTTAGTTATGGATAGAATAACAATTATATAAGAAATAATTATGTTAAGTAGGTCAACAAGTTGACTCAATCTTATTAATTTTGAATCATAAATGCGTTTTTATGTTTATGATCGGAATATAATTATATTAAATTTATCTAACTTTATATTGAGTCGAGTCAAGTTTGGTCGAAATTTATTTTATTTTATATTCACAATCTCTATTTAATAATTGGTTAAAGGTGTTTCGATATTACCGAGTGATATTTGACAATGCAAAATGATAAAGAAAAAAAAATACATTGATGTTTAAAATAACATTCTAGTGATTAACTTTAGTGACAAAATTAAGAAAATAATATATTGTTAAATAAAATTCATAAATTTTGTGAAGTAAATAAATCATGTATTTTTATGACGCAATTTGAGAAAAACTTAAGTTTGTAGATCTAACTGAGAAAATCAATTTGAAATGGACCAAAGTGAAAATTCCCAAACAGTAACAACTTTTTAGCGTACAGACATCCTCTTGCCTACGCCGCTCACGGAGAGCAGCACGTCTCTCGCCATGGATTTCTTCAAATCCGTATTCACCGCCGAGCCGACCTCTCCCAGCGAGGAGCAATCTCCGACTGGATCTCCCCGACAACCAGAGTACGACGTCGATCAAGGTATCGGCGGCGGCGGCGGCGGTTGGAGAACACTCATCCAAGCCTTCGCCTCCAAGTCCGAATCGGTGATCCAGACCTACAGACGCGATTTGGAGGAGTTTGGGTCCGGCCTCAAGAGGGAGACGGAGGCGTTTCGAGATGTCGCCGCCCGTGCGGTCCTAGATCTCCCGGGCTCCCTCGAGGCAGGTGCCTCCGTCGCTCAGGAATCCCTTGAGTCTGTCGGCCAGGCCATTGACGAATTAGGCGGCTCCGTGTGGCGGGGGACGGCGGAGATCATCTCCCATGGTAAGGAAGCGATCCTCTCGACGGAGGGCGAGGGGAGTGGCTCCGATCTGTTTCCATCCGATCAGGGGCCGCAGAATGGAACCCCACCTTCGAGAAGGTACAGCCGGTTCGACGCGCAAGTTCTTGCGATTCAATCCGATGTGAATACTTTCTCGGAGGAGCCGGATGACGCCCAGGATTTCGATGATTGGAGATCTGGGTTTGATTTGGCCGAGAAAGAGGATGAGATCGAGAAGCTATGCTATGAGAATTGGGCTTTGGAGGGTTTTCTTGAAAAGCTGGTCCCTCGAACAGTGAGTTACGAAACATTCTGGTACCGCTACTACTATCGTATTTTTAAGCTCCAGCAAGCAGAGGATGCAAGGGCAAAGCTTGTGAAAAGGGTTATTTCGGCGGAAAAAGAAGAAGAATTGAGCTGGGAAGTTGACGATGATGATGACGGTCGTAAGGACGAAGGTAAAAAGAACGAAGAAAATTTGACGGTGGATAAAGCAAAGAAAGTAGTAGAAAATGAAAAGAATGAGATTGAAAGGATGGAGCAGAAAAATCACCCTGAAAATGAGGCTATTGTGGTCGAGAAACAAACCGTGGTTTCTCAGCTCCAGAAGTTGGATGCTTCTATGGAGATAAAGGATAAGCGAGTGAGTTCAGATTCGGGAAAAGCAGATGAGACTGAGAAGGAAATGCAGAAAGAAGAGACAAAGTTTGAGCCATTTGTGGAGGGGAAACATGTCGAGGTTTCTCAGGCCAACAACTTGGAAGCTCCTAGTGCAAAATTTGATCAGGATGTAACTCCATCTGCAAGGAAAGCACAAACGCCCGATTTTTCAGATGAAGGGATCACCTCAAAGTCAGATGATAAGACAGAGCAAGAAGGGAAAAAGGAGGGTACTGGGTCAAACAAGCACAACAAATCCTCTACTATGCAAGATGAGGATTATCTTGAGTGGGATGAGATTGAGGAACTTGCTGAGCACGATGAGAAGAAACCTGATGCCGCTAGTACAAGCCCTCTTAGGGAGGATTTGCGCAAAAGGCTCAGTGTTGTTGATGATGATGATGAGGATCTAAGTTGGGATATTGAAGACGATGATGAATCTACCAAGCGATAATTAAAGGTATACTAATGTTTTCTAAGTGTTGCTTTTTTGGTGAACTTCTCTATTTGTAAAGGTTGCTTCTGTCGTGCTGTAGATTTCAATGTGATTGACTTTAGGCATCCTTAATCTTTATACCCATAACAATTTCTTCCCAGATTATGTGCTTCAAATTTGCTAGCACCGAAATGTTGAATTTACTTTGTATGACAAAGTATAAGTCTGTGACTGTTTGACCTATTTTAGAGTGTAAGTCTGTTGTGAATGTGTTTTTTATGACAAAGAATATGTTTTAAATATATCTTCTTTCCTGCCATAGATTTTAGCTACCATGCATTTGAGTATACTTGGAATTAATTTTGTATTATGAACAGTCTGATCGAGAGATCTGGGTTGTAACTATCAACTATTTTAATTCTTATTCTATCTATAAAGAAAGCACAAACAGTGTCACAACTGATTCCACACAACCTAAGCATGCTGGAAGCCAATCTTTCAAAGACATAATAAACAAAGCCAACTCAAAATAACCACAATGGTAATACAAAGATCTAACTACACAGCTAGTCTCTCTTGTCTTCTTCTAAAGCTAATTTGAAATTTTTTTCAAATATCATATGAGCACAAACACATAGGAATCTTCATAGGCAAATAGGATATTATCAAAACTAAAGAAAGATAATGCAACGACCCACAGAGTAAGAGATATCTCAATGGCCTCTACTGTTGCTGAGACTAATACTTCTTTGGTAGCTCCATTGTCTAGGGGTCAAAAGGTAGCTTTCATACTAGCTATGGCTGTGGTAGGGGTTTCCCACCTCATGCTCACTATAACTAAACCAATCACACATATGATCATTGCTAACAAAAGTTTGGAAAACCTTCCCATGTGAAGATGGCTATTAATCCACTTGGTATGTTTCATCACATTCAGGCCTCATTTGTCATTATTTCCATAACATTGTGGGAGACTCCTTAGATCTGCAACTCATTGAGCTACTTCATCCTTGACATTTGTGATCTCCACCTTAATATCTACTATAGCCTCTCTTGCATCTTTTGGTACCTTGTGTCCTAGATTCAAGGGTTACCTCTCACATGACAAGTAATAAAGAGTTATTTCACCATCACTGAGTTTCTATTGTTGATGGACCCCTTATTCCTATTAAAGGAATTGGGTCATGCTCAAGATAAGAGATGCTCTTTATGACCCACAATCTCTAGTACACCGATTGTTGATTTATGCTCATGAAAAGACCTTACATTATTTAAACTTTTTTTCTCATATTGTGTTTTTCAAGACCTCCAACGAAAATGACAATTGGTGTGAGGCTTAAGGGGGGGGAGTATATATATTGGCATATTCTTCTGCCATGTCTCCTACAACCTTCTCTTCCTCCAAACTTTCACCATACTTGCATGGGTTATTCTTCCCTAGTCAAGGTCTAGAAGTTTTTTGTAGTGTTTATTTGTTCGATGCATGTTAACTTGGTAAACACTATTGCATCTCTTTTCCTTCCATTAGTAGTAGTGGAAGTGCCATCTTGTTTCGCCTTGTTCATTTAGATGTCTTTGGTCCAAGTCTTATATCCACTAAAGATGGTTGTTGGTTTTTTTTATCACTTTTACTAATAACCATTCTCGTATAAGTTTGGTGTTTTTGTTGGAAAATCATTCTAGTTCTTTGATGTATTTTGAACTTTTTATGAAGAAATAAAAAGTCAATTTAGCATATCTTTACAAGTTCTTCACACTAACAATGCATATCTGAATACACTAAGTATGAGTGTAAACTTTTTTGTACATACCACATAATTTTCCATCAAAATGTCTATTTCTATACATCTCAACAAAATAGAGTGATTAAATGAAAAAAAAAAATCATCACTTGTTGGATGTCTCTCATACCCTTCTCTTTATATGAATGTCCTATGTCATGCTATCATCACTGCATAATTTCTCATTAATTAGAGGGCAAGCAAGCGGCAAACAGAGGACAAGCGGGGAGGCCGGAGGGCAAGCAATTTTTTTTCTATTGAGGCTGAGCAATTGAGGAGGAAAGCACAAGGAAAATGGTTTTTTTCCTCCACTTCAGCTGTGGATGTGGAAAGTATACTTCACCTAGCTACCTGAATTCACCTAAGGAATCCCAAAAACTCATTGGTGCAGCAGAAGCAGGCACAGAAGCAGCACCCACGAATGCTTTGGGCCGTCTCTCATAGCTCATTTGAGTTTAGTTAGAGTCTTTTTTTCATTAATTATAAATTTGGATTGGCAACTTCTCCAAATGTATATCAAAAATGTGTTTTTCTAATGTGATCTATATAAGGATGTATACATGCATTAATACATAGTTTAAAATACCTGAACGAACCGGACGAGAGCACTAGAAGTGGAAGTGGGGAGGAGGATGAAGTGGGTGGGAGCAGCTGCACTCGTGTCCGCCCCCACTTGAACTTGATGAAGAAGAGGAAGCACAATAGCTCTGCCACCGAAGAAACTCCACTCGCATTTGCCAAAGAAACACCACTTGCGTGCACCTCCACACAGCAAACCTGCCCTTTTTTCTCCTTCCACTCCACTCAATTCCTCTTTGGTCCGTGTATTGATTTCTCTTTGGACTCCTCTTTTGACTGGCCCAAACCGGTCATACCACTCGATACAGACCGGGTTTTTAAACTATGTTCTCATGCTCACGATGTCAACTGGTTTTGAATGTAGTAGTTGATCACTCTATATTTATATTTCTCATATTCGAATATTGTTTAACTTGTTTATATGGACAATACTATATTAAGAAAAAGTAATACTAAAGAAATTGTTGAAACAAAGATGCATCTATAATCTCAATTTGTTCTCAAAGACCTTAAGTGGCCAAAATACTTTCTAGAAATCCAAGTTGCCTACAAAGGACCAAGCATTCTCTATTGTAACGAAAATAGAATTGGATTTACTTGAAATTACTAGTTTGCTGGGTGCATAAGTATTGAGGTACCAACAATGCAAAATAAAAAATATAATACTAAAATAGAGTTTAAGATATGGATGCCACCAGATATTGGAGGTTATAGGGAAGCTCATTTATCTTATTGTTGTTAAAGGAGCACCAAGAAAGAGTCTTATACAAAAGAATGGGCACACAAAGATTAAAGCATATTCTAATGCAAATTATGTAGGAAATGTAGATGGCAAAAAAGTTACCTTGGTTGTTATCTTGTGACATGGAAAAGAAAGGAATGACTCATACCACATATGAGATAATGGGACTTAAGAATCTCCTACAAGACTTTAATCTATTATGTCTGAGTCTAACGATTATGTTTTTTGACAATCAATTAGCTATTTTCATATCCAATAGTCTAATTTTCCATGAGAGAACAAAGCATATTGTAGTTGTCTATCATTTTGTTTGAGAGGTAGTTCTTAACAACATGAAAATGTTTTTAAGGCCTTAGATTCCATTAGATTTTATACAATGTGTAACAAGCTAGGTATGTTTTGTATTCTTGCTCCAGCTTAGGAGGGACTATTGAGAGGTAATGATTTAAATGCTATCGGAGTTTTGTTGGATAGTTGTCTTATTGGGTATTAGAAAATTTCTATCATGTATTATACAGAACTTTGTTTCTTTGTTTTGAATGATATTTTTTTAGGAATTTCCCTCTTCCAATGTACAAGAACACAAGGTGAATGATTGCATCACATTAGTAGAAAATCTTTTCAATTATGTCTACAATTACTAGTCGTAATTATTTTTTATACCAACCATAATATACGACCATGTCTAATAGTTCACATTTTCAAAGGCCCATATCATACATATTAGCCGTAAGGAACATAATCACATATTGAAGTTGTCGGCTAGTTCAAATGGTAAGACCTTAGTTAGACCTTAGTTGTTAATAATAAGATATATGTGTATATATATGTGTGTGATAATACAAATTATCTATTCACTATATACACATTTTATACATATAACTAATAATGTAGTAATACATTTACATATACATTGGTATGGATGGTTTGGAGTCAACAAGATAATTAGATAATATAATAGGATGGATTCCATTGTCATTTAATAATTTAATTAGAACATATTGGACATTTGTAATTTTTGAAAGATGAATAATACACAAGCTACCTTATATTAATTTATATTTAAGTATATGAAACCGATGTACCAAACTGGAGCATACCCGACAATAGACTGGTATACTGGTTTGGACTGATCTATTAAACTTTTATTTTTATGTAAAAAAATTGACAAGTAAGAATATTAATATTAATATTAATAAACATATGATCAATATAACAAATGACTTCTCATAATAGCTATAAAATTTTTGAAAATCAAATAATACATGTTGGTCAAAAAATCTAGTTAAGCTTGGCTGATCATGCCAGTTCACCTAGGCTTGGCTGCACCAACATCACACCAACTTGCGTTGACCCACTATAAACACGTCCATGCCAACACATGAGTTCAAATGTGAGTCAAGCTTAGGCCTGGCAAGTCTTAACTGAACACTGTCTCCCCATGCTCCATAGCAAATTCATCCATGTACACAATATCAAATTTAAGGAAAATCTAACATAATTTTGAGTAAAAATCTAAAATCACAGTAATTTAGATTTGCATTTATGCTTAGTTTTAGCACAATCTTTTCCGATTCTAGTAACATTTATACAATCTATCATCAACAAAAAATAAAACTAATAGGAAGACTCATGCATTATTGCATTGCGTCATAGGAATTGCATAGAAGCGTAACAAAGACTAGTGAAGGAAAGTAATCCGTGCCTTTGGACATCCAAATCATAAGTAGTTACCAGTGGCATCGTACAGATCCAGATTGAATTCATGCCCAATCTGTGATTGGTGTTACAAAAATTCATAAAAAACTTGAATGCTATGAGATCTTTCTGTCAATCTTTTTCATTATGTACCAATTTTTCTACCTAAAACAAGATATTGACAGTATAAAAGAATCAGAAAATTCTGTGGGGTTCTTCTACTGTTTTGATTCAGACCATTTAATCTCTATATTGAAGAAAAAGTTGTATCCGTAGGTGTTGGATCATAGACCTGCCTTATATGCTTATATGTTTGTAAATTGGACTTTTACTATAAGGTTATGCTTTTGAGGTAGAGGGTCCTCCAATCAAATTTTATAGTGCGAGCCGTAGGTCCTGAGTTTGTAACCCCCCTCGGCTCTCCACCACCACTTTCTTCCTTTTTTTTTTTGTTGTTCATTGCTTTCTCCAAATACAAGTCTGGATCTACCCCTATAAATGATAAATAACCTATGTATCAGATATGATATATTACTGCTGAATTCACATGTCATCTCTAATTTTGATTTCCATCAGCTAACCTATTAGTTTACAGTAAAAATTCCAGCAAAATAGCTGTTTGACAAGTTCACATCGAGTTCTGACCTTGGTTTTGAATTTATCTGAAATTGTCTTTAAGAAACTGATACAAGTTCATTGTCTAGCCAATTTGGCTACTCATGAACGAAGCCAAAGTTCTGTTGCTCTTTTGCTTTATTCCTGGAATCTAAGAATGATAAATATGAAAGGTTAATGCGTTTCATTTTACTGATCCAAAATGAGCTTAAACTCTGAGATTTTGACTGATTGAGACACTAATATTATACGCTTGACTTTGCTGTCAAATAGTTGAATGTGGTTCTTCCTCATGCATCTTCATTGTTGATCTGTTTTCAGTTCTTCTCTTGAGGTACAATGAAGCTGTGCTAAACATGAAACATTAAGTTTGTTTGACACTAAAGTTAATCTAATCATTTTTTCCCTTGTTGCTACAGATAAGAATACAATGAAGCTATTATGTTAAATAACTGCGAAAGCCCGGGGTCAACGAGCTTCAAAGTAACTAACTTGATTTCCACTTGAAAAAACAAGAGAAAATTCAACAAAGTCGGACATTGGGCAATTAACCAGTCATTGTTATTGTAGATCGAGCGTCCAATTATTATGCATGTGATGTTCTCTTTGTTGCCTAGCGTTTGTTAAAACTTCAAACTTCTAAGCACGAGTGATGTGATAATTCTAGATTTTAGTGAAGGTTCTTCATTTGTTTACTAATACTTCACCACTCGTAGATTTTTTTTTAGAGGTTTTACTGAGATGCAGACAACAGAACCAAAATTGGAATGAAGACCCGACTATGGATAACAGGATGTGATGATCGGCGAGGTTACTGGATAAAATAGAGTAATTTTTCTATATATTTGGATATCTGAATCGTATGTAACAAAGAAAGAAAAGGGTAACTTCTGATAATGAAATTATCTATTTTTGTGTGATTTTTGTTTCATTATAATTTATTTCCATACCATAGGAGGAAACAAAGTAGAGATATATTTCTTCCCTTCAACCAAGTTCCGTGATCCCAAAATTGAAAGAATGCAAATTGTTAAATTGAGCATGATGGCGGGGTATCGTTCGAAACCTCGGGCAGCTTTGTAGAAAATTTGATAAAAACACTCCACAAGCGTAGCATGAAAAGCTATAAATGAAAAAGAATATCTTACAAGTATTTATAGGTCGAAAGAATATATGCCACAGTGGTGTCCATAAGGCGATTATCATAGGAAAGTTAGGAACACTCCATATTACCTTCCATTGCCCACGAGTTTGCTATAGAATTTGTAAGCATTTGAGAAGTAGCAATCCCAACTGCATAGAAAGGCGAAATCCATTTATCATCACTGGGCTATAGCCTTACGGGGCAATGGATACATGCACTTCTCTTCATAAGCTCTGGACCAAATATTGAATGAATACTCAGTGTTCCACTTACCGTCAGATAACTGAAACTTTTGTGAACTGCAAACAGGCATTCGGATCAAGAAACGCAAGCCATTTATATGAGGGTAAAAATGCATCCACGGATCATTCCAAACAGTAAGTATTTTCTCCATAGCAGATGAAGATTTTTTATAGTACAATTTGCAGTTGGTATAGACTCTTGACATTCATCCGGTGCTTATGTTTCTTAAATGTTTTTTGGATTTGCAAGTCTGATCCGGTTCAAGACGCATCTATTAGCTTCGTATTTGGATCATCAATCATACTCGGATGCAATAACAGGATTTCTGTACCATTAATTAGTTACAAATTCTCCCTGTGCTAAAGAATTGCGATTTGAAGAATGTAAATCCACAAAGACAGCAATCATCTCTGAGTAGCTGAAGTGATTGCTGACTCACTTCTCGCAAGAACATAAATTTTACAGAGCATGGTGATCTAGAAAGGAATTAGATATGGCATTTCTTGCAATACCCGTTAGCACACATGTAGAAAGCTTGCACATGTAGTTCGCGGGCAACCACTTCAACATGGACACTAAGAATTGTAAAAGCTGATATCTAAAACTTCAGTTTGAGTGCAAATGGCATGTCTTCGGAGAATGGTGGATCAGAATACTTGCCGGTCAGAATCAGGGATGCTACATGAAGATTTGCAGCTTCTGTATAATGTATGCCGTCCCAATTAATGTATTCGGTGGCATCATCGCATACTATAGTTTTCAGCGTATGTCCCTTGATAACCTTTCTCTGACCACAAGCGACCCTAGTATCGTAGTTCAATGGCGGTCCACCATATCCACAACAAGCAGTAATTGGATGCTCAAATCCTGGAAATGTGTGAAGAGCTATGCTCTTTGATTCTCCATATTCAAATGCATTCAAGTAAACTGGAACACAAGCATAGGGTGGAATAACATAACAAATAATCAGCGAAGTAAAAGGATAACAGCTAATCACTTCACTCTACAAACCAGAACGTCATAGTTTAGGGCTATGTATCAGAAGTTCCATCTACTGTTGTTTGCGTTCAATTAGCTACTCCTTCGAAGCATTTTTAAGATGCCTTAGCTACTCCACTACCTCAGTTTGTCATGTGATATAGTTTAGCTAAGAAAAAAAATGAAAAATTGGAATTACAAATTATATTTGATTCAAACGTTAGGGCTGCAAATAAATCAAGCCTCACATTAGAGCCTCTAAGATTGACATATTAAGAATTCTTTAAGCTACGATACCCTACTTGAGCCGAGATTCTCAAAGATCCATAGTTGACAATGTAATACTCAGGTCATTTGAGCTCATGATTCATTTTGGTCTACGTTTGCGAACAAGTTATGTGAGCAGCCCGAAGAATTTTGTTAATACATGCATTATAGTTATGGATTCACTATTTATATACACACCATCGATGCCAGCAATGCATGAATATGTTAATTAGGCATCTACATAAGTATATTTTTTTGTTGTTTAATTCAAGGTTCCAAATACCAGTCCGGCGACTCGGTCCGGTGAGTGAGCCACCGGACCAGTACGGTACCGGTACCGTACCGGTGCTACCGGACGGTAGCAAACAAAGGCTGGCGAGCGGCAGGCGGAGGCGAGCGCGAGCGGCCAACGAGCTTCGATTGAAGCTTCCGTTGCCACTGGAAGCTTCAATCGAAGCATCTGGCGGCCACCGAAAGCTTCGATTGAAGCTTCCGACGCGGATGAAGCTTTCGGTTGCCGCCAACCTCCCTCCAGCCGCCGCTAAACCTCCCTCCGCTGCCGCCTACCATCGTTCGGCGGAACCGTGCTCCGAAGCATGTGCCGGAACCGCTGCCTCACCGGACCGGTTCCGTACCGGACATACGGTTCTTCAATCACTGGTTTAATTTGCTAATATTGTGTGATTCTTTCAGTTCTGCTAGATAATCATGGATTGCTATTTATGTTAAAAATACAGCAGAACTCACACTTCAATCTAACCCTAGATTAATTCAAGCTTTCAATTGAGAGATAAGCGACAAGATTTTTAATAAAAAGATTTCAAATAGGACTTTCAAAACTCAGTTGAACTTGGTCAGGCCTTGAGCTCGACAAGATTTTGTATAAATTAAAGTTGAAACTCAAAATCTCAAAATAATGACATTTTTCAGAATTTTCATGCATATGAACTAGATTGTCCACGTCACTTGACATGATCTAGAATGTCCAGTTTACTCATAATAGTCAACAGTATTAAAAAAAAAAACGACTAAGATAACTTTATAACCGTGTTTCATTTACCTACTTAACTGACTGATGCCATATTTAGCACCCAGTTATTATTTCTTGCATCAATCTCCAAGTCCCTAGATTGTCGACGTCACTTGACATAATCTAGAATTTCCACTTTGCTCATAATAGTCAACTGGTATTCAGAAAAAAAAAATGACTAAGATAACTTTATAACCATGTTTCAGTGTATCTACTTAACCAACCGATGCCATATTCAGTACCCAGTTATATTTCTTGCATCAACCTCACGTCCCATAAATATTGATCCCTACAATTTAATCAAATTCGCAAACAAGCTCCAATAGTCTCTAAATGTACAAATGAGCCCTGTTGCTGCATCCCTTGCAAAGTAGCCCCTACAGTTTTAGCTTCCTTGCAAATAAATCATGTAGTTCAGAAAATTTACAAGTAGCTCTTATAGCTTTCAATTCTATTTCCCAAGTTTTTTCATAATAGTTTGTCCCTTCTTTTTTTTTTTGCAAATTTTGAAAAACTACAAGATCAATTTGCAAGTTTCAAACCTAGTAAAACTTTAGTAAACTACAGTGGCCAATTTGCAAACAAGCAGAAACGAGAAATATGAAGTGTTTGCTTACCATATCGGGAAAAGTTTGCTATGAGGTTGAATTTTATGGTGAAGACGTCAACGTAAGTTATGTTGGCATCTGAAAACACACCTCTCAACTTTATACAAAGTGCATGAAGTTGTACATTGAAATGCTTAGCAGCCCGGTTATGAGAGCTTACACAACCAAGCCCGTCCAATTTTGATGGTTCTTTACCGAAAATGGCTATGTTTTGAGCTAAGCAGCCAAGTGGGCCGGTATTATGAATCCAGAAGCTCCTGGCGCCTTGATTATATAATTTCTGAAAGCATGTATACAGAAGGTTAGTTTGAAGTTTGAACTAATATATTTTTTGAAACAATTAATACAGAAGGTTAGGTTGTATTGAATCAAATATACATAAGCAAAAGACGGGAATTGCAATGATATCTATTATAGTTTATGCTAACAAGTTATACAATCTTCGCTTCTCTAAAATCAATTTTTGAACAACTGGTTCTGCATTAGACCAAATCATATTTTTCAAAAAAGCAGATTACGTATCTTCCATTTTTCAAACTCACTATTGGTACAGAGTACAGACAAAAATTAAATGATACCTGCAGTCCTTTTTCAAATTCTAATAAAATTGTTGAAATGGAAGCAATGACTTGGTCCTCAGTCTTGGAATAGAAAGCACTAGCGAGATCATTTTGGCCAAAATCAAACATGTAAAGCCCTTGATTAAAGTAATCTGCTTGGGGGATATATTTCATGAGTTCTTCATCTGCAAAAAAAGTTTTTTTGAAAAAGGTGCATGTTAAGTCACAAATTTAGTTGCTTACATATCATAGTTGGTGAATTACTAACAACTTTGAATGCCAGGAGTGTTAGATCTACCATATATAAGAGTTTGTTCTGTCCAAAAGGTATGATCCATACTTACAAGAGCTTCTTTTCTATGATATGTAGGAGTTTGGAGATTTCCTGCCGAAACTTGTTTATGCTTAACAGTATAGTATAGGTTGGTTTAATGGATAATTTTCATACAGAAATTTGTGGTTCCTAATCAAATTCAGGCATCAAAAAGAATGTCTCTAACTATGCTTTACGTTATGATCAGTCTAACAAGAGAACCAACCAATTAACTTGATGAGCCTAAATAACACGGCTCAATGAAAATGTTTAATCATAATAGTAAGCTCATTAGGTTTTATATATCATGACAATTCTTCTCCAACATCTTATGAGAGACTAAATTAGATAATTACAATCTCTCCCTCTTAATATTTGTATCAAAGACTAAATTATATACGATATCTTTCATTGTACAGTTGTAACTATAAAGACCATCAATTTCCAATATACCCACCAACTCATCATGTTCAGAAAACAATTCTTCATGCAATAAGGCAATGCTCACTAGATAAAATGATCAAAGCAGGAAGAACAACATAGTGATTAATTGAGGCATGTATTCTTAGCCTACGGTAGTCCATTTACATTTATCTCTATCATCTTTATGTTTGCAGGTCTTAACCAGCATGTATTAATATACTTTAAAATATTTCTGCATGTACCTTTGGTCAGTGACTGAAGAACTTCATTTTTAAATTGAAAAAATTGAGCAACTTGGATGCCAAAGGAAAATGGGCTGACTGAATATTTTGTTGGGGGAAGAATAGTGGAACCAGCAGCAGCGAAGTTGCAACCGTGATGGAAGGTTGGTGCACCGACAGAATTCAAGTATGCATTGAGAAGTGGCATGTCGAAAGCAGCCACTGCAATACTAAGAATTAATCTGACAAGACAAACCAACAGAAAACAGTGCACAAATGTAAAACTTGCAGCACATGCAGTAAAATTGCCAGAAATGTATACAAGAACTAAAAAGTTATGAACCTAGAATCCTATGTATCCAAAGGTTTGATAAATAATTTGGCCGTCAAATAACCCTCTTGTATCTTTCTATCTGCCATAATCTATTCAACAACATGTGAACTTTCATGGCTCAGGTACAACAGCACACTCCATACACACCTTCCTAGCATACCCTATGAATACTAATATTTTTTACTATTCACGTATGTGAAATGGATATGGACTGGGCCATGGCTTTAGCCAACAAACATGATTTATGAAAGAAAAAACTGTTATAATTAAGAAAAAAATATTAATTTGGATTGAGTATAAATTAATTCAGATTCAGGAACTGATGAAAATTTCAGGGATCTAATCATAATTTTTATTAAAGTGTGAGTTTCTTTGTTAAGTTTCAAATTAAAAAAAAAAAACATATTCCATATTGTGCATTTAGGTTTAAGCCAACACGTGGTTTGACTCTTCATATGCATAATGGTTATTAAGCTTACATGTAAGTATAAATCTATATATAAATTCATTAGGGAGGTGTGTGTGTGAATATACACACACACATACAAACATGTTCACTGCAGTAACATTCAGTCTCCATCTCGGTTTTGTAATTTCTGCAATAGTAGGTGTATGTGTGTGTGGACACATATACATATATGTATATATGTGTATATAGCATATTACCCTGCATATGTACTGTAACTCTCCATGTTGAAGAATATGTATATATCCACATATATATATATATATATATATTACCAACCAATACTATTGGTATCGTGCATCTGTACCATATCAATGGTATACAAGCCCGGATAGATTTCTTAAATCTTGCTTCTAATCACAATATCAAGTTTGATTAAATACAAAATTAAAATATACATGAGTAGTGTTGTTTTCTTGTTATTTGGATTGTTTGATTTTTTTTTTCCATTTTACCTTGTTTTCCTCTATCATCAATGCATGCTGATGGATATTGAATAATTGATAACTATAGTATGTAATTATAAATGCATGAGTTGAACTACATTCGTTAATGGTTGTTGTATTGGTAAACAACTCAATGTAAATTAGATAATATGGATAGTTGTGGATACACCAATTGTATGCGGCATGAACTATTGTGACATGATCTTAAAGGCTAGTAAATGTTATTACCAGTGAACCACACTTAGCTGCTGCAGGAGCTGACTCAACAATCATACTATAGCAGAGCACTTAGAGCTTACTACTGGGATGTCTATTGACATCATTGGGAACCATGTGATGGATACAACACCATCAAGATTGCTTAGGACAATCATTCCACTATGTGAGCTAACAGTGAAAACGCTATACCAAGAGTGCATTTCATAATTAAGGATTACATGACATATATGAATGATCACCATGTTATGGACACAACACCATCAAGATGTCTTAGGACAACCATTCCACCATAAGTGGAGAGCGAAAATCCTCTACCAAGACTGCATTTCATAGTTAAGGGTTTGTGGTCATAGCTTGATGATTACATGACATGAATGAATGATATCTTCTCATAATACTTTATTCTTACTAGTGATATATAGATTGGTTAGATGATTGATGTCTTGATATCTTTCCTATTAAATACATACATCATCTTGTTATGATTGCTACTTAGCAATTTTGGCTAATTCCTTGTTTCTCCTCCGGGCATTGATTTCAGGAAGAGGTGGATAGATAGTGTGGAAACTTTTTGAATTATGTAAGAAATGAGTGGGACCCTGTTATGTATAATAGTTTGCTTGAAGTATCCTGCAAACAGTTTCTTGTTTATTATCATACTGATTGGATAAATTTTCAGATTTTTAGCCTAATTGATTTAGTATTTGTTAGTCAAATAGGACAAACAAAGAAAGTTATCACTCTCTCCGCGGATGGTTAGTTAGCTGATGGAGCTCAGCCGGTTGTGTTTCAATCTGATAATTGATCAGCAGATAAAGCTCCTAGGAATTACTTTAGCATGATCCAATTTAGACCATTTGCACTTCAACCGCAGATGCATATAGAACCTTTCCTCATCCTTTTACCAAATTTGGCATTTGAATGAACTTAGTCAAGGAGTGGACGGCATTGCTTAGCTTTTAAAATGTAGAGAAGCGCAACATTCCCACAGTAAAGGGATGACACGATTCGTGTTAAATGCGCTACTGAACTCGTGGACGAGTTGCATAACTTTTTCTATGTTAAGTGGCTGAAAAACACAAAATACATTTCAAGAAGTGACGCAGCGCTTCCTGAAATCAATTTTCTAGAAGCCAGATAGGACAGCATAACAATCGCGATCTCAAAATTGTAATAATTAAGAATATAAAATTTAACTAATTGTTATCAAAAAAGAGCCTCCAGCTCGACCTTGGGACGACCTAAGATCACAGATTACAAGATAAAGTTTGGGGGAGAATAAATTACAGAGAAAATCAATGATGAGGCGGCCGTCGCAGAATCTTCCAGCCGGCCTGGAGAAGTAGCTCCGCCCATTGGGCGGCAGGAGAGGGTCCCCGATGCCAGCAGCGATGAGATCGCCCGTGTCAGAATTGGAGTCCCCGAAGTTGAAGACGGCAGGGAAATCGAAACTGATGGCTAAGGCAGCCGGCGAGATGTGCGACGTGAGGCAGAGGACGGCGAAGAGGTAGGCGAAAGAAGGCATTAGGGTTCACACGAAGAGGGAGGTGATGTAGCTGGAGCCTGGAGTAGAGCTCTTTCAGTGTTGAGGCCTATTGATTTCGTATGGCGTTTTTCTTCTAACCTCTGGCGATAACTAATCTCTGTATAAGTGTCATTTTAAATTTTAGCGATATGAATGATATAACTAAGACATGATATATTTAAAATATTAAATTGTATTGTGTTTACTATATTATAACAAAATTCATAAAATATTTAGTTAATAACCTTTTAATTATTGTTAAAATTTTAAAATAATAAATATATATTATTTTAAATTATTTAAAATAATAATATATTTTATTTTTTAATATTAAAATTTTAAATTATTTAAAATAATAATACTTAAAATTTTTAATAAAATAATATAAATTATTTTTTTAAAAAAATAAAATTATAAAAATATCAAATTGTAGCTTTTTTAATTTTTATTTTTTTTACTTCATTAACAAATAGTTTTTTTAATAGCTTTTCACTTAAAAGCAATTTAAAAGCGGGGCCAAAGAGGCCCTAAACGTCACGGGGTAATTGCAAACCCAATTTCGATATCCAAATCCGACCCATAATAAAAATCCAAACCCAACTTAGGGTAATTGCATATATTTACTTTTACATCAAATATTACAGGAATTATAAAAACTTATAAAACATTAAATAAAAGATAAATCTAGATATTAAAAATCAGAGAGGCATTAAAAAATTTACCCATCGGTGAAAATTAGAACTTTTAGAAAAATTAATCTGGCAAGTCTGATTAAATTAGTTTTGACTTAGAGTAAATGCAGTCCAAGTATAGAAGACAAAAAAATCTCATATCTAACTCAACTTGACTGGTCTCTATTTTGATGGGAAAAACCCGAGTTTACCAAGTCTGAGGTAGGGTTTAGACAAAACCCAATTATTATAAGCTGGTTAGGGTCAGGTGTGGGATCTTAGGTATTCGCCCTAACCACAAACCCACCCATCTATATATAATTACTAAATTACTCTTGTTTTAAAAAAAACCTTAACCTCTCTTTTCTCCTCTCCCTCCCCTCCCCATTCATGCCACTCCCCTCGCCACTCTTGTGTTGCTTCCTGCTAGCTCTTTTGCTGCTTAACTTCTTGTTCACTGCTCGCCCTCCCACTACATACTATTGCTCATTGGTGCTATGAGATCAGGTTTCCTCATGGGGGCTCAATACCTATTGAGCTTAGGTGTGGGGTAGAATTTTTTAAACCTAATGGGGTCGGGTATAGGGTATAGGTGTCAGGTTAGGGGTCAGGGTCAAAGTCAGGATTGGCATTATCCGCCTCGCCTTGACCCCATCCCTAATCACAAGTAATCCCAACACCATTAAACATTAACCTTATAAGGAGGACATGGAGGACAAAAATTCCTAGGGACCCTATCCAGGAATCTTCTGCAGGGTCATACTAAGGTCTTTTATCAAAGTTCAAATGTTAAAGTAATATTGACATGACCTTGGTGAAGATTTCTAAGCAAACATAGATTGTAGTCAAGTTCAATTTTAACAGGTATCTGATCTATTCAAACTTAATTATAGAAAATTGGGTACCTAATAATCGGATTCAGTTTATGGGTAGTAAATATACTATATATATGCATATATAAATTATTAAATAATAAAATAATTATATATATAACTAATATGTTAATCTAATACCCTTTAACTCGTTAACTTGTAAACCACTACCCATTCACCCTCAACTTATAAACAAAAATCAACCTAACCTCAATCCTATCATGCTACTCATCCCTGTCGCCACTGCTCATCCTCGTCACCGCCATTTGTTGCCAATAGCTTTGGAGGCAAGGGGGAATCTACTCGGGGTGAGGAGGCAAGAGCGAGTAGCCACTGGTGGTGTTTCTATGCAGATCCTCGTCCCTACTAGAGGTGAGGGCCAGTGGTGAGGAGGCAACTCAGGACTAAGTGGCGAGGGGCAAGAGCGATCTCAAAAGACTACGGGCCAACGACGAGGATGGGGAGCAGATACGGGGGTGTTCCCTTTCATTGAGCCCTCGTCGCTGCTAGCCAGGCTAGGCTAATGGCATGACATTGTTGAAGATGACTAAGGGCCAACACCAAGTGGTGGGGAGTGGCAATGTAGGCGAGCAGGTGATGACGAGTAGTCGTGGGGGTGGGGGCATGGGAGGTGACAAGGAGGTTAGAGCAACACAATTGACTAAGGGTTGACCAAGTATTATTGAGTTTGGTAACTATCATGTAGTAAAATAATTACTAGGGTTGGGTTTGGGTAGAGAGAGGGGCTAAAAAAAATGTGCGATAGTTAATTAGATACAGGTATTAAAGGAATTAATCAAGTTCGGGTATGAGTAGAGCAAAAATATGGATATCCTATCCACTGCCATCCTTATAAGCAAGCGCAGTACTGATGCATTGCATTTACATCATATTTTTCTTTGTATTTTACATGATATTTTGGGCTTAATTAAATGATTTTATATAATTTTTAGTGTGTTTACTTCACTTTGTATGTAATCTTCACTTTTCTTAGTTTTTATGAAAATACAGGTGAAATGGCATAAAAATAATGGATTTTGCAAGTTTAAAGGCTATAGTATGGTTCCTGAGGACATTACGAGGTCGCACATCAAATTTGGAGTGAAACGGAGGCCAGACTCAATATTCACGGTTGCACCCGTGAATCTTTTTATGGGCCATGAATATCACTCAAAACGATTAATTTTATGAGTTTTGATGCCAAGGGGTGATTTGTGATGAAAAGATGAGGTCGTACGTCAAATTTGAAGCAAAACGAAGGTCAAACGCAACTTTTATGGCTGTGGCCATAAATATTCATGGGCTGTGAATACACTATGTACAGTAAACAGAAACTTTCACATGACCGTAAACAGTTTTATGGGCCGTGAATATTTCCGCCCCTTCACGTATTTCACTCTATTTGACCCCGAATCGAGTCAGAATTGAACCAAACTTTGCATAAACCTTCCTAGATGGGTTCAACACTGATTAAACTATAAAAAAGAAGGATTTTTGAGGGTTTAAGGGGGCTTCTACGCACCAGCACGAACAGAGGCGGCGGCTAGGGTGAAAATCAATTTCTGGGCAGAATTTCGGTGAAAAATCATGCAAAGGAGGGATTTGAATGCTTCATCTTCATCTCTAGATCAAGGGGAAGAGTTCTAATTACTATCATAGTGTCTTTTTGCATTATTTTAGAGAGATTATGTCGAGTTCATCAATATACATGCTGTTTTTAAAGAACATGTTCACTTAAACCTATTTTCGGGATTAAGGGTGTACCCCACTGATGATTTATGGATTAAACTTATTGTTTAAATCTTTGACATGAATTTTATACAGTTAATTTGATTAGAATTGTGTTTATTTATGTGATTTACCCTGATCAAGTTTGTTTACGTCTTAGACGTTGCAAGAAGTACCGGGAGGTGAATCACAACGTCAGAACTATTCTTTTCCAACCTACGAATCCAATCACGGGAGTAGTTTGGATTCATTTAAAGAATTCCATAGTTTTTCACATAACTTAATGGGTCTATTCATGTTAATTGTCACGAGAGTAGGGGATTGATATGAATAGATACCGGATTACGCTTCAGGAAGATGTAATCTGTACCTTAGGAAAAATCTCTTTCAACACTATAATTTTTTGTTCAAAGAATTTATTTTGCTATAATTTATAATTGTCAGTGTGGTGAAACCCCGAGTTCTGACCTTTTGCATATTGATTTAAACTCTAAAAACTACCTTTTTGTTCTCATATTAGAAGCTTCCAAACAAAAACACAATTTGAATCGTTTAGCTATAGATCGACTGTGTAATCGGTACTTGACCGCCAGATCCTCGTTGGGAACGATAATCTTTTTATTACTTCGATAAATCTATGCACTTACAGAAGCATCAAGTACATAATAAGCTTTTTTCGATATGGAGAAGGCTAACTTAGTCAAAACCACCCAACCAACTAGATGGGAAAAAAATTTTTAGGCATGGACCCTACCTAGTCATCATCGTAGAAAATTATTTTAATACACTCAAAAATTGGGTTATAGGTTGCTCATAGCTTGAGTAATGAATCTAATAGTTATTGGAAGAAACAAATAATTTTTTAAAAATTTTTTAGAATTATTCTTATTTCATAGAAATCCATGTCAATATCATATAAAATCACTTCAAATACACTAAAAAATTAGGTTATATATTGTTGATAGCTTGAGTAATAAATCTAATAGTTATTAGAAGGATTAAACATTTTCTTAAAATTTTTTAGAATTATTCTTACTTTGTAGAAATTCATATTAATATCATAGAAAATTATTTTAAATGCACTCAAAAATTGGGTTTGAGGTTGTTGATAGCTTAAGTAATGAAACTAATAGTTATTAGGAGGATCAAGAAATTTTTTAAAATTTTTTCAAAATTATTCTTATTTCATAGAAATCCTTGTTAATATCATAGAAAATCACTTTAAATGAACTCAAAAATTAGGTTAGATGTTGTTGATATCTTGAGTAATGAAGCTAATAGTTATTAGAAGGATCAATCACATTTTTAAAATTTTTTAAGAATTATTCTTATTTCATAGAAATCCATGTTAATATCTTAGAAAATTATTTTAATTGCACTTAAAAATTAGGTTAGAAGTTGCTGATAGCTTGAATAATGAATGTAATAGTTATTAGAAGGATCAAACAAATTTTTAAAATTTTTTTAGAATTATTCTTATTTCGTAGAAATTATTGTTAATATCATAGAAAATCATTTAAATACACTCAAAAATTAGGTTAGAGGTTGTTGATAGCTTAAGTAATGAATCTAATAGTTATTAGAAGGATCAAACAAATTTTTTAAATTTTTTTATAATTATTATCATTCTCATTCCGTAGAAATCTATATTAATATCATAAAAAATCATTTTAAATCCACCTAACTTATATTGAATTTGTAGAAATTGAGAAAATGACTAGTTTTGAAACTAGTTCGAGTTTAGATGATGGTCAATTTATTTATAAGCCACGAAAGGCAAGTGGAAGGATGAAAAGGCAAGATGCCTAGAACCTCCTAGTCTATGTACAATAGATGTTCAATGTGTTGGGGTATGCCCTTAAGGCTAATGTTTGAGGCCTTTGGGATGATTTCAGTATCATGTATAAACTATGTATAAGTTTATAAAGGCAATGGTTGTTATCCAGGTTGTTACATTATCTGCTGCTGTTATGTATACTTCTGAATAATGTCTCAATGGTGTTCAGCTTGGCTGACATTAGCATTGTCCTTAGTCGAGATATCTTGGTGAACATGAGACAGCCTTGATATGATTGAGACTAATATGTGTTCCAATCTTATAGGGTGCTTCGAGCATGGAATAAGATGTAGACACATAGGTGCATTGGATGTACTGGACAGACCCTACTTAGGATATTCAATTGTTTATCACAATGTGAATAATCCTTATATGCAAGCAAGTGGCATATTTCCTCTGACTTGAGATCGCTTGTGTTTCTAAATGATGATTGGCATTGTCTTGAGGTAATTCAATATCATTTGAAATATAATGGTTATAGATTATCTTGGATAATGAGCATGAGTCATGTTAGGACACTAGTGATAGATATAGGATTGCCTCTCCTTGTTGGAGTGTGATGTTCTAAAGGGGCCCCCTGGATGAGATGATTGAGAAAGTGTATGGCCATACCCAGATGACTATGTTCATCTGATCTAATCATTTTCATCATATTGGAATTACAGGCTTGACACGCTTGTCCAATGAGAACATCCAGTGGCAAAGGAAACATGTATGTCAAGTGAATTGGATTCACACTTGTGCTATGGTTTGGGTGTAGTCTTGGAAGACTCTTTCCTTCATATCGGGAGACAGTGATGTGTTGCTAGATACCCCTCTCTGATCGTGATAACGTAAGTTATCGTTACCGACATTGAAGGAAACCCTTAGGGTCGCACAATTTGATGATATGGCTTACTTATGTCAGATCGTGTGGACTGAATGGTTTTGGTTCAGTTTAAAGGAGTTTAAACTCTGATTGGAAGTGAGATCTGGTATGATCATGTTTGATTGATTAGGGCTTGAGATCGGTAAGCTTCGATCGGGAGAATTGATGCTTGATCGATGAGATCAAGAGCATCAAGAGATGTGTGGTTAGATCTTGAGCCATCTGGTTCATATGAGATCTAGACCATGGCTTGGTTTGATTTGGTCTTTGAATCAAATGCAATAGAACCGGTTCACATAAGTGAACGCATGGTTCAAAGTGAGAAGACGTTTTGGTTGGTTCGAAAACATGGGCGCAAGGCTTGATGACTTTCTATTTTTGGAAGCCATAAGCGTTCCCACGTTGGATAACGCCTCAACGCCTCCCTCTCTCTCGAATGAATGCTTCTCCTCTCGTGTGTGTGTCGAGGCTCCACGAAAGAGAAGAGGTAGAGAGTTTTCGCTTAGCCAAGAAGAAGAACATCTCATCTTCTCCTACACGTTGAAGGACACCTTGGAACTTTGCTAGCACAAAGAAGAAAAGGGAGTAGCCATCGTCACCTTGTGTACGACTGCTTTGGAGGAGAGCCGCTCGCCCTCTATATTCTTCCAAGTCGCCATCCAAATAATGGCCATGGTAACATCCTATCTTCTTATTGCAAGAACTAATAGTTGATCATATGTTCATGCCATGCGATCTTCATGAAACCCTTGTTTTCGCCCATGAAAAATTTTATATGCGCCTGAATTAGGGTTTCGCCCCCCTTTCAATTGGTATCAGAGCTAGTGTTTTGGCTTGATCCATATGATTGCTTATTTTGTGATCCATGCGGTTTAAAAGTAGATCTAAACATGACTTGCGCATGTTATAAATCATCATGCCAACATACATGCTAGACATTAGATG
The DNA here is from genome assembly GCA_027563935.2 of Costus lasius. Classification (NCBI taxonomy): domain Eukaryota; kingdom Viridiplantae; phylum Streptophyta; class Magnoliopsida; order Zingiberales; family Costaceae; genus Costus; species Costus lasius. Next base: position 42,004,117 of record CM050447.1, on the reverse strand, counting down.
TGTTTTGGTTTTTACTTAAGTTGCGCATGATATTTGTTTTGTGCATGTTGAAGAGTTTTTATCAAACACTTATGATCTTGCGCGCCCCTCACCTAGATCTCTAAAGCGCCTACTTGATATACTTAGACGGGTTACTAGGGTTGAAGTCGTCAGTCTAGTCTGGACCCAACAGCCTGATCAGACCATCTGACAGCCTAGATGGGTCAGCCAGATAGCACCTATGCGCACGCATACAGGTGGCTATAGGCCGACTGCAGAAGGGCGTGTAGCGATGTCTGATTGAGGCGCCTAGTGAACGATCATGATTAAGGCCCGGGGTCACACCCGCCTGCCAGAAATCATGTGGGACGTTCAGCCCTTAAGGCATGCATAGTTGACCACTAGGTCAACACAAGTCAGTTATGACTGGGTGCGTGCAAGGGCAGTGGGTCTGACTTGGTCTGATGAGTGGATCCCTATTAATGGACCGTTGTAAGGTAGTAGGGCACACAAGGAAATAAAATTGATGCCATGGGGTTTTTCAAAAATTTTATTTTCTGATTGGATCACATGTATGCTTATTTAACCTGATTGGGTGTCTATTTAATCTTATGTGGGCTGCCCTAATTTGTGTGCTATGCTGGGGCCTGCGTGCCTGGAATTAATTGTAAATTTTTATTGTGATCTGTGTATCACACTTTAATTTATAATAATGTACAATTGACCTGCGTGTCAATTCATGTCTAGATAGATTAAAATGTAATTTGATCAGACATGAGCACAGAGCACACATGACAGAAGCGCTTGCAGTCAGTGGCTTCACCAGGTGGGAGGTCTAGAGTTCGACTCTAGCACAGGCGCATGCTACCTGATGGGCGCATTTGAGCTGCAGAGAGGGCACTTGGGCCCGGGCTGGGCCAGATAAAGTGCAAGAGACCCATAAAGAGCTCAAGTGAAGACTTGTGTAAAACTAGGGTTTTTACTTAGGCTTTTATGGGCATTTACCACATAAGATCATTGTGCTTTCTATTTACTGTTTAAGAAATATTAGCACATGCTTGATTTATTCTTTTGCTATCACCATAGATATTGCATGATAGTAAGAAGATAAAATGGACCGTTAAAATCCAACGTCAAATATCAAGCACGAAAGCCTTCTGACGTGAAACCTCACTGTTCTGACTATCGTTGGGGCCGTGTTGTACCCACTCAGTGGGCACGCCCATCTATCTTCAGACGGTGTGTGATTACACCTGTGTGTTACAGAGAAGGGATTTATCGCTTCTCGTTGCTCAGCATAGCACGTGGTGGTCCAGGGAGTAGGTCAGGTCAGCTTGACCATGTAGGCTACATATTGAGCATATGTTAGCTATATGGAGACAGCCATCTGTGGAATCAGAGACTGTGTTGTACCAACTCAGTTGGCACAGTCTGCTGGATTGCCCAGATGAAGGGGAATCGCACGGGTTGGCGATTGGCATGGATAGCCTACCAGTGATTAGTGCTTGAACTCTCTGTGCATCTTATCTCGCCTGAGCGGGACGCGGAGACCAAGTATGAAATATGGATCCCATCTCACTAAAAAGAGTTTTACTCTTTCGGACTGTTTTATTGGATTTTTCAGTCAGATAAAATAGTGAGAAAAGAATCATTCTTAAGTCCTGGATTGATTCTAACATGGATACTGACCTTGTTGTTCTTGAAATGTTGTAGATTCCTGCAGCAACGAACACCACAGGGCTCAATCTGCGATCCATACTGGAAAAGGAGAAGTTTGCTGGGCCAAACTTCTCAGACTGGTACAGACAGCTTAAGATTGTTCTTAAGGCTGAGAGGAAACTGTATGTCCTTGAGACGGCAATACCGGCTCAACCCGCAGCGAACGCCGCAAGGGCGGTTCGGGATGCTTATGAGAAGCACGTCAGTGATAGTACTGATGTCGCTTGCCTTATGCTTGCGTCAATGACGCCAGAGCTCCAGCGTCAGCATGAGGATTTATCTGCTATTGATATTATAGCAAATCTCAAGATGTTGTATGCTGCACAGGCAAGGACTGAACGCTATAACTTAACGAAACTTTTCTTTCAGAGCAAACTGACTGAAGGGAGTCCAGTGGGAGCTCACGTACTCAAGATGATTGGGTACAAGGAGGCTCTAGAGAAACTGGGACACACCATCAATCAGGAACTTGTTGTAGACATTATCCTGCAGTCTCTCCCGACCTCTTTTGATCCGTTCATTATTAATTTTAATATGAACAAGATCGATTGTACTCCGGCAGAGTTACTGAACATGCTCTGTACCACAGAGCAGACTCTTGAGAAGGGAAAGCCTTCCTCCTCTGTCTTGCTGGTTCCTTCAAGGAACAAGAAGAAGGGGAAGAAGGGCAAAGCCCCTATCAAGAGCTACAACAAGGCTCTGAAACAAAAGATAAAGCGGTCAAAGGACAACAGATGTTTCCATTGTGGCCAGCTCGGTCACTGGAAGAAGGACTGTAAAGCGCTCCAAGGAGAGAAGAAGGGAAGCAAGCCTTTCACTTCTGGCTCAGGTATTTACGTGACTGAAGTCATGGTAGCTTCTTCTATTTCATGGGTGTTGGACACTGCATGTGGAGTTCACATTTGTTCAAATGTACAGGAACTCAAGAGAAGAAGACAGGTGGGACAGCATGAGGTGGACCTACGAGTTGGAAACGGGGCACGGGTTGCTGCTGTTGCTGTAGGACAATATAACATCTCTTTACCATCTGGTTTTGTATTAGAACTTGACAATTGTTATTTTGTACCGAGCATAACTAAGAATATTATCTCTATTCCTGCTCTTGTCAGGAAAGGATTTTCTTTTGAATGCAAAACTTTAAAGTGTTGTATTTCATTTGATAATATTGTTTATGCTACTGGCTCAATTAATAATGGGTTATACATATTGGACATGGAATGTTCTGTACAACAAATTGATAATAAGAAAGCCAAGTATGCTGATGACAGCACCTTGCTATGGCATAGTCGTTTAGGCCATATTAACAAGAAGCGCATTAAGCGGTTGCTTGACCATGGACTGCTGGGATCATTCTCCTATGAGGAGCTTGATACATGCAAAGCTTGTTTAATGGGCAAAATGACGAAGACTCCTTTTTCTAATAAAGGTCAAAGGGCTTCAGGTTTACTTGACCTTATTCACAGTGATGTGTGTGGGCCATTTAGTAAACATGCCAGAGGTGGCTATTCATACTTCATTACTTTTACTGATGATTTCAGTAGATATGGTTATGTCTATCTAATGAGACATAAGAGTGAATCTTTTGACAAGTTCAAAGAGTTCAAAAATGAAGTACAGAATCAGCTAGGCCGGAATATCAAGGCACTTCGATCCGATCGAGGTGGAGAATACTTGAGTCGAGAGTTTACTGACTATCTGAAGGAGTGTGGGATTATCTCACAGCTCACTCCGCCAGGAACACTACAATGGAATGGTGTGTCCGAGAGGAGAAATAGAACCTTATTGGATATGGTTCGTTCGATGATGAGTCAGGCTACTCTACCTTACTCCTTTTGGGGATTTGCACTGGAAACAGCTGCAAAGGTACTAAACCGAGTGCCATCCAAGGCCGTTTCAAAGACTCCATATGAGTTATGGTATGGGAAACAGCCAAGCTTGACATTTATCAAAATCTGGGGTTGCGAGGCTTATGTCAAAAAGCTCGCCTCTGGGAAACTAGAGAGCAGATCTTATAAATGTATCTTTGTCGGTTACCCTAAAGAAACTAAGGGTTCTTATTTCTACGATTCCAAAGAGAACAAAATATTTGTTGCTCGAACGGCTATTTTTCTTGAGAAGGAATTTCTTCTGCAAGAAGCCAGTGGGAGAGAAATAAAACTGGATGAAAGTCCAGAAGAGGGACAAAGTAGTCAAGCTCAGTTGGATGAGCCTGAGCAAATAGAACAGGTTGATGTTCAACCTGAGGCTCAGATATCACGGGAACCGCGTAGATCGGGAAGGATTCGTCGACAGCCTGAGCGCTATGACGGAGTCTACATCATTAATGATGAACCCCTCACCTATGCGGATGCGGTCAGTGGACCGGAATCAGCAAGATGGCTTGAAGCTATGCGAGCCGAGATGGACTCCATGTCAGATAACCAAGTCTGGGATTTGGTTGATCCGCCTCCGGGAGTAATCCCTATAGGCTGTAAATGGATCTTCAAGAAGAAGATTGATATGGATGGTAACGTAGTTACCTATAAGGGCAGGCTAGTTGCGAAAGGTTTCAAACAAATCTACGGGATAGATTATGATGAAACATTCTCTCCTGTAGCCATGTTTAAGTCCATTCGGATTATTCTCGCGATAGCTGCATATTATGATTATGAGATCTGGCAAATGGATGTGAAGACCGCTTTCCTTAATGGAAAACTGGAAGAGGATGTGTATATGGCACAACCTGAAGGTTTCATCAATCCATCAGATCGTCATAAAATATGCAAATTAAAGAAGTCTATTTATGGACTAAAACAAGCATCGAGAAGCTGGAATATTCGTTTTGATGAATCAGTTTGTGAATTTGGTTTCATCAAAAATGAAGATGACCCGTGTGTATATAAGAGGTTTAGTGGGAGCGTGATTACTTTCCTAGTCCTCTACGTCGATGATATCTTGATCATTGGAAACGATATTCCTGAACTGCATGCGGTCAAAGCATGGTTAAGAAAATGTTTCCAGATGAAAGATTTAGGAGAAACAGCCTATGTATTAGGTGTGCAGATCTATAGAGATAGATCTAATAGGCTTCTCGGGCTGTGCCAGAGTACTTACATCGATAAAGTCCTAGAGAGATTCCATTTAGAAAATTCTAAAAGAGGATATCTTCCAGTCAGACATGGTCTGAATCTTTCTAAGAGCCAGTGTCCTCAAACACAGTCTGAGAAAGATGAAATGGACAATACGCCTTATGCTTCGGCTATTGGATCCATTATGTATGCGATGTTGTGTACTCGCCCAGACGTCGCTTACGGGTTAAGCATGACCAGTCGATTCCAAAGTAATCCAGGGAAGGCACACTGGATTGCAGTCAAGAACATTTTAAAATATCTTCGGAGGACCAAATATATGTTCTTGATTTATGGAGGTCTGGAAGAACTCAGTATTGAAGGATATACTGACGATTCGTTCCAATCTGACCAAGATGATTTCCGATCGCAATCAGGCTATGTTTTTAGCTTGAATGGAGGAGCAGTGGTGTGGAAGAGTTTCAAACAATCAATTGTTGCTGATTCCACAACAGAAGCCGAGTATGTTGCAGCCTCAGAAGCATCCAAGGAGGCAGTGTGGATTCGTAAGTTCGTTCAGGAACTTGGTGTTGTTCCTTCGAGTGCTGATCCATTGGTTATCTTCTGTGATAACACTGGAGCAATAGCACAAGCAAAGGAACCATGGTCACACCAGAAGTCCAAGCACATACAGAGAAGGTTTCATTTGATCCGTGAGATCATAGATCGTGGAGAGATCAAGATCTGCAAGGTTCATACAGATGACAATCTAGCTGACCCGCTTACTAAGCCTCTGGCGCAGCAGAAGCATGAGAAGCACTGTAATAATATGGGTTTGAGATTTCTCAACCATTAGATTAAGTGCAAGTGGGAGATTGTTGGGGTATGCCCTTAAGGCTAATGTTTGAGGCCTTTGGGATGATTTCAGTATCATGTATAAACTATGTATAAGTTTATAAAGGCAATGGTTGTTATTCAGGTTGTTACATTATCTGCTGTTGTTATGTATACTTCTGAATAATGTCTCAATGGTGTTCAGCTTGGCTGACATTAGCATTGTCCTTAGTCGAGATATCTTGGTGAACATGAGACAGCCTTGATATGATTGAGACTAATATGTGTTCCAATCTTATAGGGTGCTTTGAGCATGGAATAAGATGTAGACACATAGGTGCATTGGATGTACTGGACAGACCCTACTTAGGATATTCAATTGTTTGTCACAATGTGAATAATCCTTATATGCAAGCAAGTGGCATATTTCCTCTGACTTGAGATCGCTTGTGTTTCTAAATGATGATTGGCATTGTCTTTAGGTAATTCAATATCATTTGAAATATAATGGTTATAGATTATCTTGGATAATGAGCATGAGTCATGTTAGGACACTAGTGATAGATATAGGATTGCCTCTCCTTGTTGGAGTGTGATGTTCTAAAGGGGCCCCCTGGATGAGATGATTGAGAAAGTGTATGGCCATACCCAGATGACTATGTTCATCTGATCTAATCATTTTCATCATATTGGAATTACAGGCTTGACACGCTTGTCCAATGAGAACATCCAGTGGCAAAGGAAACATGTATGTCAAGTGAATTAGATTCACACTTGTGCTATGGTTTGGGTGTAGTCTTGGAAGACTCTTTCCTTCATATCGGGAGACAGTGATGTGTTGCTAGATACCCCTCTCTGATCGTGATAACGTAAGTTATCGTTACCGACATTGAAGGAAACCCTTAGGGTCACACAATTTGATGATATGGCTTACTTATGTCAGATCGTGTGGACTGAATGGTTTTGGTTCAGTTTAAAGGAGTTTAAACTCTGATTGGAAGTGAGATCTGGTATGATCATGTTTGATTGATTAGGGCTTGAGATCGGTAAGCTTCGATCGGGAGAATTGATGCTTGATCGATGAGATCAAGAGCATCAAGAGATGTGTGGTTAGATCTTGAGCCATCTGGTTCATATGAGATCTAGACCATGGCTTGGTTTGATTTGGTCTTTGAACCAAATGCAATAGAACCGGTTCACATAAGTGAACGCATGGTTCAAAGTGAGAAGACGTTTTGGTTGGTTCGAAAACATGGGCGCAAGGCTTGATGACTTTCTATTTTTGGAAGCCATAAGCGTTCCCACGTTGGATAACGCCTCAACGCCTCCCTCTCTCTCGAATGAATGCTTCTCCTCTCGTGTGTGTGTCGAGGCTCCACGAAAGAGAAGAGGTAGAGAGTTTTCGCTTAGCCAAGAAGAAGAACATCTCATCTTCTCCTACACGTTGAAGGACACCTTGGAACTTTGCTAGCACAAAGAAGAAAAGGGAGTAGCCATCGTCACCTTGTGTGCGACTGCTTTGGAGGAGAGCCGCTCGCCCTCTATATTCTTCCAAGTCGCCATCCAAATAATGGCCTTGGTAACATCCTATCTTCTTATTGCAAGAACTAATAGTTGATCATATGTTCATGCCATGTGATCTTCATGAAACCCTTGTTTTCGCCCATGAAAAATTTTATATGCGCCTGAATTAGGGTTTCGCCCCCCTTTCACAATGACGAGACTACATAGTATCATTGAATAAGTGTGTAGTGACAATAATTTGAAAAAAGACATCCTTGCTACTCCCTTTTGGCCACATATTGCATACTCCGTTCATAGCACTATATATGCTGACCATTGAATACATGATATCAAGATGAGACAGTGAATGGAAGGTGTTCATTTTAAATATATTTTTTTGTCCAATTTGCTATTAAGGATGTAACACTCATCTTAGGTCTTTCACAAGTTGGTACATTAGTAAATTTTGAAAGAGAGTTGCCCATTAGCTCTTTTTATAATAAAGAATTTAAAGGCGAGAATATCAGCCATGTGTTATTGGAGAAGAAGCTGATTAGCCTTAATGATAATTGTGAGAATTTGGATAAGGATAAAATGATTAAACTCATTATTCTATACATATTATGCACGTTCCTATTCAACTGGGTTAGCTACACCTTAGAAGTATTCTTTATCAACTTTGTTAAAAAAATTGACATGCTTCAAGACTGCAACTGGGCCAAAGTAGTACGCCTTATTTAATTGATAAATTGACTATAATTAACAAGAAGAAAAAAACCTAGTAGCTTTTTTGGATGTACAATTTTTCTTAATATAAGTACATTGTCTAATTCATTCCCTTTATGTATAACTATCAATATTAGATTTTTATACATTTTAGTTATGTCCTTTGCAAGTTTGGTTATATAAATATTGCTAATTGTTCAAAGCTGATAAGGTTGAGGGTGTTTACCCTTGCCTCTGTCATTGGCTGAATGTATGTCTTGAAGAAAATGCTTATTTTAAAAGTCTCTTGTGTGAAGCCATGGTATGTATTTTATATTATGCATTTATAAGTTAGCTTGAAAAGTTTATTCTAATTTTCTCATCATGGCAAATAATTTATATAATTAAAATAGAAGAAGTTGAGATTGATTTATTAGGATCTACATTAGCTGTAAAATAGTAGTGAATAAGTGAGTATTTGAATCAAGATACTGAATTTGATTTGTTGTTATATATATTATTAATATTAGGTTTTTTAGAATAATAAAGAAGGAAGTGATCGAGAGGAGATTGAGAAGGTAGCCAAATTATAACTCAGTTGAGTGCTGAAAATGAAAAGATGAGGGCAGCTTCTACACTCCAAAGAGATGATTTGGAAAAAAAAGAGTAAATGTTATTGTTTAAGAAAATTAAGAACTAAAGGCGGCTATAGATATGTAGAGAGTTGAGTTTGAAAGAGAGATAACAAAGCTTGTACAAGAAAATGAGATGTTCAGGCCAATTGCCAATTTAAAAGGAGATGAATATGAAGATTATGAACAAAAGCGGATGGAGGATTCATATGAGCTAGATGAATTTGTTGGGTAACCCCAGGCTAATTCAAAATTTAAAATAGATAGCGAAAGTGATTGCTCGAAATAGATTTCCACAAAAATAATAGGAGATTGAGCTTACAAGAGAAACCAACCGAATGTGATGAGATGGGTACCTTTGTTAAGCACTCAGGAGTGGGCGATGATGACTTTGAAATGCACAAGGGAGCGTCATCTACATTTGCGCACACACGGGCTTCTCGAGATCCCTCTGCCTCCACGCCTAGTGCTAGCCTTGGGAGTAGAGATCCACGCATAGAGATCCTTGCTTGCACCAACTCCTAGAGATGCGCCAAGGAGGTATGCCATCCACCACTTGAAGATGCGTCAATCACTATGAAGAGATTGCACCAAGCTTCAAGGTGTTGCCTATGAAGATGCATGATGCATTGCATTTTGGTAGTGATTTTCATAGTTATTTCATGTCAAATCTAGGCTTATTTCGGCATTTTTATACTCATTATAGGCTTATTTCCTTCATATCTTTGGAATCTTCACTTTTTGGCACTTTTATGGAATTTCAGGTAAAAACACCCTTTTTCGACATATTTTGAAGATTCTGAGGCCATGGGACGATTTCTTATGCGAAAACAAAGCCGCCTGTCAAATTTGGGCTTGTTTGGAGTTAGCCTGAAAATCACGGCCAGGTGAACCCCACGGGGTTCACCATCCCAGTCGCCAGCCTGCAAAACTCACAGAGAGCATCACGGCCGGGTGGGGTTCACCAGAATTCCATTTGGCCGAAAACTGTCCAAAACACATCACGGCCAGGTAAACCCGGCGGGGTTCACCGCGCTTCTTTCTGCCGAAATCACAGAATGAATCATGGCCAGGTGAACCTGGCGGGGTTCACCGTGATTCTAACCCAGGTTCGCGAGCAGCCCGACCCACACTCGGTTTTCCTTCGATCTCTCATCCGTTCGGAGTCCAAATTCGGCAAGTAAGGTGTCTATGGAAAGCTCTTTCAGAGCCGAACGCATACATAAAAGCCCGAATTATCTTGCCCTAATGATCGAGCATTCACGTGAAGAAGCGGCGCGGGCGGAAGAACATGGCGACAGAGGCGATTTTTGGAGATTTTCGTAGATTGAGATACACGATCATCACGATTTCTTCAGGATTCCTTCGGTTCATCGTCTCCTTCCCCTTAGCTTCGTTTTCTTATACTTTTCATTTCATTAAAAGAGAGATTTTGAGCGTTTCAATGACGATTGTAGCGTAAACCCTATTTCGGGGCTTGGTGGAAACCCTTTGAAGATTTTAATTGCAAACTTTGTATCTATTTATGTTATTTGGTATGAATTGTGAGCATATTTTACTTTGACGTACTTATTTCGTGGTTTTACCTTGGCCGAGTAATATCGTGTGTTAGCCGTTACTATTCATATCGAGAGAAGGATCATAAGGGTCGAACCTCTGAGTAAAACTTGCGAGACCCTGACACGAGAGTGCTTGGTCTTCGCTCGAGGATTTCATAGTCTGCCATAGAACTCATTGGATTCGTCTTAGAACGATCCACCGCGAGAGTAGGAGGTCGGTCTAAAACGAACACCGGGGTGCATCACTCGAGAGAGGGCACCTTGTACCCTAGCGTTGAACCACTAATTCACCAAAACAGGCATTAGTACAAAAGAAAATCATCAATCCTTTTATCAATCCATATGCATTATAAGCTGCGAGTAGCCATGAACAGATTAATATCACAGTCTACGTACTTCAAAAATTTTCAATGGCCACTAGTGTGAACCACTTTGTTATTCGTTGATAGAATTGTGGAATTGTTAGTCTCAGTTGTACGCCTAATAACTAAACTAATTAATTTTTGGGAAGTAAAAGGCTCGATGTTAATGGAATCCCACTGTGTAATGAAACTGATGATATATTCCAGCCCACCAAAGATTATTGTTAAAAAACTACACTATAGGTTTTGGCAAAAGGCCAAGAGAAGGTTCTATTTCATGCCTTGATAAGATGCCTCGCGGATGCTGCTTCACCACTTACTGCCAACACTGGTAGGGTCCGAGGGAGTGATGCAAAGCCAAGCACTAAAACCAATCATCCGAAAAAGGAATGCTCAACGCTGGGCCTCCGCTGCATGAAGAAAGGATGAAGTGACAACATGCACCAACCGGAAGGAGAACGATATATGACAGGATGCTAATGAGAGATAATTGTTTGGCCACTGATGCCTCGTTAAAAAAAAAAGCATGAAAAGTGAACACCACACCATTGACCATGCACGCAAAGAACAACACAAAGGAATCGATCTTGACTGAAGAAAAAGCAAAAAATCCCTCACGGCACTTTACAAACATAACCACAAGTACAACCAAGAGCCAGCAGGAGGTAAGAAGAGAGAAAATAAAGCCGGCGCAACCTGGCGTGTGTCAGTAAGAATCGTGGAAAATAAGGTCACCAAATCCCACCAAATGACCAAAAACGAGACTAAGTCCAAAAAAACATTCGAAAAAGGAAGACGAACACGTTGCAAAATAAAGAGACAACTGTCAGGACCAATAAGAAAGCAGGGAAGGCGCTTAGGGCGGTAAGATAAGATGGAAGAGGCGCGAAAGGAAAAGGATGGTTTTTAGGTCAGCTGGAAGCTTATAAAAGAGGAGGAGAGGCAGAAGAGAAAGGGGTGGCAAAGTGGAGCATAAAGAGGCTGCAAGAAGAGCGTTCAAAGGTAAGAAAGGGAAGTTTCTTTGTCTTGTTTAAGTAAGCCTGAGGTGCATTAAGCACCGGTGGCATCACAAGGTGCTAAAGAGCACCACCGCACACACACACTTTCTCGTCTTACATACGTAGGCCTGAGGTGCACTAAGCACCGGTGGCATCATGAAACACTGGTGGTGGAAGAATGAAGAGATAAAACTGGCAAAAAAAAAGCACAAAACAAAGAAATGAAGGGGAGGTGAAGTTAAAAACGGAGGGGGATACGAGACAATAAAAGAAAGAGAGGAGATTTATTTTTTTTAAAAAAAAAAAAAGAGAAAGAAGGGAGAAAAGAGAGTGGGGCCGTAGGAAAGTACTCAAACAGGAAGGAAGAAGGGTCGCTTCTGCCTTCATAAACACTCGGAAATCGTAAAGAGAAGAGAAACCAGACAAACCAAAGAGCCGAGCCAAAATCCGTGCGCCAGGAGAAATATGCAAAAAGAACATGGCGAGAATGGCTTGAGGGTCCAGAGAAGAAGCCAATGAAGGTTACCTGCAGGAGTGGTCTGCCCCTTTCGGTCCCTTTCTTGATTTCCTTTTGAGAGATCGTCATGGTTCAAACAGAAGGGGCGATTGGACGATCGATGAAGAGCATCCCTCACCAGAACGCTACAAAGATTCCGGACTTCAGGGATTCACGATGAGTAACAAGGAATAAGAGTAAATAAAAGAAGCAAAAAGCAAAATATATTCGAATAGAACCCAACTCTTTTCCGTTTCCTTTTACCTGATGGGAGCTGCCGGCCACCGCCGAAGATTGCTATCGAGATCAAAAAATAATAAGAGCCGTTGAGGAAATGATAAAAGAAAACAAGAGAAACCGACAGAAGGAGAAGTAAGCCAAATAGAAAGGTGTGTCATTCATTAGGCGGGCCCAGCCCAGGCCCATCTTGCCGACCAGCTAGGACCCACAACGAATCCAATATAGAGAAAATTGCGTTCGATCTTGTCATCTGAACCCGAACTCACAGCCATCCTAAGGCAAGAAGCTTATCTCCTGAGTCTGCTACCAGGTGATTACTCTCTAACTCGTCGCCTCTTATCGCCCTGGAAACCCAGAAACCTGGTAAGTATTGTCAGAAATGGCCTATGGAGTTGAGAAGCAAGACTCAGATTAATGCCTCACCTGGAACGATGTTGGCTGAACTTCGGTTTGGAAAGCAGTGTAGATGGGCATAGTGCCGGTCGATCGAACTCCTACTAAGTCTTATCCCAGGTTGGTTCATGAATCGAAATGCTACCATATTCAAATGAAGAATAGGTGCATACTAGCGACAATCCGACCTTGATGACAGCGCAGGCCATAGACTTGATTAACAGAGCAAGGGGAAACCAGCATGACCAATATTTCTCTCCCCAGGAATGTCCTAGTCTCTTTAATCTGTCGCCTTGAAATTCCTTCCGAGATTATGATGGAAACTAGTGGAAATCTTGTGTTAGACGAACAAGCCGTCTAGCCATCTGATTAATGGACACACCAAACTTGGAAACGTAAGAGTTCAGATAACATCGGAGCAGTCGCAGCCGCCTCATGTTGTCTTCTTTTCTCGTCCGTCTATCTCGACATCCACCTACTGCCGCCGGACCTTCCCCGATTTAACTCCAATAGCTATCGCCGGCATCTTCTTCTGCATCTTCCTGCTATCGTCTCTGCCAGCCCTAGCGCCATCTTGTCCCAAATGCCCGTTCCGTTGGCCGCCCTTGCTACAGCTCTCACCACCGCTGCTGGAAGTTGCTGCCGCCATCGAAATCGTCATAAGCAGACTACTTCCCTCCCTACTGAGATGAGGGCCGCTCAGCCATTTCCCTTGCCACCACTCCCGATCATAAGGCGAACGCCACCCTATCTTCTGGCTCGGACGAATGTCTCTCATCAGTGTCCCTCCAACAAATAGAAAGAGACGAACACCTCTGCGATTCGCCGACGTTTCCATTGGAATAATCGGAGATCCAGACTCTCGCCAGTAACGTCTCGTAGCTACCTTCGCCTGAGATCAGCAAAGTTAACGGAAGCCCGAGATCGCCGGAAGTGCAATGACGATGTCGCTCCCTTTTCTTCCGTCGCTAATCCCTCGCCTGCACTCGCACGGGGACAAAGTCACGGGGGATCCAGCCATCAACGAGATGCTGAACTGAGTCAAAGAATAAAGTAACTTTACTCTTATGACTAAAGAGTAAATATATCCCTAATATCGTGAAACTGCCGGTACTGGCCTCGAAATAAAATTTAAAGACACGGGAGAGGGCACTAATATGGTTATGTTTAGTTCAGCCGTTCAAACGCGAACTTAACTTGAGTCATATTTGACTAATTGAAATATTCCCAAAAGGTCTTAACACGTCACAATGGAATATCGTTTGGGAGGTGCGTACGTCGACGTTTACCGTCGGGGCGTAACTCCTCAATATGACATTGCGTTCGTTAAAGTCATAGTATAATTTTTCAAATTCAGTTATCCAAGAAGCCGCAAGGCCGGATAAATTCCAAATCAAATTATCTAACACGCCGCATGGCCGAGTAATTTTTCAAATTCAATTATCCAAGAAGCCGCAAGGCCGGATAAATTCCAAATCAAATTATCTAACACGCCGCAAGGCCGGGTAATTTTTCAAATTCAGTTATCCAAGAAGCCGCAAGGCCGGATAAATTCCAAATCAAATTATCTAGCACGCCGCAAGGCCGGGTAATTTTTCAAATTCAATTATCCAAGAAGCCGCAAGGCCGGATAAATTCCAAATCAAATTATCTAACACGCCGCAAGGCCAGGTAATTTTTCAAATTCAGTTATCCAAGAAGCCGCAAGGCCGGATAAATTCCAAATCAAATTATCTAGCACGCCGCAAGGCCGGGTAATTTTTCAAATTCAATTATCCAAGAAGCCGCAAGGCCGGATAAATTCCAAATCAAATTATCTAGCGCGCCGCAAGGCCGGGTAATTTTTCAAATTCAATTATCCAAGAAGCCGCAAGGCCGGATAAATTCCAAATCAAATTATCTAACACGCCGCAAGGCCGGGTAATTTTTCAAATTCAATTATCCAAGAAGCCGCAAGGCCGGATAAATTCCAAATCGAATTGTCTAGCACGCCGCAAGGCCAGATAGCCTCCCTCTACTTCAAGTCATCCAACACGCCATCAAAACCGGATGATCTTTCCAGTCTAATATCCAACGCGCCCTAATGCGTCACAATGGAATATCGTTTGGGAGGTGCGTACGTCGATGTTTACCATCGGGGCGTAGTTCCTCGATATAACGTTGTATTGCTCAGGCCGGATGTTACCCAACACGCTGTTACAAGGCTAAAGTTCGACGAATGCAAAGTGCCTATCTCGATGAGAACTCTTTTCCTTTTATCATGTCGGAATGTGTATCATGTTAAATTAAATTCATGAATGAAATTTATAGATGACATCATCTGATCATCACTCTTATCTTGTTGCGTATTATAGATCTCTTAATCAAAGGTTCCCTGATTTTAGGGGTAATTAACAATGAGCGCTTGCGCCCATTGGAAGCCAGAACCCATTAAACAAAAAGCCTTATTAATTTAAGGTGGATTTGAAACGGTCATAATACATTCTCAATGTAACAAAAATGACCCCAACAAATTCTGGCACGCCCGGTGGGACCGGCTTCTCCTTTCATCTTCGAGATCTATATTACGCAACATCAAATTCCATGCCCTCGTTCTTACACTTCTTTTGTTTTACAGAAAAAAAACAACAATGGCAAAGAAGTTGAACATCTTTGTTGAGGACGCATCGATCATCATGCATGGCGTCCAATTTGGCTCCATTTCGGAGGAGGACGTTGAGTTCATCTACCTACCCTTCATAGACTCCGAGAACATTAAAGGAAAGAATACTTCGGTTATCAAGAGTAAGACCCCCTTGAAGAAGAAGGAGGCTACCACAAAAAGGAGAGAGCCATCATTAACTGACGATGGGGGCATATTCAGCAAAAAGGAGGAGGAGCCGTCTTTCACTGTCAACGGGGGCAAGATCCACCAGGCTATGCTCTCAAGCCCTGAGAAGACAAGGAAGCAGGAACGACAAGCCTTAAGGAAGAAGGAGGCTAGGCTTTACAAACAAGGTCGCTTAATCCCTGTGAGGCGTAACCATTCCACTGCTAAGACGGAAACCGCCGTAACAAACAAATTTGCACCACTTCTGTCAGTTGTGAGAAACTCTAACCTGATAGAGGGGCTGCGGCTGCAAACCCACGTACAGAGCAGGCCTCACCCAAAACCTAAGAATATCGCTATTCAAAAGACAACATCTCAAAGGATTTATGAGACATACGAAAGGGCTTAAAAGAATATGAAAAGAAAAGAAAGACGTTCCAAGATCAGCCACGAGGAAACAGAGGGCCATATAATCCACACAGTGCGGATGGTGGAACACGCACGAGAGACCGGCTCTAATTCTGAGGAGGATACCCTTCGGACCATGACAAGGAAAGCCAAGAGTAAAAAGTTGGCCTCTATCGTAATTCAGGAGCCTGTTCAACGATACGAACTAGGAGCGACCCCTCTACATCAAGGAACTTTTGAAGAGGAAGAGGAAGAGGAAGAACCCGTTATGACCACTAATCATGACCATAGAGATGAGGCTATCGCCGATCTTAAGAGACAACTCAAGAAGAGGGACAACGACATGAGCATCCTCATGGCGAAATTCGAGGAGGTGACTAATGCTCTTGCAAAGACGCAAGAGATGATGTTGCGCCAAGAACAATCATCGCGAGAACAAAATAACGCTCTGGCGACATCTTCTTTACCAGCACAATCAAATGACGAGGCCATCACCTTGACCAGGAAGGAAGTACAAGAGATGGTGGTGGACCAGCTGAAGCAAATGGAGGGAACCAAAATCGCTCCGCGAAGGAGGCGCGGGAGACCTTACCCAGCTGTATATGATAATATTCCTTACCCCAAAGGGTACATTGTACCGCACTTTAAGATGTTTAGTGGAGTAGGAAACCCTGACCAACACTTGGCCCATTTCGTCGCGACTTGTGGGAACACTGGCGGTAACGACGCCTTATTGCTTCGGCAGTTTCCACAAAGCCTCTCAGGGGTTGCCTTTGAGTGGTATTACTCTCTGGAGAATGAAGTTATCGGAACTTGGGCCGACATGGAGGAAGCCTTTAGGATGAAGTTCGCTTCGATAAGCGATAAGATAACGATTGCAGATCTGGCCGATACAAAGAGGAAAAAGGATGAGACTGTCCTCAATTACATTACAAGGTGGAGAAATCTGAGTATCAAATGCGAAAAGCCACTAGAGCAAACCGAGGCCGTGGATTTGTTGGTCCGCAACATCGATAGCTGGATGGCCCCCTTTCTTTGCGGTAATAACATCTCTACGTTTCAAGAATTGATCACCCAAGTGGCAAAACTGGAACGAATGAACCATCAGCCTTATGTAAATACGCAAAACCCAAAATTCAGAAGGGACGAACTAAGAAGAAATGAACCCAAGGTCGCCTATACAAACGTTGTTAACAGGGGCAAAAGGGTGGAAGTTCACAACGCAAACGTACCTCGAATAGAAAGAGCGCCAACGCTCGGCGAAAATAGCCGGGGCAAGCCGTTGACCCTTGAAGAGAGAAAGAATAAAATCTACTCGTTCAAAAGAGAAAAGACGATGAAAATTTTTAGGGACGCCCTGAAGAATGGCTTACAACTACCAGAGCCGAAGCGTCCTGAAGAAAGCAATAAGACCGACGATCCCAACTTTTGCCCTTACTATCGCGTACTGGGGCACACGATAGAAGATTGTTATATTTTCAAAGATTGGGTGGAGAAACAATATAAGACAGGGAAGATAACTCTATCGAAGCAAGTATTGAACGAAGCCCAAACCGAGGAGGTTGATGTCGTTCAAGTCAGAATAGATCCGACGCATGTAGAAGACCAAGAGTGGAATACCGTGGTGCCAAAAAAGACACTGCGGCTCCTCCGAAAATTACAACAAATACCGGGCATAGTATGGAAAGACTCCCTGTCCCCACGATACGTATCCCCACAACCTCGTCCGCCAACGAGGGAAAGACAAAGGAAAAAGGAAAATAATCCTCAATTGAAGAATAAAAATAAAAAAGTAGCCTCTTCAACTAAAGCGCAAGAAAAGGGCGATCTCAAAAAATACATCGACTCGCTTGAAGAGTATGTACAAGAAATGCCTGAGCCTATAAAACTTCACCACTACGTCACGGAAGAAGTGTGGGAAGAACTCCTGGAAGACGGCTCAGGAGATGAAGACTATGAGATCGAGTCCTGCAGGATGATATCGGTGATCCCGGAGCCCTCAAAGGAAGACAAAACTGACAATGTTAAAGACGTCACTACCGCAGGGATGAGCATCTGTAACGCGATTAACCTGGGAAGTGACTCCGAAGATGAAATCTTACCTGCCTATCTATATGAGGAATTACCTGCCGCTAAAGGCAGTAAGCAAATAAACGAATCTTGCCAAATGAATCTTAGGAGCGGCAAGGTCGTGATAGGGCGTACGATAGACAAAGAAAAGGAAAAACTCAAAGGAAAGCAAATCGAAACACGGGAAGTGGGCGACGACGCGGTACTCCCACTAAAACTATCCTCTTCGGAATACAACATACTATCACATTTGAGAAAGGTTCCCGCCCTCCTCAGCATATACGACGCTTTGATGATGTCACAAGAACTGAGAGATGTTCTTATTTACGCCCTGCAAAACCCTCAAAAATTCCAAGCATTCTTCGTGGAGGCTGATATAAAGGAGGCGTTGAGTACGTACGCCACATCGTCCATCACTTTTAACGACGATGACATGCTATTGGGAACGTTGCAGCATAATCGACCACTGTACGTGACTGGGGACGCGGAAGGAATGAAGATAAGCAGAATCTTAGTTGATCCAGGATCGTCAGTTAACCTCATAACCTTACGGACCTTAAAAAGCCTTTCTTTAGGCGTCCATAATTTAACAGCTGAAAAAGTTGTTATCCAAGGGTTCAACAAAAATAGGCAGAAGGCTTTAGGCTCTATATGCTTACCATTGCAGCTCGACGATTTAAAGACCAAAGTTAAATTCCATGTCATCGACACTGATACCTCATACAAGGCGTTACTCGGGAGGCCTTGGCTACATGAGAATCACATAGTTCCCTCTACCTTACATCAATGCTTGAAATACCTAAGAGAAGGTAGGGAGGAGCGTATCGATGGGGACATCCAACCCTTCTCAGTGCATGAAGTTAAATACGAAGACGCGCACTATTTCATTGGATCGGCGACGCAGCCTGCGAAATCGACACTACAGAACTCGGTCATCTCCAAGCTAAAGAAAACAACTCTGTCAGCATGCCCCCATTTCGGAAGCGACTCCGAGTCAGAAGCAAGTGACTGCTCAGCCTCTACATGCGACGTGGTTGAAACTCATGAAAAGGAAGATTGGTCACAAAGACTAACGACACAACAAAACATGGCGGAATACGAGATAGGAGTATTAAGAGTTCCTCAAGGCTATCTCAAGAGTTTCACTCCCCTGAATGCATCGTAAGTCGTAGAGATGAAGACTTTTATTGTCCCTAGCAAGAGGGAATGCACAAGAGGAAGGCTCTTTGTCCATAAACCAATACACTTCTATCAGTCAGACGAAATTCGTCACGTCATGACAGGCAAGGAGAATGACCCGGGATCAACGCAACTGATTGAAGTCTCCCCATTTGCTTATTACCCTCCGAGCTTAAGGAATCTCGTAAAAAAATACGGTTGTTTGAAGCCCCGTTTAAAGAGTGAGTTGCGCCGATTTGAAAGGTTGTGGAACCCAGGTTCACGAAATATCACATTACCAAATGGGAAGATCTCCAATGCCCGTGGTTTAGGGTATACAGAGCCAAATGAAGAAGCATTTATGTTCCGTTCATATACTTGCAACATGGCGACAATAGGCGAAGCATGCGCAATGGAACAAGGAAACGAGGAATTCAAAAGGGCACCAAAAGAATTAGAGGATGGGGGGCAGACCACCTGCGATGAATTGATTGAGGTCAATCTTGGGTCAGAAGAGGATGTTAGGCCCACTTATATAAGTGCACTGTTGGGGTATGCCCTTAAGGCTAATGTTTGAGGCCTTGGGATTGTATAAGTATCATGTAATAAACTCTTATGTTTATAAAGGCATGGTTATTATTCAGGTTGTTACCTTGTCTGCTGTAATAAGTGTACTTCTGAATAATGTCTCAAAGCTGTTCAGCTAGGCTGACAGGCTCTATGTCCTTAGTCGAGATATCTTGGTGAACATGAGACAGCCTTGATATGATTGAGACTAATATGTGTGCTAATCTTATAGGATGCTTCGAGCATGGAATAAGATGTAGACTCATAGGTACATTGGATGTACTGGACAGACCCTTCTAGGATATTCAATTGTTTGTCACAATGTGAATAATCCTTGATAGCAGCAAGTGGCATATTTTCCTTTGACTTGAGATCACTTGTGTTTCTAAATGATGATTGTCATTGTTTTGAGGTAGTTCAATATCATTTGAAACATAATGATTATAGACTATCTTGGATGATGAGCTTGAGTCAGGTTAGGGCACTAGTGATAGATAAAGGATTGCCGTCTCCTTGTTCAAGGAGTGTGATGTTCTAGAGGGCCCCCCTGTATGAGATGATTGAGATAGTGTATGGCCATACCCAGATGACAGTGATCATCTGATCTAATCATGCTCATCCTATTGGAGTTACAGGCTTGACATGCTTGTCCAATAAGAACATCCAGTGGCAAAGGAAACATGCATGCCTCGTGAGTTTGATTCACACTTGTGCTGTGGTTTGGGTGTAGTCTTGGAAGACTCTTTCCTTTATATCGGGAGACAGTGATGTGTTGCTAGATACCCCTCACTGATCGTGATAATGTAAGTTGTCGTTACCGACATTTAAAGGAAACCCTCAGGGTCGCACAATTTGATGATATGGCTTACTCATGTCAGATCGTGTGGACTGAATTGTTTTGGTTCAGTTAAAGGAGAGTAGACTCTGATTGTAAGTGAGATCTGGTCTGATCATGTTTGATTGATTAGAGCTTAAGATCGGTAAGCTTCGATCGAGAGTATTGATGCTAGATCAGTGAGATCAAGTGCATCTAGATATGTATGGTTAGATCTTGAACCTTCATGGTTCATATTAGATTTAGACCATGGCATGTCTTGGTTTGGTCTTGGTTTGATTTGGTTGTTGAACCAAAGTCAATTGAACCGGTTCAAGGATGTGAACGCATGGTTCAAATTAATTAAGCGTTTTGATTAGTTCACTAAGTGTGAACGTGTGGAGTGAAGACTTACCATATATGGAAGTCTCAACGCCTAAACGCTTAAGCCGAGAAACGCCTTTGCGTGATGGCTTCTCTCTTGGGCGAAGGTGTGCTCTTGAGAGAGGATGATCGACGAGAGTTGACGAGAGGCATTCGGCAAGCCAAACCAAGAAGACATCCAAGGATTCTCCTTCAAGCGATTTGGATTCTTCAAGCCCTTTGCTAGCACAAAGGACGACAAGGAGCAAGCCAACTTCTTCTTGTGTGCGCGCCTTGTGGAGGAGACCTCTCTTGTTCTCTTGCTTCCAAGTCGCCATCTTCCTCATGGCTTTGGTATGGATCTAAACTTCATCAAGTTGATCATATTATCTTGCTAAGATCCATGGAAAACCCTTGCTTCCGCTTGTAATTGTCATGCGCCACCCTTAAGGGTTTTTCGCCCCCCTCTTGAAAGGGGTTTCACATGCTTGCGCTCCCCCTTGAAGGGGACCCTTCAATTGGTATCAGAGCATGCGGTTGCAGCATGTTAATATGATTGCTTGATATATATTTTTGTGATCCATGTTTGCGCATGTAAAAGTATGCTTAGATCTATGTTGCATGCCGAAACTTAACATGAGAATATTTTGTTATTTTGGCGCATGTAAGTTGGCGCTTGTCATTGTAGTTTTTCTAAGAAAACCTAATCACTTGCGCGCCTCACTAGACCTAAGTGGCACCTACTATAAACCCTTAGATGGGTTGATCGGGTTGAAGTCACCTCTAGGTTAGATCCAATAGTCTGATCAGACCATCTGACAGCCTAGATGGATCGACCAGATGGCACCTGTGCGCAAGCACGAGGTGGCCATAGGTCGATTGCATCTCAGGCGTGTAGCGAGGTCTGGTTGAGACAACCAGTGAACACTCTTGAGTTAGGCCCGGGGTCACACCCGCTTGCCAGAACTCTTGAAAGCTGTTCAAGCCCTTAGCGCATGCATGGTTGACCATTAGGTCAACTCGGGTCAGTTAGGACTCGGTGCATGCAAGGGCAGGGGATCTAACTAGATGGATGAGTGGATCCCTATCAATGGACCATTGTAAGGTTGTAGGACACATAAGGAAGTTAAAAATTGATGCCTATGGGGTTTTCAAAAATTTAATTTCTTGATTGGATCACATGCTGATTGAGACCATATGCTTGTTTATTTAATCTTATGTGGGTTGCCCTAATGTGTGCTGTGCTGGGGCCTGCGTGCCTGGTTAATTATAAGTTAATATTATTGTGATCTGCGAATCACATTTTTTATTAATCTATTGTATAATTGACCTGCGAGTCAAAGCTTGTCTAGATAGATCAAAAATGTATTTTGATTAGACAAGAGCACAAAGGCACACATCCAAGAGGGGCATTCAGCTGGTGGCGCACCTGAGGTGCTCTTGGAGCTAGGGCCCTGGGTTGGACCAGATGAGATGCAAAAGAGCTCAAGTGAAGACTTAAGTAAAATTAAGGTCTTACTTAGGGTTCATGGGCTTTTACCACATAAGATCCATGCTTTCTTTTTATTGCTTATATAATTAGAACTGCATGAGTTTATCTTCTGCTATCACCATAGGAATTGCATGATAGTGAAGAAGATAAAAGATCGTTAAAATCCAACGCTAACATATCAAGCTCGGAAAGCCTTCTGACGCGAAACCTCACCGTTCTGACTTTCGTTGGAGCCGTGTTGTACCCACTCAGTGGGCACGTCCATCTATCTTCAGACGGTGCTGGATTTCACCTGCGTGTTACAGAGAAGGGATTTATCGCTTCTCGTTGCTCAGCATAGCACGTGGTGGTCCAGGGAGTAGGTCGGGTCAGCTTGACCATGTAGGCTACATATGTGGCGCATATGGTAGCACATGGAGGCAGCCATCTGCGGGGTCAGAGATTGTGTTGTACCAACTCAGTTGGCACAGTCTGCTGGATTGCCCAGATGAAGGGGAATCGCACGGGTTGGCGATTGGCTGGGACAGCCTACCAGAAATTAGTGCTTGTCTTCTCTGTGCATCTTATCTCGCCTGAGCGGGACGCGGAGACCAAGTATGAAATCTGGATCCCATCTCACTAAAAGAGTGTTACTCTTTCGGACTGTTTACTGGATTTTTCAGTCAGACAAAATAGTGAGAAAAAGAATCTTTCTTAAGTCCTGGATTGATTCTGAACATTGATACTGACCTTGCTGTTCTTGCTTGTTGTAGATTCCTGCAGCAACGAACACCATGAGCTTCAATGTGCGATCCCTACTGGAAAGGGAGAAGTTTGCTGGGCCGAACTTCTCTGACTGGTTCGGACACCTTAAGATCGTTCTTAAGGCAGAGAGGAAACTGTATGTCCTCGAGACGGCAGTGCCGCCTCAACCCGCTGCGAACGCCGCAAGGGCGGTTCGCGATGCCTATGAAAAGCACGTCAATGATAGCATTGATGTCGCTTGCCTGATGCTAGCGTCTATGACGCCACCGCTGCAGCGTCAGCATGAGGATATGTCGGCTATAGAGATTATAGCGAACCTCAAGATGTTGTATGCTGCACAGGCGAGGACAGAACGCTATAATCTGACAAAGCTGTTCTTTCAGAGCAAACTGGCTGAAGGGAGCCCAGTGGGAGCTCACGTGCTCAAGATGATTGGGCACAAGGAGGCTCTGGAGAAACTGGGGCATACCATCAACCAGGAGCTTGCTGTGGATATTATTCTGCAGTCTCTCCTGCCCTCTTTCGATGCGTTCATTATTAACTTTAATATGAACAAAATCGATTGTACGCCGGCAGAGCTGCTGAATATGCTCTTGACAACTGAGGAGACTCTGAAGGGAAAGCCTTCAACCTCTGTCTTAATGGTTCCTTCTAGGAACAAGAAGAAGGGGAAGAAGGGCAAGGCCCCTGTCAAGAACTACAGTAAGGCTCTGAAACAGAAGGTCAAGCGGTCCAAGGACAACAGGTGTTTCCACTGTGGCCAGCTGGGTCACTGGAAAAAGGACTGTAAAGCGCTTATATTAGGAGGTTCATTTCTAACTTATCCGGGCGAATCCACCCCTTTTCGAAATTGACAAAGAAAAATGCTCCCTTCATTTGGGACGGCATGTGTCAAAGCGCTTTCGAAAATATCAAAGAATATCTTTCATGCCCTCCAGTCCTTGGGGCACCTATCACCGGAAAGCCACTCATCTTATATACCACGGCATTGGAAACATCCTTGGGGGCACTATTGGCCCAGGATAACGACGATGGGAAGGAGACCGCCTTGTATTATCTTAGCCGAATGTTCGTAGGAGCAGAACATTCCTATTCCCCAATCGAAAAACAATGTCTGGCGTTGATATTCGCCATTAAAAAGTTATGGCATTATCTCCTTGAGCATGAAGTTCGTCTCATATCAAAAGTCGACCCCTTAAGATACCTGATGACGAGGCCTACCCTAATAGGACGATTGGCTAAATGGGCCGTCCTGCTCCAGGAATTCAACATCACATATGTGTCGCAGAAAGCAGTAAAAGGGCAAATTCTCGCCGATTTCTTAGCGGCCCATCCTGTCCCCGATGACTCTCCTTTGAGTTATGACTTTCCAGACGAAGAAATATTAAATACCGAAACTGACGATGGATACTGGGAACTTTACTTCGACGGGGCATCTTCAATTCAACCAGCCATTCCCCCAAATATCCCGAAAGTAAAGTCAGGGATCGGCCTGGTATTCATCACCCCGGAGAAGGGGATACTACATTACTCCCTAGCCCTCACCGGTCCCTGCACCAACAACGAAGCCGAGTACGAAGCTTTAATCGCCGGGCTCGAGCTCGCGCTAGAGATGAAAATTGAAAAAATGCATGTATACGGCGACTCCCAACTCATCGTCAAACAAGTGACTGGTAAGTACCAAGTCAAGAAAATGGAATTGCACAAATATCATACGAAAGCTGTGGAACTCATAGAAAAAATACCGTATGTCACTTTGACCTGCGTCGCTAGAGTCGTTAATGCCAGAGCGGACGCACTGGCAAAGTTTGCCAAAGAGCTAGCTGGGCCATCTATTGACCAAGTCAATATCGTGATCAGAGACAGGAAGCTGATCACACCAGCCGAAAATGATCACGTCGATAAGAAAGAAGTAACAGATGCTATGACAATCTCCCTCACGCAAGAACATGACTGGAGAGAACCATTCGTCAACTATCTCAAAAGTGGCATCCTACCCGAGGATAAGACTCAAAGAGTACAATTGAAAAAATGGGCCCTTCGGTATACATTTGTGAATGACATGCTGTATCGTCGATCGTACGAACAGCTTTGGCTCAGGTGCATTGCAATGGATGAGGTCGCTCACGTATTACAGGAAGTCCATTCCGGTCTTTGCGGTGCCCACCAATCAGGACCCAAAATGTATCTTAAGATTAAGAGGTTGGGGTACTACTGGCCAAGCATGGTACGAGACTGCATAAACTGCGCAAAGGCTTGCCATTTGTGCCAAGTGCATGGAGATTTAATTCATAAGCACCCTAACCCTCTTCATCCGACGGTTTCGTCATGGCCATTCGAAGTATGGGGGACGGATATAGTAGGGCCAATAGAACATCCTTCTTCTCTGGGGCATCGATTTATACTCGCGGCAACAGACTACTTTTCCAAATGGGCGGAGGCCATCCCATTAAGAGAAGTCAAGGCCGCCAATGTCGCCAATTTCTTTCGCGGGAACATATTGAGTCGTTTTGGAACCCCAGGCGGATCATATCCGATAACGGCTTGGCCTTCAAAAATGCCTTGATCTACAAATTTACAGAGCGTCACAAAATTGATTGGCGGTACTCCTCAATATACAATCCAAGAGCGAATGGACTAGCTGAAGCATTCAATAAAACTTTATGCAAGCTGCTCAAGAAGAGTGTTTCAAAGAACAAGAAAGAGTGGCATCAGAAGCTAGTGGAAGCATTATGGGCTTATCGAACCACGTATCGCACGCCTACACAATCAACGCCTTATTCCTTAGTCTTCGGTGTCGAAGCAGTGCTTCCACTCGAGGTGGAAATACCTTCGCTGAGGATGGCAATGCAATGTGACATGACAATGGATGAAAATGCCCAGTTACGTCTTGATGAGCTGGACACGCTTGATGAGCAAAGGCTGATTGCACAGCAAAACCTAGAGCTATACCAAGCGCAAATGGCAAGGGCGTATGACAAGTTAGCTAGAGAGCGCACTTTCAAGAAAGGAGATCTTGTCCTAGCAGTAAGGCGACCCATCATATCCAACAAGATAGCAAAAGGGAAGTTCAACCCTAATTGGGAAGGGCCCTACGTGATAGGAAAAGTCTACGAAGGTGGAGCCTACCAACTGACAGATCAAGATGGAGTGCACCCGATGCCGCCCATTAACGGCCGCTTCTTAAAGAAATACCATGCTTAAGGCGCAAATTTAAGCCCGACTAAGCAACACCGGGATTAAGAATGTCAGGTTCATTTCTAGTCGACCATTGATTGAAACGGTGTAACCTCTTTGCGTGAGTATTCACCCCGGCCGGACGATAAAAGGATAAAAGCGTAAGTCCGTATGTGGACATCAAAAAAAAAAAAAAAAAAAAAAAAAAAAAAAAACCTTGACAAACCGAAGACCAAATACCGCGGATTTTGTTGCAAGACGCTTGCGGACGCTGTGTATAGGCGTAAAGGAAGGTTAGCTATTGTAGACGAAAGTAAAGATATTATGTGGCTGAAAGCAAAATTCTGTACAGCCAGACCAACCTGCCAAGTCAACTTTGCTCACTCGGGGCAAGGGGTGACACCCCCAGCTTTTGGTATAATCATCAAGGGAAATGTAGCCGAAGGTTACAAAGAGAGTGAAAGGGTTGGATTTGCAACAATTTGTCCAGGCATTGATCTACATGTTTGCCCTCGAAGTGAAACCATAATAACGGTCCTTGCAGAGTTTGATTTCTTCAAGAAGAAGATCCAAACTCATTAATTGGTTGTGTTATATGGCGTAGGAGCTGCCAGCCTTCGGGCTCCAGCTCTAAAGCACCTGATAAAAGGGCAAATGATAAGCGGCAACTTAACTCTTCTAAGGGCATTCCAGTAAATTCTCCAGCATCAGAAAAGCAGGATGAGCATAGTAAACGGGCTCCACTGACGAAAGAAGCTGATGATAATTTTAGCTGTTGGGATGAAGTTGCAGGCAATCATCACAAGGATGGCTATTGAAATTCAAGAGAAACATGCCGTTGATTCAAGGAATCCCTTTAGTGCAACTCAGTGACTATCATTTTTGGTTTGGACGTCCAGAATTTGTTTTGTTCCTCATCCATTCTTCACTATTCCCGAACGCATTTCAGATAACATACTTCTTTTGGATGTGGTACGACTTTGGGTTGAAACCCTGTTTTCACGATAACTTTAATTTCATCATTGCAAGAGTTAGTATCAGATTGGGAGTCCAAGTTCTGTGTTCCTATATTACGCTTCCACTGTATGCACTTATATCTCAGATGGATTCACAAATGAAGAGGCCCATATTTGATGACCAGACTTCAAAGGCCCTCAAGAAATGGCATCAAGCAGTGAAGAAAAGACATGAAAGAGGATCCTCTCGTGGTTCCCTAAGTCATGAAGCAAGCCCCAGGGCAAGCACCCCGTCATCTCCGATCCACCCCATGTAGAGGAGTATAACCACTGGGCACATCGCAGCAGAACTCGCCCCTTCGCCAAGAAGCCATGCTTTGGATCATTACAATTTGGACACAGAACTAGAGATGTTATCCTCGTCGGAAAGCAATAGACAAATGTCTGCACCAATGAAACATCGGTTGTACGTGGAGAAGCAAAAAGTTGATGAAGACGACTTCTCATTTGCAAAACTTTCTATTCAAGTTGGAGGGAAGCCGAGAAACCTCAAACAACTCCAGTAGCTTTACTGGACCTCTTATGCAGTCTGCTTCACTGCCATTTGGTTCTTCTCCTGTTCAACAACAAACAGCTCAAAGATTTTACGCAAACTCCCAAAGGAACCCCTCTAATTCGAAGCATTATGTCAATTCAAGAGAAAGGACGCCAAATGATTCAGAAGAGTACTTCGGAGATGATTTCGTATTGCGTGGAATAAAATTTTGCAAGAGATATGCCCCAACACCACGCACGCAACCCTATTAAAAGACAGGATGGCAAAAAAAGGGGAAACAATGTAACCCCTCAACATCACATGCACAACCTAAATGGCACAAACATAACACCGTGCAAACCATCGCAATCTAGAAGGAAGAAAGTCGTTATCACATCAATTACAACCAACCAAGAACAAAATGATCCTGAACCGGTAAATGGCGTATCAAAGAGTACAAAACATCCCAAAATGTTAAAGTCCAAGCGCATAGCATGGAAAGAGATACATCAAAGAGTATAAAACATCCCAAATGTTAAAGTCCAAGCGCATAGTACAGGAAGAGATACATCAGAATACAGAGACATCCCAAAATAAAAATCCCAGCGCATAGTACAGAAAGAAACACATCAAAATTCTCTGATTATGTTCTGGAGGGCATGCCTTCGTTCTTTAATGACGAAAGTAAGCCTCTTGCGCTCAACTTCCTTCATCTCGTGCTGAGTCTCTAATGAAGCTTGGTGGACTTCAGTTGCATCAATTAGCTCTGAGTTCTGTGCTTTGGCGGTTTCAATATTCTCCAAATTGTCGTCACAATTTTGCATGTCAGAAATTGCCGCACGTCTTTCTGATAGGAGCCTCTCCCTTTCTTCGTCGATTTGTTCCATGCGTGCGTCAATCCGCCTCACTTTGGCCCTGGCTAAATTGCAAGACATCATCGTAGCGTTCTTCTCAATAATTAAACTATTTTGAAGGGACCACAAGTCCTCCAAAACGTTTGCCTCCTTGCTGATCTGGGAATCAAGAGCAGCAGTATCCAAACTGGTCAATGAGTCCTGCTCCACCTCAAGTTGCTTCAAGACTTCTATTATCTCTCGACTCAGCCTGTCCCAAGTAACCTCCAGAGCTTTGAAACTGGTCAAGGTTTGCGAAATGCTGTATGAGGAAGCCGAAAACTCTTCTACTGTGGGAAGTGAGTCCTCGTCACGGAATACGCCAAGGTAGTCAGAAATGAGGAAACGGGCTGCTTTCTCCTGCGATCGTCGGATTATATCCGAAACTCGAGAAGTAGACGGCCCGGGAGGCGGCGGCATAGTAATCTCCCGAACCCCGCTCACAACCCCTGAAATAACAACATGAAATAGGTTATTAAAGAAAAACAGCGGTACGTAGGTAGCGTATGACAAACCGTGCGGGCATGGCAAGGTTACCTTGGTCGGAGGACCCGTCACGTTGGAACCCACCATCGCCGTAAGAATGACCATCTTCAACACGTGCTTCCCCCATACCTGCCACCAGCAAAGCAGGAATGCCAAAGTGATCCAGTAATGCCAAGAGCAGTTATCCAGTATACGGTATAAATCTAGTTACCATTGCAAAAAAAAATGACTCGCAACCAAGTACATCAAACTACATATTAGCAGAAAGAATAGGGAAAACATACCTTCATTGTGCATATTCGCCATCCCTGCAACAACTAGCTCGACGCAAGATACCAGACCGGTTGAAGACCCCCTGCCATCATAACAGATTGTGTATAGTCAAGAAGGGACAAAGATCGTGTGCAGCTAAAAGAGACAATATTAGCAATGAAAATCAATGGGAAAACAAAGCAATAACAAGTCACAAGTATAAAAGATGAAATTCTTCTCCCACTATCATGGTAATACAATGCAGCTGAGAAATAAAATGACGGGTGACAAAATTACCGTCCTCCGCGGCCCCCTCGTTCCTTGCGACGGTGTCCATACCTTCCGACACAGGCACTGAAAATGTCACAAAACGATAAACAATAATAAGAACAGAATCCTGCTAAGCGACACGATCACTAGGATAAATGGAAAGGGACTCATGTCCCTGCTGTTTTCTTGAAACATTCTGCCAGTATAATGAGGAATAAGAAATTACCAGTATGCAAGGAAGATACCCCTTCTGCCTCGATCCCCAACATACTTGATGCATGCTTTAGACCTACAAGCAAATCTGACACTGATCAAACATGAAATCATCTTTAGAGGTGCTGTTCAAAAGATTTATCATGTGTAACCCAAACTACAGCATCAAGATGGTAAAAATGATAAATAGAAGGATATAATCCGAGGGCTTTAGGCCTTACTCGTCTCTGAGTCAACCAAGGAATTCCTCGCACTTACGCCGGTATCAGCTTCCCTCGCCGGTTCCACCGGCACGTGAACAACTGCATCAAGATCAGATTGTAAGTCAAACGTAAGGAATTCTGTAGTCTATATAACCTGGACAAGCCATACTTCCTTTCAAGGCCCCAATCACATCGTCAGACGAGTCGCTCGGATAATGTTTTAACAGTTCGGCAGTATCAATATCGTCCATGTCCAACGCATCATCAGGGGGGTGAGCGTGCACCGGCTCAGCAACCTTGGTTGCAGACCAAACCTCTAAAGAACATAGAATATGTCAGAAATAATCACATGAGTCGGAGATAATCGCATATATCAGAGATAATTGCTGTATCAAACAAACGAGTGCATAAAAGGGAAATGCACGGAATATCCAATGAAGAAAATAGCACCTGTGATGGTCAGCTCGTCCTTGCCCGCTCGCTGCGGAGTTGTGTCCTTGCCCGGACACCCTTCAACGCTAAGAATAGAATTGGGCCCTCGTACATGTCCCATGTCCTGCACCCCAAGTAAAAGTGTCAAATCGATGATACCGCATATTATAAAAAAAGGGGAAGAAAAAAAAAGCATATGTTACCTCAGATAAGCTAGGTGATGCCGCCCCCAGGTCCAAGATCTTTGGCCGCTTGAGGGATGAAGGCCGAGAGAGGTCAAACTCAAAACCGTATGATGATCGACTAGTTGCCCTCTTCAAGAATTTCCGCGGATGGGACTTTTCGGTGAAACCAAACGTGTCCTTGATGTCATAGCTGAAAAGCGCCTTCAAATGCATGGAATGCCATCTCAGGTATTCGTAACTGCATCTAGGAACCCGGCCACGAGCCGGGATGGCATATGATGAATGGGTCCCACGCCGGAGTAGTAGGCGCCAACAAGAGGCCATTGTCGCAAGGTCGCCTGATAATCTTCCATAGTCCAGGACATTTTGAGGGATAGCCTGATCAAAACCAAATTGGCGGGCACACCTATGAGGATTGTACACTTCTAAAGATGCAAAGTTTCCACTCCTAAAGGGTAGCCAGCCCACCCGAATGCTCACAAGGAATTCGGTAGCGAGCCACCCATCCTCGGTCAATACGTCAACGGGGTTATCCTGGACATCAGCCTGCTCGCCTAGGCACCCCGCTTTGTTTGGGAATATGACTCGATGATGCCCAAAAATCTTATCCTTACGAAAGAGTAGACGTGCCTCAAGGTCTCTAAAGTGAATTGGATGAGCCCCGGCAATGCATACCATGAGGGGTAACTTACGCTTCGTAGCCTCAGAAACGGCAGTGGTATATAGCCCTTGAAACTGCGAATTGAACCATCCAAACAAATAATGAAGTGGAATCAGCGTGTCCTTTGAGCCCGGGAAGTCAGCGGTACACGCCTCTCTCAAAGACCGAAATAAATTCGACAACGCCGCCGGGGCCAAGGAGAGACGAACTCCCCGCGCCAATCTATCAGCCATGATAAAAACCTCCGGCCTAATGCGGTTCGGGTACTTGTAGGGGATAACGAAATAACATAGCCAACAGGCTAAAAATGCCGTGAGAAATGTAACTCGATCCATTTCCTTTGCCGCGATAGGAGGCCAAAGGGGTGTATCATAATCCTGCACTAGAGTGTTTTCGGAACCGACACCAAAGGGATCGCGCGGCGAGGGGAAGTCGGTCTCGTATGCGGTGCCTAAGTCGACAAAATGTAGGATCCACTGAGTAATGGAGACAGCCCCAGAATACCGATGAAGTAGCTCATAGAAGTGGTGGAACACAGCCTTGAGAGAGGGAGAACATCGAAACTCACCGTGTGCAGTCTCGCCAAAAAGTGCCTTTTCATCCAGCACATGCTCATCATATCGGGCACCTAATATAGGAAGCCCGCAAACATATCGCATGTCCCAGAGACTCGGGACAATCTCCTCTTCAGAAAGATAACACGTGTTGGTGGCCGGACTCCAATGTTCTAAGATGCCTTTTAGTAAAGTGACGTCATGCTCATAATTAAATAATGACAGCAAGATGGCCTCATGAACCCCGGCCTTCTTAAGAATCTTCCTCTCGCTACGCAGGATGTATCGCGCCCACTCCGTATAGCCGGGATGGTGCGCGATGCTACCACAAATATTAAATCGCGAGGCCCATCTCGGTACACGCTTAGCAGCCATCTCCAAGCCTAAAAAGAAATTTGACTCTTGGTTGGATATTCTAGTGTGGGGCTCAAGGCATAAGCATAAGTCAGGGCCCTGATCAAAGACGCGAGACTTGTTCATCGTCCCGATGACACTACGCCCTAAAGGCGTCCAGTTTCCACTTTCGAAAGGAGGGTGAGTCTTAGGCTCCGGCGGCAACAGAGGCATGGGTAAATGACGAGGTATCTTGTTAAGAAACACATCCCTACCATTCAACATCACATCGCGCCACTCATGCCATACTCCCCGAAAGTGGCCGAGGGAATCACACTTCTTAATATACTCCATAATCATCTCGTCATTGGGTTCGTCCAATGGCATGGAGGCGCGGCGGGACCACAGGAAGCCCATGGACGATACAAAAGATAGAAGCAGAAGAGGCGAAATACCGAATCGGCACCTGGAGCGACAACGAGAGTAATAAGAAAACATGTGAATATTTTGTCTTCCCAACGGTTTTGTATACGTTTCTTGCTTATACAAATCCGTTGGGAGGGGCAATTTGTTGAACCACTAATTCACCAAAACAGGCATTAGTACAAAAGAAAATCATCAATCCTTTTATCAATCCATATGCATTATAAGCTGCGAGTAGCCATGAACAGATTAATATCACAGTCTACGTACTTCAAAAATTTTCAATGGCCACTAGTGTGAACCACTTTGTTATTCGTTGATAGAATTGTGGAATTGTTAGTCTCAGTTGTACGCCTAATAACTAAACTAATTAATTTTTGGGAAGTAAAAGGCTCGATGTTAATGGAATCCCACTGTGTAATGAAACTGATGATATATTCCAGCCCACCAAAGATTATTGTTAAAAAACTACACTATAGGTTTTGGCAAAAGGCCAAGAGAAGGTTCTATTTCATGCCTTGATAAGATGCCTCGCGGATGCTGCTTCACCACTTGCTGCCAACACTGGTAGGGTCCGAGGGAGTGATGCAAAGCCAAGCACCAAAACCAATCGTCCGAAAAAGGAATGCTCAACGCTGGGCCTCCGCTGCATGAAGAAAGGATGAAGTGACAACATGCACCAACCGGAAGGAGAACGATATATGACAGGATGCTAATGAGAGATAATTGTTGGGCCACTGATGCCTCGTTAAAAAAAAAGCATGAAAAGTGAACACCACACCATTGACCATGCACGCAAAGAACAACACAAAGGAATCGATCTTGACTGAAGAAAAAGCAAAAAATCCCTCACGGCACTTTACAAACATAACCACAAGTACAACCAAGAGCCAGCAGGAGGTAAGAAGAGAGAAAATAAAGCCGGCGCAACCTGGCGTGTGTCAGTAAGAATCGTGGAAAATAAGGTCACCAAATCCCACCAAATGACCAAAAACGAGACTAAGTCCAAAAAAACATTCGAAAAAGGAAGACGAACACGTTGCAAACAAAAGAGACAACTGTCAGGACCAATAAGAAAGCAGGGAAGGCGCTTAGGGCGGTAAGATAAGATGGAAGAGGCGCGAAAGGAAAAGGATGGTTTTTAGGTCAGCTGGAAGCTTATAAAAGAGGAGGAGAGGCAGAAGAGAAAGGGGTGGCAAAGTGGAGCATAAAGAGGCTGCAAGAAGAGCGTTCAAAGGTAAGAAAGGGAAGTTTCTTTGTCTTGTTTAAGTAAGCCTGAGGTGCATTAAGCACCGGTGGCATCACAAGGTGCTAAAGAGCACCACCGCACACACACACTTTCTCGTCTTACATACGTAGGCCTGAGGTGCACTAAGCACCGGTGGCATCATGAAACACTGGTGGTGGAAGAATGAAGAGATAAAACTGGCAAAAAAAAAGCACAAAACAAAGAAATGAAGGGGAGGTGAAGTTAAAAACGGAGGGGGATACGAGACAATAAAAGAAAGAGAGGAGATTTATTTTTTTTAAAAAAAAAAAAAGAGAAAGAAGGGAGAAAAGAGAGTGGGGCCGTAGGAAAGTACTCAAACTGGAAGGAAGAAGGGTCGCTTCTGCCTTCATAAACACTCGGAAATCGTAAAGAGAAGAGAAACCAGACAAACCAAAGAGCCGAGCCAAAATCTGTGCGCCAGGAGAAATATGCAAAAAGAACATGGCGAGAATGGCTTGAGGGTCCAGAGAAGAAGCCAATGAAGGTTACCTGCAGGAGTGGTCTGCCCCTTTCGGTCCCTTTCTTGATTTCCTTTTGAGAGATCGTCCTGGTTCAAACAGAAGGGGCGATTGGACGATCGATGAAGAGCATCCCTCACCAGAACGCTACAAAGATTCCGGACTTCAGGGATTCACGATGAGTAACAAGGAATAAGAGTAAATAAAAGAAGCAAAAAGCAAAATATATTCGAATAGAACCCAACTCTTTTCCGTTTCCTTTTACCTGATGGGAGCTGCCGGCCGCCGCCGAAGATTGCTATCGAGATCAAAAAATAATAAGAGCCGTTGAGGAAATGATAAAAGAAAACAAGAGAAACCGACAGAAGGAGAAGTAAGCCAAATAGAAAGGTGCGTCATTCATTAGGCGGGCCCAGCCCAGGCCCATCTTGCCGACCAGCTAGGACCCACAACGAATCCAATATAGAGAAAATTGCGTTCGATCTTGTCATCTGAACCCGAACTCACAGCCATCCTAAGGCAAGAAGCTTATCTCCCGAGTTTGCTACCAGGTGATTACTCTCTAACTCGTCGCCTCTTATCGCCCTGGAAACCCAGAAACCTGGTAAGTATTGTCAGAAATGGCCTATGGAGTTGAGAAGCAAGACTCAGATTAATGCCTCACCTGGAACGATGTTGGCTGAACTTCGGTTTGGAAAGCAGTGTAGATGGGCATAGTGCCGGTCGATCGAACTCCTACTAAGTCTTATCCCAGGTTGGTTCATGAATCGAAATGCTACCATATTCAAATGAAGAATAGGTGCATACTAGCGACAATCCGACCTTGATGACAGCGCAGGCCATAGACTTGATTAACAGAGCAAGGGGAAACCAGCATGACCAATATTTCTCTCCCCAGGAATGTCCTAGTCTCTTTAATCCGTCGCCTTGAAATTCCTTCCGAGATTATGATGGAAACTAGTGGAAATCTTGTGTTAGACGAACAAGCCGTCTAGCCATCTGATTAATGGACACACCAAACTTGGAAACGTAAGAGTTCAGATAACATCGGAGCAGTCGCAGCCACCTCATGTTGTCTTCTTTTCTCGTCCATCTATCTCGACATCCACCTACTGCCGCCGGACCTTCCCCGATTTAACTCCAATAGCTATCGCCGACATCTTCTTCAGCATCTTCCTGCTATCGTCTCTGCCAGCCCTAGCGCCATCTTGTCCCGAATGCCCGTTCCGTTGGCCGCCCTTGCTACAGCTCTCACCACCGCTGCTAGAAGTTGCTGCTGCCATCGAAATCGTCATAAGCAGACTACTTCCCTCCCTACTGAGATGAGGGCCGCTCAGCCATTTCCCTTGCCACCACTCCCGATCATAAGGTGAACGCCACCCTATCTTCTGGCTCGGACGAATGTCTCTCATCAGTGTCCCTCCAACAAATAGAAAGAGACGAACACCTCTGCGATTCGCCGATGTTTCCATTGGAATAATCGGAGATCCAGACTCTCGCCAGTAACGTCTCATAGCTACCTTCGCCTGAGATCAGCAAAGTTAACAGAAGCCCGAGATCGCCGGGAGTGCAATGACGATGTCGCTCCCTTTTCTTCCGTCGCTAATCCCTCGCCTGCACTCGCACGGGGACAAAGTCACGGGGGATCCAGCCATCAACGAGATGCTGAACTGAGTCAAAGAATAAAGTAACTTTACTCTTATGACTAAAGAGTAAATATATCCCTAATATCGTGAAACTGCCGGTACTGGCCTCGAAATAAAATTTAAAGACACGGGAGAGGGCACTAATATGGTTATGTTTAGTTCAGCCATTCAAACGCGAACTTAACTTGAGTCATATTTGACTAATTGAAATATTCCCAAAAGGTCTTAACACGTCACAATGGAATATCGTTTGAGAGGTGCGTATGTCGACGTTTACCGTCGGGGCGTAACTCCTCAATATGACATTGCGTTCGTTAAAGTCATAGTATAATTTTTCAAATTCAGTTATCCAAGAAGCCGCAAGGCCGGATAAATTCCAAATCAAATTATCTAACACGCCACAAGGCCGGGTAATTTTTCAAATTCAATTATCCAAGAAGCCGCAAGGCCGGATAAATTCCAAATCAAATTATCTAACACGCCGCAAGGCCGGGTAATTTTTCAAATTCAGTTATCCAAGAAGCCGCTAGGCCGGATAAATTCCAAATCAAATTATCTAGCACGCCGCAAGGCCGGGTAATTTTTCAAATTCAATTATCCAAGAAGCCGCAAGGCCGGATAAATTCCAAATCAAATTATCTAACACGCCGCAAGGCCGGGTAATTTTTCAAATTTAGTTATCCAAGAAGCCGCAAGGCCGGATAAATTCCAAATCAAATTATCTAGCACGCCGCAAGGCCGGGTAATTTTTCAAATTCAATTATCCAAGAAGCCGCAAGGCCGGATAAATTCCAAATCAAATTATCTAGCACGCCGCAAGGCCGGGTAATTTTTCAAATTCAATTATCCAAGAAGCCGCAAGGCCGGATAAATTCCAAATCAAATTATCTAACACGCCGCAAGGCCGGGTAATTTTTCAAATTCAATTATCCAAGAAGCCGCAAGGCCGGATAAATTCCAAATCGAATTGTCTAGCACGCCGCAAGGCCAGATAGCCTCCCTCTACTTCAAGTCATCCAACACGCCATCAAAACCGGATGATCTTTCTAGTCTAATATCCAACGCGCCCTAATGCGTCACAATGGAATATCGTTTGGGAGGTGCGTACGTCGATGTTTACCATCGGGGCGTAGTTCCTCGATATAACGTTGTATTGCTCAGGCCGGATGTTACCCAACACGCTGTTACAAGGCTAAAGTTCGACGAATGCAAAGTGCCTATCTCGATGAGAACTCTTTTCCTTTTATCATGTCGGAATGTGTATCATGTTAAATTAAATTCATGAATGAAATTTATAGATGACATCATCTGATCATCGCTCTTATCTTGTTGCGTATTATAGATCTCTTAATCAAAGGTTCCCTGATTTTAGGGGTAATTAACAATGAGCGCTTGCGCCCATTGGAAGCCAGAACCCATTAAACAAAAAGCCTTATTAATTTAAGGTGGATTTGAAACGGTCATAATACATTCTCAATGTAACAAAAATGACCCCAACACCTAGGGTTAGACTCCTTGTGCAAAACCAATAAACCAAGTAATTAATATCTTTCTTGTGCGATTAAGATTATCATCGTGGTGGAAGCCATAGCCCTGAAGTCTCTCTCATATCTTTTCTCTACCGAAGTAATTGCAATTGTTTGTTTTCGATTTTCATCTTCAAAAACCCACGTTTCGATTCGCCTAGCTATTAGGACTCGGACTTTCTAGTACTCAACCTTGTTCCCTGTGGGATTCGACATCTTTTATATTACTTCGACATATCCGTGCACTTGCGGAGCGTGTCAAGTTTTTGGCACCGTTGCCAGGGAGCAACAGTTGATATTAGTATACTTCTGAGAATTGGTAGACTAAGCATTTTTTTTTCTTCTTTTCTTTCTTTTTATTTTTATTTTGGCTATTTCCTTTCTTAAACTTTATCATTGTGTCTGATCAATAGTTTTTGCTAAGGAGCTTAAGAACAGGTGATCTTTGAATTTGGAGAATGCCTGAGTACCTTTGACTGCTGAAAATATGAACAACAAGACTTTGAGAGATTATGCTGCTCCATCTATACAACACTTACAATCAGGCATTGCTCGCCCAAATGTGGAAGCCGACATTTTTGAGATCAATCCTGCACTACTATCAATGGTTCAACAAGACCAGTTTGGAGGCTTTCTACTTGAAGACCCTTATATGCACTTAGCCATATTTTTGGAATATTGTGATACTTTTAAGATTAATGGTGTTTCTTCTGATGCAATTAAACTAAGATTATTTCCTTTCTCTCTTAGGGATCAAGCTAGAGCGTGGTTGCATACTATACCTTCTGATTCAATCAGAACATGGGAAGAGCTTTCACAAACTTTTTTGTCCAAATACTTCCCTCAAAGCAAGACTGTGTGATTTCGTAACCAAATTATAAGCTTTACTCAGAAAGATAGAGAATCACTCTATGAAGCATGGGATAGATTTAAAGAACTTCAAAGAATATGCCCACATCATGGACTTCAAAAATGAGTAATTGTTCACACTTTTTATAATGGTCTAAATTTTAACACGAGGCATATTGTTGATGCAGCTGCTGGCGGGGCTTTGATGAACAAGACTGTGGATGATGCTATGAACCTGCTAGAGGATATGGCCCTTAATCATAGTCAATGGTTAGGACACAGCTTCGCCGAATGCAAATTAGGAATCTCACAACTTGAACTTTTTAAAAAGCAAGCCAATACCTTTTGGAATCTCAACCCTAGACCACAGTTAAACCCATATTCCAATACATACAATCCAAGTAGGTGGGACCATGAAAATTTTTCCTATGAGAATAATCCCAACACAATTCCCCAACCTAACTATAGGCAACCTCCTGAATTTCAATCGAGGCAGTTTGTGTCACCTCAAAAGTCTAACCTTGAGTCACTACTAGAGACTATTGTGGCAGCACAAACCAAGGAAAATGAGAGTGTTTGTGAAGTCATTAGGCAACTAACATATAAAGTAGATGCTCTCGAGGCCCATAATAAGATGTTGGAAACCCAATTGGCTAATCAAGCTAGCACCTCTACAATAGCCTCTAGTAAACTCTCATCCCAATCTGAAACAGACCCAAGAGAATATTGTGATGCAATTATAACTTGTAATGGGAAATAACTTGAGGAGCCTAGGATGCCTGCACATGACACTGAGATTAAATCTCCTGAGATACTTCAACCAGAAAAATCAAAAGAGAAGATAGAACATGAGAAACCACTTGAGGATATATCTTATTTTGTAGGGTTTTGTCATAAGGTTGATGTTGTTGAGGAAGTGGTTAACCAATAAGCGATTAGTGAATTGTCTGTGGATCCTATAAAAATCTATTTTGCAGCTGAAGATGAGGTGAAGGATAATGAGGAAGCTGAAGCTTTTGTGAAACTCTTTGATTCAACTGAAATAGTCAACTTGAGGATGGTACAATTTGAAAATTTGCATAAGGAAACAACCAAGGTAATTGATGAAGGTAAAATAAGCTTGAAATCATTTTCTGACCCTTCAAGGTACGAACCACTTGGTAATTTCATCTTCATTCTGATTTATGAATAACACTTCTATGGTCGAGCTACCGACCTTAGGGTTAGATTCCTTCAAGGTACGAACACCGGGGTGTATCACTCGAGAGAGGGCACCTTGTACCCTAGGGTTAGACTCCTTGTGCAAAACCAATAAACCAAGTAATTAATATCTTTCTTGTGCGATTAAGATTATCATCGTGGTGGAAGCCATAGCCCTGAAGTCTCTCTCATATCTTTTCTCTACCGAAGTAATTGCAATTGTTTGTTTTCGATTTCCGTCTTCAAAAACCCACATTTGGATTCGCCTAGCTATTAGGACTCGGACTTTCTAGTACTCAACCTTGTTCCCTGTGGGATTCGACATCTTTTATATTACTTCGACATATCCGTGCACTTGTGGAGCGTGTCAATGCACTCACCACCTTCACCTTGAGTTTTTGCCAACTCAAGGGATGTTGCCTCTAAGAAGAGGAAGAGAGATGTTGATACTCCAAGGGCAATGGCTAGGGTTGAGAGGAGAAGTCTTGGGTGAATAGGGTTCCAACAAGATAAGCATACTTATGCGCCTAGCCCTTGCCCCCTTTTTATAGAGTAATATAGGTGAGTCCCATGACTTAAGTCATGAATATCATGAATAAATTTATTAAGTTATTTATTATTTAAATAAATATATTCAAATATGCGCCTAGCCCATGGACCCATCTAAATTGCACTGACTCAAGTCAATAAGACACCAAATCAATTTGGTATAAACTCTATCATTTGACTTGTCGACTAGAACCGAGTTAACCGAGGTCAAATGTGATCACCTATAGGTCAACTGATGTCAAAATATAATCTAGCTCTATATGAAGTTTGCCATCACAATAGATGCATATGTGATGCATCAAACTCTTAAACATATCCAAATCATCCAATGATTCAATCTAAGACTACTCGATCAATGCGAGATCTCGAGTGTTTTGGTGTGTGACCTTGTAGATTCCTATAATGTTGGCAGTGATGACCTGATAATCATCACAAGCAACAACACATCGCTACTACTCAAGTCATTAAAATGACTGTCATCATCGATATCTTCTAAACTATAACAAAGTATCTTTGTACTATAGTCCATTTACCAAGCTGAAATCCTGATTGGACAAGCGTGTCACACTTATTTAACCCAATCTAATGGGCATGACTAAATTAGACTTTCACCTGGGTATGGTCATATGCTTTCAGTCATGCCAACATGTGGGCCCATGAATATCAAGTTTCCATTTAAGAAAAGGGCAAATCCTCTCTTGGTCAGTTGAACCTCTCATATGACTTATGATATACCTAATGACAACCATTATGACCCCCTCTATGGCGAGACATTTGGTTGTATCAAAACATACCACTTACCATATAGAGATGTCAACTACCTCAAGTCAAAGGACAAGCGA
Source organism: Costus lasius (assembly GCA_027563935.2). Lineage (NCBI taxonomy): Eukaryota > Viridiplantae > Streptophyta > Magnoliopsida > Zingiberales > Costaceae > Costus > Costus lasius. The sequence goes on along the minus strand of CM050447.1, from coordinate 41,963,312 downwards.
ACCTCTGTCACTGTGAGATTAACTTGAAACACTAAATTGAATCCTCACAATGAGTAATATAGGTGCATTTTCTAGGTGCCGGGGGGCGGCTAAAAGGATCATAAAGTTATTGTTTTAAAAAATAACACATGTTCGATTTTTGATCGGACGGTAAATATTTTTAACTAAATGCACCCAACACAATCCCTCGCTACCCGTTCTCCTGCCTTAACTCTACCTCGCATCCGTCGTCTTGTATGGTGGAGCGGACAATGGGGAGGCCCTGATCTTCTCTAGCAGAACTTCGTTCTCATGTCGGATAGCATCAACGCCCGCCGGAACCTCAAGTAGTGCTTCGTTCTACGTGCGAAGGTCTGTCGCACCTTCTCTAGTAGCTTTTGTTCTGTGTGCGAAGGTCCTTCACCAGCTCCTCCTCCTCCCTGAGATCATGCGACTGCTCGCTCAAAGCTAGCGCCCAGCCATTACTAGAGGTTTTATATTCTAACATTTTTTTCAAACACTTATTTAGGTGAACAATTGATTCAAACATAATGGGATGTAGAGAGGATGAGGTAAGTGGATCTGCACCAGTTGAAAAAGGTACACAACTCTTTTAGGTAATAATGCAATTTATTATTATGGCTATCTTATAAATTTGAATTATTTATATTAAAACATTTATAATAGGAAACCTGTGATGAACTTAGAGCTCTTCAAATGAGCTTAAAATTGGTATGGAGTTTCCAAATGAAAAAGAAGCATATGATTTCTATAATGCATATGCAAGGAGGACCAGTTTTAGTATTAAGAAATTTAGTTCTGAGTATAGGAAAGATGACTCTTTAAAGTTCAAAAGATTTATGTGTAGCAATCATGGAATGCGAAACAACATTCTACACATGTCACTAAGAAGCCTCAATCTAATCGTAGAACTAATTGCATGGCTCGTGTTGACTTCAAAATTGATATTAATAATATATGGAAGATACATTGTATAGAACAAAAGCACAATCATGATATGACAAGCCCTGATAAAGTTCATCAGCTCAGATCACACAGAAAGATTTTGCCGTATCAACATTTCATAATTGATCAAATGAGTAAATCTGGTATGAAGTCAAAGGAAATTTTTAACTTTTTTCAATCAAGAGGACAAAATTCTGAATATATTGGTTTTATTAGAAAGGACAGCAATAATTTTTTTCCTAGACAAGAAAGAGAACAACTACAAGTAAGAGAGGCACAAAGCCTTCTCCATTATTTGTAAATAGACAAATATCAAATCCTATATTTTTCTATTCTATTCAAGTTCATGAGACAGGGGAAATTGCCAATTTTTTTTTGTCAGATGGTAAAGCATAATTGATTATGCATATTTTGGTGATGTTGTTTTGTTTGATACAATATTCCAAACCAATACTTATGAAATGCCATTTGCTCCTATTCTTGGTATTAATCATCATGGGCAAACAATTTTGTTTGGGGCTGCTTTGCTTTTTAATGAAAGTGCATATTCATTCATTTGGATTTTCGAGACTTTTTTATCAGTGATGTCAGGAAAGCAACCGGTAACAATATTCACTGATCAATCAACATCTATTTCTAAAGCTATAAAATAAGTTTTCCCAACAACAAGCCATTGGTTGTATTTGTGGTGCATTTTTATGAATGCAAAAACTAACTTGAGTTATTACATTCATAATGCACCAAATTTAGCATCAGACTTGAAGGCTTGTGTGTATGAGTGGAGTAGTGTTGAAAAGTTTAAGATGATGTGGGAAGACTTGATCAATAAGTATAACAACCTCTATGATAATAATTGGATTCAAAACTTTTATACACTCCGAGAAAAATGGGCAACAGTGTACCATTTGGATTCATTTTTGTGCTGATATGACTACCACTCAAAGAAGCGAGAGCATGAATTCTCAGTTCAAAAAATTTTTCAAAAAAAATTATCAATGTTTGAATTCTTAGACCAATATGATAATGCTGTCATTATTTTCATGAGAAAGAAATGTATGAAGATTTTCAATCTAGGAACAGCAGTCCAATTCAACATAGTTATGGCATGCCAATGTTAGAGGAAGCAGCTGCAACTTATGCAAGGGTTATATATAAAGAATTTGCTGAACAATTTGGTATGCAATTGTCATTTTTGTGTGAATTATGCAGCTGTGATGATTCAGGGCAAACATTTAGGATGTCATCTCAACGTAATAGTCTTTCTTATTATGTCTCATTTAACTTGTGTACATTGACAGTAGATTACTCTTGTAAAATGTTTCAATGCATTGGGATTTTATGTTTTCATGCTTTAAGAGTGTTGACAAACAATAATGTTATAAATTTGCCAACACATTATGTAATGAAGAGATGGACCAAATATGCCACAGGTGGTAGTAGTTCTGACGCAGCGGATATATAGGATGGTTCCTTAGAGCAGTACTCTACGGGTGGGAAGACTTATGATGCGGAAATCCGGGAGAGGGTCTTGAGACGAGGGAATAGAAAGCGTGCACAATCGATGGAAACCCGCGGAGAAAACCGATGGAAATAGCGCAAGATGTAGCTTGAGCAACACTCGGAGCGACAGGAAACCACGGATCGAAAATCTAACGGAAACTACTCACCTCGATCGCGGAGCCAATGTTTGTTTTGCAAGCACGCGCGACGCCCTTCACAATGCTATGGCAACCAACCAAGCTTACTCGTCCAAGACACAACGCAGCAAGATGAACATGCAAAGGACCCGGCGCCCAAGCGGGGTTCGCTGGATGTTTTGATTGAAAGCTGAAAAGAAGCGTACAAAGAGGAGGCGAGAGAACTCTAGGCGAGTTCCTCGGAGTTTTGCTGGACCTAAGGCCTTGCAAGAGAAGGCGCAAACTACAACGAAAAACTAAGAAACACATAGCCATTCAGCCCTCTTTTATAGATCAAGAGGGGGGGAGAGGGTCACAAGCTAAACATGTGAGGTAGTTGGAGAGAAGCCAACCACCCAAAACAAACTAAAGTAGGGTCAAGATGCCCCCTAACTACTGAAAAGTAAAACAAACTAGCAACTATTCCCTAGGGCGATTCCTTCATGCGAGGGGTGTGAGGCGTCGAGTGAAAGAGTCGTCCACGTGGTCGCTGTCCGGACCCACGTGGCGCTACACCATCTCCGAGCAAGCCGCCACGAAGCAGTAGAACTTGCTGATGGTGGGCTGATTCTGGACATTGTTGGCGGTGTTATGCGCTGAGTTGACGACCTGGTTGTTGTAGCGGTCGGTGGGCTGGTCACGGTCGGTGGTCGAGTCTCGAAGCGGCCCCCGAGTGAGGGGTAGCGGGGGAAGCGGATGAAGGGATGTCATGGAAGCAGGAGAAGTCACATTGCCAGAGCGGATGGGGCATGTCGTGGCTGTCAAAGGGCTCATCACTCCCACAAAACGGTCTGGAGGGTGCAAGGACCGCTGAGAACATCGAACGGGGTGGAAAACCACCGTCTTTGGCTTTCTGGGGCTGAACACGGCCTGGCCGTGTCCATCATCACAGCCGTGTTCGGCATCTGATTTCTGCGCTGAGGTGAACACGGCTGGTGGCATGGCCGTGTTGGGGAAATGCGAGCTCGTCATGGCCTGGCTGTGTTCCACGTCACGGCCGTGTTCGCTGGGGCAAAAATCCACAGAATGTTGCGTTGATTTTACGGCGAGGTTGTGACCGGTATTACGGGTCGTATTTTTCATCACGGTCTGGCTGTGTTCTCAGACCGTGTTCTTCATCACGGCCGTGTTCGTTGGGGCCGAAATCCACAGAATGTTGAGCTGATTTCTAGGTGGGGCCGTAACAAATATTACGTGCCATTTTCTTCATCACGGTCTGGCTGTGTTCTTCATCACGGCCGTGATCATTGGAGCCAAAATCTGCCGAGCTCGTCACGGCGGGTGCCACGACCATGTCGTCGACCGTTCTAGCATTCGCGTCCATCTGCGACCGTGTCACGGCCGTGTTCGCCATCACGGCCTGGCCGTGTTCAGGGCGGCAGAGGGCTTTCTGAGTTGAATTTTGGGGGGTGTCTTCGTCAAGGTCTGGGGGGTGTCCCCACACATCTTCCAGAGGAATGTGGCCTTCTCCATAGGCGTCTATGACTCCGTCAGGTATCCCAGGGGGGGGGGGGGAAGGCGGAGAGCCGTCGGAGGAAGGGGCGCCGGTGTGGAGGGGCGCGTGATAGGGCAGGAGGTCGGCGATGTTGAAGACGGGGCTGCGGTGGGAATCCGCCGGAAGGTCGAGGACGTAAGCATTGGAGCCAAGTCGTCGTAGGACCATGTAGGGACCGGCGCAGCGTGCATGCAATTTCCAATTGGCTCGCGATGTCAAACGCTCAAGGTGGAGATGCACCATGACAAGCTCACCAATCTCAAAATGTCATGGCCTACGATGCACGTTGGCCTTAGCGGTGTACTGGGTGTTGCTCAAGAGAATCCGACGACGAATTTCATCGTGTAAACCCACAAGATGAGAAGCAAAGGTGTATGCAGACTCATGAATAGACGGTGGAGGAGGGACGTTATGCATGTCTTTTGGTTTCCGAGGTTGCTGCCTGAGGACGACCTGGAAAGGACTCAACCCAGTGGAGCGGTGCGACGCGCTGTTATACGCGAATTCTGCGATGGGAAGGTGTTCAGCCCAATGGTGGGGGAAGTCGCCAGCTAAGCACCGCAGAAGGTTACCCAAACTCCGATTCACCACCTCGGTCTGACCGTCCGTCTGTGGATGGTAAGCCGACAAAAACTTCAGGGTGGTCCCAAGGAGAGCCCACAATGATTTCCAAAAGTGACCGATGAACTGGGTGTCGCGATCGGAGACAATGGTCAGAGGCAAGCCGTGTAGGCAGACGATCTCCCTAACGAACAGATGGGCGATGTGGGAAGCATCGGTGGTCCTAGAACAAGGAACAAAATGCGTCATCTTAGAGAAGCGGTCCACGACAACGAAGATGGAGTCGTGGCGCGAAGTGGTACGGGGCAGACCAAGGATGAAGTCCATGCTAATGTCGAGCCATGGACTCCTGGGGACCGGCAGGGGGGGTGTACAAGCTAGTTTTGGCAGGGCGGGGTTTGGCACGTTGGCAGGTGCCACAATGCCGGACGACCCTATCTACGTCCTTACGAAGAGTGGGCCAGAAGAAGTGGTCTTTGGCCAAGTCGAGGGTCTTGTCGCGGCCATGGTGCCCAGTGGCACCGCCAGCGTGTAGCTCGAGCAGCAGATGCTCGCGGAGGGAGGACCGGGGGATGCACAACCGATTACCGAACACAAGATAACCATCGTGGAGACGATACGGGAGGTCTGGGGGGTCGACAGCGAGGAGGCGAGTGAGCACCGAACCGAAGTCAGGGCAGTCCGCATACTCATCGCGGATGTGAGGGAGGGCTGGAATGGACGAGGACAGGATGCACAGGAGCGAGCGGACACGGCTAAGGGCATCGGCCACTACGTTCTCCTTCCCAGCCTTGTGGGTGATCACAAACGTGTACTGCTGGAGAAACTCAACCCACTTCGCGTGGCGTGGGACGAGCTTCTTCTGGGAGTTGAGGAACGAAAGGGCCCGGTGGTCACTAAAGAGGACGAACTTTTTATGAAGGAGATAGTGACACCACTGTCGAAGAGACTGCACAATGGCGTAAAACTCCTTATCGTAGGTAGAGTATCGTTGCTGCGCATCGTTCAGCTTCTCGCTGAAGAAGGCGACCGGGTGGCCCTCTTGGCTAAGGGTTCCTCCGATGCCAGTACCAGGGGCGTCACAGGCAACCTCGAAGACTTTAGAAAAGTTAGGGAGGCGAAGGACGGGTGCAGAGGTCATGATGTCCTTAAGGGCTGAGAAAGCGCGGCTCGCCGCGGGTGTCCAATAGAAGGTCTCATTCTTGGTGCAAGCCGTCATAGGGGATGCGATGGTGCTGAATCCCTTAATGAAACGGCGGTAGAAGGCAGCGAGGCCGAGAAAGCTGCAGACCTCAGTGACGGACTCGGGTTCCGACCATCGACGGATGGCCTCGATTTTCGCAGGGTCCACCATGAGGCCCTGGTCCGAGGCGATGAAACCTAGAAACGGAACCTGAGAGTCGATGAAGGAACACTTCTTCGCATTAAGGAACAGACGTTCCTTACGCAGGAGGTCAAAAGTCAAGCATAGGTGCTCTAAGTGGTCAGCGTGGGTGTGGCTATAGATGAGAATGTCGTCAAAGTAGACGACCAGAAATTTGCCCATGTACGGACGAAGGACCTGGCTCATGAGACGCATGAACGTGGAGGGCGCGTTGGTAAGCCCGAAGGGCATAACCAACCACTCGTAGAGGCAGTCCTTCGTCTTAAAGGTCGTCTTCCACTCGTCACCCTCACAGATGCGGACTTGATGATAGCCACTCCGAAGGTCCAACTTGCTAAACCAGCAAGCACCGGAGATGAGATCAAGCATGTCATCAAGGCGTGGGATGGGGAACCGGTACTTAACCGTGATGCAATTGATGGCGCAGCAATCAATACACATCTGCCATGACCCGTCCTTCTTAGGGGTGAGAAGGGCCGGCATGGCGCACGGGCTAAGACTCTCGCGGATGAAACCTTTGGTAAGAAGGTCATCCACTTGACGTTTGAGCTCCGTATGCTCGGTCGGGTTAAGACGGTGATGGGGTAGGTTGGGCAAAGATGCACCGGGGATGAGGTTAATGACATGCTGGATGTCACGATCTGGGGGTAGGCCGACTGGGAGGTCCAACGGGGAGATGTCGGTGAACTGATCCAACAGGGCAGCGACCTCTACCGGCAAAGGGGCCGGTGGAGGTGGTGGTAGGGGAGAGACCTCGCGGACCATGAGGGCATAGACCACGTTGGTCTCCTGGGCCTCATGGATAAGGGAAGCGGGGCGAACCAAGGCGACTGCCTTAGGTGTAGGCGGGGCTGGAGGCAAGGGTGTGATGACACCCTTGGACGTGGAGGCCCGCAACTCCTTAGGCGGAGTTGGGGTCAAGCAGATCTTACGTCCCCCATGGTGGAAGACGTAGGTATTTGAGCGAGTGTAATGGATCATATCACGGTCATAGAGCCAAGGGCGGCCCAAGAGGACGTGGGCGACGTCCATGGAAGCGACGTCGCACCCTCTCCGAGTAATCACCGAAATAGATGGGGACCTGGCATCGGTGGGTGATAGGTAGGCTGGATGTGTCGACCCATGCGATCGAGTAAGGTCGAGGGTGCGGCTCAAGGGTGAGACCGAAACGGGTGACTGCGGTCCATGAGACAACGTTAAGGCTGCTGCCTCCGTCAATCACTATCTTGCACGAGTGCCCATTACACTTAATATAAGTGTAAAAGATGCTCGTGCACTTCCAATCCTCGGACGGAGGGGGGCTATGGAGGAGGGTGCAGCGAACAACCGCCATGGTATGGCGTGGGCTAGACTCATCGTCGGTGTAACACTGTGGGCCGACCTCTTGGGCCACAGGTGGGCCGCAAGGAACAGGGGGTCGTGAGTCACGTTGCTCAGGTGCGATGTGCAAAGAGCGGCGGGGGCAGTCCCGGTTGAAGTGGCCGGTTTGGTTGCAGTGGTGGCAAGGGCCTGGAGGAACGGCGGCAAGGGGTGCCTTACCCTTGTCCTCCCAAGTCAAGCGAGGAAGGTGTGCCTCACGGGGCGTATCCCGGGAGGGGACGACAAGGACCAGCAGGGCTAGGACATGTCAGTGCCTCGAGACGAGGGGGAGGGGCAGGCGCCGGAGACGCATAAGCAGGCCGGCGAGCCGGGTGAGGTTCAGCACGATGGGTGCGCGAGTGGAGGTCTTGCTCGACCTCACGGGCAAGGTGGAGGACAAGGATGATCGTGTCAAGACCGTAGGAGGGTAACGCGCACCGAATATCCTCGCGGAGACCATTGCGGAACCGAGACAGGGTGAAGGCGGGATCCTCCTTAAGGTTGCAGCGGATACCAAGCTCGTCAAAACGAGTGTGGTATGCATCGACGGTATCGGACCCTTGGGAGATAACGGAGTACGAATCAAGGAGGCGTTGTCTATAGGTGGGGGGCACATACTTCTCCTTAAGCCGGTAGCACATTTCCACCCATCGCGTAATGGGGGGAAGATGTTGATCTACCAATTGGCTCTCTACGTTCGTCCAATACAACCGAGCGGAGCTGGTTAGCAAAAGACGGACGTAACTGACTTTAAGGTGTTCGGACATGGCGCTCCATTCAAAATAGTTATCGACGGCAGTGGCCCAATCGAGGAAGACATGAGGGTCAAGGCTACCGTTGAAAATCGGAGGGTCAACGCGCGTGAGCCGGCGGACCTCGTCGTCCTCACGACTACGCGGAACAAGGCGACGTGGGTGAGGAGCGTCCTCGGCCCACGCGGACTCATCGGCAAAGGGGTCAAAGCGGGGTGACTCGTTGGCGCGCATACGCAGCGGGGCCAACGGAGGTGGAATACTAGCAGAGGGCTAGCTCTCGGTGGGCTTAGCTCGGAGTTCCATGACTTGGTCCGTCAGATGATGGACCGACGCCATGAGGCGCTGAAACATGGCTTCCATCGCTTCAAGACGCGTGGACAGTGACTCAACCGACTCTACCTTAGGCGGAGTACTTTCTTCGGTCGTAACGGGCACTTGGGTAGGGGGTGGTTGATACGGGGCTCCTGATCTAGTGGTCATGATGCAGGAAAATGTGAATGGATGGTGAAATGAAACCCGAAAAGCCAAATGAAATGCAGCGAGAGACCGGCAAAGCTAGACAAGAGTTAGCTTCAAACCTGCTCTGATACCAAATTTGACGTAGCGGATATATAGGATGGTTCCTTAGAGCAGTACTCTACGGGTGGGAAGACTTATGATGCGGAAATACGGAAGAGGGTCTTGAGACGAGGGAATAGAAAGCGTGCGCAATCGATGGAAACCCACGGAGAAAACCGATGGAAACAGCGCAAGATGTAGCTTGAGCAACACTCGGAGCGACAGGAAACCACGGATCAAAAATCTAACGGAAACTACTCACCTCGATCGCGGAGCCAATGTTTGTGTTGCAAGCACGCGCTTCACAATGCTATGGCAACCAACCAAGCTTACTCGTCCAAGACACAACGCAGCAAGATGAACATGCAAAGGACCCGGCGCCCAAGTGGGGTTCGTCGGGTGTTTTGATTGAAAGCTGAAAAGAAGCGTACAAAGAGGAGGCGAGGGAACTCTAGGCGAGCTCCTCGGAGTTTTGCTGGACCTAAGGCCTTGCAAGAGAAGGCGCAAACTACAACGAAAAACTAAGAAACACACAGCCCTTCAGCCCTCTTTTATAGATCAAGAGGGGGGAGAGGGTCACAAGCTAAACATGTGAGGTAGTTGGAGAAGCCAACCACCCAAAAACAAACTAAAGTAGGGTCAAGATGCCCCCTAACTATTGAAAAGTAAAACAAACTAGCAACTATTCTCTGGGGCGATTCCTTCATGCGAGGGGTGTGAGGCGTCGAGTGAAAGAGTCGTCCACATGGTCGCTGTCCGGACCCACATGGCGCTACACCATCTCCGAGCAAGCCGCCACGAAGCAGCAGAACTTGCTGATGGTGGGCTGATTCTGGACGTTGTTTGGCGGTGTCGTGCGCTGAGTTGACGACCTGGTTGTTGTAGCAGTCGGTGGGCTGGTCACGGTCAGTGGTCGAGTCTCGAAGCGGCCCCCGAGTGAGGGGTAGCGGGGGAAGCGGATGAAGGGATGTCGTGGAAGCAGGAGAAGTCACATTGCCAGAGCGGATGGGGCATGTCGTGGGTGTCAAAGGGCTCATCACTCCCACAAAATGGTCTGGAGGGTGCGAGGACCGCTGAGAACGTCGAATGGGGTGGAAAACCACCGGCTTTGGCTTTCTGGGGCTGAACACGGCCTGGCCATGTCCATCATCACGGTCGTGTTCGACATCTGATTTCTGCGCTGAGGTGAACACGGCTGGTGGCATGGCCGTGTTGGGGAAATGCGAGCTCGTCACGGCCTGGCCGTGTTCCAAGTCACGGCCGTGTTCGCTAGGGCCGAAATCCATAGAATGTTGCGCTGATTTTACGGCGGGGCCGTGACCGGTATTACGGGTCGTATTTTTCATCATGGTCTGGCCGTGTTCTTCATCACGGCCGTGTTCGTCGGGGCCGAAATCCACAGAATGTTGAGCCGATTTCCAGGTGGGGCCGTAACAAATATTACGTGCCGTTTTCTTCATCACGGTCTGGCCGTGTTCTTCATCATGGCTGTGATCGTTGGAGTCAAAATCTGCCGAGCTCGTCACGGTGGGTGCCACGGCCGTGTCGTCGACCGTGCTAGCGTTTGCATCCATCTGCGACCGTGTCACGGCCGTGTCCGCCATCACGGCCTGGCCATGTTCAGGGCGGCAGAGGGCTTTCTGAGCTGAATTTTTGGGGGGTGTCTTCGTCAAGGCCTGGGGGGTGTCCCCACACATCTTCCAGAGGAATGTGGCCTTATCCATAGGCGTCTATGACTCCGTCAAGTTCTCACATTAGTGGGCCAGTGATAGATTTTATTTGCCAATGCCAGTGATAGATTCAAATGGGCAAGAAAGTTTCTCCTCCTTGTATAAGTGTGTTTGCCAAAAATCATATGTATTATCAACCAAAAGCATAAACTGTTGTAAGGGCTTGCAAATGTTGGAAGAAGCAATTGATAATATGACTCCTATGGTTGAGGATGTCATTGTAAATGACAAAGAAAGTAAAAGTGATTTTGTTGAAAATTTGGGTGATGATGTGGTGAATGTGACAATTAGGCTTCCTCCTAGCAAGAAAGAACCCAAGGAGAAAAGAAAAAAAAAAGTGTACTTGAGAGGAGACATAAAAAAAAATAAGACTTGCAACAATTCAAATGACTAACACTCATGATGTGGTGGTTGAGTCACAGGTAAAAATGTTGAACAATTATTCATGTTATTTTGTGTTTTATATCATTAACTATTTGATATTCTTATTGTATTTAATGCCTACAAGAATCGCATATGTTAAATACACAAATCAATGCATCGTTCATGAATTTTTCAATGCTCGTTTCACCCAGACAAGTTCTCAACAGGTATCAAATCTATGTATAAACAAATATATGTATGTTTATATATATGCATGCCACATCTAAATTATGCTCTCAACTTTATGTAGCACCAGGTTGAATTCTCAGCAACGACATTTAGAAGATTAAACTTTGAAGGGCCGTCATAAAGATCAATGGATGTGTTACATTTTAAGAAGGCTGATTGTAATTTTGCATGTGTGTGTTGTATTTTGCGGTCAATTAGGATGTGATGTGTTTTCAGACATTAATTTGTGAGCTGATCAAATTTGTATTGGATTTAAGAACAGTTTTTAGACATGTATGAATGTGTTGTGTTTTGGGTAGCAATCAATTTTCAGAGATTTCCAACATGTATGAGTGCTTGATTTCATTGATGTGGTCAATCTTCTAAAATTTTATAGACATTCAGCTTGGATCTGTCATAATTTAGATTTCTACACAAATGAGAAAGATGCATGGGTTTTTATGAGTTCCAAATGAGAGAAAGATGCATGGGTTTTTATGAGTTCAAAATGATTATCAAAGTTTCAATTTAGCTAGGCGTGTTCTAAGCAACATTTGCTTGTAATATGTTTCAGTCATCTTTACGCAAGTCTGAAAACCTTTAAGTAGAATATTATTCAATAATTTTAACTATAAAATTATATTATTGAATTACACTAACCTTGCACCATCAAATTATACAAAACCAATTACATTGTCCAAAATACAATGAAAAACAATGTACAAAAACATCACACCACCAACGCATAACTACTTCTGTGCAAAATTTGTTATCTTTTTCAGAGGGCTTTATCGAAGTAGTTCTTTTCTGCTAAATTTTAATTTGAAAACATGACTCCATAAGATCTAAGCTTCCTAGCAGCGACAGATGCTGCAGCTCCGCCGCTGCAACACCGATCTTAGGCACGACGTCCTGCCTTGGGATCCTAAGAAGCGCCACCTTGATTCTCGCTGACGACGACCAAAAGCTCCGGCACGATCTATCCACGAGCATCAACGAAGCATTTAGTATGAAAAATATTGAAGCTGAACGAAGCGTTGCTCAAGGTTCTGGCGGGCATTGATGCTATCAGATAGGAGAACGAAGTGCTGGCTTCGAGAGAGCAGCCGCACGATCTCAGGGAGGCGGAGGAGCTGGTGGAGGACCTTCGCACATAAAACAAAAACTGCTGGAGAAGGTGCGGCAGACCTTTGCATGCAGAACGAAGCGTTGCTCAAGGTTCCGGCGGGCGTTGATGCTATTGGACAGGAGAACGAAGCATTGTTGGAGAAGGTCAGGGCCTCTGCATCGTCCGCTCCACCACACAAGACGACGGGTGCAAGGCAGAGTTAGGGCAGGAGAACGGGCAGTGAGAGACTGTTGGGTGCATTTAGTTAAAAATCTTTATCGTTCGAGCAAAAATCGGACACGTGTTATTTTTTAAAACAATAACTTTCTGATCCTTTTAGCCACCCCCACACTTAGAAAACACACCCGATCTAGTATATACACCCTAATATACTCATATATTTGCATTAATAATATATTCTCAACCAGCACATATACTAGTCTCACGTGCACCATAATTGTCTTATATCCACTATAACACTTGACCGGGGATAAGCTTTGAGGCTAGAAAGAATCTATCTTCAAGGATATTGTTATACAAATATACACAATCGCAGCTACATCAAATGCATAACAACGATAATGCAAAGATATATTTAATATCAAATGTGAATCTAATATATAGATCGGACTAATAACTGGTCCTAAGGCATATGTTCAACATAATCTGCTAAAAAAAAAGCGGAATCGAAGGAAGGGGAAAACATGATGAAGATGATTCTAGTAAATTAAAGCAAGAGGGAGAAGTCCAATTAATAGTCTATGAATCAAGCAAAGTGAGAGGGAAAAGGTTGAGAAAATCCTCGAATATGATTGTAATCCCTTATACCCAAGAGAAAAAGAAAAAAAAATGGGGCAAGATTAGAGAGGAAGAGGCCATAATTATTATGGATGACACGACAACAGATGTATCATATATGGACAAGATAATAGTTTATATATAATATTTTTTCAACTTTGTGTAGACGATAACTGATGCTCCTTTTAATATATTACATTTATCAAGATTTGCATATGATAGATTATTATAGAATAAGAATATATCTCTAGACCAAAAGACCGAGCTTAAAGAATATATGAGCTGGGAGATAAAAAAAATACAATGAAGGTTTCAATTAGGGGATAAATAAAGAAAGAGTATATGATGTATTCTTTGGCCGATATGTTGCCGATGATGTAAGTATAATCAACTTGCATTTGGTGGAACATATATTATTCAATTATTAGCTAACTACTATACTTGCATTTTCCTTATCATATGAAGCCCATTGATACATATGCAACTAATATCTCTTTTTTATATAGGATTTTTAATGTGATTTTATAATTAATTTAATTCTTAATGCATAGCTTTTATATTTTATTAGACTTGATTTATTGCAATATATTCGAAATCTACATTTTTTATTTCTTATGATATTTCAGGATAATTAAACCAGATGAAATGTGAAGAATATGATGTGGAGAATTCCTAACACTAAGATGAAGCTCCTTAGCAATTTTCAACAAATTTGGAGTTTGCAATAAAATCACGCCTGACCCGTGTGTGATTCCACTTGGCCAAGTCCGAGAATCCACCGAGAAGATCACATTCAACCCTTGCTTCTTATCACACCTATAATTTTAGTGGGCCCAAATGCACAGAAAAGGTCACAGGTGGCTTGTGTTTCAGATTAAACATGTGATTCTAGCGAGCAAAAATGAATAGAAAGAATCACTTACAGTTCTTGTTTCATATCACACTTTTGATCCTATTTATTTTTTAATTATAATTTATCATAAGTCAATCCAGTTAGTTAATGAACATTCTGGAGCATGAATTTCCATCTTTGGGCATTCAAATGTGTTTTTGGATGCATATTTTTCTCTATCGCAGTAATACATATATCACAAAATATCATGATTATTTGCATATTCCATATTGCAATGTATGCTTGAATTAAAAAAATATAAACAAATAATAAATATTAATAAATATGTATATGATATACTTTGCTAATTAAATAACTATATCAATTTTAAAAAAAAAACATCTATTTTAATGTGATGCATTTTAGAAAGATCAACCAAGAAAAGCACATAAGAGATCACTTGTTGGTGAAATTGTTCACTTGGTAGGTTGTCTAGCATATTTGATTTTCTCTATATACTTGATAAAGTTTGAAAATGACTTGATCATTCAAATACGCTAACATCTTGTTCTTTATGCTAATATGCATAAAACAAAGTTTTAATATAGGGAAACCTTTGTGCTAGAATTAGACCTGACAAAACAGGTCGGCGGGTCGTGTTCGGGTTGACCCGTGATCAAATTAGCTTAACCCAAACATGACCCGTTTAATTAATTGGGTCAGATGATCTAACTCAAATACGACCCATATATATTCGGGTCAACCCGACACGACCCGATTAACCTATTTAATATTAAATAATTTAAATAAATATTTATAAAAAATATATATAATTATATAAATATAAAAATATTAACCCGATTAATCCGACACGACACGACTCAACCTGAAATGATATATAAATATATGTATATGTATATACTTATATATAAATTATATATAATATATAATTATATAATCGGGTTAAGCGGGTCAACCCGATTATAACCTGACACGACCCGTTTAATTTGGGTCATAAATGGGTTGACCCGTTTATAACTCGAACACGATTAGACTCAACCCGAATCCGCCTAATTTCATGTCGAGTTGGGTCGGGTCGGCGGGTCGGGTCAGTTTTTGCCAGGTCTAGCTGGAACCATTACAGTTGCAACATTCGTTACAAATCTATTTGCGGAGCTGGTCATAGATCTGGTCGTCGGAGTCACGGAGCTGAGTTAGTCGAGCGAAGCTAGTTGTCGAGTTGAGCTAGCTAAGGCGGTGGATTGTTGGTGAAGCAACAGGTGACGCTGGTAGAGGTAGAGCACAAGGAGGTCATAGGAGAGCACGAAGAAGTACAAAGTGCTTTAGGGCTTGTTCAGCTCCCCTTTTAAATTGATTTTAAGTAGTTTTAAGCAAAAAATAATAAAAAAGATATTTGATAATGAAAATAAAAAGCTAAAAGGTAAGAAAAAACAAAAGTTGAAAAATTAAAATTTAATGCTTTTGCTTTGCCCAAAAATAATTTGCTTGATTTTGATTAAAATTTTAAGTATTATTATTTTAAATAAATTAAAATTTTAATAATAATAAAAAAATATTATTTTAAATAATTTAAAATAATAATTTATTTATTATTTTAAAATTTGATCATAATTAAAAAATTATTTATTAAACATCTTATAAATTTTAATAGTATACTATAATATAATTTAACATAATTAAAAATTAATTAATAGCGGAGCCAAGATAAATCTATTCTTAAAAAATTTAACTCTTGCGCAACTTCCCAGTTGTTAGGGCCCGGTTCAGCGGTTCGGCCCAAGCCCAAACTCAGGCCCACAACAGGAGGCCCACCTGCATTAAGGGAGCCGATTGAGGGGAAATTACGCAGTCAACGTTCGATGTTGACTCGGGATCGGGACGCTGAAAGCGGACGACGCAGCGTGATCTTCGATGGGAGCTTCGGACGCGAGCGCGCGATGGGAACGAAGATCGCGGACGCGGATGGCAGCGTGACGCGGTCTCCGGAGGATTTCTCGGACGGGAGATTCGGGAGACGGCGTCTACGGCGTCGGACGAAAAAGAGACGAACGCGAGCGAAGCGTTCGTTAATGGGCGACGGATGCGGCGTCGAGTCTTCAGGCGCGAGAACCGGACGCGGCTGAAGGAAATGGCGGCGACGAGATCTTCGGCGGAAGACTCGGCCGCCGAAGCCAAAGATAGGGGAGGCGGCGTGCCTCTACCCTATTTAACGATGGAGCGCGATGCGGCGAGAAGGAGGGCGGACCCGGGAGAAAGGCTCCCGAGAGAGAAAAGAAGCTGCGAGAGGTTTGATCCAGAGGAGGACTCAGCCGTGGGAAGCTTGTAATCGGCGGCGAGTCGCCGCCGACGTGAGGAGTGATTTGAGCGTTAAGAGGAGGGTTTTTGTACTCTGGATTTGTGCACAATAAAGGAGGAAATTTCCCTATGTTCCGCTGTGTTCTCCGACGAGTTCTGACGACGAGGACGACGCGGCGTCGAACGCAGACGGCGGCAGCGGCGACGCGGGCGGCGTCACGGTGCGTCGCGAGGTTGAAGACGAAGTTCGGGCTCGAACTTCGAGACGTGACGTGGAGTCAACGAAACACGCGGTCAACTCTCGAATTCGAATGAAATCGAATTCGGGACGCTGACGTCAGGCGGACGTCAGCGTGCAAAATTCGAACGGCGAAAGCGAATTCGGGCGGCTGACGTAGGCTTACGTCAGCGACGGTAATTTACGCGCGCGGCGAGATTTCAGCAAGGGCTGACGTCACGCCGACGTCAGCAAAGGCATGATTTTGACTTTGGTCAAAATCAGGGAGAAAGAAAGGTATTTCCAAATTAGGGTTCGATTTCGGATTTCTCTAAATTAGGGTTAGGGTTTTCCGTGCGAATTGTATTTTGGGGATAAAAATTTATCCGGGGAGATTAGGGTTTCGATTTTGGGTCGGAAACCCTAGTGCGAGTTACGTTCTGGTATTCCGCCGGATTGCTCTAGGAAGCGGATAAGCGCCAATCCTAGGCCGATCCGACCGGGGCGTGACACCAGTGGTACGCAATTCTAAATATTTGAATTAGAGCCGCCTCGGCTGCCTGTGCACAGTGCACAAATGCCCCGCTGGGAAGTAATCCCAAAAGTAGCCAATAGCGACCTGGTCAGAACAATCCGGGTGATGATTGGCGGGCCAAGCGGGCCACAACCTCGCACGAGCTACGCACGTGCCGGATGGCATCGGTTCCCCGGCTTCCCTGCTCGAGAGGGCTCACCGTCCACCTCCCTCACCCAGCTTTTGACGCGGCGTCCGATAAAAGCGTGATCAAGAACGAGCATCGAAGAAAGGGAAAGCCCTCTCTTCCCCTCCCTCCTGCCCCCTGCGGCGGCTTCCGTTTTCCCTCCTCTTGCGGATCGGAAGCTGGGGAGGAGCCCTCGTCCTTGTTGTCGTTCGCCGGGACCCGGCTATGGAACAGTTTGTCAATTTCATCATCCGGCCCCCGAGGTTCGGAAACGATTCAGTTACACGAATCTTTCTATTTTTCGGCTTCATTCCTTTCGCCGTGATTTGTTTTCGGATTAATTTAATGAGGCTTCTTTAGGCGATCAATGGTCGAGGGTTTTGATTTTGTTGCTTTTGTCGTCTAATTGTGAATCTATATTCATTACCTTCCCGTTTAGCCATATTCGAGAGCTGTTCATGGGCTAGCATTATAAATTAGTTTCTTCTCTAGAGATCTGAGGTTGATCCAAGTATTTATCACGTTCACAGTTTGCTGTTTCTGTCTCTGGAACTAATTTGTCAGGACCTAAGAATTGATTCCATGAGAAGAAAGGCGGCATAATCAATTCACGTTAGTTACGATATACATACATTTTCTATATCTTATCAAAATGGGTTCCTTCTAGATAGGCATCTACAATTTGGTCAGTTGTTTTTATTGGTAAACTTAAACTAAGAAACTCAGGCCATGTTTGATAGGAAAATTTTGAGTTCTAGTGTTGAGTGAAAGTAAAATTGGGTTGAAACTTTTCTGTTAGACAATTGTTAGGCAAAACATAAACAGTAATTTTGTAAATATGAAAATTATTATTGTATATAAACTGAAGGAAAAAATTTCTGGGTGGAAATGCCGAACACAATGTCAAACTTATAAATAGAAACTTGAAATTTGATAACATGGACATACTTATAATTATGATACACATTTCAGCAGCGACAATTATTGTCATATAGACGTATCAGACATGTTTTAATAACATTGAAAAACTAGAAATTGAGGTACCTATCAAACACAAACTAAGAAATCTAAATCAGCCAATTATTTGAAGTGCGATGTAACAACCTTTGTGCTGCATGGTTATTTTGGAGAACCTAAAATTAATGTAGGGGCCGCTTATATGCAAGCTTGATCTGGGCTATTCGTGGCCTATAATGAACTAATACTTACATTAGACTTAAAAAAACTACAGCTACACTTGCAACTGAAACTATTCTCAAGTTGAACATGCAATCTGCAAGTGACAAACGTACCTATATCAATAGTTTTTTTTTGCTTTCTTGTATATATATTTTTAAACTACTTTGGTGCTCTTGGAGTAAAATATCTAGATAATTATATGAATAGTGTTTAAAATATTATGAATATATTAATTTTGTTATATGGATTTTTAATGTGTTTCATAAAATATTTAAATAAATACTTAGTATATTATACCACGGTTCGAAAAACCAGTTCGACCGGTTGTACAGGTCAGCAGTCAGACAGGTACATACCGGTCGATACCAACACTATGGACCACTAGTATGGGTTGGACCATTTGATAATGAACCTGACCAATCATGGATTGGTCTGGGTAGTCTCAAATTTGATGATTTTTAGCATAATTATAACTTTAATATATAAAAGATATATTTTGAGATATAATTTAAGTAATTAACATAAAAAATAAAAAGTAAGATTATAGATATTCCACTAATACCAATATAAGTGACAAGGCCGGTGTGGATCTATATACGCTGTTAATTCCACATGACTTAGATCGACAGTTTTGTAATGCCCAGATTTGAAAATCTTCCTAAGACATATGAAATTGATTAAATTGATTTATTGAGTTCTACATGTTTAGTAGACAGGAGTGGTTAAGTTGTTCTTGTGTGGTAGAAACGATCGCCACTGGAACTAGAACAACCTAGAAAACAGCCCAGTGCATTGGAGCACAGGCGTGAGAGCCAAACAAATGGCTGTACGCGTCGGAGCACGGGCATGTAGAGCACAACTGGCTCGACTCAACCACTCAGAGACGCGTAGAGGGTCTTCAGTGACCTATGTGCTGTGCTTGGCCGAACCTGTTGGCCACCTCTACTCATGGGTGTACTTTTAAATTTTAATTAATATATTAAAAATAAAATTAAAAAATAATAAAAGCTGTACCCCCTTATAGGTCCGAAGCCAGCATGTCGTCGGACCGGTACGAATTGGCCGGTTTTTCAAACCTTGTATTATTCTAAAATTTACCTTTTGAAAATCTTGTGTTGTTTCAATCGATCTTTGATTATAGGGAAATTTCAGTTTCATCCCTAAAAAATTTAATTGTAAAATTTACTTTCTAAGAACTACTTTCATAATTTAATCCATAAGTCATTTTTTATACTTTGGTTCCAAAAATTTATGACTTGGTATTTTAGTCCTTAAAATATGTTCTTCTCTATTTGGTCTCTTAATTTTGCATTTTCTTTCATGATGGTTTTTACACTTTAATTATTAATGAAGGAAAAACATGTAGAAAGTAAAATAAACTTCAAGAACTAAATTAAGAGCAATAAAATATTTACCAAATTAAAATAAGTTAACACATACCATGGATTTTAATTTTATTCTGGTCTTGAATTAGCACATGGACCTCTTATGTTAGTACAATAAAGGTTATAGAAACTAGTAAGTACATGGGTGGTATGTACTGGTTCATAAGGTTGGTTTCGTAACTAACTTAAATAGTACTATGTATTGGTAAAGACTAGTACGTATTGGTTTGATAGAGGACCGATACACTGGTGTAAGATTGGTATTTAACACCTTCTTTATACATATTATGTACTAGGTAGAATGTGTCATACATTAGCTATGTATTGAGACCAAAACATGATTGGTACATTAGACGAACCTAGTTAAAAACCATGACACTCTCTAATTTGTCATGTATATTATTTTTGAATGTTTTATTCTAATAAATAGGGCTTTTACTAGAAATCATCCAAATAACTTGATTACATGTTGCAATTGCTACTTTAACTTTTAACCTTTCTGGAAGTAATATTTGCAACATCTTTACACAGACAATTGAACAAACTCTAAAGTCCAGTATGGATTTAAACAAAATGATTGATTTGGACTTGGCTCTCCTTTTAGACTTTTTATTTACATCTTTGGTAGAAAAGCTATTTCAGCAATGGTCAACTTTCAAATCCTCGATTGACTGGCTTAACCGATTGGTCAAGTCAAGATCCTAAGTTTGTGACACCTATTTCAGCAAATTCGTTTTAATGGTACACTGAGCGCTATTCTAGACTTGACAATCAAACATACTTATAGCTCCAGGTTGGTTTGGTTGGTTCTTCGTATTTGAAAAAGGACATGGTTGATTTGGACTTGGCTCTTGTATTGGATTTCTTATTTACATCTTTAATAGAATGCTACTACAAGTTTGGTTAACTTTCAAATCCCTCAGTTGACTGTCCTACAGCTATTTCAGTAACTTGCTGTAACGGTACACTGAGCACCATGCCGAGCCTTACTTCCTTTTATTGTTGGATGATTAACTTCTATAAGGTTTATATGATTGATTCTTGAGACATGGTTCACAACTGCACATAATTGTGCCCTCTGCATAAACCATAGCTAAATATATTTATCTTCTCTATCCTTGCATTGGATAGACCCTTGTAACCCTTTAACGAAGGGTGTTCTGTCTCAATAATGAACATACTTGTTGTAATTCTTGACAAGTTTTTGTTGAAGCTTTTACTTGGATCTTAGTTGGACCAATGGGTGATGATTGACTTTTTAGCTGGGCAACTTCACGAGTAACATATCATGGGCATACCAGCACGTATGCTTTTGATGTGGTTTGCTCTTAATTTTTTTTTTTCAATGTACATTCGATGCATGATGTATTACTGCTTACCGTCATCTTCTCATGCTCATGTATATTATACATTTCAGAGCTGATTACAGTCCAGAAGATGATTTGTTGGACCAGGAGTTTATGCTGAAAGGACGATGGTTTCAAAGGAAGGACTTGGAGGTACAAGATATGATGATTTTTCTAAGCTTTATGGCTAACGTATTCTATGGAGAACCTTTTTAAGTGTGCAGCATGCTTGCGTTGCTTCTTGTTGATTGGTACGTGAAGATACATGCGAAACTTCTCTTCTAGCTACTCTCTTCTATTATATCATAAAAAATATTAACAAGTATTTGCAGAGGCCAAAAAAGAATATACAATAATAGAACTGTTCTGTACGATCCAACAACCTAATGTTCTTGGATCACATTGCATTAGTACACCTATGCACAATCAATATGAGCCTAATAACTATGAATCTACATAGTGTATTAAAGTATGCAATCTGTACACAACTGACATGCGATCAGTATGATATTGTATGCATTGCATTATTGCTTCGACAAAGGATTGATGCGGATAGTTGTACTGATTTTAAACCTTTATATACATCACCATGTTTTATCTCTGGTATTGTACTGTTCAAAATTCAAATCATTTATAAATATAAGTTATCTAGGATCTATGGAAAAAATGCTTATATTGATAAGACAATAAATGTATCAAAGTGGATCAAAGAGAAAGACACATGAAGCATTATTGAGTAATTTCATAGGCACTGAGTGCAAGTTGTTTTTTATTTCTTAGATTCCTGACTCTTCTAAGTCTGCCGTACAGAATCTAGGGTCCTAGTCACTGAGAAACAACCAGGCTTCTGTTCAGTTTGTTGATCTCTTTGGAATATGGATGATGTTTTTTGTTTCCTTTTGATATAAATAATGCAACACTATTTTAGGAGGTTTGAAAAGTCTAGGAATAAGATCCTATCTTCCTGGCCCCTTGGTTCTTTATTGAAAAGAACTGTTTGGATAATGTCTTGTTAGATTGTCCGTGATACAATCTCTTTTCCTCTAGCAAGTGTTAATGGGTTATGTCTTACTTTTTTGAATATAATGTCCAAGGTTGCTAGAAATAAGATCCTATATATAAGATTGGATTGTAGGATTACTCCTATCAAATTACCTATAAATTATTTGTTTTAAAATATATTCATAAATCAAGAGTAACATGAATATTCTAACAAGTAAAATGATAAAAAATAGATGTTGATCAAGTATCAACCACCCATGCACTTAACTAAAAATTATATTCATATATTAAATTGAACATGAATGGACTAACAAGTAACAATTAGTAAATGATTTATATCTATCAAATCTCAACTGCCAAAATATAAACTATCATGTTGATAGAAATTGATATGTCCACTTTATACAATATACTATATACAATATATCTATTATACTGTATATGATATATCTATAACACCATATGTTGTATATTGTCTATGCTAAGGTTCAATATACCTGTTCATACTGGTGTACTAGTTTATCGTTGGACCTAGACCTGGAAAAACCTGACTCGACCCGACTTGACACGAAGTTAGGCGGGTTCGGGTTGTAAACAGGTTAACCCATTTATGTCGGGCTGTAAACGCGTTGACCCGCCGCTTAACCCGATTACATTGTATATTTATATATACAAAATTTAAATATAGGCTCACCTAACTCTCATTGCTAGCCTATAAGCCCAAATATCTTGTAACTATCTTTTAACTCAGATTTCAGCCACATATAAACCCAAAGTTTTATTAATTTTAATAGAATTTTTATTAATTTGTTATTTATGTTTAAAATATGAATGATAGACATGTTATTCGGGTTGTGTCGGGTTGACCTGAGTAGATTTGGGTCGTGTTGGGTTAGACGGTTTGACCCAATTAATTAAATCGGTCATGTTTGGGTTGGCTTAATCGGGTCATGGATCACAGTTGATATGAACTGTTTATGATCCGCTAATCTGAATTGTCAGGTCTAGTTGGATCTAGTTGGACCTGTACATAAATCGGATTTACTTTTATATGCATATTATATATATATAACTGGTACTGACGATGTACCAATACTAGTACATGTTCAAATTGGTACCACCTAATACATACTGGTTTATGATATTTTGGTACTCTACACTGTACCTACAAGTTACAATATTGTTATATAAATGCATCTACTATATACTATATCCAATATACCTATTGTGTACATTGTATATGTTATACGTACAATATACTTTATGTGATATACCTAATTGTACAATATGTGATAGTATTAAAAGTTACCTACTTTCTAGTGTCAAGCCATGAAGTTGAGCAGTTGTTAGGTGACAACAGCAGAGACAGGCTCAATGAAGATATGCATATAGTGAATTGAAGACAATGAAGGTTTGTAGTGAACTAATGACAACATAATGAAAAGGCACAAAAGGAAAACAACAACAAGAAGGCACACAATGAAGATGGCAAAGACAACAAAAACGATAATAGAGGCACTCAATGAAGATGGCGAATGTGACAAAGATGAAGGTAACAAAGCCAACAAAGATGGCGAACAACCAAATATGACAAAAACTTGAGCTCATTATACATGTTAACAAGGGTCAGGTAGGATTGTCCAATCTACTGATACTACAACGTGGATTAGTTATCTCACTGATCCTTACCTTATTTACAGATCTTGTGGTTGGTTTGGAACAATTCACTTGATCCAGGTCATAGGATCAAACTATTCTATGACCTGGATTGCATTTTTGACAACATGAAAAATATCAATTTCTTTATTTTTCTTATATTAATCTCAGTGGCTGGTTTCTGGTCTCGGAAACATAATTTGAGTATACTCTTTTTTTTGCTTTAACTTGTTCATTTTAACCTTGATATGGAAAGGTATTTTTTAGGTGATAAATGACCGTGGAAAGAAACTCCAGTGCAGTCATTATTTGCCCCTTGTGATTCCAGACGGAAAGGCTTTTCCTTGTGTTATATATTGCCATGGGAACAGGTATTGAAAATAACAGACAACATCTGTATTTAGTTTATATATTTCTTTGGTGTCTATCTTCTACCTTACAGCTACAGGAATATGATCAAAGATTTAAGTTGATGCAGCATATCTACTATTTTATTTATTTATATAAAGAACTCTTAAAGACTATTTTCTTGATACAACTTGCAATTGCACGAATTAGAGTGGAATTCTATTTCATCATCCAAAACAGAGCACAGAAGGCATATAATTAGGAAAAATATATGCTAGCACACATCCACAACTACCATGTGGGACCAAAGACAATTATGTTGTCTAAGACAAAAAAACTTCAATCCTTTGAGTATAAATATCAATTACACGTTCGGCTACATAGCATTAAGCAAAAAAGTTCTTAAAACCTTTGTGAAAACATCTACAAGTTTCCATTAGGACAGCCTGGAGTTACAACTTTTTATGAGAAAAAACACTATAAATAAAATGATTGTCTAACTTCTACATGCTTGGTGTACTAATAAAGCACATGATTACTTATAATGTACTAATAACCTTATTATGAATGCATGGTTATTGGTTCCAAAGAAAAAGGTCCAATTATGAGAAAAAAACACCATAAATAAAGTGATTGTCTAACTTCTATGTGCTTGGTGTTCTAATAAAATACATGATTACTTGTAATATAAGTAATAACCTTATTCTGATAATGCATAGTTATTGGTTCCAAAGCAATAGGTCAAAACTCTTTGTTGGAGATTTCATTTGCATCATTTCACATGCGCAATGATCCATCTCTCTGTGCTTTTGCCTCAACACTTGAACTTACATACACTTTTGGTTTTTTGCTTTTCCATGTGGGAAAATTGCTTCCAACAAATGTACCGTATGTTATAGTTGATTGTGTATCATTGAGTGAACTAGTATATTTGTGAATGGATAAGCTTCTATTTGTTGTTTGTTAGAAAAAGAGTTGATGATGCTTAACATGATGCAGTTAACAAACTATCATCCTAAAACATTATTCGGTTGCGTGGCCCAGCTTATTTAGCAGTTTATGGGATTGCAGCCAGCTAATTGGCGTGTTTAGTTTTGCAACTTCTTGGTCCCAATCAGAAAAGTTTTACTGTTGCTAGAAAGTAGGGATAGACCTGCTTATCCAAACTCCTTCTCAGCTTCTCTCTTTCCTCTTCTCTCTCCCACTACTAAATTTATTTTTAGCTTTTTAAATAATTATTTTAATTATAATTTATTTATTTTAAATAAATTTAGTATTGTAACATATAATATTTTTAATTGTTATTAAAAAAATAATAATATAACTCATAATATTTTTAATAAATATTTTAATTATAGTAATTAAAAATTTAGTCATAATTTTTATCTTAATAATTTTTTTAATAAAAAATTATTTATTATAAATAGAATAATCTAACTAAAAGCTGTGCATCCAAATACCCTCTAAACTTCTTTAGCAAATATCTTTTCAACCAGTACTTCTTTCGCCAGTAAAAACTAGAAAGAGAAGCTGGGTCAAACGCAGCCAAAAACCACAGTAGTGATACAATATAACTCAATAATACGATAATGTATAACTAACTCTAATGTACGCATTTACAAAATAATCAATGTTTTATAAACTTTATTGATTATATTTGTCATTTGAGTAACTTTTCATACAACCTAAATATATATTTGAATCGTTATTTAAAATTATATAAATACTTTTTTTTTATAAAATGGTACACATCATTTAATATTTTACTGTGTGAATCTACATAATGAGGTTTGACTGTTTGAAACTGGTTGGAAGTGGTAGTGTTAAAAAGAACCCTTGTATGAGTTTTGTATGAGTTGACCTTTTTCCGGGTGATTTTATTTCCATTGAAGTATATTTAAAACAACTTTGAAAATGCCAAAGAATCTTCTTATATTGCTTCACTACTCTATCTGAAAAAAGATTTGACAGGTAAAATATTATAAAGAAACGGGCCCTTTATACTGGGAGCCAAATCAATGCTATAAAAGATTTAAAAAGACCTAGATCTTTAGTAGCAAAATTCTTCTCATAGTGATCTATAAAACATCATCACTCTTAGTACAAGTACCAACCAGGATTCATAAAACCTGTATTCCAGGTACAGTCGGTTTGATCATATGC